>OX637465.1:12092063-13483719 GCA_951799995.1 Trifolium subterraneum
GACAACAATGGGTACCAAGATGTAAAATTGTTTTCTATTCAGATTTTCATTGTAGGAAAAATCATTCCAAACCAGATGAATGGAAGCAACTGATCACCTATGGAAGAAAAGCTTATGTTCCAAAACATTACTTTACTTCCAGAGCTGTTGAAGTGGACAAGGCAAATGATTATTGGAGAGAATTTCACAATGAATATAGAGGACATTATTACAATGATTGACCTTGTTTATTCTACAGCTATCCAGACTGAAAGAAAATAGTAATCAATCATGGTATCTGGATAGTGGATGTTCAAGGCACATGACTGGTAATAAGAAATTGTTCTCATCATTGAAACTTGAAGATGGTGGAACAGTCGGCTTTGGAGGAAATCAGAAAGGCAAGATCAAAGGTACAGGTATTGTAGGTAATTCCTCCCTTTCTATTAATAATGTTTGGTTTGTAGATGGACTTAAACACAACCTACTTAGCATCAGTCAATTTTGTGACAATGGGTTTGTGGTTAACTTTGATAAAGGGTTATGTACTGTAATTAGAGAATCTGACAAGTCCATAGTGTTCAAAGGTAAGAGAATAGGCAATGTATTTAAAGTAAACCTTTCTGATTTGGCAGACCAAGAGGTAAAATGCTTGCTAACTCTGAGTGAAGAAAAGTGGGTTTGGCATAAGAGGTTAGGTCATGCTAACTGGAGGTTAATCTCTAAGCTTAGCAAACTTGACCTTGTCAGAGGCCTACCTAAGCTACAATATTACTCAGATGCTCTTTGTGGTTCCTGCCAAATAGGAAAGAGTGTGAAGACCTCTTTTAAACCAAAGCATGTTGTCTCTACCTCCAATCCCTTAGAACTGCTTCACATTGATCTGTTTAGTCCTGTGAGTACAGCCTCAATCAATGGGAAGAAATATGGACTAGTCATTGTTGATGATTACAGTAGATGGACTTGGGTTAAATTTCTCAGAAATAAGGATGATGCATATGATGTCTTTAGCAATTTCTGCACACAGATACAAAAAGAAAAAGGTTTACACATTTTGAAAGTTAGAAGTGATCATGGTGGTGAATTTGAAAATGAAATGTTTGAAAAAATTTGTGAAAAATATGGCATCTTACATGAGTTCTCTTCTCCTAGAACTCCACAATAAAATGGAGTTGTAGAAAGAAAGAATAGAACTCTGCAAGAAATGGCCAGAACCATGATGCATGAGACTAACATTACTAAGTATCTGTGGGCAGAGGCTGTAAACACAGCATGTTATGTTCAAAATAGAATCTATATTAGACCTATTTTGAATAAGACAGCATATGAACTATTCAAGGGAAAGAAACTCAGTGTATCCTACTTTCATCAATTTGGGTGTACCTGTTACATTCTAAATACAAAAGTTCATCTGAAGAAATTTGATGCTAAAGCTTACAAGGGTATCTTTATTGGATACTCTGAACGCTCAAAAGCATACAGAGAGTATAATTCTGAAACTCATGCAGTGGAAGAAAGTATGCACATAAAATTTGATGATAAGCAGCCTGACCAAGTGTTAGAGCTAGTTGAGAATTTTGCAGATATTCAACTATCAGATGATGAAGACTCAGAACCTGAAGAGACATCAGGACCAACTCAACAAACCTCTGAAGAAACAAATTCAGCTCCTGAAACCTTGGACTCTGAAGATCACCCAGCATCAGAACTTATCAGAAGTAGTCCAAGCAGAATTGAGCAACCAAAACAATCTTTCAAATACAAATCCTCTCATCCATAAGAGCTAATCTTGGTAAACAAGGACAGTCCAAGAAAAACCAGATCAAGCTTCAGAAATGAAGATTCATTAATTGGATTAATCTCCCTAGTGGAACCAAGTTCAACTGATGAAGCACTAGCTGATCATGCATGGATTGTTGCAATGCAAGAAGAGCTCAACCAGTTTGAAAGAAATGAAGTTTGGAGCTTAGTACCCAAGCCTTACAAGAAGAATATCATTGGAACAAAATGGGTCTACAGAAACAAATTAAATGAACAAGGAGAAGTTGTTCGTAATAAGGCAAGACTGGTAGCTCAAGGGTATAGTCAACAAGAGGGGATTGACTACACTGAAACATTTGCTCCTGTAGCCAGACTTGAGGCTATCAGACAACTTCTTTCCTATGCTACTTATCATAGTATTATTTTGTATCAAATGGATGTTAAAAGTGCATTCTTAAATGGCTACATTTCTGAAGAAGTATTTGTCAAACAACCTCCTGGTTTTGAGGATACTTCACATCCTGATCATGTTTTTAAATTAAAGAAATCTCTTTATGGTCTGAAACAAGTACCCAGAGCTTGGTATGAAAGACTAAGCAATTTTTTAGTTGAAAAAGGTTTTCAAAAAGGTCATGTTGACAATACTCTCTTCAGCAAAACATTTAAGAATGACATTCTAATTATTCAAATTTATGTTGATGATATTATTTTTGGATCTGCTAATTCATCTTTGTGCAAAGAATTTTCTAAGATTATGCAGGAGGAATTTGAAATGAGCATGATGGGAGAGCTAAAATTCTTTCTGGGAATACAAATCAATCAGGACAAAGATGGCACCTACATTCATCAAACTAAGTATACAAAGGAGCTGCTGAAGAAGTTCAACATGGATGACTGCAAACCAATGACAACACCAATGCATCCAACAAGCAGTCTCAACAAGGAGGATTCAGAAGGCAAAGTTGATCAGAAGCTCTACAGAGGTATGATAGGTTCTTTACTTTACCTAACTGCATCAAGGCCTGATATTTTGTTTAGTGTATGTTTGTGTGCTAGATTCCAATCAGATCCTAGAGAATCTCATCTTACTGCTGTAAAGAGAATCTTTAGATATCTGAAGGGAACCACAAATCTTGGATTATTTTATAAGAAAACAAATGATTATAAGCTGATAGGATCCTGTGATGCTGACTTTGCTGGAGATAAGGTAGAGAGAAAATCCACAGGTGGCAATTGTCAATTTGTGGGTGAACATCTTATATCTTGGGCTAGCAAAAGACAAACTACAATAGCTTTGTCCACAGCAGAAGCAGAGTACATATCAGCAGCCAAGTGTTGTACACAACTACTCTAGATGAGATATCAGTTAGAGGATTACAAAGTTAATAGTCATAATATTCCACTTTTCTGTGATAACACTGCAGCTATTCAACTTTCTAAAAACCCAATTTTGCATTCAAGAGCTAAACATATTGAAATTAAACATCATTTTATAAGAGACCTTGTTCAGAAGGGTAGTGTAAATATTCAATACATTGAAACTGAAAGACAATGGGCTGATATATTTACAAAACCCTTAGCAGTTGAAAGACTAGATTTTATCAAAAAGCATCTGAACATGACTTTGGTCTCTGAAGATATCAAGCTCTGACTTACAAAATTGTAAATTCAGCCTCTGAAGTAGTCTTCAGACGCTGAAATTTTTTAAAAACTCTGAAGTGTTTACCCATGTGGAGTACACGTGTCAATTAATTTGTCTTTACTCTTAAGTCTATGATTGGTTAGTGTAAAGGCAGTTTATGACGAAATTCTTTATTGCAACGAATGTACTCCCCCATCATTGTTTTTACTAAAGTTTTTCAAAATCTTTTTATTCCCTTCTCGCACAAGTTCACTTTCCCTTCTAGCCCTTCTCTTCTAAAACCCAGAGCACTTTCTTTCTCCCTCATACTAGCAAAACCCTGTTCGCTAACCTCAACAATGGCAAGCTCATCATCGGTCTCAAGATTCCCAGAGGACATTCCAATCAACATCTATGCTCAGGACTCCCATCTTAAAGATGCCACTATGAATCTTAGGTTTGAAGAAAGTAAATTGGTTATGGAAAGACCAATAGACTTTGAGGCCCTGAAAGTCAATGGACATGACTACAAGGAATTCTTCACTGAACAAGGCTGGGGGCACTACTTGGATATGCTTAATGGACCTATCTATTCCAATTTAGTGTTTAATTTCTAGAGAAAGAGTGAAGTTGTGACTTTGGTAGATGCTAATGCTGAACTTCAACGTCTAATTAATCAGAACCCAAGTGCAAATAAAGGAAAATCAAGAGAAGAATTGGGTCTGAGAAAATTCACTGAAACAGAAATTCGTTCTAGTGTTGGAGGCTTTCAAGTCATTTTGACAAGAAGCAATTTGGCCAAAATGCTAAATCTTCCCAACACTGGAATGATAAGACTCTATACTGCAGCTTCTGGAAGAAAGTCAGTGTATCTAAATGATATTGCCAGACTTTGTTTTAAGGATCAGAAGCTGTCCAACAAGGTTAGTCATCTGAATGATCGTGAAAAGGTTTTTGCCAAGATTTTATTCTCATCTGTTCTACCAAGGGATACTGGCAGTGACTCTCTGAATTGGGATCAGAGACACTTTATCTACTTCCTCTCAACCAAAAGGAAAATGAATCTACTAGCTTACCTCTTTCAACATTTATGTGAGACAACCTGTGAGGCTCAAAAGTTTGAAAATCCTTCCAAATTGATCTCTCATCCCAGGCTCCTAAGCTTCATCTTTGAGCAACTTGGTCTTTGTCATACCCCAATTTTTGACCTAAGATCCCGCCTCATGTCCATGTGTCATGCATTTTCTGTCCGGAATATTTACTTCGCTTTTTTCAAACGAAATTTCGGCAGAGAGGTATTTTAAAATACCTCATTTTTGTGTTCATTTATTATTTATATATTTATATTATTATTATTTTGTTTTTTTTCATTTTTTATTATTTCCATTTTTATTATTCAGTTTTATTATTATTATTATTTATTTGTTTCTATTTATTTATTCTTTATACCTTTTTCTGTTTTTAAAAAAATTAATTAAAAAATCAAAAAAAAGAAGGTCACGTTTTTTTGAGTCCTTGAGGTCACAGTCCAGCAATGTCCAGATTGTCTTCTTCCCCAAACAGGAAGATGCTTTCAACTAAGCAAAGCACTGCTCTGCCCTTTTCCTCAATGATCCAAACCCTAAAATTTGGTGGGCTATAAAACAGATGAAAAAACTCAGGCAGAGGGGGATTTTTTTTTGGCAGCCGTAACACAAACCACACCATAAACCCTAAATGTTTTAACAGAACCAAAAATCAAAAGACAAACCAGAAACCTTCATCTGCGCAAATCATCATCATCAAACCATACGAACAGAAAAGCATCAAAAATCATCAACAAAACCAGATAAAAAAAAAAAAAAACATCTCAGATTCTAAATCAAAACTGATTCATAAACCATTTCGAATTCAGAATCCGAACCCAAACTTATACAAAATCCATTGAGCCAAACCTCCAAAAAACAAACCCACTTCCGTGTAGATCCAGAAATCCAAAGCAAAAGCAAAAATCGAACCAAAATAGAACAGAGAGAAGAAGAAAGCAGAGAAGAAGTATTTCACGATTTGAATCCAGGAAGAACAGATCAAAGAAACTAAACCGAAACGAAGAAGAAGAATCAGAACAAAAAAAAAATATACAGCCAAGGTTGAAATTTGTTTTTCCCTTTCATTTCTTTCTTGATTCGTTTTGGCTTGTTATGGTTTTTTTTGTTTTTTGCTTTCTTGTGAGTTTTGATTTGAGTTAGGAGAGGATTGTGTATATATTTGAAGTTAAAATCTTTTTGGAAAAACTGAAGTTTTTGAGAGAAGATGAGAGATTCGGCCGAGAAGGAGAAAGAAGAGATGAGAACGGCGCTGAGAGAGAGAAGAAGACGGATGAAAATGTGTTTTTTTAGGGTTTGTTGGGTATTTATACCCTGACCCAATCTAGTGTGTGCCAGCCTATGGCATACGACACACCTGCGCGCCTTTAACCACTTGATGTTAATCAGGCATTCCTGATTCCTTTCTTCCGTGATCAGATCTGAGCCGTCTGATCTATCAGACGGCCAGGATTGTCCCTGCTTTTTTTTGTTTGTGGGTTTACACGCAGTGGGCCTTGTGGACTGGGCCCAATCCAGTTTTTGCTATTCACACCCCCCATATCTTGCTGTTTACACCCCCGGCGTTATTTATTTATTTTATTTATTTATTTTTATTATTTCATTCGTGTGTTCCATCATATCCAATTGTCATCTAATTTATTTATTTTTGTACATTATTTATGTGTCATATGCTATGTGTAAATATCAAAATGTCAAAAATATGCCATGTTATTTGTTTCGTTTATTACTGCTTAAATATCAAAAATGCAAAAAATATTGTTGTATGTCTTATTTGTTCAAGTCCAAAGGGAAAAAGGAAATGTTTCGTTAACCCCGTGTTACGATGTTTATTTTTGCGCATTTTTGCTTGTTCACTATTTTTGACCTTGAAATAAAAATCATTGTTAAATATAAAAAGAATGAAAAAAGGAGTGGTCTGGCGGATGACTTTTCACTCTCCGGTGACTTCGGATTTCCTGCCGGATGGCTTGCGATCCGAATAACCGACGTTCTAAAAATACAATTTTTCTTAAAGTAATAAAAAGCAAAAAACATTCAAATATTTTCAAAAAAAATGAAATCTTTTTATAATAAATTCCGACTTTCGTCGGGAAACCTTTTTTCAAACTTTTTTCAATAAACGACCTAACACACTTACGCATATTTAAATATTTTCACAAAGACTAAAAAATACAAAAACAATCCAAATCTTTTGCCGCTTGGCTTTTCAAATTCAAACTTTTTCTCAAGAGAGTTTAGACGTGAGTCATCTCTAGTTGAAATTCATTTTCCCACGACATATGGCAGGAAAAGATATAAACTTTTCAGTATGTTCGTGGCGGATTAAAAAGGAGTTTAAACTTAAGATGACGACTCGTCTTTTCTCCTAAAATCAATCAAACAAATCACTTTACAAATTTTACCCCGAACTACGAGATTTTGATCCCTCGCGGGTACGTAGTGCAAAAGACCTTGTGTCTTCCCAATTCAAAATTAATAAAACTTTTTTTTTTTCTCCTTTTCTTTTTGAATATCCCAAAATTAATAAAGAAATCTCTCATCGTTACCCAATCATTTATAAGCCAATTTTACAAGCAAAACATTTTAGCACAAAAATACATATTTTACAAGAGGTTCCCGTAGAGTACTACGGATACATAGGATGCTAATACCTTCCCTTTGTATAACTAACCCCCGAACCTTAAATCTCTAAATTTTTTGTTATGGGTTTATTCGATCTTTTCCCCTTCCCTTGGATAAATTAAAGTTCGGTGGTGAATCATAATTTTTGAGAACCAAAGCTAACCAATAGCTTGGCGTCCGAAAATCACCGCTACAGAAATGGCGACTTCACTGGGGATACCCCAAGAGGGTTGAGCCTAACTTGTATCTATGTTATATTTGTGCTTTTATTTTTCTTGTATATTTTATATTGCTTTATTATGCTTATATGTTTGGGTTTGATATTTATGAGAGAAAAGTCCTCTACCCGGATTTGAGCAAAAAACTTAGGATAAGTTAGTGGTCGAGTGTTGGCCTTCTTGGTGGATACCTTGTAGGGTTAACATGAAAACCACGCCTAGAGTAGACCCTCTTGAGAATATTGTTGTCTTGCGAGGATTTGCAATGGCGATGATATTTTCTCGTTGGATCCATGACTCTAGGGACCTTTTAAACCAGTCTAGAACCTCGAAACGTGTTATTAGGGACCTCTGTTTAGAACCCTAATTGGTGGTTAAGTGTTGACCTTCTTGGTGGATACCTCGTAGGGTTGACGTGAAAGCCACACCTAAAAGAGATCCCTTGGAAGTGTTACAGTCTTGCGAGGATTTGCGATGGCTGTGATACTTTCAAGTAAGATCAATGATTTTAGGAACCATTACGAAGCCTAGAATCTACATGTGAGGGGCGGTAGTTTGGAAAACTTTTAAATTAGTACCATGTAACTAGTATTCAGAATATTCCGGATCATATCCTTCCATACCATAACATTTGCATTCATGAAAATAATTTTTGCATGTACATTTTGCTTTATAGGGGACTTGAGTGAACAATTGATTAAAAAGCTCAAAAAAAAAAGAGGAAGAAATATGGCTTCAACAAGAAGACACACACCCACACTCAAAGTCAAGAAACCACAAGTGGAAAGCCTCAAAGGGTTGAGTGAGGGGATGACGTCAATCGCCAAGAAAAGTTTTGAGTTAGATTATGGGTCGATACTCAATTTGCTTCATGTAGAGATAGACGATATGGCGCTAACCACCCTAGCTCATTTCTATGATCCACCGCTCCGATGTTTCACTTTCCAAGACTTCCAGTTGGCCCCCACACTAGAAGAATTCGCCAAGATCCTGGGTTGTAATCTAGAAGACCATGGGCCTTATGTGGGTTTGGGAGAGGAACCTTCTATGAAGGAAATTGCCAAAGCTCTTCATCTTACAAGCGACGAGGTATCATCATGGCTAGAAGACAAGAAGAATGATAGGAAGGGAGTTTCCAAAGGATTCTCGAGAGGTGTGTTAGAAACGAAAGCTCAAGCCTTGTTGGAAAAGAAGGATTGGAAACCATTCAATGCGGTGCTAGCTCTCTTGGTATACGGATTAGTGCTGTTTCCCGACATTGAGAATTTTGTGGACTTTTCCGCCATCGGAGTATTCATAACCGGGAACCCTATCTCCGCCTTATTAGCCGATCTTTATTATTCCCTCCATATCAAATATGAAGGGCGAAGGAAGGGTATGTTATTCTGTTGTGTTCCCTTACTACAAGAGTGGCTGACGTCTCATCTACCAAGGAAAGATTCTTTTGCGTCAAATCCCGCCGGTTTAAAATGGCATCAAAGGATGATGGCTCTCACTGAGAAGGATATTTTTTGGTATTCTCGAGAGTTAGATGGTACAGAAATCATCCTCAGTTGCGGCGACTTCTCCAACGTACCTCTTGTGGGAACTCGAGGGTGCATTAACTATAATCCCGTCCTCGCGTTTCGACAACTAGGGTATCCAATGGAGGATAAACCAGACAATAGTTTGTTGGAGGAATTTATCTTGAAAGAGGGAGAGGAAAACCCCGCATTGCTAAGGAAAATCCGAAGAGCTTGGGGGCAAATACACAAGAAACCTTGGACCAAAAAGAATTGCATAGCCAAGCCGCTCTACACTCAATGGGTGCGGGAAAGAGTTGAAGCTAATCGATTACCTTTCGATATGGTAGTCAGACCTTTGTCACCCGAACCAATCACTATGGTTCCTATTGAGGAGGTTGAAGAGTTGAAAGCCAAGATTTCAGAACTCCAAAAGAAAAATGAAGAGTGGGAATCGAAATACTTGCAAGTCGAGGGAAGAAGAGCAAGGTTGGAAAGAGATCTAAAGTACCAAGAAGGGGTCTTGCAAGAAAGTCAGAAAAGTTTAAAAGAGTCTGAGGATAAAAGAGAAAAGATCGGGGATGGTATGCTCAGCGCAAGAGAAAATCTCATTGCCAAGGATGAGGAGATAGAAAGGCTCAAACAGTCCTATGGAAAAGTAAAAGAATTCGGACAGTCGGCCACTGCTTCTCAAAAGAAATGGAGATTAAGATACCTAGAGCAAGTTGAAGAGACCAAGAAGATTAAGAAACAATGGCGTCACGAGGGTAACCAAAGTCAAGAGTTTGAAGGACTATACACCCAAGAAAAGGCAAGGCGAGAGTACCTCCAAGCTAACATGGAAAGAGTCCTCGCCCAGAAAAACCAAGAGTTCGAAGAACAGCTACATTTGGAAGTTGGTCGAAAGCAAGAGTTTGAAAATCTTTACTTCCAAGAAAGAGAAAGGTGTGAACATATCCAAGCTGAAATCGAACACATTCTTAGGGTGTATGAAGAACGGGTTGCACGCTTGAATGAAGAACTCGAAGAGGTGAATACCAAGATGGCTCAACGTGGAATGGTACTTGAGTTGGTGTGGGGTGATTCAGATAGGTGGAGAGATGAATTTGCAAAATTGGCCGCTTTCTCAAACATGGTCATCGAAAATATTCCAAAAAAGCTAGCAAAGGCCGAGATAGCCATGTCTTACTACGAAGTTCCTTCAGACATCAAAAAGTTCATGGAGTATTGCAAGGAAATGGTGGAGTATTACAAGGAAGAATTGGCCGAGGCTAAGAAAGCATTTAATGTTGATTCGTGATTTGTAATGATTAAACTTTATGTTGGAAACTTGTAACGCATGTTTTGAATATTTTGTTATAATTCCATAAGAGGGAATTGTGATTTGTATTTCTAAATATTTTGCAATCAAAGTTAAACTTTATGAAGGAATTTGTGCTTTGTATTTTGAGTATTATGAAATCAATGATGAACCTTATCGGTAGATCTTATACTTTTGTTACTTTATTTCTTTCAAAAGCCTTTAATAATTGTTCGCTTATGTGTTCCCCTCAAAGTAAAATACGAATAAAAACTTTCTTTTTTTATCATGCATACATATGTTCATATTCACATGCATACATGCATAAAGTTCAAAAAAACTAATTCCTGTCTTTCTCAAAAGGGATTTTGTCGACCGGTCTCTTCCCAAAGTGGCCCGACTACCGCGTCCGAAACCAACTCGCGCGCACAATACTCGGCTAAGAAGAAAGAAGATGGACGCTTTGGAACAAGAGAACGCACAGCTTCACGAGCAAGTAACAACATTCAGGGCAGAATTGGATAGGGTGAATGCCTTGGTAGAAGCACTAGTGGCAGCACAGAATAGACCACCGACTCCCCAAGCACCGGTGATCTCAGAAATTGTCTCAACCCCAATCCCAGCGACACATGGTAGCACGCCTCAACAGAATATGCCTGAAGGATATCCTTGGGGCATGCCTTTGAACTTCAATGGAGGAGGTCACCCGGGCGCTACTGAAATCCCGACTCCCACTATTCAACATGCGATTCCGGTGCCTCGATCAGGAACCCCACTTCCTCAAATTCACGTCCCTGTCTCACAACCTACGACGGTTGTTACAAGCCCGTTGATTCATGTTATCCCACACGACAACGAACCCATCTACCATGCGGAGAACGTGAGGGGATATAGTCAAATGGACGAGATCTTGGAGAAATTTGACGATATGCAGCGGGAAATCAAAGCTCTCCGGGGGAAGGACCTGTTTGGGAAAAATGCTCATGATTTATGCTTAGTGCCAAATGTCCAAATCCCAGCTAAGTTCAAGGTTCCTGATTTCGAGAAGTACAAAGGGAATACTTGTCCCCAAAGCCACCTTGTGATGTACGCTCGAAAAATGTCTACTCAGACCGACAACGATCAACTATTGATTCATTACTTTCAGGATAGTTTGACGGGTGCCGCCCTGAAGTGGTATATGAGCCTAGACAGTGTGAAGATTCGGACATTCAATGATTTGGGTGAGGCCTTTGTTCGCCAATACAAGTATAACCTGGATATGGCCCCGAATAGAGACCAACTCCAAGCCATGTCACAAAAAGATAAAGAAACCTTCAAAGAGTACGCACAAAGATGGAGGGAAGTTGCTGCTCAAGTTAACTCACTCAAAGACGAGGATGAAATGGCCAGAATTTTTCTGAATACACTCGGCCCCTTTTACTATGAAAGAATGATTGCTAGCCCTACCAATGATTTCACCGAGTTGGTAAACATAGGCGTGCGCCTCGAAGAAGGAGTCCGACAAGGACGATTGGTTAAGGAGAATGTCCCAACTAGCACCGTGAAGAAGTTTGGGAACAACTTTCAAAGGAAAAAGGAACAGGAAGTCAGTATGGTGGCCCATGGGCGACCTCAGCAACGGTATGCAGGATACCAACATGTTGCCACTGTTTCCCAGAGTCCCGGTTATCGGCCTCAATTCCAGCAAAAACCTCAACAACAATACCAACAACCATATCAGCAGCAATATCAACAACAAATTCCGCCACAGTATGCCCAGCAAAATCGCGCTCAGAGGCCACCACAACAATTTGATCCAATCCCTATGAAGTACGCAGAGTTACTACCTGCCCTACTCGGAAAGAATTTGGTGCAAACTAGACCTCCTCCCCCAATTCCTGAAAGTTTACCACGGTGGTATAGAGCTGATCTCTCGTGTGCCTTTCACCAAGGAGCACCGGGTCACGACATTGAGCATTGCTTCGCTTTGAAATCTGAAGTCCAAAGATTGATCCGAGCCAATGTCTTGTCTTTCAAGGACGTAAATCCGAATGTCCAAGACAATCCATTACCAAATCATGGGGCATCTGTCAACATGGTGTTTGGGTGTCCAGGAAAATTTCAGGTTTTTGACATTCGGCATATCCGAGAACCATTGGTCCAGACTCACAAGAATTTGTGTAAGTTGTTTTTCTTCAAACATGATCATGAGGCTTGTCCGATCTGCCCCAACAATCCGCGAGGTTGTCAACAAGTGAGGGCTGATATACAAGGTATGCTGGATAGAAGAGAGCTTCAAATCACTTATAAGAGGAATGAGGATGAAGATCCAAATGATGGCAATGGCGAAGTATTTGTTATAATACCTGAGTTCGACATTCCCGAGCATATAGAAGTGGCCTACAACAGTCAACGATCTATCGTCACTCCATTAGTGATTTCCTTGCCGGGACCGATGCCTTACATTTCTGAAAAGGCTATACCTTACAAATACAACGCCACAATGATAGAAAATGGGCGCGAGGTTCCCATACCTGCTTTACCACCTTCGGTCAACATCGCCGAAGTGAGTAGAGTCACAAGGAGTGGACGAGTATTTCCCTCAATGGTCCAGAAGAAGTCTGAAGATCTAGTGAGTAAGGAGGTGCGGGAAGAAGCTCGTGTCTTGAGTCCCGATTTGAATAAAGGCAAAGGCCAGTCCAGTGGGACTAGACCCGATTCAGATTTCGATGAGATCTTAGAATTGATAAAAAAGAGCGAGTACAAGGTGGTTGACCAATTGTTGCAAACCCCTTCGAAAATATCTGTGTTATCTTTACTGATGAATTCTGATGCCCATAGGGAAGCTTTGATGAAGGTTCTGGACCAAGCTTTCGTGGACCATGATGTGTCAGTTGGCCAGTTCGGTGGAATAGTGGGAAATATCACTGCGTGCAATAGCTTGAGTTTCAGTGACGAAGAACTGCCGAAAGGAGGAAAGAATCACAACCTTGCTTTGCACATATCAATGAATTGTCATTCTGATGCATTGTCAAATGTGCTTGTAGACACTGGCTCGTCTCTAAATGTGATGCCTAAAGCGACTCTTGCTCGACTATCTTACCAAGGGGCCCCGATGAGGCACAGTGGAGTAGTGGTTAAAGCTTTTGATGGCTCAAAGAAGCCTGTCATTGGGGAGGTCGACTTACCCATGATGATCGGGCCACACTTGTTCCAGATTACTTTTCAAGTGATGGATATCCAAGCCGCGTACAGTTGTTTGTTGGGTCGGCCATGGATTCATGACGCAGGAGCAGTGACGTCTACGCTTCACCAAAAGCTGAAATTTGTGAAGAATGGAAAGTTGGTAATTGTAGGTGGTGAGCAAGCTTTGTTGGTGAGCCATTTGTCGTCTTTCTCTTTCATCAGTGCTAGTGATGTTGATGGAACGCAGTTCCAAGGTCTCTCATTAGATGACAAGAATACCAAGAAGAATGTGACATCCATTTCTTCCTTTAAAGATGCACGAGAGGTGGTTCAAAATGGGTTGTCTGCAGGTTGGGGGCGAGTCGTGACTTTGCCAGAGAACAAGTATCGTGAAGGGGTGGGTTTCTCTCCTTCATCTACAAGGGCTCCCAAGCGGAATGTTGTCAACGAACCAATTGAAGATACTTTCTACAGTGCTGGGTTCATTCACCCTTCCTTACCGGAAGTTAATGTCATTATTGAAGATGTTTCTAATGTCGGTGGAATGCATTCCCAAAGTCTCTCCTTAAATGATAAGCATGCCAAGAAGAATATGGCGTCAATTTCCTCCTTGAGAGACGCACAAGAAGTGGTTCGTGATACGTTGTCTGCAGGTTGGGGACAAGTTGTGATTTTGCCAGAAAATAAGCATTGCGAAGGATTGGATTTCTCTCTTTCATCTGCTGGGCCGAATGTCGTCATCAAACCAATTGAAGATACTTTCCACAGTGCAGGGTTCATTCACCCAGAAGCTAGTGCCATTATTGAAGATGATCTCGATGTTGTTGAGACCCAATTTCAAAGTCTTTCTTTAGATGATGAGGGCACCAAGAAGAATAAGGGACCCATGGCGTCATTAAAGGATGCACGAGAAATAGTTCAGAGTGGCTCATCGACCGGTTGGGGGCAAGTTCTGACGCTACCGGAAAACAAGCTTCGAGAAGGGTTGGGTTTCTCTCCACCATCTGCAAAAGCTGCCAACCCAAGTGCTGTCACCAAACCAATTGAAGACACCTTCTGTAGTGCTGGGTTCATACACCTTCCATCTCCAGAAGTCGATGCCATTACCGAAGACAGTACCGAGGAAGATTTGCCAAGCTTCGTCACAAGAGGGGTGGTTCGCCACAATTGGATAGCTGTCGACGTTCCCTCCGTTACTCATTTGTCTAAGTAATGTGTTTGTTTGCCTCCTTTCAAAAAAAAATCCTTTCGTTCTGCCCAAGACGAAAGTGAACTTGTGTTAGGGCACCTTTTAAATAATTCCTCCTGCTCTGCCCAAGGCGAGAGTGAACCATGTGTAGGGCGTTCCTGTTTCAAATATTATCAATCAATAAAAATGTCGTTTCGACTTCCATTCCATCTGTCCTTTTTTACTTTTGTGCTTTTTCTGGAAAATGGTAAAAAAAAAAACACTAAAAGGAAAAAGAAACACTCCTTCTAAAATTTTTTTCTCTGCACGTCTTTATCATATGCATTCTAAAATCAAGCATAAATCACATGTGCAGATTAACCATCAATGACCCCATTGAACAAAATAACCCTATGCCCTCCCCCAACTTTGAGTTTCCTGTGTTTGAAGCCGAAGACGAGGGTGATGAAGGAATTCCAGATGAGATTTCTCGCTTACTTGAGCATGAAGAAAAAGTCATTCAGCCTCACAAAGAGCCATTGGAAACGATTAATTTGGGCTCTGAAGAAGATAAGAAGGAAGTCAAGATTGGGGCACTACTGGATGAGGACGTCAAGAGCAGATTGACGGAGCTTCTCAAAGAATATGTCGACGTGTTTGCTTGGTCATATCAAGACATGCCAGGATTGGATACTGACATCGTGGAACATCACTTACCACTGAAGCCTGAATGCCTACCAGTCAAACAGAAGTTGAGAAGGACTCATCCCGACTTAGCGGTCAAGATCAAGGAGGAAGTCCAAAAGCAGATTGATGCAGGTTTTCTTGTTACAGCTGAATATCCTCAATGGTTGGCCAACATAGTACCAGTTCCAAAGAAGGATGGTAAGGTGAGGATGTGTGTTGATTACCGAGACCTAAACAAGGCTAGTCCGAAGGATGACTTCCCATTGCCACATATTGATATGTTGGTCGACAATACGGCAAAGTTCAATGTTTTCTCCTTCATGGACGGATTCTCCGGATATAATCAAATCAAGATGGCACCCGAGGATAGAGAAAAGACGTCTTTCATCACACCATGGGGAACCTTTTGCTATAAGGTGATGCCGTTTGGATTGAAGAATGCGGGAGCTACTTATCAAAGAGCCATGACTACTCTCTTTCATGATATGATGCATAAAGAGATTGAGGTTTATGTGGACGATATGATCGCTAAGTCTAGGACTGAAGAGGAGCATGTTGGGCATCTCTTGAAATTGTTCTTGCGGTTGAGAAAGTATCGGCTTCGTTTGAACCCCAATAAGTGCACCTTTGGTGTCCGATCAGGAAAACTTTTAGGCTTCATTATCAACCAAAAAGGTATTGAAGTAGACCCAGACAAAGTTAGAGCTATTCGAGAGATGCCTGCTCCGAAGACTGAAAAGCAAGTAAGAGGCTTTCTTGGACGATTGAATTACATCTCAAGATTTATCTCTCATATGACTGCTACTTGCGGGCCAATATTCAAACTTCTCCGCAAAGATCAGGGGATTATTTGGACCGAGGATTGTCAGAAAGCGTTTGATAACATCAAAGAATATTTGCTAGAGCCTCCAATCTTGGTCCCTCCAGTCGAGGGCAGACCACTAATCATGTACCTAACAGTGTTAGATGATTCAATGGGTTGTGTACTTGGACAGCAAGATGAAACCGGAAGAAAAGAGCATGCCATTTACTATTTGAGTAAGAAATTCACGGATTGTGAGTCTCGATACTCTATGCTTGAAAAGACCTGTTGTGCTTTAGCATGGGCTGCCAAACGCCTCCGCCAGTATATGATTAATCATACCACCTGGTTGATATCAAGAATGGATCCGATCAAATATATCTTCGAGAAGCCTGCTCTAACCGGAAGGATTGCCCGTTGGCAGATGTTGTTGTCCGAGTACGACATTGAGTACCGTACCCAAAAGGCAATCAAAGGAAGCATTATCGCTGATCATTTGGCTCACCAGCCCATTGACGACTATCAATCTATCAAGTTTGACTTTCCTGACGAAGAGATCATGTATTTAAAGATGAAAGACTGTGAGGAACCTTTACCTGAAGAGGGTCCGGACCCTGAATCCAGATGGGGTTTGATATTCGATGGAGCTGTTAACGCATATGGTAATGGAATAGGGGCAGTCATCATCACTCCCAAAGGCACCCACATCCCTTTTTCTGCTAGATTGCTATTCGATTGTACAAACAACATCGCAGAATATGAAGCTTGCATCATGGGGATTGAAGAAGCCATTGACCTAAGGATCAAAGTCCTCGACATATATGGAGATTCAGCCCTTGTGATTAATCAGATCAAAGGAGAATGGGAAACTCGTCATCAAGGCCTGGTCCCTTACAAAGACTATGCGAGGCGCCTCCTCACTTTCTTCAATAAGGTGGAACTGCATCACATCCCCCGGGAGGAAAACCAAATGGCAGATGCCTTAGCCACCCTATCTTCCATGTTTGAAGTGAGTCGTTGGAATGACATGCCCCGGATCAGCATTAGGCGTCTCGAAAGACCTGCTCATGTGTTTGCCATTGAAGAGGTCGCAGACAACAAACCGTGGTTTCACGACATTAAACAGTTCCTTCAAAGTCAGGAGTATCCACTTGGAGCATCCAACAAAGATAAGAAGACCTTGAGAAGGTTGTCTGGCAATTTCTTCCTGAATGAGGGCGTATTGTACAAAAGAAACTTTGACATGGTCCTTCTCAGATGTGTGGATAAACTCGAAGCAGAAATGTTAATGAATGAAGTGCATGAAGGGTCTTTTGGCACTCATTCTAATGGACATGCAATGGCTAAGAAAATGTTAAGGGCCGGCTACTATTGGATGACAATGGAATCTGATTGCTGCAAACATGTAAGGGTATGCCACAAATGCCAGATTTACGCTGACAAGATACATGTGCCACCAACTCTGCTCAATGTTCTTTCTTCTCCATGGCCCTTCTCTATGTGGGGTATCGACATGATTGGTATGATTGAGCCAAAAGCTTCAAACGGACACCGCTTCATCCTGGTGGCCATCGACTATTTCACCAAGTGGGTCGAAGCAGCATCATACGTAAATGTAACCAGACAAGTGGTAGTCAAGTTTATCAAGAATCAACTCATTTGCCGGTACGGCGTCCCAAGCAGGATCATCACGGACAATGGGTCAAACCTGAATAATAAAATGATGAAAGAATTATGTGACGACTTCAAGATTGAACATCATAACTCTTCTCCATACAGACCCAAAATGAACGGCGCTGTTGAGGCTGCAAATAAGAATATCAAGAAGATCGTTCAGAAAATGGTTGTTACTTATAAGGATTGGCATGAGATGTTACCATTTGCCTTGCACGGGTATCGCACCTCGGTCCGCACTTCAACAGGGGCAACCCCTTTCTCTCTCGTATATGGCATGGAAGCAGTGTTACCCGTAGAGGTCGAGATTCCGTCAATGAGAGTTCTGATGGAAGCCAAATTGTCTGAGGCTGAATGGTGTCAAAGTAGATATGACCAGTTGAATCTAATTGAGGAGAAACGCATGACTGCCCTGTCCCATGGTCAGTTGTATCAAAAAAGGATGAAACAAGCTTTTGATAGGAAGGTTCGACCCCGTGAGTTCAAAGAAGGGGACCTCGTACTCAAAAAGATTCTATCTTTCCAACCAGATTCTAGGGGCAAGTGGACCCCTAACTATGAAGGCCCATACGTTGTTAAGAGAGCTTTCTCCGGTGGCGCTATGACACTTGCAACTATGGATGGTGATGAGCTCCCACGCCCTGTGAATGCCGATGCAGTCAAGAAATATTTTGTCTAATAATAAAGAAAAGCTCGTTAAGTCGAAAACCCGGAAGGGCGGCTTAAGCAAAAATGAGCGTCTCGGTGGACCGAAAACCCGAAAGGGCGGCCCAGGCAAAAATTAGAGACATAAAAAATAAAAGATTATCCTGGTAGATTGAAAACCTGAAAAGGCAATCTAGGCAAAAATTAAGGATTCTGACAAAATAGCTGCATCAGTTTAAACTCGTCTGCTTGGGGCATTCGATATAGCTACTAAAGAGTCAGCAGTCTCCAATCTAAAAAGAGCTCAAAACACGGTTGGAACTCAAAGTTTCTAGAGAGAATAGTGGTTATCGTGTAACAATGTAGCCTTTTCCATGTATTTACCATTTTCCAACTTTTTGTAATGATCCATGGGGCACACTTTTTGCAAGCTACCATTCAATTAATGAAATTTGAGCCTTTCTGATTCATTTAGAATTCTTGTTTATTTTGCATAACTTCTTTTTATAATAATAATGTTTGGAACAAAAGTCTTAAAAAAATGTACACAATATTTTCACTCTTTTAAAATAAAAAAAGGGGGGAGAGGGGAAATTACAAACACATTTTCTTCAAATGATGAAAACAAAAGGGGATATGTACAGTTAAAGGGAATTTCCTCACCCAGTTCCAAATGGTGACTTCAGGTCTTTCCCCTGTAAGACTTGTCCTCCCTAAAAAGGTTTGAGTTTCATAATCAGACTTCTTCAATCAATGTTTCTGGTCCATCTCAAGTGATGTATACACCTTGTTAACTCTGGCCGAGTATGTGAACGTACTGCGATGTTGGTTTACCCTCAGTCGTGTTTGTCCAATTAGTTTTGTCAGCACACACATACATAACATGCATACAAACATAACACATATATATTCCCATAATACATGCATGGCTACTACTCATATCAGTGCTTCATTATTCGTCACTCGTCTTTTTTTTTTTTAAGCTATCCAGGCGATAGTAGACAGTGTCTCATTATTCGTCACTCGTCTTTTATTAAGCTATCCAGGCGATAGTAGACAGTGCTTCATTATGTGTCACTCGTCTTTTATTAAGCTATCCAGGCGATAGTAGACAGTGTCTCATCATTCGTCACTCGTCTTTCATTAAGCTATCCAGGCGATAGTAGACAGTGTCTCATCATTCGTCACTCGTCTTTCATTAAGCTATCCAGGCGATAGTAGACATTGTCTCATTATTCGTCACTCGTCTTCATTAAGCTATCCAGACGATAGTAGACAGTGTTTCATTATTCGTCACTCGTCTTTTATTAAGCTATCCGTGCGATAGTAGACAGTGCTTCATTATTCGTCACTCGTCTTTCATTAAGCTATCCAGGCGATAGTAGACAGTGTCTCATGATTCGTCACTCGTCTTCATTAAGCTATCCAGGCGATAGTAGACAGTGTCTCATTATTCGTCACTCGTCTTTCATTAAGCTATCCAGGCGATAGTAGACAGTGTCTCTTTATTCGTCACTTGTCTTTTTTTAAGCTATCCATGCGATAGTAGACAGTGTCTCTTCATCCATCACTCGTCTTTTATTAAGCTATCCAGGCGATGGTAGACGGTGTCTCATATTTTTTCCATATACCTTTGTTAAAATATTCATATGATAATAGGCAACTTATCCCCAGTAAGACTACACTGCTTCACCAGTGGAGTTGGATCGTTTTCTTCTCCCTATCATTGTTTTTTCTCCCTCAGTCGGGTCATTTTTTGTTGCTCACCTATAAATGTCTCTGTTCCCCAATAACAAAAGTTTGTCTCTTGCTATTCCACCTTCTCACAAGGTTCAAGGTCTTGTATTTGCATTTGCATTTGCATCATAAGCATTCTCGGCATCTTAGGTCCAAAATTGCGTATTTTGTATTTAAGTCTCTTCAATCTCGTCAGGATGAAGATTTCAATCTTCATCTCTCCGGATGAAGAAACTTAAATAGGGGCATCTGTCATACCCCAATTTTTGACCTAAGATCCCGCCTCATGTCCATGTGTCATGCATTTTCTGTCCGGAATATTTACTTCGCTTTTTTCAAACGAAATTTCGGCAGAGAGGTATTTTAAAATACCTCATTTTTGTGTTCATTTATTATTTATATATTTATATTATTATTATTTTGTTTTTTTTCATTTTTTATTATTTCCATTTTTATTATTCAGTTTTATTATTATTATTATTTATTTATTTATTTGTTTCTATTTATTTATTCTTTATACCTTTTTCTGTTTTTAAAAAAATTAATTAAAAAATCAAAAAAAAGAAGGTCACGTTTTTTTGAGTCCTTGAGGTCACAGTCCAGCAATGTCCAGATTGTCTTCTTCCCCAAACAGGAAGATGCTTTCAACTAAGCAAAGCACTGCTCTGCCCTTTTCCTCAATGATCCAAACCCTAAAATTTGGTGGGCTATAAAACAGATGAAAAAACTCAGGCAGAGGGGGATTTTTTTTTGGCAGCCGTAACACAAACCACACCATAAACCCTAAATGTTTTAACAGAACCAAAAATCAAAAGACAAACCAGAAACCTTCATCTGCGCAAATCATCATCATCAAACCATACGAACAGAAAAGCATCAAAAATCATCAACAAAACCAGATAAAAAAAAAAAAAAAACATCTCAGATTCTAAATCAAAACTGATTCATAAACCATTTCGAATTCAGAATCCGAACCCAAACTTATACAAAATCCATTGAGCCAAACCTCCAAAAAACAAACCCACTTCCGTGTAGATCCAGAAATCCAAAGCAAAAGCAAAAATCGAACCAAAATAGAACAGAGAGAAGAAGAAAGCAGAGAAGAAGTATTTCACGATTTGAATCCAGGAAGAACAGATCAAAGAAACTAAACCGAAACGAAGAAGAAGAATCAGAACAAAAAAAAAATATACAGCCAAGGTTGAAATTTGTTTTTCCCTTTCATTTCTTTCTTGATTCGTTTTGGCTTGTTATGGTTTTTTTTGTTTTTTGCTTTCTTGTGAGTTTTGATTTGAGTTAGGAGAGGATTGTGTATATATTTGAAGTTAAAATCTTTTTGGAAAAACTGAAGTTTTTGAGAGAAGATGAGAGATTCGGCCGAGAAGGAGAAAGAAGAGATGAGAACGGCGCTGAGAGAGAGAAGAAGACGGATGAAAATGTGTTTTTTTAGGGTTTGTTGGGTATTTATACCCTGACCCAATCTAGTGTGTGCCAGCCTATGGCATACGACACACCTGCGCGCCTTTAACCACTTGATGTTAATCAGGCATTCCTGATTCCTTTCTTCCGTGATCAGATCTGAGCCGTCTGATCTATCAGACGGCCAGGATTGTCCCTGCTTTTTTTTGTTTGTGGGTTTACACGCAGTGGGCCTTGTGGACTGGGCCCAATCCAGTTTTTGCTATTCACACCCCCCATATCTTGCTGTTTACACCCCCGGCGTTATTTATTTATTTTATTTATTTATTTTTATTATTTCATTCGTGTGTTCCATCATATCCAATTGTCATCTAATTTATTTATTTTTGTACATTATTTATGTGTCATATGCTATGTGTAAATATCAAAATGTCAAAAATATGCCATGTTATTTGTTTCGTTTATTACTGCTTAAATATCAAAAATGCAAAAAATATTGTTGTATGTCTTATTTGTTCAAGTCCAAAGGGAAAAAGGAAATGTTTCGTTAACCCCGTGTTACGATGTTTATTTTTGCGCATTTTTGCTTGTTCACTATTTTTGACCTTGAAATAAAAATCATTGTTAAATATAAAAAGAATGAAAAAAGGAGTGGTCTGGCGGATGACTTTTCACTCTCCGGTGACTTCGGATTTCCTGCCGGATGGCTTGCGATCCGAATAACCGACGTTCTAAAAATACAATTTTTCTTAAAGTAATAAAAAGCAAAAAACATTCAAATATTTTCAAAAAAAATGAAATCTTTTTATAATAAATTCCGACTTTCGTCGGGAAACCTTTTTTCAAACTTTTTTCAATAAACGACCTAACACACTTACGCATATTTAAATATTTTCACAAAGACTAAAAAATACAAAAACAATCCAAATCTTTTGCCGCTTGGCTTTTCAAATTCAAACTTTTTCTCAAGAGAGTTTAGACGTGAGTCATCTCTAGTTGAAATTCATTTTCCCACGACATATGGCAGGAAAAGATATAAACTTTTCAGTATGTTCGTGGCGGATTAAAAAGGAGTTTAAACTTAAGATGACGACTCGTCTTTTCTCCTAAAATCAATCAAACAAATCACTTTACAAATTTTACCCCGAACTACGAGATTTTGATCCCTCGCGGGTACGTAGTGCAAAAGACCTTGTGTCTTCCCAATTCAAAATTAATAAAACTTTTTTTTTTTCTCCTTTTCTTTTTGAATATCCCAAAATTAATAAAGAAATCTCTCATCGTTACCCAATCATTTATAAGCCAATTTTACAAGCAAAACATTTTAGCACAAAAATACATATTTTACAAGAGGTTCCCGTAGAGTACTACGGATACATAGGATGCTAATACCTTCCCTTTGTATAACTAACCCCCGAACCTTAAATCTCTAAATTTTTTGTTATGGGTTTATTCGATCTTTTCCCCTTCCCTTGGATAAATTAAAGTTCGGTGGTGAATCATAATTTTTGAGAACCAAAGCTAACCAATAGCTTGGCGTCCGAAAATCACCGCTACAGTCTTCCTGATAGATTCATGCTTGCTGGAGTGTCTGACGTTCTTGAACAAGTTAGAGCTCCAATTCTTGATGCTAAAGTCTTGGTGAGTCTGCGTTTGAAGAGATCAGACCAGCTCATCTATCCTCAAAAACCTCTTCTGGTAAACAAGAACAAATTCAAGCCAATCAGTGATGCCTTCATTTTTGATAATGAACCTCCTGAAGTCATTTTGGAATACATGAGGTTAATGAAGGAAAGAGGAACCCCCATCACTCATAAGGACATTGGAAGAGGTGATGGCCCAACTTTTGCACCGATTATGAGAGCAGTTAAGGAAGAGGTGTTCAGTGACTATGAAGAAGATGAAGTGGTTGAGGAACCCTCCATCCAAGAGGCTTCTCTACATAGGTCAGAGGATGATCATCCAGAGGCTGACAAAGAGCCGGTGGTTGCAGAACCTACTGTGAAAGACCTGTTAAGTGCGAAATTTCTCAAAAGACCTCGCACAAAGCATTGCACTTCTAGGGGACAAAAGAGACAAAGATCACATACAGGTAATACTCATTCTTTTAATTATTGCAATCAAATATCTGAAGCATCTATTCTAGAACATGTCCAACCCCTAAATACCATCTATCCAACATCCTCTAAACCTGAATTTGTCAACATCTCAGACTCTGAGTCAGAGTCTTCTGACTCCTCGTTTGATGACCTTATGGATAGTTTTGCACAATTCTCTTCCAAAGCTAAGCATATTCCTGAGGAGGAAACAGCTGAGCCATCCAATTGTTCTATCCCTCAGTCATCAACCAAAATTCTCACTGAAGAAGAGATTCTGAAAGAAACTTCTTTTAGAGTTTCTCCAATTCATGAAACCTCTGAACCACCCAATGCCATATCATCTGACCCATCTCCATCAATTCCATCAGACTCTCACAACTCCTCCCCATCTCTGATGCTTTTAGATACTGTAATTGCAATAAATGATAGAATTGTTGTACCAATTGATCATGTGACTCACTTACCTAGTGGTCCAAGTCAACCAGTATCTGCACCACCTGTGGCACAGCCAGAAGCAGATAATTCAGACCTCATTGCAACGGCTCTACACATAATACGAGATACGCTTGCTGAACAAGAAACTAAGCTGCTAGAGCTGGTAGCATACTCAGGGGCATCTGCAAGACTGGCTCAACAACTTCGCACTCTTCGTTTTTCCAAACACCCTTAGGATTCTTTTTCTTTCACCTTTTGTTTTTAGCATATTGATTCTTCATTCTTTGTTTAAAATTCTTTTTGCTGATGACAAAAGGGGGAGTATTATTTAGTTGTAGTTGTACAACTGTCAGTAGTTTTTATTTCTACTCACATAATTATCTGAAACTGTCTGAAATAAGAATCTCATTTTTTTCTTTTCTTGCAAAATGTTTATAAACTTAAGTGATAAGGGGAACAAATTAATAAACATAATTGTGTTTGCATAGATGAAGGTAGTTAAGATTGTGCTCTTAATTAGTTTTATCAGATTCAAGAGTTAAGCTTGCAAACCTCACACTCTGAGAGTCAAGTATGTAGATACAATCAAGTTTATCAAATTGTTCCTATACTGATTCAACTTAATTATGGATAAAACTTAGGGGGAGCTTGCAAACCTAACCCTAATGGTTTATCAGACTCAGGGGGAGCTTACAAACCTCAACAACCTGATGTTGACATAATTAAATTAATCAACAAACAATTGTATTTAATACCTATGTTTGTCATCATCAAAAAGGGGGAGATTGTTGGAACAAAATGAGTTTTATTTATAAAACACCCTAAGTTTTGATGATAACAAGGTATTAAATGGACAATTGGTATTACTAATGAATGATCTAGTGTGCAGGAACAAAGTAAAAATATCATCCTCGTTGATCATCATTTGGGCATCTGAAGGACACAGTCTGAAGTGTTAAGGCTCTGATGATGCTGGAAGCATCAGAGCCTCTGAAGAAGTCCTCAGAGGCCAAAGAAAGAAACACAGTCTGAAGTGTGTGTACATCTTCAGAAGATCAAATAAACGGTATCATCAGATCCTGAAGAACTCTCTCTGAAGAAAGACAGCTAATAACCAATGCAATAGTACAACGGTCCTGTCAAAAGAGTACAACCGTCTTGTCAACAAAAAGGAGAGTGTACAACCAACGGTTCTCTTCTCAGCGTCTTTATACCTAGAGTATAAATAGAAGACATCCTCATAGAGAGAAGACTACTGAAAGATCATCTGAACTTAGAAAGATTCAAATCATATCAAGCTGTGAACTGTGTTATTCTTTCTAGTGTTATATTCTAAGTTAAATATCTTTTGATATTACAAACTCTGAGCTTAGTGTTTAGAGAGTCTTGCTTAGAACTTTCAGTCCTACTTAATCTGTGTATTAAGTTAGTTTGTGAAGTCTCTTTGTCTTGTGTGACTTAGAGCAGGAAGTCTTAAGCTTGTGTGCTTAAGCAAGGAAGTCTTAAGTCTTGTGTGACTTGAGCAAGGAAGTCTTAAGCTTGTGTGCTTAAGCAAGGAAGTCTCTTCGTCTTGTGTGACTTAGAGCAAGGAAGTCTCTTGCTTGTGTGCTTGAGCATTAGTTGTGTAATCTTTGTGATTATAGTGAACTCCCTTGAAAGAGCAAGGGGACTGGACTACTCTCGTTTTGTGAGAGGAACCAGTATAAAATTTCTGTGTGTTCTTTCTCTCTCTCTCTCTCTCACTGTTTTGTTTGTGTTTTGTTTTTAGTCTAGTTTATCATATCCGCTGCATTTCTATATTTCTTAAGACAAAAGAAACAATTTTTCAAAACACAATTCAACCCCCCTTCTTGTGTTTTTCACCTTCAAAAGTAAGTAGACATTTTATTTCAACCGAATGTATTTGATTGTATTTGAGCATTTCACATTGGTAGAAATTTAACATTGTTATTATTTTTATTTTATGGCGTGGTCATATTACCTAAAATGTTTGCATCTGATTTTGGTGATAACAATGTACATCGTTATGCTACACTTAACCTTTGTTTGGTAGGTGAGAAAATGAGAAAAGAGAAATAGAAACACGAAACCAATGCATGTATATGAATCCAAATACTACATGCATTGGTTTTCCTGTTTCTATTTCTCTCTTCTAATTCTCTCTCCTACCAAACACACCCTTATTGATCCAAACAAAAATCAATTTGAAATTTTAGTTGAAGAAATTAATGGCAACATATGTTTTAAACATGGATGATCTGCATTGCGTGATTTTTATAATATTCAATATGGTGCTTGGGTGATTTTATTATACACTGTGATGAGTCAGTTTGGACTAATTTTAAAAGACAGATTTGATTGTGTCGTTTATTTTAAAAAATTTATTGTAGTTCTTTTTATATAATATATGAAAATCTACAAAACCCGTGCGATATCACGGGTCGGTGTCTAGTTACACTAAATGTAGGTGAGTGTAGGATTTTTGAATGTAGAGAATCCAAATCCATAAAAACTCCTAAGCAGACCCCTAGAAAACAAGCACCAACAAGAAGGAGATAAAAAGAATATCACCAATAAAAGGAGGCAAGAAATAGACCCCAACTCCATGAATACAGACTCACCGTAGGGATGGCAGAAAAACTCAAACCCAGGAGACCCACCCGAACTCAAACTCAAGTCAACGGGCGAAACCCGAGTTGACTGGGTTTGGGTGACACCCGAAACTATGGGTGTGGGTTTGAGATCACCCAAACCCACACCCGAAACCCACACACCCACCCATATATGTAAAATTGCCTAATTAACCATAAGCATATATATATATATATATATATATATATATATATATATAAGTGTCAAAATTATGGTTCACATTTTCCTTCACAGTTCATACTAATCATTTAATCAGCTACTTGAACATCTCCTTCACTCACTCGGTCACTTCACTCTCTATGTAATTTATGTTGAACTATGTAATTTAATTACTAATGTCACCAAACTATGTTAATTTCTTATGTTGAACTATGTAATTTAATTACTATGCTACATTTTGCATTTTATCAAAAAGAATTCGGGCCGAGTTTGGGCAAATTATTAATTATGCGTGATTTTTGCCGCGGGTTTGGGTTTGGGTGGAAAAACCCGAACCCAATGGGTGTGAGTGTGGGTTTTGATTTGTTACCCATACAGCCTTTGGGTTTGGGTGTGGGTGATTGTTTTGGGTGTGGGTTTGGGTACTGTAAAACCTTCACCCATAGGCACTCATTGCCATCCCTAACTCACCGCTACACAAACTCTAACGGGTCCAGTGTTGTGGTAAGTGTGAGTGAATTAAGTCTCACATTGTTTATATAAATGGAGGTTGAACACTTTATAAGTGAGAGGACCCATAAACCTAACACCTTAAGGTTTTGGGTAAAAGTGTGGTGTCCAACTTACTTATAGAGTTGTTCTTGAATCCAATTTGGATGATTCTCCTGACTGCCCCTCATGACTCAACATAAACGGTAATATTGACAATTATAACTTTGTAAATTAACCTTAAAACTGATACCTAATCCTGTTACATTTGAATGGATCCTAGAACCAAAATAAGGGGTTAACAGGCCATTATTTCAGAATGTCATTATTAAATAATAGTTAGCTTTTTCTCAAAGAGTGGCTAGCACCACAAGAGAGAAAAAGTGGCTAATTGCAATATTTTGGAATAATAATTGGTTTAGTTTTTGTGTTAGATGATGATGGTGATGTTATGCAAAAAAATTTAGCATGCGAGACTTAATCCCATACGTTAGGCACGAAGTTGTTCACAAGAAGTGGAATGGGGCATATGTTAATAATGAGGCTCGAGAAATATGTAAGAAATTTTTGTTTTTGGTTCGCCAATCCTTAAAGGTGAAAGATCTTAGTTATGCTGCTGGAAAAAAATGTAAAAAATCTGCACAAAAGTGTTGATGTTTGTATTAAAATTATAAAGAACAACATTTGAGCCTTGATGAGATTAAACTTCGTATGTCAACAAGCATGATCCTAGTTATGCTGCTGGTATTTATTTACTTGATCAAAGCCATGGTGAGATCAACATTATTTGTTTTCACTTTGACTTTTTTTTTGTTTTCACTTTGACTTTAACTTTCATTTTTAATATAATAATTGAATAAATATTGACTTCGTATACACATGAATGAATTTAAATAATAAAAGAAAATAAAAGACTTTGCATTCACTTTGTTTGTTTGGAAAAAGGTTTTGAATTCTAATTTCGCATTACTTGCCCTATTGCACTGATGACGCTATTGTCAACCGCCGGTAAAAGAACCCTTGTTTGTCACGTTATTACCTTTAACAAGTTCTCAACATTATCTTACCTTGATTGAATAACTGTAAACATGCAGAATTTTTAACTGTGTAATTCTTAATCCTTATAAACTCCTAACTTTGGGTACTTGTACTACCGTTCCCAATTCTGGCTAGTTATATTATCTTTATAGATCGGGATTAATAGTGTTGTCACAATATCATTTAATCCTAAGAGTTCATTCAATAATATGGCTGGTATTACGAATAAAGCATTAAAACAAGATAATAAGAGATAATTACTGAATAGTAATTAATATAAACTTAATTTTGCAAACCAAATTACATAGTATCAAACATTCACAAGGAGTTCATATACTCGATCTAACCTAAAGGTATTTAGCTACTCATAGACATATTAAATCAACAAAGTAAAATATGCATAAAGAATAACCTCAATGCCTTGCTGAGCAAGCTTCGTCTCCCTATGGTGGGGGAGAGTCTCCTTCCCTGGAGAGCTCCTTTGTTCTCCTTGCTTCTCCTCCTTTGTTCCTTTAGAGTGCTTTGAAGTTATCCACTTCTGAATATGAATAATTGTGAAGAGAAGGGCTTTATTTATAGTTTTTTTAGCAGGCTTGGGCTTTTCCATCGTGTCTCATCGTACTACGATGGCTTCACAAACTTGCCACCGTAGTACGATACGTGTTGATTCGTCTTCTTAATTGCAAAGATTTCTTATGAAAATAAAAAACAAACATATCATATTACAGTAACTCCATTGTGGCCACAATAGCTTCAACTGTTTTCTTCATTTTTCTTCCAATTTTGCCCTTTTTGTGCATATTCTTCATTTCTTGCTTCTTGGTCAAGTAACTTCATAACTTTAGGTTTTTGCTTGCATTTGGTCTTCAAATAAACTAAAAAGTACTAAAAACTAACATAAAATACTACTAAAATCATCATATAAATTTCCTGTTATCAGCGATTTTCTAGTTGTATATTTTGGATCTACTTATATTTGGAGCGGTAAGTATAGCCTTTATAATTTATTGTGTCTTTAAAGTTTCAAACGTGCAATATATATTGTTTCCGATTGAAACTAATCTATCTCCATCTCTCCTTTTTATGTTTCTTCAATTTTACACACACACAAAAGTTTCATATAAAGTGTATCATTCAGGGACAGATTCAGACACTGTATATTAGTGTGACCAAATATAAAAGAAACTATGAACTAAGTTATCCTAAAAATAAAAAATTATATTGTTAATGCAATACATTTACAATAAAAATCAACAAATTATATCATTCGATATTTATTGAAATGTACTATACATAAAGATACAGATCAAAACGTGTGATTACTAACATGTACACTAAAGTATGCTTTTAGAACTTATTTACAATATATGTATCAGTAGTTTTTTTTTCTTCTTGTTAACTTGCATGTGAGGTATATTGATGGATTGGAGAAATTATGATTGTATCAAACTTGAATATTGAAATAAGCTGTATAGAACTCGTCTCTGAAGTTGAATATTGGCTCTAAAACAAAATTCTGGGTTGCACCTTTAGCCACAAAGCTGATAGGATTGTATTGCCTTAATCCATTTCCAGTAACAAAGCTTGTTGCCTGGTTAAAACCAGCTTCAGTATTAGACTTGCACTTTAGCTTAAGTATCGAACCAGAGGTCATATCGCTATGTACGTAACAATCTGGATTGCTTTGTGATTGTAAAGATTTTGTTTGATTCCGTCCGTCTAATCCTGGTACGACGAGAAATACAGAAGTAGGCCCACCTTTGGAAGAATCAACAACGGTAAGAGGTTGGTCTGGTTGTTGGTGACTTAGAATCGTTCCAGGAAGATGGAACGGTTCTATTGTCACTATTTTATTTGTAGCATCTTTTGGGATAAATCTAAATGTAGCATACACAGCGATATCGGTTCCAGGTTTAGGTATGTTTTGCATTGTGAGTGATTGGTTTGAGGTTGTTATAACAAAAGTTGAATTTTGAAAGTCTTGTGAAAAAGTAACTAGTTGACTATTGTAACTGGAAGGAATCGGAGTAATCCAATCGGTTCCTGATTTAATGTCCCAACTGCTGGTTGTATGACCGGCGAGAAGATATGGTCCGTAAAGAATTGCTTGAACAGATGCAAATTCAGGTCTTTCATCTGAATTTTAATTTGAAAACACAATATTAGTAATGTAAACACATTCTTTCATGAAATATACATACACACACGCGCGCGTGCACACACATTGAAGGAAGGGTAATGATAATCAACATATTCTTTCATATCTTTGCAAAGCTACCTTTTATGGCTTCTGTTCTGATGGTAAGAGGAAGCTGAAGAGTCAGCTTGTCACTGGCACTCCACTGTCGTGTGACTGTCAAAAAACTCCCTAAATATCCAGACAATAAAACATTAATTTTCGTCTGCACGAGTCCAAGATAGATTCAGACCTAACTAGTCTGCATGATATAGTGTGTGTGTCCTAACTGAAGTGATTGTTCATTTTCGTCTTCTTTTTCTAGGTGATTAAACATTCTAGCATCTATCCGTGTTAGATAAGATAAGTAAAGATATATTCAGACCTGGAGCTGGAAGAGGTAAAGTTTCAGTATTCAACATCGCCTTTGCACCGTCAGCGTGAGTCCAAGATGGTAGGCGAAAGTTCAACGTTGACGAAGCACCAGTTTTCTGCAGAAATCATGTTTTGAAATGAAGATCTTATTCTAAACATTTTTTTGGTTTCTTAAATAAGACTAAAAAATGGCATTATATCATAAGGCAATGGAAGAGGTACCTCAGTAGGAGAGAAAGTAAATGTAACTCGTAGGAAAGGATCTGACGAAGAAGATGGAACGACTGTCTGAGTGAGCAAAACTTTTCCAGATTTCCAATTAAATGAACTTGATATGTACTGAATGATGTATAGAGTAGGACTCTTCCCATCCTCTTCAAAATAGATAGAATCTCCGAGCTTTGAGAATGATTCAATTCCTAAGGACAAAGGAAAAATAAATTGAGAACAGCACACCAGTAAGAGAAAGCTCATTTTATAAACGAAAATTAGTACTCTCTCTGGTCTCATATATAAGCAAATACCTACCTGTTCCGTAGCAGCACCAGAATGTATCAAACGGTGTTCCCCACGAATGGTAAGTTTTAGCTTTGGAAAGCCCGAGACCTAGAGGAAGCATGTAAATCATCACGCCAGGGTCTGTTCCTCTTTGAATGCTGAGTACACCATTCGTTAGGGCACGCTCATAATAATCTGCATATGTGGCTTCTTTGGTCCATCTGAACAGGTGCCGCGAAACCTGAAATCATTGTCTGGCTACTTAAATACTTCATCAGAAATAAACATGTAGTTATGAGTGATTTGTTGTACCTTCAACATATTATATGTTGAGCAAGATTCTTCAGTCTCTGGTGATTTTATGTTGTCTGCTATTCTCTTTGGATTACGCCTGCACAAAAATTGAAGTAAGTAAGCGACTTTTTCATAAAGATATTTGGAACTGGTTATCGTAAAATAACGGAATGGAAACTTTCTACTTGATGACCTTTAAGAAAACAAGTTCCATGAATAATTTTAAACGCATATGAAAAAAAAACTTATAAAGCTAATCTTAATACCAGATTTCACCGACTGATGTCCCTCCAGTTGCATAACTGTGAGAAGTGTTTACAAGGTCCATAAAGAACGTCGCAACATCCTAACACACAAAAACAAACAAGAAAAAATCTTTGAAAATTAAATTACACCAAGAAAAAGAAAATAAACATAATTTTCCTAAAACTTGGTTAAACATACATATCAGTAATCAACAATGTGCATAAAGAACTCACCTTATAAAGTGGATCACCCGTGAGTTCATATCGCATTTGAGCTCCAACAACAATTGGGATATGTGTATTAGCATGAAAATTAGCTAGGTCGTTAGCCTACAAGAAAAAAGAGATTTTCAAAAAACAAATTTTGTGACCTGTCATAAAATTATATACAAAAGGAGGATACATTGATTGTCTGGATTACATAGAGTTGTGATAATAATAAATATTGATATGACTTACTTGTACTGCAAGCACCCCTATAAAGCACGGCTTGTCGAAAAGGTGTGCCAACAATAGATGCTTTGAATCTCCCTGCATATAGTATAACATGACAGATTTACTTCAGAATCATAACTAGGCGCCATAACATGGTAGGTTTGAATGACATGCTTATAAAATCCATAAACTACAGATTAGAATCCATGTCTATTACTATCTATGCTTAAAGCAACATATTCAACAAGTGAAAAACACGATAAAACACATAGCAACACGAGAGGTAAAGAATCTACATGAAATAGTTAACCTACCGTTAAGCTATATAATCTGTAAAGGACATCGTTCATTCCTCCAGTTTCCTCATTCAGTGATTCATAATGTCTAGTTAGAGTGAACTGTGATATTACATTCATCACTCGGTTGTAAAAGTAATCGACCATCCATGTCACCATTTTTAGAGCTTGAGGGTTTTCACCTATAGTATATTGATCCAACAAGCCGGCTAGGATCTGTCAATGTTGAATAATTTAGATCACATAATATCAAAGCCAAAAGCCCTTGCATAATCAAAACATAGTTTTGCTTATACCTTGTGAATAGTGTAATAGGGAGCCCACACAAAAGTAACTCTTTCAAATCGATCGAAAAATTCGGTTGGAAACGCAGATAGATATCCCGTTCCAATTTTCTGCTGACAGGCGGACAGACCATCAACAAGCGCTGTCATTTTCCCCTTCAGGATATCATTCTTTGTGCTTGCCCACATTAGAGCTGATGCACTCAAGTAATGCCCTTCACAGAAATTATAAATTAGCCTTCAAAAGTGAATTGCATAAGCTGAAAGTTGCAGCCAAGAGTAATGTCCTTAGTGTCTACATGGATACACGGAATTCTTCGTAGTTACCCTTATACAAGAAAAGCCTGTAAAAGGCGAGCTTTCTGAAAGCTTCAAGACTGCGTCATAACAGTTTTTTATGTTTCAGACTGCAATTGAGACCTGTATTTGACTGCATTCTCTGCAATAGCAAGGATCGCAACACGGCCACAACTGTCACCACAACTTCTATTTAAAACCCTGACGCTCACATTGCATTTTAAACCCTTTCTGCTTATTACCTCGATACAAATAAAGAAGATAAAAAAGATGATTAATCATGAAATAAATAAACTCACCAACAAAATGTCCTCTGAGTTCAATATTAGCGGCCTCCCATCCTCCATAAGGCGTACCAGGAGTCGGTAAACCAGCCGTGCTCCTAAAGCTCCAAAGCATCCTATCGACATCTAACATCAACAGATACTGCAAATTAGTCTGCTGTCCCACAGCATGAATTGAACCTTCCAGCAACTTCACATCCCCAAGAGGCACTTCTTTGAGAAATCCAACAGGTGGCTTAAAAGCACTCGTATTCGTAACTTTTTTATACATAATATCCCAATCTTTTACTTGTTGTTCTGATAAGGACCTCTTTGGATTTGGATGCAAATCTTGCCAAGCTAATTCATCAGCTGGTTTCAACTGATATTGTTGCATCAAATCGTTCTTCCATGTCTGATTCTTTGATACCAACAACTCGGCCCGAAGTGTATGCGATTGAGTCGGAATGTCTGCACATTCTTTGCTAGCAGCATCACAACCATACACCATAAGGGCCATAAACAAACACACAAAAGCCTTCATCTTTCTGAAAAATTCAAAGTAAAAACACAAATATATTAAAAGAAAGAAACTTTAGGGCCTGTTTGGATTGACTTATTTGACCTTATCTATTAACATAAATAAGTACTTGTGAGACTCTTCGGAAGAACTTATAGAAACAGCTTATGAATGTTTATAAGTTGTTTTTAACTTATTTTCATAAGCTCTTCAAGATAGCTTATTTGAAAAACTTCTTTATTTTATGATTTGTAATAGAAGTAACTTATATATAAGCGCTTATACTATAAACTACAAATTAAGTCGTTTGTCTAAACATAACCTTAATCTATAAACAAAACTTACACAGAAAAAGAAAGAAAAAAAAATCTTAGTGTCCGTTTGGATTGTCTTATTTGACATTATCTATTAAAATAAACACTTATGAGACTGCTCGGAAGAAATTATGAAAACAACTTATGACATGTTTATAAGTTTTTTTCAACTTATTTTCATAAGTTGTTTTTATAAGCTGTTTTCATAAGCTCTTCAAGATACCTTATAAAAATAGTTAATAGCTTATATAAAAACAACTTAACTTTTCTTTGTTTTTATTTTTTTTTACCTTTTGTAATAAAAATAACTTATACATACTATACACTACAATTTTTTGTTTTGAAGAAGCTAAATTAGCCCAACTAAATTGGCACCAGAGAATCAAACCTGAGACCTTAAAGAGGAGCACACTCCCAGGTCCCAAGTCAATACCACTAGACCAACCCAAGTGGGTTAAACCGTTTATCCAAACAGAACCTCAATCTATAAACAGAACTTATAAAGAACAAAGAAAAAACATAATGCATTACTCACCAGTCACCAGAGAACCAAGCTGAATATATGCAGTGCAGTAGAAAACAAAGGAGATTAGAATGATCTCGTGAAAGGAAAGAAAATGAGTTTATATATATAATAAATAGTAAGATATAAAGAATCTATGTGTGAAGGGGAGAGAGAAGAAGATATAGACAATGACTCATGGATGAACAATTGACAGAAAGAATGAATGATTATTTATTTAGTGAAAGTGAGAAAAGCATGGTGGGAAAATGATTCATGTATCTTCAAAGAGTAGATAATTCCTTTGAGTCATTTATAGAGTATAAATAGATAATAGGAGGAGACAGATTAGGAAATGTATACAACCAAGACACAAGGCTAAAAATAGATAATTGGAGGAGACAGATTAGGAAATGTTTCAGCCTATACAACCATCACACAAGGCTAAAAACAGATAATTGGTTTAGTTTTTGTGTTAAATGATGATGGTAATGTTCCGCAAAAACTTTTAGAATGTGAGATTTAATTCCATACGTTAAGCACAAAGTTGCTCACAGGAAGCGGAATAGGGCATATGATAATAATGAGGCTCGAGAAAAATATGTAAGAAATTTTTGTTTTTGGTTTGCCAATCCTTAATGGTGAAAGATATCTTAGTTATGCTGCTGGAAAAAAATGTAAAAAATCTGCACACAGGTGTCGATGTTTGTATTAAAATTATAAAGAACAACAAGGATTTATTTGATCAAAGCCTTGATGAGATTAAACTTCTGAAGCATGATCCTAGTTATGCTGCTGGTATATACTTACTTGATCAAAGCCATGATGAGATCAAAATTATTTGTTTTCACTTTGACTTTAACTTTTATCTTTAATATAATAAGTAATTGAGTAAATATTGGTTATTGTTGTTCTCTTTTATCAAAAAAGAGATTTTTCGTGGGTTTCAAACCAACGCTGTATACAACGGCTTAAGGCGACAGTTCAAAACCGCTGTGAAATAGTTCAAAATTGTTCGCTCTTTATTGCGTATTGCAACGGTTTTAAAGGTTGCAAAACTTTCTGCGACAGTTTGTGTGGCGATAGACAAAACCGTCGCAATATGTGCTGCGGACACCAGCAATTGTAGCATTTGGGAAACCGGCTGTATATTGTATTGCGACGGTTTGAAACCGCAGCTAATAACCTTCAAAACCGTAGCAAGATAAAAATATTTTTTAAGTGATAAAAGAAAACAAATGTTACAATGCATAGTTTTTCTTGTGTTGAAGCAAAGTAACTGCCCTACTGGTGGCTAATCAAAATTGGCCACCGTCCTTGACCATTGACTGTTATTAAAGACCAAAAATCTGACCTCCATCCATTCGTGCTACTTAAGTAGCGGATGGTATTTTGAAAATTTCTCCAAAATTTCTCATTTTTATTAACGTCCGCTGAGAAGAAAAGCACCCAGATCAATCATAAGCCTGTGGTGTTATTTATTCAAGAATCCAAACTGGGATCGGTCAACTCATTCATCTGCGAAATTCTTTGGGGATCAAATCAATTTGGTTTTGCATTTAAACCTGCAATTGGTCGACCTGGTGGCATTATTTCCATATTGGGTCCGAATATACTGGAGGTGTCAAATGTGTCGATAGGAAGCAACTATGTTTGCATCGATGGTGTTTGCCGAAAGGACAAACTCAACTATGTCTGTTCTACTTTTAGTCTTATGGTCTCAATTGTTTTTGGTAAATACAAATTACAATAACGGTGAACCAATTAAAACCTTGTTGATTAAGGTATTTTAATATTTGAATTATGTACGACAACAAGTATTTAAACCGGAGACGAGATTTCGAATTGCGAGAGGTTCAACTCTGTCCGCGTGAGTTGCCTAGGTGCGGATACGGTACTGGTACCCGATACGAGTACTGGTACGGGGTAGGACATGTGTATGGACATAAATTAAGGTACGGATGTGTATCCGGTATTGACACGGGTACGTACTCGGTACCGGTACTTTTCCTCAAACGGAGTATCCGTGCATCATAGATTGCAAGGTACTAATGAAGAATATGGAAAAAAAGTGAGAGGATATATGAGAAAAGGTAAGTTCCGAAAATTACAAGAACAAAAATCACATTCAACTTATTCACTTTTAAGTGTGAAATTTTACACTAACAACCACAAAAAAATGTGGGGAAAACAAGCAGAAGCTTGCTTATAACCACATTTATTCACACATGACAATACAATATTGAAGTGCAGAAATTAAACAGAAATAACACGAGTTTCCATATATTAAACAACTAAAGAAGATTTAGGAAGAAGTATTAATGAAATCTCTTCCTTTAATTTACTCATAAAATTTAGTGACAAGAAATTTAGGGAGCGATTCACTAATCTTAATCACCAGTTATGTTTTTTTTTTGACAAATACATTATTAATAATAACCAGGTCTCTGGTTTAACATTTTATTGTAAAATGCCATGAAGAGCGGGCCAATTGTAATGGATTGGCTTTATGTAACCATTTACAAACTTATTAGTCCTAATATTATAATGCGCATAGTATTGTCCTTTGAAAACATAAACTTCATCTTTAACGTGAGCATTAAAAGCTGCATCAATACCTGATTCAAAGACAGTACCAACAAATGCTTGATAATGAGCAGAAATCTTCTTACGATTTACGAGTCTATTAGATATCATATCGAAAACAACCCATTGATCTCCTTTGAATAAGTTAATAGTTCTATTGTTAGCGATTGACCTTGTCGAAGCTTCTATTCCATGTTCAAACCCAGTTCCTATGAGAGTAGGAAACATCGCAGTGATTAACATTGGACCTGATAGTAACCTGGCGTTAGTTGATTTTGGAGGTGTTGTTTTGACACATAGATTTCCAGAGAAAATGAATGCCTCATTGTTTGGAGTTTCAAAGGCACAATCTATTCTATTTTCAAAGATGGTGTTCTTAAACATTGGAAATCCATCAGCAATTTTTCTTGGACCACTAATTATAACTTTCTTTTTGTTTTTACCACTACCAGGAGCATAATTACAAAGCACATACTTATCTTTCACAAATATGTAACACTCATTTTTTTTAGCTGAAGCGAATGCAGCATCTATGTTAAAATATTTTGGCATTTTTGTTATTGGAGGATTATTTATTTCTTTTTTGAAGGTAAAGGATATGAAATGTTTTATTTTCAGTTTGTGAAAGCCTATGTTTATATAGATGTTAATGTGAACACCAAATAAAGAAAAAGTTACTGACTATGTATTAAAGAATTACCACGAAAATTAAAGTTTAGGTAGTAAATTCTTATCTACCCATTCATAAATTGGTTGCAGAGACATCAATGCCCTGCACCGACACCCCACTAACCTCTATCGGCTTCAGCACATGACATGTTGCACCTCCTACTCATAGAAAGAATAGTAGTTGTCGGGGTTTTTGGCCAAAAATCACTTTTAAGATGAAAGTTTCACGTTTTTAACTAACGAGTCGACATAAACAGTTCCCCTCGCAAAGATGAGATCGTTCTAAGAGGTCCAAATTAACTAGTGATGCATGCCAAAATATGACCCAGACTAACCTAGACCTAGAAACACATCGAACAAACTACAAATACTGAGGGGTGACAAGCAGAAACCTTAACCAACGAGCAAGTTTATACTAAACAGGCGATATGACGTCACATGTAATGAACAAAGGGTCGGCTGACTCCATCAAATCCCCACAAAAGACACATAAAGATGAATCAATTTATTGTTGATATAAGTCGTTTTGATAAAATTACACAAATAAAAAAATGTAGTTAACGTTGCATAGAAAAGACAAATTATAAGTTAAATTGTCCTTCATTAATGGTATAAGAAAGATAAATTAAAGAATTGAAAGAAGAGAGAATCATAAATAGTTAAGAGTATATTAGAAAAAATAACATTAAATGTCTCATTATAATATAAAACGACTTAAAATTTAGGATAATTTTTTTCTCAAAATAACTTATAATCTAAGAAATTGATATTGTACAAAACACGGTTAGTCCTGTAACCTCTTAAAAGGACGTACGGTAGCTTTCAATGTGACTTGAATTTTGGCACTCAACACAGCCGTATATGTTTGACGAACCTTATTTTCTTAGATAGTTCCAACTTCCAAGTACTTCCTCTCCTTGTGATGTCTATCTATAATACTCCCTTTGATTTTATAAAAATATTTTTAATTCATTGAATAGTCTATAATATAAATAAAATTTATTTTTTATTTAATAAATCAGATAAATTGTTTTATTCTATGATGCATGGGTACTCCATTTTTTATAAAGTACCGGTACCGGGTACGTACCGGGTACCGGTACGCGTATGGTACTCCCCCGGTACGCAACGACGTCGTACCTTGATTTTTGTTTTTGTTTTTTGTAATGGGTACACGAGTGGTACATCTGTGGTACGCGCGTGGTACACCAATCAAAAAAAAAACACTATTTTTTTTCTTCTTTTTTTTCTTTAATTTGTTGTTTTATATAAATATTTAGGTTTTTTATTTTTGTATAATATAAAAGTAGCACCTAATGCTAAAAAACAATAAAAAAGCAGCCATTAGAATTATTCACTCATTCATTAAAAATGAATGGACTAAATTCAAAGAGAATTGAAGGTCTAGTTTTTTTATTCATACAAATCTTCGTATTCTCTCGAGAAAGTGAAATAATAATACTTATAATGAAAAAACAACAAAAATGTGGAATATTCGTAGAGATGAATGAGATTTATTTAATATATAATTGATATTTTTGAAATTGCTAGTCTTTCTCACGATAAACCTAAACTAGAGGCCGCTCTTTTTGTTGTGGCAAGTGTGAGTGTTAAGTCTCACATTGCTTAAAATAGTGGAGGTTGAACACTTTATAAGTAAGAGGACCCATAAACCTAACGCCTTAAGGTTTTGGGTAAAAGTGTGGTGTCCAACTCACTTGTAGAGTTGTTCTTGAACCCAATGTGGATGATCCCCTGGCTGCCCCCTCGTGATGACCCAACAGTGGTATCAGAGCCGATGGTTCGACAAAGGGTTGAACTGGCTCCTTGTATCGAAAGTCTTCCTGACAAAGGTGGTCAGGAAGCGTATCCCGTGTGCAGTGTGGCAACGGCGGTACAAGTGTAGTGTAGCTGAAAAAGCTTCCGCTTGAGGGGGAGCATATCCTGGAATGGATGGACTCACACTTGAGGGGGAGATTGTTGTGGCAAGTGTGAGTGTTAAGTCTCACATTGCTTAAAATAGTGGAGGTTGAACACTTTATAAGTAAGAGGACCCATAAACCTAACGCCTTAAGGTTTTGGGTAAAAGTGTGGTGTCCAACTCACTTGTAGAGTTGTTCTTGAACCCAATGTGGATGATCCCCTGGCTGCCCCCTCGTAATGACCCAACACTTTTTAGTGATGATGGAGGTGGAAACAATTGACTCTTTTTGAGCTAATTGCTTTTTAATTTCATATTTTGATGTTTTTGAACAATTTGAATTACTTTTAAATTGTGGTGTGATATTTTTTATGTTTAATTATTTATTTTAACAATATAATTCTATTATTTGATTTATATAATTATATTTAAAAAAAATTATAGGGACGTACCCGTACCTTAGTTTTTCTAAAAATGACGTACCCGGTACCAGTACCGGTACCGGATACCGGTATCGTACCCGCACCCGGGCAACATAGTTATATATATTTAAGAAAAATGCGGATGAGTGTTTCTGAAGAGGGAAAAATATATAGAAACTATAATCAACAAGCAAGTTTCTACTAAATTTCCACAAAAGACACGTAAGGATGAATCAAATTATTGTTGATATACTACTGCACTCACATTTTATATGGTATGTCTCAAAATAAATGTCATTTTAGAGAGGAAAAAAATATCTAAGTAGATGTTATTTTATTTCAATGCAATCATATCTGTAATCTGAACACAAAATAATAGTACATCTAAAATTGAAGAAATTGATGTACAAAACACGGTTAGACCTGTAACCTCTTTAAAGGATGGTACGTAGCTTTGAATGTGACATGAATTTTGGCACTCTACACATGTTTGACGAAATAGAAAGATATTGTTGCACCGAAATAAAAATATTGTGTATGAAATCATAATTTTATTATATAAATAAAACAAAAATCAAATTAGATGATTATGGAATAAAATAAATTACTTAATATGACACATAAATTGAGAGAGTGACATATGGTGCGTTTGATCTGCTAAAAAATAAGGGACATGACAGGACAACTGCAGTTGTACTGTGTTTGATTTTAAAACTGTTTCTGGTACTGAACAAACCGGGGGTCAAGGGACAAGACAAAAACTGAAATTCTTGTCCCCCACTTAACCACGGGACAACTTTCTGTCCTCTGCACAAGTTGTCTAAAGTACCAAAATAACCTTTTGTCCACCAAACATCGTACAAACACAAAATTTATTCAATACCTTAAACGTTTGTAATGTACTATTCTGTCTTGTACTGTTCTGTCCAGTACTAAAATTTTACAGATCAAACGGACTCATAGTGTCAACAAATAAAATAAGGAATTGAATCTTTAGTTGGTTCATGATAGGTTTCATTCCACAAGATCCATTTTCATTTATTCATTCAATAGAAAGAAATATGATCATTAATATTGTTTTTATTTTAAAGATATTGTTGCTAAAATTTAAAAACCAAACACACTTCTTTGTTCTATTTGTTCTCTTTTAAACCAAACACCTCAAATCTAACTTTATTTCTCACATCTTTCACTCTTCATATGGTTCTTCTCATAACTGAACATAATTAGGATGTCAATTTGCATCCGTCAGAGCGGATTCCTGCGGGGATTGTCCCGTTTGGAGATCCGAAAACGGAGATTTTTTCCCCGTGGGAACAGGGATGGAGGCAAAATTTCTCCCGCGGGAATTTCGGGGATGAAGCATCCGTCCCCGTAGATATTTAACTATATATTATTACTATTATTTTGATAATTTATTATTATTATTAAATGAATTATAAGATATTTTGGTTATAAATTTTTGTATGATTATGCATATGTTGTTATACATTATGGAATATTTTGCCTATTAGTTTTTGTATGATTATTAGTAGCCAAATGTTATTGCATTGTTTTTTGGTTATGAAATGCATTATGTGTTGTTTTGATCATTAAAAAAAGAAAGATGCTAAATATTTGTTTTCTTAATAAAAAATTAAAAAATAACGTCATACTACCGTCATAATTTTGTCCAAAAAATATAAAAACTTTGTAATATTCAATCTCTGTGGATCCCCGTGGCGATCTGTTGGGATTGGAATGAGGACAAACATTCCCGCGTTTAGACGGGGATGGAGTTAAAAATTCCCCCGCAGACACTTTGGGCGGGGAACGGGGAAGCTTCATCCGCACATTCCCCACTCCGTTGACATCCCTAAACATAACCTAAATGTTTATGCAAGGGGGGAACTTGATGAAGTATCATCTGCAATCTCCTTGTCTTTCTTCTGCTACTCCCTGTATTTTTTCTGCTCCTGCAGCATACGAGGCATACTAGGATGAAAAATGAATACCACAACCTGATAGATAAAACAAAAAGAGGAAAATGGCGACGCAGAAGTTCCTCATTTCAGTAATAATTGATATACAATGAGTGCTAAGTAGGCATGGCAACGGGGCGGGGCGGGGGCGGATTTTGCCATCCCAAACCCATAAAGTTCGGGTTTCCCCAAACTCATCCCAATTTCATGCGGGGATAAAAAATATAACCCCAAACCCCTGCCCAACGGGGATCGGGTATCCCCGTTACGCCTCTTTCCACATGAATTATGATGGTATTTTAGTATTTTTTTATTAAAAAAAAAAGGTTAAAAGTCCAAAATTATTTTGTTTTAACAATATTTTTTTAAATAAATAAAAGAAATAGAGAAAATCATTTGTTTATTACTCAAATAAAAAATAAATATATGAATATAATTTTAGAGATTATTTAAGAGTTTCTAATTTTAAAGAGGTAAAATATAATTTTAACATAAGCGGAGCGGGTTCGGGGACGGGTTCGGGGTGGGTATCAATGTCCCTGTTACCCGCCCCAAACCCATCTTTTGAAGTCGGGGAAAACTCATACCCAAACTCAGTCAACTCGGGTTTTCCCCGTCAAAGCGGATAGGGTTTGGGCGGGTACCCGCAGGTATGAGTTTTATTGTCATGCCTAGTGCTAAGAATACTTTTTCTACACGCTCTTTTATTGGATGAAATTTATGTGGTCTATCATTTTATATGGACCCATTCTCAAAGTGTGCGACTGCAGAGATTTCACACAATAAAAAAGTGAGTGTTGATAAGATAGTGTTCATAGCACTCCTCATTGATATATAGTGTAAAATAGTGCATCATCCGAATTATAATAAACCAAGTAGTTTGAAAACTATCATTAGCACAAATAATAATGTTATTATTTATAACAAAGTTAAATTAAACATTGTTACAAATCAAACGATTTGACAAGTTTTTGACTATTCTATCGGATATACTAATACACAACACAAAGTTACCTGCATAGGTAAGAGCTATATTTAAGCATGTTGTTTTAGTTGTGGATGTTGTACCACTTGTACTAGGATATCTGATAGAATATTCAAAAACTTGTCAAATCGTTTCGTTTATAGCAATGTTTAATTTACCTTTGTTATAAATAATAACATCACTATTGGTGTTAATGATAGTTGTCAAACTACTTTATTTTAATCCAGAAGATGCACTATTTTATTGCTATATATCCATGAGGAGTGCTAGGAACACTATCTTATCAACACTCACTTTCTTATTAGATGAAATCTTTGCCGGTCGCACACTTTGGGAATGGGTCCCATATAAAATGATATACCCACATAAATTTCTTCCAATAAGATTGTGAGTGTTAGAAAAGTGTTCCTAACACTCCTTGTATATCAGTTCCTGTTGAAATGAGGAACTTTTGCGTGAAAATTTTCCTTTTTTTTTTAATCTATCAGGTTGTGGTATTCAGTTTTCGTCCTAATATGCCTTGTCTGCCATAGGAGCAGGAAAAGACAAGGAGGAGCAGAAGAAAGGCTAGGAGATTGCAGATGATACTTCATCAAATGCCCCTGCCTAAACATTTAGATTATGTTCGATTATGGGAAGAACTGTGAAGAGTGAAAGATGCAAGAAATAAGTTAGATTTGAGGTGTTTGATTTAAAAGAAAACAAATAGCACATAGAAGTGTGTTCGGTTTTTAAATTTTAACAACAATAATATCTTTAAACTACAAACAATATTAATGATCATGTTTCTTTCTGGTGAATGAATAAATGAAAATGGGTCTTGTGGAATGAAACCTATCATAACAATGGTTTTTTAATTTGAGAACACATTATCAAATTTAAAAACCAAACACACTTATTTTTCACACACATAACTCAAGTCTCACTACATCTAGAACAAATTATCAAACAACTTCATAAATGAGAAAGGATTCTCTCAAAAAAAAATTCCTCAATTTTCCTCAATTGTTACATCTTGACCATTAACTAACTTTTTTGCATTTTTTCTAATTAAAATATTATCACATGGTTTTGATCCAATGGTCTAGATGCAACATTATTTCCTCAATTTTTTTTTCCAATGGAGAGAATCCATATTTTCTCAACCAAGCTAGAGCAGGAATATAAATAATCAGTATATATATATATATACATACTTGAATATGAATAACAAAAATTTCCTAAAGAAAGGTAACAACGAGAATCGAGAATAGAGTTAACTCACCACAACATAAAAGGAACCCTTTGAGATCGTCGGAGCCGGAATCACGTTTGAGAATCTCTTAAATCGATGAGAGGTGGAGAATGAGAATCGAAGTTTGAAAAGATAGGGTTTGAGAATCGTGTTTGATGATCGGAAATTTGAAAGGTTTTGATAAACGCATTATGGATATGACTTTTGGTGGTCAAAAGAATGAGAGTTGGGTTTGTGAATCGCAATTATGGGTCTAGGAATGGGTTTGAGAATCACAAAATCACATGATGTTTATGAGGAACGCATAACCTCGTTCATTTACCAGAATCACATGCGTTATTGTCGTTTTGAGAATTTAGGGTTTTTCTTTGTTACTGAGGGAAAAAGTGTAGGAAGAAAATGGGAAGAGTTTTTTGTGAGTGGGAGAAAGAAAAAAAAGTGGAAAGCAAATAGTGAAATGGAAGTTTACAGGAACAATCAATCAAAAGTGCATTTAAGTATTTATGGAAATTTGTTTTAGAGTTAGAGTTGGGCCAAATGGTGTTAACCCATAAGTTCTTTTTTTTATAATAACTAGCCCATAACTTATTTTATTAATTATTTTGAACATTTAATCACACATTACTACCCAACACTATATATTATTCAGTTCAAATGACATTCAAACGATTGAATCGGTTGAACCTTAATCTGGAGAACTAAATAATTTGATTTTCGGCCCAACTTTTAAAATATTGTTTAAAACATATACAGAGGCCAAGGTTCGAATCATTAGACTACTGACAAAAAAATTCTTATATATCAATATATCATCAAATTTTTAGTTTAAAAATACAATGGAGAGATATCATCACTAGAATGAGGGATGAAGATTGTGAGAGTTGGTGATGAGGAGAAGTGACAGAGAAGAAAACGTTCTATGGTCTATATGCTATGAAGCACGGACACCTCTCAAATTAGGCGTGTCCGTGTCGGACACGTGTCCGTGTCGGTGTCAGACACCGACACCGACACTTATGATTACACTAAATTATGTAATTTTTTGAAATTATTATCCGTGTCGAGGTGTCAGTGTCCGTGTCGTGTCCGGTGTCCGTGTCGGTGTCCATGCTTCATAGTCTATATGTTGAGATTTGAGAGTGAAGTAAAAGGACTCTTAGTGATGGAAGTATTTATAAGTCTCGTTTTCTCTACGCGAGTATTTGAAAATTAAATAGGAAAGATTTCATACAAAAATATTTGTGTCAAACAGTAGTTAGGAGAAGAATCTGTGTTACTTCATGAAAGAAAAAATTGAGTCAAATCGATTAGAAAAAATTCAGAAAGATATAGAATAAAAAATTGAAACAAAGATGTAGAAGTGATACAAATCACAAGAAATCAAAGTGATACAAGTGACACTGCTAAACCTGAAAGGATTTGCAGAGTCACTGAAGGTCCAATCAAGAAGCTTGAAATTATTTTCTATTTCTACATTAATAGCCAACAATTAGGGGGTTATAAGGCTCAAATATTAAATTTTGTATTCAAATTCATCAAGTGACATAAACTCAATTTCACATATAAGATAACCAGAACCACACTACCATCGTGCCAATTTATCATTATTAAAAAAGCATCTTAAAATCACTGTATCAAAGGTCGTCTCTACATGCATATCAAGTTACGAATAAAAATTCATAATAAAATTAAATTTAGGCCAACAATTTGGAGTCATCAATGGACAAATATTCAATTTTTGCAACTAAGGTCGCTCAGGACATAATCATCATCCCAATTTGCCATTACTAAAAAGCATAGTATAGTCATTGCGTCAATGGTCATCTCCACTCACATTTCAAGTTACAACTAAGCATTCACATTGAAATTGCATCCATTCAAACCATCAATTTGGGAACATCGAGGGACATATACATAAATTTGGGGACACTAAGGGACATATATTCAATATAGGAACATCGAGGGACATGTATTCAATTTTGGGACATCAATGTGCACATATATTATATACTATTTCGCATCTATGGCGCCACAAGTCCACTTACATTTGAAGTTATGAATAAGCATTCACATTGAAATTTAATTCAGGCCATCCATTTAGGGATATATATATATATCGAGGGGCCTGTATACTATTTCACATCTATAGAGGGGTACCATCTCCACTTACATTTAAAGTTATGAATAATCATTCACATTGAAGTTCCATTCAGACCATCAATTTAGAGACATCGATGGACATACACCCAATTTCGCACCAAAGGCACCATGCGACACAACTCTCTTCACAATATACCGTAATAAGAAATACAGTATCAAGTCTCGACTTGCATTTTGAATAAACATTTATATTTCAAATTGCATTTAGACCATCAAAATTTTCATGTATTCCATTGTGATTCCATTTGAATAAAGAATTCATATTCATCTCATTATGCCATCCAAACATCCCAAGACTTGTCTTAAGAATTCTTTTAGCAACTACACAATTTAGGGACATCGATGGACATATATACTATTTCGCATCTATGGCGCCACGAGTCATCTTCACTAAAATTTGAAGTTATGAATAAGCATTCTGATAGGACTCGATCTCGATTACGACTGAACATTGATCAAATAGGACAAATATAGAGCAGAATAGCAACTATTATATGATAATAATCCGATAGAATCAAGGTGATTGTATGGCAGAATTACAGTTTATGATTGAATGATAAAAAGCTAAAAATGTAAAGATATCTACGTGTTCTCTTGTATACTTTACCATAACTATCAAATTCACATTGAAATCCATTCAGGCCATCAATTCAGAGACATCGAGGGACATATACTCAATTTAGGGACATTGTGGGACATATACTTGATTTAGGGACATCGAGGGACATATACTCAATTTCGCATCAAAGGCACCAAGGCACACAACCATCATTATCATGTCTCGACTTGCATTTCGAATAAACAATCATATTTCAAATTAAATTTAGACCATCAAAATTTCCATGTATCATGATTCCATATGAATGTTTTGTCATAGAAATATTTTAAACATAAGCACCAACATGATAAGTTTTTATAGCATAAACTCTTGATTAAATTGTTTATCCAAACAGGGCCCATAAAAAATAAAAACAACATTATAAATGAAAATTCATAAATCAATTACATGTGAAGTTATAGCAACTTACTATCAGTGTCAAGGGTAGAATGGAACTCAAGTGAAGATAAAATATCTTCCAGCATCTGGTTACTTCAATAGTGGATGAGAACTCAGATTAAGAAGTTCCTAGGAATTCCACATCAGGATAGTAATAAGGACATAACAACAACACATAATTAAACATGGATTAAGCAAAAAACAATAAAATAATAATCTTGACAATTAGAATTGAGAGTGAATTGAATCCAGTCTCCACACTCCTTAGCAACGTCGTCGTTTAATGGCTGATCACAAGTTGCAAGGGACATAGTTAGGGACATCGAGAGATATATGTTCAATCAAGAAGCTAAAAAATTCTTTTCTATTTCTACATTAATAGCCAACAATTTGGAGGGTGTAAGACTCAAATATTGAATTTTGCATTCAAAGTCATCAAGTAACATATACTCAATTTCACATAAGGTAACCAAAAGCATCATAGAGTAACTGTATCACGGGTCGTCTCGATATGCATATCAAGTTATGAATAAAAATTAATAATGAAAATGAACTTAGGCCAACAATTTACAGTCATCAAGGGACATATATCATCTAAGATCCCTCGGCACAAAATCACCATCCCAATTTACCATTACCAAAAGCATAGTATAGACATTGCGTCAAGGGTCGTCTCCACTTACATTTCAAGTTATGACTAAGCATTCACATTGAAATTGCATTCATTCATAATTTCAATTTAGGGACATCGAGGGACATATATTCAAGTTAGGGACATCGAGGGACATATGTTCAATTTAGGAACATCAAGGGACATATATTCAATTTAGGAACAACGAGGGACATATATTCAATTTAGGAACATCGATGGACATATATTTCGCACCTATAGCACCAAGTGTCATTTCAACTAAAGTTATGAATAAGCATTCACATTCAAGTTCCATTCAGACCATCAATTTAGGGACATCGAGGGACATATACTTAATTTAGGGACATTGAGGGACATATACTCAATTTCACATCAAAGGTACCAAAGCACACAACCTTCTTCACAATAAACCATAATAAGAAATTCGTTATCAAGTTTCAACTTGCATGTAGACCATGAAAATTTTCATGTATACCATCATGATATATGAATATAGAATTCATATTGTAAGCCGCATATTTGGTAAAAAAACTTCATCTTATTGGGTCATCTCCCAACACAGCATCCCAAGACTTGTCTCAAGAATTCTTTAAGCAACTAAACAATTTCTTACGGCCCAAATTAACCTTCTTAGGCATGAGAAAAAATTAAGATTCACTGATTTAGCACACTCTTGGATAATCAGTGCATACAAAAACTACCCAAACAATTTTTGTGTCAAACAATATTTCGGAGAATTTGTGTTACTCCACGAAAGACAAAATTGAGTCAAATCAATTAGAAAACATTCCAAAAAATAAAGGATAAAAAATTGAAAACAAAGATGTAGAAGTGATAAAAATCACAAGAAATCAAATTGATACAAACAACATTACTAAATCTGAAAGGATTTGCAGAGTCATAGAAGGTCCAATCAAGAATCTTAAAATTCTTTTCCATTTCTACATTAATAGCCAACAATTTAAAGGTTGTAAGACTCAAATATTGAATTTTGCATTCAAAGTCATCAAGTAACATATACTCAATTTCACATCTAAGGTAACCAAAAGCACACTACCATCATGCCAACTTACCATCATTAAAAAAGCATCATAGAGCCACTGTATCATGGGTCATCTCGATATGCATATCAAGCTATGAATAAAACTTCATAATGAAATTGAATTTAGGCCAACAATTTACGGTCATGTGGGACATATATTCAATTTTTGCATCTAAGATCACTCAGCACAAAATCAACATCCCAATTTACCATTACCAAAATCAAAGTATAGTCATTGCATCAAGGGTCATCTCCACTTATATTTCAAGTTATGACTAAGCATTCACATTGATATTGCATTCATTCTGACCATCAATTCAGGGACATCAAGGGACATATATTCAATTTAGGGACATCGAGCAACATATATTCAGTTTAGGGACATCGATGGACATATATACTATTTCGCATCTATGGAGCCACATGTCATATCAACTTACATTTGAAGTTAAGAATAAATATTCACATTGAAGTTCCATTCAGACCATCAATTTAGGGTCACCGAGGGTCATATAATCAATTTAGGGACATCGAGGGACATAATTCAATTTTAGCATCTAAGGTCACACAGGCACAAAACCATCACCCCAATTTACCATTATAAAAAAGCATTGTACAGTCATTGCATCAAGGTTCATCTTGACTTATATTTAAAGTTATGACTAAGCATTCACATTGAAATTGCATTCATTCATTCATTCAGACCATCAATTCAGGGACATCGAGGGACATATATTCGAGTTAGGGACGTCGAGGGACATGTGAATAAGCATTCACATTTAAATTCCATTAAAGCCATCAATGTAGGGACATTGACGGACATATATTCGAGTTAGGGACATCGAGGGACATATGAATAAGCATTCACATTTAAATTCCATTAAAGCCATCAATTTAGGGACATTGAGAGACATATTCTCAATTTAGGGACATCGAGGGACATTTACTCAATATATAGGGACATAGAGGGACATAAACTCAATTTCACATCAAAGGCACCAAGGCACAAAGCCATTTTCCCAGTTTACTGTAATAAATAAATCTTTATCATGTTTCGACTTGCATTTGGAATAAACATTCACATTTCAAATTTCATTTAGACCATCAAAATTTCCATGTATACCATCTTGATTCCATATGAATGTTTTGTTATAGAAATAGTTTAAACTCTTAATTAAATTGTTTGTCCAAACAGACCCAAATAAAATAAAAACATTACAATGGAAAAATACACAAACATTGATTTAAACAAAAAGCAATAAAATAATAACCTTGACAATTCGAATTATAAAATAATCCACACTCCTTAGCAACGTCGTCGTTCCATGGTTGATCAAAGGTTGCAAGGGCTTAGATTTTTTTCCATTTCTACATTTATCTTTCAAATCGAATCAAGAATTTAGGGTTCAGAAACATGAAACCCTAAAATGACGATGTTGAATCGTTCAAATAAATTTTTTAGGGTTCGGGTAATCAAGATTAACGAAAGAAGGAATCAGTTTTGCAAAAAGAGAAGAAATTGGGTCGAACAAAAGATTGGCGGCAATGAAATATTGTGGGGTTCTTGTTAGGGTTGAATCGATTCGATGATGAATTAGAAGGAAATTGAATTTGGAGATAGAAAGATTGAAAACGGTAACAAAGCAACCTGATCGTGTGCGTGTGTTCTACACTTCTACGTCTAATCGTATTTATATTGTCAAATGAAACCAAAAAAAAATACTAATACGAGTATATATAAGTAATTTACTTCTGTACCATAGTTTTGTAAACAATAAAAGAGTTTTTTTTAGAATTTAATTGTTGTGCAACGTCGGTGTAATATCTTTTTACACATGCATTTAATAATATATCAACACATTATGTATTGTGTTTAAAAAAAAAAAATGATGTATCACATTCATTAAAGGATGTGGCAACACATCATTGGTTGTATGTGTAAAAAACATTTACACTAACGGTGCACAACAATTAAACTCTTTTTTTTATATAGAATAAAAGTAATTTACCCAAAAAAAGTAATTTATTTCTGGACCATAGTACTCCAGTTGTTAGCTTCTTTTTTATTTTTTTTTAAATATTTTTACATTCATTTGTATCTTTTTTTTTATAAACAAATATTATTTCGAATTATAGGGTTCTATCTTTTATCTCTTATATTATAAGCTTGTTCCAAAAAGTTAACCCTAGACCTAATTATTTTCCCGCTCATTTTACCTCTCATTTTACACTAAAACAATAAAATGTTAAAAAAAGGTCTCACCAACAATCGAACCCATTTTGGTAAAAAAAAAAAAAAGAATCAAACCCACAACCTTTAATATCTATTTTGTGTTTTTTGCCACTACACTACATCAATCAATTTAATATTATTTTGCAATCAACATCTAATAAATATGGAATTCTATATATCTCTCACCATATTAAATATTTATTAATATTATTATTATTAGCTTCCTATTATTATTATTATTAGTTTCTTACTACTAATACTATTATTATTATTAGTTTCTACTACTACTACTACTATTATTATTATTATTATTATTATTATTATTATATATATATTATTATATATTATATAAGGGTCGATGCAAACAAAGTGACCCTATTATCAGGTGCAAGTTAGGTGTGATTATTAAAAATAAAGTTACTAAAAATAATGAAAACAAAATAATTAAATAACCATGTTTACAGAAAATAGGATAATATGTTTAGGAAAACAAAACTTTTGAAATATATCTCATATTATTATCTATACAACATAACAAACTATCGAAAATTTACGATAAATTATTTGATATACATGCACATATTTGATATAGATACTCAACATAACCAACTCTCCAAAATTTAGGCACACCACTTTTTAATATATATAGACACACTCCACTCTAAGTGCTATTGCCTTTGAATTGAAAATCTCACTGATTGTGATATATAGAAAAAATATTCAAATTCAGAAATTCACCGCTGTCTCATGGCTAATATTTATAGTTCATTGACCACTCTTTCTCCTGGAAAAAAAGTTTTAAAAGTCAAAGTTCGCATGACAAATATGTGAACAGTTCCTGATAAACACCGTCATAATATAATAAATTTGTCGGTAGAATTGTTAAAGATTATCTAGATGGCAATAATGTGGTAATTTTTTTGGTAACGTAGTATCGTTAATTTATTTATTTTGTTAAATTCGTCATCTAATTTTTCATTAACAACCCCACTTTTTTTCTACTAATGTACAGTCAGACAATATTGACGAATATCCAAAAGACTAGCGGGCCAGACAGACGCCGCGCCTGTCTGTGTCTAACTTATGTCCAAAAATTGGCATTAAGAAAAGTCTACACCAAATTTTTTTGTATCCTTTATATATAGTATAGATATATAAGGAAGGGTAAAATTGGCATTAAGAAAAGTCTACACAAAAAAATAGATGTATCCTTTTTATATATATAGAAGTATAGATATATAAGGAAGGGTAAAATTGGCATTAAGAAAAGTCTACACCAAAAAATAGATGTATCCTTTTTATATATATAGAATAGATTTTGAACATTTAATCACACATTACTACCCAACACTATATATTATTCAGTTCAAATGACATTCAAACGATTGATCCGGTTGAACCTTAATCTGGAGAACTAAATAATTTGATTTTCGGCCCAACTTTTAAAATATTGTTTAAAACATATAAAGAGGCCAAGGTTCGAATCATTAGACTACTGACAAAAAAATTCTTATATATCAATATATCATCAAATTTTTAGTTTAAAAATACAATGGAGAGATCAAAATTGTCTATTTTAAAATAGGGAAACTTAAACCAAGTCAAGTGGTTAACATGCTTTACGAATGGATGGATTGTTGACAGAATCAGAGTTCTTGACCAGACTTTATTTATCTTGCAACCGAACTTCATATTAATAGGACTCGCTTCCTCCTAAAAACGTGAGGGCTAACACAAAAAAAAAAAAATAGGGAAACTTAATCTTTAAACTATGTAATGATAATATGGGGACGAAAATCACAATATATTATTGGCAAAAATACACCAGGAGTCATTTATCTTATTTATTTGTAACATTTTAGTCCTTTATCTTTTATTTGTAACATATAGGTCATTTGTCTTATCTGTCTCGTTTTTCTTAATTAAAAAAAATGCTGATACTTATTTTTTAAAATCTTTTATTTTTAAAAATAAAAGAAATAAAAAGCTAAACAATATTCATCTTCATCTTTTACCCACAAAACTCAAACCTAAAATTCCAGAAATCAAATACCATAAAAATCAGAAAGAAAAAAAAAAACAAAAACTCATGAGTGACAATTTGTGAGATCGAGAGAAAATTGAAACCATCAAATTTGTGAGAAAAACTCATGAGTGACAATTTGTGAGATTGTGTGTAAATGGAACATAAAAAAAATTGCAAGTTTATTAAAGAAATGAAATAAACTCACGAGTTTATTGATGTTCTGTTTTTTTTTTTTTTGACTCAATTGATGTTGTATTTTTGAAATTCAGAATTTGAGATTATGTGCCATTTAATTTTTTAGATCCGGGAAGATTGATGAACATGATGAATATGTTCATCAAAATTCTAAATTTGTTTAATTTTATTAAATAAATATTTTAAAAAATAAATATCAGAATTTTTTAATTAAAAAAATAGGTAAGGACTAAAGTGTTACATATAAATAAGATAAATGACCTATACGTTACAGATAAAAGATAAAGGACTAAAGTGTTACAAATAAATAAGATAAAAGACCTCTGGTGTATTTTTGCCTATATTATTTATGTCAAAAAATATAAGCAAAAGTCGATATATTTAGTGTAAAATTTAGACCAGATATATTAACTTTTTTTATCCCATTTTTATTTATATTTTCATACGAGGGAGTATTAAGACTAACTCTTGTTGGCTATGTTGTGGCAAGTGTGAGATGATTTAAGTCTCACATTGCTTAGAAAAATAAAAGTTGAACATTTTATATGTGAGAGAACCCAAAAGCCTAACACCTTTAGATTTTGGGTATAAATGTATTTTCTTGAGTCTAATTCAAATGATCTTATGATTGTCCACTCGTGACCCAACAAACTAATTATGTGACTAGGATTGGGCATCATGTTTCATTACTAGTATATCATAACCCTTAAACTTTTCATATCTCCTCCTTGTTTCTTATCAATGCTCAAATCCAATGACAAGAAACTTTGAAATTTCCAAATGCTCACTCAAGTCTACTTACAAAAGATTTCTAATTGCTCAACTTTGATGAGAAATAAAGAAAGATGTGTTTTTACACTTGATATACAATCAAAAGTGTAAGAAATACAAAACAATGAACGACTCTAAATATTTTAGAATTTCTAAGTTAAAAACTTTGATGAGAAATTCTAAATTAAATTCGTGTTTTGATTTTGACAGAGTTTCTGGTCTTTCAAAATATGTGTAAAGTGTTAAGTTTCTTCAAGTCTTCAACTTCTTATATAGACATAGAGGCGGATCCAGGAGTGGCCAAGCAGGGTCATGGCCCACCCCAAAATATTGGAAACTACTTAGATACCCCTATACATATATAAAAAATTAAGAGGGTATGATACATATATTAATTAGTAGACGCTACAAATGGAAGAAGTATGCAGTTGTCCCAATGGAACAGTGTGGTGTGGGTTAGTGAGACCAAATTAAAGTCTTAATACACTAAATTAATTACATTATTTTTGTAAAATTAGCTTTTCATATTTATATATCCACTATTATTTTTATCGTTAATTTTTTGTGTGAATACAACACAATTTTTTTTATCAAGTAGATTAATGGCTAGAAATTTCACCTTTAAGGTGGATAAATGAGATGACCAGGGTTCGAACTCTAATCCCCTGCTAGGGATCACAATGGATAGGGTACTATAGTACCCATCTCCATACCCGCGTAGGTTACAACCTTTGTACCCTTGCCCATACCTATGGGTACCTAAGTACCCATACCCGTTACTCGCACTTTTGCTAAAAAGTGTAATAGTTTAATAGTGTTGTGTTTTTTTTCAAAAAAAATTCAACAAATGTATTTTTTAAAATTGATACAATATTTTATTATATATATATATATATATATACCCACACCCATATACCCGTTCATTTTTATGGGTAATTACTCATATCTGTACCCGTATCCAAAATGCGGGTTTTTACCTACCCGTTGTTAAAGAAGTCCCACATCGCTTGCGAGATGCTTGAAAATGTGTGTATAAAGTGAGGGCAATACTCATCTTACAAGTCGGTTTTGTGAGGATGAGTTAGGCTCAATACTCAATTCTAATATGGTATCAGAGTCTATCCTAAATCCGTAGTTGTTTGTTGTGGAGACCTCCCATATTTGGGACACCCGTTGTTGTTGATTCCACGCACCAAGACCAATAGTGCTGGGCGTGAGGGGGTGTATTAGAAGTCTCACATTGGCTAGAGATATAGCAAATATAGACTTTATAATGTAGTGCAAACCTCAACTCTCAAACTAGCTTTTGTGGTTGAGTATAGACCTCTCAAATTCTAATACCCGTTGTGGATATTTTTTGTGGGTACCCATTAGGTATAAGTCAAATTGTCATCCTTATCTCTTGTATATATAATGCAATGACCTACCAATTGAGTTAAGTTCACGGGACAAATCACAATTTTATGTGTCAATAAAACACAATTTTTTATCAATGAAAAACTGTTATTCTTTTTTAATTAATATTATTTATTTTGGATTATATTATTTTTTTAGTATATATGTAATATAATAAAAAATATAATTTTTTGATGATTAACTTTATGGAAGTATTAGTTCAAACTTAATTAGTATTAATTATTTTGAGTTACTTGGTACATGTTAATATTATCTTAAGGTACACACTTTAATTTTTATGGCCAATTTTTTTTATATCTATAGAACACATAAATATTATCTTAAGTCCCAGTCTGAGTACACGTAAAAAAATCCACTGTATAGGCAAGCATAAAAGATCCGTTGAAGAAGATCTAATCCAAAGATTTTTTTTTTAATTTTTTTTATCCAAAGACGTTGATCCATTCTACGATTTAGATAATGTTGTTTAAAGACATTTGAAAATCTTTACCACAAAAAGAATTTACTGTTTCATTTAATTTGTCTTTGAATCTTTTGTTTATTTCTGCACGTGATCAGAAGAGGAAAAAGTTGACTATGAGCTTGACAGTGACCCATCAAAGTCTCCATATGTTGACGTGTCCTTCAGAGTCAAAGTTCTTTTAGAAGCTTCACTTCAGATTCCGACCCATTAGAATTTGGTCTTCTAACTTCTAACATTTCACTAAGATTCTAATGCTCAAAGTCAAAATCTGGCTTCTTATTATTTCTGACTTGGTTCAAATTCTAGTACTCCAACTAGAATATGTCTTCATGTTTCTGAAAAAAAAAATGCTTTAGCTTCTCTTCAAAGTGATATGTTCTTTTGTGTATGTTCATGCAAATTTTATACTATGGTCTTGCGCACTTGAATATACATTAGCAAATCCGGTCAATTTAGAGGAATTGCACACATCCATTTTGTTCCAACAAATATTTCTTAATTTTTTAAGCCACTTTTAATGTATGACATATATCAAACGTAATTTTTAATTACAAATATACAATTCAATTTCAAATTAAATTAATTTTGAAAAAATTACTGTAAAAATTAGATCTTTGCTTTCGCTAAGGGTTCTTCATTCATTCATTTGTTAACAAATTCATTAAGACTCACTCCCTTTTTTTTTTCTCTAATGAAATAGTGCTGTTTGCAAAAAAAAAATAAGGAAAAAAAATACATTTTTTTAATAAGGAATGAATGTTAAAAAAATAATAATGGAAACAACAATCTTGATTTCTTCTAATACGATGATTATGTTAGAATAAAAAATAATAGGCGTTAATTCAGTTTTGATCCCCCTATTTTGAAAAACTTGAACTTTTGATCCCCTATTTTAAAAGTCAACTTTTTGATCCCCTTATTTTGAAAAACATGAAGTTTTGATCCTCCAACTCATTTTGATCAAATTTATGATGATGTGTCAACCTCATTGATGACGTGGCAGTGTGTATGTGTCAACCTCATATTCCATGTCATTATTTTTTTTTTAAAAATAAAATATTATGTTTTAAAAGTATTAAAAAAATAAAATAATAAAATAAATAATTGATAATAATTAAAAAACAGTAAAATTCACCTCTATACATATATATGATTAAAAATCAATATATTATCCAAATATAATTAAAAATCAGTAAATTATCCAAATATATAATTAAAAATCACTAAATTGGGCAAATATATAATTAAAATTCAATAAATTACCAAAATATATAATTAAAAATCAGTAAATTACCAAATAAATAATTGAAAGTCAATTAATTATCCAAATATATAATTAAAAATCACTAAATTATCCAAATATATAATTAAAAATCAATGAATTATCCAAATATATAATTAAAAATCACTAAATTGCCCAAATATATAATTAAAATCCAATAAATAATCCAAATATATAATTAAAAATCACTGAATTACCAAATATATAATTAAAAGTCATAAATTACCGAAATATATAATTAAAAATCACTAAATTTCCACCTTCTTGTTCAAATTTGCGATGGCTTCATAATATTATCTTGTAAAGCGAGCGTAATGATGAACACGAGCGGATGATGAATCAAACAGAGGAATGATAAATGCAAAGGAATGATGAACACGAGAGTGATGATGAATCAAAAAAGATGAAAGATTGAGACGGAGATCGTCAAAGATGGGTGGCGCTAGAGTTCCATATGATTTGGGAACTGGGTTACTATTCGTGCGTGTCTGATTCTTCTACAATTCGTCCATTTTGATCATCTGCGTTTTTTAATTATTGTTAACTATTTAATTAATTATTTTATTGTTTTAATATAATAAAAAATATATTTGATTTAAATATATTGTTTTAATATTTTATTTAAAGATTTGATAAAAAAAATTTGATTTAAATATATTGTTTTAATATTTGATAAAAAAAACTGATTTTCAAAAAAATTAAAACATAATATTTTATTTTTTAAAAAAATAATGACATGGAATATGAGATTGACACATAGACACCACCACGTCATCAATGAGGTTGACACATCATCACAAATTTGACCAAAATAAGTTTGGGAATCAAAACTTCAAATTTTTCAAAATAGGGGATCAAAAAGTTGGCTTTTAAAATAAAGGGATCAAAAGTTCAAATTTTTCAAAATAGGGGAATCAAAACTGCATTAAAGACAAAATAATAATAATGATTTGTTATTTACCCCTCAAGATTTGTGTCCGTAGAAATATACAACTTCAAATTAAAGTGAAAATTAAATTTTTTCTTGTTACATATTACGGCTAATAAACTCGGTCAAAACTCTAGTTAGTGTTTGGTTAAAATTTGAACACCTAGTCTACAAATCCTAGCTCAAATGGTAGAAATACCGAAATTGCTTGCGTTGGACGTTATGACCGGAGTTCGATCCCAGGTCACTCCACTTTGTACATATGAGTTTTTAATAATTTTGTCATTTCGTCTGCCAACAAAAAAAAATTGAACACCTAATTTTTTTAATATGTTATTGGAAATAAATGTTTGAATTCTTAAAATACCCCTAATACGTATGCACAAAAGGCAGGCACCAACTATCTTACGTAAACTGAAGAAACAGCAATAAAGTTGCAAGTTCAACTTAAAACCTCCACGAGCAAAAAACACATTAATTATATGAAAATATTTTTTCTAAGTAAAAGGAAGAGTGATCATGTTGAAATGGCGAGCAAATTTTAACTTTCATTGACAAGGTAGAAATTGAATTTCTAAATATGAGATTTGTGGAATTTATGAAACAAGAAGGATTTATTGTGCCGGAACTTGTTAAAGGGATTACCATGTTAGACCATCTCCGTGGTTGTTATATTTTTAAACACCCGTTTTTAATAGAAACTACCATTGGTGCAATACATATTTGAGTTCTTAATAGGAATCAATTCTTAAATAAGAATTCTCTTTTCTTTGGGTCCACTTTAATTTTCATTAAAATATTTTTTTTATGAATCCGCTTACTTTTATATATTCAATATGAATTATTAAATAATAAGTTAGTGTGATGTGAAGTTATTGATGAGACTCATGTAGAACTTTTTAAGAGGTGCTGGGTTGGAAGAGTTGAGTGCTTATTAGTAACTATTATTAAAAAATAATAAATGAGTGATGTGTACATGTGTGACCGAGTTAATAACTCAAACTTTGGGAACTCCATTGTCGATGCTCTTAATTTATAGATACATTAGTTTAATGAAAAATAACATGTGTATCATTCGTTAGTTATTTCAGTGGTAATTAACGCTGAACTTGGTAGGAGTATCTCGGTTTGATATCCTACAATTACGATCAGAGGGGGCTAAAAATACTTAATGTCAAAATTGACCCTCGAATTAAATTAGATGGTCCAAAGAATCGGATACTGATAATAAAAAAAGAAAATTGTTTTTCTGACCCCCCCCCCCATTTCTTCTATACCCCCAAACTGACGTTTTTGCCCATGAGGGGTATCAAAATTTTTGCCAAGAACTCTCGGTTCGTAGAAACCGAACTACCATTTCGGTTTTTAAAAACCGCGCTACATCTTTATATACAACAACCACCAGTCACTTCTTATTTTCTGCAAAACTTTTAAAATTCCCCTCCCCAAATCAAAACCTAATTGGTGCTCATTCAAGGCTTGGATTCAACATCAAAGGTTGCTCTAAAGGTTCCAACACTCATTAAAGCGTGAAATTAAGGTAATCACCGATTTAATTTTTGTTTAAATGTGGCTGTCATAGGTCTAGTTTCGTAGGGTGTCTGACAGGAATCACTCGGTTAATAGAAACCGAAACAGGGTTCGGTTTTTACGAACCGAACTAGTCCTGCTTATTAGTATTGTAGGTGTGTACTTAGTATTCTATTAGGATTGTAACAATTAAAGGTGGCTAATTAAATTATTTGCATTTGCTTGGTTTGTAGTCATGGAAGATCAACCGCCACAACCACTTGACATTGTTCCGGTTCCAGTTCAACCGCCACCAATATCAATTGACACCGGACATCATTTTGCGACTGCGGCTAAAGAGGGTTCCAAAGATGATTTGATCAAATGGGCTAAAAAGGTTGCACAAAAATTGAAGTTTACCATTATAGTTAGGAGATCGGACAACGGCGGGGATAAGAGTAGGAAACCGTTTTTTGTGTTGGAGTGCGAAAGAAGCGGCAAGTACGTGCCACCTAAAAAGAAGTTGAAAGCCGAATCTACGAGAACTAGGAAGTGCGGATGTCCATTCCGACTTCGTGGTTATTATGCAAAAGAAACAAAGTTATGGCATATGACAGTGGTGAATGACATACACAACCACGAGTTAGACACGGAGCTTGAGGGGCATCTTGTGGCGGGTCAGTTGAAGCCGGAAGAGACGCTATTGGTGAATGAAATGACCAAGAATTTGGTTCCACCAAGAAATATCATCTCGACATTGAAAGAAAGAGATCCCGAGAACACGATGTCATCAAAGCAATGTTACAACGCCCGGTATAGGTATAAAGCTAAAATGAGGGCGTCCATGAGTGAAATGCAACACATGTTCAAACATCTGAGCGACAACAAATATTTTTTCAAGTATCGGTCGCTTGTTGATGAACGAGGTGAATATCGTCAAGATATTTTCTTTGCACATCGTAGATCCTTGAGCTTGTTCAACTCTTTTCCCACTGTATTGGTGATGGACTCGACGTACAAAACCAACAAGTACAACATGCCTTTATTTGAGATAGTCGGGTTCACTTCAACCGAGATGACGTATAATGTTGGTTTTGCTTGACTTACAAATGAGAAAGAAGATAATTTCATTTGGGCTCTACAACAATTGCGGTCACTTGTAAGGAATGAAGGTAGTTTGCCTAAGGTGATTTTGACCGACAGAGATACCGCACTGATGAATGCTGTTGGCCAAGTATTTCCTACATCGGCTGCCATGGTTTGTCGGGTTCATGTTGAGAAAAATGTCGGGTCCAAGATAAAGGAGCTAGTGAAAGTAAGACAAGGAGAAGAGGTCAAGCAGGACATATTTCTTAGATTTATAACCGTATTGGCACTGACAATGCAACGTAATGACTTGTTTAAAATCTGCAAATTCCAACAACGCAAGACATTATTAAAATCCGCACCTTAACGAAATTACAATATTGAACAAAGTTAAATCATTCATCAATTAATCGACATATTTCTTAGATTTTTACCGGGTCTTTAGGTTGTGCATCCCAAATCGGAATTGCCCGATGCTTATGGTAATTCTTTAGCAAGGACAAATCACGCGGTCCTCCTGGATAAGACTCTTCTTGTACATTTGGTTCCTCATCCTCATTATTAGGTTATGGTTGTGGTTGTGGTTCTTCAACATTTGGTTGCTCACCCTCATCATAATCAACAAGTTCATTTAAATATTGACCGGCATCAAACTCGTCATCATCATGCACCGGTCGACATGCGCGTGAACGAGAACCACCCGAACCCCACCCGCTTCGGCATCATGTGTTCCTCGCACCGGCGGTCATTGCTTACCACGACGCCCTCTTTTCGGTGGAGGAACATTTGCAGCAAGCTCTTTACGAGCAAACGAATTTGTTCTGCTCGCCCTTCCTTGTCTAGTTCTACCAACATTGTCTTCCATATCTTCTAAATATAGAAAAAAAATTCAAAATCAATAAAAACTTTTAATATATGACAAATTCAAACTTATAAGTCAATCAAACATTTAATACTTACAACAATGGAAACATAATTCATATGGATACAATACTTGATTTTACTCAGACATTTTGTCAAACACTTAGAGTACAATATACTAAATTTAACCTCATACTCACATTTAACTTTATATTCAACATGCATTCATTCTAATATCTAATCAAACTAACAATTAACCAATAAGCAACAAATCAAACACCATAATCACGTTTGAAACACAAACTCATAATTTGAAATTTATGGAGAGATGAACAAAAAATGCTTATGATTGATAATAATGAGGATGAACATATAGAATTATCAAAGATGAATGAAACTTACTTGATTAAGTATGATTTGAAGTTGGATGTTGATGTAGGGTTGAAAGTGGCGTGTTGGAGAAGAAGAGAGGAACTTAGGGTTTTTTTAAAAAAATTTCGTAAATGAAAACAGAAGCTGCAACTTCTGTTTGTATATAAGGGTAGCGCGGTTAATATTAACCGAGATATTCAAAGGGGGTCTCGGTTAATATTAACCGAAGTCATTCTTGGGGGTGTCGGTTAATATTAATCGGAGTAATTCATTGGGGGGTCTCGGTTTTTATGAACCGAGAATTCGTGGCACAAATTTTTGAACACCTATGGGCAAAAACGTCAGTTTGGGGATAAAGAAAAAATGGGGGTCAGAAAAGCAATTTTCATAAAAAAAAAGAGTGTAAAAACAAGATCCGTCTGCCGGTTATCACATGTAGTGGGGTTAGAACAGTATTTTATCAAAAAAAAAAAAAAAAACTGATTCAACTTCCTTAAAATCCGGGATACGTGGGAGTAACTTCTTCTCTATAATTCTTTCATAGGAATTAATAACAAACTACATTTTTTTTTGACACTAATAACAAACTACATTTTAATCAGTACAAACAGTAGTATATTTATTCCCTTCTTGGGTTCCAAGGAATAATCAGTGAAACAAACACCTTGTTGAGTAACCCTAGATACAATTCTCTCTTCTCTCGCACACCGCTGAATCCATTCTATCCAAGGTTAGAGATTCTTTTCACCTTTCGATTTTGCCTTTTATTATCTTCATGATGAATTTGCTTCAAATCGTAGAATTAGTTCAAAATTTGAGTTATTTGTTCTTATTGTGAATGCTGAAATATGAAGCACATATACACATACCGTCGATAAGTCGATATTGAAATTTTTTTCAAAATTTTCGATAACATAAGGCTGGATATGTTATTTAAAAATTAAATATATAAACATAACTAATATCGATAATGTTGAGTTTAATTGTTGTGCACCGTTGTAATTTTTTTTACACACGCATCCAATGATGTGTTGCACATCGTTTAATAAATGTGACACATCAGGTGTTTTTCAACATAATACATAATGTGTTGTATATTATTAGATGTAAAATTACTTTACACTAACGGTGCATATAAATTAAATTCTAATAAATTAACATTCAAATTACTAAAAATTACTCAAATAGGATATCATTATTAGTACTATCCAAAAAAAAAATCACCGGTACTACCAAAAAAACACATGGTTGGTTATACAAAAAGAACATAGTCTAACATTCACTACTTAAGAGAAAAGACATATTGTATCAGTCTCTTCTCCTTTGTTTACCTTCCGTTTCCATCAATATTCTTAGCTGCACAAATATTTTTCAAAGCTATATTTAATGTATGAACCACACAAGTTGTCCAAAATATATGTTTGAATTCCACTTCAATTATTGGGGTATAGTATAATCTTAGTTGCTGTATTGGCTCTGAGTATAATTTAACCGTATTCGGCACGTATCGGTTATTTAATTTTAAAATTAATTGTCCGATACTTCTTCGATACGCGTCGGACATAGATGCTAAATCGTTAGTTTCTAGCTGTTTTTTGAACTATTGTTTGTTTAGATTAACCTATTTTGATTAGACAACCCTAATGTTTATAGCTTTAGAAGAGGGTATATAAAATAAAAATGCACTATTTTTCTGTAAAAATTATAACCATTATTAGGTTTTAAAGTTGGATCTGATACTGATACCCATAATGTTTGTTTATTTCAGATTTTGTCTGAATTTTGATTGCAGTGTTAATCTGAATTTCAATGGTAGTATTAAATTGCTACTATATTTGCATGTTTGATGCCTTGCTTGTTTGATTGAGTTTTGATGTTCTGTATGTATTTACATCAATTTGAGATTGCTTCATTTTGCATTTCAGTTGTGATTAATATGATAGATTTTGTACTAGGCTTCTTTGTTTTGTTTACCGCAGTTTCTTTTTATGTTTTGTATAGAGACGTATAATCTTTGTTTTGGCAATAACATTGTTGTTAATGTTAATTTTGTTCCTTCAATGTTTGATTTGATGTAGGTTGCAAAGTGCTTTGTATATTTGCTGGATAGGACACTTAAGAATATAGTTGAAAGATTGTGATTTATCAGCAGGGAATCCAAATGGACTTTTACCGTTGTGATCGTCTTCATTATGTCAAAACCATCAAAGGTGGTTTGGTTACAAATGTCCTTAATGTGCTTCGCGGGCGACCAAAACTTAAATTCAAAAATATTTCAGATATACATGAACATGAGAGTTTCTTATCTGATAATGATGATGTAGAGGCTGTAAGATCATCTATTGATGTAATGGAGGAAGGAATAGTGAAAACCGAACCTGATGTTTTTGTAACTGATGCCGATGATGGTATTGGGGATGTTCAGAGAATCCATAACTTGGATGATGATGAAGATGATTCTATCATTTTAACACTAATGCAAATTAAAGAAAGTTGCAAAACAAGGAAGAGAAAACGCTCCCAAGGTCTCGACTCTTCTGAAATAAAAATTGAGGATCCGTCAACCCCGGACGACTACATGGAGAAGCAGAAAATTGAAGAAGATGATCCTGATTTCATGGAGACCCTTACTAGCTTGAGAACTAAACTGTCAAACAATATGAAGACCAAGAAGAAGAGATGCGTAAAAGACCACCCAATATCCTCCCAAGAGATTGTGCCAGTTGACCAATCGGAAGAGATACTAGACAGTCGAGAGTTGTCACCCTTTAGTGGAGATTCAGCTTCTCTTGTCGAAGTTAAATTTGATTGTCCCGATAATGATTGTTTTGATGGGCTAAATGACTGTTCCGGTATAGAAAGTAAAGAAGGCCGTCCAATGTCCTCCCAACAGATTGTGCTAGTTGACGAATCTGAAGAGATACTAGTTGGTCAGGAGTTCTCACTGTGTACCGGGGATTCAGCTGCTCTTGTTGAAGTGAATTTTGAGTGTCCTGAAAGTGATTTTTTTGACAGGCCAGGTGATTTTTCTGGTAGAGAAAGTAAAGAAGACACGGAGATAACTCTTGAATGGAATTTGCATCATGAATTAAATTACAAATGGAAAGACTTTTTATATCGTATTCCACTACGGATAGTGAGTCCATCTGGTATGGATATTGTAATAAGTAATTCTGAACTAAGCAGCAACCAATCTACAAATTTTCTGGCAGTGGACTTTGAAGATAACACTGATATTTTTGACAATCAACTTGATGATGCTGTTGATATACCGGTGTCTCCACCTGAAGTGGCTAGTCCTAAAGACCTTGATATTACTTTACTTGAGGACTGCAGTAAAGATGAATATGCAGCTGGTACTGAGGTTCATGATAAGCTCTGCTCCACTATTGAACATGGGCTCAATCCTGATCGAACTCTGGTTTGTCGCTCAGATGATTCCCGTGGATACGAGGAGAAAGAATCTTTTGATTCCGTATGTGTTGATGACATTGGTACACAAGTCTCACCACCTAAAGTGGCTAGACATGAAGACCTTGACTGTGCAGGTATGGAGTTTAGAGAAGATAATACTTTACTTGATGATCAAGTTAAAGATGAATCCACAGATGGTCTCAATCCAGATGGAAGTCCAGTTCGTCACTCAGACGATTCACCTGAATACGAGGAGAAGCAATCTTCTGTTTCGTTATATGATAGTGAGATGATACATGTCAATGAGGCTGCTGATGAATTACCTTCCTGTGATGAACATGAAGGTAGTCCAAATCTAGATGGTCCTGAAAGGCTATTATCAACCAGAAAGGTGAAAATATTATCAAAACGTTTTATTGACTTGATTTATTTTGTTTCTTTTTTCTCATTAGTTGGTTTCTCTTCAGGCCATTTCGCCGTCTTCTCAGGAAAAGCTCTGCAAAGGAGCACTGCAATTTACTGAGCAGACCAATAAGAATGGTGATGCCGAAGGGCTTAATGATATCACGAGAACTCAAGCTACTAATAGCCCTAACAAAACTAGAGTTATTTCTCCTAAGCCTTCTAAAAGTAGTTCGAATCTTAAAGGCATTTCGAAGTTTGGCAGTTCTGCTCGCACAGCAACCTACGCGGAGTGCAGCACTTTACAGAATTTCTCAAAGAGTGCTATTGCATTTTCAAAGCAGCAGATGCAAGATGCACAACGTCTTGCTATGAAACTCATAAACGAGTTGAAGTCAATGAAGGATATTGTGGATGAAATGTTACAATCTGAGTTCTGTCTTAATACCTCTTTGAGCGATAAAGTAAACGAGGTATGATACCAAAAACTTGTTCTTTAGTGGATGATAGTTTCTACAGCATAAATCATGATAGCAAGAATAATTTTTATTTTCAGGCAAGAATGGCTGTCAAAAGTGTGACAAAAACAGAACAAGATGCAAACCGGTGGCTGTCCTTCATGTCAAGGGATTGCAACCGTTTCTGTAAAATAATGGTTAGTTCGTCCTTTACTGTACTTCTGAATCCGACAAATCACTGTCATTTTAGGTTGAAAGGCATTGCTAGCATCCGACACTTGTCGGATTCCAGCACCGACATATATAGTTACATTTAATCACATTTATTTTCTTAAATTATTATCGGTGTCTCCGTTATCAATGTCAAGTTCGGTATTTGTGCTTCATAGCTCTTTTGAATATTAACAGCTTTGTATGATTTATTTATTTTTTGGTTACACAGCTTTGTATGATTTAATTTCCTGTTTCTTGTTTGCTTTTGTTTGCTTAATTACCGATCTTGATCAACTGCAGAATTTAGCTGAGTGTAGTAACCCTTCAACTCCACAAGATGTAGTCTCACCTCCGAAAGAAGTAGTGCGTAAAGAGAAAAAAATAGCATTCGCCGATGAAGCAGGTGGAAATCTGTGCCAGGTTAGATTATTTGAGGAAGACAAGGGACATTTGTCAGAATCCAAGTGAAACAAAATGTTGCTTTAATAACATAACATGATGATGACATTTAATTCAATTGATACTTTGTATCCAGTGAAATCAATTTTCAATCACTTAATTCTGGTATTTTAAGATTTTTTTAAGATAAAATTTGAGATAAAATTAATTAATTACTTTTGTTAATTCAAGTTGAAGTTCTTTATTTATATGATAATTGATTTTTCAGTCAATTAATTGTACTAAGATCAACTCGTTTCAAGTACAATATAATATGCACTTGAGATGGATAAAAGAGGTTTACAAAGGTTTAGTGTGGATGAAGTGGCCAATGGAATGTACTAGTGCCAATGGATGAAATACGCAAACCTCGACCATATTTTGCCATGTAGATTTTGTCTTGGCCTTCAAAAGGTGTTAACGGTTGGAGATTGCATGCATCACTGGTGACATGGAAGGAAGCACCAAAATCTGGAAATTAACCACAAAGTGGAAGTGGAAAAACTAGCATATGGAGAGGGTCTAGCATTGGTGAAAATTGCACAGGAGCATTGGTAAACATAAAAGGTTGTCTAGCACTATCTTCAGAGTGCATAGCGGAATATACGGAAGCATTTAAATTAATATTTCTTGTGGAACTTGAACAACCAAATTAACCGGCGCAACCAACAGTACACCAACAGTACTAACAATAAAAAGAGTAAAAACTGTAAATAAGGACACCGCAATTTTAACGTGGAAAACCCTCGATGTGAGAGGAAAAAACCACGGGTCGTGAAGACAAAAAACAAATAACTCCACTATTATCAAATAATCGGTACAATCAATAATCACCACCTATGGTGAAACTAATAACAAGAGAGCTAACAACCTCACAACTTAGTGGATATTCCAAAAAGACACAAAGAGAAGACAAAACTATTCAGAACAATTTTCTAAATAACTAACAAAGTGACCGAAATAACATACTCAAATTTCAGCCGAAACAGAGAACGCTTGCCGAACACACTTTCATCACCGGTACCCAAAATCTTCTTCTCTTGTCTATGCTCTCACTGTTTTTCCAAAGCACTATGTGCCGTTGCACATAACAAATTGCACAATTGCGATTCTTCTTTACAAGCTAGTGTAGCTTCGATTGCTTTTCTTAGATATTCACCTAGGCGCGCGCATACACAGTTTTGTTGCGACTTGCAAACTAGGGATTATTTCCTTTTATACAAATCACACATACACACATAAAACAAAAACAAATCTCTTTTATTTTTGTTTAAATATTTTTTTTTTCTTTTCAAATCTTTTCAAATCTCCCCCTCACGACTCAAGTGGGGCAATTAGTTGTCATTCCAACAACTATGCCGCAAGTACCAATCATTTTGTCATCTGCATTTTCAACCAATGCAGGAACTTCAACATTACTTGTAACAACAACTTCTTCAACAATGTACCTCTTCAAAGACTTTCTTTCTTGGATGGATTTTACTAGTGCATCAGCTTCAACATCTGATTGCATCTCTTCTCCGTGACAATCTTCACGGTCTTTATCATGAGTTGGAGCATCCTCTTTAACTCTATCAATGTCTTTCAACCGCTGGTCTTCTCTGAACTCATCATCACAACATTTGATAAGTTTCTTCATAATAGGATCATAAAACCTATAACTAACTCCATCTAGGCCATAGCCAATAAACACACACCGTTGATTCTCTATGGACGCTTTACATCCGAAAACACGCAAGTGGTCATAAGAAACCTTCTTACCTGACCAAATCATCTATAGTACTTCATGTTGCAAGGACATACATGGCGAAAGATTCAGGACATGCACCACTGTGCTCAATGCTTCTCCCCAAAACGATTCTGGAAGCTCTGCCTGTGAAAACAAACATTTAACTCTTTCCACCAATGATTTACTCATCCTCTCAGCAACATCATTCCAATGTGGAGACCTCTGATATCTAATCCAGTTCTCTCTGCAATAAGTTTCAAGTTTTCTCAAATAATCACCTCCAAGATATGTGCGTATGCACTTCAACTTCTTCTCAGTTTCACATTCAACTGAGGCTTTAAATTTCTTGAACACGCTCAAAACACCACTTTTACTCTTCAAGGTATAAACCCAAGTCTTTATTGAATGATCATCAACAAACGTCAAAAAGTATGCACTAACCCTAATTGCTCTTGTCTTCATAGGGGCGCCACATAAATGACTATGCACCAAATCAAGAATTTATGGTCTTCTAGGTGAGTGAATCTTAAAAGAAGCTCTATTCTTCTTTCCAACAAAATAATCATCACATTTCTTCAAATGTGGAATAACCTCTTATGCCATAACTCAACTTTTTCAGTTGATTAAACATGCACATCTTTAACTATTTTTGCATGTGCAACGTAAAGAGTAGAACACTTCCTACCTCTAGCAACAATTAAGGAACCCTTGGTCAGTTTCCAAGTGTCTCGTGAGAACAAGCTGTTATAACCTTCATCACATAGTTTAGCCACGGAAAGTAAATTCAACCAAATGTCTGGAACATGCTTCACATCCTTGAGAGTTAACTTGCTACCGTTAGCCATATCTAAATTAACATCTCCAAGGCCGACACACTTTAGCACGCCTTCATGTGATAACTTCACATCACCAAATTCACCTCGAGTATATGAGCTGAAAATATCTCTTCTGGAAGTGACATGTACTGAAGTACCACTATCAATCACCCAACTGGATGCACTGTCAATAACATTTGACATACCATGCTCTTCAACAAGAAACAAGTCATTTAATAGCAGATGGGTACTCTCTCCATTTGAACCATCTTCTTTGTCCTTATCCTCCTTTTTCAAAAGTCGACAATTCTTTTGAATATGCCCATTTTTACCACAATTGTAACACTTAACACTTGTGTACCTATTCATTGAGTAGCATATGTCTTTGTCTCTATTACCGGAGTACCAATTCTTATTTCTCCCCCTTGATTCAGTAACCAATACCTCTGACTGTGAAGGAGAGTCTTGAGACAATCTTCTCATCTCCTCATTCAAAATACTGCTCTTAACAAGGTCCATTGACAACACACCATCAGCAACAAAATTAGACAACGACATTCTAAATGTCTCCCACGAGTCAGGCAAAGAACCAAGAAGAAATAACCCTTGAATTTCATCATCAAAATTGATACTCATAGCAGACAACTGATTCATAATTCCTTGGAAAGTATTCAAATTATCTACACACAAAGTTCCTTCTTGGAGCTTCAAACTCAGCATCTTCTTTATAATATACATCTTGTTATTACCTATTTTCTTCGCATAAAGCTGCTCAAGCTTATCCCATTATGATTTTGCATGTTTCTCTCCACTAATGTGGTTCAAAATGTTGCCATCAATCCACTGTCGAATGTAACCACACACTTGTCTATGTAGTAGAGTCCATTCATCATCAGTCTTGTCAGTAGGCTTCTCTGTAGCGAACACATGCTGGTGAAAATTCTTCAAATAAAGCATATCCTCCATCTTATTTTTCCAAAGGGCATAATTAGACTCATTCAAGGTCACCATATGAGTTGTGTTGACTTCCATTGTTCACCACAAATTAATTCCACAAAAGAACCGAAGCTCTGATGCCAGTTGTTGGGAATCAGAGTGCACAACGGAATATACAGAAGTATTTTGGGGAGAAGCATTGAGCACAGTGGTGCATGTCCTGAATCTTTCTTCATGTATGTCCTTGCAACATGAAGTATCAGAGATGATTTGGTCATGTAAGAATGTTTCTTATGACCACTTTGTGGCTGCTACTAAAAATCCTATGGTAGAGGGAGGCACTGTTGGGTCATAAGGGGGCAGCCCGGGGGATCATCCACACTGGGTTCAAGAACAACTCTATTAGTGAGTTCGACACCACACTCTTACCCAAAACCTTAAGGTGTTAGGTTTATGGGTAAGAGTGTGGTGTCCAACTCACTAATAGAGTGGTTCTTGAACTCAGTGTGGATGATCCCCTGGGCTGCCCCCTCATGACCCAACAGTGGTATCAGAGTCGGTGGTTCTTCAAAGGGTTGAACTGACTCCTTGTATTGAAAGTCTTCCTGACAAAGATGGTCAGTCTGTGTGTCCCATTGAGTGTGGCCAACGGCGGTGCAAGTGTGTGGATGAAGAAAGCTTTCGCTTGAGGGGGAGCATATCCTAGTATGGATGGACTCACACTTGAGGGGGAGATTGTTGTGGTAAGTGTGAGTATTAAGTCCCACATTGCTTAGATAAGTGAAATTTGAACACCTTATAAGTGAGAGGACCCATAAACCTAACACCTTAAGGTTTTGGGTAAGAGTGTGGTGTCCAACTCACTTGTAGAGTTGTTCTTAAATCCAATGTGGATGATCCCCCGGCTGCCCCCTCGTGACCCAACAACCTCATCCACACATTTCTAGGGGAAATGTAATTGTAAGGAGGTTAAGGAGGGCCAGAATTGGAAGCACTACCATATGCATCATGAGAGGAGTTGGTGTTAGCACCATGATCTATTAATTGCAGTCATGCTAACAATCTAGCACATAGTGCTCCCACTTTGAGCAAACTTGACATTGGATATCAACATTACGAACTCATCGTCCTCTTCCACCACAACCATTATGTTGTCCACATTTGTCATCATGAAAGGAGGGTGTGTGAGTTGGTTTTGTTGTGAATGAGCTTCTGGCTTCATTGATTAGGGTGTCTGTGCTCGCATAGTGCGAGTGAGATTTAGCGAGGCAACATCAACTAACGGTTGCTTCTTTAACTTGTTCATTAGAAGTTCATAAGCCATAAATAGGATCTTAATAACTAACACTACCATTGCGTATTTCGTTGGTGTCATACCTCATTTTTTGACCGATCGCTTTTGTTCGGTGTTTAAAACCTTTTTTTTCCCTCTTTGTCATTTCTGACGAAATTTCGGCAGAGAGGTATTTTAAAATACCTCATTTATTTGGTTTAATCTTTTTATTATATTTCTTTTATTTTATTTCTTTATTTATTTTTATTATTATTATTATTATTATTTAATTTAGTTTTTATCTCATTTTTGTTTTTTACTCATTTTTATCATTTTCATTATTATTTTCGTTTTTTCATCAGGTGTTTTTTTTTTGTCAGTTTGTCAAAAGTCCATATCTGTATTTTTGTCCTCATCAGGCCCAAAGGGGCAATTTTGTCCAAATGGGGTAATTTTTCATCTGCCAAACCCTAGTTTCTGACACACTATAAATAGCGCATTAATTGCACAGTCCCCTAGGTCAGATTCATCAGCCGCAGAAAAAAGTTCATCTTCCTCTTTGAATAGAAACAGAAAACCCAAAAAAAAAAATCAAATAATCAAATCAAACACAGAACAAAAAATACAACATCATCATCATCAACCTTCACCTTCTTTTTCGTTTTCTTTTTGAAACCAGAATAAAAAAAAATCAAAACCCTTCATCACAAAAAAACAGAACCGAAATCAAATCAAAAATAAAATCAACCATCATTCATCATAAATCATCAATCCATAAACCAAATTCACACCACCTTCGTTCATCCTCAACCCAGAAAACGAAAAAACAAACCCACAAACCTTTTCTTTTCAAATCATCAGAACCGAAACCACCCACGAATCATCAACAACCCAGAAACCGAAACGAATAAGAAGAAGAATCAAACAGAACCGAAACGGAACAAAATAGAACTCAAGGTTGAATGTTTTTTCTTCCCTTTCTTTATTTCGATCCAGCCCATGAGGGGCTATTTTGTTTATTTTGTTTATGGATCTAGGATTAGGAGTTGTTTTTGTTTGGTTTTGAGGTTGAAAATGTTTTGAAAAACAATGGAGGCCGCGAGGGAGAAAAAGAAAGAATGAGAACGGCGAGGGTGAGAAGAAGAAGAGAGAGAAGTTCTGTGGATTTTGTGACTTTTTTAGGGTTTTTTTTTTCCTTTTATAACCCCTTTCTGATCCTGTGCGCGCAGGTGCACGTCCTTACGGTGCACCTGCGCGCCTATGTCCCTCTGATCCTGATCAAACGCTCCTGTTTCCTTTTGCCTGTGATCAGATAAGAGCTGTCTGATCAATCAGACGGCTCTGATCCTGTTTTTTCATTTTTACTTTGCACACCCCCCTCTGGGCTGCGCCCCCCAGTTGGGCCAGAACCCCAGAGTTGCTTTTTGCACCCCCCTTTCTGTTTTTAATGCTATTTGCACCCCTTCTATTTTTTTATTTTATTTTTGCCTATGATAAAAGTGCTTATGGAATGTGCTTCAATAAGCTATTAAATCCAAAATAAGCACTTATTTGAGGTTCTTTTTATTTTTTACTATTTATTTCATGATCATTTGTGCTTAATCTTGCTCACTAACTTAACTTTTATTATTCATGTTTTATTCTTTATTATTACTAACTTACTAACTTATCATCATTATCGTTACTAACATACTTTATTATTGCTTGTTAATCTAACAATTAATTTATTGTCTAAATTAATTAACCATTTATTTTATTGCAAGGACTTTAGATTTTATTTTAGGATTTAATGTAAATGTAAATAAAAATTGCATAGCATCCTCTCTTGCATTCATTTCATATTTATTTTTCTTGCAAATACCTTAGAATGTAATTAGGAATAAATGTACACTATAAATGAAAAAAATTGCATCTCATGCATATTTATTTATCGTTCTCCGCAAAAAACGTTAGCATATTAATTCCGAGGGAAAAGACGCCGTTTTGATCAAAATACCATTACGGATTGTCTGCGCGCTTAATTTGCTTATTGCGACGTTAGTATTATTTATTCGCGCTACCTTTTAATTTGGAACCCAACATTCCATTTGATATAATTAGTCATTTTCTTCTCAAAAATGAGGTCAACACCTCTTCAAAAATTCAAACAATTTATTCTCAAAAGCACAAAAATATTTTGTCATCAAACATTTTTCAAAACTTTGGACTTTAAACCAAACGTCCCTTTGTATCGTGAAAACCTTGGATTTTAACCCAAGAGTTCTTTTTCATCGCAAACTTGGATTTAAAACCAAGTGCCTTGGACTTTAAACCAATGGCCCCTTTTTATCGTGAAAACCTTGGATTTTAACCCAAAAGTTCTTTTTTTATCGCAAACTTGGATTTTAAACCAAGTGCCTTGGACTTTAAACCAATGGCTTCTTTTATCGCTAAAACCTTGGATTTTAACCCAAGTGATCCTTTTTCTTGCCAAAAACCTTGGATTTTAAACCAAGTGCTTTTTCTTCTTTCATACATCTTTAATCATGCAAAAACCTTGAATTTTAAACCAAGTGTCTTTTATCACTCAAAACCTTTTCTCAATAAACCATGGATTTTAAACCAAGTGTCCGCGTCTTATTTCATAATCAAACTTCAATCAATTTAACCATATAGACTTTCTTCACAATCTAACATCAATCAAACTCACATTTTGCCACTTTTGGCTTTTGGTCTTTAAAACCATTTTCAAAACCTTAAAATCAAACAAACAAATTTTATAACACCCCATATCAATTTATCTAGAATATCAATAGGAGTGTACATAAATGGATCGGGACACAATAAAATTTCGTTACATAAAGATTCAATACATACTTGGATTATAAAAATCCACCAAATAATACATACTGAGCTAACTACTAAACTAACATAACTGAATCTTATACTAAAGATAAGATTAACTTGTTGTCAGCTCCTCAATGTAATCCATGTATTCCGAATCTTTACGCTTCAGCTCCGCGACAAATGCGAACCTGTAATCTGAAAGGATGAAGAATGGGGGGGGGGGGGGGTGAGACTACTAAGCCTCGTGAGTTCTACTACCCTCCTAATGGTGACTACACCGGATAACCCGAACGTCAGTCCTCACGCATTCTCAAGCGCAGTACATGTACGTATATATATAAACAAATAATAAGGTGTATCACAAATATTATCTGAGTTCATTTTAGCTACGCAAGGACACTCTGAGGTGAGCCGGTCTCAGAGAGCCTCACACTCCTCCGCACCAATCTTCGTGATCATAGCGCACTATGGTACAGAGCCTCTGGCATCACAATTATTATTATTAACATATTTTTGCTACGAATCCCTCGGATTCCTTCGGTGGTGCCTAGCAACCACTTTCTCTTGACTAATTCTACTCATAAATCTAATGTGTTCACATACTACCAATATATCCCAATCCCGGGGAACTAACCTAGTACATAACCTAAGTTAAGTTCGTAAAATTCCAAAGACGTGCAATTAACATTTCGATTATTATTACCTCATAATGTCAATGGAAAAATAAACCTGGAAGGATAACAAATTTAAAAACAATATTGAGTTTCAAAAGCCAAAACAGATGGCTAAAATTCTGTCACGGTCGCCCATCGAGTGCCAGCGACTACTAGCGACCAGAGTCAGAAGGTTTTGGCCAGCCAGCGACTGCCAGCGACCAAAACCTGCAACTCATGGTTGCACGTTCGCCAGAGCTCGCTTAGCGAGTATCACAGGATTTTAGCCCTGTTCTGCAAAATCAGTGAAAAACCAAGATTTTCAATCCAAACTCATTACCCAATCTAGCCATTAACAATATAAGTATAATAACAATTAAGATGGAGAAGAGTTTTGGGTATTAAACTCCTCTCATACACACAATTAATTCCTAATCTTATGTTATCATGCAATTTCAATTTGGGGAATTTCTATCTAACTAATTCCTAAGAACCCAACTGAGATAGACGCTTGAACAATCCCATCGCCATCTCTAGAGCTCGTCGAACCGCAGAATTTGCAATAGAAATGCTTTGAACTCCAACTCAGATTTTTCTGCATAATTCTGCTTCATATGTCCAACTTCAGAAAATCCTAGCGACCTTATTTCTCATCCAATTTCCACGAAACCAAAAACCACGAAATCGAGAATTGAGTTAGCTTTCCCATGAAACCAGCCTCGTTCAATTTGAAGTTATAGAGAGAGAGTTCATACCATTTTAGTGTAACACTGTCAAACATCAATTCTGCAGAAATCCTGAGTTGATCCCTTAACTTCAAAACTTCGCCTAGACGTCAATGTTTGTCCAAAAATTATGAAACTGGTGCCCAATTGACCGGAATTAAGTTATAAAACCATAGCAAAAAGCGGAATTTCAATCGGAGTTACGAGGAATGAGAAATTACCTTTTTAATGGAGGTATATCCAGGAATACGGGTTTCACCAATCTTCTTCCAAATTGTTCCAACTCTTTTAACCATGGCTCCTTGATCCTTGAAAGCTCATATGCAAGATGCAACTCAACCTAGGGCTTTTGATGAGCAATAAATATTTGATTTGCATCCAAGCTTCTAATTTCACTTTCCTCTAGAATTGTCCTCCTTCTCTAACTTCTTTTAACCTTAATTTCAACCTCTATAATCTTAAATTAACCACATGCAACTCAGATTTTTGAATGAATTTGAAGAGTGAAGTGAAAAGGGCTGATTGGGTTAAGTGGAAAGGAATAGAGAATTTCAAAGTTGGCTTTGCATTTTATTGTTTATAATCAATCATGGGTTGAAAGGAAAAGTTGCATGCAAGCTTGATTGATTAGGTAAGTGAGCAAAAATGGAGGTTGTGGTGGTGAGATGATGAAGGCGTGGGGAGAGAGAAGAAGGACATAAGAATCTGAATGATTCAGTTTGTACAAAGCTTTGTTTTGATCCATACCCTTATGTTTGTGGCTAAAAGACTTTTATGTCCCTTCTCTTTAATTTTCATGATTCAAGGCAACACACATACTCATAACACTACTAATTCTTTTAATCTAAGATCCAATTATATTTCATTTGCTACTCTAATTATTATCACTCCAATAATTAAAGTGGGATGTTACAATCTACCCTCCTTAAAAGAATTTCGTCCTCGAAATTCGGGACTTCTTCATTCGCCGGAAAAGGTAATCCTTCAAGTTTTCTACTTCGACTCGTCATTGATTACGTGACAGGGTCCAAAAGGTCTCTACTCATCGCACCTTACTACAATTTTTGTTTGATTACTAAGAAGAACTTTTACTTATGCCACTCATGAATGTCCAATTTAATTCTATTAATACAATTCTTGGGGTATGCGCTCGTCTTATATTAGTCCTTCCTCGTTACTTCTTCTTATTCCAATTGCTCCAGACACATTAACATCTCCCGCTCTAATCTTTAGATTCCTAGGTTCAAGCGTTTACGCATGTCTTCTTCCTTTTCCGTATGGTTATTAGTCATCTTACAGTCATTCATGTCAAGTTCCTTGGAATAAAACTTTCCTCTTTCCAAGAGTTGTTGGCGTGCAAGCCCATCTGTCGACCACATTCTCAACCACTAACCGGCTGCGCACTCTGATTTGACTACTAACTATCATTCTGCAGATCGCGTCACTACAACTTCGGTTTTTCAACTTCGCAAACACTGACACGCATCATCTCACTTTATCCGGTTTCACTCCTAACATATGTCTCTTCTTACTCTTCATGTCCGGTTTCTACTTAACTCATCACTTCACCGATCTCAACTGCATTTAATCCTCTTTAGTATTTTGCTTTCTTTATTTTTCAGACAATTGCTCCACTACTCAACAGGTTCATCAAGTCGATATCTGGCCTGGTTGGGATATGTACTGAAACATGGGACACTGGTTAGGGTTACAAGGTTATTTGAAGGGTATAAGCTTGAACGGTAATGCTGATAGTTCAAAGAATCTTCATTCTCTCAACATGTCATACGTACTACTACATAACTCATATGTCGTATAAGTACTCTAGGATCGATTGAAATATAAAACGAGTGGAAGATTGCCTAAATACTACATATTCTTTTGCTAATAAGTTAAACTCATCTGCAAACGAATCCATAGTCCTTTAAGTAGCTTTCCACCTACCATTTCAATCCATCCTAGTACAACACAGCGAACGAGTTGTACATTCAACATGCAGATGAACTTGGGTTTCTAATTTTCTCGTAAGGGTAAGGGTTTGACTTGTTTGAAAATTTAAATGGTAAGCTATTATGACAGAATTTGGCTAGTCGAACACGTGAGGTTTGAACTTCTTATTTTGAGACTGAACTGAGTTGCTTGACGTTTGGATGATTGGTGGGTCAGTTACGGATTGAATAGGATGAGAAATAATTTCCAAATGGTGGCAAGTTCTTAACTTTGCTAAAGCAACGTTGGGTTTTGACAGAATGGTCCGATGCTATCTTATAGTGGTGAGTCGGATGAAACAACTAATTGCTTAAGAAAGATCAAACACAACTGTCGTGGTTTACCTATGGGAGTACCACTAGTGATTAAGTTTCCTAACTCTGGGTTACTGGTTGTAGCTAACTAATCGATCAAGCATTACTTGATAGTTTCCATGGAATACTTATGCTTATTGGCTAACACATCTAGGCTTGTACCGGTTTAACTTGGTTACAGCGAATGGGATTAGGAGAATTCGTATCATTAGTACTAATGTTGACACTACTTCCTGTACCTTTGGTTGGTTTTGGATTCTATTTGGGACAAGTTGGCGAGTCCTTATACAGAAAGTGAACTGAACTGACTATGTTAACGTCTCCAATGTTTGAGTTACCTTATGACGTTGTTTGATAGGTTAACAAGGTTCGGAAGAACTTAAACTGAAACTACTCGTGACCTTTATTGGCTAAATAGGCTTAAGTGATTTTGAATCGGTCATTGGTAAAGAAACTAAAAGTTTGAAGAATTTCTTGGTAGTAAACGTAAGAGTGTTGCTCTCAAGGTAGACACGAATACTTGTTAGTCCTTAAGAAGACGTGGCTTAATACTCTGAGCAAGAAATTCATATTGTCACATACACGAGTTGTTTACGGTCAACAAAGCTGAAAGGCTGAGGACATTTTGACAGGGTTACATATGGATGAGACTCTACTAGTGAGTTGATTTCACTGATATTGAGGAATTTGGAAGGTTCTTAACTTAACTGAATTCTTACATTAACTGTAGGTGATAGGACTTATCTCATCACTCAAAATCAAACCCAAGTATATATACAAATATTTACAATTAAAAGAATAAAAGCGCGAAGATAGTAATTTAAAACAAGTTAGGTTCAACCCGCTTGGTTGTCCCCAGTGAAGTCGCCATTTTTGTCGCGGTGATTTTTGGATATCGAGTTATTAATTAACTTCGAATCGCAATTTAATATTCCACCACCGATCTTTAATTTATCCAAGGGAAAGGGAAAAAGTTCGAAAAAACCCTATTTTTTAGAGAACAAGGTTCGGGGGTTGGTTATACGAAGGGAAGGTATTAGCACCCTAAGTATCTATAGTACTCTATAGGAACCTCTTGTTTTTATTCTATCTATGCGCTTTACTTTATTTGCTTGTAAAAATGTATAAGTGTGAGAATTAAAGTGACGAAAAAGAAAGAGAAAATGTTTTTGTTGATTTTATTGATTGGAGAGACAAGTCTCATGCCTACGTACCCGAGGGATCAAACCACCGTAGTTCGGGGTAAAAAACCGAGTAAATTTGTTTGTTTGATTTTAAGGTTTTGAAAATGGTTTTAAAGACCAAAAGCCAAAAGTGGCAAAATGTGAGTTTGATTGATATTAATTTATGAAAAAAGTCTAAATGGTTAAATTGACTTGAAGTTTGATTATGAAAGGAGACGCGAACACTTGGTTTGAAATCCAAGGTTTATTGACAAAAATGATTTGAGTGATAAAAAGACACTTGGTTTGAATTCCAAGGTTTTTGCGATAAAAGAACACTTGGTTTGAATTCCAAGGTTTTTGCAATAAAAGAACACTTGGTTTGAATTCCAAGGTTTTTTGATAGAAATGTTTGATGAAATTTTTTGTGTTTCCATGATATTTTGAAAAGAAAATAATTATGTATTTGAAAGAAGTTTTGACCTCATTTTTTGAGAAGAAAATAGGTAATGGTTACACGCGCAAAATGACACCACTACAACATTTTCATTTTACAAGAACACCAAAAAACCGTTCTGTAAAGTAAAAAAACCGTTGCCATAGGCTACGAAAACGGTTTTCAGGATGTTCTATACCGAGGGGTTCTCTTAGCCTTTTGCAACGGTTTTTTTTCCAACGGCAACGCCTTGAAAACAACCGTTTTCTTAGGGTTACTAAGAGAACGGTTCTTAAAGTCCCCAACCACAACGGTTTCTCTGTGTTTTCAATTAAAACCGTTGCCATAGATCTAATATGGAGAACGGTTTGCTTTTATCTACCACAACGGTTTTCAAGTGTTGCTCATTGTAAAACCGTTCTGGTAGACGTTAACCATATTAATTATTCAATAGATACAACAACAGTTTTTTGATACAGCAACGCTTTATCGCCGTTGCCAAATCCTAAACCGTTTTGGTTTATTTGAAACAACACTTTCTTGCCGTTGCAAATAGTTTCTTAGCTACAACGTTGGAAAAACTATCATTTTATTTTCAAATTAATTTTAATCCAGTAGTTTATTTTCAATTTAAATTTGTCACCCTTATAAATAATAATTATTATTATTATATTAGACTTAAAAGAAGAATAATTTTAATATGATCTAATAATAAAAGCAACAAATTAAACTAAAATGCTTATCATTCATATATATCAAAATAACATCGATCATAAAGTTGTCCTAATATTGTCAATCATTCACAATCAAGCTAACATCTTCAAAATGTATATCCTATTACAAAAACTTAAATATATCTACATTCTTCATCTTCAAAATCTTGCATTTCTTCTTCGATATCATCATTATTCATCTTTTGCAAAATAAAAGTAATATAATTAAAATTCAGAGGATTAGTCATTCATCCACCGACACTAATCGCTCCTCAACCTGCACACACACACACACACATCATTAGATGAACATGTGAACATGTTTGTGTACATAGAAATATTATTATTTTTATACAGATTAGCAAGAAAATGTTGTTAATAACACTGGAATTGACGAAAAACAACAATCATTGATTAATTGGGAACCAAATAAATAGAGATTAAGACATAGAAGTCAAAAATACTTGAACAAAGAGCATCTAACTTCGGAAGTTTGAGAAGCTATTTTACATGACAAAATTGTTCATCTACACATGATATCTACAAAGTGTTGAATTGTTAGCTGAGATCATATCAAACGAATCAATATTTTCAACAAAGGACTGGGCAGAAAAAGAACAAAATCATATGAAGAAGATTGAGATTCTTCATTATAAATTTCTTTTTATGAAAAGATTCCTCATTGCCTTGTTGACATCTTCCTAAGATAAAAATATTGTCTAGATTTTCCAACCACACCTGCCCTTTATTACTATTGTCTAGGGATAAAAAAAAAACCCATATTTACTTCTTTTTGTAAGTTTCATTTCAAAAGCATAGGTTAGGAAGAAATGAAATATAAAGAACGTCATATATCAAATACAATATTCACCCTCAACTGAAAATCTAGTACCTTGAATCCTTGGCTTCGAGCAACATCAATTATACTTTTTCGAGTAATACCAGGAAGGATAGTTCCTTTGATAGATGGAGTTGAAATCATGTTACCCTAAAAGCATATGGAAGTTAGGACAGCATAATGCATTAAGCTCTAATGAAATAGTATTCCAAAATAATATATATATAAACTTTTACATAGGGAGGAAAGGAAGTTGTTGAATACACAATAGTAACAATGAAGTTACACCAGAATACAGGATAAGGAAAACATGCGAGAATACAAGATTTAGAAACTCAATCATCATCCGGACAGATGATGATGATGGAAGATTAACAAATCTATTCAGATTAGTGTGAAAGAGCCAAAGATAAAACCTACCAGGTCAGCAATAAGATACCATGTTTGTAGAATTTTGTGTAAAACTCACTCAAAATAATGCTCTTGGCATCGTAGCAAAAATGAGTTACACAACTTACAAGTCGTGGAATTCTATTTTCAGAAAGGTGATAAGAAAAAATACACAATTTGCAGAAGCATCAACTGATATAAGATATAAGGGCGAACAAATGAGAAACTTACAAATTACACGGGGAAGTAGCAATCAAGCATGAACAACAGAGCCTCCATCCAAAAGTAACAATGAAAATAAGGTGACAAAAGTTAATAAATTGATCTATCATTTATTTCACAAATTATGATTTGAGAAGTATCAACAAAATTGAGAGACAGAGAGATCAAGAGAGAAAACACAAAAGAGTAATCATTGTTGAATCCAACCAACCTCTAGTAGGTATATGCGCATATGGTTTAGTAACGATATGTACTTTGGGCTTCTGGCTTGCAATTTAGATGCAAATTTACGCAGATTTGTATCACTGAGATTGGCTCCTGCAATATGATTTCCATGATAGTAATCCCTGATCCCATTTTGATTTTCTACAGCTTCAAGTACAGGAACATTTTCTCTTGTCAACCAGTCAAACTGGTGAATGCCTTTGATTTCAACTACAGAAGGGGCAACTGAATTTAGCGCAAATCATGAGTGCATACCCGCAAATGTTTTTTTTTATCTGTGATTACATGGAAGGCTATCTTTTCAGGTCTCAGAGATGACAGGACGTCAGAATTAACAACTACTGCAGCGGCCAAAATGTTATCGGTTGATAGAATAAAATGGAGGAGGCAATTGTCTTCGTGCATGAGCATTTGATGAATATTCATCAATCAAACGCAATGGCAGACAATGAATCCCTTTAGGAATAGAACTTGCCGCAAAGTGTTTATTCATCAGCTCTGCAAATTTAGACTCTCTGACGTCCCTCTCAAATTTCTCTGTGTCACAAAAAGGATGTCATTCTAACAAAGATTGATAATTGACATAATCATTACTAAAAAAGAATTCAATTTAAGAATTGTATTATCTAATGTAAATCAACGTGGTTGAGCCATTGCAAGATAAATGGTACTTTTTATATGAAGGCATGCCTAAGGCCAATAAATAGTACTTTTAAAATATACAAAAAATATGAGTAATTTAGATTTGGAGTATCTTATATTATCTCGGGAATTGTTTTCATATTTCCTTCTATATCATGATTTGTTTCCTTGTTTAATTAGGATAGCTTTATTGTTTTGTCTTCTCTAATAATACCGAACATATCATTCACAATCACATCATATTATATCAATATAACTTCATTAGAGTCTTCCTTTTCATCCCTCTATACCTAAGATACAAACAGTTAGGCTAAAATTCACAGTATCAAACTTTATATGCTAATAAAATTTCTGGAAGTCTTAATAGGGTAGCATAAATAAATGGCTATCAGGAAGGCCATCAATAGTCACACAGAGTCTTGTTACATACCATTTTAACTTTAATCATGTTACATATAAGTTTAATTAGCTATATAGATTCTTTTTATACAGTAATGACAAGCAGTTAGCTTAACCAAAAGTGATTAAGTTGAATTGTTTCTTTTAAGATAGACATAAAAACCTCAGGAATTAGCAATAACAGAGGCAATTTACAAGTGAAAATCAAACACTTTAATAGCAGTACACAAATCATAGAGAACATCAATGTTTATATCCTTTATCTTTCACAGACATAAAATCAAACACCTTAATAGCATTACACAATTCAATGTTTATATCCTTAATCCTAAAATTGTTTATATCATTAATCCTTAAAATTCATCACACTGAACACAATAAGAAGCAATATCAGTACCTGACCTGAGTGAGATTCGATTCTCTTCGTTTGAACTTCAAGGAATGAGCTTCCCTTCGTGAATGAGCTTCAGGCCATGAAGGAGCTTCGTTTCAGAGAGAGGGGATGAATGAATGCGTTTCAGAGAGAGGGAACGAGCTCCGTTTCGTGATGCGTTTCAGAGAATGAGCTTCGTTTCTTGAATGTGTTTTAGAGAGAGGTAACATGCTTCGTTTGGTGAATGTGTTTCAGTGAGTACCTTGTGAGAATCCCGTCTTATTTGAGTGAGCCTAGTGTTTTGACGAGACGAAAGAGTTCGTGTTGTTGTGAATCAGGCTAGGGTTTGCCGCTTTTTTTGAATGAATTAACAACTGAAGGGATTATCAATTTCAGTTTGTGTCCAGAATCAACCCAGCGGAAAGGATTAGGGTTTAGGGAGATCAATTTCTGAGTTTGAATCGAATCTTCAAATAATCAATTTCTGAGTTTATGGTGAATCGAATTTTAGAAGAAGAAATTTGGGATGAACGAATTCAATTGGAGAAGAAGAGCAGAGTTGGTTTTTCCATGGATCCAATTTGGGTTCAGAGCAAATCGTGTTTCCAGAATCGTTTTATGTGTTATGTTTTTTTGGAGAAAAACTTCAATTTTATGTTTTTAGTTTGATATAATGGGAACGTTTGTTTTTTGGGGTGCTATAGTGGAACGGTTTTATTTGCATATTATTCTATCGAAAAGAACGGATTTACGTATAGTATTTTATTAAACTAAATTAATTTAATTAACAATTATATTAGTACAGTGTTTAATTGTTGCCGTAGAATATAGATAGAAAACCGTTTTGGATGGTATCTATGAGAACGGTTTTCCGCGGTTGCATACAATTGGCGAAAATTTATATGCTACCACAACGGTTTACAAAAAGTGTTGTCTTTGACACTCTACCGGAACTATTTTTTTACATCCCAAAATTTAGGCGTTGCGGTAGGCCTAAAATGTTGTAGTGCACTAACCTAAAACGTCATAACAAATAAATTAAACGCGAAGACAATTCGCAATGATATTTTGATCAAAGCGACGCTTTTTCCCTCGGAATTTAATATTACGCGTATGGACATAATGCGATAAAAAATAAATATGCATGAGATGCAATTTTTCATTTAGGGGTACATTTGTTCCTAATTACATTCTAAAATACTTGCAAGAAAATAAACATGAAATGATGCAAGAGAGGGGATATGCTATGCACTTTTATTTAGAATTTACACTTGGCCTAATTACATCCTAAATTCAAGAGCAAAAATAAACGGCAATTAATAAGCGATAAATACTCAATATTACGATAATAAAATAAAGGTAAAAAAAATGATGAATAAATCGATGTAATGAAATAAATATGATATGCAATGGATAAGTAGCATAAATAAATAAATACGACACTAAGACAATAAACCTCGACATCATGCTTTACGAGGCTAAAAAAAAGCTAAAATAGCTTATGCCAAAAGCACTTATCTCATAAGCTTAAAAAAAATAAAATTAGCTAAAAATAAATAAAGACATAAAGTAATATTAACAACTTTTAAATATCAAATAAATAGGAAAATAAAATAAGTCTCAACATCATGCTTGATTGGCTAAAATAAAAGCTAAAATAGCTTATGCCAAAAAGCACTTATCTCATAAGCTAAAAAATAAAATAAAATTAAAACAGGGGGGTGTGAACATTAAAACGAAATAAACAGGGGGTGCCAAAAGCAGCAAAACAGTAAAACCCAGCCCAAAAGGCCCATCTGCGTGTAAACAAACAAAAAAAGGGCCAGGACTAATCCTGGCCGTCTGATAGATCAGACGTCCCTGATTTGATCACAGGAGAGGTTAATCATGGACGTTGGATCAGATCCAAAGGGTTCTGGGTGCGCTGGTGCACCATAAGGCCATGCACCAGCCTACACCTGATTGGGTCAGGGTATAAATACCCAAAACCCAAAAAAATTTCATTTTCTCTCATTCTTTCTCTCTCTCGGCCGGAACTCTCTTCCTCTCTCTCTTCTTCTTTCTCTGCTAGGGTTCATCCCTAGGATGAACAAGGGATGAATCTTCGGGATTGGATCCTCTCCAATTTTCCCTCATGTTTTCTCTCCTTTTTCTTAATCCAAGGGTTGATTTTCTCTCCTTTTTATTCCTCATGTTTTTCTCAACCCTTAGATTAAGAAAAAGGAGAGACAACATGAGAGAAAATTGGAGAGGATCCAAATCCTGAATCTTCATCCCTTCCGGCGAGACGCCGCCACGCCGGAGCGATTCCGGCGGCGGCTCCGCCGGCCCAAACCTCTTTTTTTTTCAAAAATCAATTTTTTTTTTTTACCCAAAACCTTCTATTTTATTTTCTAAACCTAAATCCACAAACAAAAACCCCCAAATCTTAGTCAAATCTCCTAGATCGGAAAAAAAAGAAAAGAAAAGAAACCCAACCTTGTTTGGCTGCTGCTGAGTAAATTTCGTCCCCTGTTCATTAAGGATTCTGTTCACTATATACACAAATCTAGGGTTTGAAAAAAACAGAAGAGGGAACAAAGGTCTGAAATTGGACAAACAAGTACACTGTTTTTCTGCAGAAAAAAGTCCCTTGCGTGCGGAAGAGAAAGTTGACTTTCAATTTTCTGATTTTTTTTAATCAGAAAAAAAAAGGAAAAAATAAAATAAAATAATAAAATTAATTAAATATAAAAAACGAAAATAAAACAAAAACAGAAAAATGAAAAAAATAAAATAAAATAACAATAAAATAAAAAAATGAAGATAATAATAATAATAATAAAAATAATAACAATAATAATAATAATAGAAAAAAAAAGAATAAATATAAAAGAAACAACAAATGAGGTATTTTAAAATACCTCTCTGCCGAAATTTTTCTCGAATCTCCTAACAAACGAATCATTTTAAAAAATTCATATGTTGACATTTCTCGAAAAATGTAGCGATTATTCAGGACAAAAATAAGACTCGATAAAAAATGCAAAAATAATATGGTCAAAAAATGGGGTATGACAGATGCCCCTATTTAAGTTTCTTCCATCGGAGATAAAAAAGAAAAAGATGATTTTTGATGATATTTTTGTTTTGGTTCGACGGTGGAAGAGACTTAAATACAGAGTACACCATTTTTGACCGGTCTAAACTATAAAATGCTATGATATGATGTTATGAGTGTTATGCTTATGAGTGTTATGTTTACAAGGTGTTTGATTGTAATGAAGATTATTTGACAAAAGTAATGAAGACAGAAAGCGATAAAGTCCTGTGTACGGACAGAAGTAAAGACTGAAAGCGATAAAGTCCTGTGTACGGACAGAAGTAAAGACGGAAAGCAATAAAGTCCTGTGTGCGGACATAAGCAGATAAAGTCCTGTGTGCGGACAGAAGTAAAGACTGAAAGCGATAAAGTCCTGTGTACGGACAGAAGTAAAGACAGTGTCCACCAACATTGTGGGATGGTGAGGATAAGTAAAGGCAGTGTCTACCAACATTGCGGGATGGTAAGGACACAACGAGGAAATAAATTGTCTGCTATCATTGTGGGTGAGCGAGACATGGCAAAAATATGTATGTGTCTGGACCAGACGCACTGGAGATACTTCTTTTTGGGGAAAATAATCACAAGTTTGCAGTTGATTGTTTGCAAAACCTGGCACTTGAAATATGAATGATGGAGGCATCTCTGGACCAGACTCACTGGGGATGACTCTTTTTTGTATGAATGATAGAGACATCTCTGGACCAGATACACTGGGGATGACTCTTTTTTGTGAAATATGTGATTGATGGAGACATCTCTGGACCAGATACACTGGGGATGACCCTTTTTGATGTATTGAAGCAAGACACATGATGGTCAATACATTATGTGTGAATGATTTTGTGTGCATGTTGCATGTAAATATGAATGTATGTACACATATGTAAATGATTGTATGTAAGTATGTATGTATGTATATGTATGTAGCTTGTATTTGTATGATTGAACGATATTTGTACATGACTGGATTAGGCAAAAGTTTGATCAGATAAAATGAGCATTGGGTCGACGTATCCGTACAACCACTCCATAGTTCTCCACTTGGGACAGCACCCCTCACAGGTGAAATAAATCAAATCCTCGGGGTAAAACCCGGTATGGTATGTCAATCCATGTTAAGAATGATTGCTTCTCGGGGTAAAGCCCATTGGTTAGAGGTTTGACAGAAGTCGCCATTTTATACACTGAAACCGAATATTTTCTCATGGTCTTGTTTCAACAGTCAAGCTTTTTGTTTTTTTTTTTGAAATCCCTAACTTTTGTCTGAATCGCCCTTTCGGGTTTTCAATCCATCGGGAATATATATCTTTTTTTTTTCTTTTTTTGCCCCTAATTTTTGCCTGGACCGCCCTTTCGGGTTTTCAATCCACCGGGACGTTCATTTTTGCCTAAGCCGCCCTTTCGGGTCTTCAACTTAGCGAGCTTTTTCTTTTTTTTTAGCAATGACTGTATTTGTCTTGTTGAATCTGTCTGCTTTCGGAACAATGTTGATATATGCTTGTATGACTCATGAATCTAAGAAATATGTTTGTCATCTATATTTTTTTCAAAAAAAGAACTACTAAAAAAACTTTAAATTATTTTTTTGAGTTTTTGCTTCAAGTACTTTAAATTGAAAGAGGGGGAAACAAAATTGCAAATAAATTTGAATTCCAAATAGAGGGCACAGGCTTCGAATTTGATTAAAAGAGTGGCGATTGGCGAAAAGCACAACCCCACAGATCGTTACAAAGATGGAAAATGGTAATTGTGTGGGAAAGGTACGTTAAACACAATGATCGCTATTCTCCCTAACAACTTTGAATTTGCAGTCTAAAATGCTGTAAGCCAAAGATATTCTGTCAAACGAGATACTCTGAGTAAGTGATGCCTGATCCGATGCAGTTACTTGTCTTATTCCTTAACTTTTGCATAGATCGCCTTTTCAGGTTTTCGACCTATCAGGATATTATTTTCTGTTTATGTCTCTAATTTTTGCCTGGACCGCCCTTTCGGGTTTTCAGCCCACCGAGACGCTCATTTTTGCCTAAACCGCCCTTTCGGGTTTTCAACTTAGCGAGCTGTTGTTTTATTTTAGACAAAGTATTTCTTGACTGCATCGACATTTACAGGACGAGGGAGCTCATCACCATCCATGGTTGCGAGAGTCATAGCACCACCAGAAAAAGCTCTTTTGACAACATACGGGCCTTCATAATTAGGTGTCCACTTGCCCCTAGAATCCCGCTGAAAGGACAAAATCTTTTTGAGCACCAAGTCACCTTCACAGAACTCACGGGGTCGAACCTTCCTGTCAAAAGCCTGTTTCATTCTTCTCTGATATAACTGTCCATGACATAAAGCCGCCATGCGTTTCTCCTCAATTAAATTCAATTGATCATATCTATTTTGACACCATTTGGCCTCGGCCAACTCAGTTTCCATTAAGACTCTCATTGATGGGATTTCAACCTCTTCGGGGAGTACTGTTTCCATGCCGTATACTAAAGAGAAAGGGGTTGCCCCTGTCGAAGTACGAACTGAAGTACGGTATCCATGTAAAGCAAAAGGTAACATTTCATGCCAATCTTTGTAAGTGACCACCATTTTCTGCACGATCTTCTTGATGTTCTTATTTGCAGCTTCAACTGCGCCATTCATCTGAGGCCGGTAAGGAGATGAATTATGATGCTCAATCTTGAACTCGTCACACAGATCTTTCATCATTTTGTTATTCAAATTTGTCCCATTATCTGTAATAATCTTGTTAGGAACACCATAACGGCAGATAATATGATTCTTGATAAAACGTACGACCACCTGCTTGGTCACATTGGCATAAGACGCCGCCTCAACCCAGTTGGTGAAGTAATTAATAGCCACTAAGATGAAACGATGTCCGTTGGAAGCCTTTGGTTTTCAATCCGACCAATCATGTCGATACCCCACATGGAGAACGACCAAGGAGAAGAGAGAACATTCAGAGAAGTTTGCGGTAGATGTATCTTATCCGCATAAATCTGACATTTATGGCATTTCCTGGCATGTTTGTAACAATTAGACTCCATTGTCAACCAATAGTAGCCGGCTCTTAACATTTTCTTGGCCATTGTGTGTCCATTAGGATGGGTTCCGAATGAACCTTCATGTACTTCATGCATCAATAGATCAGCCTCATGTTTGTCCACACACCGCAGCAGGACCATATCAAAATTTCTTTTGTATAACACCTCATCATTCAGGAAGAAACTACTGGATAGCCTTCTCAGAGTCTTTTTGTCTTTGCTAGATGCCCCAGGGGGATATTCTTGCTTCTGAAGGAACATCTTGATATCATGAAACCAAGGCTTGTCATCAACCACTTCCTCGGTTGCAAACACATATGCTGGTCTCTCAAGGCACCGAATACTGATGGTTGGTATCTCGTTCCGGCGATTAACTCGGTACATTGAAGATAGAGTGGCTAAAGCATCGGCCATTTGATTCTCGTCACGAGGAATGTGATGTAGCTCAACTTTATTGAAGAAAGTTAACAACCGTCTTGCATAATCTCTATAAGGAATCAAACCAGCATGGCGAGTCTCCCATTCTCCTTTGATCTGATTAATCACAAGAGCTGAGTCTCCATAAATGTCGATGTTTTTGATCCTTAAGTCAATAGCTTCTTCAATGCCCATGATGCAAGCTTCATATTCTGCAATATTGTTAGTACATTCAAACTGTAATCTCGCAGTGAAAGGAATGTGAGCACCTTTAGGGGTAACAATGATTGCCCCAATTCCACTACCGTAGAGGTTAACGGCCCCATCAAATATCAAACCCCACTGGAATTCAGGATCTGGTCCCTCGCCAAACACCGGTTCGTCGCAATCCTTCATCTTCAAATACATGATCTCTTCATCTAGAAAATCAAACTTGATTGGCTGGTAATCTTCAACTGGTTGGTGAGCCAAATGGTCATCCAGAATACTACCCTTGATTGCCTTTTGGGTACGGTACTCAATATCGTATTCGGATAACAACATCTGCCAACGGGAAATTCTTCCGGTTAGAGCTGCCTTCTCAAAAATGTACTTAATTGGATCCATTTTGGATATCAACCAAGTAGTATGATTAATCAAGTAATGCCGGAGACGTTTGGCAACCCAAGCCAAAGCACAACAAGTCTTCTCAAGCATGGAGTATCGAGATTCACAATCTGTGAATTTCTTACTCAAATAATAAATTGCGTGCTCTTTTCTACCGGTTTCATCCTGTTGCCCCAGCACACAACCCATAGATTCCTCTAGCACGGTTAAATACATGATGAGCGGTCTTCCTTCAACTGGAGGGATAAGGATCGGAGGTTCCATTAAATACTCTTTGATACTGTCAAAAGCCTTCTGACAGTCCTCTGTCCAAACAATCCCTCGATTTTTGCGAAGCAATTTGAAAATCGGCCCACATGTGGCAGTCATATGGAGATGAATCTAGAGATGTAATTTAGTCGACCCAGGAAACCTCTAACTTGCTTTTCTGTTTGTGGAGCTGGCATTTCTCTGATGGCTCTGACTTTGTCTGGATCTACCTCGATACCCTTTTGACTAACAATGAACCCCAGGAGCTTTCCGGATCTAACACCAAAAGTACATTTGTTGGGATTTAAACGGAGACGATATTTCCTCAACCTTTGAAATATTTTCGATAAATACTCCACGTGCTCTTCTTCAGTACCCGATTTGACAATCATATCATCTACATATACCTCAATCTCTTTGTGCATCATGTCATGAAAAAGGGTGGTCATGCCCCTTTGATAAGTAGCACCCGCATTTGTTAGACCAAAAGGCATTACTTTGTAACTGAAAGTGCCCCAAGGTGTAATGAAAGCAGTCTTCTCTCTATCTTCAACTGCCATCTTGATCTGATTGTACCCGGAGAAACCATCCATGAAGGAGAAAACCTTGGATTTAGCTGTGTTATCAACCAATACATCAATGTGAGGCAAAGGAAAATCATCTTTTGGACTAGCTTTGTTCAAATCTCTGTAATCAACACACATTCTGACTTTGCCGTCCTTCTTTGGTACCGGTACTATGTTAGCCAACCACTGAGGATATTCTGATGTAATAAGAAAACCAGCATCAATTTGTTTTTGTACTTCTTCTTTGATCTTGAGGGCCATATCCGGATGAGTTCTTCTTAACTTTTGCTTTACCGGAGGACATTCTGGCTTCAGAGGCAAATGATGTTCCACAATTTCGGGATCTAAACCGGGCATATCCTGATATGACCAGGCGAAGATGTCAACATACTCTCTAAGTAAAACGATCACCCTTTCTTTGACAGATGCTTCTAAGGATGCCCCAATCTTGATTTCTTTCTTTCCTTCGCCGGAACCTAAATCAATAAACTCCACATCTTACTCATGAGGCTGAATGACGTTCTTCTCTTGATCTAATAGTCGTTTGATCTCATCAGGGATCCCTTCATCCTCTTCCTCTTCAGCCTCGTAAACAGGGAACTCAAAGTTGGGAGAGGGCCTAGGAACATTGTGTTCAACGGGTTCATTGATGCTTAATCTGCATATGATTTATGATTGATTTTATTAAATAAAAGAATGCAAACCTTTTGAAAAATGATTAAAAGCTAGGAAGTAGAAGGAAAATAAAATATATACTTTGGTTTTTTGTGTTACCATTTTCCAGAATAAAAAGAAAACAAAAATAAAAGTCATGATAAAAACGACAATTTCATTAAAATACTTGAAGCTCAAAACAAAGCCCCACATGCGTTCGCTTTTGCCTTGGGCAGGACAAAAGGATTTTTTTGGAAAACAAAAATAGACAAACATATTACTTAGATAGAGGTGTGACAGAAGGGACATCAACAGTGACCCAATTGCAGCAAATTCTTCCAGGAGTCACGAGACTAGGTGGCTCTTCCTCATCCTCATGCTCAATGATAGCATTAGTTTCTGGAGGGGCGTTGATAAATCCAGCACCACGAAAGATATCTGCGATGGGCTTTCGAACCATATCCGGCTTATTCATCTTTGTGGACGGAGTGCAACCCAAACCTTCTTTCTTCTGGCCTTCGGCTAACTGTAATAGACGTCCCCAATGTGAAGCTTCATCCCCTTGCATCACCTTTTGTGCATCCTTCACAGATTTCATAGGTGCTTTGGCCTTTTCTGAACTTCTTTCCTCAATAGGAAGCCCTTGGAAGGCTGTACCATCTTCAACATCAGCACCGATATAAGAAACAGCTGACAAATGACTGACCAATAAAGCTTCCTCTCCGTTCACGATCACCAATTTCCCTTCCCGTACAAATTTCAGCTTTTGGTGAAGCGTGGAAGTTACTGCCCCAGCTTCGTGAATCCACGGTCGCCCCAACAAACAACTATAAGATGCTCGAATATCCATGACTTGAAAGGTGATCTGGAACTCATAAGGGCCAACTAAAATGGGTAGATCTATTTCCCCAATTACTGATTTTCTTGACCCATCGAAAGCTTTCACAATTAATGCACTCGGCCTCAAAGGCGCACCACGGTATGCGAGCTTGTCAAAAGTAATCTTAGACATTACATTCAAAGACGACCCGGTATCCACCAACACATTGGATAAGGAATCAAATTTACAACTCACTGAGATATGTAGTTCTAGGTTATGATCCCTTCCTCTTTCAGGGAGTTCCTCGTCACTAAAACTTAAGTTATTGCAAGCTGTGACGTTCCCCACTATGCTACCAAATTGGCCCAAGGTTACGTCATGGTCGACATATGCCTGGTCCAAGACTTTCATTAGTGCATCTCTGTGCGCATCGGAATTCATTAAGAGTGATAACATTGAAATCTTGGAAGGGGTTTGTAGTAATTGATCCACGATCTTATACTCACTTCTCTTGATCATTTTCAAAACTTCATCCGAGTCTTCATACGCTCTTTCACCAGTCCCACTAGAGTCAGGAATTTGTGTTTTTTCAACAGGACTACCGGTCTTTCCTTGAACAACTTCCGGAAGAATACGCCCACTCCTCAGTATTTTGCTATTATCTGCAACATTGTCCACGGATATCAAAGGAGGAATAGGTGTTTCCACCCCATCCTGCAACATGGTGGCATCATATCTATATGGCACAGCTCTCAGGGACGTATATGGCATAGGCCCTGGCAAGCAGATCACTAGCGGGGTAACTGTGGGTTCTCCACTATTATATATCATCTCGAGACGGTCAGAGACATTGAATTCCGGTACTATGACGCAAACATCCTCGCTCTTTTTTGTGACTACCAATTCTCCTTTATCCATCAACCTTTGTATATCCTCCTGAACTCGGGAACAACCTTGAGGATTCTTCAAACATTCCTTATAAGTTGCATGATCATGGCTATACAACTTTGCTTCACACATTTTACTGTGAATGGGCACCAACGGGGTTTTGATATCCTTTACACTGAGAATGGTGCTTGTTTCTTGGCAACTTTGGATAAAATGGACGGAGGACCCGTGATTGGGCAGCGGATTGTTTCGGACGTTAGGATTTTCATCCTTGAAAGACAGCACCTTATTACGGATTAATTCTTGAACAGCTTTTTTGAAGGCGTAGCAACGTTCTACATCATGGCCAGGGGCCCCTTGATGGAAGACACAAGTTAGGTAACTACGGTACCAAGTAGGTAGTACTGCTGGCGCAGGTGGAGGTGGTCTCGTCTGGACAAAATTTTTGGCGAGTAAGGCGGGGAGTAGGTCGGCATATTTCATGGATATGGGGTCAAATGGTGGATTTCTCTGGGTGCGATTGGGATAATTGTAGGGTTGTTGGGGAGTTTGTGGTCGAATTTGTGGTTGCTGTGGGTATGGTTGTTGATAAGGGTGTGGATATTGTGGTGGTGGTCTTTGGGTCATTTGTGGCTGGTAAGGCGGGTTTTGAGGCACTGGTGAGACAGCTGCAACGTGTTGGTAACCCATATACGGTCGTTGATGCTGTCCATGGGCCACCATACTTACTTCTGACTCCTTTCTCCTTGCAAAGTTACTCCCAAACCTTTTCGTGCTGTTGACCGGAACATTTTCTCTGACCAATCGTCCCTGTCGGACCCCTTCTTCAAGTCGCATCCCCATGTTTACCATCTCAGTGAAATCACTGGGTGCACTAGCAATCATTCGTTCATAGTAAAATGAATCAAGAGTATTTAGGAAAATCTTGGTCATTTCTTTTTCTTCTAGTGGTGGAAAAATCTGAGCGGCAATCTCTCTCCATCGCTGAGCATATTCTTTGAAACTCTCTTTATCTTTTTGAGACATACCTCGAAGTTGATCTCTATCTGGAGCCATGTCTAGATTGTATTTGTATTGACGGACAAAAGCTTCGCCCAAATCATTGAATGTTTGGATCTTGGCACCATCTAAGCCCATGTACCACTTCAAAGCGGCACCTGTCAAGCTATCCTGAAAGTAGTGGACTAGTAACTGATGGTTGTCTGTTTGAGTGGACATCTTTCGGGCGTACATTACCAAATGGCTCTGAGAGCAGGAATTTCCTTTGTACTTCTCAAACTCGGGGACCTTAAACTTAGGTGGGATCCTAACGTTTGGTACCAAACAAAGGTCATGGGCGTTTTTGCCGAACAAATCCTTCCCACGAAGGGCCTTAATCTCGAGCTGCATCTTATCAAACTGATCCTGAAGATTATCCATACGGCCATAAGTCTCTGGATCCTCCGCATGATAGACTTGTTCGCTCACATAAGGAACGGTGTGAGCTACGGAAGCTGGATTGGTCATTGTTGACTGAGGGACACACATAGTAACTTGAGGAAGAGTCGTCCCAGGTTGGGGAACAATAGTAACATGTGGTAAAGTAGGAGTGGGGACCTCGGGAACTTGGGGTCGAAGCCCTTCATTAAAATTCATAGGCATGCCCCAAGGATAACCTTCGGGCATGACGTGCTGATGTGCGTTGACGGGTACCACTGAAACCGGGGAAGAGACGATATCAGAAATGACTGTAGCTTGAGGAGGAGGGGTTAGTGGCTGATTCTGCGCAGCCACCAACGATGTCACCATGGCGGTTAGCTTTTCTACTTCAGCCCAGAGCGTTGTTACTTCCCCATGGAGCTCAACGTTCTCTTGTTCAACTTGGTCCATTCTCTTTTTCCTGTTTGCTCGAGTGTTGTACGTGCGAGATGACTGTGGGCGTGGTCGTCGGGCCACTTTAACTGGGACAGAGAGGAGAGAAAGAATATGAGACTCGATTTTTTTGAAACTTATGAATGTGATATGATGCATGAATATGTTATGTTAAAATATGCGAGATTTTTTCCAAAGGACTTTTAAGATAATAATTTTGTGAACATTATGAGAAATAAAGGTTACATTAATAACTCAAAGGTTACAACCGGCTTTTCAAACATAATAAAAATAACACAAATACATAAAATCAAATCTAAGTCTGAACTCTTGAAGTCGTCGCGTCATCTAAGTCTGAATTGAAGCCGGGGGAAAATAAATCCCCTTGCCTCTTCTTCCTCTTGCTATCCTGTCTCAATAAAGCATCCTTGACCCTGATCAAATCTTCCTTCTCAGCCAACAAACCACTTTGTAGAGAGAGCACCTTCTCTTGTTCTTTCAACTTCTCTTTCAACTCCTTGTTCTCAAGCTCAGACTCTCGGAATTTTCTCTCCCACGCATCCTTCTCAAGTCTCAACTTTGTCAAAAGTTCCTGGAATTCGTCTATAGTCTTGAATGGGATAACTGAAGGAGGTGTGGTAGAAGAAGACGCATCAACATAAGATGACTTCTCGAAACTATAAGGCATCCCGCGCTCTACAGCTCTACTTATTACCCATTTAGTGTAGTCTTCGGAGACAATTCCAAGCTTCTTCCCTAACTGATCCTTTCCTTTTCTATGGACATTATGCCAAGCCCGAGCAAAAATTTCTTTCATGTGTTGACTTCCTTCTTCGTTGAGATAGAATATGCCGGTTAATAAAATGCTTTTAGGCCTATCTCTCATGGGGTATCCGAACTACCGTCTAGAAAGAGTAGGGTTGTAACTGATTCCTCCTCGTGTGCATAGAAGAGGCACATTGGAGAACTCCCCACAACCATCAATAATCATCCCAACATCATAAGCCGCATCGTACCAAACTATATCGGATGAAGTGAGAGGCATAATCCTTTGGGCCCAACGGAGCTTTTCTGGATTCTCCTTGAAGTGTCTAGTCCGAGGTAGGTGTGAAATAAACCACCTATATAGCAATGGTGCACAACAAAGGATAAGTCCCTCCCCCTTGTGGGTCCTATGATGAATAGAATGGGGTAAGCATCCGCAAGTAGGGTTGGAACGGGATTCCCTCCCAAGAAGATTTGGATGACACTATTATCAACAAAATTGTCAATATTGGGGAATAATACTAACCCATAGATGAGTAGAGCGAGGATAGCTTCGAAAGCGGCCACATCTCCATTTTTGGCTAACACAAACGCCCTTCCGAATAAGAAATTAGAAGTCAATCCTTGAAAACCCCCCTTTTTAGTGCGGCTGGAGACTATGTCTGAAGTCTTCAAATGAAGAGCATTTGCAATAACTGAAGGTGCAGGAAATTCTTCTAAAACGGTATAAGGTATCCTCTCGGAGATCGGCAAACCAACCCAATAAGAATATTCCTCTAGAGTAGGAACCAACTGATAATCGACAAAAGTAAAGCAGTGGTAAATTGGATCATAGAACTGGACGAGTGTATTAAGAATTCCCTCTTCAACATTTGTATTGAGGATACTCAAAAGCTTCCCATATCGCTATTGGAAATCTTCGGGGAATGGAACTAGAGCTCCTAGCTCTCTTAGCCGGGAAAGATCCGGTTCCTTGAAACTGTACTTCTTAGTGTTCCTTTTCTTTAGGTCCATAATCTGTAATGTTTACAAAATAACTCTCTTAGGTCCTTCGAAAAAAATATTTTCTTATGATGAAATGAATGCATGGATGCATGATTATGTTACAATGATTCATAACACAACTGGAAGGTTGGGTTACATAATGATGGAGTTAAGGGTAAAAGCCCTCCCATATGGTAAGTACAAGGGTTTACTTGTACCTGCATCACGTGTTCTACAAAGTTCCCAAAGTCATTGACCGTCTCATGGACATTACCGGGTTACGGGACTACTCTCGTTCCGATAACATCCACGGGATAATCTCGTTTGAGTGTAGTTTCGCGTGACGACTAATCTCAAGACTACTCTTGATTTAGCCACCGCACTACGTCCTAAGAAAGGCCAAGATGGGTTAAAGGTGATTCTAAAGGTTCTCGGCTTCGCCGGACACTCACATTGAAAATAATACCATCATCATGACTTTTCATGACAACGAGTACTACCGTCGTGAGGCCTCCACCGAGCGGGGTCATATCACATGTGCTTCATAATCCAGACTACTCTGGACATGTCACTATGATTTCACCCTATCCTATCTTATTGTGTCACTCAAGCCCGGGTTAGGACTTATCTCATCATTCAAAATTAAACCCAAGTATATATACAAATATTTACAATTAAAAGAATAATAGCGCGAAGATAGTAATTTAAAACAAGTTAGGTTCAACCCGCTTGGTTGTCCCCAGTGAAGTCGCCATTTCTGTCGCGGTGATTTTTGGATATCGAGTTATTAATTAACTTCGAATCGCAATTTAATATTCCACCACCGATCTTTAATTTATCCGAGGGAAAGGGAACAAGTTCGAAAAAACCCTATTTTTTAGAGAACAAGGTTCAGGGGTTGGTTATACGAAGGGAAGGTATTAGCACCCTAAGTATCTATAGTACTCTATAGGAACCTCTTGTTTTTATTCTATCTATGCACTTTACTTTATTTGCTTGTAAAAATGTATAAGTGTGAGAATTAAAGTGACGAAAAAGAAAGAGAAAATGTTTTTGTTGATTTTATTGATTGGAGAGACAAGTTTCATGCCTACGTACCCGAGGGATCAAACCACCGTAGTTCGGGTAAAAAACCGAGTAAATTTGTTTGTTTGATTTTAAGGTTTTGAAAATGGTTTTAAAGACCAAAAGCCAAAAGTGGAAAAATGTGAGTTTGATTGATATTAATTTATGAAAAAAGTCTAAATGGTTAAATTGACTTGAAGTTTGATTATGAAAGGAGACGCGAATACTTGGTTTGAAATCCAAGGTTTATTGACAAAAATGATTTGAGTGATAAAAAGACACTTGGTTTGAATTCCAAGATTTTGACGAGAAAAGTAACATTTGGTTTGAATTCCAAGGTTTTTGCGATAAAAGAAAACTTGGTTTGAATTCCAAGGTTTTTGCAATAAAAGAACACTTGGTTTGAATTCCAAGGTTTTTTGATAGAAATGTTTGATGAAATTTTTTGTGTTTCCATGATATTTTGAAAAGAAAATAATTATGTATTTGAAAGAAGTTTTGACCTCATTTTTTGAGAAGAAAATAGGTAATGGTTACGCGCGCAAAATGACACTAACTTAAAACGTCATAACAAATAAATTAAACGCGAAGACAATTCGCAATGATATTTTGATCAAAGCGACGCCTTTTCCCTCGGAATTTAATATTACGCGTATGGACATAATGCGATAAAAAATAAATATGCATGAGATGCAATTTTTCATTTAGGGGTTCATTTGTTCCTAATTACATTCTAAAATACTTGCAAGAAAATAAACATGAAATGATGAAAGAGAGGGGATATGCTATGCACTTTTATTTATAATTTACACTTGGCCTAATTACATCCTAAATTCAAGAGCAAAAATAAACGGCAATTAATAAGCGATAAATACTCAATATTACGATAATAAAATAAAGGTAAAAAAAATGATGAATAAATCGATGTAATGAAATAAATATGATATGCAATGGATAAGTAGCATAAATAAATAAATACGACACTAAGACAATAAACCTCGACATCATGCTTTACGAGGCTAAAAAAAAGCTAAAATAGCTTATGCCAAAAGCACTTATCTCATAAGCTTAAAAAAAATAAAATTAGCTAAAAATAAATAAAGACATAAAGTAATATTAACAACTTTTAAATATCAAATAAATAGGAAAATAAAATAAGCCTCAACATCATGCTTGATTGGCTAAAATAAAAGCTAAAATAGCTTATGCCAAAAAGCACTTATCTCATAAGCTAAAAAATAAAATAAAATTAAAACAGGGGGTGTGAACATTAAAACGAAATAAACAGGGGGTGCCAAAAGCAGCAAAACAGTAAAACCCAGCCCAAAAGGCCCGTCTGCGTGTAAACAAACAAAAAAAGGGCCAGGACTAATCCTGGCCGTCTGATAGATTAGACGTCCCTGATTTGATCACAGGAGCGGTTAATCATGGACGTTGGATCAGATCCAAAGGGTTCTGGGTGCGCTGGTGCACCATAAGGCCATGCACCAGCCTACACCTGATTGGGTCAGGGTATAAATACCCAAAACCCAAAAAAATTTCATTTTCTCTCATTCTTTCTCTCTCTCGGCCGGAACTCTCTTCCTCTCTCTCTTCTTCTTTCTCTGCTAGGGTTCATCCCTAGAATGAACAAGGGATGAATCTTCATCCCTTCCGGCGAGACGCCGCCACGCCGGAGCGATTCCGGCGGCGGCTCTGCGGGCCCAAACCTCTTTTTTTTTCAAAAATCAATTTTTTTTTTTACCCAAAACCTTCTATTTTATTTTCTAAACCTAAATCCACAAACAAAAACCCCCAAATCTTAGCCAAATCTCCTAGATCGGAAAAATAAAAAAAGAAAAGAAACCCAACCTTTTTTGTTTCGGATTCGTGGTTGTTTCTTCTCCTTCTATGTTTCTGTTTCGATTTCGATCTAAAAAGGGAAAGGTTTGTTTTTTTTTGCTTTTTTTGATTTCGGTTTTGGGTTGATGATGGTTATGTTTTTTTGATTTGAATTTCGTTTTCTGGTTTTTTGTTTGAGGGTGCTGAATTTCTGGGTTTTTGTGTACTGTTTTTTGGTTCTGGATTTTTGGATGATTATTCAGATTTAGAAAAAAAAGTTAGGGTTTGTTTGGCTGCTACTGAGTAAATTTCGTCCCCTGTTCATTAAGGATTCTGTTCACTATATACACAAATCTAGGGTTTGAAAAAAAACAGAAGAGGGAACAAAGGTCTGAAATTGGACAAACAAGTACACTGTTTTTCTGCTTTCTGCAGAAAAAAGTCCCTTGCGTGTGGAAGAGAAAGTTGACTTTCAATTTTTTGATTTTTTTTTAATCAGAAAAAAAAAAGTACAAAATAAAATAAAATAATAAAATTAATTAAATATAAAAAACAAAAATAAAACAAAAACAGAAAAATGAAAAAAATAAAATAACAATAAAATAAAAAAAATGAAGATAATAATAATAATAATAATAACAATAATAATAATAATAGAAAAAAAAGAATAAATATAAAAGAAACAACAAATGAGGTATTTTAAAATACCTCTCTGCCGAAATTTTTCTCGAATCTCCTAACAAACGAATCATTTTAAAAAATTCATATGTTGACATTTCTCGAAAAATGTAGCGATTATTCAGGACAAAAATAAGACTCGATAAAAAATGCAAAAATAATATGGTCAAAAAATGGGGTATGACAACGCGCTTTCATATATTTTGCTTCATTTTGATACTTGTGAATCTTAAGTCAAATTATAATTATTTTTTTTAATATAATTTTTAAGTCATTAACTTGAACCTTAGTATAATACTCGGTCAATATCATGGGTAATAATGTTTTAGTTTAATCAAAGTATAATTCTCAGTCATAGAATAAGGTTAATAGTGCTTAATTTGAACCGGTGTAAAATTTTAAATTAAATTATACTTTATTTTTATTTTTAAATTTTACTTTATTTATATATTTATATAATTTTTAAGTCATTAACTTCAACTGCGTAAAAAATGGTCATTAACTTCAACATGAGTATAACCCTCAGTCAACAACGAGGGTTAATAACGTTTCGGTTAAACCACAGTATAATCATAAGCCAAAGAGTTGGGTTAATAGTACTTCAGTTGAACTAGAGTATAATAATAACTAAAATTATACTTTATTCTTAAATTTTACTTTATTTGTATAATTTTTAAATCATTAACTTTAATCGGAGTATAACCCTCAGCCAAAGACTAGTGTTAATAGTGTTTAAGTTGAATCGAAGTATATATAATCATCAGTCATAGACTATGGTTATAAAAATTCTTTAATTCGTAAAAATTATATCTTTAATTATTTATTCGTAAAAATTATAAAAATTTGATATATATTTTTTTTTGGTAAGGAAGCTAATTAACAAAGGAAAAAAAAACTAATCACGAAGGAAGAAAGTTCCCATTGCGTCGTTTTTAAGAAGATCACGAACGCCTTATGGGGGAGAAGAATGAGTCGAGAAGTCGGTATCCGAGGAGGCTCCAAATTTAGCGAAGAAATCTGCACATTGATTCTCTTCTCTAAGTGTGTCATAAAGAGATATGTTGGATTGAAAGAGTAGCTCTTTTATATCTTGGATCAACACAACATGTATATGTGTCATACCCCATTTTTTGACCAATCACTTTTATGCGTCTTTTAAAGACGGATTTTTCTTTGTTCATTTCTGATGAAATTTCGGCAGAGAGGTATTTTAAAATACCTCATTTGGTAACATTTTATTTTCCTTTTATTATTATTTTTTATTATCTTCTGATTTTTTATTTTATTATTATTATTCATTTTCGTTTTTTTTATTATTATTAATATATTATTATTTTTTATTTTAATTGTTTATTTGTGTATTTTTCCTTTTTGGTGTTTTTGCCATTTTTTATAGAGGTCCAGATAGGTGTTTATTGCTTTCTGTCTTTACTTCTGTCCGTACACAGGACTTTATCTGCTTATGTCCGCACACAGGACTTTATCGCTTTCTGTCCGCATACAGGACTTTATCGCTTTCTGTCTTCATTACCTCTGTCAAATAATCTTCATTACATTCAAACACTTGTAAACATAACACTCATACGCACAACACTCATAAGCATAACATTCATAACATCATATCATAGCATTTTATAGTTTGGTCCGGTCAAAAAATGGTGTACTCTGTATTTAAGTCTCTTCCATCGTCGAATCAAAACAAAAACATCATCAAAAAATCATCTTTTTCTTTTATCTCCGATGGAAGAAACTTAAATAGGGGCATCTGTCATACCCCATTTTTTGACCAATCGCTTTTATGCGTCTTTTAAAGACGGATTTTTCTTTGTTCATTTCTGATGAAATTTCGGCAGAGAGGTATTTTAAAATACCTCATTTGGTTACATTTTATTATTATTTTTTATTATCTTCTGATTTTTTATTTTATTATTATTATTCATTTTCGTTTTTTTATTATTATTAATATATTATTATTTTTTATTTTAATTGTTTATTTGTGTATTTTTCCTTTTTGGTGTTTTTGCCATTTTTTATAGAGGTCCAGATAGGTGTTTTTTGTCCAGGCCCAAAGGGGCAATTTTGTCCAAATGGGGTAAATTTCATCTGCCTAACCCTAGATCTGACATAGTACAAATACTGCATTTATTGCACAAATCCCTAGGTCAGCTTCTCTCAGCCTTAGCCGCAGAAACCTTCTTCAAAATCAAATCATAAACAAAACCAAAAAAAATCAAAACAGTAAACCAAAATAAAAAATCAAAGAAAAATCAAATAACCACCATCATCTTCATCAAGCCAAAACCAAAAAAAATCAAAACCAGAACAATAAACAGAAACGATCATCATCACTGATCAAACCAGATTTCACCATCATCCTTCATCCAAACCATTCAAACAAACCCAGACCAAAACGAACCCATATCATCACGAAACCAAAGAATCAAAAAACCAAATCCGAATCAAAACAAATCGAACCCAGAATCAGGAATCAAAACCACAAACCATTGAATCAAATCGAATCAAAACCAGAAACCAAATCGCAATCGTTCAAACCGTTTCAACCGAAACAAAATCGAAAAAACAGAGAACAAAGAAGAAGAGAAATCGCTTTCCAATCACGATCCAGAGGTTGAACTTTTCTTCGTTTCTGATCTGGAAATTTTGAAAGGTGTTTAGGTTTTTTTTTTAAGTTTATCTTTGGGTTTAGAATGTAATTTTGTTTGGTTTTGTTATTGAGTGTTTTAAAACGTTGAAGTTTTGATTGAATTTGGGTTTGGCCGCGATTGAGAGAAGAAGAGATGAGAGAAGGAATTCGGCCGCGGCGGCCATGAGAGAAAGAAGATGAGTTTTGTGATTTTTTTCTAGGGTTTTTGTATATATACCCCTTCCCTAATCCTGTGTGCGCAGGTGCACAGTCTTATGGTGCACCTGTGTGATGAAGTATCAAAGTAAGTATGTAAATTATCATATCCACAGGGATTGTTCCGAATCAAATTCTAGTAATTGGTATCATACGAAAGTAAACTTGCAATAAAATAAATTGGGGGGAGTTTTTAGGTTTCAGACTTAAGAAAATAAACAGCAATAAAATAGGGTTTTCTTTCAAGATGCGAAAGCGATTGGACCTTTTCGGTTCATCTAATTACTATTGTCTTGGTATTCCTTGCTTGTTAATAAACTACGAACTTAGTTTCATGATTCGATTAAATTAAATAACTATGTCCAATGTCTTGGTACATAATCCTCTAAATTGATTATCAATCCCTAATGTCTTTGGATGACCTATAATCAATTTAGGTTTTTGCCCTTTAATCCTTGAATTCTCAATTAACAAACCAATATGTCTAAAGTATAAGTTAATTGAACAATTATCCCTAGGTCAATCAATTTGTTTCTAATGTCTTAGTAAACAAGCAATTATAATCATCATACAATTCGCGACTTTGTATAAAGCATTAAGATTAAGAGACAATTGAATGAATACTAACTTCGTAATTCGATTAACAAATCATAAGAAATACATAGTTCAAGACAATAATAATTAGAATCCCCTAGGATCCAATCAAAGAGTTTAGTTACTCATAATCAAAGCATAAACAATAAAAAGAGTGAAAGAATTCATTACAAGAAGGAAAACTAGCTCTGGGACTTGATCTCAAAAGTTGCCTTTTTCGCCGTCAAAATTCTGTATCCTGAAACTCTTGCTTGAGTCTCTTTATATAGAGATGCAGCTCCTGTTGATTTACTTCAGTTTTTCTTGGATCTTGATAGGAATTAGTTTTTTTAAACAAAATTTGTTTTAAAACTAAATATTTTCCAATCATATCTAACACACCGATTTGTTACCAAACTAATTCTTTTTTTAAATCTTTTCTTGTGTTTTCAGCAGCCTTGTACTTGACATAACTTCCACTTATTATTGTGCAAAAATATAATAAAAACATACTAAAAAAACCTTGTAATTAGGTATTGGAATAAGTAAAACTATAGTAATGACGTGGAGTCATCACAACCCCAAACTTGAACTTTTCCTTGTCCTCAAGGAATATCTTCATCCATCGGAAAACCTGGCACTATCATCAACAATCTTATTCAAAGTATCAAAGTCAATCAAGTTAGAAACCCACAATATTATTTCAATGATCATCCCTATCAAGAATTTGCTCGCACATAGATTTATAACGAAAAATCAAGAACTTTTCACAAATATTGACCAAACTTTAATCACTTCACTCCCTCACATTCTCTCCTGTTTAAAGATGGTATATATTTCACTCAATCAACACAAACATAGCCATTCTACCATAGGCTTGCAAACATTCTAGAAATCAATCAACATGCATAAGAATTCACACCTTTAGAGGACTTGAGGGTTATAACGGGGCTTAGGTTTTAGGGTAGATGTTTTTGGAAGGTAAGCAGAAAAACTTGGAGTTTAAAAGATCACCTATTCACAAAATCGGATTATTCAAACATTTTCCCCCTTTATTTCAAGCATTGTCATACTAGAGAACTTATTTATCAATTTTTTCTTTATCACATATCATTTGGTGTTTTTCTTTTTGTGTACACCATATTTATTTTCTATTTTCATTTTTCTTTTTGTAGTTCTCTAGTACCCCACCCCAAACTTAATTTGTTGCTTATTCCAGAAGCAACCCCAAACTTAATGATGAGCATTGTGCTCGAATCAAAAGTATTGTGATCTAACTCCAAGAAAATCATCTTTTTTTTCTTTTTATATTTTCAAACTTGGGTTATAAAAAAAAAAAATTTCCTTTCGGCTCAAATGGGGTTTAACGAAGGATATAATATAAGTAAAGGTGGCTTCAAAAAGGCTCAAGGTACAACAACATGCCTCGGTGTGTAACTCATAGCAATCAATCAATTAAAAGAACAAAAGCAAGTTCTAGAGAATTAGCTAAATTGTGGAATCTCTCATAACAAGAAAATTTTATGTGTTTGGGCTCAAATTCTCACGGCTTTTCCGGATTATCGAGTGGTCAATGTTTGAGAAATTTCCTAAACTTTTCGAATTACAATCACATATGAAAAGCAATCAATTAAGGGAGTCACAAATTCATGAATCATGATGCTACCAAAACTGACTTATAATACATTTAAATAAAATCATTTCGATAGTGCGCAAGTTTTCAAATAGCCAAAACATTCATCAAAGACAAAATTCAATTCAAGTAAAAAGGTAGTGAGACTAACCTTGGGTTGCCTCCCAATTAGCGCTCGTTTAACGTCAATAGCTTGACGGTCCGTGACCTATAGGTCACGCGCTTGTTTAACGTCCCGAGGCTTGACGTCTGACACCCTCATTAGGGAGGATATTTCCAGTCTGCTCCTTCCAAGTAAGCATCCATACCCATCTTGAATGCTTCCTCCGTAGCCTTCTTGTGCAAGCAAAAGACGGAATTCACACCGTCTGCGTCCCAAACCAACACATCATCATCCTTTTTCAATTCTTCCGCAAGCAATGTTCCCTCTAGATTTAGTGGTTCTCCTTCTTTGGAATCATCATCTAAGCCTTGAAGGAATATTTCAATTTCACGCTCCCATTCTTCCTCTTGTGCATCATTTACCACCTCCTCTAGCACATCCACCTTGAAGCATTCGGGTACTGGTCCCCCAAATGTTGTGGCTTCAAACACCTGAAAGCATATTTGTTCATCGTCTAAACGGAACATGAGCTCTCCTTTCTCAACGTCAATCAGAGTCCTTCCGGTAGCTAAGAATGGTCGTCCCAATAAGAGAGGAACTTCAGCGTCTTCTTCCATATCTAGAATCACAAAATCAGCCGGGAACACAAATTCAGCACATCTTACCAAGACATTTTGCAGAATTCCACATGGATGTGTGATCGATCGATCTGCAAGAGACAATTGCATCTTTGTTGGCTGGGCTACCGCACCTGGGATGCGCTTCATCATGGACAAGGGCATCAAATTGATGCTTGCACCCAAATCACATAAGGCTCTTCTAACATGCAAGTTCCCGATAGAACATGGGATGGTGAAACTTCCTGGATCCTTCTTCTTTTGTGGAAGCTTCTTTTGAATTATTGCACTACACTCTTCGGTCATGTTAACCGTCTCATCATCCAGAGGCTTCCGTTTCTTTGACAAAAGTTCTTTCATGAATTTGGCATAAACGGGCATTTGTTCTAGCGCTTCAGCAAAAGGAATGTTCATTTGGAGGCTGTAAAGCATCTTCATGAACTTTTTAAACTGTGTAGGATCATCTTCCTTAGCCTTCTTTTTGCGCGGACATGGTAACTTAGCATGCATTGACGTTTCTTTCTCCTTTTTATCTTCTTGGGCTGCCACACTTTTATCTTTCTTCTTTTCAACTAACTTCTCACTCCGCTTTTCAACTACTTCGTCTCTCTCTTTGTCTAATTCGGCCACTATCTCCCACTCTTTTTCAACTTCTCCCTCACTCTCATTCACTCTTTTGTCCTTCAACTCACTCTTCTTCTTTGTCACAACTTCCGGTGAAGGAACTTCTCTACTTCTTAGGTTGATAACCATGCAATTTTCGTTCCTCGGATTATTTTTGGGGGTACCGTCGAAACCATTATTTTGAGAAGCCGAAAACTGTCGTGACAATTGACCAATCTGTGTTTCCAAATTCTTAATAGAAGCTTCAGTATGCTTATTGGCCATGTCTTGATTTGCTTGCATCTGAGCTTGAGTGGCTTTCAGCTGGTCCTGACTTATTCTCATAGCTTCAAACCCTCCTTGAGTGAACTTGATAAATTGGTTCAGCGTGTCTTCCAAAGGAGAAGAGTTATTTTGCTGACTGTTTTGAGGGGGAGGAGTCTGTTGCTGAGATTGACTCGTGTTTCCACCCCAACCAAAATTTGGATGATCTCTCCACCCCTTATTATATGTATTGGAGAAGGGGTTGTTATTGGGGTTGCTCTTTCTGAAGTTTGCTAAATAATTAGCCTCCTCGGAACCTGCAGGGAAACATTCACCATTTGCATGATTTTGGTGACAGAAATCACAAGTGACCCCTTGAGCAGCATTAACCTGTGCTTGAGAAACAGATTGGTTAGTAAAAAATTTCAGAAGAGATTCAATGCTGTTACACATTTTACTTTGCCCAGCTAGGAGTGCAGTCCCTGTGTCTAGTTCCAACCTTCCCGGTTTCTTTTTGGGACCCCGGTCATTCTGAACTCGATATTCATTTTGAGCCATATTCTCTATCAATTCCCTAGCTTGACTCTCCACCTTGTTTCTTAATGATCCACCAGCCGATGCGTCTAGAAGCATTCTCGTTTGAGGTCTTAAACCTTGAGTGAAGTGCTGCATCTGTGTGGTGTTATCAAGCCCATGATTTGGGCACTTCTTCAGACAGAGTTTGAATCTCTCCCATGCATCATACAAGGATTCAGCTTCTCCTTGTTCAAAAGATGTGATTTCGTTCCTCCACTCTAGAAACTTGTGGATAGGAAAGTACCTTTACTTGAATTTGATAGCAAGCTCATCCCATGTTGCGATGGTGTTGGGAGATAAAGTGTCAATCCAATCTCTAGCTCTCCCTGTCAAAGATAGCTTGAAAAGCCGCAGCTTCTTATCGGACTCTGACACATTGGGTGGATCCGTGTATCCACATGCCTCATCAAAGTGCTCAAGATGAAGATTTGGGCATTGTGATTCAGCCCCCGAGTATTGATTTTCCTTGAGAGCGTTGAGCACCGTATTCTTGATATCGAAGAACACTGGGTTGACCGGTTGGAAACCAAGGTTAGCATTCCCTCCGTTATTTTGCCCGTAGTCACCCAATGTTCTCATTGGAGGTGGAGGCGGCGGTGGGTTTTCGTCACCCATCGTACGGATTTCGTCGTCCGAAGTGATTGGACTAGAAACCTCTGTGTCGCTTTGTTTCTCTGCGGTATTAGTTAGCCGAGCAGTTTCTCGGGCTAACTTTGCAGCTTTTCTGTTCTTCTTTGCTGTTTTCTCAATCTCAGGATCGTACAATAGTTTTCCCTGTGCGTTACCTCGCATGCACAAAAACAACAATACCTTTAGTAGCAACTGCAAATAAAAAGAATAAGCGAAAAAAATAAATTATATTTTTTTATATATATATTTTTTTTTATTTTTTTTTTAAATAATAACAAAATCTGCTACTAATAAAAATATAATCTAACAAAAAATAAAATAAAATAAAATAGAATCTACTAAATAAGAGATGAGAGAAGAAGAGATGAGAGAAGGAATTCGGCCGCGGCGGCCATGAGAGAAAGAAGATGAGTTTTGTGATTTTTTTCAAGGGTTTTTGTATATATACCCCTTCCCTAATCCTGTGTGCGCAGGTGCACAGTCTTATGGTGCACATGTGCGCCTATGTCCATCTATTTTCAATCAAACGTCCCTGATCCTTTTCCTCTTTGATTAGATCAGAGCTGTCTGATTAATCAGACGGCTCTGATCTGATTTTTGCATTTTACTTCGCACACCCCCCTCTGGGCCACGCCCCCCAGCTGGGCTTGGGCCCAGAGTTGCTGTTTGCACCCCCCTTTATAATTTTATTAATATTTGCACCCCCTTCTGTTTTATTTTTTACATTAGATTGTATTTTTAGGATTTGATGTAAATTTAAATAAATTGCATAGCATACTCTTGCATTCATCTCATATTTATTTTTCTCGCAAATACATTAGAATGTAATTAGGAGCAAATGTACACTATAAATGAAAAGCTTGCATCTCATGCATGTTTATTTATCGCTTTCCGCAAAAAAACGTTAGCATATTAATTCCGAGGGAAAAGACGCCGTTTTGATCAAAATATCATTACGGATTGTCTTCGCGCTTAATTTGCCTATTGCGACGTTTGTATCATTTTTCGCGCGCTACCTTTTTATTTTAAATCCAACATTCCATTTTAAATAGTTAGTCACTTTATTCTCAAAAAACGAGGTCGGATCCTCTTTCAAAAAAAAAATATATGTAAATAATTTAGTTTCAAACATCGAAAAGCATCAAAAAACATTTTTATCGTCAAATACTTTCAAAAACCTTGGACTTCAAACCAAGCGTATTTTTTTCCATTTCTCCCCTAAAAACTTTGATTTTAAACCAACTGCATTTTCTTTATTCATACATTTTTTTTATCATGCATAAACCTTGGATTTTAAACCAAGTGTCTTTTATCACTCAAAATCTTTTCTCAACAAACCTTGGATTTTAAACCAAGCGTTCGCGTCTTATTTCATAATCAAATCTCAATCAATTTAACCATATAGACTTTCTTCACAAACTAACATCAATCAAACTCACATTTTGCCACTTTTGGCTTTTGGTCTTTAAAACCAAAACTTTAAAATCAAAACAAACAAATTTACTCGTCTTTTTACCCCGAACTACGGTGGTTTGATCCCTCGGGTACGTAGGCATGAGACTTGTCTCTCCAATCAATAAAATCAACAAAAACATTTTTTTCCTTTTTTCATCACTTTAAGCATTTTTTTATATCACTTCAATTCTCACACTTATACATTTTCCCAAGCAATTAAAATAAAGCGCAAAGTTAGAAATAAAAACAAGAGGTTCCTATAGAGTACTATAGATACTTAGGGTGCTAATACCTTCCCTTCGTATAACCAACCCCCGAACCTTGTTCTCTAAAAATAGGGTTTTTCGAACTTTTACCCTTTCCCTCGGATAAATTAAAGATCGGTGGTGGAATATTAAATTGCGATTCGAAGTTAATTAATAACTCGATATCCAAAAATTACCGCGACAATATGATACTTGACAAAAGGACCTTTGATGAGGTTGACACAGTGTAAATAATCAGAGTAGCAGACAAGATCGTCAATACTCATGTCTTTGGCCAACAAGAGGCCCTTGTAGATAGCGTATAGTTCAGCAAGCAAAATGTCGGACGACCCTTGAATGAAGCATGAGAAGCCTACAAGATAGTGGCCGAAGGTGTTTCTAATAATACCTCCAAATCCAGATCCCACGGGAGAGTCGAGGCAGCTTCCATCCACATTAAGAATGATACCGGAATAGTTACTGTGGTTCCACTTAATATATCTTTCAACTGGCCCTTCGTTAGAGGCGGGGGAGAAGCAGTTTCTGATGGTTTCGACCATGGCTCGAATGTTAAAGGAGAGCCGATTTAGGGACCAAGTCTCATTGTTCAGACACATCAGGTTGCGATGTCTCCAAGATCACCAAACACCAGACGCAAAAGTGAGAGCATGTGGGCCTGTGACACCTAGCTTGAGCCAATCATACACATCTAGAGATGAGAAGAAATCCAGATTGTTAAAACCAATGTGGTTCCAAAGGCTACGAGAGAACTCACAGTCACGAATGCAATGAAGGAAAGATTCATCTTGGAGGCCACAACGAGTGCAAGTGGCAGAATGACTCATCTTGCGGTGATTGAGTAAAGAGAGGGTAGGCATAGAGTTGTGACAGGCCAACCAAAAGAAGAATTTAATCTTTTCAGGGATTTGAAGTTTCCATATCAAAGACCAGGAGTGTGAAGGGTTATGATTTATTACCGGGTCCCTCAGGGAGAGTAACCAGTTATAGCCGCTTTTAGTGGTGTAGATGCCGTTTTTGTTGGTTGTCCAAATGAAGGCGTCTTCGATGGAATCATTGAACTTGGAATTTGTGTTGTTAATGATATCAGAAACCAATGGAGGGAGCTGAGTGTAAAGACTCTGTGTATGAGGATTCCCTGTGGAAATCACGTCTTTTATTGATAGATGCAGATCATGTATGTCGACATAGGGAACGAGTGATCCAATACGACCAAGAGAGGTCCAAGGGGTGAACCAAAAGGAAGAAGATCATGATCCTGCACGCCAAGAGAAGCCATCTTTGAGGATGTCTTTTGCTCGAATAATAGAAGACCAAGTTGAAGAGCCACTAGAAGTGTTGTTGGAGAGAAGGAAATTTGGCCCAGCGGTATATTTGCTAGAGAGAAGGTGAACCCATAGCTTACTCGAAGATTGCACCATATCCCAGACAAGTTTTCCCAAAAGTGAGATATTAGCTTCTCTTGCCAGTCGGACACCCAAACCACCACACTGCTTGGGACGAGCAATTTTATTCCATCCCACTAAGTGGATACCTTTGTTGATGGAGTCCCTCCATATGAAATTCCGAGTGGTTTGATATTTTGAAAATTCTCATAAAAAACAAATCAAAGAAGATCTTATATGTTATATTTATATCTATATATTATTAAAAAAATATGGTCAAAACAAGATACATAAATAGTGTCATTTAATCAAAGTAGCTCTTATAAAATGGGACGGAGGGAGTAAATTGATTATCCAGAAACATCACAAAAATCATATGGGCCTCTATTATCTGTCGTGTGGAGCTAGGTTTCTGTCAAAAGAAATTTATAAGTTGTTTGATGATAAGGTGGCACTGCTGCATCGGTGGTAAATCGAACTTTGTATTTGATAATAAGGTGATACTGCTAGGGTTTTAACCGGGTCATTCTGACCTGTCTGAAAGTTGAAGAATATCAAATTTATTTTTATATTATTATTATCTTGGTAACCTGGTATAACAAGTTCTTCTTTTTTTCACTCTCCCACCATAGGAGACCCATTATCTTACGATTTTAGGTAAACTAAAATTTAAAGACTAGCGAGAAGTAGTAATCGACGCATTCTCATACCATTTTAGGTTAAATAAAAGGTAAATACTATCTGGGAATAGTAATGACTCATTCTCATATGATTTTAGGTCAATTAAATATCAAATATTAACTGGAAATAATGATTGACCCATTCTCATACGATTTTTGGTCAAATAAAAGGTAAAGTCTAGCTGAAAATAATAATTGAGCCATTATCATACGATTTTAGGTCAAATAAAAAGAAAATACTAACCAAGAATAGTTATCAACCCATTCTCATACGATTTTATGTCAAATAAAATGTAAATACTAATCGAGAATAGTTGTCGACCCATTCTCATACGATTTGTAGCGAGACTATTCAATCATGTCAAAAGGTGGAATAATTAGATACGGTACTTTTGAAAAAATTAAATTTGATCTTCATAACTTTTGTTTATATTTGATGCCATTTTTGTTTTGAGATTTGTTTATAAATAAGGCCGGAGGGAATTGTTACTCTGCACATTTGGGTTATGCGGAGCAATAACTCGTAATAAATATTAGTGTAGTCGAAAACTTTCAAATAATATAAGCATGGCATAGTGGTAATGGTTTTTTGTGATTCCACAAGTTCGTGAGTTCGATACTTTCATGCCACATTTTTTTTTTTTCTCTTTCCGTTTTTTTTTTTTTTTTTTTTTGACTAACTTTCCGTTTTTTCTTTAAAAAACTGCTTCTTCAACTTCTTAGACGGGTCAAAATGATTCTTTTTAAAATCCACGAAACAAAGAACTGAATATAATTTTGGGCTATTTTAACACAAAATCTTCATGTTTTAAGTATAGAATCATAAATCTAACAATATTGCCATATGATTTAAGATTTTATGAATCTAAAACAATCATAATCTAAAATTGAGATTTTTGAGATTCCAAGCAAAACTCAAATTGTAAAATCTTCAAATTTCATACCTATAAATACAAATTTGATTTTGCAAGAGGACGAAGTATCATTAAACTTGTATGAAGCAAGGAAATGGGTATGAAGAAGAAGAATAGGAAACAAAAGAAAACCATAGAAAGAAGATGGAGGTTCTCTGTTCTTCAGGTGATATATAGAACCAATATTTTTTGTGGAAAAAAGAGAGTGATACCAATGATTTTCTTAAAAAGATTGAAAGTCATTAATGAAAAGTGGTCAATTGTGAAAAATAAGAAAAGTATATAAACCAAATCTGTAAATTAATAATTATATATGTGAGAGACATAAATAATACAGCTGTCCAATTTTAATTGTATCCACTTCATTGTGTGCTGTCAGCACACCTCTTTGTTAAGGTAACCTAGAAAACCTATTTATAACTGTAGGTGTTCTAGTTAGTTCCGAAAAGTATCTTTGTCCCCAATTTCGTACATGGAAATTTTTAGATAGTACTTTTTCGGTTATTATTATAAGTAAATTTGACTTTTTTGGTATATTAAAAAAGTGATGTATGTAACCAAATATACCATTTTTCCATTTTTCCAATGTACAAAAAAAGTCAAATACATCACTTTTTCAATTACCATAAAAGTCAAATTTGCTTATAATAGTGACTAGAGAGTATGAAAAAGAAAATACTTGGAAATTTTTAAATATGGTAAATAAGTCTTGAAACTTGTGTATTTGACTTTTAAAAAATTTAAATAGTGCTTATTTTAATGCAAAAATTATCTCTTTTGACCTCCTTAACTAGTGTCCCCGGGGACACTAGTCAGCTGAGACACTAGTTAGCATGACCCTTAAAAGTTATATTGTGTTTGGTAAAAATAGTGGATAACTGATATAATAGAATTTATAGTAGATGAGCTTATAACGAATAGTTTAAGCTAATTTTTAGCTTATAGTGAATAAGTTAATTGATTGAATTTTAGTGTTTGGTAACAAGTTTCATAAAATTAGAGGTGTTTGGTAACAAGTTTTTGTTAGTAGCTTATAGCTTTTTTCAAAATGTTATTTCAAATAGCGTTTGAGCTTACTCCCTCCGGTCTTAATTATAACCAAATTTCCATTTTTTAGATTCATTGGAAAACTAACGTATATAGTCTATAATTAAGGTCACATACATTATATCATTTTTGGTCAATATAACTGATAGCCTCTTACTTTTTATTCCAATTTTAATCTTATTATTTTGTAAGTTCTTTATTTTTTTAATAAAAAATTACTCACATACAATAATCATATACTTTTATGTGATCTTGTACTTACAACACAACGGCTCAATTCACAAAATACTTCAATTTTATTTTACCAACTTTTTAGCTATTAGCCAAAAACTGCTTAGCTATCAACTATCAGGTAGCTTAGACAAATTTAAAAAAAGTCAGGTGTAACGGTAAGTGATTGTTTGAATCACTAGTTTATTGATTTTCATTTTTATGATCTAAAGTTTATTGAATCGTGTTTGCTCTTATAATTTTTAGATGAAATCATCATACGTGTGGGTTCAAACTACGGATGGTATTCCACAAAAAGTAGAAGCATTAGCGTTGTATTGCCCTGTGATTTACAATGAAATTATTAAACATGGCAAGGGGTTTTCAAAATATTGTGCAGTGTTACTTCCAGCTTGTGTTTCTACTTCAATATTGAATTTGATAATAGATTATTGTCAGTTCTACCATGTACCTGGACGTTCAGAACAGGTAAATTAAATGTTAATTATGTCAAAAGAAAAATTAGCTAGAGAGCATGGTTTTAAATTACTAGATCAATGTATTAAGGGCATGTTTGTTTTGAATTTTTTTGAAAATAGATTTTGTATAAAAAAAATTTACAAAGAAATTTTTTATAAAAGCTTCAAATGAAAATTTTGTTTGAACAGTTATTCTTAAAATGTTATTTTAGGTATTTCATCATTTTATTAAAAAAAATTGGATATCAAAATTTCAAAAAAATCACTTTTTTTGAAGCTATTTCAAATAGATTTTCATAATTTTTTTTTTTGAAATACAACTTTTTATAAAAATTGAGATTTTGACTATTTTTTGTTCTTCAATAATGTGCGTCTATGTTATATGATGTCAAAATTAGTGTTTGAATTTAGAAAAAACAAATATAAAAAAACTTGTAATATTTTAAAAAACGGTTTTAAAAATCTATTTTCAAAAATATAAAGAAAAAATCTATTTTCAAAAATATAAAGAAAAAATCTATTTTTTTAAACCTAAAACAAACAGGCCCTAGATTACTAGATTATTGGTTTTATAACATAGCAATTGCTGCAACGTTATGGTCGCTATTGTAGTGTGAAATGGTTTTAAATATTTCACAAGTCATATCAAGTGACTACAATATATGTCACTCTACTATTTATCTACCAAAGAGATTCAGTGTGTTTTGCAGATACTAACTGACAATGTTTTAAATTGCGGTTCACATTTGCGGCTGCAATATTGTTGATGTGGTAAACTCTGCATCACACTGTAATTGCAGTGTGGTTTTAATAGTTTTCACTCACGTGTACGGCTGCATCGTAACTGCATCAGACGATTTTAATCATGTTGTTTGATTTTTTTACCAAAAAATAATATTTATGAAACTCAAATTCTAACTTGCGTTAAATCTAATGAGAAATCTTATTTCTAAATCTTTTAACTGTGTATTTTAAGCACATTTGAATAGTGTATATGGAATAAACTAAGACTCTGCAATAGTGGGTAAATACTATAGCGGCATAGTAGTGACATTCTATATAGTTTGGGAAATTTCAAAAGAATTTCATGCCGCAACAACCACAATTGCAAAAACCGCAACCGTTACCGCATTTGTGACCAACCGCAATTTAAAACCATGCAAACCGGTATTTGTGGTTCATAAATTGATGAAATCGTCTGATGCAATTTCAATGTAGTTGTACATGTGATTAAAGATCACATCACAATTTTTGTACCATGTCACATCATAGACTACTCCATCAGCAATGTAATCACAATTGCGGATGTGGGCCGCAATTTAAAATCATACTTACAAATTTCATTTTATTGTCTCATTTTTGTTGATAGTTTTAGTTTTTCTAGTAAGATTTGATTGGCATTTGATTTATATGTAGTAGTGCCAAGTTTTTATGACACGATTATTTACAAAGATACAAGACATTATGTGAGCTTGGAACCGCTGTCATTAGCTTGGTAGCCGCTATGGTCGCCGTGATTGTAGTCATAGCAATTGCTGCAACGTTCATCGTGGCTACTGCGGTGTGAAAACGGTTATAAATATTTTATAAACTATATCAAGTGACACCACTATATGTCACTTCGCAATATGTCACTTCGCAATTTAACCACCATAGCAGTGTGTTTTGCAAATACTATCTAAACAGTTGGTGAGATATATTTAAACAAACATTGATGAAATCGTCTGATGCAATACCAATGTAGTTACATGTGATTAAAGATCACACCATAATTTTCGTCATGTCGTTACAGAAGCTACTGCATCAATAATATTATAGTCGCAATTACGAATGTAGGCTGCAATATGAAACCATGCTTAGCAAATTTCATTTTATTGTCTCATTTTTTTTATAGTTTTAGTTTTTCTAGTAGTAAGATTCGATTGACAATTGATTGTACTATTGTAGGAGTGCCGAGTTTTTGATGAAACGTTTATTTACAAAGATACAAAAACATTATCTGAGCTTGGAATTGCTGCCATAAGCTTGGGAATGACTCCTATGGTTAACTTAACACTTGAAGAACTAGACCGTCGAACAAAAGGACAAACATCTAGACAAGTTTCAAAAATATTTCGTACGGTGAGTGATCATAGCGCCTAAAATCTTAATCATTGAACCTTAAAGACTTCTATGATGTTTCTTTATTAACATTTGGTCTTTTGACAGGACAATAATAATCCATCTAACATGGATGATTCACAATACCAATATATGAAGAAATTTTTTTCTATAAAGAAGCAAGAACAACAATCGAGATGGATGGCATGTTCAAAACTTCACAATTCCATTGATATTGAAGATATGTTCTTGTTACAAATTACACTAACAGATTTCTTATGTTTCAGGTTGTGGAGAGACCGGAAGATGTTCGCCCTATTGATGAATTAGTGCAATATATTAATGGCAAAGATGGTGATAATATTTGATGTCTTCCACCCTTTTTTATAGCATGTTCATTATTTTTTCAATCATATTGCTTACATTAAAGTCTTTTTGATGTCTAATAACATTAATACACTTAACCTTATTTATTTATTTTTCTTCTCTACACGGTTTTCGTAATAGATACATATAATTGACAGGTAAAAAAGGAACTACAACAAAAAAGAAGAATAGGAGAAAGAAAAAAAAAGCAAAAGATCTTTGTTCGAAAAATACAATTGATCAAAATCATAATAAGGTTAGATTTTGGCAACTTATTCTATTTTAGAACACTATATATTTGTGGGTCTTGATGTTACTTTTTATTTTGAAATATTTTACTATTTCTCATTATTGAATATCTTTTTATATATGTCTAGGAGTGTAAGATTCTTCATGCTTCAGACCATAATGACAATGATTTTGATGATGATTTAGATCCTTTAAAATTGGAGATCATTGACAGGTTAGTTACATGTTTTTTGGTTAGTTATCTTGTATTAAATAGTGGACCAATTAAGTATAAGCAGCATAATATCTTGTATTAAATAGTGGACCAATTAAGTATAAATAGCTTTCATTTCAAAATGTATGAAAAAAGTAAAAGGAGAGTACTCTAACCTGCAATCACACCCAAAATCTACAGATATATCATAGTCAATTTTTTAACAAAATTGGTATGGTTATAGTAATATTTAGCTTTGGTCCCATAAGCACGTATTTATTGGTCTATATTTAGTTCATGCATGAATATCCAAATTATATTTATTTTTTAGTGTTTATATTTGAAAGGAAAACCCTCAAATATGTTTTCTAGTCTTTATATTTGCACATATTAGGGTAAAAACTAAAAAAGAATTAGTATATTGGTTAGAGTCTGTGACATTGTGGACACAAAAAAACGAATTAGTATATTGGTTATACAAAGGTATTAGTTTGAAAGTCTGTGACATTGTGGACGCAATTAAAAATAGGTCCCTTCGATGGTTTTTTAGCTGCTAGAAATGGTGGTGTATGTATGCTCTATGAATGGGAAAAGTTCCCTCTTGCTTGCCTCCTTAGATAGTTCCCTCCCTGTGTTTATATTTTGGTGGGTCTGTTGGGGATTCCGGTCGCTAAGGGGTTGATAGCTATGCTTTTAATTTGGTGGTGGTGTCTTGGGTAGATGTTTTAGCCTAAGATTATTTTTTGGGTTGAGGAGAATCATCTGCACTTCTATCCAGTACTTGGTTTAGTACCACTTGTACTCGTTCTCACTTTACGAATTATTTATATATAAACACATTTTGCTGTTAAAAAAAAATATTGGTTAGGGAGTATGTCAATTTCCTACTCTAGTGTTAACATGAAAATTCCATTATAAGGGTCTACCAATTTTCCGATTGGAGTTTGGATTGGTGATATGGGTAGCTGGGTCAGGGGTGAGTGGGAGGGACAATTTAGTTTAGGTAGAGTAGAAATCTCAATGATTTCGACTAGGATCTTTTGCCAGACTTGCTTAGGCTTTGCGTGAGATCTGTTTGTTTATCGAGTAGAGAGGATGAATGGAGCTGGAGGCATGATCTAAGTTGGTCTTACTCGGTAAAAGCAGCTTACTTGGTTCTGATTGATAGAGCTAGGTCTGACCAAACTCTTTCCGGTGAAGATAAATTCGTTTTTATTCTTTTTAACATATTGGTTAATTGTAATCACTTTATTTTTTTTGTAAATGTTAAAGGTTAACATTGTCGCCTAATAGTTGAACTCTTTTATTATTTTGTTTATTATGCATTAACGAGTTTGTTTCTCTTTGTATATATAGAGATGTGGAAGAATTCGAGCGACGATTGAATTTAAGCTGGAAAGAAAGAATAAGTGAGATCATGCATATCAAGTACAAGTAGTATTCTACATTGAATGAGAAAGTGTATTTTGAGAATTGTATAAGTGAGATGACACATATATCCAATATCTTTAGATTATGGATGAAAATGTGGTGTCAATCCACTTATATGGATGCTCTTAGCCTAGTGTGGGATTGATGATCTTCACAGACTCTCCTCATGAGCTAAAGGTGTTACTATAGATGGAATTATGTCTTGCCGTTTACTTTGAGTCTATTGACTAGGGGAGTGGTCCGTTTTAATTATGACTTGTTGAGAATGTACCTATTTAATTTGTGTGTGATATTTGTTAAAGCATTATCATGTTTATGTCTTTGAGCTATGTGAATTGATTATCTATTTATATAGATAATAATTCAAATTTATTTTAAGTCACATTAGGTGGAACTTCATGAGCTTTTTAAATTTTTGAACACTCTATGGATCTCAGAAACTTAAGACAGGGATTACTAGCTATATATTGTTTGTGGAAATCATTTGAAAATCATTTTATTTCATGAGATTCAAAATTATATCTCAATAGGAGAATGCGATGAGTTAAAAATTAAGTGTGGCCTACATACTTAATTTGCCATTCACTCATTTCTTGTAGCGTCCATATCTAACCGGACTAAATAACATATGGCCATGTCCGTCCGATTTTGTTAACGGGTTTGTCGGGTGATTGTTTTGACGGGTGGCGATTTTAACTCTTTGGTTATTTTGAGTTTCAACTTTCATTTCAAATTTCAAAAGAATCATAACAATTTGAAGAATTCTCCACTTTTAAATCAAGTGGGAATATGTTTCCCTTGAAAGCTACTTTCAATTGGCTTGAATTTTACAGGTGCAACCGGATTGTTACTTTATGTTCACCCCTACTTTTATGAACACCTGTTGATTGAAAATATAGTGACATAGCTACCATTGACAAAAAGTATTTTTGTTTGTGATATTGCGTATATTTCCACCAGACAAGTTAAATCTTCTCAAAAATCTCATTTAACTCTAGAAATTTCGCACTAAAATTTCTTTCATCACCCGCCACAATATCCAAACAAACCGCATGTGAGACCAATGATCACTCCCTTGTTGCACAGCCTTGCTTCCCCTTCCTCAAAGAACTTTTTTTTTTTTTTGCAACCTTCCTCAAAGAACTTAGGAAACATAGAATAAATAGTTTTCGGCACTACCATACTCAACCCAAGGACAGGGATTACATGACTTTTTGGCAGGAAAGTCAGGCTATTTTGGCCTAACCACACCCGTTCGATCAATCGTGCTCTATAGTTTGCCACGTGTCAACTCTTTGATTTTCTTTAAAAAAAATAATAACAATGAATATATTAAACATAGGATTTGGATTCACTACATTCAAAAATCCTATATTTACCTACATTTATACACTGTATTCCCATCAACACTGCATGTTTGATTTCTTTCATTGACAACCAACTTTCTTTTCTTGATTTCTTCTTCGTTGTCTTAAGTGCTACTGCTAGATTAAGACCATTAATTTGTAATTTTTTAGTGTTTCACATTTCAATCCTTGAAAAAGCAACAAGTTGTAAGTTCACGGTGGTGGTGGTGGGTTGACTGACGGCGTGCCAAGGCTGAACGGCGTATGGAGGTTCGACAACGATTAAAGGTCCGACGGTGTGCAGAGGTTCGATTGGAGCTGGCTGCGCGGTGACGGGACGATGGCGGCGAGAGGAACATCGGCCGGTGACAAGAGGACGACAACGGTAAGCAAGGAACAGTTCTGTGTTTCTGGGTTTGATCAACAACACATTCTGATTTGTTTTTAATTTTTATCAAAGAAAGTAAAAGAAGTGACACATGGCAAACTTTAGAGCGTACGATGGATCAGATGGGTGTGGTTAGGCCAAAGTTAGCCTGACTTTCCCGCCAAAAGCTATGTAGTGTCTGTTTTAGATGACACTAATCCAAATCTATAAACACATGTATAAAGCAGACGCTAGTAGCTTCGGTTTTTTGGGATACTTTTGTTTTCTTCAATGCAGTGTTTTAAAAATCGGACCGGTTGAACCGCGAATCGGAAGGGTAGTCGGTCTGGTTCAAATGTTGGACCGGATATGTAGTTAGACTGGAGCGAACCGCTAAAAACCGAAAAAACTGGTGAACTGACGGTTTTCCAGAACCGCCGGTTTGATTGCGTCTGCTATTTTTTGTTTTTCAAATCAAAATGACGTCGTTTTTTTACATAATTATTTTTTTTTTAAAAAAAGTAAATAGAAAAAACTAAACTAAAACAAATATGTCACCTTGGAATTAAATTTATTGTTAGACTTTGTTATTTCGTTTATGTTGCAACTAGACTTTGTTTAAATTCTATTTGGTTTTGTAATTTGTACTATTTTATAGTTCGTGGTGACAATATTTAAGATTTGAATTTAAGAACTTGTGAGTTGCGACATTATGATATTTTAAATTTTTTAAACTTTTAGGTGTCATTAACTTTTTAAGAGACCGAGTCATCATGTTCAACCAGTTTAATAGCTATATAATTTTATTAAAGAGACCGGTTCATTCCTCCGGTTTATCCGATTTGATCCGGTTTATGCATGCGGTTCAACCAGTGACCCGATGGTTCGACCAATGAACCAGTGACCCAGTACCTTCACCGGTTCGATAACCGGTCCGGTTTTTAAAACACTGCTTCAATGTCGCTTGTAAAGTCTGTTGGGTATACACTAAGGCTTCGTTTGACCCGACTTATTTTCTACTTTTAAACGAAGTAAATAAGTAAAAAATTATGTTTGACCTTATTTCTTCTTGCTTTCTACTTTTTTTACTTTATTTCTCTATTTCTTTTACGTAGAAATATGGTCAAAAGCAATTTTTTACTTCACTACTTTGTTTAAAAAGAAGTAGAAAAGTAGAAAATAAGTCGGCCAAATGGGGTCTAATTCTAGCATCTTCCAATAATGGATCTTATAGATTGATTTGTTAAATAGGTAGCACTTTTGTTCTTTTTTATTTTAAAAAGACATTCACAAAAGACACTTATATTGCTAAAAATATATCAAAAAATGATTATATCTTTCATAATGGCATCCATAATTTCCCATAAGTCATAACAATAATCTCTACCAATAAAATCAAAGATAAACGGTCAAAGGCATAAATGAAAGGAAGAAATAAAAAATATTTTATAAAAAGATAACAAGAATATAACCTTCACAACATTTTTGGCATGCAACAAATTTATTTATTTTTTAAATTAGGTATCTCTACGTGCAACTGCAGAGACTAATCTCTAGAGCCTTGCACGTGGAACCCAAATGGACGGCAAAGTCTCATAAGAGTCTTTTCTACTCATTGTAATCTAGAATCATGAGACTATTTAAATGTGAATTCTAAGCTTTATTCATTGATGAGTTCTCATCGGTCACTATTTGTCTTTTTCATAGGTTTTAATCTATTTTATTAATATAGTGTTTAATTTAGAGTCTTTTTAAATAAATTGCAATTTATTGGTTTATAGAGTCAATTAAGTATTTTTCTCTATTAACATAATATTTTATGTAGTTTCTATTTGCCACCCCCCCATTTCTTCTTTACCCCCCAATCTTACGTTTTTGCCCTTGGGGGGTACCAAAATTTTTGTCAAGTTCTCTCGGTTCGTAGAAACCGAACTGCACTCTCGGTTTTTAAAAACCGAGCTACACCTATATATAGAACAACCACCAGTCACTTCTAATTTTCTGCAAAACGTTTAAAATTCCCCTCTCCAAATCAAATCCTAATTGGTGCTCATTCAAGGCTTGGATTCAACATTAAAGGTTGCTCAACAACATCCAACACTCATTAAAGCGTGAAATTAAGGTAATCACCGATTTAAATTTTGTTTAAATGTGGCTGTCATAGGTCTAGTTTCGTAGGGTAGCTGACAGGAATCGCTCGGTTTCTATTAACCGAAACATGGTTCGGTTTTTACGAACCGAGTTAGGCCTGCGTTTTGGCAAAAATCTGGCAGCTTCTGACTTGTAAATGTTTTTGATATAATTGGTTACTAATGACTTATAAATTGTAGTACAAATTGCTTATTAGTATTGTAGGTGTGTACTTAGTATTCTATTAGGATTGTAACAATTAAAGGTTGCTAATTAAATTATTTGCATTTGCTTGGTTTGTAGTCATGGAAGATAAACCGCCACAACCACTTGACATTGTTCCGGTTCCAGTTCAACCGCCACCAATATCAATTGACACCGGACATCATTTTGCGACTGCGGCTAAAGAGAATTCCAAAGATGATTTGATCACATGGGCTAAAAAAGTTGCACAGAAATTGAAGTTTACCATTATAGTTAGGAGATCGGACAACGGCGGGGATAAGAGTAGGAAGCCGTTTTTTGTGTTGGAGTGCGAAAGAAGCGGCAAGTACGTGCCACCTAAAAAGAAGTTGAAAGCCGAATCTACGGGAACTAGGAAGTGGGGATGTCCATTCCGACTTCGTGGTTATTATGCAAAAGAAACAAAGTTATGACATATGACAGTGGTGAATGGCATACACAACCACGAGTTGAACACGGAGCTTGAGGGGCATCTTGTGGCGGGTCGGTTGAAGCCGGAAGAGACGCTATTGGTGAATGAAATGACCAAGAATTTGGTTCCACCAAGAAATATCATCTCGACATTGAAAGAAAGAGATCCCGAGAACACGATGTCATCAAAGCAATGTTACAACGCTCGGTATAGGTATAAAGCTAAAATGAGGGCGTCCATGAGTGAAATGCAACACATGTTCAAACATCTGAGCGACAACAAATATTTTTTCAAGTATCGGTCGCATGTTGATGAAGGAGGTGAATATCTTCAAGATATTTTCTTTGCACATCCAAGATCCTTGAGCTTGTTCAACTCTTTTCCCACTGTATTGGTGATGGACTCGACGTACAAAACCAACAAGTAAAACATGCCTTTATTTGAGATAGTCGGGTTCACTTCAACCGAGAGGACGTATAATGTTGGTTTTGCTTGGCTTACAAATGAGAAAGAAGATAATTTCATTTTGGCTCTACAATAATTGCGGTCACTTGTAAGGAATGAAGGTAGTTTGCCTAAGGTGATTTTGACCGACAGAGATACCGCATTGATGAATGTTGTTGGTCAAGTATTTCCTACATCGGTTGCCATGGTTTGTCGGGTTCATTTTCAGAAAAATGTGGGGTCCAAGATAAAGGAGCTACTGAAAGTAAGAGAAGGAGAAGAGGTCGAGAAGGAAATTGTGTGGGCGAATTTGGAAAAAGCCTTCATGCATTTGTTATACTCGGATACAGTCGACGTGTATGGTGATCGCTTAATGGAGTTTAGGGAGCTATGTAAGAAGTGGCCAAGATTGTTGCGCTATATTAAAGAGAAGGTTGTATGTGCTTGGGTAGGCAAGCATATGCACATGGGCAACTATACCACAAATAGAGTTGAAAGTGCCCATGGTGTCTTGAAAAAATCCTTGGAGGACAGTTCTGGTGATTTGGTGAAAGGATGGGAAGCGATACATCACATGTTGGGACTTCAATTCACCGAAGTTCAAACTCAATTTGGTCAGAGTATGTCTGTAGAGGAACACAGATACCGAGATGTTAGACTGTACTCTTTGTTACCTTCCAAAGTCTCTAGAGCGGCATTGAATTACATCTACCAAGAGGCAAAAAGGGTCGACAATGTTGGTATGGATAGCAAAAAGTGTGGATGCTTGATGAGAGTTAATTATGGGTTGCCATGTGCATGTTTGATTGCTAAGAAGTTAAGGCACAACCAACCTATTAGACTCGATGAAGTATACATTTACTGGAAGAGGATGTGTTTCAATGTTGAAGAAGGCGGTGGAGACGTCCAGGAAGATTATTCATGCACGGCAGAGTGGGAAGCAATTAAGGTTCGCATATCATAATTGTACATATTTGTTTGCGTAACGATATAATTATTTGTTTGGTTAATGACATATTTATATTAATATTTGTAGGAAAGGTTGAAAACATCGGATGAAGGTATGAAAAATGAAATCCAAAATCAACTCCGTCTAATTGCATATCCTGAATCTACCTCTCTCAATTCTCCGGTTCAAGATGCCAAATCAAAAGGGGCTAAAAAGAAAAAGGCGGAGGTTCGTGGCAAAAAAAATACCACAACTAGAGATAAGTCCCGGTGGGAGCATGTTAATGCATACTTTGCGGAGACACAATCATCTCAATCTAATCCGTCAAAGTCATCTGAGTCGAATGCGTCATTATCACAAGCTTCATCATCTACTATGTCCAAAGCTCCGGTCATTGGTAACTTCACTCCGACTCTATCTCAAATTGTTGAGCTTGACCACATGCCGAAGTGTATGCTTCCTTTTATTGAAGATATAGTTGATGTGGAAGGTGGCGGTTATTGTGGATTCCGCGCGATTGCATTGGCTACAAAAAACAATGAAGCGGATTTTGAGTTGGTACGGCTTAACATGCAAAGGGAGATGACTTTGCATAAGAGTATGTATGTTAGCATGTTTGATGGTGAGGACCGTTGGAAATATATTTATGAGGCACTATTCCGAGCTCCGAGACAGAGAACCTCTCTTAGGAAGACAGTTGCACCACAAGATAAATGGTTCACATTCCCGGATATGGGACATATCGTAGCTACTATCTTTGAGAGAGTAGTGGTGCAGCTCTCAAAACATGGGTGGGAGCATGTGAAACCTTTTTCCCATTGCGTGTCTATCCACCACCAAACCCGTCTTCAAAGGTTATTTGCCTTGGCGCATTACCTAATCACTTCGTTTTAGTGAAGTTAAAAGAAGGTTGTCCGATACCTAAAACAAATGCTCAGTGGAAGCGACAAGCTGCTGAACACACTAAGGATTGGGAAACTTATTTTATGGATAGGCAGAAGGAGTTTGAAGAACTCATGAGCATCGAGAGAGGAGACATTTCAACTGTTGGTGTTGGTAGTGAAGACAATCCAATGACAATTGATTGAACTTTGATGTAATCACATAGGGTAGCATATAATGAACTTTGATGAACTCATGTGATGTATTTTGATATGTAATGAACTTTGATGAACTTTGATGTATTTTGAAGTAATTAAAATAGTACTTTGATCTAATGAAAATAGTATTTTGATTTACTAAAACTGTTTGGTTTGAAATCATGATGTTATGATGTGTAAAAAACAGGTTCGAACCTCATTTGTATTGAGGTGGTAATGGAAAACAGAAGCAGGCTCTTCTGGTTTTTTTCCTGGTGTGGTTCGGTTTTTAAAAACCGAACATGCCTATAATTTCTCGGTTTGTATTAACCGAACTGTCTCTCGGTTTTTACGAACCGAACGGTGCCTGTACGCAGGTAAATTGTATGGGGGGTACAAAAGAGATCAAGGGGGTAAAGAAAGATGCACTGTTAATAAAAATAACTAAATCCATTTTTTTAAATAAAAATATTGAAACCGACACTTTTTGTGGTCGAAATTGCACCGACACTTTTTGTGGTCGAAATGTAACCGACACTTTTTGTGGATGAAATCAGACAACAAATTATATAAATATATAGATGCGTATTCAGATAAATCACAACTCAGTTTCAATTTATTTACTAGTTTTTTCAATTCTTAACTATGTCATCTTCACGCGGTTCTCGTGGTTCTGCAGTTCGCAATCCGGTAGAAACATATCAGTTTTCTGTCCAGTTTCAAGGTAACAAAGAGTTGTTCACCCTTGCATTGGATACCAGTTTAACAACCGTTGAATCAATCAAAAATAGAATTGAAATCATGTATCATTATGCACAAGGCAAACAAATCAAAATTGCGAAACTTGGGTATGCAGAAATGTGGGTCGATCTGGCAGCTGACTGTTCAAGCAATTCATTTGAAGATGCACCAAAGAAATATGGGTGGAAACAATTGAAAGATGATGATGATGTGCGCTCCATGTTTAATCAAATTCTAATTGATCCAAAAGGGGGACGTTTGTATGCTATTCTAATTGATCCGAAGTGTTTCGGTTAATATAAACCGAGCCAAAACTGGTAAAAACCAGAAGCTTCTGTTTCTGGTTCTGTTACCACCTCAATATGTTTTGAGGTCCAAACCTGTTTTTTTGCACAAAATTCATTAAGTTTCATCCAACACACAAAATCAACAATTAATTATAAAACAAAAAATCAATAATACATAAAGTTCCAACATTAAAACACCAAAGTACATACTACAAATAAGGTTCCAAAAAGTTCATAATAATCAAAGACACTAAAGTTCCAACATAGGCGCGAAAGTACATACTACAACATAAAGTTCCGAAATACATACTACAACACCAAAGTACATAAGTTCCAACATTAAAACAAATAACTATCCATGCCGTCCACCTCTTCTCCCCCGACTTAGTCGTTTATACGTTAAACACGGGTTAAGCATGTTGAGAATCCGACGCAAAGTACCATGAACTGGAGTTCCTGGCTCAGCCTCACCAGCATCAAGTGCCCTCTCAACCTCATCCCTGACCCTTCGGCATATACCCAATGGATTAGGTCATGTCTTTGTTGAGACTCCTCGAGCAACACCTCTAACTCAGGTGGTCTTGGTTGATCCTCTGGAGCTTCTAATGGACGCATTTTGGGATGCGACACTTTGTAAAACCACAAAACATATCCAGGTTCCCAGTCCCATGCATTAACCACAGGTTGACCCCTCATGTTTTCATCAATCAACCGCATATCCATCTCTTCAACCCACACATGATCAATCTCAAATATATTCATGTTTGGCGTACTTACATCGGGGTCTCTTGGAATGTCCTGAACGTACTTAAATTGTCTCAGCACACGTTCAGACAAATGCTTAGCTTTCAAATTGCCACACCTTAACCATCCAGAAAACCAACATACATCAATCAAAGGGCGGACATGTCGGCGATTATCATAAGGACTGAACACAACGTCCGACACTTGAATATTATCAATACTCTGCCTATAGCCACGTGAATCCTTATGTCCTTGTCCAGGAGCAAACTTCGCATTTAGTGGCATATTTTCAGTAAAATTGGTCTCTAACTGCCACATGCTAAGTGTCGGAAAGTGTGTAATTATCCATCCCTGAAAGATTCATATACAAGCTTCATTATATGCAAACATACTTATGTAAAATATATCCATGTCAAAAATAAGTTCTACACATATAACATAATATATAATTGAAGGATCGTATATTTTTACCTCGAATAATGACATGTAGCCAGCCAACTGGAACGATCCTGCTTGAGATGCGAAGTCCAAATAATTTTGTAAATGAACAAGGGCAGCAGAACCCCAATTCCATTCATGGACACTTGACAAGTCCGCAAAGTACTGTATATAAACAACGTCGAGGTAGTACGAAGTTTTGTTGATTAATATGGTACAACCAACAAGAAAAAGCAAAAAAGCCCGTACGCATCTCTCCCTATACATCCTAACCTCATGCATCGGCGCATTATTCTCGAAAGCTGTTTCAGCAGCTTTTAAATAATCCATAAAAAGGCCCTAAACGTAGGAATGCGTCAAATACGGCCCTTTTAAGGTGGCGAACATATCAAGGGCATCACCTTCGTCAATTCCAAGATATGAGCTAAGCATTTGAGCTCCGTCTGGTCTTGAAATCTTCACATGGTTAAGAAATTTCCCCTGGATAGAAATATGCAACAAACATTGGACGATGCCCATCTCACCTATTGGAAGGTGGAATGTACTTGTTTCCGGATGCCATCGCTCAGCAAAAGCCCACAGAACCCCATAGTCAAGTACGTTAAAATTGCTCCTTACCAGCGGCTCCAACCCCGATGCTATAATATATTCCTAAAACCAATCTTGTGTAGGTTTCTTGATTTTTATAACCTTATTGGAACTGGCAATGCAACGTAATGACTTGTATAAAATCTGCAAATTCCAACAACGCAAGACATTATTAAAATCCGCACCTTAACGAAATTACAATATTGAACAAAGTTAAATCATTCATAAAATAATCGACATATTTCTTAGATTTTTACCGGGTCTTTAGGTTGTGCATCCCAAATCGGAATTGCCCGATGCATATGGTAATTCTTTAGCAATGACAAATCACTCGGTCCTCCTGGATAAGACTCTTCTTGTACATTTGGTTCCTCATCCTCATTATTAGGTTGTGGTTCTTCAACAGTTGGTTGCTCATCCTCTTGATAATCAACCGGTTCATTTAAATATTGACTGGCATCAAAGTCCTCATCATCACGCACCGGTCGACGTGCGCGTGAACGAGAACCACCCGAACCACCCGCTTCGGCATCGTGTGTTCCTCGCACCGGCGGTCCTTGCTTACCGCGACGCCCTCTTTTCGGTGGAGGAGCATTTGCAGCAAGCTCTTTACGAGCAGACGAATGTGCTCTGCTCGCCCTTCCTTGTTTAGTTCTACCAACATTGTCTTCCATATCTAAACATAGAAAAAAAAAATTCAAAATCAATACAAACTTTTAATCCTCAACAAATTTAAACTTATAATTCAACCAAACATTTAATCCTTAAACAAATGGAAACATAATTAATATGGTTCATTTCACTCAGACATTTTGTCAAGCACTTGGAGCACAATATAGTAAACTCAACCTCATACTCACATTTAACATAATATGAAACATGCATTCATGCTATTATCTAACCATACTAACAATTAACCAATAATCAACAAATCAAACAACATAATCACGTTTGAAACACAAACTCATAATTTGAAATTTATGGAGAGAGGAACAAAATATGCATATAATTGAAAATGTTGAGGATGAACATATAGAATGATCAAAGATGTATGAAACTTACTTGATTAAATATGATTTGAAGTTGGATGTTGATGTAGGGTTGAAAGTGGCGTTTTGGAGAAGAAGAGAGGAACTTAGGGTTTTTTTAAAAAAATTTCGTAAATGAAAACAGAAGCTGCAGCTTCTGTTTGTATAAAAGGATAGCTCGGTTAATATTAACCGAGGAAATCAAAGGGGGGTCTCGGTTAATATTAACCGAAGTCACTCTAGGGGGTGTCTCGGTTAATATTAACCGAAGTAATTCAAAGGGGGGTCTCGGTTTTTACGAACCGAGAATTCCTGGAAAATTTTTTTGAAGCAACAAGGGCAAAAACGTAAGATTGGGGGGTAAAGAAGAAATGGGGGGGGGGGTCAGAAAAGCAATTTTCTAAAAGAAGAGAAAGACTTTGCTTAAGCTGGCCCAACTAAAAGAAGAAAATATGGGCTTAATGTGGAGTTGACCCAAACCAATTAGGTTGACACATGTTTATGAAGAAGAAACACAACAGAAAAGAGGGACGTGGAGGAAAAAAAAGACGGAGCTGCGCAGTGGAGAATTCAAGGGACTTGGCTTCAAGTTGGGTGACACGTGTTGGAATTCCTTTGGTTCTATTTTATTTCTCCCAGTTTATTTATCTTATTATGAGTAGCTAGTTTCACTTTGATTGGGTTTTGTGGAGATGAACTTGTATGAATCTATGGGTTTCATATGTTAGGTCTTTGTATTAATACTCTTTTGATTAATTTAATTTTCTATTCAATTAATATTTGTGCTTAATGTTTTATGTGTTTTTACGAATGTTCATGTAATGATTTAGATTCATATAGATTAAGAGATTAATTGTATGAATTGGATCTAAGAGATAGGAAATTAGCGATTTTGACTTATGGTTTAACGTTCTATATTTGCCTATTTTAACTATTCAATTGGCCTAAGAGATTAGGGGATTATAGTGTAGAATAGTGAGTTATACACCATGAGAGTGTGTATAGTGGCTTAGTTAAACCGTCGTGGTAACTGAACTGATCATCATAAGGGTATTAGACGCTAACATCCATAGTGAAATACGAGGGATTCATAACAAACCCAATCACTTTCTTTTATTGTTGAATTTGAATTCTTTTACTTTTAATTATGGCTTAATTACACTTTTGGTTCCTTATCTTTATTTTAGGTTTCAAGTTGGTACCTTATCTTTTAAAAGTTTCAAGTTGGTACCTTATCTTTTCTGCAGGTTTCAAGTTGGTACCTTCCGTCAATTTTTTAACTAGTACCGTTAAATTTGGACACGTGTCATATGTCCAAGTGTGCCACGTGTTTAAATTAGTTTGCCACGTGTCCAAATTTAACGGTAATAGTTAAAAAATTGACGGAAGGTACCAACTTGAAACCTGCAGAAAAGATAAGGTATCAACTTGAAACCTAAAATAAAGATAAGGAACCAAAAGTGTAATTAAGCCTTTAATTATTAATCATATGCTATGAAATCCCCCAAATTGTTCTTTTATTTTCTCTTAAGTAATTATTTAGTTGTTTTGTTTTAGATTAATCTCAATCCCTGAGGATTGATAATTTTTACTACTTGCGATTGATTTGTGCACTTGCAAATTTATCCATTAAGTTTTTGGCGCCGTTGCCGGAGATTGTTGATTAATTTCAACAAGACAATTTTGGTTACTTAGGATTTTCATTTTTTTTCTTTCTTTCTTCTTCTCTTCCTTTATTTTCATTTTTTTTGTATAGATAAAATTTTCTCTTTATGTTGTAACATCCCCTTTTTCTATCTATTAGTATTTGGATTAAATAAAAATATCATTTAATCTTATGACCAATCTAAGGAAGGAAAATAGGATACTTTATGCTATTAGGTCTTAACTAGAACAAATTCATGTGTAGTAGTGGGGCCTACTTGTCCTATACTTATGACTAAGTCACTACACAACAACACAATGTATCAGTAAATGTCTCACTTCCTTCTTTATCTCTCACGCCTCCCTCCTTCTCCTCACACCCAACACCTCTTTTTGGACTAATCAAAAGACATGCAAGAAAAAGGAAGGCTTTATTACTCCAATTAAAACTTATGACAATCACATAGTCCAACCACACTCATGTGAGTTTTGTAAACTCTCCTCTCAACTTCTTCTCTCTCACGAGGATAACAACAACAGCACACCAAACATTTCATTTTCAACTAGACACTCACAAGGCATGCAAGGATAATCAGAATCAACCTCTCCTTCAATTCTCTTCTCCCTCAAGTGATCATCATCATCACCCAAGCACCAAAAATCCTACCCAATCACCATGTATGCAAAATTAGAACAAGACAACTCCATGATTATTTCTCTACTACCAAAAATCAGTATAAATGGCCATTGTTTCAGATCCTAAGAGTCATTCATTCATCATCATCACTTAGAGAAATCCATCTTTCTCTTCACCAAGCATCAAGAACACAAATTGCGGTTTTCAAGTAGGAGCTAAAGAGAGGAATTTCGTGGTTGTAGCTGAACCTAGGGGCAAGGATTAAAGCTTCAAAACAGGTGGGTTCGCCTTTTAGGTGATGTTGGTAGAAATTCTAGGATTAGAATTCTGATTTTTATGATTTCTATGCCTATTCTTAACATTAAATCTCACACACACACACACACACACACTCACACACATATATATATATATATATATATATATGTATGACTTGACTTGAATCAGTTGTTTTGAATGAGTATCAATTAGGTTGCCCAAATTTCTCATTGTTGTATTAATATGCATTTATAATTTGTTAATTGATTGTGTCATGAAATGGGATGAATTGGTTTGAAACAACTCTTTGAATAGCAACCCATTATGCAGAAAAAACCTGTTTTTAACAGGGTCCGATATACCATAGCAGGGAAATCGATTTACCCAGGTCTTGGAAGTTTAGAAAAACGCATTTTTCAACAGGGTAAATCGATTTACCCACAGGGGAAATCGATTTCCCTACCTGCTGTTTTGAAAATTCATTTTCCCCTTTAACAACGGTTTCATCACTTGAAAGGTAGTTGGTTCATGCTATTATGATCCTCAATTCATAACACAACACTTGACACCTTGCTAAATGTAGTGTTAATCATCCACACAACCAATTGGAATCATGATTAAGCTTGGTATATAAAGGATAACATGAATTGTTTAGGAATATTCCCTAAGACGGATCATGAAATTATGTTAATTAGGACCATATACATTCCTTTAATTTAGTCAGTCTTCGCGTACGGATAACTTGGTACGTTTGTGATAGCTATGCTATTTTGGGATTCACTTTAGAATCTGAATCTTGAATAAAAACAAATGTAAGTTGTTGCCGTGACGATACTTTATATCGCAGACGGATTTGTGAGGCCTCTGAGACCGGCTTACCTCGGAGTGTCCTTTTTGTAAAATTGAACAAGATAATAATTTGTGTTACACCTTATGATATTGTATTATACTATAATATTCGGTTTTGTGACTGACTATTAGGATTGGGAATACTCTTGTTACACTAGTTGGTCCCGGAGGTAGGGATTATAGTAATTGGGTAGCATGGACCTACTGAGACGAAGTGACTGTCTCATCCCCCACTATTTATTGATTTTAGATAAACAGGGCGATCGTGGTAAGAGAACTATGGAGTGACTAGCTTGAAGACTTGGAATTATGCTTAGTTATTCATTGTTTTCGTACTTTCGTGTGAATGTATCTTTTACTTCTGGAACTTTGTACTATCGTGTTGTAAAACTTATGTTCATGAACCTTGCATTTTGGAACTTGTATCCTATTGTTGTACTCGTTCTTGATGTTGAACCTCTTATTGTGTTGTAATCTTAATGTATCCAATGTTATTTATATTCGTACCCATTATATTCTAGACAATTTAATGTGGGATGTTATAAATGGTTTCAAAGCAGGTCGTTTCAGATCGTGCCTTGGGTCATTTAGAATACAATATCAACCTAGTGTGAATCTTTGGATTCCTCACGTATATTCTTGGTGTTATAACACTTTGAGCCTAGCTAACTCGATTTGATTATGACAGTTAGAGTACTATGTCTGGAGCTCCAAGGGAACGCGAACACAGAAGATCGAGGAGGATCCAGCTGAATTCGAAATGCGTTTGAGGAATGCGAGTTTGGTTGAACCAAGGAATGATAATCCCTGGGTCTCGATGGCTCAACAACAATAGATCCAACACCAGCAGATGATGATGGTGATGCAGCAACACCAAGTGATTGCGGGACAACAGCTCGAAATACAACGAATTGTGCAAGAGCAGAGAGAGAAACACCTCGAAGATAGAAGTGCACAAGCATTTCGAGAATTTTGGAAATTGAGACCCCCAGTGTTCCAAGGAAATGTAAGTCCAGATGACGCACGTGATTGGTTGTCGATCGTAGAAAGTATCCTAAGAGTAATACCTTGCACGGATGATGAGAAGGTGTTGTTCGTCACTTACTTGCTAAAAGAAGCAGCGGGGTATTGGTGGGAAGAAACAAAGGAGAAGCTGGGGTACAATATACCTAGAGAATGAGAACATTTCCGTACACTCTTCCTTGAAAAATATTGTCCCGAATCTGGCGACGAACGTGGTAAATAAGAGCACTCTGAGATAAGGCCAACGAAGGAGAAGAGTGAAAAAGAGCATAGTCAGCCTTTGGGTTCCCGAGCAGGTCGATATTGCGCAAAATGTGGAAAGCCCCATTCAGGGTTGTGTATGCAAGGTTATCCAGGCTGTTACAAGTGCAAGCAGATGGGACACTACACGGGGAATTGTCCCTACAAGTAAGAAGGTAATCATCTCGTTCTTTATAATGTAAGTAATTATAAATGGGCTATGTAAGATATAAGGTATCATTAGTATTGGAGAATACCTATGAATAGTGAAGTATCAATAGGAGAGAGAAAACAAAAAACTCTTTTGAATCGGTCAAATCTCCATTCCAGCCCAGCAGTTACCTAGTGACGTAAGTCAAATAACTTAGTTATTGTAGAAGAATAAACTAGACTCCATGTACTTCTCTAATGTCTGATGTCTGCCTATCGAATAATTCTCATGAGCCACTAACTGTGCCCAACAGGATGAATCCCGTCTCTTAGTTCGTACTCATGTTAGAACCGTAGCGGCCAAGTTTCGTTTAGGATAATGATTTGAATTTTATTCTAATACCAGCAGCCACCTAAGTCGACATGTTAAATGTCATTATCTTCTGATTCAGAAACAAATGACGTAGTCCATTACTAACCTCAGCTAGTCGCCAAATAATTTCCATGTCCAAACCTCTCAGTTAGTAACCCAACTTATTCGGTTAAAACCTCTTGCGAGAGTTTATCAGCCAAATTCCAATATGTATCAAGTCTATCACCATTCACTGGAATTGTCAAGAGAAAATAAAAAAATAATAAAAAAATAAATTAAAGAACACTATTCTCAAGAACCGATACCAAATGTAGATAGCCTTTCAGTCACATTAGTGCTAACCAAGTTAGACCAATAAAAGTCCAATTGCTCATCTAGGGACATGAGACAAATTCGTTTAAGTTATCAAGTATGTCATGAACTTGTTAGTCGATATCGTTAAATCATTATCCTTAAGCATCCATACCCAACATCATCAGCGTTCAGTTTTATTACCATTGATCAATTCTAATCAATAGGAGTTCGCATAATTATAAGTAAACCACAAGTAGGAATCCAATATTAGGTCTTTATCCATCCTCCTAAAATATAGTTCACAAATGATGGAATGTCTCAAAACAGTAATTTAAGTTTAGTAACAACCCAATTAATCATTTGAACTTTCACATGCCTAAGGTTCGTGACTGTAACAGCCCAGGCCCCACCAACTTAGGTTGTCCTGGCACTGCCACCTCACGATCTTCTCCACCCCCCTCTCTAGTGGAGTTTTTGCCTTCCGTGGGAATCGAACCATGTACCCTGGGGTTCAAGTACATGTTCAATTCATTCCCACTACCAATTGTGCTAGTGAGCTCAATTGGTAGTGGGAATGAATTGAACATGTACTTGAACCCCAGGGTACATGGTTCGATTCCCACGGAAGGCAAAAACTCCACTAGAGAGGGGGGTGGAGAAGATCGTGAGGTGGCAGTGCCAGGACAACCTAAGTTGGTGGGGCCTGGGCTGTTACATAAAAGGCGCCTTTTTTTGTAACAGCCCCCGGGCCCCATCATGGCGATCCCAGAGCTGCCACCTCACGACCTTCTCCACCCCCCTCTCTAGTGGAGTTTTTGCCTTCCGTGGGAATCGAACCATGTACCCTGGGGTTCAAGTACATGTTCAATCCATTCCCACTACCACTAGCACAATTGGTAGTGGGAATGGATTGAACATGTACTTGAACCCCAGGGTACATGGTTCGATTCCCACGGAAGGCAAAAACTCCACTAGAGAGGGGGGTGGAGAAGATCGTGAGGTGGCAGTGCCAGTACAACCTAAGTTGGTGGGGCCTGGGCTGTTACAGTGACCACTACCTCTATCACTTTAGTTAAATCACTTTGTAAGATTTGATTAAGTTGTCCGGATGAAATTCTGAGTCCGATCCGAGAATAGTAACCATGCCAGCAGTTAGTAAGAGGGTCCTATTGGTTCCATTCTCAGTAATCAGATTAATACCGTATAAGCCTACAAATACTAGCCAATAGCAATAAGTGTCCTTAGAAAACTATTAGTAATTATTATGTCCAATTAGTTAACACCAATAAACGATCCAAAGATAAACAATTCATCCAACGATGGCGTAACCATAAAAAAAAAAAAACAACAAAGACCCTGGTGTTCAGAATTTTCCCTTAGTAACTAAACTGCTTTAAACAACTCTATGTCGCAAGACTGCCTTAGACAACTCTATCAAATTCAAAACCTTGTGTGCCTAACCTCAAAATTAGTAATCAGACTATTGTAATCAAACCTACATCAAGACCTTATTAGCGAACTTCTCGAACTAATTTGGCCTTTACCCCTAAGACGAATCATAAATTTATGTTAATTAGGACCATATACATTCCTTTAATTTAGTCAGTCTTCCCGTACGGAGAACTTGGTACGCTTGTGATAGCTATGCTATTTTGGGATTCACTTTAGAATCCGAATCTTGAATAAAAAAAAATGTAAGCTGTTGCCATGACAATACTTTATATCGCAGACGGATTTGTGAGGCCTCTGAGACCGGTTTACTTTGGAGTGTCCTTTTTGTAAAATTGAACAAGATAATAATTTGTGTTACACCTTATGATATTGTATTATACTATAATATTCGGTTTTGTGACTGACTATTAGGATTGGGAATACTCTTGATACACTAGTTGGTCCCGGAGGTAGGATTATAGTAATTGGGTAGCATGGACCTACTGAGACGAAGTGACAGTCTCATCCCCCACTATTTATTGATTTCAGATAAACAGGGCGATCGTGGTAAGGGAACTATGGAGTGACTAGCTTGAAGACTTGGAATTATGCTTAGTTATTCATTGTTTTCGTACTTTTGTGTGAACTTATCTTTTACTTCAGGAACTTTGTACTATCGTGTTGTAAAACTTATGTTCATGAACCTTGCATTTTGGAACTTGTATCCTGATGTTGTACTCGTGGTTGATGTTGAACCTCTTATTGTGTTGTAATCTTAATGTATCCAAAGCTATTTATATTCGTACCCATTATATTCTAGACAATTTAATGTGGGATGTTATATATGTCTTTTTTGTTGTGTTTTGCTACTAAGTTTTTTGTCTAAGTTTTGTAGCAATGAAAGAATTTGAGGATAGATTATTTGATTGTGAAGGAATTGGTATTATTTGTTATCATCTATGCCGACTAAAATATGAGGAAGAAGATGTGAATAGAAGACTCAAGCATTTGAAAAAGAGACGTGGATTTTGTAGAGCGAATCATCACAATGACTATTGTGATTAGTATTATTTGAAGGAAAAAGAGAGTGAAATGATCAACATTGATTACAACTTTTAACTCAAAAAGATTTTGGATAAATTTTTGAGGTCAAATCAAGGTTCATTTTGATGGATTTGAAGTTGAATGTGGTAATCTTGTTGAAAAGGCAAGTGAGTGTGAGAAGTTGGTTGAGATGGAGATGAAACATCATGCTATTGGAGAACAACAAAAATTGAAAAAAAAGAATAATGGCATGAGAAAAGTGAACCGTGTTGATTCCCATGTGACATTTGAGTCTCAACCAATTGAGTTTAAAGAGAAAAATCATTTGCCAAAAAATCATCCATCTTCTCCAAAGTGGGATAGTGCTTACTCCAAAAGCTTAGTTGTTGGAAGATGAAAATATTTGCTTCTCTATGTTAAGTTCATGGAATTCTTAACCAACAAGAGGAAGAAGAAAGGTGATGTGTTCTTGCTATCATTTAGGCCGCCCTAATAATGGTTGAGGCGTCAAGCTAATGACGTTAAAGAAGTGCTTCATGGGAGGCAACCCATGGGATCTCTATGGTCCATTTCTATCCTTTTTCTCTCCCTTTATCTTTAAGTACTCTTTTCTTTAATGTCGGTAATAATTGAATAATTTTGGATGACTATGATTGATGAATTTGCACTGTTTATTTTGTTTTCAAGGAATGCATTTATCCTTTGGAAGATTTCATAGTCTTGATATCATTTTTGAATGACTTTGAATTACAATTGTGTCGGTTATGACTTTGAGTACTTTGAATGTGATTTCTTGCAGTGCAACGGATTATTGCAATTGATGGATTGATAGACAAGTTGAGGAACATTCATAAGTTTGACCGCTCGAGAATTCGGCCGTTTAAACCTTGAGACTTTGAGCCCAAACACCATGATTTTCTTGCTATGTGAGTTCTACAACTTTACTTATTCTCTAGAACTTGTTTGCGTTCTTTTAATTGATTGATTGCAATGATTATGCATTGAGGCAACTTTTGTTGGTCCCTTGAGCCTTTGTAGCCTACCCTTGCATGCTTATATCCTTTTCTTAGCCCCCTTGAGCCTTACACTTATACATTGATTGATCACTTAATCCCTATTTTATAAAAAAAAAAATCATTTTCTTGGAGTTAAGTTGATTTTTATTGATTGGTACATATTGTCAATGATTAAGTTGGCGGTTGCTTTTGGAATTAGCAACCAACTAAGTTTGGGGTTGGTATACTAGAGAACTTGAATTGTGAAAGTGAAAAATTGTGAAGAAACGAAAATGAAAAAAAAATGTTGAAAAATCAAGAAGTCAAAAGTTGTAAATTTGAAAACATGTGACTTAAAAAAAATGTTGATGAGAAAAAAAAAAGAATGAAAAATAGTTGTGGTTGTTTGTGTCTATATGCGTTGAGATTGAAAAATAAGTGGAAAGAAATTACTCTCTAATATATTTTTAAGAATGAAATGTCATTGTTGAAAAGTTTGTGAAATTGGATATGTCCTTAACTCCAAGTTTTAAACCTTTAAGACCTCAAAAACGTCCACCTTAACCTAAGCCAAGTTATAACCTTTAAGACCTCAAAAGTGTGTATTTCATTTTCTTATCGATTGATTGTTAGAATTCTTGCAAGTCTATGGTAGAATAGTTTTGTTTGTGTTGATGGAGTGATTACCTTATTAAACAGTTGAGAGATAGTGAGTGTGTTAAGTGATTATTGACCTTGGTCAAATATTGTGAATAATTCTTTAGTCTGGTTTGGATTGAAATTGTTGTGAAGAGAAGTTGCATTAAAGGTTTGATCATCGAAGTGCTTAATTAGGGAAATGCCAATGGAATTGTGTTTGAAGTTGTCAATCCTTTGCGATTTTTCATTTGATAAATGTGTTCCTTTAGGACAAGTAACGGTTCAAGTTTGGGGTTGTGATGAGTTCTGATCGGTCACTATTTTTAGAGTCTTTTTAATAAGTTTTAATCTATTTTTATTAATATAGTGTTTAATTTAGAGTCTTTAAATAAATTTCAATTTATTGGTTTATAGAGTCAATTAAGTATTTTTCTCTATTAAATTAAATTGCAATTTATGTAGTTTCTATTTTCTTGGTTCTACTTAATAGGCTTATGGTTAAGTGTGGTGCAAATAATAAAAGAAAAGAAAGACTTTGCTTAAGCTGACCCAATTAAAAGAAGAAAATATGGGCTTAATGTGGAGTTGACCCAAACCAATTAGGTTGACACATGTTTATGAAGAAGAAACACAACAGAAAAGAGGGACGTGGAGGAAAAAAAAGACGGAGCTGCGTAGAGGAGAATTCAAGGGACTTGGCTTCAAGTTGGGTGATACATGTTGGAATTCCACAACTTAATTGGTTTGGGTCCAAACACCATGATTTTCTTGTTATGTGAGTTCCACAACTTTACTTATTCTCTATAACTTGTTTGCATTCTTTTAATTGATTGATTGCAATGATTATGCACTGAGACAACTTTTGTTGGTCCTTTGAGCCTTTGTAGCCTACCCTTGCATGCGTATATCCTTTGCTTAGCCCCCTTGAGCCTTACACTTATACATTGATTGATCACTTAATCCATATTTTATAAAAAAAAATAAAAAATCATTTTCGTGGAGTTAAGTTGATTTTTATTGATTGATACATATTGTCAATGATTAAGTTTGGGATTGCTTTTGGAATGAGCAACCAACTAAGTTTGGGGGTGGTATAGAGAACATGAATTGTGAAAGTGAAAAATTGTGAAGAAACGAAAATGAAAAAAAAATGTTGAGAAATCAACAAGGCAATAGGCTAGTTTTATTTTTAGTTCTTTAGTTTTTGTCAATTAAAAAATTTCAAAAATTTCAAAAATTGTGTTGAACCGGTGCTTCAAATTTGTTTGTTTCGTGTTGTGTATGCAAGGTGATTCTTCTTCAGGATTACTATTCGATCCTGAAATAGAGAAGACTGCTAGAGCTAATCGGAAAGCGGTTCGATTAGCCAAAGAAGCGGAGTGGTTAGCAAGGTTGACCGAGAATTCAAGTGAAGGTACCGATAGTAGTGAGCAAAGCACCGAGGAAGAACATATTGTCATGGCCGAGGAACAAGTAGATCCGCAAGTTCCACCTCCGGTTAGGAGAACTCTTGGAGATTATGGCCAAAGGAACAACGGAGGAATAGCCAATTTGGGGTTCCAACCGGTGAATCCGGTGACATTTGATATCAAGAACACCGTAATTAATGCTTTGAAGGAAGACCAATATTCGGGTTCGGAGGCGCAATGCCCAAATCTCCATTTGAGCCACTTCTATGATGCGTGTGATTACACGGATCCTCCGGGCATTTCCGAGTCCGACAAGAGGTTGAGGTTGTTCAAATTCTCTCTCACGGGGCAAGCAAAAGGTTGGCTCCACACCATTCCACGGGGCAAGAATTAGAAAGGAAGTTCAAGGAATTAGACGCATCGGCGGGCGGGTCTCTTAAGAACAAAGATGAGCATGAAGCCAAGGAATTGGTGGAGACTATGGCACAAAATTAGTATCGGGCACAAAACGATAGAGGAGCCAAGAAAAAAGCGGGTATTCTTGAACTAGACACCCAAAGTACAATCTTGGCACAAATGAAGTTGATGTCTAAGGAAATGGAGGAATTGAAAAAGGCAAGTTCCAAACCCTCACAAGCTCATGTCAATAGGTTTGAGGAGGTACAATGTGATTTTTGCAAAGGGCTTCTTGAAAATGGAATATGTTTTCTAGAGGGATCCGAACAAGCCAATTACTTAGCAAATTTTAGGAAGACCTACCTCAACAACCAAAACTATGGTTGGGATAACAACCAAGGCCAAGGGTCGAATTCCGACCCTCCACCAAGAAGGCCTTCTCCTATGGAGGAAACACTCACCAAGTTCATACAAGTCACTCAAGAGAATTTTGGAGAGATGAAAGCCTCACAACAAACTTTACAAAAGCATAATGAATCTTCCATTAAGAATCTAGAGACCCAAATGGGGCAACTCTCGCGACAATTTTCTGAACTTCTTTCTCAAGGAGGTTTTGGGGGAAACACAAAGGATAACCCCCAAAATGAATCTTGCAAGGCTATCACCTTGAGAAGCCGAGAAGTCCCTTCTCCGGAAGTGAGTGAAAGTTCTACCAAGAGAGAGAAGAAAAAAGTGAGTCAAGAGGGAGTAGTTGAAAAGAAAGATTTGGTTGGAAAGGAAGATGAGGGTGTAGTTGAAAATTCGAAAGAGAGTGAAATAGAGGATTCGGATGGAAGTGAGCAAGAAGGCGAAGTTGAAAAATCGAGGGAGAAAAAAATATTGAGTGAGGATGAAGAGGTTGTGAAAGAGCCAAAGCCTAGGCAAGAAAAGTGGAAGAGTAAGGAAGTACCATGTAGTGTGAAACTCCCTTATCCAAGAAAGAAGAAAGCCAAGGCTAAAGATCAAACTCAATTCAAGAAGTTTATGAAGCTTCTTCATACCTTGCAACTTAATGTACCCTTGGTTGAAGCTGAAAATCTGACACTCTGTAGACAGATGCTACGCAAGATGCTACAGCAATGTGCGTAGCAATAAATCACACAGAAAATAATGCAGCAGTAAATAGCAGAATAGTAAATAACACAGTAGGTTTGTTAACCCAGTTCGGCGTAATCACGACCTACTCTGGGGGATACCAATCCAGGAGGAATCCACTATAATAGTACTAGTTCTAAGTTCTCAGCAAACGCCCCGTTTACAACTTATCACCTAGTCACTACCCGTGCTATACTCTACCTAGGAACTCCTAGATATGAGACCCCGTCTCACTCCTATTAAAACAATACTCAGGAAGTTACTCACTGTAACAGACACTCAAACAATCAATAACAAACCTACCTCCGTGCTTCAAAGCTTAGGAGTAAGTTCACACAATTCTAATCTCCGTACTTAAAAGCTTAGGAGAGAACACAAATACAACTCAAGTAACCAGTCCTAAACTTGCATCAACTTGACACAAGGAAGGCTCACAATAAAAAAACAAAACTCTAAAACCCTAAAAACACACACGCTTTAGTAAACACGGTTTTAGATACTTTGAAACAATGATTTAGACCTCATATATATAGCCTTGAGATAGCAGGTACTTGTTGCACAAGAAAAGCCTTCAGAATAAATCTGGACCATTGAGATAATCAACACAAAGATTTACTTCAAATATTCTTCAAAGATTGTCTTCAAAAAGATTTACTTCAAATAAATATTCTTCAAAGATTATCTTCAAAAAGATTAACTTCAAATATATATTCTTCAAAGATTGTCTTCAAAAAGATTTACTTCAAATATATATTCTTCAAAAAGATTTACTTCAAATATATATTCTTTAAAAGATTTACTTCAAATATATATTCTTCAAAGATTCAATTATATTATTGAGATAAATAATATAAACCGTCTTCAGAAACTTAAGGAACAAGGCGCAGCTTGGTCTGTTAAAACGTGCACAATCTTTTATTCTCAAACAAATCTTTCTAAGATTTTATATAAAAATTCTGCGCAACACAGTAGCAGTAACGCTGTACTTCATATTCTACAGCATCTTGTCCAGCATTTTGGCTAGAGTTAGTTTTTGCAAAATTGTAGCCAACATACAAAAACCCAACAGAAGCTTTAGAGCAAATGCCTTTATATGCTAAGTTTTTGAAGGAGCTCCTCATGAAGAAGAGAAAGCTGTTGGATGATGACACTGTCGACATGACGGAAGAGTGTAGCGCCATGATCCAACGTAAGTTGCCCCAAAAGAAAAACGATCTGGGTAGCTTCACTATCCCTTGTTCCATTGGAAACTTATGCATAGGAAGGACGTTATGTGATCTAGGATCGAATATCAACCTCATGTCCTTGGCAATGATGAAGAAGATACCGGGCCAAGCCCACAAGAATGCAACTATCTTTGGCGGACCACTCAATTGTGTACCCTCATGGGATTCTCCATGACGTGTTAGTGCGTGTAGGGGAATTTATTTTTCCGGCTGATTTTATCATCTTGGATATGGCGGATGATAGAGAAGTAGAATCCCTCTTACTTGGAAGACCATTCTTAGCAACCGGTAGAGCTCTCATTGATGTGGAAATGGGAGAGCTCACGCTTCGTACGAATGAAGAAAAGATCAAGTTTAATGTCTTTGAGGCCATGAAGAAGCCTGATGAAGAACCCGATTGGTATAGGGTGGATGTTATTGAGGAAGTAGTTGTAGATGTCCATGTGGAAGAACAACCTTCACCTCTGTTGGAAAGAGTTCTTGTAAATTCTATTGAAAAGGTGGAGGATGAGTTTGAAGAAGAGATAGAGTTGTGCCTTAGACAACTTGAGGCAAACCTTGTGGACTCCAATCCCAAAGTTGAAGAGGTTTTGAGTGAAACCAAAGAAGAGGTCACTCAAGAGGAAACGTTCAAGGCTATAGAGTTGAAGGAACTCCCCTCTCACCTAAAGTATGTGTTCTTGGGAGAGGATGATTCCAACCCGGCGATTATCTATATCTCCCTTGCTCGCTTGGAGGAATCCAAGTTATTGAGAGTGTTGAGAGCCAACAAAGAAGCCATGGGTTGGTCTATTTCGTATCTTAAAGGACTTAGCCCCACTCTTTGCATGTACTAAATCAAGCTAGAGGATGAGTACAAACCCGTTGTGCAACCATAAAGGAGGTTGAACCCTACAATGAAGGAAGTAGTCAAGAAGGAAGTCCTCAAGCTTTTAGAGGCCGAAATGATATACCCCATATCCGATAGCGAATGGGTGAGTCTGGTGCATGTTGTCCCTAAGAAAGGAGGAATGACGGTTATCCGAAATGACAAGAATGTACTCACTAGTAAAAATATGACATATTACATAAGGATTTTACATCTGTCTAAGATATGTCAGATGTGAAAAGGTATATGGAGTGATGTTTACATCTGATTACAATAGCCACAGAAGTGAAAAATATATGTACAACACATTTTACATCTGATATCAATATACCAGATAATAAACTGAACGCGGTGGCAGTATTGTAATTATGACGAAAAATATATAAATTAAATCTAAATCTGCTCATATATAGGCTCAGATGTAAAAAGTCATGTTAAATAAAAAAAAAAAATTGGTTTTTTGGAATCAATAATAAATCAGAAAAAAAAAATTGTGTCTGTAAGCAAATAATTGGAAAACGTACGCATCTTCATCTTCATCCCTCAGCCTCTCACGTGACTCACTCTCTCACTCATCCTCGCCGTCGTCACTCACTCTCTCACTCAGCCTCGCCGTCGAACTCTCTCTCACTCTCAGCCGCCGTCGTGTCACTCTCAGCCGTCCTTTATCTCGATCTCGATCTCTAAGTCGTCCTCTCTCTCGATCTCGAACTCGATCTCGATCTCAGCCGTTCCAAATCGAAGTTTCTACTGATCTCTCAGCCGTTACAACACTTTCATTTACACAGGTACTGTTCTTTCACCTGGTTTCTTTGTGTTTCTACCGAACCCTAGACTCCAAATTGATTTAGGTTTTTTTTTTCTTTTTCGGCTTGTATTATCTGTTGTCATTGTTTTGTTGATTTTGTTTTTTTTTGTTGAATTTGAATTCTTAATTGAATTTTTATTTCAAAATTCTTAATTTGATGATTCAATTCGTGTACCCTTTTGCTTTAATTTCATTTAGGTGTATCACAATTATCTCCTAGCTCTCTGAATTCAGCTATGGAGGCAGATCCCCAATCTTGTGGTGAAAACCCTAGTTATGGTTAGGATGAAAAAAATTAAAAAAATTGAATCTTTTCTTGTTTTTGATTAACCCCATTTTCTTGATTTTGATGGGTTATTAAGATTTTTGTGCTGTTGTTGATGTAGGATTGTCTCCGGAAAATGAAAGCTTTGAAAGGAACAGTTTACAATTTGATGACCCAATTGTGAAAAATTTAGTTAATGGTAAATTGTTTTGGGGGATTTCTTGCACAATTCATGAATTTTTTTATTGTATTTGTGTGTGTCTAAAGATCTGATTTTGTTTTAGGACGATCGATATTAGGGTATTCTATGAATTCGCCGGATTTTATCCAGGCTATTTTAGGACTGTCTATTGATTGGTTCATATCATGCATTTTTTACAAGGATGATGCCATGTGTTAGCAACTAGTTTTTTAAACAAAAGATGTTTATTATTGTAAGCAGTGTACCACTGTTTTTTTTTTATGTTTGATTGTTCAAGATATTTTTGTCAAGTTCTTGCTTGTAGTGTTCCAAGAATACCCGATCTTAACACTTGACTGTTTGTGAGGATGCAGGATACATCCGCGTGCTTTTGAATTGTCTTGCCTTCTCTTTATGTTTAAGACACAAAATAATTTTCCCTATTCTCTACTTTTTCAGGTGAGATACAGTTTTAATGGTTTTTTCCTTCTATTGAACTTTTTCATTTTTTAATATATATATGGCATGTACGCATAATTTGGCTGAATTTGTGTTGCCAGTTTTGTATGCGATGCTGTGGATGGCTGGTGTGCTCGAAGATTCAATCAAGGTATAATTTTTTTCAGATGTGAGATCATATTTTTCTATTGAATATTGTAAATAATGTCAATACTTGACTAAAAGAATCTTTACACACAATTTATATATGTCCACTATGATGCCATTGCATTCACATACATCACAGTAACATTCTTATGCATAAGTTGGTCAATATGTAAAGAATTACGACATTTTCTGACTCCTTGTGATTGAGTGTTCTGAATATGATCCCATTGTTAAATAATTTTACTCTTAGAAGCCTTCTGTTTTGTGAAAGTAGGTGAAACTTGATTTATTAAACTCTTCCTGATTATTGAATGTTTCAAAATCATTTGGAACCTAAAACTTGAAAATCAGTTTGAAACTGAGGGAATATTACAGTTAGATCTTTGTATGAGAAGTATTTACAATTTAAATCTGTGGTCATATATACTTTCTCCATTCTTGAGTGTCAGCTGCTATGTGTCTGCTCCCATGACGGCATTCTATTGATTCTTTGAATTTTACATTTTTTTATGAAACATTGATTAGGGTGGAGGTTTGCTTGTATTAAATAAAAATAAACAAAATAAATGGTAGGAAGGCTTGTATGCTAATGAAGGTCATTTCCAATGGTATGATTAAATTTTAACTGAATGAATTTATCACTCAGTTTAAATGAATTTGTTCTAGATGTAGATGTTTTTCTTTGCAATGTGGATATTATGTTTGGTTTTTTTGTAGTTAGCATGATTTAAATGAATTTTGCAGATTCGTTATTAGATAAAGTTGGTTGGTTACTTTTAATTGATATGACTGCAATGTCAATTAGGATATGTTTTCATTAACTTGCATTCCCAACATAAGTACTTTAGTTCTTGGATTAATCCTTCATTGAAAACTTGATTGTGTAATCACTTTTATGGCTGTGACCTCCTTTGATTAACTCTACCTATGGATTTTTCAAAATATTGTATTAGTATTAATTTTATGATAGTGCGACAAATTATTCTATGAATTGTTTTGATTTGTATTTTGGATGGTTGAATGGTTGTATTAATGAAATGTCATGATATATTCTAGTACTATATATTGGCAAATTGGAGTTACTTTGAATAGTAATGATAAACTCTGAACTGTATCACATGATTTTTTATCTGCTAAATGTCTGTAATATCACGGTGAGTCACCGAGATTTTTAGAAGCTACACTTTGTAGCTTTGCAAAATACACTTTGTAGCTTTGTCAAATCTCTTAGCCTGTTCCATATTTGACATTTTACAATTTTTAACAGGATTGTGAGAGCGAGGAGGATATATTGGATGAAGGTGATGAAGAAAAAGGAACTTGGAGAGCTTGAGGCTCTTTTAGCAGATTTTGGAGTCCAGTCGAAAGAAAGTAATGATGGTCAAGCTCAATGAATCACAAGGTAGTTATTGTGCAGAATTGCATGATACATTATTTGTAGGATTATGGTTTATTTTTATTAGTTCAGATTATTGATTGGTCATTTGTTCATTCATTTGTTCTACACAATTGGTCTTTCTGCATATGGACTTTTCTTGCTTTTGCCCATAGATCTACACAATTGGTCTTATAATGCGCTCGATCTCGATCTCTCTCACTCACAATCTCTCACCCACTATAAGTTTTGTGCAACAACTGAATCCCTCTTCCCCCACTAGCAATCTTTCTGTGCTGCATGATGATGTCCCGTCTTTGCAACAAATGCCCTTGGCTCCAAATTTATTCTACGATGATGCTGATGAGAAAACTTAGGAGCTAGCTAGGTTTGTGTGAAGTTACAATGGATTAGTATTAATTATGATGTTTTGATTTGTATTTTGGTATTTTGGTTGAATGTTGAATTGTAATGACATTCGGTATTTTGGTTGAATGTTGAATTATAATGATATTAAATTGTAATGACATTTGATTATAGGTCGTGATGGTATTTTGGTTGAATGTTGAATTGTAATGGTATTTTAGATTTTTTTAATTAAAAAAATGGATTTAAAATATTTATAAAAAAAAAAACGCAGGATTTAAATTTTATTTTTAAATAAAGTAAATATTTCACATCTGGTGGACTTGGTCAGATGTAAAATGTCCAATTTAATTAAAAAAAATTGAAATGTGTATACTTACTACATCTGGCGGACTTAGGTCAGAGGTAAAAGGCGTTGTTTTTACATCTGACGCGAGTCAGATGTAAAAAGTGTATACTTACTATATCTCGTGCGTTTACATCTGTTTTACCGTCAGATGTAAAAACTGTTTTTGGGCAGATGTAAAAAGTGTTTTTTCTACTAGTGACTTATTCCAACAAGAACGGTAACTGGGTGGAGGATGTGCATTGATTATAGGCGTCTTAACATGACTACAAGAAAAGACCATCACCCCTTGCCTTTCATGGATCAAATGTTAGAGAGGCTTGCGGGGCGAGCATTTTATTGTTTCTTGGATGGGTATTCCGGATATAATCAACTAGCAGTGGATCCGGCGGATAAAGAGAAGACGACTTTCACTTGCCTTTTGGGGTGTTTGCCTATAGAAGGATGTCTTTCGGTCTTTGCAATGCGCCAGCTACTTTCCAAAGGTGCATGTTGGCCATCTTTGCCGACATGATGGAGGACTCAATTGAGGTATTTATGGATTATTTTTCTGTTTATGTAAATTGTTTTGATAATTGCTTGCTTAATCTCAATGTCGTCCTAAAGAGGTGCATGGAAACCAATCTTGTTTTGAATTGGGAGAAATGCCACTTTATGGTCACAGAGGGAATTGTTTTAGGACATAAAGTTTCCTCCAAAGACATAGAGGTTGATCAAGCAAAGATTAAGGTGATTAGAGATTTACCCCCTCCATTGAATGTTAAGGGGGTGAGAAGCTTTTTGGGCCATGCCGGTTTCGACCGGCGGTTCATTAAGGACTTCTCAAAGATTACCAAACCTCTTAGCAATCTCCTTGTGAAAGACAATGAATTTAATTTTGATGATGCTTGTTTAATTGCTTTCAATTTAATCAAAGAGAAGTTGGTCACCGCGCCGGTGATCATTGCACCACAATGGGGTTTACCTTTTGAATTAATGTGTGATGCAAGTGATTTCGCGGTTGGAGCGGTTTTAGGCCTACGACAATCGAAATTTTTCCATGTCATATATTATGCAAACAAGGTGTTAAATGAGAATTAAGTTAACTACACCACCACCGAAAAGGAATTGCTCGCGATAATATTTGCTTTGGAAAAATTTCGATCCTATCTAATTGGTTCAAAAGTGATTGTATTTACAGACCATGCAGCTCTCAAACACCTTTTGGCCAAGAATGAGTCTAAGCCTCGTCTTTTGAGGTGGGTTCTTCTCCTTCAAGAGTTTAACATTGAAATCAAAGACAAGAAGGGAGTGGAAAATGTGGTGGCCGACCATCTTTCAAGGTTGGAGAATCCTTTGGTCACCACAAAAGAAAAAGTGATTAGTGAATCCTTCCCGGATGAGCAGTTGTTTGCGATTTCCGAAAGGCCGTGGTTTGCCGACTTGGCAAATTTCAAGGTGAGTGGGGAACTCCCGGAAGATCTCACTAGTCAACAAAGGAAGAAGTTCCTCCATAACTTTAAATTCTACTTTTGGGATGACCCTTTCCTCTTTAAAAAGGGTCAAGATGGAGTGATTAGAAGATGTGTGGATTAAAAGGAAAGTCGGGAGATCATATGGCATTGTCACAATTCTCCATGTGGAGGACATCATAGTGGCCCAAGAACCGCCGCAAAGGTTTTGCAATCGGGGTTCTTTTGGCCAACCTTGTTCAAGGATTGTATAGAGTATGTAAAGACTTGTGACGGGTGCCAGAGGACCGGCACAATCTCAAAGAGGGATGAGATGTCGTTGCATAGAATGCTTGAGATCAAGCCTTTTGATTGTTGGGGGATTGATTTCATGGGCCCTTTCCCATCTTCTAAGTCCAACCTCCACATCCTTGTTTGTGTTGACTACGTCACAAAGTGGGTTGAAGCCATCGCTTGTCCAAGAAATGATGCCCACACCGTTGTGAAGTTCTTAAAGAATAACATTTTCACTCGGTTTGGGGTACCAAGAGTTCTCATAAGTGATGGGGGGAAACACTTTTGCAACAAGTATTTGGACAACCTTTTGGTTAAGTACAATGTTAAGCATAAAGTTGCAACCCCTTACCATCCACAAACAAGTGGACTAGTTGAAGTGTCGAACCGCCAATTGAAGCAAATTCTTGAGAAGACGGTTTCTACTTCAAGGAAAGATTGGTCAATGAATCTAAATAACACCTTTTGGGCTTATAGAACCGCCTTCAAAACCCATTTGGGATTCTCACCTTACCAACTGGTTTATGGTAAGGCGTGTCATTTACTAGTTGAGTTAGAACATAAAGCATATTGGGCTGTTAAATTTCTGAATTTAGATGTCGGTTTAGCAGGTGAAAAGGGGTTATTGAAGCTAAATGAACTTGAAGAGTGGAGGTTGCAGGCATATGACAATGCGGTGATTTTCAAAGCGCGAACAAAGAAGTATCATGATAAAGTTTTAGTGCGGAAAGAGTTTCACAAGGGGTATCAAGTTTTGCTGTTCAATTCCCGATTGAAATTATTCCCAAGAAAACTGAAGTCTCGATGGTCTGGTCCATTCGTCATTAAGGAAGTCTTTCCACATGGAGCAGTAGAAATTTTTAAACCGGGAGAGGAAGAGAGCTCGTTCAAGGTTAATGGCCAAAGATTGAAGTTTTACAAAGGAGGAGAGGTTCCTCGCCACAATGTGGCTCTTATCTTCCGTGACCCTTGAGGTCATGGGACGTCAAGCATCGGGATGTTAAACAAGTGCATGATCTTCGGATCATGGACCATCAAGCTATTGACGTTAAACGAGCGCTTGTTGGGAGGCAACTTAACATTTTATCACACTGTATCTGTCTTCTTTTTCTGTTTAATTGTTTTGTAGGTTTGCGCAAAAGATTAAGAGGAGTGGAGCGATAGGAAAAGTTGAGAAGTTACAAAGTATCATGAATTCACGCTTGGGGCATGAGAATTTCGCCTAGGGCATGGAACAGTTAGAAAAAGAGGCCAAACTCTCTGACTTGTCACCTGGGGCGTGAAAACGTCGCCTGGAGCATGAAATAGCCAGCAAAAAAGATAAACTCTCTGACATCACGCCTGGAGTGTGAACCTGTGCCACTTGGGGCATGAAACCGTGACGCTTGGGGCGTGGCGCGTGGAGCGTGAGTTCGTATTTCCAAGGCAACTTGACCGTTTTTCTTGAGCAGTGTGTACGGGAATCCTCTTTTCCCAACTTCTTCTTACCCTTATTTCCAACACTCACTCTTCTTTTCCCAATTTTCTCTTACCCATTCTTTTCCCATTCATCTTCTTCATCACAAAACAACCCAAATCTCATTCCCAAACCTATCTATCCATACACTTCCATCCTTTATCCCTTAAATTTTATTATCCCAAACTTTTCTCCATCACAAATCACCACAAAACCCTACACGAAATTTCATCAAAAACCCTTATCCACCATGAAAAACCCTCTCAAGAAATCTTCAAAAAGTAAAGGGATTGATGAGGGTACTTCCTCTGGGCAACAAAACACTGCTAATAAACGAAAAAAATCAACTAGAGGGGTAAGGATTCGTACACCTTCTTCATCTCCTCCTCCATCTCCACCACCATCACCTCCAAGGGCTTCAGCACAACAAGCATGGAGAGAAATTCCTCGGAGTCGGTTTGTTCGTACCAAAGCTTCCAAGCGATGTGAAATTATAAAGGACAAGGTATTTAGGCATGAGCGGCAGTTGTCGGATAAAGTTGTGGGTGTTCCATTCATTCAGCCAGATTTTACTCGATGGAATTAGGGAACTTTGAATGATATGATTAAGGCTGGTAATAGGACTATGGCACTTGAGTTTCTGTCGAATGCTTGGAGAACATCATCAGAAAGATGTTCGTGTGTGGTTCGGGTGCATGGTAAGGAGATTAATTACTCTGATGTGGCGATAAATCGCTTGTTTAGGTTCTCGGTTCCAGAGGTCTGTGAGTTGAAGAGGAAGCAGGATGGTGTTCATGATTTAACTATGGAGCAGAGGGAAGCAATTAAGTCTCAATTAAGTGTTCCAAACTCTCCATGGGTAAATCCACCAAGGAATCATTTGCCTCCGTGTTTTAAGACTGCACGGTTGTTAGACATTCCTTGAATATGGGCTGAGTTTTGGATTCATATTGTGGAGCCGTGCAGTAACACATCCGAGATTTCTCTAGAAGTTGCATTGGCCCTCCAAACTATTTTGGCCGGTAATGATATAAATTTGGGGCAAATTCTCAGTGATGATTTGGAGGGATTGGTGCATAAGGACCCCGCAAAAGGAAATTATGGTCTCAGTCATCTGTGCTTGATCACATATTTGTGTGCGGATAAGGACGTTCTTATATACCAACATGATGAATTTGAGGAGCCAACTAGGCCAGCCACTTTGAAATTTCTTGAGGAGGTGCGGACAAGAACCGGTGGGAGGAGGTTTGTGCCTTTTGCGGAGGATGATGACTTGATGGATTATGCCGATGATGTTAATGAGGATAGGCGGCGTGAGGTTGAAGAATAATTGCACAATGTGATTAATAATGAGATCCCTCAGGCGCCGGAGATGGAGAGTTTCCCGGTACCAAATTTTGATCCTAATGTGCTTGCGGATATGGTGTGGAAAATGGATATGAGCACACAAGCGGGGGTTGACATGAGCGATCATTATGACACCTCCTCCGCATTGTGGCGAGCATCAATGCAATACTGGGAGCATCTGCCGGCGTACTTCTATCAGCGTTATTCTACGGAAAGTGAATTTGATGCGGCACATGATCGAAGAATTCAAGCGATGAATGAAGTGCATGAGTGGAACCGTGTTCACTTTCACCGTCAATTTAATGAGGCGGGGACATCACAAGCTCGGTCTTCTTCCAATCCCTTCCCTAGTGGCCTTCCTCAGTTTGATGATGATCATGTCATTCCCGACCAGGATTGACGGTTTCCTATTTCTCTCTATTCCTCCTATCTCTTCTCCTATCCTTTAATTTGTTTTAAGTTTATGTTTGAACTATGGTCTATAATAAGTACTTGCTTGTGTTATTTGTTTTGTTTTCTTTGAATATTTTAAGCTTTATGAAAATTTTGCATTATAATTAATTGATATGGTTTTTGCCCTTAAGTTTCAGTTTGGTTGACTATTTGCATAAGATGGATGTGTGATATTCCTAATAGGTTTTGTGTTACTTGATGGCTTTTTAAGACAAGATTATGGATTCTTTCAAATTTTGATCACTCATTAATTCGGCCTAGCCGTGAGTTATTGAGCATACACTTATTTACTTTTGAGAGTTCCACACTTAACCGTATCTCTTATATTTACTTATGTTCTCTTTAATTGGTTGATTTCTATGAAGTATACACGAGGCAAGTGTATTGGCACCTTGGACCTATTCTAGCCACCCTTAATTTTTGCTATATCCTTTGCTAAACCCTTTTGCTAAATCCTTTATAAAAAATAAAGATGATTTTCTTGGAAAGTTAGACACCTTCTTAGTGGTTGTCCACAATGCAAACCATTAAGTTTGGGAGTTGCCTTTGAAATTGGCAATTCATTAAGTTTGGGGTGGGAGTACTTGAGAACTACATATTTTTATGAAAAAATGAATCTTTTGAAAAAGAAAAAAAAAAGAGAAAAAAGTATTGCAAAGTCAAGAGGTCACCAAGAAAAAGAAAAAAAAAAGAACAACAAAAAGAGGAAGAAATCACATAATCTTGTGATGACAAAAGTGATGATCCTCTTCAAAAAAATAAATGCTACAAAAGATTGGACAATTAATCCGAAGTTAGAGAAAAGTGATTTTTGAAAAGTGGTTCTCAGGTGAAAAATTACAAAATGGGGTTTGGGACTCAATTTTCTTGTAAATTAGGTGAATCTAACTCCAAGTTTTTCTACCCACTTACCAAAAACATCCACCCCTAACCTAAGCCACATTATAACCTATAAAGTTCTCTAAATGTGTATGCTCATGGTATGGTGATCGATTTTTGAGAATGTTTGCAAGTTATGGTTGATTGGTTATGTTGTGTTGATATGTGAGAAATTGAGCCTTAATCATGAGTGTATGTGAGTGTGTGAAGAGATTAAGTTTGGTCAAGATTTGTAAGAAACTCTTAGTTGTCTTAATTTAAAGTTATGTGCATATTAGCTATGATGGAATGGATCATTGAAGTTTTTGTGTGAATTTTGCTTAACTTGATTGGTTTTGAGGTCTTTAGCTATGTTTGATGAGATAGTGCTTTGTTTTATTAGAGAATGAGGTATTCCTTGAGGACAAGGAATGATGTAAGTTTTGGGTTGTGATAACTCGCGTTATTACATAGTAATAAAGACCGAATTCAAGTGTTTTAGAAGTAATTTAATTAGTAGTATTTTGAGTTCTAAAGTTAGGAAAAACACATGTTATGGAGGTATCTTGTCAAGGAAGAAAGAAGTTAAATTTTGGTGTAAAAAGTTGGTTTTTCGCTCCAAGATGAAGAATTCACGCTTGGGGCGAAATTTGAAGAATTTGGTGTCTGAAGTCACTGACTTCCTGTCTGCTGGGGCGTGAAAGAATGAAGCCTGGGGCGTGAATTGGTTGCTGGAAGTCTATCGTGACCATGCCTGGGGAGGGAAAATTGGCGCTCCAGGTGGGATTTTTCATCTGGTCTGTTTTCCTCGTATGAGATGATGCCACATGTTTTAATTTGTCATGCCTAGTGTGAAATTCATGGCGCTTGGAGCGAGATTTGAAAATTATGTGTTCTTTTTGGAGGATCTATAAAAGGGAGATAGATTCCAATGGAAATGGGTTACACACTTTGGGAGGAAATCTGATATTTAGAGCTGGTGATTTCTAGATCTAGGATTGGATTGATGTATCTTTCTTTAATCTCTTGTGTAATTCTTAGCATGAGTGACTAAATCATCCATGGATTGGAACTCTTAGGCGAACTTATTCATACCATGATTTTATAATTTTGTAATGTACTTTTGGTTAATTTTACTATGATTTTATCAGTTATTTATCCTTAATGCTTTACATTTACTGATCATTTATGTAATGATTCTTATTATTGATTTACTATGAGAATGGAAATTGATAATTGACATGAGATAACTGAGCAATTGATAATCACTTTAGAGATTTAAGGTTGTTGATTGTGATTTAGAGAATTACGTTTTCAAAACCTTAATTAGTGACAAATTGATCTAAGAGATTAGAGTATTTGTGAGTAATTGAGAGATATTGAGATTTAAGAGATTAAACTGAATTACATTGTAATTCTATCTATAAATCTTAGTTTAATTAATTAATGTGCATAATATTGTTGAATTATGGTATGATTGAGGAATCCGAACGATGTTCCAGTCCAATTTCTCCTTAAGTGAACCAACATCTTATTATTTTCCCTTACTTTTGTACTATTAAGATTGAAAATTGTTTACCAAACCCCCCTTTTACTATGAACTTTTACAAAGAATTTACTACTAGTTTCATTGTTCTTGTCGATTAAAATAATCCCTATGGAAACGATTATTTTACTACTTGCGATACAATTAGTTCACTTGTAAATTTATCCATCATTCATCAATTAATTTTTTCTCATTATTTTATCTTGATCTTATGAATTCTTAGTTTACATTCTCTCATTATCTTATTCTATAATATTGTCGACCTAAATTCCAACTTCAAGAAAAAAACATAGGCAATATACTTGGTCATCCATCTAAATATTAAAAATTTGCTAATAAAATATTGAGAAATCTCAAAGAAAAAGTTGGTTTCATATTTCCAGTTTCAGCATGCTTAATAATTTTATTTGATGTCTATTTCAAATTAAATTACCAATCCTAGAAGAAAGGTCTTAAACAATTAAAATCATCATATATACCCTTTGAATAGGTTTATTGTCCAGACGTGTTTTGGTCATCAATTTCAAATTTATTATTTTGTATTCACATTACCAGTAACACATTAACATCTATATAAAGGCCATTCAAAAAAAAAAAAAAATCTATATAAAAAGAGGCCTTCGCAAACCGATGAGAAAAACAATATTAATATCATTTTCACCTTGAAAAAATATAATCATCCAACAAGAAAATGCCATATCCTGTTGATGCTGCCTTCCGTTCATCTACCAACAATCAATGTTATGTGTTCACGAAAGAAAAGTATGTAGTTGTGAAATATGGTCCAGACGAAAAGAAGGAAGATATCATTAACGGACCTATTCATATTAGTGACGGTTTTCCAATGCTTGCTAGAACGGTATTTCAAAATGGAATAGATTGTGCCTTCGAGTTCGACATCAAAGACATAGACAACAAAGCGTACATCTTCTCAGGGAATCAATGTGCCAAAATAAAATACGCTCCACATTCGTCAAACTCCAGATTACTTATAGGTCCTATTCCAATTTCTTCAATGTTTCCCGATCTCAAGAGAACCATTTTCGAAAATGGAATAAACGCAATATTTCATTACTACGGTGATAATGTTTTCTTGTTCAAAGGAAACAAGCTTGGCTATCTAAATTATAAAACAAAGTGTCTACACTGGACAAATAATATTCTCTCCTATTTTCCTTATTTGGATGGGACAATCTTTGAAAGTGGAATTGATGCAGCTTTCAATTCTCACAAGACGTTCGAAGGTTACCTTTTCAAAGGAGAATACTATGTGCGTATCAGTTATGACATAATGAGTAAGGAAGGTAGCCATATGATTGGTGGTAGATTAAAACGAATTAGTAATGATTGGCCTGCTCTTCGTGGCATATTACATTATTAGATCTAATCGTATATGTCTCTTGTGTTGGTCCAGCAGCGAGGTGAGGTGTCTTGCCTGGCTGCTTCAGTTACTGGTTGAGTGTTATCTCTTGGGATGCTCTTTTTTTACTGGTTTTTCCTCTCCTTTTTTTTTTTTTTATGGTCGTCCTAGGTGGCCGTGGTGGTTTTTAACCTTTGTGAGTCCTTTTATGTAGCTTTTATTTTGATCTTTTATTCTTATTTAGTTGTTGAGTACTAGTAGTACTCCTGATTTGTACTCGACAACTGCTTTCAAAAAGTATTTCGTTAAAAAGTATATAGTAAAGCATTTACAATGTTTAAAACAAAGGAATATTTATTTAGAACCAAAAATATGTAAGTTTGATGTTAGGTATCCTATATTTGAAAAGCTCATATGATATTTTGTTTAGATTAAGCCTAATGAAGATCATATTGAAAACATAAAACGTTGTATTTAAACCGTCAACTCAAAAATACTCGGGGAATTTGTTTCCGTTATGTTGGAACATAGAACACTTTTATGTGTGAATTGAAAATAAAACTCTTGAGTCCCACATCGGGTACTAGAACATATTAGTATGTATTATATACTATTGTGTATTTTGAGAATAAAAATAATAAAAAGTAGACTCTACATATTATTATTAGCACATTCTCTATATTGTGTGAATTCACTTGGGTTACTAAATAATAGGAAGAGAGTTGAAAAAGTAAGAGCATGTGTTCCTATTCACACGACCACCTCACCCATTTTTTATGGGTCCTCAGGAGACAGTTTAGCTCCTGCCGCACAAACACACCACTATGGGTAGGGTTAGTGTATTGAATGATGGTCTAAGGAACATTTACAATGTTGATAAACGTGGGAAATGTCAAGTTATGATTAGGCCATCATCAAAAGTCATTATCAAATTCCTCATGGTCATGCAAAAGCATGGATATATTGGGGAATTCAAATACGTCAATGACCAGGGATGAAAATAATTGTTGTTCAATTGAATGGTAGATTGAATAAGAGCAGTGTTATTAGTCCTCGTTTTGAGATCGGCGTTAAAACGGTAGAAGGATGCAAGGCTGCTTCCCTCTAGATAGATGCTGAGCTTAACAACAACTATGGCATCTTGTCGTGTTGGTTTGATTCAACTAGCAATTGGTACTCTCGTTCTCTCTTTTAATCCTTTTAATATTGGCATATGATTTATGAATAATCATTATCAGTTAATTTAATTGTATGTGATATATACTTGATTTGGTTCGACAAAACTTTTCTCTATTTCAAGTATATATACATACTAGTCCTAAAGTCGAAATTATGTTTTAGTACATTCAGTCCATAACAACTAATTGGATATTGTTAATTGATATTACGACAACTTTTATTAATTTTTGTATCAAAAATTAAGTGGTTGCTGTTGATTTATTGATTTATTTCAGTAAGTGCCATTAGAATACCAATAGTAATATTAGTGTTAAGAATGATCTGAGTTAGTTCCTTCAATTTAAGAATGGTCAGAGTACCATTATCCCTTTATTTAAGAATGATCTTAGTACCATATTTGAATGATAGTAGTTATTATGTTAGAATGGACTTAAAACCATAGCGCACTGGTTTAAGTACCATAATTGAGGGTATAATTCTTGTTTTATCCTGGGACTTCGTGGTTGATCGTCTGTCTTGCACAATTTTGGGCAGTACCGCGAAATGTCTTAAAAGAAAGCGTATCTACCCGCAACTCAATCTAGTAATCTCTTCGGTGACTGAAACTTATTTTAAACGATTTTGTAACCTCGGAAACAACACGTTAACTCTTCCAAATTTTGATTTTGACATTCCACAACACCATATTTTTATAGAATCCTTGGTGCATATATAAAAGTTATAATTTCGACCATGTTCATTCAAATTTTCTCATAAAAACGTAAAAGTTATGAACCTTGGAAGTTGGATCCTAACTTGCGTCAAATATAATGAAAAGTCTCATTTTTAACCATCTCTCAATTGGTGTATTTCAAACACCATCCAATCAGTACTTATTGAATAAACTAATACTCTGCAATGGTGTTTAAAAGGTACACGAGCAAGGGCTTCTGTTCAAAAGAAACAGCACAAATAGAGGTGGAAACAGAGCACAAAAAAGGATAATGTGGTGGTTGCAAAAATAGGGCGTGAGATTTGGATGCTAAATCTGAGCACGAGAGAGACGGTTGGTTAGTTATGCTTGCATAAATAAAGGCATAAAGCATCGCATATTCAGTCAAGAGACAAAGGGGAAAAAAAGTTTAGTAAGTTAAAGAGTCATGAAGTAGAAAAGGATTGTATTTCCAAATTGCGGAGATCAATTCCTCATTTCCTCTAGTTAACGTGAGAAAGACACTTAAAATGATGAAATACCTAAAATAACAATTTAAGAATAATTATTCAAACAAAATTTTCATTTGAAGCTTTTATAAAAAAATTATTTGTAAAAATTTTTTATACAAAATTTTCTAACACTACGAAATCTATTTTAAAAAAATCTAAAACAAACGGACACAATATTCATTATGGTGTAGATCAAATGTTAATTCAACCTTAAACAACATATTTGTTTGAAGAAACCAATCAGTTGGTCCAGTGGTGATTGACACTGAACTTGGTAAGAATGATCATGGTTCGATCACACAAAACTGCGATCAAAAAGGGGCTAGAACCACTTGATGCCAGAACCGACACCCAAACCAGATTAGACAATCTAGTGGACCAGATACTGGCGGTGAAAACAAAACAAAAATACATTTTTGTTCTATGAAAGGCACAACTTTAAGTTATATTAACTATATGATAACTTAATTTCATTTTCTAATAGTTTTCATACATGACAATAAGCCATTATGTATTACACTCAAAATTCAACCAGTATTCTTGATCAGAAATATGAAACACTTCTAAAGTAACAAGTCTTCAACTCAACACTCTCAATAGGCAATTTGTCATCAGGAAAAGGACAGCTAAATTTCTCTTCTTTTTCTGGCAGCAACTCACAAGGTTTAGGTACCACATTGCTAGTAACTCCTTGAATATCAGTGCAATTCCATTGCAATTTCTTCCCAACAGTATGAATTGTCACATTAGACATACAAATATCAGTAAAAGGGTCATTAGAGATTCCATCAAGTCTCGCAGAATATGTAACATTTTCTGCTATAACATTACTATAATTTATTCCAGTAATGTTAGGAAGTGCTTTTGGATTAAAGTTAGGATCAGGGTGCGATCCATATGAACCAGTCATCCAAAACACATATTTCATTGTTTGCAAATTCATTCCTCTAACAAATATATCTTTCACATATGCTCCTCGACCGACGGCGGTTTTTATTCTAACTGCTGATTGAGTATTGATAGCTGTAAGATCTTCAATTCTAACATCTTTGATTCCACCTGACATTTCACTTCCTAATGCAATCATAGCACTATCAGGTGATATACATTTAAGTCTTCTAATTACTATGTGTTGACTTGGCATTCCAAATTTTATTCCATAATCATCCCAACCACTTTTTATTGCTACACAATCATCACCAGATGTTATTTGACAATCTTCAATCTTTACATTGGTACAAGAATCTGCATAAATGGAAAAAAACAATCTGCAGTTAAAAAAACATTGGTCTTTAACCCTTCGGTTTGCTTGCAGGAAAAGGAACCCCGATAATTCAGAGTTCGATGGCGAGGTAAGTAAAATCTTGCAAACGATCACTCCATCTAAGATTGGTACTCATGTACTCTCAAAATGTTAATCCTTACCCGAAGCTCAGTAACCACTAGAGTCTAATCGCATCGGTTCACAATGGTTAAAATTCAAATCCGTATAGTTAGCATGGGATATTAATCTATGTAGCACTAACACATGTGGTTGCATTCAAATATTTCGTTTTTCTCAAATTATTACTGATGTTGATGTCTCAGTGTTATTATCATGTCTGATTCATAGCTAATAATATTGAAAGTTTGTAATATTTGTTACCTGGATTTATTCCATCTGTGTTAGGAGAATCTATTGGTGCAATAATGTTCAATCCTTGAATTATAATGTCACTGCAGTAATATTAGAGTATCATTAGTATAACAAAAAATTTCATGTTTTAATATTTATCATGAATGCTTGAAAATGAAAATACTTATCAAACCTGCTATATATTGGATGGACAAACCAAGATGGAGAGTTAATCAATGTGAGATTTGAAATTTGGATTTGATTAGAGAACATAATCTCAATTAAGTATGGCCTAGTGAGTTTCAATTCATCTTTGTGAAATTTGTTCCACCAATAAGATCCTTGACCATCAATTGTCCCATTCAAACCTAATGAACAAATTAAAAATGTGACATTTTAAATAAATATTTTATATTTTTCAATGAGAAATGATCTTAATAAATATAATTTTAATAAAGAGTCTAGTAATTTTACCGGTAATAACAACATCTGTGAGATTAATTCCAAAAATGAGACTACTAAATCTTCCATCAGTTGCATCCCTTCCTTTTCCATATGATGGTAAGGCAGGAAGTGAGGGCCACTCTGACTCATCCTGTCAATTTTGACCAATGATCATATAGTCAAACTATCTATTGATGTCAAGTTTTCTTGAACTGACATTGGAAATTAAGAATATTATTAATTAGTTAGGTACTGATAATTGTAGTGTGCTAAAGACCAGTGATCAAAGAATGTGTCTATTTATAAGAAATTATCAAACTATTCCATTGATTGTTAAATATGTATAACTAATGACAAAAAAAATTCAGTTAGGTGAGTGACAAAGTTATATTTTCGGATAATTTTATTGTGCTAAAAGACTTTGTTTATCTTGAAATTATGTGTTCTTAAAGGGTGTAGATATATAAGATAAGATTGATGTACGTTAGTCCTAATTCAACTGAGAATGTGATGTTTGGCCACTTACACCTAAGTTCAATCTTAGGGTAAGACTTCTCAGTTGCCTGCATTAAGCTTTGACCACTTTGTTTCGTCTAGACAGACAAAAAAAAAGGGTGCATATATGACACACGTGCCATATCGGAAAAGAAAGCATACTTTATTATTTGACAAAAACATACGAGTAGTTCTTTTGTAAATTGAGTAACATGACACAAATAATGAAAATATATAAAATTGAAACAAGAAAAGGATTCACTGCAATTTGGACATTTGTATACATACACTCAATATATCGGTGGTTGTTGAATCAAAATCAGATAGTCAAAAGTTTTCAAACTAAGTGTTTTGCAAAAAAAATTATATATGTATTTCTTCTAGACTATGCAATCTTAATTAAGTTGTCAACGATGTCATGATTTTGTGAATGCATGATTGAACAAAAGTATGGATTTCCTATGGAATATTTGTATCCATGCGATCAACATATTGATAACCGTTTAATTAAGATTGAATAGTCGGTATTTTTGAACATTAAAATTAAATAAATTAAAATCTGCATTTCTAGACCATCTGATGATCTTCATCAAACAGCCATCCGACAAATGCATGGTATTAACCACATCGATTTCAATCGAACCTGTGCTACAATATTTTAATGACACAAAAAAATTGGGGTAAATAGGTACCTGAGATCCAAGAATGACAGCATGATTTTGGAGGAAAAGAGTGAAATGACTAGTAAGATTAAAGCTTCCAGTTAGCCATTTTCCTGGTGGCACCACAAGTAAAGCCCCACCATCATTAGCATATTGGCTAAGATTTCTAATTGCATATTCAAATGCTTTGGTATTTGAAGTTTTCCATCACCAACAGCACCAAAATCAGTCAAATATGCAATGTGTTTTCTGCAATTAATAGCTGGGTACTCATGCTGATCATTTCCCCTAGTAACTCTGCCTTCTGCTACTTTCACTCCTATTGATCCTAATAACACAACTAGGAAAATAACCCCAAAAACCTGAAAGAGGGAAGAAAAAAGGGTTTATCTTAAGTAACATGATACGTAAATGTTCTAATTAACTAATTAAAAAAAAATGTACAACTGTGATTGAGAGAGGTTGAAAAAACCCACATGTCAGAACCGACCGTGATCTAGATTATGCGGTTCAATGGACCTGATACTTACGGTCAAAAAAATAAAAAAATAAAACACAACAAAGAACAAGTTTTTTTGGACTACACAAACAAAATACTAACACCAACACAACCGATCAAGAAAGCAAAAGCTCTGGATTCAATTGGACACCCTACTAGTGGACGGTGGAATTAATGCTTTGCAGATTAGTTGGTCTTTCGACCAGATACCGATTTAAAAAGAAAATCAAGGAAAATAATGTTCAACAACATTTATCAAAGTCTAGAAAACAAGAATATCAAAATAACAGTAGAGAACCAGAGTAAAGTCTATATTATAAGTGTAAAAAGTGTACTAATCAGAATTAAAAAAAACAATATGTTTGCATTAAAATATCTCAATCTCAATACTATATAGTACAAACAAACAAAGAAATAGATTAAAAATTACATGGGGGTTTCTGAGTTTTGGACATGACATCATTGTTAGAGAGTGACCAAGATTTTGTTGAGTTTTCATTTGTGATACACTACAAAAAAAAGGTTCATATTTATAGTGATGGTTGATTAAGGAATAATAAATGTGATTGAGTAAGGGCGATATATGTAAGGAGAGATTAACGGAGAAATGCAAGAACGTGGTGATTTGAAAGACTTTAGGAATGTGAAAGAAAAAAAAAAGTCTTGCTAAACAGTGTCGGGGCAATCTTTAAGCATTCTATTAAAAGAAATAATTTATTCAAAAAATAAAATATTTCAATTTTCAATGGATTGACTTCACACATTTCCATACAAAATTCACAAAAACTTATTTATAAAGCTGCTTAAAGAGTGCCCGGGGTACTGATTAGCATTTGCCAAAAAAAAATAGTGATGGTCACATAAAGTATATAATTGCGTTACGTGTTAGGAAATCATAGTATGGTCTTGTATAGTGGCGATTATATAGGCATGCCTTCTTTCGTGAAAAATAATGTGTCATGATGTATTGCAATTTCTAAAATATTTTTCTTTCCATCCTTGGCAAATATATGATTATAAATTTGACAAAAAAATATAAAAATAAATAAATATATGATTATATACGGTCAGGGACGGAGCCAGAAAATTAGTTTAGGGGGGGCCAAATTTGAAAGTTCAATTCACTAAAGAAAAATTTAAAATTTAAAAGTATAACCTATACAAGAAATTATAAAATAAAGCAAAAGTTATTACAGTGAATATTCATTTTATAGGCACTTTTTTTAAGTCAAACTTTTAGGCCCTTTTATTTTCACATTTATTATAATTTTAGTCTCAACTCATGTGTTTTACCATAAGAATTGAGATTTTTTGTGTAAAAAAAAATGTGAATTTTAGTTTAATAAAAGAGATATTTAGTCATTAAATTCAATATTAAGGCAATAAGACATTTTTTTTAGGGGAAAACAGTCACTAAGATCAAATTTACAACAAATTTATAATAGTGCTCAAAATATTGGATTAATAAAGAGGACCATATGCATAAGTTTAATAAAATAAGTGAGACTAAACCTGAAATGGAAACAATAGTATAACAAAATACTAGTATAAAAAAATTTATAAAAAATTTAGGGGGGACCGTGGCCTCTGCTGGTCCCCCTACTAGCTCCGTCCCTGTATACGGTTATAATCATATAAATAAAAATGTTCTCGTGAGCTTATCTCAATTGGTAGGAATATCGCACTATATGTGTAGACCCCGGGTCACCCTCTATTGCTAATTCATCTTACTTAATTTTTCACTAATTTGTGTCTTATGTGTTGCAGCTTCACGTAGGATGCTGTGTTAGAACTAGTTACTTTCTCACTTAGTGTGGTTAAAGGCATAGCTAGGCAGACACGATTCAAGTTAAACAATAGGAATTAATGTTGTTTGATCTTAGTAACATTTTTCACATGTTACTAAATTTGATTTGTGTTACCGATCGTTAGTTGGTTCAGTGGTGATTGACGCTGAACTTGGTAGGGAGGATCACGGTTCGATCCCCCGAACTAGATTAAACTGATGGTGAAAAAAAAAAAAATTGATTTGTGTTGTAGTACGTGGAATGTTGATTAGTCTTTTTCCTCCATAGAGTTATGCATATGATTTAGTGTAGGGTTTTTCAATTGATTTTTCAAATTTTGTTCTTTGATTTGCAAAGTAAAGTAATACATATATTATATGTTAATTTTAAGGCTTAACTGCACATTTGGTCTCTTACATTTATTTTAGGTTTCAATTTGGTCGCTTACGTTTCCATTAGGTTTCAATTTAGTCTTTTCCGTCAGTTTTGTCACATGTGGCAGCCAATTTGGTTATGTGGACAAACACGTGGACACTTGGAGACACTGACACGTGTATAGTTCAAACGGTGTTAGTGAAAAAACTAATGGAAATGACTAAATTGAAATTAATGGAAACGTAAGGGACCAAATTGATACTTTTTAAACGTAATTACCAAATTGATACCTAAAATAAACGTAAGGGACCAAATATTTAGTTAAGCCTAATTTTAATAGAGGTGTTATTGATTATGTTAAATTTACTTGGGCACAAAAACCTGTTGTAAAGTCTGCTGCTCTCAAAAAATAAGACCGCAGCTATTTAGGAGCGAGATCGGGTTTCTCTCTTATTTGAAGTTGTACGTTGTTTAGCTTGACTTTTGGTAAGTCGCTATATAGGAGCTCTTAGGTCTTGTGAACTGTCTTATTTGAACTCTTAGGTCTTGTAGTATCATGTTCTTGTGATTTTTAATTTTGGATGGTGTTTGTTGTGAAACTATGTTTATATGCAAGTTATGTTTTGAATGCTGCAACGTGGGTTAAAAACAAATGCAAGATTTAAAATTAAAAAATTGTAGATTTTACATCTGTGGAAAGTTTGGGCGCATATGTGAAACATCATGATTTTACATTTGTGGAAAGTTTGGCTAGATGTAACAAGTTTAAATTAATTTTTAAATAAATAATTGAAAAAACACTAGAAGAAAACCTTATTTTCTTGGCCAACATTCTTGGCGGATTTTAGCCCCCAATATTTTATTGGGGGCTAAATGCCCTCAACAAGCCATAAATTCCGCCAAGAAGCCATTGGACGGATTTGAAAATTTTGAAATGGGATTGTTGGGGGCCATGGGCCGCCAAGAATTAAAGAAAAATCTGACATGTTTGTTGGGGGCCATGGGCGGCCAAGAATCCATGACCGTTGAAGGTTATTGGCGGTTCATGGCCCCCAGGAATCCAAGGCATTCATTTTTAATTATTTTCTGTTCTTACGGATATCTTCCCAAAATTTATCATATATTCAATCTATTTCTTCACTTTATTTCTACTCCTTCACTTCATTTTACACTTCTAATCTCTCTCTAAATTTCTCTAACTTCTCTCTTAAATCTCATACTTCTTACTTTCATTTTTTTTTCATACTTATCTCAAAATTTAAAATTTAAAATTTCACATCTCTATCCAAAAAGTGGTAAGTGTTTGTCTTTTAATTTTAAAAAGTTTGATTTTTTGCTTTATTAACTTAAATGTTAAATGTATATGTTCTAATATTTTTTGTTTACAATTTTTATTTATCAAGTGTTGATAATTTTCGTGATCATCTGAGTCGGTGGTTGGAAGCGCTTCAAGTCAGACACTACTCAGCGCTACAAGTAAGTAATGTAATTTTATTTTAGTCAAAATAAATATAAAGTTAGTATTTTTAGTCAATATAAAAAAAAGTTAGTATTTTTAGTCAATATAAAACAAGTATTTAAATTTTTAGTCAAAATAAATATAAAGTTAGTATTTAATTTTTTTTAACTAATTTAATTATGAAAGAAGTAATTAATATTTAAAAAAAATTTGGTTTTTAAAAACAATTTATTTTTTTAAAAAATAAATAAATAATTATTTAAAAATTAGATTATTTAAATTATCTGAATTTTAAATAATTTAATTATTTTTTTATTTACAGATGGCTTCTTGGCGGCCATGGACCTCAACGAAGGCATGGATTGTTGGCGGCCCTGGACCTCCAAGAAGCCAGTCTGCGAAATTCAAATATGGCATGCTTATTGCGGGCTCCAGGCCGCCAAGAAGCATTCCTGGGGAGCATTTTTTTGTGGGTCTTTGATAAGTGCCAAATTATAGCTAAATTTCATGTTGAATGTGAGCTCTTATTGAATAATTTTGATAACAAATCCATAGGAGTGAATCCTTTTTTCTGTAAATATGGTGTGTACAAAGAATATGTCAAAATATATCAATTCCAACCATTTTTGTTAGGTTTTGCTGAAACATAAAAAGAGAAACAAACTTTTGAAGCATTCGCTGCAGCGAAGCATCAGCGAAAACGCAGCGAACGAAGTCAGAGAGGAAAAGGGCATTAGCGAAATCGCAGCGAATCAGTGGCGAACGTGTTCGCTACAGCGAATCAATAGCGAAGCATCAGCGAACGAAGTCAGAGAGGAAAAGGTCATTAGCGAAGGCTCAGCGAACCTGTGGCGAACGTGTTCGCTACAGCGAACCCTCAGCGAGAAATTGATGAGTCATGTTTTAAATGCACGTGTCAGCAAACCTCACCCTTTAAGTAACTTATTCGCTTAGCGAATGTGGATTCGCTTAGCGAACATGTTTATATCAGAAGACTATAAATAGCCTTTAGATCATTTTGTAAATTATCAATTTTAGCTGGACTCAGAGCAGAAATTACGAAATTCATAGATCTAAGTTGTTAGGTGAGGTTTTGAAGGTGGATTCATCACAACTTGAGAAATCAAGTCACATGTTCTTTCAATCCTTCATCTCTTCACTTGTTTGTAAGTTTATCATGGCTATTCATAGCTAAATCTCTCTTTGTTGGGGTTGGATATAATTAAATTATGATCATAAATCTAGTTTAACTCTGCTATATGTGTTTTATTCATCAATCAATATTGGTGATATCCTTGTTTATATGCTTTTCTCAAAAGATTTGAATGATATAGATATATGTTATTTGAATCAAAGATTGAGGATAATCACTTGTTAAATCTCAAAGTTTAGACATAGATTCTGGATTTAATAGTCACTCAAAGTATTAAAGCTTAATGCTATTTTATCGATTAATAACTCGAGACATCGAAAAGTTAATAGATACAATAGATTTCACGATATATTCCGGACACGGATATGATCGACAAGTAATATGTGACGATATTGATTGGTAAATGAAACATATATATCAATAGTTGACTGATACATGTGAATGATTTAATGAAATCCGATCCCAACAAGTTTTTCTATCCAAAGTTTATTACGCACTTTTATATCGCACTTTGATATTACGAAACCAAAACTTAATCAAACCCGCACTTAAAATCATGGAATTTGTGTATTTACAATTGATATCACACTAGTCCCTGTGGATATGATATATTGAAATATACTTGCTAAAAGACTTTCAACAGTCTTGGGCCGCCAAGAAGCATGTATATATTCTTGGCGGATTTTGTGGCTTCTTAGAGGCCTTTGGCCCTCAATTTTTCCCTGTTTTCTTGTAGTGAAATAGTTTTCACATCAGCTGAAGTACGAAACAGATGTAAAAAGTGCACATTTTAAATCTGACCAAAAACAAATGTAAAACGTGTTTAACTTACTATATCTTGTTTATCTACATCTGACCTTGGCCAAATGTAAAAGGTGTTTTCTACACTAGTGGATCATATATGTTATACAAAAATTGCATTTCTAAAGTGTAATTCCCTCTATGATTGCAATTGGTAATTTGGCCACGTCCTTACGAGCATCAAGTAGCCATAGATGTTGATGGAAGTTCATATGGAAATCCTGGTTGGGCAGGTTATGGTGGTCTAATTAGAGTTCGCGAAGGCTCATGGATATTAGGATTTAGTGGTCCTGTTAGTTTTGCTGATACCATAGAAGTTGAACTCTTAGCCATACAGAATGGATGGATGTTAGCTTGGGATATTGGTTACAATGATGTCAGTTGTAGATCAGATTGCAAGAAAGTCATATCTTTGAGTCATGATCCAATATTTCCGCCTCACAAATATGTTGGGATTATAGATAGTATCAAAGAACTTATCTCGAGAGATTGGGTTGTTTAATTTGTATACACTTATAGAGAAGTTAATCAATGTGCGGACTTTATGGCAAAGTTGGGAGCAAACGCCATGGATTGTTTTGGAATTTTTCCCGAACCACCAACTTGCCTAGCTTTTATACTCTCGAGTGATGCTATGGGAACTCCATATACAAGATTTTAAAAGTTATTTTGTGTTCATGGTATCCAATGAAATGAAATGATAATATATATGAAAAGATAATTTACCTCTACTTCACCCATGATGGTAATACTTGATGGGAACCAGAGTGCACGGTGGAATATACTGAAGTGTTTAAATTAGTCTCTATTTGTGAAACCTGCACAACCAAATAACCAGCACGACAAACATCAACAATAATAACAATAAAAGGAGTAACAACTGTAATTTTAACGTGGAAAACCCTCTGGTCGTCCAAACTAAATAAATAAATCCACTGTTATCAAATAATGGGTACAATAATGTCTTCCTAATTTCATTTGGGCCATAGCCAATAAATACACACGATTGATTCTCTACGGATGCTTTACATCCGAAAACACGTAAGTGGTCATAAGAAACACTCTTACCTGACCAAATCATCTCTGGTACTTCATGTTGTAAAGACAGACATGGCGAAAGGTTCTGAACATGCACAACTGTGTTCAATGCTTCTCCCCAAAACGATTCTCACTGTGACAACAAACATTTAACTTTTTCCACCAATGATTTACTTATCCTCTCAGCAACATTTTTCCAATGTGGAGACCTCTTATATCTAATCTAGTTCTCTCTACAATAATCTTCAAGCTTTCTCAAATAATCACCTCCATTATCTGTGTGTATGCACTTCAACTTCTTCTCAGTTTCACATTTAATTGAGGCCTTAATTTTCTTGAACACGCTAAAAACACCACTTTTACTCTTCTAGGTATATAAACCCAAGTCTTTCTTGGATGGTCATCAACAAAACGTAAAAAAGTATGCACTACTCCCAACTGTTTTTGTCTTCATAGGGCCGCATAGATGAGTATGCACCAAATCAAGAATCTATGGCCTTCTAGGTGAACGGATCTTAAAAGAAGTTTTATTCTTCTTTTCAACAAAACAATTATCACAATTCTTTAAATGTGGATTTCTCATATCAGACAACACATTCCACTTGCTCAGTTCAACCATGTCTTTCTCACTCATGTGACATAACCTCTTATGACATAACTCGACTTTTTCAGCCATTTCAACTGCATGCACATCATTAACTATTTTTGTATGTGCAACATAAAGAGTAGAACACTTTCTACCTCTAGAAACAACCATAGAACCCTTGGTAAGTTTCCTAGTGTCCTGTGAGAACAAGTTGTTATAACCATCATCACATAGTTTAGCCACGAAAAATAAATTCAACTTAATTTTTGGAACATGCTTCACATCCTTGAGAGTTAACTTGCTATCATTTGTCATCTCTAAATTAACATCTCCAAAGCCTACAGACTTTAGCACACCTTCATGAGCTAACTTCACATCACCAAATTCACCTGAAGTATATATATGAGCTAAAAATATCTCTTATGGAAGTGATGTGTATTAAGTACCACTATCAATCACCCAACTGGAAGCATTATAAATAACATTAACACTGTCATGGTCTTAAAAGAGAAGCAAGTCATCTAATAGCAGATGAGTACTCTCTCTGTCTAAATTATCTTCTTTTCCTTTGTCCTTATCCTCCTTTTTTAAAAGTCGACAATCTTTTTGAAAATACCCTTTTTTTATGACAGTTGTAACACTCAACATTTGTGTACATGTTCTTCGAATAGCTTCTGCCTTGGCCTTTATTATCGGAATACCGATTCTTATTTCTCCCGCTTGATTCAATAACCAATACCTCTGACTATGATGGAGAGTCTTGAGACATTTCTCATCTCCTCATTCAAAATATTGTTCTTAACAAGGTCCATTGACAACACACTATCAGCAGCAGAATTAGACAATGACATTCTAAATGTCTCCCACAAGTCAGGCAATGAACTTAGAAGAAATAATCCTTGAATTTCATCATCAAATTTAATACTCATAGCAGACAGCTGATTCATCATTACTTGAAAAATATTCAAATTATATGCACACAAAGTTCCTTCCTTGGAGCTTCAAAATCAACATCTTCTTTATAAGATGCATCTTCTTATTACCTATTTTCTTCTCATAGAGCTGCTCAAGATTATCCCATAAAGATTTTACATGCTTCTCCCCACTAATGTGGTTCAAAACGTTGTAATCAACCCACTGACGAATATAGCCACACACATGTCTATGTAGTAGAGTCTGCTCATCTTCAGTCTTGTCAGTTGGCTTCTCTGTAGCGAACACTGACTGGTGTGTGGTTATATTCGTCAGTGGAGTCAAGCACTGAATGACACAAAATTTAAGGTCCTCTGGACTTTAAATAAGACCTTATTTTAAAGGAAAATTTATTCCTCACTCTTCTAATCTATTTCAAAATTTCATATTAATTAAGTTTTCTTTACTATATTGTTCTTTAGTTTTATGTTTTAAGATAATTTTGCTGGTGCTCACCATGTTCATGCGTGAGAAGTTTTCTTTCATCTTAAGATTATGGAGAGTAATTCAAGAATATACTTTCTAAAATTCATTCTTTTATTTTGCTGATTGGAATTTCTAATAAATCGTATTCTCGTCATATAGTATTTGTTGTTGCATGTGTTGTTTTATGGAATATGTATTTTGTGTGAATAGAGAATATCTATTTTCTGATGTTTATGATGTCTTATAGCCATGTCATAGGAAAAGTTGAGAGAATAATGAAGCTACTAAATTAAGTAGTGGGAGGTGTCCCATGTGCCCCTATTTTTCCAGACCCATCTCCCCTTAGGTGTAACTAGGTCCCACCCTTATTTGCTAAGATAGGCGGATTAAGCCCTTTGAAGGGGTTATCAGATGTCAGGGCCCATCTCTCCTGAATGATCATGCCCATGCACATCTAAAATCTTGGGTCTCACCTAGTCCACATCCCCCCATGCATGAGGCATGTAAGGGCGAAGTGCTGAAGATAACAACCCTAGATAAATGCATTATACTAATATACGACTTTCTCATTCTTGTCATTTTTCAATGTACGTAAACTGCATAGGGAGATGATGTATTTATTTGATGAATAAAACCTGAGAGTTATATTATCTGTTGGTACAAATATCATTTTCCCAATAAATGAATTTAATTTGATGAGTATCATTCGTCCATAATGGATTTAATTTTGCCAATTTTCGTACTTTTGAGTTGCGCGGATGCCATTCGCTTATAGAGCCATTAGATTTTTAGCTTGTTTAAACCAATAACATAGCATTCCATATGCTCCCAATTATGGATGTAAATGGATATCGATGGAAGTGGATTGTATGATATCGATGTCTACTCCGTTGGATAAATATGATATTCATGTCCGCTAAACATCCGTGCAAAATTTATTGAATAATTGAGAGTGTTTACAATACGAAGAGTTTGACTTTTACAAAGATATAAGGTCCTATTTATGGTCTCACGCCTCTGATTTTCGTAGCTATCCTCATTCATTAAGGTATTATTATGAATGAAGAACATTAAAAAGGAAAATGAAAAGACAAAATTTGAAAATCATATGAGTTGGTGGTGGCACGGCAGTGTCTGGCTCCCACACGGCCAATAGGAAGGACAACATAGAAATATTTGTGATTAGGGTTCGAGTGAGAGGGGCAACTGAAGGTTTGAGTGCGGTGGATTATCTTTTATCCGATCGAACTTTTGAGGGAGAAAGAACAGAGCAACTAAGGAGTGATCAGAGAGGGTTAGCGTTTCTGAGTAAATCAAAGGCAAACAACATACATCCCCTCTGTAAGTTTTCCATCGATGTAAAAAAATTTCAATAAAATTTCAGTTTTATCACCATGTTTGTCTTTATCCCCAGTTATTCAATCCACCGATGTGAAAACCTCTATGCATTTTATTTTTCACTTCAGGTATTTTTAACCCCACCGATGTGAAAACCCTACTATATCATCTTTCACATCAAGGCTCTGTTTGGTAAAAATAACGGTTAGCTGATAAGCTAGCTTATAGCTGATAGATGATGGTTGGTAGCTTATAGCTGATAAAGTAATTGAAGTGTTTGGTAAAATTAACGGTTTAACTAGCTGATAATGTAATATTACATGAAAGGGCATTCTCACAATAAAATTCATATCAATTAATATTAAAGATAATTTAAATTTTAATAATTTATATCTGATGGTGTTTTGTATGTTGACCTCATTTTGCAAAAAGAAGTTCTAGCAAGATGTTGGACCAGACGCCGTAGCATGTGGGTACAACATCTGTCATGCCGGTAATTCTCGCTTTAATTGTGCGCCATATCTTTGAAGATTTTCCTAAGCAATATTTTCGCTTTTCTTGTGTACCAAGGCGCACGTTTTTATTGAGGTTCTATAAGGCGGCTGCACCAGATTAGTTTTTCATAATATGCTATGCCATTTATGGAAACAAGAGACTTTATTCAAAAATATGTGTGCTGGACTTTTCCAAAGAATAGTTGAAGTTTGAAGCCCAAGATGAAAACATATCCCATGCTAACTCAGGGTATATATATGTGAAGACTAAAAACCTAAAGACTACTTGAGCCGTATTTGAAGAATAGAGTTTTAGGGTTTGAGTCTTGTCAATTGTGAGCCTTTCTTGTATCTCCTTGATGCAAGTTTAGGACTATTTTTGTGTTGTAATTTGTGAATTGCTCCTAAGCTTTTAAGAACAGAGACGATTTGTTTTTGGTGAGTGAAACCACACTGTTTTAATTTCTGTTATAATCACAGGGTGAGTGATTGAAAGGAAGTGAGACGGGGTCTCAAACTTAGGAGTTCCTAGGTTGAGTTAGCACGGGTAAAGTCTAGAAGATAAGTCGTAAACTTGTATGTTTGCTGAGAGCTTAGATCTAGATCTATTATAGTTAATTCCTTCCTGGCTTGATAGCCCCAAGAGTAGGTCGTTGTTTACGCCGAACTGTGTTAACAATACTCTGTGTTCTTTACGTTTCTTGTCAGTTTTTTATTTGTACATTTATCGCTACTGTGGACACACACTATACCATTTGTCTTAGCATTACACTAATTACGCACGACAAGTGCTATAACTTTAGTCATAACATATGTCCCCGGTAGATTCTAGAATTTCAATATCTACAATTCAATATATTATTTATATATCATCATTATTATTAAAAAATAATTTTTATTTGAAAAAAGTGATATTTTTTTATGTAAGTGTTCCAGTAAAATATATTTAATACGTATATATAAATTATATTATTGTAAAATTTAACTGCAATCTATAACAATGAATATATATAATAACAACATTATATTAATTTCTATTTTCAAAAACAAAAATATTATACTAATTTTTATCTCAAAAAAAAAAAAACGTTATACTAATTTAACTTACGTTATACTCCTACTAAACTACTGATACGTTGTACTAATAGAAAATCATCTTGCTAATATATCGTTTTAAATTATAAACATATATAAAGAAACTAAGACAGTAAGCATTAGAAAAAGAAACCATTCTTTATAAAAAAAAAATAACCATTCGTTGCTTTAAGAATTAATATAATTATTTTATTTTAAATAATAATAAATTATAGAGGGTAAAAATATGTTTTAGTTAAAATAATAGGGGTAAATATGGAACAAAATATTATAAGCTATAAACTAATTGAAATAACGTTTGAAGAATAAGCTATAAGCTAGTAAAATAAGCTATAAGCTCATAATAAAAGGGATGTTACCAATCAGAGCTTATAGCTAAAAGATAAGCTAGGTTATTGGTCTTCCCAAACAGAACCCAAATATTTAGTTCATTGATGTAAAAATCCTTCAGCAAAAATGTTGTTCTCACTAATAGGCTCCGTAAAAGAAGTAGAGAAATAAAGTAAATAAGTAAAAAGCAAAGAGAAATAGGGTCAAACACAATTTTTTACTTCTCTATTTCGTTTAAGAAGAAGTAAAAAAGTAGAAAATAAGCAGGGTCAAACGGGGCCTAATACACAAATTAAAGAGAAGAAGTCAAAAGGTATTCACAAGGATGCTATATTTTGAATCCAGCTACTCATAGAATGGGAATTGTTACTCGAGATACGATTTATTTCCCTTTTATTTAATAATAATGTTTTTTGACGGGTACACGTAAGTGGAAAATAACCTAGAAAAGTATCCTTGTTTTAAAATGAAAATAATATAACGATAACGATGTCATTAGGCACAGTACATGTAGCTGGTATTGAAAATTAGTAATAATAAACTTCTTTCGTTGATTTTTTTTACAATTCAGCATTATCCAACATTATCCTTAATTAGAAATAAACTTCTTTGACAATTCACTTCAAACTTCATGGAAATATCAATGGTTAGATCATATGTTTGGATCATATGTTTGGGGTGTGGAGCTGAGTCTCGGTATTTTTGGTTGAGTCGAGTCTCTTTCGATATTTGTTTTGTTTTGGTAATTGATCTTTTTTTTTATCTATTCGAGAGGGGTTTCGTATTTTTTGTGGTTGAGGTATTACAATGTTCTTTTGTTTTGACATCGTATTTTTATCTTCATTTTATTTGTGTAGTTTTTGTGTGGTGATCTTTATCTGTCTTATTTTATTTATACTTTGCCTTTCATTTTATTCGTGTAGTTTTGGTGTGGTGAATATCTAGTTGTGTGTTTTCTTGTATATATAATATTATATTTGACATTAAAAATAACTATATCAAATGCTGACTAGATACATTAAAACAATAATTTTTCCTTTTGTCATGCAGCAAGTGCAAGTATATATCCCGTTAGATCAGCAAGTGCGACTAGATTCACCATAGTTTTTTCTTGCACCCACTAGATTCACCATAGTTGAAATTTACAATTTCCAATTTCTTACAGAAGAAGTTTGTAACACCCAATATCCCCTTTTGTTTTATAAAAATAAATAAATAAATAAAATAAAGTCCTCTTCAATTTATTTATTAATTGAGTGTTACATACTCAAAACAACCTGTTAATGAAATCAAATCACGAAAATCTAAATTCATTTAATGATTGAGAACTCCAAAGTCTCATAACATGATTTAAGAAAGTGAAAACATAATCCTTTTAAAAGAAATAGACTGAAGGTAAATGTAGAGTTTCCCCCCAATAGGACTTCCTAACAGAGCGACTCATTTATTGAAAACGGGAAGGAAAGACAGCTCCTAACGCTATCTCCGGACTCTCAGCTAAGCATCATCATTTACCTGAAAAGCCTACGATGGCAAGTCGTAGGGTCAAACCAGAAGAGGTGAGTAACTCAATCACAATGGACATTCGACATAATGTCTACAATAAAATTAAAGCACACATCGTCTTTGGACGATTGATATCAACACATGACAAGTCATCAATTTAAAAGAAACACACATGATAAAGTAACAAAGTTCAACTTCAATAATATAAATAGAACACAACCCATTAAAATAAAGCACAACTTCAATCCGTTAATATAAAACGCAACATCATCAATTAAAATATGTGCAATGCGCCTAGACTCGCTAAATGCATGTGGTACCAATAGCAACATCATTAGATTTCGGCATCATTAAGCAACATCATTAACTTCCAGCATCATTAAACAACATCATTACGGCATCATTGCGGCATCAATAGGACTCAACATGGACACATGAATGAAATGCATGTTTATATATATAATCGGCATCAATAAATAACACAACATCGTCATTACTATAACGATCAACATCATTATAACACCATCAATAAGACAATACAATTCAACATCATTAATAACGGCTTAAGTTCAACATCAACAATTAACAACAATGGGGTCATAGCTTAGCAACTCAATTTGTAAATTTTAATTCACTCAACTCAATTAATTAACTGGCCAGGCAGCAGGCAAAACATATCCAAAACAGTCCCTGACTCGGACGATTTTATGTTAATTTATTTCCCAAAATTTATATGAGGGGCAGTACTAAATTTCTCTAAATACAAGCAACACAAAACGTATGCCAAATCAATGTTACAGTGGACATAGTACATCACTAACCCATGAATCTACAAGGAGCAATTATCCTAATTAAGGAGGGTATTCACTAAAATTATACCGAGGGATTCAAGCAAATTAAACTGCAGTTCTAAACTTTGGGTTTAAATAATTCAATTGCATGTTTATATTGAATTTTTATTAAAGGAACAAAACTACAAGCCAACTAAGTCATAGTGCTCTCTATCAAATAGAATTTGTAATTAGCTATATCATAGTTAATTATATAGGTTCCCACTTAAGCCACATATCAGACATGTGCCACGTATTGGTCGGCCATAGAAAAGAATTGAGGATATAGAAAATAGTCTCTTAAAGACTATGAGATTCTAACCAAAACCAGTACAAAAATTCAACAGTATAACAAACACGAGAATTCAATTCTGACAAGGTATAACAACAACAACACATTAGCAATTACCGGAAGAAAAGGAGACTACACTCATACTATAGAATTTAGAAACTTAAACGAATGGTTAAACCCTCTCACCTGGATAGCAGTGAATTTCTAAGATTGAAGATGTAGTGTTTTGCTCTACTGATAATTGTGGCCAATCCTATTTTTTCTACCTTAGTCTATTTATAGTGAAAAACTAGGTCACTTTCTCTCCAAGTAAAGGAAAATATTGTTTTATTATTAATTAGATTCCTCTACAAATTTTCTATTCACACACCTCCTCATCTCTATCTCACCACTAGGCCCAATTCCACCAATCCCCATTTTTCTATTATTTTACTTATTCTCACGCACCATTTAATATGCGCACTCCACGCTCTATTTTATTTTTATCAGCATCATTCTACTCATTTACTCATAAATTATTTAATTATTCAACTCACTAAATAAGTTAATATTTACCAACAATCAACACAGCCACTCATAAGAAATTTATCTTTAATTCTAAATTTGGGGCGTTACAACTCTCCCCCCCTTATAGAATTTTCGTCCTCGAAAATTTAGTTACCTGAAGGAAATAACTCTGGATATGATTCCTTCATCCGACTTTCTAGTTCCCACGTTGCATGTTCACCGGCAGGTCCTCCCCAAATCACTTTCACGGTGGTGATGTCTTTGTTCCTCAAGTGCTTCACTTCTCTATCCTCGATTCGTAGCGGTGCCGTCTCCACAGTTAGATTCTCTCTCACCTGTACATCATCCGACTGGATCACATGTGATGAGTCGGGTACATACTTCCTTAGCTGCGACACATGGAAGACATCATGAAGGTTGGACAATCGCGGTGGCAAGGCGATCTGATATGCCACATCTCCTATCCTCTTGAGTATCTGGTATGGCCCAATAAACCGTGGAGTGAGCTTCCTAGACTTTAAAGCTCGGCCAACACCTGTCATCGGGGTTACTCTCAAGAACACGTGATCCCCCTCTTGAAACTCTATTGCCCTCTTCTTTCGATCATAGTAACTTTTTTGTCGATCTTGGGACGCTTTCATCTTTTCCTGAATCATTTTCAACTTCTCGGTAGTCTGCCTAATCATTTCTGGTCCCAACACTACCCTCTCGCTTGATTCGTGCCAACACAAAGGTGTCCTACACCTTCTCCCATACAAAGCCTCAAACGGTGCCATCCCTATGCTGGAGTGGTAGCTATTATTATAAGTGAATTCTACCAACGGTAAGCAACTATCCCAACTCCCTCCTTGCTCTAGGACGCATGCTCTCAACAAATCTTCTAGTGATTGTATGGTTCTCTCGGTCTGACCGTCTGTTTGCGGGTGGTATGCCGAACTCAATCTTAGTTTCGTTCCTAAGGATTCTTGCAAACTTTTCCAAAAATCTGAGGTGAATCTCGGATCTCTATCCGATACGATACTCGACGGAACGCCGTGTAGCTTCACAATTACCCTCACATATATCTCAGCCAACTTCGGTAATGGAAAAGTGATATTGATTGGTATAAAGTGTGCCGACTTGGTTAACCTATCCACGATTACCCATATTGCATCATACCCTCCCACAGTCCTTGGCAAGCCGCTCACAAAGTCCATGGATATACTATCCCATTTCCACTCCGGGATGCTCAACGGTTTCAATAGCCCTATTGGTTTTTGATGTTCAATCTTCGATTTCTGACAGGTAAGACACGCATAGACGTATCTTGCAACGTCCTTCTTCAAGAATGCTCTTCTTAAGCTCTGGTATGTCCGGTACACATATCCTATTTTGGATCCTCAACACTCCATACTCGTCTACCTTGAAGTCTATCTCCCTTCCTTGGTTAACTAATTCTCTGTACTTAGTCAGCTCTGGATCCGTCTTTTGTCCTTCCTTGATTTCTTCTAACACATTGTTGGTTACTTTCAGCATACCTAATTTCACACTTTCTGACGTCACATTGCACACTAGGCTCAAATCTCTAAACTCTTCGATCAACTCCATTTCTCTCGCCATGAGTGATGACATATGAAGGGTCTTTCTACTCAAAGCGTCTGCCACAACATTTGCTTTTCCCGGGTGATAACTCAATTCAAAATCGTAATCTTTCAGAAACTCCATCCACCTCCTTTGCCTCATATTCAGCTCCTTCTGACTGAACAAGTACTTCAAACTCTTGTGGTCGCTGAAGACTTCAAACTTCGATCCATAGAGATAGTGCCTCCATATCTTCAACACAAACACCACAGCTGCCAATTCCAAGTCATGGGTCGGGTAGTTCCTCTCATGAACTTTCAATTGCCTCGAAGCATAAGCTACTACCTTTCCCTTCTGCATCAGAACTCCACCTAATCCCATCTTCGATGCATCACAATACACGACAAACGATTCATTCGAGTCTGGCAGAGTCAACACTGGTGCTGAAGTCAGTTTTTGTTTCAATTCTTGGAAACTCTCTTCACATGTCTTATTCCATATGTAGGCTTGTCCTTTCCGTGTCAATTGAGTCAACGGCAAAGCTATCCTTGAGAATCCTTCAATAAATCTCCTGTAGTAGCCAGCCAACCCTAGAAAGCTTCTTATTTCGGTCACTGACTTTGGGGCTTCCCACTGTAACACTGCACTCACTTTGGATGGGTCCACCGATATCCCCTTGTTCGAAATTACATGTCCTAGAAAGCTCACTTCTTTAAGCCAGAACTCGCACTTGGATAGTTTCGCATACAACTTCCTGTCTTTCAAAGTTTGCAACACAATTCGCAGGTGTTCGGTGTGCTCTCCTTCAGACTTTGAATACACTAGAATATCATCGATGAAGACGACTACAAACTTGTCTAGGTAAGGATGGAAGATCCTATTCATATACTCCATGAAGACTCCAGGCGCATTGGATACGCCGAACGGCATAACAGAATACTCATAATGGCCATATCTTGTTCTGAACGCTGTCTTTGGAATATCATCTGCTTTTACTCTGATCTGGTGGTATCCCGACCGCAAATCAATTTTACTGAACACGCAAGCTCCCACTAACTGATCCATTAGGTCGTCAATCCGCGGAAGGGGATACTTGTTCTTGATGGTCACCTTGTTCAACTGACGGTAGTCTACACAGAGCCTCATACTACCATCTTTCTTCTTTACTAGTAGTACTGGCGCTCCCCACGGTGATACACTCGGTCGAATGAACTTCTTCTCTAACAACTCTTCTATTTGCTTCTTTAGTTCACTTAACTCTGCTGCAGACATTCGGTAGGGCGCCATTGACACTGGCCTAGTACCCGGCACTACATCAATAGCAAATTCCACTTCTCTTTCCGGCGGCAAGTCACTGATGTCCTTCGGGAACACGTCGGAAAACTCATTGACGACAGGTAACTCTGTAACTCCTGGCTTCTCTTCTGTGATGAGTGTTGCGCAGATCATAAACACTAGGGCCTCCTCATTCATCGACTTCTTCACCTGTCCGGCAGTCACCATCTCCAAATTCGCGTCTTTGTCTGATTCTGGGAATATCACAGTTCCGTTGAGACAGTCTATATGCACCTTGTTGAACCTCAACCAATTCATTCCTAGAATCACGTCCATGTACCGTAAAGGTAGACAAACTAAGTCCATTCCAAAATGTTTTCCAAAGATTGTTAAAGGGCAGTCTAGTACAACTAGGTTGGTGGTCACTGAGTCTTTAGCAGGAAGCTCAATGACCATCCTACCCTTCATAGGTGTTAATTCGAGTCCTAACTTCCTAGCACAATCCAAAGCAATAAACGAGTGTGTGGCACCCGTGTCAATCATAGCAATCAAAATGGTTTTATTAATAATGCATGTACCTCGAATGAGATTATCAGAATTCGTATCATCCTCGCCGTTGAGAGCAAACACTTTTCCTCTTCCTGAAGCAGCAGCTGGTGCCTTCTTTGGCTTGTCACACTGAGTACTAATATGCCCTGGTTCTGAACAGTTAAAACAAGTCACGGGATCACTGCACTCATTGGCAAAATGTCCTGGCTTTCCACATCTGAAGCATCTCGGATTCTCTGTCCTACACTCGGCGATCTTGTGTCCAGCTTTACCACTCCGGAAGCAATGAGGAGAATTGTGCCCCCCTCTCCCACCTGGTCCACGCTCATGAGTAGCCTTCTGGTTACCTCCTTGATTTGCTTTCGGCTTGTCATATGGTTTGTTGCGGTTCTGCCCTGTATTTCGCTTGTCCCCTCGAGCCTTGTAGTAACTCGAACTTGCCTTAGAGTCTTCTTCGTAAATTCTGCTTTTGTTAACCAGCGTAGCAAAATTACGGATCTCTTGGTAACCAAGAGCTTTCTTGATATCCGGGCGCAGACCGCCCTCAAACTTGACACACTTTGAATCTTCGGCATCTGCTGCATTGATGTGAGGACAAAATCGGGATAATTCGTCAAACTTCTTTGCATATTCAGCTACAGACATATTTCCCTGCTCTAGTTTCAGGAACTCAATCTCCTTCTTAGTCCTTACGTCAGCTGGGAAATACTTGGCCAGGAACTCATTCTTAAAGTTGTTCCACGTCATAAGGGTACCTGCAGCTATCATCCTCTGACGTGTATTGCCCCACCAAAAGTCAGCGTCATCAGTTAATCGGTGGGTGGCCATCATTACCCTTTGCGCCTCAGTCGCCTCCACAACTCGAAAGATCTTTTCAATCTCCTGCAACCACTTGTACGCATCGTCAGGATTGTACCCTCCGTCAAATTTGGGAGGCTCTTGCCTCATGAACTGGTCCAGCCTATATCCATCTCCATTCTGATTTCCTTGAACAGCCTGGGCTACGGTAACCAATGCGTTTGCGATCGCCTGGTCGTTACATCCTGCCATTTCTGCACAATATTTCAGAAATTAGTAACAACACGACTTGGTCCACTAGACCGACTTGCTCTGATACCAACTTTGTAACACCCAATATCCCCTTTTGTTTTATAAAAATAAATAAATAAATAAAATAAAGTCCTCTTCAATTTATTTATTAATTGAGTGTTACATACTCAAAACAACCTGTTAATGAAATCAAATCACGAAAATCTAAATTCATTCAATGATTGAGAACTCCAAAGTCTCATAACATGATTTAAGAAAGTGAAAACATAATCCTTTTAAAAGAAATAGACTGAAGGTAAATGTAGAGTTTCCCCCCAATAGGACTTCCTAACAGAGCGACTCATTTATTGAAAACGGGAAGGAAAGACAGCTCCTAACGCTATCTCCGGACTCTCAGCTAAGCATCATCATTTACCTGAAAAGCCTACGATGGCAAGTCGTAGGGTCAAACCAGAAGAGGTGAGTAACTCAATCACAATGGACATTCGACATAATGTCTACAATAAAATTAAAGCACACATCGTCTTTGGACGATTGCTATCAACACATGACAAGTCATCAATTTAAAAGAAACACACATGATAAAGTAACAAAGTTCAACTTCAATAATATAAATAGAACACAACCCATTAAAATAAAGCACAACTTCAATCCGTTAATATAAAACGCAACATCATCAATTAAAATATGTGCAATGCGCCTAGACTCGCTAAATGCATGTGGTACCAATAGCAACATCATTAGATTTCGGCATCATTAAGCAACATCATTAACTTCCAGCATCATTAAACAACATCATTACGGCATCATTGCGGCATCAATAGGACTCAACATGGACACATGAATGAAATGCATGTTTATATATATAATCGGCATCAATAAATAACACAACATCGTCATTACTATAACGATCAACATCATTATAACACCATCAATAAGACAATACAATTCAACATCATTAATAACGGCTTAAGTTCAACATCAACAATTAACAACAATGGAGTCATAGCTTAGCAACTCAATTTGTAAATTTTAATTCACTCAACTCAATTAATTAACTGGCCAGGCAGCAGGCAAAACATATCCAAAACAGTCCCTGACTCGGACGATTTTATGTTAATTTATTTCCCAAAATTTATATGAGGGGCAGTACTAAATTTCTCTAAATACAAGCAACACAAAACGTATGCCAAATCAATGTTACAGTGGACATAGTACATCACTAACCCATGAATCTACAAGGAGCAATTATCCTAATTAAGGAGGGTATTCACTAAAATTATACCGAGGGATTCAAGCAAATTAAACTGCAGTTCTAAACTTTGGGTTTAAATAATTCAATTGCATGTTTATATTGAATTTTTATTAAAGGAACAAAACTACAAGCCAACTAAGTCATAGTGCTCTCTATCAAATAGAATTTGTAATTAGCTATATCATAGTTAATTATATAGGTTCCCACTTAAGCCACATATCAGACATGTGCCACGTATTGGTCGGCCATAGAAAAGAATTGAGGATATAGAAAATAGTCTCTTAAAGACTATGAGATTCTAACCAAAACCAGTACAAAAATTCAACAGTATAACAAACACGAGAATTCAATTCTGACAAGGTATAACAACAACAACACATTAGCAATTACCGGAAGAAAAGGAGACTACACTCATACTATAGAATTTAGAAACTTAAACGAATGGTTAAACCCTCTCACCTGGATAGCAGTGAATTTCTAAGATTGAAGATGTAGTGTTTTGCTCTACTGATAATTGTGGCCAATCCTATTTTTTCTACCTTAGTCTATTTATAGTGAAAAACTAGGTCACTTTCTCTCCAAGTAAAGGAAAATATTGTTTTATTATTAATTAGATTCCTCTACAAATTTTCTATTCACACACCTCCTCATCTCTATCTCACCACTAGGCTCAATTCCACCAATCCCCATTTTTCTATTATTTTACTTATTCTCACGCACCATTTAATATGCGCACTCCACGCTCTATTTTATTTTTATCAGCATCATTCTACTCATTTACTCATAAATTATTTAATTATTCAACTCACTAAATAAGTTAATATTTACCAACAATCAACACAGCCACTCATAAGAAATTTATCTTTAATTCTAAATTTGGGGCGTTACAACTCTCCCCCCCTTATAGAATTTTCGTCCTCGAAAATTTAGTTACCTGAAGGAAATAACTCTGGATATGATTCCTTCATCCGACTTTCTAGTTCCCACGTTGCATGTTCACCGGCAGGTCCTCCCCAAATCACTTTCACGGTGGTGATGTCTTTGTTCCTCAAGTGCTTCACTTCTCTATCCTCGATTCGTAGCGGTGCCGTCTCCACAGTTAGATTCTCTCTCACCTGTACATCATCCGACTGGATCACATGTGATGAGTCGGGTACATACTTCCTTAGCTGCGACACATGGAAGACATCATGAAGGTTGGACAATCGCGGTGGCAAGGCGATCTGATATGCCACATCTCCTATCCTCTTGAGTATCTGGTATGGCCCAATAAACCGTGGAGTGAGCTTCCTAGACTTTAAAGCTCGGCCAACACCTGTCATCGGGGTTACTCTCAAGAACACGTGATCCCCCTCTTGAAACTCTATTGCCCTCTTCTTTCGATCATAGTAACTTTTTTGTCGATCTTGGGACGCTTTCATCTTTTCCTGAATCATTTTCAACTTCTCGGTAGTCTGCCTAATCATTTCTGGTCCCAACACTACCCTCTCGCTTGATTCGTGCCAACACAAAGGTGTCCTACACCTTCTCCCATACAAAGCCTCAAACGGTGCCATCCCTATGCTGGAGTGGTAGCTATTATTATAAGTGAATTCTACCAACGGTAAGCAACTATCCCAACTCCCTCCTTGCTCTAGGACGCATGCTCTCAACAAATCTTCTAGTGATTGTATGGTTCTCTCGGTCTGACCGTCTGTTTGCGGGTGGTATGCCGAACTCAATCTTAGTTTCGTTCCTAAGGATTCTTGCAAACTTTTCCAAAAATCTGAGGTGAATCTCGGATCTCTATCCGATACGATACTCGACGGAACGCCGTGTAGCTTCACAATTACCCTCACATATATCTCAGCCAACTTCGGTAATGGAAAAGTGATATTGATTGGTATAAAGTGTGCCGACTTGGTTAACCTATCCACGATTACCCATATTGCATCATACCCTCCCACAGTCCTTGGCAAGCCGCTCACAAAGTCCATGGATATACTATCCCATTTCCACTCCGGGATGCTCAACGGTTTCAATAGCCCTATTGGTTTTTGATGTTCAATCTTCGATTTCTGACAGGTAAGACACGCATAGACGTATCTTGCAACGTCCTTCTTCAAGAATGCTCTTCTTAAGCTCTGGTATGTCCGGTACACATATCCTATTTTGGATCCTCAACACTCCATACTCGTCTACCTTGAAGTCTATCTCCCTTCCTTGGTTAACTAATTCTCTGTACTTAGTCAGCTCTGGATCCGTCTTTTGTCCTTCCTTGATTTCTTCTAACACATTGTTGGTTACTTTCAGCATACCTAATTTCACACTTTCTGACGTCACATTGCACACTAGGCTCAAATCTCTAAACTCTTCGATCAACTCCATTTCTCTCGCCATGAGTGATGACATATGAAGGGTCTTTCTACTCAAAGCGTCTGCCACAACATTTGCTTTTCCCGGGTGATAACTCAATTCAAAATCGTAATCTTTCAGAAACTCCATCCACCTCCTTTGCCTCATATTCAGCTCCTTCTGACTGAACAAGTACTTCAAACTCTTGTGGTCGCTGAAGACTTCAAACTTCGATCCATAGAGATAGTGCCTCCATATCTTCAACACAAACACCACAGCTGCCAATTCCAAGTCATGGGTCGGGTAGTTCCTCTCATGAACTTTCAATTGCCTCGAAGCATAAGCTACTACCTTTCCCTTCTGCATCAGAACTCCACCTAATCCCATCTTCGATGCATCACAATACACGACAAACGATTCATTCGAGTCTGGCAGAGTCAACACTGGTGCTGAAGTCAGTTTTTGTTTCAATTCTTGGAAACTCTCTTCACATGTCTTATTCCATATGTAGGCTTGTCCTTTCCGTGTCAATTGAGTCAACGGCAAAGCTATCCTTGAGAATCCTTCAATAAATCTCCTGTAGTAGCCAGCCAACCCTAGAAAGCTTCTTATTTCGGTCACTGACTTTGGGGCTTCCCACTGTAACACTGCACTCACTTTGGATGGGTCCACCGATATCCCCTTGTTCGAAATTACATGTCCTAGAAAGCTCACTTCTTTAAGCCAGAACTCGCACTTGGATAGTTTCGCATACAACTTCCTGTCTTTCAAAGTTTGCAACACAATTCGCAGGTGTTCGGTGTGCTCTCCTTCAGACTTTGAATACACTAGAATATCATCGATGAAGACGACTACAAACTTGTCTAGGTAAGGATGGAAGATCCTATTCATATACTCCATGAAGACTCCAGGCGCATTGGATACGCCGAACGGCATAACAGAATACTCATAATGGCCATATCTTGTTCTGAACGCTGTCTTTGGAATATCATCTGCTTTTACTCTGATCTGGTGGTATCCCGACCGCAAATCAATTTTACTGAACACGCAAGCTCCCACTAACTGATCCATTAGGTCGTCAATCCGCGGAAGGGGATACTTGTTCTTGATGGTCACCTTGTTCAACTGACGGTAGTCTACACAGAGCCTCATACTACCATCTTTCTTCTTTACTAGTAGTACTGGCGCTCCCCACGGTGATACACTCGGTCGAATGAACTTCTTCTCTAACAACTCTTCTATTTGCTTCTTTAGTTCACTTAACTCTGCTGCAGACATTCGGTAGGGCGCCATTGACACTGGCCTAGTACTCGGCACTACATCAATAGCAAATTCCACTTCTCTTTCCGGCGGCAAGTCACTGATGTCCTTCGGGAACACGTCGGAAAACTCATTGACGACAGGTAACTCTGTAACTCCTGGCTTCTCTTCTGTGATGAGTGTTGCGCAGATCATAAACACTAGGGCCTCCTCATTCATCGACTTCTTCACCTGTCCGGCAGTCACCATCTCCAAATTCGCGTCTTTGTCTGATTCTGGGAATATCACAGTTCCGTTGAGACAGTCTATATGCACCTTGTTGAACCTCAACCAATTCATTCCTAGAATCACGTCCATGTACCGTAAAGGTAGACAAACTAAGTCCATTCCAAAATGTTTTCCAAAGATTGTTAAAGGGCAGTCTAGTACAACTAGGTTGGTGGTCACTGAGTCTTTAGCAGGAAGCTCAATGACCATCCTACCCTTCATAGGTGTTAATTCGAGTCCTAACTTCCTAGCACAATCCAAAGCAATAAACGAGTGTGTGGCACCCGTGTCAATCATAGCAATCAAAATGGTTGAAGATGGAGTGTTTTGCTCTACTGATAATTGTGGCAAATCCTATTTTTGTTTCTACCTTAGTCTATTTATAGTGAAAAGCTAGGTCACTTCCTCTCCAAGTAAAGGAAAATATTGTTTTATTATTAATTAAATTCCTCTACAATTTTCTATTCACACACCTCCTCATCTCTATATCACCACTAGGCCCAATTCCACCAATCCCAATTTTTTTCTATTATTTTACTTATTCTCACGCACCATTTAATATGCGCACCTCACGCTCCTCTTTATTTTATTTTTATCAACATCATTCTACTCATTTATTCATAAATTATTTAATTATTCAACTCACTAAATAAGTTAATATTTACCAACAATCAACACAGCCACTCATAAGAAATTTATCTTTAATTCTAAATTTGGGGCGTTACAAAGTTCCCGTTGAAGAGATAGGATATGCCATAAGAGGTGTTGAAACCAAAGAAAAAAAATGCCATAAGAGGTGTGATTGAGATGCAATTAGCCAATATGGATTTTTTTTTAACAAGGTATGTCAAGCAGGATATCAAACGTTTACATCAACAAAGCATTGGTCAGTCGATGTCCAAAAAAGGACTCGACCACCACATATGAGAATTTAAACCGAGACTTACATTTTAGGCTTTCATCCACTAGAATAAATGAGCTTTGACTTTATCTAGCTTCTGTTGGACTGTCGATTCCGTTGCCTTAAAGATTCTACAATTTTGTTCGTGTCACACCACCCAAATGCAACACAAATAAAAGATAAATAAAATTTATTAATTTTAATTGTGGCCGAAAGATAAATAAAATTTGACTAAAAAATTGTTTAACCTTAACCGATTCGGATTCTATAACAATTAAAAGACCAAAATATAAGTGATCCTATATTAGAGTTAAAGACTCATTACTCATTCAACTGCTTTATATTTTTAAGTCCATAACAATTATATTATCAATCAATTAATACCTTAATTTTTTTTTGACAAAAATTAATACCTTAATTAGTCTTTCTTATTTGTAATTTTATTTGCCCGTTTATTTGATGGAGGGTACTTCTGGTACCTCTTAATTTTTATGAATTTTTCTCTTATACCGTTTCTATTTTTATATTTATATATTACAATATATATTTGTCATTAAAAAAAATGCCCTTAATTAGTCTATGGATATTATTATTTATGGTGCCATTCAAAAAAAAATTATGGCTTTTTTTTTCGACCATTATTTTTTTTAAAATTTTTTTTATGGCATTGACAAAGTATATACTTTTGAATGATTCACTATTTATTGTTTATCGTAGAAATTTTTTTAATTATGAAGTTGATTTTTGGTAAGTCAATCGAGATTATTCAGTATATTTTTCTTAATAACATTTCACGCTTTATTTTTCATTCGTTCTTTTGAGTTTCCTTCATAGTTTAATTGTAGGCTTCTTGGGGGGAAAGGGTGTCCGGCAGGGTGCTACATATGGTGGGGGTAGGAAATAAAGGTTCTGTTTGGTAAAAATAGCGGTGAGCTGATAAACTAGCTTATAGCTGATAAGCTAATTGAAGTGTTTGGTAAAATTAGCGGTTTAACTAGCTGATTATGTAAAATTACATGAAAGAGCATTATCACTTTATAATAAAATTTATATCAATTAATATTAAGATATTATTAAAAAACATTTTTTATTTAAGAAAATAATTTTAAATATTTTTACCTTTTATTAAAAAAGTAAATATTACAGTAAAATATATTTAATATGTATATATAAATTATAGGCTAAATTGCACTTTTGGCCCCCTAAGTTTAAGAAACTTGCAATTTTGGCCCCTTATGTTTCAAAATAGCACTTATGACCCCCTAAGTTTTAGAAAGTTGCGATTTTGGCCCCCTATGTTTCAAAATAGCAATTTTGGCCCCCTAAGTTTCAGTAGTTGCGATTTTGGCCACCTATGTTTCAAAATAGCACTTTTGGCCCCCTATCTTTACCCTTTTTGCAAAAGGTCAATTTTGATCGAGTCACGTGCTTTAAATTTATTCTTTCACTAACACACACATATAATCTTAAATCCTAAAGAATTAACTTAATCTTTCGTGACGTTTATTCAAAAGGATTTCTCACTATACGTAAAAAAAATAACCTAATCCCAAATCCAAAAATAGGAAACAATGGAAATTGGAAATCCTTCGTGCTTTTTGTTATGTTATTTTGATTATGTAATGACTTCTTATATGTAATGACTTGATTTGTTATGTCATTTTGATTTAGAAAAGTGTCTTGAACTTCTATTTTGAATGTAATTTCTTATATGTAATAAGTTTGACTTGTTATGTCATTTTAATTATGTTATTTTGTCTCTGCAGTTTATACTTAACAAGTTTATATATTATTATGTCACATCAACTTTGATTTGGTCAAATTGACTTTTTGCAAAAAGGGTAAAGATAGGGGTCAATAGTGCTATTTTGAAACATAAGGGGTCAAAATTGCTACTTTCTGAAACTTAAGGGGCCAAAAATGCTATTTTGAAACATAAGGGGCCAAAATTGCAACTTTTTGAAACTTAGGGGGCCAAAAGTGCTATTTTGAAACATAAGGGACCAAAATTGCAAGTTTCTGAAACTTAGGGGGCTAAAAGTGCAATTTAGCCTAAATTATATTATTGTAAAACTTAATTGCAACTTATACAACGAATAGATAATAATAATATTATACTAATTTGATTCGAGATTTCACAATGCATGTGAATTTTTCTTATGGTACATTATGTGAGTTGTATATTACTTTTAAAAAAAAAAATTATATTTAATAGAGTAAATTAACTTGTTTGTTTAGATCCGCGGGTGCAAAAATATACTACTTTTACAAATAAAAAGTCAATTTTGTGAACAAGTCGAAAAAATATACAGCTCCTATAATTAACTGGGTTAAAAAGTCAATTTTGTAAAAGTAGAGATTGTAAAGTTAGTTCAAAAAAATTGTGAGGATGTTTACTTGTCATATATAGCACAAGTCTTATATAAATTTTGCAATAAAAATATAATAAATATTAAAATAATGTTAATTATGCTCGTTCAAAAAAGATAATTTTGACTAAATTATATTAATCCAAAATAATAATCAAAATAAGTGCTAAAGGGTAAAATTGAGTTTTAGTTAAAATAATAAGGGTAAAAGTGGAAGAAAAGACAATAAGCTATAAGCTAATTGAAATAGCGTTTGAAAATAAGCTATAAGCTAGTCAAAATAAGCTATAAGCTCGTAACGAAAAGACCGTTACCAAACAGAGCTTTTAGCTTATAAGCTATAAGCTAGCTTTTTAAGCTTACCAAACAGAGCCAAAAACTTTTAAACAATTTTAACTTGGTATTTGTTGGAAATTAACTAGAATTTTCTTTATATATTAGTTGTAAATTAGCTAGGAAATATTTTGATAAAAGTTTAACTACACATTTGGTCTCTTACATTTAAAAAGTATCAATTTGATCCCTTATATTTTCATTAGGTTTCAATTTAACCCTTTCCATTAGTTTTGTCTATGTGGCAACCAGTTTGCATATGTGCACAGACACATGGACATTTGGACACACTGATACATGTATAGTTTAAACGGTGTTAGTGACAAAACTAACGGAAAAGACAAAATTGAAACCTAATGAAAACGTAAGAGACCAAATTGATACTTTTTAAACGTAAGAGACCAAATTGAAACCTAAAATAAACCTACGGAACCAAATGTTTCTTTGATAAATAATTTACCGCCCAATCCATGCTACGACCTATACGGCAGCTAATTCATAATAAATTTGTAGCTAACTCGGATTACTAGAGATTAGCTACCAAGTAGCTACAACATTTGTCGTAGCTAATCTCAAATTTTCTTGTAGTGAGAGTACACAAGAAGTTAGTATTAAAAATTAGTAATAATAAACTTCTTCCGTGGATTTTTGACAATTCTCTTGAAACTCCATGAAAATATCATTCGTGTTTGACATTATAAAAAATCACTAGATAAGATGCTGACTAGATACATATAAATAATAATTTTTCCTATTGTCATGCAGCAAGTGCTAAGTATCCCATTACATCATCAAGTGCGACTAGATTCACCATAGTTGGAATTTACAATTTCCACTTTCTTACACAAGAAATTCCGGTTGAATATATACTAAGAAATTTCCATTATAATTTTTAATATAAAAAATATTATCGCTGTATTTTCCTCTGGTACAGTTTTGTTCTGTCTTGTAGTATCTTATTTCATCATGTACGTACACTACAAAATTTTCGCAGGTTAGCCACGGTCAAATTGCCACGGTTATTCTGCATGTGGGTAAGAAATCCATTTACCACGTTCTTAATCGTGGCTAAAATTATCCTATTTTTTCAGTTCCCGAACGCGCACTATACTTTTGTTTCTCCCTCACTTTTTCATTTCAGTTCACAAAACACTTTAACTTTACCATTTTCTTCTTCCCTTTCATAGTTTTCCCAATTCCTCAGTTTCCATCGATTTTCTTCAATTTTCATCATGAAACCTATCAAAATCGCCCAATTTCCTCAGCAAAATGTTGATTTTCCCTCAATTTCCTTTTCAGTAATCGAACTTGCTACTGTTGCTTCAGCCACCGATTCAATTGCTCGTCGTTCTCATCGTCACAAAGATTCTCCAAAGTTGTTCGTCGTTCTTGCCGTCACACAGATTCATTGAGTTGTTCATCTCTCAGATGTTACAGTTTACGGAGCTGTTGTCACACAGATTCACCGATGTAGGTTTTCTTCTATGATTTTGCTTTGTTGTGCCTAATTTTACTTCATGTTTTGCTCTAATTTTACTTCTTTTGTTAGGTTTCAGGTTGATTTCCTTGCTCGCTCCATCATTCACATAGGTGTAAAAGGTAAATTGAAATTTGCATGCATGTCTCATATTTTGGCTTCAATGTGTAGTAGTGAGTTTGAAATTTGTTTGAAATTTGAAATATGTTATCATGATTTCTGAATTTGATTCAAATTTGTCACTCTATTGTCCATGTTTCTTATAATTGTTTATGTGAATTTGTCACTCTATAGTATCAATTGATATTTATGTGAATTTGAATGTAAATAATCTAGCAACTTGCAGCTTTGTGCTTCCTATAACTTATGAAAATTCTCTGTAATGTAAATAGTTTTATTGAACCATATGGTACACAGAGTTCAAGTACATCTGCACTATATAAAGAAGTTTTTATTTACATATTTTATGGGTTATGGTTTACTTAATATGAATATTTTCCCTCTTTTGATCTCAGATAATCCTGTTTTTCTTAGTGTCTTAATTTGATATACTATTGCTTTTATCTTGAATGTTCTTTGAGTGCTCACATCTTGATCATGTGATAGACACTAAGCATAAGTTGAAGATTATCACTTTGAAAGGAAGGAAACTTTGCTTTTTCTAAATTGTATAAGGGACATGTAAAGTGAATTGTAAAGTATTAGAATCTGTTTAGTACTAATTTGGACTTTGGAGACTTTTTTTGATGTGTCATTCTTCTGAGTTCTCTCTGTTTTGAAGTTTATAAATGGGATGGTGAATCTTTTGAACCTAATTGGGATCCAAATCTTCTATGAGCTCTTTCTGCCTTATATGCAACACTAAATTATACTCTCCTCTTTTAAAAGATGCCTACACTACCCTCCATCTTATGTTAACATATACAATTTCCTTTCGTGTTGTGCATGAATGGATTGGATGAAAAATTTGTGTTGGTGACAATGGCAGTTTACTTGAGAGAGTTTTCAATTTGATGCAACTTTGTTTTTCCTTGTTTTGCTTTTTTATTGAATTTTCTACTGCATTGTTAATATTGGTGATGTGATGATGTTTGTTGCTGACGGGTTTTTGACAGAGGCATATGCTGATGAGGAAGCAGCGGCTATAATATGTAGTGAACTTGTGCTTGTTTAAAACTGTCTTCATCAGATGCACCTGTAAGATGCATACTTAATCTCTCGATTGATTCTCATTTTTTGCTAATAATATTTTGTTACATTGTGTGATGAATGCAGGATGAGAGAAAAAGGCATAGGCTCAATGAAATATGTATATCTACCCCCTTTTTTGATTAGTTAATTTGCACATCCTTATATGTTTAATCTGATATTCTAATTTATTTGAAACTGTCGTGCATATATTTCTTTATTTAAGAAGTTGAATTTCGTTTAACCGTGGCTTCAGCTATACATAGATGCTCAGGCTTACTCTCAAATACATCTCTCTCATTTTCTATGTAAGTATTCACTATATCCTAAAATATTTTTGTCTATGTATGCTAGTGTTTGCTCCCTTTATTTGTGTTGGGTTATTATCTTACATGAGGCCTATGTACTAGAATTAGTATACCTCCATGATGCTCTGACATGAGACCTGACTTTATTCTTTGATCATTTAACAACATTTACTTTGTTAGAATCAATGGTTCTGTCTCTTGATATTGCAATTAAATCCTTGTCTTGTAGACATATTATTTCAGAAGCATCAAGCTCAACTAATCAGGTTTGTTTCCCTTTATTCTAGAGATTAGCTAGTAATTAAGGATCAGGTTTTCAAGTTGTGGGTTCTGTTCTGCAATGTTTATTGGTTTAATCTAATAGTTTATATCAAGGGAGCTATGTAAACAGTGACTGGTGTTCATAATGTTTTTAAAGTGTACAGGTAGCAATTTGCTTATGACGTTAACGGTTTTTGTTTGTTTGTTTATTATGTGAGTGCAGCCTATATTTCCTTACTTGGACTTGAACATAAAGTATTTTGACTTGGGGATTGAAAATAGTGATGCAACTGAAGAAGTGACTGTTGAAAGCGCCGAAGCTACTCTCAAGTGAGTGAATATTTTTTCAATTAAAGGAAACATCAAAGCATGCATAAAATAACACATTGGATTTTAGTTATTTTTATTTTACTATTAGTGATTCATGTTGTTGCTAAGAAATAGAATGTTAGATTGGAAGGTGTAGCTATGTCTGCTTATTAGGAAAGTATAAATAATGCTGCAAGTAAATAGATTTCTGGATATATATGGCGAGAATTAATAGACATGTAATGCTACTTATTAGTTTTCTCTTTTACTTCAGAGGGTTTTCATGCTCTGCAGCCTAACTGTGATTGATGTAAGCTTTGTGCTTGTCCTTGATAAGCACATCTTAATTATAAAACATCCTACATAGTCATAGCAAGTGGACTTTGTGTAATGCTCACAAAAAATTAAGCTCATCTTATAAAACTCATTGGTATGTTTGTATAGAAAACCAATCATTTGAATAGGTGATTGGATAAATTTAATTAGATTAGCACCTTGGATAAATTTAGTTTTAATAAAGTTTGAATTTATCTAGTTGTTGAGTTTCAATAGTATAAAGAAAGAAAGACCAAAAGAAAGCTTGAGCAGCTTTCAAAAAAAAAAACAGAACAAGGTTTGCCACGGTTAAAACCGTGGCTAATTGATAAATGACCATGGTTAAGAAGTTGTTACCACACTTTATATAACCGTGGCAAACACCATATTTAGCCCTGGCTAAATTTAGCAACGCCAGGAATAACCACCCTCAAAATTTTCGTGGTAAAGTATATTAGCCACGGTCAAAGTGACTTTTAGCCACGGTTTTGGCCGTGGCTAAATGGCGTTTTTTTTGTGGTGGTATCATTTTTGCTAATTAAACGCATCCTTAATGTTTTTATAATTAAGACACGTGTATTGACTTAAATGGTCCTTGTGTATATAGAAGCTTAAATAGCGCAGGAAAATTTTAAAAAGATTATTGGCAAAGTTTGGGCTTAGCCAAATAGAGTCATAGTACATATATAAATTGATACTTTTTAAAAATATTTTGTCATTTTTTTTGTGTGTGCCATCCGTGTCATAGAAAAAAAAAACAGAGACTAAATAAAATTCGTAATGGCTGATATTTTTTTAAGAGACTAAAATATTTGTTTTTTTTTAATGGTAAATATATTATACTATATTATTTATAAATATAAAAATGAAAAGTTAGAAATGAAAGTTCATGAAACAAAGAGGTATTAGAAGTATACTACCAGAATCCAAATATTTTTAAGATAAGACATGAAAACAAATAGGAAAATATAATAAAAACTGCAAGAAATAAGGAAATACATCGGCCACCAACAAATTAGAAGCCCCCAAAGCTACAAGAAATATTTCATCTTGCTATAGTGATATCCTTCCATGGCTATAATTAATATTATTCATTTTATTATCAATATTGGTAAAAAAAAATGTTCTTACAATTTTTTCTTTTTATCAAATTGTTGTATTGGCCGGTCCTAAATTTATCAGGACTCAAACTACTTATTTCCTTTTTATTATTTCATATTAAACTTTAATTCAACTTTTTTTTTAATGGAAAATATATATATATATATATAAATAAAATACAGCAGAAGTCACCAATACAAGGGGAGATCACAAACAAAGAGGAGTACTCACAAAAGAAGAAAAACATATAGAGGAGACAAACACAAAAACTAAAAAAAAAAAAAAAAAAAAAGCCCACCAAACAGAGTTATTAGAAGCCAGCACTCAGACTCTACCAATCTCTATCGGCTTCAGCACATGACTGGTTGCATCTCCCATTCATAGAAGGAGCAGAGGTAACTTCTGCTTTATTTCAACTGATTGGGAGAAATCTGAACTCTTTTCACATTCAACTGTTTTATAAATACATTTTTCACCGAAAATGTTAGATTATATATACATTCAACTGCTTTACAAACTTGCCTTCTCTCAATGAACTTCCTTTGTTAAAGTCATTTCCTTTAATCTACATATTATGATCCAAATAAACTCTTGAAAAGGAAAGTATTTTATCTCTAATTTATTGTTTGTCAATTTTATAGTTCTTTAATTTTGTAGTTATATCTGTTTGCTAGCTATAAACAATTTTTTGTTATAGTTCTTTTTTTAATTTGTATTAATCTCTTTTTTCTGTTTTCAAAAAGAGCTTATGTGTAGATCTTATAGATTTTCTAATACCAATAATTATGGAGGTAACCAGTTCTACTTTTGGAAAAAATCAAGAAGTAAATTGAATGAAAGAAATTTAGTTTATGAATTTTATCTCTAGATCTTATGAATTAGCTAGTGTTACCAAAAAAATTGATTATGCTAAAGTTTTGCTTCCTCTATGATTGCAGATGGTAGCTTGGTCTCCTCTTTACAAGCTTCAGTTGATGGAATGAAAGTTAATTGTTAAAGCTAATTTACTCAGAAAACAAGACAACATGGTAAGTATTTAATTTACTCAGAAAACATGTTTGTTTTTTTTTTTGAACGGCATGGTTTATAGTTTTTGGTTTTTTATTTCATCCTCCAAAAGTTAAATAATGATAATATTTATTGGTGCTTGTTGTGATCTGGTTGGTTGTTTCTATGCCTAAGATGGATGGATATGGAATACTAAATTCTAGTCAACAATTTATTCCTTGTAAGTTCTTTAATATTTTGTGATGGATGGAGTAGTTCAGTTTCAAGCAAAAAACATTTTTATGTTATAGTTAATATATATATATATATATATATATATATATATATATATATATATATATATATATATATATATATATATAAACCTTTTTTCTTTTTTCTATTCGCAAAATTTTCGTATTGATTTCATTGTAATCAGATAAAAAAGTGCAGGTTGTGATTTTTGATTTGGTATGTTGTTTTATCTTAAGATCTTCTTCTTCTTTCTTTGTTTTCTTTTTTAATGGCGTTTTATAAAAAAAATTGACTGCTTTAAAAAGTTGTGTTTCTCTATGATTCCAGTTGGTGTTTTGGCCTCGTCCCTCCGAGGATCAAGTGGCCCTAAATGTTGACGGAAGTTCATATGGAAATCATGGACCGGCAGGTTATGGAGGTCTCATTAGAAATCGCCAAGGCTTATGGATATCAGGGTTCAGTGGCCATATTAACCATGCTGATAGCTTAGAAGCCGAACTTTTAGCCATAATGCATGGATTGATGCTTGTTTGGGATTATGGTTACCCAAATGTGAGTTGTATATCAGATTGCAAGAATGCCCTAAGGTTGATTGATCTTGAACCAATATTTCAGCCTCCCAAATATATTGCGATTATAAATGCTATCCAAGAACTTATCTCTAGAGATTGGAATGTTTCATTTGTGCACACTTACAGAGAAGCTAATCAATGCGCAGATTTTATGGCAAAGTTGGGAACAAAAAGCATGAACAACTGTTTCGAAATTTTTACAGATATATTTCCAGAACCACCAACTGATCTAACTTCTTTACTCGAGAGTGATGCTGAGGGAACTGGATATTCAAGGACGAATTGGACGAAAGCAAGGTTTTGTCTTGGAAGTTGTTTTTGAGTACTAAAAAGGTGAAAGTTTGTTTCTTATATGAATGGTTATGTGAGCCATTAATTTGTATCAGAAAAGTCTTGGAATTGGACTATTACTAATTTCTTGCTTGTTGGGGCTGTATTGCTTGTTTGGGAAGAGTGACTGTTCTGGTTTCTTTTGCTTTATAGGGGTTTAAATACACCTTGTAATTTTTTCCCCTTGTACTCTTTTATATTTCTAATATATATCGTTTTTAGCCTTAAAAAAAAATAGCTATTTTGTGTTCATGGTATCCAATGAAATGAAATGATAATATATATGTTAAAATAATTTACTCACTATTTACATAATTTACTCACTATAGAAGAGATCGGTGCATGAAAGATTGCTAAAGGTAAAAAATTTCATTAGATTTGAAATAGATTAGGATTTCGCATCATGAAATAAAATTTTATTACATTTGAACAAATATTGTCAAAATCATCTGATGCAGCTATATAATTGCAGTACAATATCGTACTTGTAGATGCTAACACATCAACATTATTTTGGTGACAAATGCGGATACCGACCATAATTTGATGCGGCTATACAATTGCAATGCGGCTATACAATTTGAGGGGTTAAAAATTGTTGAAATTTTTTATAGGGACTAAAGATAAAATTTGAGATATTTAAAGGGACCAAAAAATTATTTAAAACTTATATAACCCAATTTTTGTTATCAAATAATTCAGTGGTTAAAAATTTCAATGTGAATAAGTGAAATATTTCAGAATTGACATATAAAATGCATGTTACTATCCACCGAACCAATTCTTTATACCAAATTAAGTTTCATACAATTTTGATTATGCCGTCCTTCTCTTTTAAATTGGTACTTAGAAAATCAAGTCATTGTATTCAAATAGTTAATAAATATCACCAAAGAATGAATCGTTCAGAAGAATCCGAGTTTGATTTATGGGTGAAATAATTTTTTGGCCAAGTTTTACTTACCTGGTAGCTTAACTCTAAATTAATAGGCCTCGTTCCCTAAGAACCAGAAGGTTATAAAAAAAATAATAAAAAATAACATAAATTGGTGCTTAGAAGTCTTCTAAAGATTTTTTTTAATGGCTTCTAAAGATATACTTGTATAATAAATTGTTCTATAGATCAATTTGTTGTTTTGGTCCTTGCTATATATTGCATTATCCTTATCTAACCATGACTTATTATTATTTTTAAAAGGGATATATATCAGGCATCTTTGAAAATTTACTTCTCAACTATTGGTTGCTAATATTCAAACGTAATTTTTCTCAACAATTGAATGGAAAGTGCGTTTGATTTTCCACAAAATAAAAAACCATATAGTACAATTTTAATTGGATTGTTTTGTTTAAAATGACAAAATATACAAGGCGTATGAGAAGTACGCCCACTAATATTGGCTAGGTTTATCTGTGACCTTCTCCGGATTGGGTTCATTAGATAATATTGGCATTTCCTCGGATTCAAAAACTCGGGTTGCACGCTTCCTTGATGATGTTGCACACTGGGTGGCCAAATCCACATGAGAGAGACTTGAGTCGGGTTGTTTTGGTACTGTTGTGCTACTGCACTTTGTGGCGGTAGTTTTTGTATTATTCATCTCCATTATTATGTTTTATATTTATGGTGGAATGTTATTAATTATATTTTTACCGATTTAAAACAAAGACTTGAGTCGGGCTGATAAACATACCTTGAATCAATTAACTTCCATATGGTGGAAAGAAACTCTTGAGAAGCAGTCAAGTAGTTTACTCGGTCAAGTATTTGTTGTGATCTTGTTGGTGGTTTCTATGCTTCTAATTTATTCCTTGTCAATTTTATAGTCCTTTAATTTTGTAGTTATGTTTGATATGTAAAACCGATTTTGTTAACTTTTGTATGAATCTCTCTTTTCTGTTTTCAAAAAGATCTCAATGGATTTTATAATACCAATAATTAATAATTATGAAGGTAATCAGTTCAACTTATGGCCAATCAAGAAGTGATCGAATTGTATATTTTTAACTTGCACCCCTATTGTCAACAACAATCACAATCGAAGCAAACTTAACTACAAAATTTAGTATGCTCAACTATAAGTATGAGGAATACCTACAAAATTTAGTTTGCACTCAATCTTTTCTTAAATACATTATTTTTTATTTTATTTTAAAAATTGAGTCGTCCTATTTAAGTTAAACGTGCACCATTATTCCAGCACTGTTCTTTAAATTTTTCATTTGACCTCCGCAACATAAACTCATCTACAAAACTAATTTCTAAGATGACACAATCTCTTTATCAATGTGATACTTTTAACACACCAATCACACTAAACACTAGAGTTTGATGTATGAATATAAATAGCGTGTGTGATCCGTTAATAGAAAGTTGATAGCAATCTAATAGATGGTGCATTAGATCTTGAACTTGGATCTAATACCATGTTTGAATTTTGAATTGGAGCAAACTTAATTCTACAAAACCATCTTAAAAGTTTTTGTTCATCCTATCCAACTCTACATATTTGAAAGGTGATAATTGTTATAGGACTCGTAACATTAACTTTAAACCACCTAATCAATCATGGTCACTAAGTTTCTTATTAAAATAATAAATATCAAAATTGTTTTCTACTATTCAACCAAATCTTTTTTATAAAATCAGGGGCAACGTTAGAACACTCAAAACAACATTTAACATTGACCAAAGCATATCGTAAAAAAAATTAATACATTGACATAAACATCAATATAGATGAGTTCAAATTGCAGCTACAGTTGTTGATAAAGTAGCCTTTACAACCACATTGCACTGCTTTGCACATGTAGTGTGATTTTTATTCACATGTAGGACCGTAACGTAATCACATTAGCCGTACGATTTCAACTACGTTTGTTCAAATTGTCACTAAAAAATAATATTTATGAATATTAATTCCTAATTTGCATCAAATATAACGTAAAAATTTATTTTAAACAATCTCAACCGTGCGTGTATTTCAAACACATTTATGGAATAACCGCAATTACCACAATGTAAAATCATGATTTAGAGAAAAATATTCAACATATTCACTACTTTTTATTACGAAAATAGAACCATGCACTTGCGGGCTATAAGAACCCACCTTCAACCCCATGCATGTTTGTCTGTGGCGAAATTTTGTTGGGAGTACATAATTCACCAATTATGCGTCCCATAAATTCTCTTACATAGATTAGTCACTACTAATGTGCATAGATTAGTCACTACTAATGTGCAGTGAAAATTCTTCATATTAGTAACATGGTAATTCGGAAAAAAATCATTTGAAATTAATTTTATTAAAAGGAAAAAAACGTAATATTGGAAATAGTTTTTTATTTTATTGCAATTGGTCAAGTCATTGATTTTATAGAATTGGAATATGCTATAAATGTTATTATCTAATTACTTTGTCATAGACATAATAGATACACATTACCTATATTTAATATGCCTTGGTTTTTTTTTTTTTTTTTTTGGTTGGTATATGCCTTGGTTTTGTACCAAAAGAAAAAAATATCTCTTTTATTTATTGCATCTTTTAATGGTCAAAAGAAAGAATAGATACATAAAGAGGGAGACAATATCTAAAAATCATATTTGATGGTATATTATTTAATTACACTGTCATATATATACACATATAAATAGGGGATTTATCTAGCCAAAATAAAAGAAAGGGATATTCTTAGTCAAAAAAAATAAAATAAAAAAGGGATATGTTTTAGTCAAACAAAATCCCTTGGTTGAATATGTATTTGATATTTAATATAAAATATATAAAGCATCGTTAACCCAAATCAACCCTTTCACTGGTGAGCTCCCTATAAATACAAGGTTTTCACTCATAACTTCATCACTTGCAATTATTAATTCCAATTTTTCAAAATTATTCTCTCTTGGTCATTCCTAACTAGTTTGTATTTGTAGAAATCAGTGAAATTGGTCCTTCACTATTTAGTGTTTATCACTCAATCAAATATATGTTTTCAAGCAAATAAATGTATATATGATTGATTGATTAATTCACTGTTTCAATTTTTTTTTAGAATTACCAAATCATCTTTTCTTTTCCCCTGTTGTTTCTATTGTCTCCGACATTTTGTCCTCTCATATTCATATGGACAAAACAAAATATTTGAAAATTGGTGATCTTTATTTGTTTGTCTTTATTTTAATTTTTATGCTTTGATGCAAATGACTATGATTTTAATATTAGATAGAGGAAGAAATTTTAAAATTAGACGACTTAGTGGCATGTTTGAGAAAGGTAAATACAGTATCATTTAATACTCCTTCCGTAACACCTTATCAGCAAATTTTAACTTTTTAAATTCATTGTATAGTTAATATATTTAGACTATAATATAATCCAAATACATCAATTATACAATGAATCTAAAAATGTGAAATTTGTTTATAAAGTGTTACGGAATGAGTATATCATTATGTGACTTTATCATTTATTTTATAAAATAATATTCAAATATTTGTACTCTATTTTTTTTTAATAATAATCAAGCGGGTGACATACATGGATCTACCTTGGATCACAAAGTACATGGAAATTGTTTTTTTTCAACTTCAAGGTGAAGACACATTCAAGATCTTTTTAAATAATAGAACATTCTCATAAGGGAATTGTAGGTAATAATGTTGGATTTGTGTATTCGTCGTGTTGAGACAAATCAAATATTATTACCTTATCATTCCACTGTGCAAAATTCCCTTATGAAGATGTTCTATTATTTAAAAAGGTCTTGGATGTGTTTTTACCTCCGAGTTGGGAAGAACCAGTTCTCATATACTTTGTCACCCGAGGCAAATTAATGGATGTCACCACCTTGATTATTCATAAAAAAATATAGTACAAATATTTAAATATGAATTTATAAAATCAATAATCTTGACAAAAGAGAAAGGTAAAATTGCTACTGTAGATTGCATTTAGAGTGTCACATCATCCCAGTTGTGGTTTTTTTTTTTTTTGAAATTTTTTTATTTTCTTCTTTTATTTTTATATGGGAAAGACATCATCTAGGAAAGGCATTACTAAGGAAGGTATTATCACTTATCAGTAAATTCATTGTATCTACCCTTCATTGATTTATGTGCAGCAACAATTAAATTAATTATAATATTACAAAGACTTGATACCCAAGTCTAACAAATTATTATTTTAATTTCTCTCTTCAAATCCTTTTATCTATAAATACTAAAAGGACTGCTCAACATTTTTACAAAACAAAATAGATGCATCCTCCTTTACTTTCATTTTTCTCCATTCTCTTCTCTTCTCTTCTAATCAAAACTGGACAACCAATCTTCATTCTTCATTTCCTTTTTGTCATTGTCTTTGATTTGCATTGTGCCTGAAAATAGAAAACATATTTGATTAGACTACAAACTATTTATCTATGCAATTTATTAGTTACTTTGTTTGAGACTTATATTTTCTCATTATTTTGGTCTATTTTTTACAGGTAGGTAAGGTTCACTTTTTTCAAGGATCTTGCTTCTATGTTTCAAAGGCAAGGATGTCATTTCTTTCATGAATAATGTCTTTGGTAATACATTCTTAAATTACTAACTATATGTATAGTTTTTCTTTATAACTGTTTAAATTTAGAGTTTCTGTTAATATTGAAAGGAAATACCTTTCAAATATTACAATTCTAATATTGAAAGGAAAGACCTTTCAAATATTACAATTCATTCCCAATATCTGATTTTGCAGGTACATTTGAAGATAAAAATATGAAAATTTTCTTCAAGGTTGTCCTACTCAACACAATATATGTAAATCCATGAGGTTTCAGACCAAAGTGAAGATGAAAATAAGAAACTTACTTTGTTTTCACAATTGGAACATGTGTTATGTGGTAGACATGATTGTTTTGAGAAAAGATTCTTTGCTTAAATAAATTTAATCCATTAAATGTGAACCCTTGGAGTTAAAAGTGATTGAAATCTTAAAAGAGTCTTGGGATAATATGATCCACCTAATGGTGAGATAAGAACCCAATAACAAAAGCAAATCTAAATTGGAACTAATACAAAATTAAATACTAATTTGGAAGTAAAAAAGTTAATACAATCTGTACAATAAGAAATAATTTTCTTAAAAACAAAATTTATTTAATAAGTATCATCAAAAGATGATTTGTTAACTAGAAGACTTGCCCTAAAAAGAAACTAGAAGACTTAAAACAAGGATAGATCGCGCCCTTTCCAATATCAAAATAAGAAATTAGAGTTCAAATTAGAACTTGGATCTTTGTAATTTATATTATTCTCTAAAAGGTGAGTAATTTTAAAACTGATACCTCAATTTTAGCAGAAGCATTCACTCTCTCATATTTTTCTATAATTGGAAGAAGCTCAGGCAAAGAAATTTTAGAAAGGAGCATGCTTCATTAATTCATCCGCGCTGCACCGAATATATTACATTTAAACAAATGGGATCATGTCAGAATATTGAAGAACTTCATAAAATTTATAAACATAAAAAATTAAAAGTTTTTAACAGTACATGGTAAAATGTATTCAATTATTGGAAGTTATATAGTATCAATGATAAACACTAATAATATTTAAAGTTTAAAAAACCTATCAAAATGCACAATAATGGCAATCTTATATTCCTTGAAATAAAAAGAAAATGTACTAAAGGAAAATTTGTAATCACAAAGAAAAAGTTCAAGTAGTTATCATAAAATAGCAAGGAAAAAACTAAATAAAATATAAGAGATAGTTAACTTCCAAAAAAAGTAAAAGGAAAATGGATTAGAGAGAAGAAAATTCAACGCCACAGGCTGAAATTCACAAAGGAGTTAGAAAACTTACAAAAAAAACAACATGAATTTGAACTCATGCTTAACCCACGCTTAAAAAACAATATGAATTTAACATTTGAACTCATGCTTAACCCATTTTGTTAGAAAACTTGATACATCATAGGTCTATGATAAATTTAAAGAAAATCCGCAATTCAAATCATATTTTTGTGTAGGCATGTTACTTACACATTGATCACACAACTCTATCTCTGTTCTCTTTCAGTTTCCATCTCTCGATTGTACTGTTGGCTACTTGCTTACCGCATTCCATTTTGATTGAGAATTACTAAAAAATGACCGAAAAAATCACAAAATTTAAAAAATAAAATAAAATCAAAGATCATTTATACTATGAAGTATGAATTCTAATAACCTCTATAACAGTCTCAATGCAATGTCGCATAGGAATACCCTAAACTAAAATAATATGATCATAAAACAAGGGACTCAACATTCATCAAACATAACAATCACATTATTTAAACATGAGCAGAATTTTGTACCTCATCCTTAATATCACTACATTATATTATCTAAAAGGTGAGTAAATTTATAGTTTCTTTTTATAATTTATGGCTTTCATGAACTTTTTTGGTCTTCTTTGATATATACTAAATAGCAAAACATACCTAGACAATTATACCTCAATTTTGACTGCATCTTCTTTTTCTCCACATATCAACCACAAAAATATGGAACAACAATGAAAAATCACAAAAAGAAAACAATCCTTAAAACATAGCACAAATGAGATTAAATAAAAAATATTTACACAAAATATCAATTAACGCCTTCCTTTTCCCATGTTTTCAGTTTTCTTTTCTTTCAAAATTTAAATTCCTAAACCAATCTAACCCATGATTCCTAAACCAATCTTGATTTATTCAATTTTAATATTTAAACCAATCTAACTCACATGACTACATTTACTCAATGCAGTATTAAAATTTGTTGGGTAGGAAGCCTAAATTATCTTTCAAAATCCAATGAGGAAAAAATTGGTTGTTAGATCATGAATCCCCAATTAATTACTAATTTCGAAGTAAAAAGGTTTATATGCAATCTAAATAAAAAGAAAAATATCATATCAAAATAAAAGGGAAGAGAAGATAAAAATGGAGCCAAAATAATAGACAGAATACCCTCGAAATTAATCCTCGCGGCGGCGATGACTTCCGGTACGGTGGTCGCTGATAACGTTGCCCAGGTCGTGAAATTATGCAGTCCAACAGAGAGTACATATGATGAAGATTACAGATCTGGTACTGAACTCGACGGAATAGGTAAGATATATGGGGTCGAAAACGGAGCTTTTGACGGCGATAGTTTGGTAACAAACAAAAACATTCGTTTGGTGATTTTCCGGCGACCCACGGCGGAGCTCCGACGTTGACCGGTGGCTCCGGTGTTGACCACCACCCTTATTATTTTAATATATTTTAATTTAATGTTTTTATTAAAATATTAAATTAGAATTATTTTGAAAAAAATAATTAAAAAAAGGATGTTAAAAAATGATGATTTGGGCCAAATAAAAAAAATGTTGGGCTTCCTTTAAAAAAAAGAATGTTGGGCTTAGTTTAAAAAATATCTTTTTTTTATTGTTTATAAATCAAAGTATTCATTCATTAAATTAAATATATTTTCAAAATAATTAATAAAAAAAATTGTTTTTAAAATAATTAATAAAATAAATGTTTTTTTCATAATTAGTTAATAAAAAAAATTAAAATTGGTTTGACTATTGTCATTTGTCATTATTGTCAAGAGAAAAAAAAGTGAGTGAAAAATCAATTTAAAATTGGTTTAAAAATGAGTAACTCAATTTTTCTTACAAATCGGTTATAAATTGGTTCCGAACCGGATATGAACCAAACCCAAATTAGTTTTTTAAAATAACCGGTTTTTGATTTAAATGGTTTTGGATTTAAACCAAACCATAAATTAGGTTTGGGGTGATGTGGTTTTTAAACCATGCACACCCCTATAGATAGATATATAGGGATAGTTGAAGAGATGAAGAAAATTAGGTTCTTTTGATCAAAAGAGGCATACGCCACGGGTAGGTGTTGGAGAGAAGCTTGTGGTGGCGGCGAATAAGGAATGAGAGAATGAAGAGAGTTGGAACATTAGGGTTACAGAATGAAAAAGATTTACGTGAGTGGAGAAGGGTTGTGGTTTTATTTATTTATTTTTTTTAATCAAAGAAACGTTGTAATTAGAGATATTGGGGTTGGCCCAATTTTCGTAGTACAAGGCACTGCTGTATGGTGTGAATAGCATTATGTCCAAAATTACATTTATATTAAATTTTGGGTTAAATATGTTTTTAATCCTTATATTTTGCGAAATTGTCAAGAATAGTCCTTATATTTTAAAAATGGTCAAAAAAAACCTATAAAATTTTGCGAAATTGTTTTAAATTGAATAAAACAATTTCTTTTCTTTTTGATGAATAATAAAACAATTTTTTTATATGAATAATAAAACAAATTTAAACCTTTTTTCTGAGTGAAAACAAATTTAAACCTAAAGTTTATGTCACTTAATTTTAAAAATACCTACATAAAAAATATATATCTAACATTTATTAAAAATGATCAAATTATTTAAATATTAATTCTTATTATTGAAATTGTTTTTTGAATCTTAAACAAACTTAAGTTTATCTTATTTGCTTTCATGTCCAACTGGATTTTAATTATAGAGAAATGCTAATATGGGCACGTTCAAATAAATTTTTCCTAGACACATTCACAATAAAGGGAAAACAAAATTAAAGTGATACTGGTTGGTGTCACCATTTTATTTTTCTTTTAATTTTTTAATCAACGTGTGTGTCTAAATTTGTGTACACCTGCCCTTTTTCAAGGGATTTTTTTAGACAAGAACTACGTTTTTTCCTCTTTTCGGATGGTAAATTTTTCTCAGAATATGGAGTGTGAATCAAACCCATGTTTGAATTGAAATTGAGATACTGTTGCAAGATCTTCCCCTTTGAATCAGGCAGATTCATATCGGAAAGAATCTTCGTTAAAAAAAATTGTGTCTATATCTTGTGTGCCTTGTTTCTACACATTGTTGGATTGAAGATTTCATTGATGTTAGAATTTGAGAGGCCTATACTCAACCACAAAAGCTAGCTTGAGAGTTGAGGTTTGCACTACTTTATAAAGGCTATTTTTGTCATATCTCTAGCCAATGTGGGACTTCTAACACACCCCCTCACGCGCAGCACTATTGGACTTGGTGCGTGGAATCAACAACAACGGGTGACCCAAATATGGGAGGTCTCCACAACAAACAACAAATGGATCTAGGATATACTCTGATACCATATTAGAATTTGAGAGGCCTATACTCAACCACAAAAGCTAGCTTGAGAGTTGAGGTTTACACTACTTTATAAAGGCTATATTTGCCATATCTCTAGCCAATGTGGGACTTCTAACAATTGATGATAGTATTCAAGCAAAGACATGTCCATAAATGTTGTGTATCCTGAAGTTTTTCAAAAAATATAAATAGAAGATTGTTACATAGATTTCTATATAGTATGTACTTTATTATAAATTGATGTGTTATATTTTCGACAATTTTAATGCTTATATTTTTATTTATTTCAATTTACACTAACTTATTTTATTCATTTTCAATATATATATATGAAATAAGAAATACAAATAAAATATAAAAAATTAATCATCCGTGCATCGCACGGGTTAAAAACTAGTAAATGACAAAGCCACACATTGATTTTTAATAAATTTTACCTTTCTCAAAATAGCCACTAACTCATGTAATTTTAAAATTTATTCCTTTACGCAATTTTTAATCAGAGAAATCACAATCGTTTAGAGGAAGATTACAAATATTAGTTTTCCTTAACAATTTTCATTTTTCAAAACCTATAACGATGATATGAGAAATGAGTTATCTTGTCTTATCCAAATGAATTTGAAGAAGACAAAAATTCGGAGAAAATTAATATAGAAAACAAAAAAAAAAAATGATTTGGTATTTCGATGACAAGCAAATATGCATGATTTTTATTACTCCATCCGTTTTTATTTAATTGTCTAGTTTTGTCAGATTTAGTGTTTACAATTAACTGTCCATTTAGTGTTTTAAGGTAGGGGTGAACATGGGTCGGTTTCGGGTCAAATAAATCAAAACCGAAAATAACCGTGTATGGTAAAATAAAGAGGAGTATTTGGTATGTAAAAATAATTAATTATTATTACGATATGTGATGTTTAAGGAGGAGTATACATATATAGGATCTGGATTCTGTGCAGTCGTTTTTTGCTGCAGTCGTGCAGTCCTCTGATCAGTTGTAGATTCATATAAGTCATCATCGATATACTTTACATCACTCATTCCAAATACACAATGAGTGATTAAACAAGGTAATTTCCCATGTGGAAGAAGCCATTGACAAATTTTACAATTAGAGTATAACATCAACAAAGCCTTCCAAAATAGAAATATTTCTCATCCATTGGAGAAAATGCATTTCCACATAACCCTTCATACTGAAACCCTTGAGAGTCCTGAGCGAGGCTCAAGGGATTCGAGTAATCGCTTAACATTAGTAACAATGCCTTGTGAATTAGAATAACTACCCCGCGAAAGGTATAAGCGATTTAACTCATGTTTACCGATGAAATTAGCTTCTTTAGCATCCCATTCAAGGTTGTTAAAATCGCGATTTAAAACGTAAAATCGTAGCTTTTACGTTTCTAGGTAGCAATTTTGAGTTAAATCATTGGTAGAATCGGTGAAATACTAGTTTTTTTTTTAACTTCAAAAACTTGTGAAATATTAACATCTTGTTTTTTGGATAATTTTTTTATGTTATTTTGATGACTTAGTGGGTAATTTGTGTAGTTTGATGACTTTGATCAAAGTTTATGAATATTGCATGTTATTATGGTGATTTAGTATATTTTATCTTTTAAATTAAGTTGAAATTTTAAATTATTGATGCATTATAATATTATATATATATATATATATATAGGGGTTTGTTAACTTAGACCCACCTAAAAACATGAAGGTCTAAGTTAGCAAGGTGCACCTTTTCACTTTTGACAAAAAAACCATTCATATTTATTATTCAAAACTAGTCAAAAAGGATAGTTTAGTAAGTTTCATTAAATTATTTAACACTCACTTGCTAACTTAGACCCACTTAATGATAAATATTTGCAACCTAAATAAACAACCTAGGAAATAAAAAAATGACAAAATCCAAACACAATTCCTTAAAATTAACAAACTTTATCATCAAACTGTAACATATAATCAATCACATTAATTCTACTAATCACATAAAATCAATCAACAAAATTAACCTGAAGGAAAAGCAGTTTTCTCATTTTTTTTAAACCTATTTCATAATTTTTTTTTTTAAAACCAATATTGTCACATTTGTTTTTTTTATTTATAGTCAAGCCTTACGTGAATTTAAAAAAATCTGGAACATGTATATAAAAGAAAATTGGAATATGAAAAAATAAAACTGTAGTTCACATGAATCAATGATTTTAATTAAGCCATGAATTTAAATATATATTCTGGTTTTCTTTTTGGTACATGAGTTTTCATGTTTATAACCACAAATAGCATAGGCTTAAATAAATTAGAAAATATATTGTTTGCTTAAATAAAATTAGAAAATATTCCATAAAAATTAGAAAATAAATTGTTTGTCCTTTTTTGATTTCCTAGGTTGTTTATTTAGGTTGCATATATTTATAATTTAGTGGGTCTAAGTTAGCAAATGGGTGCACAATATTTAATAAAATTTACCTAACTAACCATCAATTTTCTAGTGTAAAATAACTAAATATCAAGGTTTTTTTGTCCAAAGTGAAAAGGTGCACCTTGCTAACTTAGACTTCATGTTTTTAGGTGGGTCTAAGTTAGCAAACCCCATATATATATATATATATATATATAAATATATATATATATATATATATATATATATGTCGTGCATATAATTTTAATATGAGGTAAAATCGACGTTTTTATGTTTCGATTTTACCTAGCAAAACGAGTTAATGTAAAATCTCGATTCTGACAACCTTGGTCCCATTGGCTCTGCATATTCACAATGAAAGTACTCGATGTTTTCAGACAAGTTAACTTCCCAATTTTGGATGGCATTGATAACTAATGACACGCAATTTTTAATCAAAAGATGTCCGAGATCTTGTAATTGTGTGAATTTTTCGGGAAGACTAGAAAGGTAAGTAATATTTGCAAATTCTTCAAGCCACAAACAGACCCAAGCAAAGCTTTAATATTTCACAAGGACTTGTGTGTGCAAGAACTTGAGAGAGACAGACCGACCAATCATGGATATTCCCCCATCCAAGGCAGCCGGCATAAATTTTAAATTACAAAATTTTTTGAAAAAATTGGTCTCAAACAGAGATTGAATACAAACATTGACACTGCTGCAGAATTGAAATATTACAAACCGAAAAACGGGACACAGACACAGTTTAAAATTTAGTTGAAGTTAAAACTGAAAAGTAAGGATTCATCCAAAGCATAAAGGATGTGAAGTTACAGAGAAATAGCCAATTACAAGAAAAATTTAATTACTCATTCCTTCCAGAGATGCTGTGTTGTTGTGAAGAACATACAGATGATGAATCTTGAGAAAGATTTCCACGAGTCTAGAATTTCTTCTGCAGTTTTCAGTAAGTTATTAATTTGTTGTCAAATGCATTAAATAATTAAATTTATATAATTTTTGTTATTAATTTTGTTTAGTTTTAACTTCTAAACAAATTTTCTGTTTTAATTTGTTCCAAATTTCTACCTTTAGCATAGCACATGTTAAGGAAATATAAAACATGGCATTCCCAAAGGACAAACTGACCCTACATTGAATTGTTGAAAAGATTACTTGAGTAATTAGTATTGTGAATATCAAACACAACCAATACAGTATTTTGTGATAACTTGTATGCAATAAGTATTGTGAATGTCATGTATTAAACAAGGTACATATTCAAAATAGGTTAAAACAGGATACTTAAATAACATTATATATTTCAACAGACTAAACAAAATAAAATTAATATCCTTTTGATGCAAGTAGTGTGTTGATCTTAGAAAATGGAGAAAGATATGTTTCATGGTGCAACAAATGCACTTCCATATTCCATTCTGAAAAATCATTCCCTGCATTTAGAGTTACAATATGTCAAAAATCACCATACATTTTGACAGAAAAACACAATCTATGTAGCACTAACTCAAACATAGATATCGGACATGATACTGACACGGACATGTAAGACACTTGATAATAATAATTTCAAAAAAAAGAACGTTTCAATGTCACTAAATAATGTCGGTGTCGTGCAGGTGTCAGACACTAGACAAGCATTAAATCTAAAGTGTCGGTGCTAAATAGATTATATATGGTTAAGAAGAACAAGATGAAAAAAGCAAGGGATTCAGTAAATTACCAAAGGGTAGCAATGTTCCTTTTGCAATTAACTTCAAATCAGGAACTTGAGAGCTATCTTTCGCCAATCTTCCCCAGTTCCTTTCTTGCATCGCTTCTCCAGCATAGGACTTGCATAAATAAGCAGCGTATGCAAGTTTATCCTTGCAAAGACAAGCCAAGTCTCCCATACCTTCTGACAAGGATATTAAATTATGACATGAAACAATGGTCAAAGTTCGAAGCAAAATCAAACCTTGCAAAACATGCATCGTAAAAGACTCAAGTGTCCCACAACATGAAACGTAAAGCTCCTCCAGGGCACTAAGAGAGCATAGATCATCAGATAATACATTGAGTTCTATGAAATTTATGATAAAAAGTGACTTAAGATTTTCTAAATTTGCATCGCAGAACTCAGAAAAGTGAAGATAAAACTCATAGGTTAATCCACCAGCATCAATGATTTCAAGAGATGGAAGGGATAGCAATGCCAACTTGGCAACACATGAAATTCTTAAGTAGGAAAGTTGTGGTAGCATCTCTACTACTTCAGTTTTCAACATCTTCTCTAAGTTTGGTAAACTACTCAGAGTCAACATCTTCAATGAAACGAAAGCCCTCTAGGATGTAGATTCATATACGTCATCATCAATGTATTTTACACCTCTCATTCCAAATATATAAAGAGTAATTAAACACGATAATTTACCATGTGTAGGAAGCCGCTCACAGTTTCTGCAGTCGTAAAGTATAACCTCAACCGGCCTTCCAAAATAGAAGTATTATTCTCATCCAATGGGGAAGATGTATTCCCAAATAACCCTTCATCCCAAAACCCTTGAGACCTGTGGGAGGCTTAAGGACTTCGAGTACTCGCTCCACATTAGTATCAATGGTTTGTGAATTAGCGTGAATATCCCATGACAGGTATAAGCGATTTAACTCCTTTTTACCAATCAAAATAGCTTCTTTAGCATCTTCACTTGACACATTCTCAAGGCCTTTGATGTGTAGCTTTCCTCCTAGCTGTAACTCACGTAACTCTGCTAAACCAAACCCCATCTTCGAATCCACAATGAAAGTGCTCAATGTTTTTAGACAAGTTAACGTACTAATATTGGAAGGCATTGATACTAATTCAGTGCAATGTTTAATCACAAGATGCCTGAGATCTTGTAATTGTGTCAATTGGTTGGGAAGACTAGATAGACTTGGACAAATATCAAGTTTTATTATTGCAAGTTCTGCAACTTACAAATAGACCCAGGCAAGGATTTGATGGGACTTTCAAAAAGTTCCAAGTACCTTATATGCGTTAAACCCTTTAGTGCTAAAAGTTGCAAAGAACTTGTAAGTAATGCTCGAAGAGGAGTGTTTGATAGCAACGAACCCAACTTTCCAAAGCGAGCATTATTTAACTCAAGAAAAGTTCGTAAAGATTCAACTTTCCTGAAATGGATAGTGTTGTAGTTTAATGGGTTATCAAACTTAGAAAAGGAACAACTTATATGAGGAACTCTGCTAGACTAATTAGTCAAGCTTGAATCACCAGAAGCCACACATTCTTCTCCCATATATGGACCTGAGGTCTAATATTTGGACCTGATCCTCTGCAGCACTTCCTTGCACCTAGATCTAACAGCTCTACCATAATTGCTTAACAGTAGAGGGTCTCCTTTATCTACAAATTGCTTCATGTATATCTGCTCTAATACTTTATTTACATTGTAGTTACCCTTACATATTCTGCAATATAACAGTGTTATAATATCTTTCATTTCATCGATTCTGTTACATATAAACTGAACTTTGACCATGACAGTGAATGAAAAAAAATCCTTGAAAAATATGATGTAATAGTAGAGCCAATTGTTGTTACAAATATCATAATTTGGAAGAAAAGGATAATTATTAAGGAATAAAAACAGTCAAACACAATTGTTGTTACAAATATCATAATTAAACTATTAAATTATATCTTTTAATTAAAATTAAAACAAGTGCAATAGTGAGCCAATTGCACCAACCATCTTTTATAAATATGAAAAGAAATAAAAGTTAGATGGTTGTTTTCTAATTCAAAAAACAAATTGTAGCTTGCAAGCATCTCACCTAGTTTTACTCTTATAAAAGACCTCTAGCAATCATTTCACGATGAAGTTTGTCCGCCTTCTCATTCATGCCATTTTTCGACAAAGAACGAATAAGAATTTTGTAAGTTATGGCATTAGGGGTGCAACCGTTATCTTCCATTTTTGACAATAAGGACAATGCTTCATCAAACAAGCCCTCATTACAAAGCCCATCAATCATAACAGTATACATGTTCACATTAAACTGGTAGCCATTAATCAAAAGACCGTGATAAACCTCTAGTGCATCCTTAATTCTTCCATTTTTGCATAGTCCATCGGCAAGTATAGTGTATGTACACGAATCTAGCTGAATTCCGTGGTCTTTGATCTTCGCTAATAATTCAATTGCCTTGTCCACCTGATGGTTTTTAAACAATGCATCCAATATAGAAGTGTAAGTGACCACATCAGCAGGTTGGCCTCTATCATGCATCTCATCAAGAAGATCCCAAACATCAGAGATTCTCCCCGATTTGCAAAGTCCATCAATAAGTGAATTGTATGTTACAGTATTAGGAATCATGCTTTTTAAATGCATTTCTTTGAAGAGATTCACGGCTTCATCAACCATTTTATTCTTGCATAATCCATTAATCATGACATTGTAGGTAACAACATCGGGTTTCACTTCCGTTCGAGCAATAGTGTTGAATACATATGTGGCCATGTTCACTTCTTTAACCAAAAAATACCCATCTATTAAAGAATTATAAGTAAAAACATTTGGTTTCAAACCTTGCTTTATAATAACAGCTAAGACATTTCTAGCTTTTCTCACCTCTCCTTCTTTAAATAAACCATCAATCAGTATACTAAAAGTCTGAATATCCGGGCTGATGTTTTTCAACAACATTTCATTTAACAATCCAACAGCTTCTTTGAATTGACCCACAATATAAAGGCCATATATTAAATTAGTGTAAGTGATAACATCAGGATAAATTTTCTTGACAGTCATTTCAGAATATAAAAGAAAAGCATCACTCACGAGTTTATCCTTGCAAAGACTATCAATGACTGTGTTGTACATTACCACGTTTGGTTCAACCATTAACGATTCAATCCTTCTAAGCAACTGAAGGGCAGCTGTTGTTTCTCCTTTTTTACATAATCCATCAATCAAGATTCCATAACTAATTTGATTAAGCTGAAATCCCTTTGATATAACTTCGTCGTGAAAATCCAATGCTTTCTTAATCTGACCACTAAGACACATTCCTTTCATAAGTGCAGTCATTGTTATGGTATTAGGCTGATAACCTAGTTTGATAATCTTAGCCAATACAGAAAATGCAAAATTGAGTTGACCAAGTTGGCAGAAACAATTGAGCAAGATGTTCAAAGTAACAAAGTTAGGTTGAATTCCATTGAGTTCCATTTGATGAGAGAGTGAAATAGCAGTGTGAAACTGCTTGTTTCTAACAAGGGAACCTAACATCTTACCGACTTCGAACACGGATGATGGGGTAGGGTTGATATCGAGAATTCGATTGAATGAAGAATCAGCATCATTAACATTAACAACAAGATTGTGACGTAATTGGGAATTGGAATTAGGTTGAGAGTAAAATCGGCGACGATTGAAATTGGGAATTGGAAGACACAAATTGTTGGAAGGAGAAAGAGTGATAGAAGCAGCAGCGTGACTTAACACTGAAAATGACATTTTAATGGTTTGAGAGTGAAGAATGAGATGTGGCGAGACTGTTGGTAGTGATTCAGTTTAATGCTATTGCAACTTTAACAACTCAGTTTCGGATAAGATTGATAATCCTCAACCGTCAAATCTCTGCAGTGTTCTTTGTTGCTCCATTTTCAGCCAAATACCACCCTGAAATTTTAAAATTTATCAAATACCCCCATGAAATTTGGAAATAGGTAAATACCTCCTTGAAATTGTAAAACGTCAATCAAACTGCCCCCTGTTCCGTTTACTCCATCTATTTTGATGATGTAACTGTTAACAACATACGTCCACCTGCCAACGTGGTGCCACGTACACGAGTAATTGATTATGATACACGTCACATGAGATAATGGACTAAAATTTGCAAAATCAGTGGACAAATTGCTCTAATTTCAGTCAATTAGCCTCCTGATTTTACAAATTTTAGTCGATTATCCTCTTGTGACGTGTATCCCGATCAACTACCCCTCTCATGTGATGTGGCATGTATGCAGTTAACAACAATGTCATCAAACTAGACGGAGTAAACGAAGCAGGGGGCAATTTGATTGATATTTTATAATTTCAGGGGGTATTTGCCTATTTCCAAATTTCATGAGGTATTTGACAAATTTTAAAATTTCAGGGGGTATTTGACATTTTACTCATTTTCAGCCACTAGATTAAATCAACTGTACATAATATAAACTGAAAATAAAAATTTAATAAAATGTAAAAATTAAATAAATTTTAGGGCATGTATAGTATAAGAAGCCGGATAAGAATAGTGACACGATAGGCACATATCATGTCATGATATCAACATGATAAAATATATATTAACTTAGCGGTGTACATGGGTTGGGCAAATCCGGTCAACCCGGTCAAACCCACCCTATCTAACCCAAAAAAGTGGGTTGGATCGGGTCATTGGGTGGGTATGGATTTCAAAATGAAATATCCATAAAAAAAATTGGGTTTTGGGCAAAACCGGACTCAACCCAAAAAACCCACCAACCTACTTAATTTGTAGTGTTATGATTTTTAAAAATCATTTTAATATAAATAACAAAGATTTTTCTTTTGTAATTTGAGAATTAAAAGGGAAAAGTCACATGTTATTATCAAAAAAAGTTGCAAGTGTGTTTATTCCCAACGGTAAAACATTTTGTACATCACGATTTTAACGCATTTTCTGATAATCTCCTTCGAGTGTTCACTCTTCGACTTATTTTGGTCATTTAAAAGTAGTTGTGCTAAAAAATATCATTCTTTGAAAATAGTGAAAATATGTTGTTTTTATGAAGAAAAAAAATATGATGATGATATTATCATATTATGATGCTAAAAATATATTGAAAATATGTTACATTATTTTTTAAGAAATAAAAAATGTTGAGTTATTTTTATGAAAAAATACGATGATTCGTCATTTGGTCATTTAATTTTGAAAAAACTAAAATTTGGGTAGCCCACTACCCACCCAACCCAACCCAAAAATAAGTGGGTTTGCCCAACCCGGCCCAATGGTAAAGTGGGCGGTTATTTTGCTCGACCCAACCCGGAGTACAACATATGGTTCGGGTTTTGGTTTTGGCCAAATCCAACTCAATCTGGCCAATGTACACCCCTAGTTTAAATAACAAAATTAACCAAAAAAAAATAGAAAACAACAACAAGCCATCGTAAAAAAAAAAAGGTTTATTGTTGCTATCCGGTGCTTAACCCACCAAAAACTAAGGAAAAGAATAACAAAACGCCAACATGATAGGATTGATAATAGGTTAACTTTATATTTTCCTATTGGTGCATCAAACCACGGATAACAACATGATAGATAGGTTAATTGTATGTTATCTTGTCTCTCAATCCGGCGCACCAAACGGACCCTAGGTAATTAAGAATGACAATGATAATTACGTAGTGTGGGGTGCATATATGTATATACTAGAACTTTGACCCGTACGGTGCACGGGTCTAATTAGCCGAAATATGAAAAAATAAGATATAAAATTTGTAACACTAAAACGTATATAAAAAAGTCGAGTACCATTAAATATTAGTTCGACAATAAATTTGGATAAATGTTCATGCAACATAAATTATGGTGTATTACGAAATACTTATTTATAGACTACATTGAAAGTTTTATTCGTATTTTCATCGTATTCGTCGATAATCAATATTTTTAATCATTCTCTTTAAATAACTCTTAAAGTTGCAACATACAACTGACCATGTAAAAACATTGTCGACAAAAAATATATCCCAACATGCTTAAGAGATTGTCCGTGACTCGTATTAATGGATGCGGGTTTGATTTCCATGCTAGACAAATTTGTATTTTTTTTAATATAATGGACCACATGAAAATGAGAGGAAAAACAAATTTAGGGTTAGCATTTCGGATCAAGATTAGAATATAAGAGATATAATAATAATAATATAATAATAGTAGGAAGCTAACACTAATAATAAATATTAATACGATGGGTTAAAGGTTGCGGATTCGATTCTTGTTGAATTAATAATAACAATAATAATAATAATAGTAATAATACAATAATAATAATAATAATAATAATAATAATAATAATAATAATAATAATAATGAAAGGGAAAATGAGCGGGGAAAAAATTAGGGTTAACGCAAAACGGAACAAACTTATAATATATATATATATATATATATATATCCTTATTAAATTTGCTGTTTGAAAGAAACATACTCTTGATTAGTCAAAGTAAATAAAAATATGGATTAGGAAACAAAACAATAATCCTAATTTGATGGAAAAAAACGCCAATTCCTATAATATATGAGAAAATCAGGCAAGAGATTATCATTATATTTTCTTTGAGATTTTGATCTTTTTATTATATATGTTAGTTAATATGTTAATGGCGTGTTTTTTATTTACTCCATACCCATATTATTAATTTATTTGCCCCACTAATATATTAAATATATGTTTATATCTCACTATGAAAAAAATATGTTTGTCCTCACATGAAGGAAACCTTAGTTATGATGTCTGGATTTAATGAAGCAACTTCATTTGGCAAGTATCTTGGTGTACCTCTAATTGGGAGGGCACCAAAACGGTCGGATTATAATTATTTAATAAATCAAGTGAAAACCAAACTGTCGGCTTGGAAAGCAAAGCATCTATCTTATGCTGGGCGAATCACTTTATCAAAGGCAGTTATTGAAGCTATTCCTCTATATCCCATGATGACAACGACGATCCCTAAAGCGTGTCTAAATGAGATTCAAAAAATCCAGAGAGCTTTTATTTGGGGAGATGCCAATGGTAACAAGAAATATCATGCGGTGAGTTAGGAAAAGGTTACTCTTCCGAAAGCTTATGGAGGCTTGGGTATGCGTAGATTAGTTCAAATGAACAAAGCTTGCCTTATGAAGATGGGATGGGTCATACGAAGTGGTGAGGATGCTTTGTGGATTGAGGTTATGAAAGGAAAATATGACAGAGAAAATACAAACTTTGAACATGTAGTTGCCAAAGCACAAGACTCAACCTTATGGAAAAGTTTAGTCCACACATGGCATTATTTTGATGGTTATGAGTTTTGGAATATTGGAAAAGGTAATTTGGTAAGAGCATGGACAGATAAGTGGTTGTATAATGAGACATCAATTGAAGCCATGGGAATTATGGTACCTGAGAGCATGCAATATTTAATGGTTAAGGACTTGGTGGATGATAATGGATGTTGGAATTTTGATTTACTAAGGACCTGGTTGCCACATAATATTATTAGTAAAATGTATGCACTTCTACCACCTCAAAATGATGGAGATACTGACAAAAGAGTTTGGAGCGGTACCGATAATGGCCAATTTTCTATCGCTTCGGCTTACAAACTGGTGTGCAATTTTAGCGATAACAGCCGAGAAATGGAGTGGCTGCGTATATGGAAACTTAAAGTTCCAGAACGCATTACAAGTTTCATTTGGCTTGTTCGGCATGATCGGCTATTAACAAATTACCGGAAGAGTAAAATGCATATCGGAGAACCATGGTGTACACATTGTGTAGATATTGTTGAAGATACATTACATGTCTTGAGAGATTGCCCATTAGCTAAAAGTGTATGGTGTAATTTATTGAATAATGCTGCTCGAGAGAATTCTTTTGCTGCAGAACTCAAGGACTGAATTCACATGAATTTGCAGCAAGATTTGGGAAGAAATATGCATATGGAATGGTATGGTGTATGGGCAACAAGTTGTCATTCTTTGTGGACTTGGCGGAATAGAGAAACACATGATGAAACAAGGCTGCGCCCCATTCATCCATGGCGATACATTCTTGACTGCCATTTACAGTATATGGCAGCAAATGTTAATAATATCGCTCTCTCAACTCGACAACAGATGGAGGTGGACATTGCGTGGCAACAACCAGAGGCGGGCTGGGTTGTTCTAAATACGGATGGCGCGAGTAAAATGGATGTGGCAGCTGGTTGTGGCGGGTTACTCCGTAATTCACATGGCCAATGGATCGGTGGATTCTCTCGTCACTTAGGAATATGTAGTGCTTATCTCGCTGAGTTGTGGGGTGTACTTGATGGTCTTAGGCTTGCGCGGGAACGTGGTATCACAAAGTTGAAGGTGCAAGTGGATTCTCGAGTTGTGGTTCAGACACTAAATAGTTCTAACATTGGTAGCACTGTCGGATCGATGGAGACTTATTCGATAGATTCGTCAGCTGTTAGCATTGGATTGGGAGATTAAAATTTGTCACACATACCGTGAAGGGAATGCATGTGCGGATGCTCTTGCAAACATGAGATGCGACCATGGACCTGGACTTCGTGTTTATGATCAATGTCCGGCTATTTTGAGTAGTTTATTACTTATGGATGTAATGGAAATTTCTACCCCTAGAGTCATCTCTATTTAGTTTCTTTTCTTGGGCTTAGGCCCCTTTTTTTATCCAAAAAAAAAAAGTCATACTGTAAAAAATAATATGATATGCATAAAATAATGTAAATAGAAACAACTATATATTTTTAATAAATAGACCGATATGAAATGAATGAATATAGTTGTTTTTGAGTCAAAAAAAATAAATCGACTGATATATTTTATTAAGGAAAATTGATTGATATTTTTTTTTTTATAATAAATAGTTTGATATATCGCTATAACAGCACCGAAATAATAATAATAATAAATTATTTTTTATAATAGAAAAATCTGAATATAGTCATGTACGGGGACGATACTATAACATATTGAGGCAAGAAATAAGTAGGAACTTATTATAACATATGGAGGACCGATCGAAATTATTCGAAAATAAATTGTAATATAGTCGTGTATGGACGTTATGATAACATGCTGAGAGCCAAAATAAGTAGAAACTTTGCATATCATATATTGAATAATAATATTGAAACGGTTGATCTTACAAAACTCTGTTAATTGTGAACCAACATTAAGAAAAACAAAAAACAAAATACAAAGGATAAATTTCAAGATTCAACGATAAATATTTAAGTAAATATCTTCATTTTTTTCACGGACATAACAATCGACTTTTATATGATCATCTACTTGAAGTCTTCTCGCCGCAACCAATCTTTTCCACTCGCCACCAAGTTTGAAATGTTTATACAGAAAAGAAGTATATATGAGCACACAGTCCCATTTGTTTCCACAATCATCAATTAAATTCATGGTAGTTGTTGTTTTATGCAAATCTTTCTGACCAAAATCTTCATATGACGTATCTATAAAATGAAAAATTGTATTAGTTGGGTCAAAAAACAAAACATACAAAATATAGAGAAAAAAGTTCAAATTTATTAATCTTACCAAAAACCCATTAGTAATGTCATAATATGTTAATTTTTCTCATACTCTACCAAATGATGAACCATGATGCTCATATGAGAGTAATTCAGTTAATTCCGGAAGATCATCAACAAATTCCGTACCAACACGGGAGAGATCTATTTTAAATTTAATCGGGGCGGTGGATCAATTACTTGTCCGAACCCATCCTTCAATAAACATTACCCTTAATCTTTTCCACTAAAATCTGATACTGATCTCCTAAAGGATCTACCAATGTTGCAAAACGCCTAACTTCGTTACCAAAATCTCGAGCAAACATCTTAGGAAGCATTATTGCACCCTACAAAGTATATCAGAATAATATTTAGACAAACTGTGGGCAAAAAACAACATGAACAAATATGTGTCAAATTAAAACTTACTTCGTTTATATCAAATTCAACAATATATGTGCGGTATTCACTTGCAACTTAGCTATCAACTTATCTCGAGCAGTAGTTGGATTTGGATGCATAGGACCTAATATAAACAGGAAAGAAATTAAGATTTAATTAAGATCTATAAATAGGAAAGAAAACAAAAAAGAGATTAGAGTTCAACTAAGATTCAATATAAATAAACTAAGATTCAATATTAATAGGAAAGAAAACAAAAAAGAGATGAGAATTCAAATAAGATTTATAGCAACCTCTCAAAAGATTGAGAGCAAGATCAATGACGGTATTAGGTGCAGACATTTGTTTTATGTATGAAAGGTGGAACAAAGTATAGCATAATGCTTATGGATTGGAAGGGAATAAGTATAACAGAATATGCAAAAGGTAAGTATGTAACTGAACACCTATTTATATGGAATGGAATAAGGATTAACATGAAGAAAAAAAAAATACCTTGGAGAAACCAAGCATTAATGGCCGCCCCAATGGTTATTGTAAGATGCAGAGGAATAGTTTTCCAAGGAAGGTATTGAAGCACCACTACAAGAAATTGGTTATTTAGTGGCAGCAAAATTCCCTCAAAAAGTGCTAATTTCCGCCAGTAAGTTCAAATTTACTGGCGGAAATGGTCTGCCAGTAAATAATCGGTAGTAAATTTACTGAGGAAAATTCCGCCTGTAAATTCATCAAAACGTGGAAAAAAAGCAACTGAGAACTTAGTGGCGGAAATTTCCGCCAGTAACTTTTCTGTATTAAAAAAAAAAAAGAAAAAACGGATAATATAATAATAATATATATATATATATATATATATATATATATAACTTTTCTATTTTTTTCCATAATATATATATATATATATATATATATATATATATATATGGAAAATGCTTATTTGTAAGAATTGGTAAAAAACAAGAAAGAGAAGAATGAATCTCAACCATCCATTAAGACCACTACCCCATGATTTCTATTAAAAAGGAAATTAAATTTATAATAAATTAAAATCATCCTCTAAAATAATGACATGTGCCCATTCTTGCATTTCTTGCTCAAATTTTTTCTAACAAAATAGCAATGCTCTATATATATTAATAATTAAAATATATTAATAATTAATATTAATAAAATATAATAATTAATAAATTCATACCACATAAAATATAAAAATCATATTCAACAAAATAAAATTATACCAGATACATCAATCCCACACAAAATAGTGTTAAATATTACAAATTTAAATTGCAATAAAATAGATTCATCAAAATATAAACTAATATCTAATTATTACTAGAATTCCTATTGTAGTACCGACTATTTTGATTTCCATCAGCACTTCCTTCGTCTCGACCTGCTGCAAGTAACTCATCAATCATGTCCTCGCTTACCCTCGCATTATCACTCCTCATGGCGGTAGGATTAAATGGTGGGACTTGAGGGACTTGACTTGGCGCATAATAAAAAATAGGCCGATAAAGTATCTCCTGATATGCGACGTATCTTGCCCTGCTCGTGAACTGCCGCCAGACTCTGGAAATGATGATGATGAACTCTGGAATGAAATCGCATGGACTCATGAACTGATGAGTGGCGAGGTAGCATATGCGGCAAGTTTGGTTGTTGCTGATGAGGATGCGAGCTGACATATGCTGAGTGGCGAGCTGGCATATATAGAGGTGTAAGCGGATCAGAAAAATCCAATTGAACCGACGATCCAAACCGGAAAAAAAACCGATTTTTATGGTTTGGATCAAAAATCGAACCAAACCAATTGAAAACCGATGTGGTTTGGTTCGGTTCTCGGATGGAATTTTAAAAACTGATGAACAAACCGAACCAAATATATATATATATATATATATATATATATATATATATATATATGTTATTAAGTTTTTTTTACAAATTATATATTATTATTATGTTAATTTTTTTTAGGTAGCTCACATCAATTAAAAAACAAAGGCAAAAATACATTAATCTCCCCTGAGCTTTGTGTATGTGTCACTAACACCCCCTCTATTTTATGATATTGTTGCTGTTGTGGTTGTTGCTGATAATGTTGTCCCTGCTGGTTTTGTGATGAAAACCTTTGCTGCAACAATAATTCCATTTCCTGCCTTGCTTCAGCTCGGAACTGCGACCTCATTTGTTCGACCTGAGATTGGAGTTGAGATGCGACCTCAGCTTGGACCCGAGCATCATTATCAGCTTTGATGCGGCGTTACATCTCTTCTAAATCGAACTGTGCATGAGATCGAGCTGTAGAACTGCTACAAAAAATTAAATTATATATACCTGGACTTGTGCCGCTTCATCTGTATCCCATGACCCATCAGGTCTTTTGTGGAAGAACTCGTGCATTTGACACATATTAAGGGAAAAATATTCAGCACGTAAGGTAGCCCCAGATGTCTGCCCACTGTAACGACCCGATTTTATTACTCATATTATATTTATTCGTTATATTATTTTATGTCTATTATTATATTTTCATAAGCGATAATTAATTAATAAGCGAGAGTATTAGTTAATTAGACGAGTTTGTGAGAATTACACGAGAGTGGGCTTAAGGGTTATTGGGCTTTGTGACATTGAGCCTAAGTGACTATTGGAAAGGGGAGACCTATATAAGGCCATTTAATGTGAGAAAATCACATTTTCTCATGTTCTTTTAGAAGAGTAGAGAGAAGGAAGAGCTTTGTGTGCTACGGCAAGGGAGAAGAATTCGAAAATCAAGGGAAAGATCTGAGAATCGTCTAGCTAAGGTAAGAGAGTTAGTATTCATAATTGTGAGTGGCTAGAGAAATGGGAGAATGTCGATTTCTCTGAACCCAAACTTTCTCCACTCAATTTTCGTGGGTTTTTGGGAGAATTTTCCTAAATGAAAATGAAATCTAACACTCATAACATGTTTAATATGTTAAGGATAAGTAGTATGGACGATTTCAAAGAGTAAAAATGGGTATATGTAGATGTTTGAAAGGATATGTGGAAGTTTATGAGTTTTTGAATAATCTTGGAAAATTCTTAATTTTTGGTATGAAATTTTGTAGATCTAAGAATCAAGTGGTACTTTTATTTATTGATTATGATTTCTAACTCTCTGTTTTGTGTACCTCTAAACCGTTGGGTGGTTCAGATCACCAGGTTGAGGAGTTCGCTCAGGATTAGGAGTTCGTGCTTGTGCTATACTTAGCATACGTTTTGGTTAGGAGCTAGTTAGGCTACTCCTTTAGTATTATCTTTTTGGTTGTAATAGTAAATGCTCTGATAGTTGTAACATCGAGTCGGGGGTCATATGCTTGAACTCGTTTATAACTTGTTTATTTTGTTGGCATTGCTATCTGTAAATTATAACTTGGTGATGATATGGCTTGTATGATAACTCTTAGCCTCTGAATATGTTACGATTATCGTGATAACAACTATTTGATAATCGAATTGTATTCTGTTGTGGTTTACTGTGTATAATCATGATGAATGCCTTGCATGCTTGGTTCTGTTTTTAATTTTTCATGTAATGCCTTACTTGCTTAGTGTTTATTTGCTTATACTTTAATAAATATGCGCTTAAGGGGTTAGGGTGTTACAATAGTGGTATCAGAGCAAGGTCGGTTCATGTGGAACCAATTAGGAGTTATTACCCTTATATATTCGACATATGTAGAGGTAACAATGTGGATATTAGTTGCAAGCTTGTTGTTGGGTTGATTGATTGTTCAGGAATCATGGCTGGAAGAACTAGCGCTCAGATCGCAGAGACTTTGGCTACTATGGCTAACCTTTTGGCTAGAGGCAATGAACCTGCAAGAGAGGATGAGAAGAGGTTGGAACGATTCCTGAAGCACAAACCGTCATTGTTCACTGGAGGGTATGCTCCACAGGTTGCTATCAAGCGGGTGGAAGAACTGGAGATCATCTTTGAAGCTATGGGATGTTCCGAGGTGAACAAGACTACCTTGGGAATGTATGTGCTAAGGGAGGAAGCTTGGGTGGTGGAAGAATACTAAGCTCAGGCTAGGAATTGGTGCAATGATGGTCACTTGGGAAGTGTTTAAGAGGGAGTTTCTGAGGAATTACTTTCCGGCGGATGTTAAGAATAAGAAGGTTATGGAGTTCATGAAGCTTGAACAAGGAACACGTCTGTTGCGGAGTATGCTGCAAAGTTCCAATCGTTGTGTGCTTTTTGTCCATATTACAACGCCGCAGAAGCTGAGCATGACAAGTGTGTCAAGTTTGAAAGTGGGTTGCGTCCTGACATCAAGCATGTCATTGGTTTTTCAGAGATCTGAAACTTTGCCACTCTAGTGGCGAAGAGCAGAATTTGTGATGAGGACGGAAAGGCCAAGCGTAGTTACTAAAAGGTGATGACTGAGAAAAGAGGAAAGGGGCAAGACCGTGGAAAACCTTATGGTGACAAAGGGAAGAAATTCGTTGAGAGTAGTGGAGCAAAGAAGAAGAATAATGGGCAATGCTATAAGTGCGGAGAGATGGGTCACAAGTCTTTTGAGTGTCCAAAGAAGGGAGACAAGTGCTTCAATTATGGAAAGTTGGGACATAGGTCCGATGTTTGTGATTGGAAGCCGACTTGCTTCAATTGTGGTGAAGAGGGTCACAAGAGTCTAGCATGCAAGAAGCCAAAGAAAACAATGGGGAAAGTGTTTGCTTTAAATGGAGGAAATGCGGATCAAGTGGATAATCTCATTAGAGGTACGTGTTTCATCTATAACACTCCTTTAATTGCGATTATTGATACGGGAGCAACACATTCTTTTATATCTGTTGATTGCGTGAAGCGTCTTAGTATCCCTGTGATAGAAATGTCTGGTCGTATGGAAATAGAAACCCCTGCTAGTGGTTCCGTAACTACCCGATTAGTGTGTCGTGATTGTCCTGTGGCTGTATTTGATAGACACTTTGGTATGGATCTAATGTGCATCCAACTTAGTGGTATAGACGCGATCTTTGGTATGAACTGGCTGATATTTAATCGAGTTCATATCAACTGTTGTGAGAAGACTGTTGTATTTCCTAAACCGGATGAGAGTTTCCAATTGATGAATGAGAAGGAAGTCGTAGAATCCTTGAAGGAACCCGTGGAGATGTTTGCGTTGTTTGTGTCCTTGAAGTTAGAGGAGATAGTCAAGATGGAGGAATTGCCAGTTGTTTGTGAATTTCCTGACGTATTCGGAAGATGTTTTAGACGTGCCTCCAGAAAGAGAAGTAGAGTTCACTATTGATTTGGTACCTGGTACTAGTCTGATATCCATGGCGCCGTATCGTATGTCTGCGTCAGAGTTGAGTGATTTGAAGAAACAATTGGAAGAATTACTTGAAAAGAAGTTCATTCGTCCTAGTGTATCGCCGTGGGGAGCGCCAGTGTTGCTAGTTAAGAAGAAGGAAGGAACTATGAGATTGTGTATTGATTACCGTCAGTTGAACAAGGTGACAATCAAGAACAAGTATCCACTCCCGAGGATAGATGATTTGATGGATCAATTAGTGGGTGTTTGCGTGTTTTATAAGATTGATTTGAGATCAGGATACCATCAGATTAGAGTGAAGAAGGAGGATATACCAAAGACTGCTTTTCGGACAAGATATGGACATTATGAGTATTCAGTTATGCCTTTCGGTGTGACCAATGCACCTGGAGTTTTTATGGAGTACATGAACCGGATTTTCCATTCGTTCTTGGATAGATTTGTGGTGGTTTTCATCGATGATATTTTGATTTACTCAAAATCCGAAGAAGAGCATAGAGATCATTTGCGTATTGTGTTGTAAGTTCTAAATGAGAAGAAGTTCTATGCCAAGTTGTCAAAGTGTGAATTTTGGTTAAAGGAAATAAGTTTTCTTGGTTGTAACATCCCCAAATTCTTTCACTAGCATTATACACAATTAAAGGTATTTTTCTAAAAACCACCACATGTTAATAAGCAGCATTTGAGCTATGATACATTTAAGAGGTATTAGTCACCTAGTGTATGTATGTGGGTCAACAAAAGGAAAAGATCAATTGACAAGGAGGTAACATGTGTATCACTAGACTGACCAACACATGACTCACCCTTGAACTAACACACTACCCCATTTGATTTACCATTTTCTGAATCACAAACACAGCAAACTCTCTCTCTTCCTTGCTCTTTCTCTCTCACGTCTAGAACAAACAACAACAGCCCCATACCCAGTTCTTCAAATTCTCTCAAAATCAACCCCAACCAAACATGCAAATGGAGAATTGTGTGCATTAGGTTGTGTTAGACTCATTGGTAAGTTCAAATTCTCCAATTGCTTCCTTTAATTCATTCAAAATTCGTGGTTCATGATCCTTATTCCAAACTCAAACTTCTGCTCTTTGAAATGCATGTGTTAGAAACCATGCTCAGCTTGGGTCTTGGTGATTTAAGAAGTGGAATTGGGAACTTCAGCTCAAGAAGGAATTAAGCTAGCCATTTAAAGCTACAACCAGTTGCTAGCAAAGGAATCAAGCTCCATATTGAGGTGGGTTCTTAGGATTTAGAATAGTTAGAAATTCCCCTCAATCTAAACAATGCATGATAACATAGGATTTAAGGATTGAAATGTGCAGGAGGAGGTTTTAATTCCCAAAATTCTTCTCCTTTATAATTATTAGGAAGTTCATGATGTTAATGGCTTGAAAGAATGACAATTGTAGTGTAGAAAACTCTGTTTTGTATTGATTCTGCAGGTCTTCGCGCCTACGCGCAGGCAAAAAGACACAGAGGCAGAATCTGGGTGCAGGTTCGCGCCTAGGCGCAGGAGGTTCGCGCCGGGGCGCAAGTCACCAGCATTTCCAGATTTTTGTCCTCTGTTTCCTGCTTTTGAAATCCATACACATTTTGGATTGTCATCTTTTAAGTCTTGTTTTCCATTAACATTACGAATACCTTATAATTATGATGTCGTTGTACGTATATGATTGATTATGACCTAGGCTAGTAGCTAGGGTAGTTCCCGGGATTGGGATATATTGGTAGTATGTTAACACATTAGAATTATGTGTAGTATCAGTCCATAGTTATGTGTGGCTGCTTGGGCACCACCAAAGGGATTCGAGGAATCCATAGTTATGTGTGGTTGCTTGACACCACCAAAGGGATTCGAGAAATCCAAAGCGATAATATATCTATAATAATGATTTTGATGCCATAGTTATTTCGTACCATATGTGCTTTAGTTCACGAAGATTGGTACGGAAAAGCGTAAGGCTTTCTGAGACCGGCTCACCTCAGATTGTTCTTGCATAGCTAAAATGAATTCAGATAATTCTTTGTGTTACACCATATAAACTGTTTATATATGAATACATGTATTGCGCTGAGATTGCGTGAGGACTGATTATAGGTTGATTCCCCTGGTGTAGTCACCAATAGGTGGGTAGTAGAATCCACGAGACTTAGTAGTCTTACCCCCCCCCCCCCCCCGTTCATGTTTCAGGTACTCAGGGTGACCGTGGCAAGCAAGCTGCGGAGTAGTAACATTGCTTGTGACTGTGATGTTCGTGTTTAGAACATTTAGTTTTTATGTCTCAGTTTATTTCCTTCCGCTGTGTTGTACCTTATTGTATTTTAGCACCTGCGTGTGCTTAATCAACTCTATGTATTTGTAAACTTGATGTACTCGGTATCTGATTATGGACTTTATAATATATTCTAGACAATGTATTATGGGGTGTTATAATTGGTATCAGAGCAGGTCGATTCAGACCGTGCCAGAGTCATAAGAATACAGTGCATTCTAAATTAAATGCGTACTCTAGGGATGTCTTACATTTATTCTACATGTTGTATCACTTGAGCCTAGCTAACTTAATTTGATTATGACAGATAGAGTAATATGGCAGAAGCACCAGGAGGACGCGGACGCGGACGTGGTAGGCCACGAAGGAATGTGGCAGAGGAAGACGATCAACCTCAGTATCAATATCCTGATCCAGATGCAAATATGTGGGCACATATGATGCATCAGCAACAACAATTCCAAGCTCAACAAGCCCAACGTCATGAGGAAATGATGATGATGTTCCAACAACAAATGGGCAATGCACATACTCAGAACACGGGAAGTGCAGCGTTCAGGGAATTTTGTCGGATGTGTTGGTGTTTTGTATGTTGGCCTCATTTTGCAAAAACAAGTTCTAGCAAGATGTTGGACCAGATGCCGTAGCATGTGGGTACAGCATCTGTCATGACGGTAATTCTCGCTGTATTTATGCGCCATATCCTTGAAGATTCGCCTAAGCAATATTTTCGCCTTTCCTTATATACCAAGACGCACGTTTTCATTGAGGTTTTATAAGGCGACTGCACCAGGTTATATTTCCATAATATGCTACGTCATTTATGGAAACAAGTGATTCTTTCCATTTCATGTGTGCTGGACTTTGCAAAAGATCAGCTGAAGTTTGAAGCCCAATATGAAGATCTTGCCTATGCTAACTCAGGTCATATATATGTGAAGACTAAAAACCTAAAACTTACTGAAGCCGACAATGTAATATTATTAGGGCTTAGTCGTGTAGCCACTCTCTAGGAGAGTCGGTGTAAAAGTGAACCACTCGGATTGTGAGTTAGTCACTGTTGTCATTGGAGGAAGCTTGTAAGCAAGTCCAAGTATGTGCCTTACTCGAAGCTTTTAAGCAAGAGTAACTAGTGTCTCGTATTATGTTACAACATCATATTCAACATTGTAAGAACAACACTATCTGTGTTGGTTGTAGGGAAGTGAGATGGGATCTCATATCTAGGAGTTCCTAGGTAGAAGTTTCATTGGGTAGGGATTAAGTGAGGAGTTGTAAACGGGGGAGTTTAGCTCTGAATTAATACTGCTAATAGTGGATTTCCTTCCTGGCTTGGTATGCCCCCAGAGTAGGAGAGTTGCTCCGAACTGGGTTAACAATTTCAGTGTGTTCTTTAATTTCTGCAATTTATTTTTACCTTTTCTGTTTTGTTCTGTACTGGTACGAGATGCTGAAACATCTGTCTTAGCATCACGTTATTATAAGACAAGTGCTACAACTTTGTATACGACATCTGTCAGCACTGCGCCAGAATTTCAATTGGTATCAGAGCAGGCATCCTGTTCTGTATCTGGGTGAGCTCCAGGGAAGATACTTTCTGGCACTAAGGACAAGGTAGAAGGAGATAAAGTGGAAGAAGATGATGTGTAGTACGTGTGTTGTGTTGCTTGTGATGCATGTGTTGAAGGAGAGTATAATTTATCATGTTATGCATATAGTGAAGGGGAGATATGTTATTTTCTATTCTGTACAATATGCCTGTATGTATTCAGGGGGAGTAAAAATACTTTTTCTCTCTGTCATGATGATGATGTAGCATATGCTATACCTTCTGTAGTATGTGTAGTATGTTTGTTTGTATGTATGCAGAGCTTGAGGGGGAGTAAGTATCTAGTGTGTTTGTGTATGCTCTGATATGGTGAGGGGGAGTAATCTCTGGTGTGTGACATGCATGAACTCAGGGGGAGTAGTATTTTTTTTGTGATGCATGTTGTGTGTGATAGATGTCATCCTTAATGCTAAGGCATCTAGTCTGTTGTTAATGGAATCCACTTGTGCTTGATATCTGAGAATTTATTTTTCTCAGTGGTGTAGGAATTTATTTTTCCTATGGTGATTCATGTTTGAGGGAATTTATTTTTCCCTAGTGCATTTGTATGGCGCTGATGTAAGCTTAATGTGCGAGAGTTTATTTCTCTCATATCTTGTACTCCATGAGGCTAAGTTGTTTGTTTCCGCTGTTGAAGTGACTCTGATGCTGCGTGTTCGCTATTTCTCTCTTGACGATCTATTTTTTAAAATAGCATGCCAATGTATTATCTTCGTTCTTGGTTGTGTGTCTGCGTTGACTTGAAGGAAGGTATGTACTGCATCCCTCCAGAACTTGTCTTAGCTTGTTTTAGCCAAAATTTGCCAAAGGGGGAGATTGTTGGTGTTTTGTATGTTGGCCTCATTTTGCAAAAACAAGTTCTAGCAAGATGTTGGACCAGATGCCGTAGCATGTGGGTACAACATCTGTCGTGACGGTAATTCTCGCTGTATTTATGCGCCATATCCTTGAAGATTCGCCTAAGCAATATTTTCGCCTTTCCTTATATACCAAGACGCACGTTTTCATTGAGGTTTTATAAGGCGGCTGCACCAGGTTATATTTCCATAATATGCTACGCCATTTATGGAAACAAGTGATTCTTTCCATTTCATGTGTGCTGGACTTTGCAAAAGATCAGCTGAAGTTTGAAGCCCAATATGAAGATCTTGCCTATGCTAACTCAGGTCATATATATATGTGAAGACTAAAAACCTAAAACTTACTGAAGCCGACAATGTAATATTATTAGGGCTTAGTCGTATAGCTACTCTCTAGGAGAGTCGGTGTAAAAGTGAACTACTCGGATTGTGAGTTGGTCACTATTGTCATTGGAGGAAGCTTGTAAGCAACTCCAAGTATGTGCCTTACTCGAAGCTTTTAAGCAAGAGTAACTAGTGTCTCGTATTATGTTACAACATCATATTCAACATTGTAAGAACAACACTATCTGTGTTGGTTGTAGGGAAGTGAGATGGGATCTCATATCTAGGAGTTCCTAGGTAGAAGTTTCATTGGGTAGGGATTAAGTGAGGAGTTGTAAACGGGGGAGTTTAGCTCTGAATTAATACTGCTAATAGTGGATTTCCTTCCTAGCTTGGTATGCCCCCAGAGTAGGAGAGTTACTCCGAACTGGGTTAACAATTTCAGTGTGTTCTTTAATTTCTGCAATTTATTTTTACCTTGTCTGTTTTGTTCTGTACTGGTACGAGATGCTGAAACAACTGTCTTAGCATCACGTTATTATAAGACAAGTGCTACAGCTTTGTATACGACATCTGTCAGCACTGCGCCAGAATTTCAGTATGAATCCTCCTGAGTTTGTTGGAGAGTATGTTCCCTCGGTTGCAAGAGAATGGATTCAGAGGATGAGTGGAATTCTGGATTCCATGGAGTGTACTGAGCTAGAAAAGGTTACCTTCGCGACAAGATTTCTTCGCGGAGCGGCTTGCAATTGGTGGGAAGGTGTGAGAGCTTACATGACTGCAAGTCAGATGGAGATGGCATGGGCTAATTTCAGACGTCTCTTCATCGACCATTACATTCCCGAGAGCTATAGAATGTCAATGGAACGAGAATTGATTGAACTTAAGCAAGGAGGTAAGTCTGTGGCGGAGTATACAGCCATGTTTAACGAGTTAGTGCGGTACGTGGCAGATAGTGACGATGCTCCTACCGAGGCGTGGAAGATCAAGAAGTACCGTTTCGGTTTAAGGGCAGACATTGCACATGATGTGTCTATGCAGCAAGTTCCTAGTCTTGGTGAGTTGATCCAGAAGAGTTATCATGCTGAGTCAGGCCTTGAAGCCATGAGAAAGGAAAGGTTTGAGGCGAATCAAAAGAGACGAGATTCGGGAAAGTATAAGGAGCAATTGAAGCCAAGGGGTTCCCCGAGTAAAGGAAAACAAAATTTCTCTCAGAGATCACAAACACAGCAAACTCTCTCTCTTCCTTGCTCTTTCTCTCTCACGTCTAGAACAAACAACAACAGCCCCATACCCAGTTCTTCAAATTCTCTCAAAATCAACCCCAACCAAACATGCAAATGGAGAATTGTGTGCATTAGGTTGTGTTAGACTCATTGGTAAGTTCAAATTCTCCAATTCCTTCCTTTAATTCATTCAAAATTCGTGGTTCATGATCCTTATTCCAAACTCAAACTTCTGCTCTTTGAAATGCATGTGTTAGAAACCATGCTCAGCTTGGGTTTGGTGATTTAAGAAGTGGAATTGGGAACTTCAGCTCAAGAAGGAATTAAGCTAGCCATTCAAAGCTACAACCAGTTGCTAGCAAAGGAATCAAGCTCCATATTGAGGTGGGTTCTTAGGATTTAGAATAGTTAGAAATTCCCCTCAATCTAAACAATGCATGATAACATAGGATTCCACACCTAACTATGGACTGATACTACACATAATTCTAATGTGTTAACATACTACCAATATATCCCAATCCCGGGCACTAACCTAGCTACTAGCCTAGGTCATAATCAATCCTATACGTACAACGACATCATAATTATAAGGTATTCGTAATGTTAATGGAAAACAAGACTTAAAAGATGACAATCCAAAATGCGTATGGATTTCAAAAGCAGGAAACAGAGGACAAAAATCTGGAAATGCTGGTGACTTGCGCCCCAGCGCGAACCTCCTGCGCCTAGGCGCGAACCTATGAAACAACTTCAGGTCAGGAAGTTAACCTACTTAAATCAGAAGTTTTTATTAGTCGAAATATGTCTCAGGCAGCTAAAGAAGATCTCTCTCGTATCCTTGGTGTCCAACTTGTATTGTGTACGGGTATATATCTTGGATTACCATCCATGGTTGGCAGAAGTAAAAAAGCAATATTTTCCTACATCAAGGATCGTATTTGGAAAAGAATTAATTCGTGGAGAGGGCGTGCGCTGTCAAAGGCAGGCAAGGAAATAATGATAAAGTCAGTTCTGCAGGCAATACCCTCCTATGTAATGAGTATGTTTATTCTTCCTGTTTCACTTATTGATGATATTGAAAAAATGATAAATGCTTTTTGGTGGAGGGGCGGTAATACTACTAATAATTATAATAATAAAGGTATTCATTGGTTAGCTTGGGAGAGACTTGCTTGCCCGAAGGCTCATGGGGGTTTAGGCTTTCGTAATTTTGAAGCTTTTAATAAGGCTATGGTTGCAAAACAAGTTTGGAATATCGTCCAGCATCCGAACTCATTGGTAGCAAAATTAATTAAAGCCAGATATTTTCCACATTCGTCTTTATTTGAGGCTCCATTGGGATACAACCCCAGCTTTGCATGGCGTAGTATGTGGCAAGCTAGACAAATTCTTTCTCTTGGATGTAGGTGGCGGATTGGGAGTGGGGATAATATTCGTGTTATGCATGACCCTTGGTTGCGTGGGAGTGCTAATAAATGGGTGTCCTCGCCTCAACCAGCAGGTGTATTTCAGTTATCTGTCAGAGATTTGTTACACGAAAATTATAAAGCGTGGAATATAGCTAAGGTTCGAAACTTGTTTTCAAAGGACGTAGCGGAGAAGATTCTGGAAACACCACTTGTTAGCTCGGTCCGTGAGGATAAAGTGGTCTGGGAGGAGGAAAGAAATGGGTGTTACTCAGTGAAATCCGGGTATAAGTTAGCTATGCGTTACTTAATAGGTAGCGACAAATATCATGTTGTGGGAAATTGAAATGGTATTTGGAAAGCTCAAGCTCCGCACAAGGCACGTCATTTACTTTGGCGCTTATGTAGAGGATGTCTCCCGACTCGTTCTCGATTGTTGGAAAGGCGAGTGGAATGTACTCTCAATTGTCCTGTGTGTGATGAGGAGATTGAGGATGAGCTTCACATATTCTTTAGGTGTGCAGTAGCCCGGGATAGTTGGAGTGCAGCTGGTCTGTCGTCTGTCTTACATAATGCTATGTACCAACAAACTAATGCTATGGATCGTATTTTCGCTGTTTGCAGCAATGAAAGTAGTGATACTGTTGGTAGAGTGGCTATGTTACTCTGGTGCATTTGGCACAATCGTAATGATAAGCTTTGGATTGATAATGTCCAGATGCCACGTCAAATTGGAAGACATGCTTTTGATGCTTGGTGTAAATTTAATTTGCAACCTAAGAGGGGGGGTGAATTAGGTATTATGACTTTTATTGGTTATTTTTGAAATGTTATGGTAAAATTATTTTTCTGGAAGGTTTAGATGAAAAGTAAGAATAAAGTGCAGAAAAATAAAGAGTGCAGGGAAGAGAAGAAAGACACAGAAAATTTATAGTGGTTCCCCTATCGGTACATCCACTCCCTTCACACCCTGTGAAGGAATTCACTATGTCAGAATCCTTGTTACAAGACAGCCTAATCCCAAGGCTTCCCTAACAATATCCCACACAACAACACAAAGAGAAAGCACCCACTTTCTCTCAAACACACTTGTTTCCACAAACCAGGAAAACAAGCAACAATACAGAGTTACAGAATTTGATTACAAAGTTTGAGTATAAGAGAATTTTGATATATCAAAATTCTAACAATATAACAATTCAGTATTAGTAAACTCTAAGTGCTCAGGAAACTTTTAAAGAGTTTTTTGAAAGTTTTTGATCAGAGAATTGTTATAATAATGATAATGAAAATGATTAGAGTTTTAAGAAAATTCTGATTCAAATTTATATTGCATAAAAACACCTCTTAGCAAATAATATGACAATGTTTTGAAAGGATATAATTATGAAGAGGTGTGTTTTTTACGTATCAGAATTTTTCAAAGAAACAGAGGTAAATCGATTTACCAAAAGAGGGAAATCGATTTCCCCTGTTATAACGTTAAAAAAATTCCCAATTTACACTTAGGTAAATCGATTTCCATATATGGGTAAATCGATTTACCCTGTTGTTTTTTAGAAAAATTAGAAACGACAGAATGTATGTAAATCGATTTCCATACCAAGGTAAATCGATTTCCATAATTAAAAACTTGAAAATTTTCTAAGATAAAAAAATACTTAAGATTGAAAAGATGTATCATTGTTATAACAACTTTTAACTTATTTAAATGAGAGTTCATGAGCACCTAAAGCTTATAACAATGAATTATATATATTGTACCTATGAAAATTCTTCATGAACTTGATCGCCATCTTCAATCTTGAACACTTGATCATGACCGATCTTTTTCTTCTTTTCGCATGTTTGTCGTCATCAAAATAACTTCACTTTAGAAGCTTGTCTTCACATTCTCCCCCTTTTTGATGATGACAAATGCATACTTGATGTTTGTGAGTTTTCCTAAATGCTCCCCCTAGGATGAATATCCCCCCCTTAATCCAAGACTTGTATTTACTTGAAAATTCGAGATGTTCCTGGATATTAAGGAGACAAGGAAAAACACACACACATATATACATCCTTCTCCCCCTTTTGACATCATCAAAAAGAAGGGAAAGATAGGTGAAAGTAGAAGCAATACTAATGAAAAACCATATAGCATACACATGGATATGAGCATGTCGGCATACATAAAATAGATATGAAATTTCCGAACATAGAGACTATAGTTTTCAACACAATAGATGATTTCACAAATACGAAAGATAAAACATAAGTTAAAACTAACATAATGTCATAATGATAAAAACAAAAGATAGTAAGCATAAACAAATATCAGTCAATTTTGGTTCAGACATGTCCTTCTCCCCTTTGAAAAGCTTCAAACCGATCCATCCTCGATGACAACCCAGCCATATCTTGTCTTAAGTTACCAATCTCAGCGCAATACATGTATTCATATATATAAACAGTTTATATGGTGTAACACAAAGAATTATCTGAATTCATTTTAGCTATGCAAGGACACTCTGAGGTGAGCCGGTCTCAGAGAGCCTTACGCTTTTCCGCACCAATCTTCGTGGACATAAGCACTATGGTACGGAATAACTATGGCATCACAATCAATATTATTAATATCTTATCGCTTTGGATTCCTCGAATCCCTTTGGTGGTGCCAAGCAACCACACATAACTATGAATCCCTTTGGTGGTGTCAAGCAACCACACATAACTATGGATTCCTCGAATCCCTTTGGTGGTACCCAAGCAGCCACACCTAACTATGGACTGATACTACACATAATTCTAATGTGTTAACATACTACCAATATATCCCAATCCCGGGCACTACCCTAGCTACTAGCCTAGGTCATAATCAATCCTATACGTACAACGACATCATAATTATAAGGTATTCGTAATGTTAATGGAAAACAAGACTTAAAAGATGACAATCCAAAATGCGTATGGATTTCAAAAGTAGGAAACAGAGGACAAAAATCTGGAAATGCTGGTGACTTGCGCCCCGGCGCGAACCTCCTGCGCCTAGGCGCGAACCTGCACCCAGATTCTGCCTCTGTGTCTTTTTGCCTGCGCGTAGGCGCGAAACTGTTGCGCGTAGGCGCGAAAACCTGCAGAATCAGTACAAAACAGAGTTTTCTACACTACAATTGCCATTCTTTCAAGCCATTAACATCATGAACTTCCTAATAATTATAAAGGAGAAGAGTTTTGGGAATTAAACCCTCCTCATGCACATTTCAATCCCTAAATCCTATGTTATCATGCATTGTTTAAATTGAGGGGAATTTCTAACTATTCTAAATCCTAAGAACCCACCTGAAAATTGACGCTTGAACAACCATCGCCATTTCCAGAGTTCGCCACTACGCGTAATTGCAATTGAAATGCTTCGAACTCATATCCGTAATTTGCTGCAGAATTCTGTATCCGAGCATCAACTTCATAAATACCTACCGAGCTCATCCCTTGTCGAAAATTCACAAAACCGGAACCATAAGGACCGCAACTGAGTTAGCTATTCACAGAAACCAACGGAATCACAAACCGAGTTATAGAGAGAGCGCAATTAACCTTTAAACGCAGCACTATCCAACACAATTCTGCAGAAATGCTGTGTTGAATCTCTAACTTCAAAAATTCGCCCAGACCTCAATTCTTGTCCAATAATTATGAAACTGGTGTCCAATTGACCGGAATTAAGTTAGCTATCCATAGCAAAAAGCGTAATTTCAATCGGAGTTACGAGGAATGAGAAATTACCTCTTTAGTGAGACCCTGTCCAGAATACGGGTTTAACTTAAATTCTTCACAAAATCATCAATCCATTCTTTTAGTCTCAAACCCAAACTCAGCCCCTTGAACTTCTTATAACAGCTCTTAAACTCCTCACAAGTTTCCAATTGCAAAGGTTTAGACACAAACAAATACCCAAGGAAAGGAATGAAAATTGGAATTTAGGGTTGAAACTCTAATAAGAAAGGAATAGAGAGGAAACTTGGGTTTAGTTTTGTTACCTTAAATTGATTGCTACATAACCCATCCAAGATGTTTGAGAGTACATGCATAACCTTAGTTCCTTGTTTTTGGATTAATGACTATTCAAGAAATATAAATCTTCAATTGCATGTTTGATTTGGCTAATTGTTGGAAGAAAAACAATTGAAATGAAGTGAGGTGTGGGTATGGTTTGTTTGTTCCTGTTGTTGTTCGTATGAGAGAGAGGGAGCGAGGAGCAAAGTGTTTTGCTGCTCTTTGTGTCATTAGAACAAAGAAGAGGAATTGATGTAGTGGCTAGTGGTGAGTCATGAGTTGAATCCAATAGTGAGACACATGTCCACTCAAAACACTTGGCCTTTCTTTTAATGACACACACACACACTAGGTGACTTGTATGGTAACTACTACATCTCATATGTATCAAGACTCTAATACTAGCTCTAGACATGTGATGATTTATAGAAAATACTCTCAATAGTTTATAATGCTAATGTAAGAATTGAGGATGTTACAATCTACCCCCCTTAAAGAAATTTCGTCCTCGAAATTCGAAACTTCTTCATTCACAAACAACGTAAATTGACTTTACCATGTCAAAATTCAAGACTTCATCACTTAACCGACTATAATTCGTCGTTCCATAAGTTACTAGTCGTTATTCTTCTGTGCATTAGTACTTGCTTATGTTACCCTTCGAAATCCTAATCGTTCATTTCAAGACATCGAACTCATGTCCTCAATTCAAATGTTCATGGTGCAACTTTCCTTTTTCTGCATTCTTCGAATTCACACCGAAGCATACTTAACCTTACTTGTTCATCACACGGAATTTCTCATTTGAACTGTTTTCCCTTCATACTAGTTACTCTTAAGGGTATTCCTTCACTTAAAATCCCAGTTCCAAACATAAACACATGTGTGACGTACTCATCCTACGATCCTTAATCATTTTATCGTCTACCACATCCAATTTCTTGGAATAAAACATTCCTCTTTCGAAGAGTTGTTGGCGTGTAAGCCAATCCGTCGACCACATTCTCAACTACTACCCGGCTGCGCACTCTGATCCGACTACTTACCATCTTCTTCAGACTGTGTCACTACAACTTCGGTTTTCAATTTTGCAAAAACTGACACGCATCATCTCACCTTATCCGGTTTCACTCCTACCGTACGTCTCTTATTACCCTTCACATTCGGTTCCGATTTAACTTATCACTTCATCGATCTCAATTGCATTTAATCCTTTTTAGCATCTGCTCTCTTTATTTCCCAGACAATGGTCCTACTACTCAACAAGTTCATCAAGTCGGTATCTGGCCTGGTTGGTTACATTTCGTAACACGGAACACTGGTTGGGGTTGCCAGGTTATCTGAAGGGTATAAGCTTGAACGGTAATACTGATAGTCTCAAGGATCTTCATTCTCTCAACATGTCATACGTACTACTACATCAACTACGTTGTTTAAACACTCTAGAATCGATTGAAATATAAAACGAGTGAAAGAGTGCCTAAATACTACACATTCTTTTGCTAATAAGTTAAACTCATCTACAAACAAATCCATAGTCCTTTAGGTAGATTTTCACCTACCATTTCAATTCATCCTAGCACAACACAACGAACGAGTTGTATATTCAACATGCAAATGAACTTGGGTTTCGAATTTTTCTCGTAAGGGTAAGGGTTTGACTTGTTTGAAATTTAAATGGTAAGCTAATCTGAGAGAATTTGGCTAGTCGAACACGTGAGGTTTGAACTTTCTATTTTAAGACTGAACTAAGTTGCTTGACGTTTGGACAATAGGTGGGTCAGTTACGGATTGGGCAGGACAAGAAATAATTTCTAAATGATGGCAAGTCATTACTCTACACTAGTATTCCAACTTAAGCTGACTCGAACTGATCATCGGTAACAAATTATAGAGCTGGGCCATTATGGTAGAGATACTCAGAGTTAACACCGGTCTAACACTGTTATAGAGAATGAAACTGAACTGACTATGTCAACGTCTCCAACGTTTGGGTTATCTTATGACGTTGTTTGACGGATTAACAAGGTTTGGATACCAATTATAACACCCCATATCAATTTATCTAGAATATCAATAGGAGTGTACATAACTGAATCGGGACACAATAAAAAAAAAATTTTACATAAAGATTCAATACATAGTTGGATTATAAAAATCCGCTAAATAATACATACTGAGCTAACTACTGTACATGACATAAACTGAATCTTATACTACGATAAGAATAATCTGGATGTCAGCTCCTCAATGTAACCCATGTATTCCGAATCTTTACGCTTCAGCTCCGCGACAAATGCGAACCTGTAATCTGAAATGATGAAGAATGGGGGGGGGGGGGGGGGGGAGGGGGGGGGGGGGGGTGAGACTACTAAGCCTCGTGAGTTCTACTACCCACCTAGTGGTGACTACACCAAGGGGAAACCTACTCATCAGTCCTCACGCATACTCAAGCGCATCACATGTATTTATATATATAAACAATAATAAGGTGTAACACAAATATTATCTGAGTTCATTTTAGCTATGCAAGGACACTCTGAGGTGAATTGTATGATTTCCTAACGTGCAATTAACATTTCGATCATTATTACCTCGTAATGTCAATGGATAATAAACCTGGAAGGATAACAAATTTAAAAAGGCAATATTGAGTTTCAAAAGCCAAAACAGATGGCTAAAATTCTGTCATGGTCGCCTAGCGCGAGCTAGCGACTACTAGCGACCAGAGTCAGAAGGTTCTGGCCAGCCAGCGACTGCCAACGACCAAAACCTGCAACTCATGGTTGCACGTTCGCCAGAGCTCGCTTAGCGAGTATCACATGATTTTAGCCCTGTTCTGCAAAATCAGTGAAAAACTAGAAACTTCAAATCAAAGTTTCCATATCCAATCCAGCCATCAACAATATAAGTATAATAACAATTAAAATGGAGAAGAGTTTTGGGTATTAAACTCCTCTCATACACAATTCAATTCCTAATCCTATGTTATCATGCAAATTCAATTATTGGGGATTTCTAACTATTTAAACCTAAGAACCCACCTGAGATAGACGCTTGATCAATCCCATCGCCATCTCTAGAGCTCGTCGAACAGTGGAATTTGCAATTAGAAATACTTCGAACTCCAATTCAGATTTTTCTGCATAATTCTGCTTTATACGTCCAACTTCAGAAAATCCTAGCGACCTCATTTCTCATCCAATTTCAACAAAACCAAAACAACAAAATCTAGAATTGAGTTAGCTTTCCAATGAAATCAGCCTCGTTCAATTTGAAGTTATAGAGAGAGAGTTCATACCATTTTAGTGTAACACCGTCAAACATCAATTCTGCAGAAATCCTGAGTTGATCCCTCAACTTCAAAAATTCGTCCAGACCCCAATTCTTGTCCAAATATTATGAAACAGGTGCCCAATTGACCGGAATTAAGTTATCTATCCATAGCAAAAAGCGTAATTGCAATCAGAGTTACGAGGAGAGAGAAATTACCTTTTTAATGAAGTCCTATCCAGAATACGGGTTTGACAAACCTTCTTCCAATTTCTTCTTGGTTCTTCAATTCTTAGTTCATTCACCATTTTAGTTCTGATACCTCCCAACACTTCAATACTCAACCCAACCATTTAACTTAAAACCTCTTAATCCAACATGCCACAAACACACACAGTAAAGATAAGGATTGGGTTAAGAATTGGATCTAGAAAGGAAAACTAGTAATCTGTTGTAAATCTATTATTATTATTATAGATTCTATTTAGTTTTACTTAGCCTCTAAGTTAGGCCCATTAGGTATAACATAGTCTATTTAAACTCTTTAGTAATTGTACTCAAAGTATTATTCTAATGTTACACATATTTTATTCATCATTATTTTATTCAACATGGTATCATGAGCTCCCGATTTTGGGAAACGCTTCCGCATAAACTCTAGCCGCCATAGTTGAATTTTTTTTCTTTCATTCATTCTTTGCAAACAACCATTAACTTGTCCTTCTCGTTTCTCATACTTATAGTGAACCTATCAAAACTTCATATGCACCATCGTAACCGTCTCCATATTACAAGTCTGAAGCCGAAACAAACACCGCCAAACACCTCAGCACGCGCCCTCACGCGCCTCTTCTATACCGGCGCATGAAGACCACTTGCACCACCGTCACCCGCGCGTGTTGTACACGCGCCGCCCTAGAGGTATCCGTTTTTTACGATTCCGGTGTCAGTTTTCTCGTCTCGGCCTACTCTTTCCATTGGTGTGTTCAAATAAATTTTCTGAGATACTTAAATTTTAGGTATTTTTATTATCTCGTTCGACGTTATTTTTATTTCATTGATCGGTTGCTTTTTACTTCAATGGAACAAGTGGACAACAATCCTCCACCACCTCCACCCCCACCACCTCCACCCCCGCCTCCGGTTATTCCACCTCCTTTTAATGCGAAGGATTTTGTCTTTCAAAAAGGTTATTGGCTTCACGGTGAAAAAAATTATTTTCAATGGTCTCAATTAATCCGTCAGACACTTAAAGGTTGTGATATGATTGACCATCTTGACGGTGATCCTCCTGTGATCACTGCTCCTAATTTCTCTTCTTGGGATAAAGATGATTCTGTTATTATTACTTGGCTTTGGAACTCCATATCTCCAGAAATTAGTAGAAATTGCATGTTTCTCTCTACAGCACGAGCAATTTGGGATTACCTCAGTCGCAGTTATTCCATGAAACAAGACATGTCTGCTTGTTATGACTTAAAGAGGAAAATCTTCAACAGCAAGCAAGGAAATCTTCCGGTCACCGAATATTTTGGGGCTCTCAATGCTCTTTGGATTGAACTTGATCAATATCAGAATTTGAAGATGGAGTGCAGTAACGACGCTGCCATTCTGAATGCTGTAGTTGAGCGGGATAGGATATTTGATTTCTTGGCCGGTCTAAATGTTGAGTTTGACCCCATTCGGGTCCAAATTTTGGGAAAGGAAAAACTCCCCACTCTTACTGAAGTGTTTTGCACGGTTCGTAGCGAAGAAACTCGTCGTCATGCTATGCTTAACCAACATCCTCCTGATGTATCAGCACTCGTTGCTGGCAAAGGACCACAACCATCTTCTGAAATATTCTATTGTGACTACTGCAAAAAGCCTTGGCATCACAAGTCCATGTGTTTCGACCTACATGGAAAAGAACAAGTTCTTAGGCGACGGGGAGGCTCTCGTAATATGCAACAGAATCGGGCACACGTTGCAAAGGGAGAAACTGACTTGTCTTCTTTCAGCCAGAATGATGTGGATCGTTTTCAATCTCTTCTTGCTTCCATGAGTAAGCCTTCTGGATCTGGGTCTTTAGCAATTACTGGTAAAAATGTGTACTCCCGATCCTTTACTGTTTGTGGTATTATTCCAAAAAAAGCTTGGATTCTTGACTCTGGTGCTACTAATCATATGACTTTTGATTTCACTTTACTATCCTCTTATACTTCACCTTCGAGTACTCCTTATATCACTGTTGCCGATGGCTCTCATGCTCGTGTTGTTGGCATTGGACATATTGACTTGCAACCTTCATTCAAGTTGCAATATGTGCTTCATGTTCCTACACTTTCCCACAATTTAATTTCTATCCATCAGCTTACCCGTGATCTAAATTGTAAAGTAATTTTCTTTGCTTCTCATTGTGTTTTTCAGGACTTGACCTCGGGACAGACAATTAGAATTGATAAAGAAAAGGAAGGGTTATACTACTTCTCTGATGAGCCAGATGGTCCGAGGGTATTGTCTTCCTCTCTCCAGTCTGAATCTTCCTCTTCTGCCTCACAAATTTGGCTGCAACACAAGCGTCTTGGTCATCCCCCATTTTCTATAATTAAGTCTATGTATCCGTTGTTGTTTTCACGACATTCTGTTGAGTCGTTTAAGTGTGATGTTTGCGAGTTAGCAAAACACCACCGTGTTTCCTTTTCTCCTAGTTTTAATAAAAGTGATGAACCATTTAATATTATTCACTCTGATGTTTGGGGACCTGCCCCTACCGCTAATGTTTCTGGTGCAAAATGGTTTGTTTCCTTTATTGATGATTGTACTCGATTAACTTGGGTTTTTTTGATGAATACTAAATCAGAAGTACCGCAATTATTTATCCAGTTTTATAATATGGTAAAAACACAATTTGGGAAAGGTATAAAAAGACTCCGTTCAGACAATGGTACAGAATATGTTAATCATACCTTGTCTGACTTCACCAGTAAACATGGCATACTCCATGAATTCACATTTGTCGACAGCCCTCAACAAAATGGAGTCGCTGAAAGAAAAAACCGTCATTTACTTGAAGTTGCTCGTTGTCTTATGTTTCAAATGTCTGTTCCCACTTCATATTGGGGAGAAGCAGTCCTTACCGCTGTCTATTTGATTAATCGAGTCATATCTCGTGTCTTAGGTAATACCAGTCCTATTAAATGCATGCTCTCACATTTTCCTTCTGCTCCTATTTTACAAAATCTTAAGACCCGTGTGTTTGGTTGTGTTGCCTTTGTTCATGTTCATAAACAATATCGCAACAAGTTGGATCCTCGTGCAGTCAGGTGTATCTTTCTAGGTTATGCTCCTAACAAAAAAGGGTACAAATGTTATCATCCTCCCAGTCGTAAATTTTTTGTCTCCAAAGATGTCACTTTTCATGAAAATGTGTCGTACTTTACCCGTCCTCAGTCTCAGGGGGAGAATGTAAATGACTTAGAGTCTGAGTCCGAGTTTCTGGTCTTGGGTCCCAGCCTCCCTAGAACACATGTTCATGCACCCACTTCTGAACCTGAGCCTACAAGTGTTCCTGGTCCTTCAATGTCTTCTGTTTTGGAGGAATCAACACCTTCAGGACCAACTCGGGGGTATCAAAGAAGAAGTAAACCCGTTCCGCTCCAACAGCAAACTCAATCGTATGAACCGGTGGCAAGCACTGAAAATGATCATCCTATTGATAATTCTCATATTTCTGATACTGACCCGAATGATGTACCTCTTGCTTTGAGAAGAGAAAAGAGATCATGTCCCTCCATATATAGACGTCCTACTTCTAATTTTGCTTCTTATAAACAATTCTCACCACAATGGGAAGATCCTATGAAGTTATGTTACGATAATAAAGATGAGTTTACCAACAGAGCAATTCAACCAGCACGCTTGCAAGCTTCGAATGATTGATATCTATTCATCAGCTTGAGGGGGAGTGTTGTAAATGTATTATTATTATTATTATTATTATAGATTCTATTTAGTTTTACTTAGCCTCTAAGTTAGGCCCATTAGGTATAACATAGTCTATTTAAACTCTTTAGTAATTGTACTCAAAGTATTATTCTAATGTTACACATATTTTATTCATCATTATTTTATTCAACATAATCATAACCATACCTTGTATTCTCACCATTTCAAGTCTTAATCTTTGAGTTTCCCAACTCTTTTAAGTTCAACTCTTCCTGATTTCATACAGCCTCAATTCTGATTTTGAGAGGATACAAGATTCTACCATGGAGTATGTGTGAGGTCGGCCAAGGAAGGAGGAAAAGGTAAGAAATTGAGGTTCAATGGCTTTGTTGTTCAATGGAGAATCCAAAAATTAGAGTGCATGTGGATTATGGAATGATTGAGGATGATTCTTGGTAGAGAGAAAGAGGGTGTCGTGAGAGAAGAAGAGAGGTTTCTAATTGTAAGGTTCATTTGGAAATTATGAAACAAATGAAAATAACTTATTCTTCTAGTTTTGTGGCTAAAACATGAGAGTGGGTCCCACTTGCTAATTGAAATTCTGGCACCTACTGGGGACAGATGTTAAGACAGAAGCTATAGCAATTGTCGTACGTAGTCAGTTGTAATGCTAAGACAAATGCTCTAGCGTATGTCCACAGTAGAATATAATCAACAAGTAAAAGCAACAGACAATAAAGTAAACAACACAGAGAATTGTTAACCCAGTTCGGCGTTCACAACGACCTACTCTGGGGGCTACCAAGCCAGGAAGGAATCCACTATAATAGATCTAGTTCTAAGCCCACAGCAAACATCCAAGTTTACGACTTATCTCCTAGACTCTACCCGTGCTAACTCAACCTAGGAACTCCTAAGTTTGAGACCCCGTCTCACTTCCTTTCTATCACGAACCTCGTGATTATTCAGTTCTACGAACAGTGCGGTTTCACTAACCAAACAAACAAACAATCTCCGTGCTTAAAAGCTTGGGAGAAGTTACACGAAATAACAAACCAAACAGGCCTAAGCTTGTGTTATAGAATCCACAAGAAAGGCTTACAATAAACAAGACTCAAATCCTAAAACTATATTCTTCAAATACGGCTTCAGTAGTCATTTAGGTTTTAGTCTTCACATATTTATATGACCTGAGTTAGCATGGGCTAGGTCTTCATCTTGGGCTTATCTTCAGCTGTCCTTTTGCAAAGTCCAGCACACATGTTTCCATAAATGGCGTAGCATCTTCTGGAAAGTCTTTCTTGGTGCAGCCGCCTTATAAACCCTTGTTTAAAACGTGCGTCTTGATAAACAAGTAAGGCGAAAATATTTCTTCAGAGAATCTTCAAAGATATGGCGCGCATATAGAACATTAATTACCGGCATGACAGATGTTGTACCCACATGCTACGGCATCTGGTCCAACATCTTGCTTGAACTTGTTTTTGCAAAATGAGGCCAACATACAAAACACCAACAATCTCCCCCTTTGGCAAATTTTGGCTAAAACAAACTAAGACCAGTTCTGGAGAGATGCAGTACATACCTTCCTTCAAGTCAACGCAAACACACAGCTAAGAAAGAAGATAATACATTGTCACATTATTTTCAACAGAGGACTTCAAGTGAGAAATAATGAACAGTCAGCATCAGAGGCATGCAACAGCGGAAATACACAACTTAGCCTCATAGGGTACAAGATAGGAGAGAAATAAACTCTCACACATAAGCGCCATACAGTTGAACCAGAGAAAAATAAATTCCCCAAATATAAATCATCATAGGAAAAATAAATTCCTACACAACTGAGAAAAATAAATTCTCAGGTAACAAGTAAAAATGGATTCCTTTGATACAGACAAGATGCCTTAGCATTTGGAATGGCATCTGTCACACACAACATGCATCACAACAAGAGTAGATTGCTCCCCCTGAGTTCATGCATATATCACAGTAGAGACTACTCCCCCTCAACAGAACATACATACAAATACAGATACATCATACTTTCATACTTGCTCCCCCTCAATCATAGCACACACAAAGACAGACAGATGTTGCAGCAGATGTTGTAGCATATGTCACGAACAGAACAGATACTTACTTACTTACTACTCCCCCTTTTTAGCCATAATTTTGACAAACAGAATACTTCATGCATAGAACAAGAAAATAGTAGTAGCAACATGTCAGAGGTGCAATATTACAGACCATCAGAGTAGCAGCACATATAAGTGCACAAAACATCCTGGGCATAGCCCTCAAAGTACAGTCAGAAAAAAACAGAAAAACAATAATAGCAGAAGAAAAACACAGGAGCAGCAACATCATTCAGAGAGGCTTTCATCAGAGCCCTCTATCACAGGTTCACCACCATCATCAACAGCATTAATTCCATCACCAGCTTCTTCAAGCTCCAGGCCTGGATAACAGCTTCCAGCTTCAACTTCTGGTCCTCTAACCCTTTGCAGGTAGCTTTCAGCTCTGCAATCATATCCTTCCTAGTCAGTGCAGCAGAAGACCTCTGACCAGATGCTGTAGCAATGTCTGGAGCATGTGTCCCTTCAAACAGCTTGCTGTGCAAAATTAAGGGAGCTTTCCTCTTCATTGGGAAATCAGAACTCCTCAGAATGCCTGGTTGTTGACTCAGAATAATACCACATAGCAAGGATGGAAAAGCAATAGGCTTTTTGATAGCCATACTGTCAGCATGCTTCAAGGTTTGATTAAAAATGTAGGAACCATAATCATATTTCACCTTGGACCCAATGGTATAGATCAAACGTGCCAAATCAGTGGAAATATCAGAGGTGTGCACAGTGGGCACCCAATTGACAGTGCCAATCTTGTTCAAGCATGCAAACTTCACAGAAAGTTTGCTAGAAGACACTTTCTTGCCCTTGGGCCATAGCTTCACACGGCCATTTGTAATTGCCTTGGCCAAGTCACCATCAGTCAATTCCACCTCAGGGGTTCTAGCATCATCTCTTCCCAGAAATTCATTAATAATGGAAGGAGAAAAATTCACCAGCAGACCACGCACAAACACCTTATGATATTCAGGACTTTGGGGGTTATCACAGTCCTCAGGAACGTTGACAATGAACTCTCTGACCAGCTGTTCATAACACTCTCCCAGTCCCCACACAGTCTTTATCAAACCAGCTTCCTCAATCAAACTCACAATATCAGAGCACTCAAGAGCTTCTTTCCCAAGTTCTCTCTCTAGGGCAACCCTTCTCTGAACAACATACTTCCATTTCCCCACACAACTAGCAAGATGAAAAGAGATATTATCAATAGGGACCTCAGGAACATTAGCAGGAACCTTCCTACCACCTACACTTCTTCTGCCAACAGAAGCGCCACCAGATGCTTCACCTTTGGTCACAGACTTTTCAACTGCGTAATCAGAATCATTATCAGCAGCTTTCCTCTTTAATTGTTTCTTTTGCACAACAGGTGTTTCAAATTTAGTCCTAGGTCTAGGAGGTCCATACATAGGTTTCTTAGCAGCTTTCTTGACAGATTCCACAACAGGGGACTTGGAGACAGATGGTATAGCTTTACCAGCATTGCTCCTTAGCCTTTTAGATACACCGTCACCAAAAGTTTTCACCAGGGGAGGAGACGTAGATCTCTCTTCATCAACATCAATCACCTTATTCACATCAGACTCAGCTTCTTCAGTTGAACCACTCTCTTCTGCTGAGGACTTAGTAGAGGAGTCTTTTTGCTCACTAACAGACTTCTCTTTATCACCAGATCCAGCAACACCTTCACCATCCTCATCACTTCTTGTTTCTTCACCATCAATATCCGGATCACTTTTCTGACCATCAGTACCTGTTTCATCAGACTTACCACTACCAGAACCAGTATCAGGACACACTTCAGCTACATTACCAGGAGTAAGATCCTGTTGGTCCAAAGATGCTGTAGCATCTGGCACAACATCAGACTGGGCTACAGGGTCAGATTCATTAACACATGTCACCACTTCTTCAACGAGTTTCCTAGTTTCATCAAGCACAGGAATAACTTCCGAATTCAACACAGTCATCACATCAGTAGTTTCTAGGGTCTTTACTAGGCTAGATTTCTCTAAACTCTCCATTTCACCATCATTCCTAGTCTTCTCAGCCTTATCACTAGGATTTGTCTTAATAACACCAGCATCAGTCTTACTAACATTATCAATATCCTTTTCCTTTTCTAAATCAAAAGTACCTAGGGTTTCAGTTTGTTGAGTTTTTCCTAGATCTTCCGATTCAACAGCTTTTTCAACAATAGTTGATTCATCAACAGCAGGAGCAGAGGGTATAGCATTATTACCTTTTAAATCATGGCCAGAAGCGCCAACATCAGTCGCGACATCGCGCGATTTGAAAGGATTGTCAGAATGATAGAGGTCTGACATCGAGAGACCGATTGTCGCCGTTGATTCACCTCGCTTCTTTCTTGGCTTTGATTTCGAACTCTTCTTTGACACAGCAGGAGATTTGGATACTTTCTCTTTCTTGACAACACTTTTCGATCGTGTCAATCGTGATTCTACTTCCGATGCATGCACGGAATCTACAGGAGCAGCTTGAACCATTACAGCAGTTGATTGCTCCTTGACCTTCGAACGAGTAGACTTTGACGGAGTAGGAGTTTTGTCATTGACATTTTTGTTCAAGGAGGTTTCGGTTGATTGCGACTTGATTTGAGGACGATTGTTGAGAGTTTTGGTGATTTTTGGGTTTTTGGAGAAGACGAGAGGTTTAGATGTGGAGAGGTTTGCAGCAGAGGGTATTGAGGCAAAGTAGGAGTTACAGGAGTTTTGAATATGGAAGGGTGGACGTTGATTGAGTGTGGAAAAACAGTTTTGGAAAACAAATAATTCTTCTCCTAAATTAGCGTGCACAACATATATGGAGAGAGAGAAAATAACTGCTGCACGCTTCAGACACATTAACTGCTACAATTCTTCATGCAGGCAAATTCCCAATTTGCCCCTTAGCTTCTCAAATTGATTAGCATCAAGTGCTTTTGTAAATATATCAGCGAGCTGTTCTTCAGTAGAAACGTGTTTCAAGACCACCACATTCTCTTCTACTAAGTCTCTGATAAAATGATGACGAATATCTATGTGCTTGGTCCTAATGTGTTGTATAGGATTTTTAGAGATATTGATTGCACTCAGATTATCACAATACAACGCCATAGCATCTTGCTCAACATTATACTCCCTTAGCATCTGTCTCATCCAGACAAGTTGTGAACAACTACTTCCAGCTGCAATGTATTCAGCTTCCGCAGTTGAGAGAGACACACAATTCTGTTTCTTACTGAACCATGATATCAAATTTTCTCCTAAGAAGAAACAACCACCAGAAGTGCTCTTTCTGTCATCAGCACTGCCAGCCCAATCTGCATCACAAAATCCAATGAGTTGAGAGTTGTCACTATGTGAGTACATCATGCCATAGTCACATGTGCCATTAACATACTTGAGGATTCGTTTCACTTGTGTTAAGTGACTCATCTTAGGATCAGCTTGGTATCTTGCACATACACCCACTGCAAAGCTAATATCAGGTCTACTAGCTGTAAGATATAAGAGACTCCCTATCATGCTTCTATAGAGACTTTGATCAACACTCACACCCTTCTCATCTTTTGTCAACTTCAAATGAGTAGGTGCTGGAGTCCTTTTGTGAGTAGCAGTATCCATTCCAAACTTCTTGACAATATTTTTAGCATACTTACTTTGAGAGATAAATATAGTCTCATTCATTTGCTTCACTTGTAGTCCAAGAAAGAATGTTAATTCCCCAACTAAACTCATCTCAAACTCTGACTGCATCTGTTTGATAAAATGCTCCACCATCTGACTTGACATCCCGCCAAACACTATGTCATCAACATAAATTTGAGCTATCATTAGTTTACCATGTTCTTCTTTTACAAACAGAGTTTTATCATGTCCTCCTTTCCTGTATCCATGATTAACAAGAAATTCAGTCAATCTCTCATACCAAGCCCTGGGAGCTTGTTTCAACCCATATAAAGCCTTCTTCAATTTGTAGACATGATCAGGAAGATCTGGATTCACAAAACCTTTTGGTTGTTCCACATACACCTCTTCATTTAAGTACCCATTGAGAAAGGCACTCTTAACATCCATTTGGAAAAGTTTAAATTTCAGAATGCATGCAACACCAAGCAACAGCCGTATAGACTCTAATCTTGCAACTGGGGCAAAAGTCTCATCAAAATCTAATCCTTCCACTTGAGTGTATCCCTGTGCCACAAGCCTTGCCTTGTTCCTTGTAATAGTTCCATTTTCATCAGATTTATTTTTATAAACCCATTTAGTGCCTATTACATTCAACCCTTTTGGTCTAGGAACTAGATCCCAAACCTCACTTCTTTCAAACTGGTTCAACTCTTCTTGCATGGCAGCGATCCAATAATTGTCCGTGAGAGCCTCTTTGACATTCTTTGGTTCTATTTTTGACACAAAGCAAGAGTTAGAGATTATATCTTGATTTCTTCTTGTGGTGATACCTTCATCTGGATTGCCTATGATCTGGTCCTTGGGATGATTTTTCTGGACTCTAATAGATGGTCCTTTACTAACTGGAACAGTAGTATCATCAGTGGTAGAACTATCAGGCGTTACCTCAAACTCCTCTATACTAGCAGTTTCTTCAGACTGGAATTCAAATGCTTCAGCATCTGGACTTTCATCTGTCTTGACATCAGATGATACATCATCTATCACAACATTCATTGATTTCATCATCACTTGAGTTCTGGAGTTATACACTCTGTAGGCTCTACTGGTAGTTGAGTATCCCAAGAATATACCTTCATCACTCTTTGGATCCATCTTCCTCCTTTGTTCTCTATCTATCAAAATGTAACACTTACTCCCAAATACATGAAAATACTTGATAGTAGGTCTTCTACCTTTCCACAATTCATATAAAGTTTTAGTGGTTCCAGCTCTCAAGGTGACACGATTGAGAATGTAACATGCTGTATTCATAGCTTCAGCCCAAAAATGTTGAGGTAGTTTCTTTGAGTGTAACATGACACGAGCACATTCTTGTATAGTTCTGTTCTTTCTTTCAACTACACCATTTTGTTGAGGTGTAATAGGTGAAGAAAATTCATGTCCTATTCCTTCAGCAGCACAGAACTCAGAGAATCTTGAGTTTTCAAACTCTCTACCATGGTCACTCCTTATTCTGACAATGACACTATCTTTTTCTCTTTGAAGTTGTTTACACAAGTCTTTGAAAGAACTAAAAGTGTCTGACTTTTCTCTGAGGAAGTTGATCCAAGTGAATCTTGAGTAGTCATCTACAACAACAAACGCATATCTCTTTCCTCCTAAACTTTCAACCTGCATTGGCCCCATCAAGTCCATATGAAGTAATTCAAGCACCTTTGATGTAGTCAGATGTTGCAGCTTCGGGTGTGACATCTTTGTCTGCTTTCCAATTTGACATTCACCACATATGCTTCCTTCTTCTATCTTCAGTTTAGGTACTCCTTTTACTGCATCTTCAGCTATGATCTTTTTCATACTCCTTAGATTAAGATGACCCATCTTTTGATGCCATAACTTAACTTCATCTTCTCTAGTGATGAGACAGGAGGAAATTTGAGCACTTTCTTCAGAAATCCACAAATAACAGTTATCTTTAGACCTGACTCCCTTCATAACAGATTTACCATCTTCAGTAGAGACAATGCATTCAGACTTTGTGAAGTTCACCTCCATTCCTTGATCACACAATTGACTGATGCTTATGAGATTTGCAGTCAATCCTTCCACTAAAAGAACATTCTCAAGCTTAGGCAGCCCATTTGCAATGAGGCTTCCAATTCCTTTGATCTGACCTTTGGCCCCATCACCAAAAGTAACATAACTAGTAGCGTAAGCTTTAACATTGGTTAGGTAACTTTCAACGCCAGTCATATGTCTTGAGCAACCACTATCAAAGTACCAATCGTTTCTGGATGAGACTCTCAGAGATGTATGAGCTATGTGAGCAACATCATTTGCTTTTGGTTTCCATTCTTTCTTTGTATGACTGGAATCAGATTCATACCTGGGATTATTATACCATCTTGGAAACCCATACAATCTAAAACAAAAAGGTCTGATGTGACCTCTTCTACCACAGTAATGACAGATCCATCCCTTAGGTTTAGGAATGATTTTGGTAGACAGACGTTGTTGAACATGCTGTGGCATATGTCTGGTTTCAGTAGGATCATAAGTGTCTTTAGCAGGAACAAATGTACTAGTGGAAGTAGCATTTTTCTGTTTGGGATAATTGTATTCTACTCCAATACCCTTAGGTTTTCCAGCAACTTGACCCTCAACCAGTATATCTAATCTTTCAGTTCCATTATTTAGCAATCTAAGCTGTTTATTTAAACTAGTCAGCTGATAGTTCAGTGTGCTTACCTCATCTCTAAGAGCAGAAGCCTCAGACAGATGCTTTGCCTTCTCAGATTGTAACTGCTTTGTGAGTTGAGAGATTTCAGTCTGATGCTTCAGCTTCTCAGCCTGCAATTTACTTATAGTGTATTGTTGTTGCTGACACACCTTCTCACTCTTCTGACTCAGTGCTTTATAAGACGCAGCTAGCTCATCAAAGGTCAATTCTTCATCATCTGATTCTGATTCAATAATTCCAGTAAGTGCGGTAATGTGATTTGCAGACTCAGAGTGATCATCATCTTCAGAGTCATCTTCATCAGACCAAGTAACAGCCATACCCTTCTTCTGTTTCTTCAGGAATGTTGGACATTCAGCTCTAATATGTCCATGCCCTTCACATTCATGGCATAGGACACCTTTTCCAGTACTGGCCTTTTCTTCAGGTTTGTATTTTCTTACACCATTAAACTTTCTATTATTATCAGAAAAATTGCCTTTAGCATTTGTCCTTCCTCTTCCATCCATCTTCTTCAGTATTCTGTTGAACTGCCTGCCTAGATGTGCTATAGTTTCAGATAAGTTTTCATCAGTTTCAAAACTATTTTCTACTTCCTCACTTTCAGTGGTGTTGGTAACAAGAGCTATACTCTTCTTCCTCTTCTCAGTTTTCTCTTTAGCAGCCAGCTCATAGGTTAGTAATGAACCCACCAAATTTTCAAGCTTCATCACTCCTATATCATGTACTTCTTCTATGGTAGTGACTTTCATATCAAACATCTTAGGAAGAGATCTAAGCATTTTTCTTACCATTCTTTCCTCGCTTAGCTTTTCACCTAGAGCATCAAAGTTGTTTGCAAAGTCTAGAATGGTCATGTGAAAGTCATGAACAGATTGATCTTCACCCATCATTAGATTCTCAAACTTTACGGTCAGAAGCTGTAGCCTTGAATTCTTCACCTTGGCAGTGCCTTCATGTGTAGTCATTAGAATATCCCATGCTTCCTTAGCCACTGAGCACTGTTTGATCATCCTGAAAATGTTATTATCCACAGCATTGAATAAGGCATTTAGCGCCTTGGAGTTTCCATGTGCAAGCTCATCCTCTTCCTTGGTCCACTCCGCTTCTGGTTTTAGTTCACCTGTAGTTTTACCATCTTTGTCTCGTATCACTGGAGGTTCCCATGCCGTTAGGATAGCCTTCCAAGATTTGCTATCAAGTGATTTGATAAACGCCACCATTTTGGCTTTCCAGTAATCATAGTTTGATCCATCCAGAAGTGGAGGTCTGTTGACATAACCACCATCCTTGTTCATTATGCCAGAAAGTAACTTCCCTGGTCCTCACCCTCGCAGAACAGGGTGCCTGCTCTGATACCAATTGAAATTCTGGCACCTACTGGGGACAGATGTTAAGACAGAAGCTATAGCAATTGTCGTACGTAGTCAGTTGTAATGCTAAGACAAATGCTCTAGCGTATGTCCACAGTAGAATATAATCAACAAGTAAAAGCAACAGACAATAAAGTAAACAACACAGAGAATTGTTAACCCAGTTCGGCGTTCACAACGACCTACTCTGGGGGCTACCAAGCCAGGAAGGAATCCACTATAATAGATCTAGTTCTAAGCCCACAGCAAACATCCAAGTTTACGACTTATCTCCTAGACTCTACCCGTGCTAACTCAACCTAGGAACTCCTAAGTTTGAGACCCCGTCTCACTTCCTTTTTATCACGAACCTCGTGATTATTCAGTTCTACGAACAGTGCGGTTTCACTAACCAAACAAACAAACAATCTCCGTGCTTAAAAGCTTGGGAGAAGTTACACGAAATAACAAACCAAACAGGCCTAAGCTTGTGTTATAGAATCCACAAGAAAGGCTTACAATAAACAAGACTCAAATCCTAAAACTATATTCTTCAAATACGGCTTCAGTAGTCATTTAGGTTTTAGTCTTCACATATTTATATGACCTGAGTTAGCATGGGCTAGGTCTTCATCTTGGGCTTATCTTCAGCTGTCCTTTTGCAAAGTCCAGCACACATGTTTCCATAAATGGCGTAGCATCTTCTGGAAAGTCTTTCTTGGTGCAGCCGCCTTATAAACCCTTGTTTAAAACGTGCGTCTTGATAAACAAGTAAGGCGAAAATATTTCTTCAGAGAATCTTCAAAGATATGGCGCGCATATAGAACATTAATTACCGGCATGACAGATGTTGTACCCACATGCTACGGCATCTGGTCCAACATCTTGCTTGAACTTGTTTTTGCAAAATGAGGCCAACATACAAAACACCAACACTAATTGTTACTTGTGTCCTTTATTCATCCTTGCTACTTACTTGTTTCCCTTAATCTCCAATAATTATCTCCAATTAATATTTCTCTATTAATTAAATTCGGAATGTTACAATCTACCCCCCTTAAAAGAATTTCGTCCGCGAAATTCAAGAACTTCTACATTCACATACAACGTAAATTGTTTATATTTTGTCCAAATTCTGTACTTCACCTCTTATCCGACCATAATCCGTCGTTCAATAAGTTACTAATCATTATTCTTTTGTGCATTAGCACTTGCTTATGTTACCCTTCGAAACCCTACTCGTTCATTTCAAGACATCGAACTCATGTCCTCAATTCAAATGTTCATGGTGCAGCTTTCCTTTTTCTGCATTCTTCGAATTCACACCAAAGCATACTTAACCTTACTTGTTCATCACGCGGAATTTCTCATTTGAACTGTTTTCCCTTCATAATAGTTGCTCTTAAGGGTATTCCTTCACTTAAAATCCCAGTTCCAAACATAAACACATGTGTGACGTACTCATCCTACGATCCTTAACCATTTTATCGTCTAACACATCCAATTTCTTGGAATAAAACTTTCCTCTTTCGAAGAGTTGTTGGCGTGTAAGCCAATCCGTCGACCACATTCTTAACTACTACCCGGCTGCGCACTCTGATCCGACTACTTACCATCTTCTTCAGACCGCGTCACTACAACTTCGGTTTTCAACTTCGCAAACACTGACACGCATCATCTCACCTTATCCGGTTTCACTCCTACCGTACGTCTCTTATTACCCTCCACATTCGGTTCCGACTTAATTTATCACTTCATCGATCTCAACTGCATTTAATCCTTTTTAGCATCTGCTCTCTTTATTTCCCAGACAATGGTCCTACTACTCAACAAGTTCATCAAGTCGGTATCTGGCCTGGTTGGTTACATTTCGTAACACGGAACACTGGTTGGGGTTACAAGGTTGTCTAAAGGGTATAAGCTTGAACGGTAATACTGATAGTTTCAGGGATCTTCATTCTCTCAACATGTCATACATACTACTACATCAACTACGTTGTTTAAACACTCTAGAATTGATTGAAATATAAAACGAGTGGAAGATTGCCTAAATACTACATATTCTTTTGCTAATAAGTTAAACTCATCTGCAAACGAATTTGTAGTCCTTTAAGTAGATTTCCACCTATCATTTCAATCCATCCTAGTACAACACATCGAATGAGTTGTACATTCAACATACAGATGAACTTGGGTTTCTAATTTTCTCGTAAGAGTAAGGGTTTGACTTGTTTGAAATTTAAATGGTAAGCTAATATGATAGAATTTGACTATTCGAACGCATGAGGCTTGAACTTTCTATTTTATAACTGAACTAAGTTGCTTGACGTTTGGATGAATGGTGGTCATTTACGGACTGAAGAGGACGAGAAATAATTTCCAAATGATGGCAAGTCATTACTCTACGCTAGTAATTCCAACTTAAGCTGACTTGAACTGATTATTGATAACAAACTATAGAGCTGGACCATTATGGTAGAGATACTCAGAGTTAACACTGGTCTAACATGGTTACAGAGAATGAAACTGAATTGATTGAATTAACGTTTCTAACAGTTGAGGTACCTTACAACGTTGTTTGATAGGTTAACAAAGCAAGTGGAAACTTAAACTGAAATCACTCATGACTCTTAATAATTGATTAGACGTGGGCGGCTCAGGATTTGTCATCAGTAATTACTCTTGGAGAACACAAAGTTGCTGCTCTAAAGGTCGTCATGAATAACTGATAGTCCTTAAAAGAACAAGATTATCTACTAGTTCTGAATAGAACATGGTTTAATACGCTTAACCAGCTGCTCAATCTTACACTGATCTGAACTGATCACTGATAACAAGGCTGAAAGTTGAAGATGTTTCCTTTGAGTGACATAGGGATAATAAGCAAAATGTGATTCTATTTTTACCGATATCGAGGAATTGGAAAGATTTTGCGACTTGATCAAATTCTTACACTGAAGATAATTGATGGGTCTTAAAACACCGCAAGGATTTATCTCCCTAATAGGAGTAGATAATTTCAGGGAACGTGAGGTTCATAACTTTATAAGGCTTACAGGTTACGAATCATGCATTGCATCGATTCGAGGAATTTAGCTGAGTTAGAGTTCACGCGAAGGTACGGGTAACTGAAGATCCTGATTCTATCGGAGCAGGTTCAAGCTAAAAGATCTCTTTCCATTAACAGTCTTCTTGTTTCGGGACAAACTTGATTCCTATTGAAACTTGACTGATAAGCTCTCACACAAGGTTTAATTGAATAAGTTAGGTTATTGGCTGAGCGGTTTGACTACGAACAATTGGTTGACATCTTGCTAAGGTTAAGAATGAACTGCGTTAATTGTTTATAAACAAAGTATTGGGGATGCTTAATGGATCGACTGGTGACTGACGATGCTAAAGGTAATTCTTGATTGTCATTCTGGATAAGCTTGACTTCCAACAGTCGGATATGATTATTGTTTATGACCTGTGAGGCTAGAGTGTTTTCATTGGGTACAACTAGTGGTAATATTCTACGAAGTGGCCTAAGAACTAACATTGGGAAGTAATGGAATGTGTGTGGTCCAATTAGACTTCTCTGTGGCGAGTTGCTCTGCTGCAATTGGTCTGGCTTGAGTACTAGTTACGAGCTAAGAGGCTGACTTTAAGAATTAAGGGAATGTAGGGAATCAAATTGTCTTTCTTAGATAGTGTAGTCAATTGACATCAGTCACTGAGGAAAACTACTGAGCTATAATGCAGGTTTAACGGATTTGAAAGAGTTTGGTTCACTGGCTTATGATAAGTCTTATTGAATTAACATGCTTCTGGTAATTAGGTTCACAAGAATGAGAGGTTGCTTCTAGGTTCACACAACGCATATATGCCGGTTGGATATTACTGGTGCACAACACTTGAATCTGTACTGCGCGTCGTCCTCGTAACTTCACCATTCGCATCAATGCACCAATCAGACTTACTACAATTATCCGGTTAACATACTTCACTATTTAGTTTCGGCTCCACTTCGGTCAAAGCTCAATTTGACACTGGGTTTTCCCTTCCCCGAACTTTCGAATTCCTTAAACATGCTACCGTTAGTTGAGCGCATTCGCTTCGTGCATCTCCTGACTTGCTCCTTGCTACTGGTAGCTCGCCACATACTATTCCAACTTCCACGCGTCCTCTTTGGCGTCACTTCTTCTTGTGGCGTCGACTACTGCATTTCAATATCCGCTTTCAACGGTCTTCAATCATACTTCCGTCTAAGTTTGCGCTTCAACTTCTTTTTTACCACCCGACCTCCTTGGTCCACTTCGGTTCTCAACCGTAATACCCTGCCTATCACACACGACACTGAGCTGATCAGACTCAGTACGCGAGGATTTCAGCGTAAACAATCCAGACTCCAAAGGGTCCTTACTTCTTTGGATTGAATTTTAATGATCCGCGGCAAGGTCCGAAATGAATCGACCAGGCTCTGATACCAATTATAACACCCCATATCAATTTATCTAGAATATCAAAAGGAGTGTACATAACTGAATCGGGACACAATAAAATTTTCTTTACATAAAGATTCAATACATAGTTGGATTATAAAAATCCGCTAAATAATACATACTGAGCTAACTACTGTACATGACATAAACTGAATCTTATACTACGATAAGAATAATCTGGATGTCAGCTCCTCAATGTAACCCATGTATTCCAAATCTTTACGCTTTAGCTCCGCGACAAATGCGAACCTGTAATATGAAATGATGAAGAATTGGGGGGGGGGGGGGGGGGGGGGGTGAGACTACTAAGCCTCGTGAGTTCTACTACCCACCTAGTGGTGACTACACCAAGGGGAAACCTACTCATCAGTCCTCACGCATACTCAAGCGCATCACATGTATTTATATATATAAACAATAATAAGGTGTAACGCTTTTCCGTACCAATCTTCGTGAACTAAAGCACATATGGTACGAAATAACTATGGCATCACAATCGTTATTATTGATATCTTATCGCTTTGGATTCCTCGAATCCCTTTGGTGGTGCCAAGCAACCACACATAACTATGGATTCCTCGAATCCCTTTGGTGGTGTCAATCAACCACACATCTCTATGGATTGATACTACACATAATTCTAATGTATTAACATACTACCAATGTATCTCAATCCCGGGGAAACTAACTTAGTTCATAACCTAAGTTAAATTGTATGATTTCCTAACGTGCAATTAACATTTCGATTATTATTACCTCGTAATGTCAATGGATAATAAACCTGGAAGGATAACAAATTTAAAAAGGCAATATTGAGTTTCAAAAGCCAAAACAGATGGCTAAAATTCTGTCATGGTCGCCTAGCGCGAGCTAGCGACTACTAGCGACCAGAGTCAGAAGGTTCTGGCCAGCCAGCGATATCCAGCGACCAAAACCTGCAACTCATGGTTGCACGTTCGCCAGAGCTCGCTTAGCGAGTATCACAGGATTTTAGCCCTGTTCTGCAAAATCAGTGAAAAACTAGAAACTTCAAATCAAAGTTTCCATATCCAATCCAGCCATCAACAATATAAGTATAATAACAATTAAAATGGAGAAGAGTTTTGGGTATTAAACTCCTCTCATACACAATTCAATTCCTAATCCTATGTTATCATGCAAATTCAATTATTGGGGATTTCTAACTATCTAAACCTAAGAACCCACCTGAGATAGACGCTTGATCAATCCCATCGCCATCTCTAGAGCTCGTCGAACAATGGAATTTGCAATTAGAAATACTTCGAACTCCATTTCAGATTTTTCTGCATAATTCTGCTTTATACGTCCAACTTCAGAAAATCCTAGCGACCTCATTTCTCATCTAATTTCAACAAAACCAAAACCACAAAATCGAGAATTGAGTTAGCTTTCCAATGAGATCAGCCTCGTTCAATTTGAAGTTATAGAGAGAGACTTCATACCATTTTAGTGTAACACTGTCAAACATCAATTCTGCAAAAATCCTGAGTTGATCCCTCAACTTCAAAAATTCGTCCAGACCTCAATTCTTGTCCAAATATTATGAAACAGGTGCCCAATTGACCGGAATTAAGTTAGCTAACCATAGAAAAAATCGGAATTTCAATCGGAGTTACGAGGAGAGAGAAATCACCTTTTTAATGAAGTCATATCCAGAATACGGGTTTGACAAACCTTCTTCCAATTTCTTCTTGGTTCTTCAATTCTTAGTTCATTCACCATTTTAGTTCTGATACCTCCCAACACTTCAATACTCAACCCAACCATTTAACTTAAAACCTCTTAATCCAACATGCCACAAACACACACAGTAAAGGTAAGGATTGGGTTAAGAATTGGATCTAGAAAGGAAAACTAGTAATCATAACCATACCTTGTATTCTCACCATTTCAAGTCTTATTCTTTGTGTTACACCATATAAACTGTTTATATTTGAATACATGTATTGCGCTGAGATTGCGTGAGGACTGATTATAGGTTGATTCCCCTGGTGTAGCCACCAATAGGTGGGTAGTAGAATCCACGAGACTTAGTAGTCTTACCCCCCCCCCCCCCCCGTTCATGTTTCAGGTACTCAGGGTGACCGTGGCAAGCAAGCTGCGGAGTAGTAGCATTGCTTGTGACTGTGATGTTCGTGTTTAGAACATTTAGTTTTTATGTTTCAGTCTATTTCCTTTCCGCTGTGTTGTACTGTATTGTACTTTAGCACCTGCGTGTGCCTTAATCAACTCTATGTATTTGTAAACTTGATGTACTCGGTATTTAATTATGGACTTTATAATATATTCTAGACAATGTATTCTGGGGTGTTATATTGGTCATGTGATTTCAAGTGGAGGAACAACTGTGAATCCTGCGAAAGTTGATGCAGTATTGCAATGGGGAACGCCTGAGTCCGTTTTAGAGATTAGAAGTTTTCTTGGGATGGCTGGATATTATAGAAGGTTCATATAGGGATTTTCAAAGTTAGCTTTGCCTTTGACACAGTTGACTCGGAAATATCAAGCTTTCGTTTGGGATGCGAATTGTGAGAAAAGTTTCCAAGAGCTTAAGAAGAGGTTGACTACTGCACCTGTGTTGATTTTGCCTAATGCTAAGGAATCGTTTGTTGTGTATTGTGATGCTTCGAAGATGGGACTTGGAGGAGTACTTATGCAAGAGGGAAAAGTTGTGGCTTATGCATCGAGACAGTTGAAGATTCATGAGAGGAACTATCCGACGCACGACCTTGAGTTGGCCGCAGTTGTATTTTCGTTGAAAGTATGGAGACATTACTTGTATGGATCAAAGTTCGAAGTTTTCAGTGATCACAAGAGTTTGAAGTATTTATTCGATCAAAAGGAATTGAACATGAGGCAAAGGAGATGGATAAAATTCTTAAAGGATTACGATTTCAAATTGAGTTATCACCCGGGAAAAGCGAATGTAGTGGCGGATGCGTTAAGTAGAAAGTCATTGCATATGTCAGCACTAATGGTGAAAGAATTGGAATTGATCGAAGAGTTTCGAAACTTGAGTCAAGTTGGGAATGTTGAAGTTGACTAGTCCTTTTCTAGAAAATATCAAAGAATGTCAAAAGTCCGATAAGAAGTTGATGGAGAAGTTGGCACTTGTTGTTGTGGAAGGAAAAGAAGTTAATTTCAAAATTGATGAGAATGGGATTATAAAGTTTCGTGGAAGAGTGTGTGTACCCGATGTATCGGAGTTGAAGAAGATGATCATGGACGAAGGACATAGAAGCGGATTAAGTATTCATCCGGGAGTAAGAAAGATGTACCAAGACATGAAGAAATTATTTTGGTGGCCGGGAATGAAGAGGCAGATTGCAGAGTATGTTTATGCGTGTCTAGTTTGTCAAAACTCAAAGGTTGAGCATCAGAAACTGTCTGGTTTGTTACAACTGTTATTTGTACCTGAATGGAAGTGGGATAGCATCGCTATGGACTTTGTGGGAGGATTGCCGAGGACAGTGAAAGGTAATGAAGTGATTTGGTTAGTGATAGATCGTTTAACGAAGTCTTCTCATTTCATTGCTATTAAGAAGGGGACTTTAGTGCCGAAGTTAGCCGAGATTTATGTGGATCAAATTATGAAGCTATATGGTATTCCGTCGAGTATTGTTTCGGATAGAGATCCAAGATTTACTTCAAGATTTTGGGAAAGCTTGCAAGAGGCTTTAGGAACTAAGTTGCGATTGAGTTCAGCTTACCATCCTCAGACAGATGGTCAGTCGGAAAGGACAATTCAATCATAGGAAGATTTGTTGAGAGCTTGCGTTTTAGACCAAGGATTGAATTGGGATTCATGTTTGCTGTTGATAGAGTTCACTTACAACAATAGTTTTCATTCGAGTATTGGAATGGCACCGTTCGAAGCTTTGTATGGAAGAAGGTATAGGACACCACTTTGTTGGTATGAATCCAGAGAGAATGTGGTACTTGGACCGGACATTGTGCACGAAACTACCGAGATGATTAGAATGATTCGGGAGAAGATGAAAGCGTCTCAAAGTCGTCAGAAAAGTTACCATGACAAGAGTGAAGGTGCGTGGAGAAAACACAAGAAGGGGGGGTTGAATTGTGTTTTGGATATTTAAAAACTTTTCAAGATATTTAAATCTATCAGAGTCTTTAAGCACAGCGGAATAGTTTACACAATCAACTTAAGGCTAAGTGAATGATGAAGGAGTAAATGAGAGAGCGAGAGAGAGAGAAGGACACACAACAATTTATATTGGTTCCCTTCACAAATTGTGAGTACTCCAGTCCCCTTGCTTCCAAGGGAGTTCACTATAATCACTAAGATCACAATCAGATGCTCAAGCACACAAGCTTAAGACTTCCTTGCTCAAGTCACACAAGACTTAAGACTTCCTGCTCTAAGTCACACAAGACAGAGAGACTTCCTTGCTCTAATCACACAAGATCAGAGACTTCCTTGCTCAAGCACACAAGCTTAAGACTTCCTTGCTCAAGTCACACAAGACAAGAGACTTCCTTGCTCCTACACTAAGCAGAAGACTTCTTTGCTCTAATCACTAAGATGGAGACTTACTTGCTTCTACACTAAGCAGAAGACTTATCAATTACTCACGCAGGAGTAATACTAACTTCTAAACTTAAACTTATTACAATCATAATAACTTCAGAGACTTAAGCTAGTTTCTATTCTCACTTCATTTGAGAGATGTTTTCTATTACAATTCAGATGCTCACTTTATTCTGAGAGATATTTTCTAATGAAGTTCGTTAGTCATCAATTCTTTCTTTGGCATATTTATATGAGTTGAGAAAGACATTGAGACGTTGGAGAAATTCCCGTTGTAAAATGGACAGCTGTAGTCTTTGAATATCCTTTGAGTAAAGCCACGTCTTCTTTGCAGTGAAGCTTCACCTTTACTGTTTGTCCAAAGTACAGTAATAAGGTACAACTAGCTCCTTGAGAGAGTAGGATCACATCCTTTGTGACCGTTGTAATTAGTTGTCCTTAGAACAAATCATCAGGCTTGATAAGATTAGTTGATGTAGCCCTTCTGATGATTTGGGGAATTCCTTTGCTTCTGATGAACCTTTGATAACTTGGAGTCTGATTGGTCTTGAATAAATGGCCTCTGATAGTCCTTCATATTTCAGCTTCTGAACGTCTTCATCTTCTGAATAACTCATGACTAGCAGATAGCTTCTGAACTCTTGTAGGCATCTGAACATCTTTGAGCTTCTGAACTTCTCTGAGCTTCTGAACTCTTGCAGACATTCTGATCTTTTTTGAGCTTCTGAACTTTGTTTAACTTTTGACCACGTTGTACCTTCTGAACTCTTTCAGAGTGTAAAGATTCAGACTTCCATAGGTTTCATCAGAGTCTAAATTAAATGTGCTCTTGATATAACGTTGGATTCTCCTGCACACTTAATTTAAACATTAGTAACATCAATTGTCCATTTAATACTTTGTTATCATCAAAACAGAAGGGTGTGTACTAACACACATTTTGTTCCAACAAAGAGGAGGGAGGATATTGAATTCCAAGAGGGAGATCATGTTTTCATGAGAGTTACTTCGACTACCGGAGTGGGACGAGCTTTAAAGTCAAGGAAATTAACGTCGAGGTTTATTGGACCATATCAAATTTCATAAAGAGTGGGAAAAGTGGCGTATAGGATTGCCTTGCTGCCATCATTGGCAAATTTGCACGATGTTTTTCATGTGTCTCAATTAAGGAAGTATGTGAAGGATTCGTCGCATGTGATTGAGTCGGATGATATTCAAGTAAGGGATGATTTAACCTTCGAGACGATACCTTTGCGAATAGAGGGAAGAGAAACGAAGAAGTTGAGGAATAAAGAGATTACTTCGGTGAAAGTAATTTGGGGAGGACCCGCAGGCGAGAATGCCCCATGGGAGTTGGAGAGTAAGATGAAGAGTTCGTACCCGGAGTTATTTTCAGGTAAATTTTCGAGGTCGAAAATTCTTTTAAGGGGGGTAGAGTTGTAACGACCAGATTTTATTATTCATATTATATTTATTCGTTATATTATTTTATGTCTATTATTTTATTTTCATAAGCGATAATTAATTAATAAGTGAGAGTATTTGTTAATTAGACGAGTTTGTGAGAATTACACGAGAGTGGACTTAAGGGCTATTGGGCTTTGTGACTATTGGAATGGGGAGACCTATATAAGGCCATTTAGTGTGAGAAAATCACATTTTCTCATTTTCTTTTAGAAGAGTAGAGAGAAGGAAGAGCTTTGTGTGCTAGGGCAAGGGAAAAGAATTCGAAAATCAAGGGAAAGATCCGATAATTTTCTAGCTAAGGTAAGAGAGTTAGTATTCATAATTGTGAGTGGCTAGAGAAAGGGGAGAATGTCAATTTTTTCGAACCCAAACTTTCTCCACTCAATTTTCGTGGGTGTTTTTGGGGAAAATTCCTAAATGAAAATTAAATCTAACACTCATAACATGTTTAATATGTTAAGGATAAGTAGTATGAACGATTTCAAAGAGTAAAAACGGGTATATGTAGATGTTTGTAAGGATTTGTGGAAGTTTATGAGTTTTTGAATAATCATGGAAACTTCTTACTTTTTGGTATGAAATGTTGTAGATGTAAGAATCAAGTTGTACTTTTATGTTTATATACTTGAAAACAACATCTTTTGGTAACTGGAACTCAAAAATGAGATTTTTTTTATGGATTTGGACAAATTCCCGAAACAGAGCAACCAACATGTTCTTGAGTGCTCGCCGGACGAGATGGTTTGCCACTTCTCGCCGGTTTCTACAAAATATTCTGTTTTTCCTCGCCGGGCGAGCAAAGCAGACCATAACTTTATTTTAATGACGTTTAAACAATGTTTAAACAATGTTTAATAATGTTTAAAGTGCAATTACTTGTTTATAACATGTAGTAATTGTATGTTTGATGATTGATGATGAATGTTATAAATTGTGGATGATATTTAGTGAAATATCAAGGACGAATATTAAGATGTGTGATATCTTAATAAAGACGAATATGAATAATGTTTTCATATTATTGGAGTGTAGCTTAATGCTAATTATTTGAGAGTATTCATGAGTCATTCATGCATTCATGAATTGAGTTAGGGATGTTAGAATATTTATTCTAATAAAGACGGATATCGAATTATATTTATTCGATAAAGACGGATATTAGAGGTGAGATACTCTAATAAAGACGATGGTACCACATGCATTAGAAATGTCTAGGATGACATAACATGAGATTTTTGCATTAGATTGCATTAAGGAAATGTGTATATATGTACTTGATAATTGGTACGTGGCATTGTGTGTGTATGTTAATTGAGTGAATTCATATTTGTTAATTCTTTACCTCAATTGTGTTTCATTTGTATTATTTTTTTATAATAAAAGATCAAAATGTATATGTGAGTTAGATTATGCATGATAATATATATGAGGTATAAACTTATTGTTTTATACTTATATTTATTGATTATGATTTCTAACTCTCTGTTTTGTGTACCTCTGAACCGTAGGGTGGTTCAGATCACCGGGTTGAGGAGTTCGCTCAGGATTAGGAGCTCGTTCTTGTGCTATACTTAGCATACGTTTTGGTGAGGAGCTAGTTAGGCTACTCCTTTAGTATCATTTTTTGGGTTGTACCTGTAAATGCTCTGATAGTTGTAACATCGAGTCGGGGATCATACGCTTGAACGCGTTTATAACTTGTTTATGTTGTTGGCATTTCTATTTGTAAATTATAACTTGGTGATGACAGCTATGTGATAATCGAATTGTATTCTGATATGGTTTACTGTGTATAATCATGATGAATGTCTTGCATGCTTGGTTCTGTTTTTAATTTTCCATGTAATGCCTTGTTGTATTATTATTGTTATTTTCATTATAATAATAATAATTATGTATTTCAAAAGTAACTCTAATATGTTAATATGTTGGTCAAGGCACATGTTTTTCCTTTCCATATTATTAGGAACCACTAGTCAATACTTGCTTCTTGCCTAAATTATAGGAGTATCCAACGTTCATTTACTTGAAGCCAAATGACCATATATATATTGACATATTAGTTCAGCAGAGGAGGAGGGGCAGAACCAAAAATTCACTCGTTCCTTGATATTATCTTCTTCCCTCACATAGTGTGTCTCTGAGTTTAAAATCAACCTGTCTCTAAATTATTCTTGTTAGTTCTGTTACCCCATATATGATTCATATCTGGGAAGGACCTGTTGAATCCTGGGGGATTTGCGCTTATGAGGCGGATAAATCCTTAAGGACAGTGCGATCAACACACCTCAGGTATTGTTTCATGGTTTGGTATTTTACTGGTTATTCTTCGGTACTGAATTCATGGCTGTATACTTTACGGTTGCCGACATCAATTACTGCAATCATAAGATAAACTCATATGACCTCTATTTTATTTTATTCTCATTCCTATTTGTTGAATTACTCAAATATATATGTGTTTCATTATTATGAATATATAGGTCCAATTTTTACAACATGCCTTACTTGCTTAGTGTTTATTTGCTTATACTTTAATAAATATGCGCTTAAGGGGTTAGGGTGTTACACCCACCCTATGGCTGCACCCTCTATTTTCTGAATGTCTATTAGTCGTTGCTTTCCTGCATTTTTCCTTATACTCTTCTTTGGCCCATTTGTCTTTCAAAATAGGCCAAGATTTGTCACAAATCAAATCAGGCTTACCATCTGAGCAGCGCACATTAGACAACAAAGCTGACAACCGCTTTGAACATTTTTTATTGAATACTTTAATCATTGACGCATCGAACTTTTTCAACCAAGTGCATCGTACCTATTCATAATGCAAAATAATATAAATATTAGTAATGATTATTAATATATAATTAATGATAAAGTAAAATAATAAAATATTATTATCAAATTGTTTCTTACACGAAAATCATTCCAAAATCTGTCCTAAGCATTCTTATCATTTTTAACTTCTTTCCACGAAACAAATGGTTGATTTCAGTTTCCCTGAACAAATGAAGTAATTTACGTTGATGCGGCTTTTTGTGGTTGAAAACTACACAACAAAATATACGTCAAAAATATTACAAATAATATTAATAATAATTAATATATAAATTAAAATATATCTTACACATCAAAGTTTAAAACGAATATAATCAAGTTTTTTTTTCCTTTTAAAACTCACAATAATATTTTTTTTAGTACACTTATAAAAAACTATTATATTAGAACAAACAAAAATTTATTTTTCTTAACATACTTTTCTTACAAAAGTAAATAACAAAAAATCATTATTATATTACACTTAATCAATAACTAAAAATTATTATTACACTTAAACAATAAATTTTATAGTTTAAAATAAAAATGATATCACAATTTACACTATATTACTTACTTGGTAGCCGAGTAGAGTCTGACTTCGCGTTTTACCAAATAATATCCACCCATGACAATGAATTAACGCCTATGCCACACTCCTAAATTAAAATCATAAAAATAAATAAAACAATTGATTAGTAAATATTACAATAATAGACAAAAAATAATTATGAAAATTAATAGACTAAATAAACACTTACCAACAATATAGGTATTAAGTTGTTGGAGGAAATTGATAATAAAGTAATGAAAAAATAAAAGGGAAAAAAAAAATTTAAAGTGTGAAAGAAGTTTGATGTGAAAGGAGAAATATTTTTGAGAGAATGAAAAATGTTTGATGTGAAAGGAGAAATTTTTTAGAGAGAATAAAAGAAGTATGAGTGAGTTTAGGCTCTGTTTGGTAAAAATAGCGGTTAGCTGATAAGCTAGCTTATAGCTTATAGCTGATAGCTTATAGCTTATAACTTATAGCAGATAAGCTAATTGAAGTGTTTGGTAAAATTAGCGGTTTAACTAGCTGATAATGTAAAATTACATGAAAGGACAATATCACTTTATAATAAAATTTATATCAATTAAAATATTTAAGATATTATTAAAAAATATTTTTTATTTAAAAAAATGATTTTAAATATTTTTTCCTTTTATTAAAAAAAGTAAACATTACATTAAAATCTATTTAATATGTATATATAAATTATATTATTGTAAAACTTAATTCCAACCTATACAGTAAATATATAATAATAATATTATACTAATTTGATTCGAGATTTCACAATGCATGTGAGTTTTTTTTTTTGGTACACGAGGAATAAACCCGTGCAACTCCGTGCGTTGCACGGGTTTGATTAGAATACACAATTAATTTTTTTTTAGAAATGAAAAATGATAATTATAATTAAATAAGTATAATCACAGTGGTTTGGTCACAAGTCACTTTTATTTTTATTTTGGTGCATCTCTTATTCTTTTCAATAAGTTTTCGTTATAGAAGGTGATATTGTCTTTTTCATAATTTGATCTCATTCGTTGAAAATTTCATAAGAAATAGTGTAACTGGTTACTCTCCTCTATGCAATTTTTGTGCTGAGATATTGACTCTCTTTAAGCTTCCTTTTAATTCTTTTGAAGTTTCCTATAAATATATCAACTTTTATTTTTAGTTTCTCTAAAAAAAATCTTCGAACGTTGGCCCCTCTAAATTTTAAGTCCCTTTTTTTTAACCAAAGTTCACATATCATGTTCAAAATATTTGAGTTTAGCTTCGGTTACTGGCCTAGGTTATAAAGAAATTTTATCATTTTAGAAGAATTTAATATTCGACATGCCATGAGAAATATTCATATACGATGGTTTCGCCTTACTCATCATTTGATCCCGCTTTTTAAAATAGCGTAAATGTTTGCTCTCCTATTTGCAATTTAAGGTCTCTTATACGTAATGAAAATGAAAATATTGACTTCTTTTAGAGTTTCTTCCAACTTGGCGAAATTTTATTCCAACTTTTATTGATCTTAATAAGTTTATGTGCTCTCAAACTTTTTTTTTGTTTTTGTCTCTCATATTTAATAAAATTTGCTTGTAGTTTTATAATTTCGTTACCAACATAATTTTAAGAAAAAAAAAACTCTTTTTTTGAAAGAAAACTCTTTGGAGAAGTACTCTGACTTATTTATAATATATAGAGTAGTAATATAAAAAATATAGACTAATATCTGATATACTTTTTTATAGAAACTTATGATAATTATCTCCCTTTTTCTTATAATCAGAAAAATTTATCAAAGGGAGTAGAAAGAGTAATCCAACTCTTCAAAAAAAAAAATCTTAATCCATTATCATTGCGAGTGGATCTACTCGCCTTCTAAGAAAAGTTCATAATTATATTCTCTTTAGCTTGACTTCTATTTCATATTCTTCCATTACAAATTATTAATTCAATGTAAAGATGTTAATCATACTTTTCTAACTGAATTTATTTGGCTTTATTTTCTGTTATTATACGTGATTGAATTAATTAAGAGAATACACAATTAAGTGTAAAGAGTACAATAATATTTCACTTACTAATTAGTTATTTTTTCTATTGCAAAGTAATATACATAAAAAATAATAATCACATGCAATTGCGTCCACTCTACACAATAAACAATAATCACCATTTCTATTTTGTCTTACACAATAGCCGGTTGGTTTATTTATTTTCTTTTTACTATGTTTAATTCTTGTTCTCTTTTTATTTTATGTCTTTATCTTTTTCTATGAGGTTTTTCTCCCCTCATTTATCTTTATCTTTTTTGATGAGGTTTTTCTCCCCTCATTTATTTTTGTCTTTTTTTCTATTTAATAATTTTTATTCAGGTTTTCAGTTTAGTGTTTAGTAGTGCTTATTAAAATGTGTTGCTCTTTTTTATAGATGAGCTCATTTTACATTTCTATTGAAGCTTTATCAATTTCTCTTAATTATTTAATGTGGCATCTTTACAAAAGTTTTTTTTATTTCTATTTAAACATTGTACCCACCAACTATATTTAGCTTCCCACATAATATATGCAAAAGAAAAAAAAGATAAATATGAAGTTAAAAAAACTATACATGCAACATCTTCTCTATTTTTCTTCCTCTTAAAAAAAAGAAAAAAGAAATACATAGTTAGAAAATAAAATTGACAGGTTGATAATATCAAAATTAAAATAATGGTTTTGTTGTTTTAATAATTTTAGTGAATTTTTTTTTTGAAAAAATAAGTGATATTGTTGCAGGGTAGTAAGTAAAAACTGCCTTTAAACTTGTTTGATACTTTACTATAGATGAAGAACAAAAAAAAAAAATTTAGTTTGTCCAATTTTTATTTTAGTACATATGAATATGGTATTATGAATAATAACATAGTGGAAATGCTCAAAGATAAATACTTACATAAATTGTAGTTTTTCTTAGACTTCTCAAGCATCAAGAATGCAACAAAGACAAAAATATAAGTCTATTTATTCTCTTCTCCTAATTCACATGAAAAAATTGCCGTATCTATGTTAAGAAATTAAAAAAAAAAAAGTTAGAAGAATAGGCTAACAAACATTATATCAACAAAAAACAAAAGATGTCTAAAATTTTCAAGCAATGTATGAGTAACATGATAAGTTTCAATATAGAATTAAACCAATAAATTGTGAATAGATGAAGAAATCTAGAGGAATAAGAGAAAGAACCTATAATATAAAATTGAAGAGATGTCATCCAATTGTTGCTTGAGGAAAACTCAAATTTGCACTACAAACATTTTGGTTTTGTGCACAAAATCATATATTTATAAATACAATGGTTAGGAAAAGATAACAATTTAAAGGATTGTATGATAAATTTATTTGTTATAGTTAAGGAATAAGAGTTATGGAATATGAAAGAATGGTAGTTTAAAAGTTGATGTGACAAAGTTATTTTTTAATAAAATAATAGCACAATAGTAATTAATAAACAATATAACTAAAGTATTTTTTTTTCATAATTAAGAGAAGTTGGTAAAATTTCAATAGAAATGTGGAGTTTTCTTAGAGGTGCCACATCATCAAAATGCTTGAATATGAGCAACTCAAGCTTCCTTTTATATGTAAAACAATATAACTAAAGTATTTTTTTTTCATAATTAAGAGAAGTTGGTAAAATTTCAATAGAAATGTGGAGTTTTCTTAGAGGTGTCACATCATCAAAATGCTTGAATATGAGCAACTCAAGCTTCCTTTTATATGTAAAAGATTATTTGAGTTGTATATTACTTTTTTTGAAAAAAACATATTTAATAGAGTAAATTAACTGGTTTGTATAGATCTGTGGGTGCAAAAATATACTACTTTTACAAATAAAAAGTCAACTTTGTGAACAAGTCGAAAAAATATACAGCTCCTATAATTAACTTGGCTGAAAAATCAATTTTGTAAAAGTAGAGAGTGAAAAGTTAGTTCAAAAAAATTGTGAGGATGTTTACTCGTCATATATAACACATGTGTTAATTATGCTTGTTCAAAAACGATAATTTTGACTAAATTATATTAATCAAAATAAGTACTAAAGGTAAAATTGGATTTTAGTTAACATAATAAGGGTAAAAGTGGAAGAAAAGACAATAAGCTATAAGCTAATTGAAATAGCGTTTGAAAATAAGCTATAAGCTAGTCAAAATAAGCTATAAGCTCGTAACAAAAAGACTGTTGCCAAACAGGGCTTTTAGGTTATAAGCTATATATATAAGCTATAAGCTAGCTTTTTATGCTTACCAAACAGAGCCTTAGAGAGAAATTAGAGAGATATGAGAAGAATGGAAGTTAAAGAAAATTGAATGGGAATGAGTATTTATAGAGGGGGGAGGAATTTGAACGTTGGATTATGCGAATTTACTGGCGGAATCTGTGCATTTAATGGCGGAAAATTCCGTCAGTAGCTTATTGACCGTTGAACACTTACTGGCGAAAAATTCCGCTAGTAAGTGATGTGTCAGCGTGTGCCATCCGAGACAACTTACTGGCGGAAATTTCCGCCAGTAAGTGATAGCCGTTGAGATTTAACTTTCTGGCGGAATATTCTGTCAGAATGAATCTCGTCCATTCGTTTACTGGCGGAATATTCCGCCACTAAGTATTATTCTATTTTTTTTAAATTCAGGAAAATCTACCGGTGGATTTGCATCATTTTGTGGCGGAATTTTCCCTCAACAATTTATTGAGGGAAAATTCCGCCATTCACTTATTTTAAAATCTGTTTGTATTTGAGGATTTTCTCACGCGTCCAAGAAAAGTATTAAAAATTAAAAAGAAAATAAATAGTTGCACAATTAAAAAGAAAAAAAAGAAAAAAAACTGTTTCACAATTAATGAGTGGATTAGGAGCAAAATTAGGAGTGAAAATAGGATTTAAGTTTAAGGATAATTAGGGTTTAGTAATAACTTGCTAAACATTAAGATATGGACCAACTTAAAACCTAAAACAAATTTATAAAGGACAAAAGTGTAATTAAGCCATTTGTAATCATAAATATAGTTTAACGATTTATAGAAGCCCATTAATAAAAAAAAATCAAGAAGATTACATAAAAAATATATTGGTTAATTATGAACCAATCAATAATGAAAAGCAAAAGATTTTTTACAAAATAAATTCCAGAAGGCAACGAAAATCTTTGCAAATATAAACAATATATATATATATATATATAGTTAGCAAGGTGCACTTTTCCACTTTGGACAAAAAAATCATTCATATTCATTATTTAAAACTAGTAACTTGAAGGATAGTTTTGTAACTTTCATTTTAAATCTTCCTTAATTTGCATGAGGGAGCTGACCCTTGTTTTATGGGTTTGGCGCCAACTTTATTATAAAAATAGACACATACTTAACACGGAACACTTGATTTATCGAATAGAGGAAGTTTCTTGAAAGACATTGACATAACTACGTACCCTTCTTGTTAAGAGAGTGAATGAAAGAGAGAATGATTGGAAAAGAATCTCATATTATGATTCAATTGTGTAAAAATGATTACTAGCTTGTCATATATACAAGAGCTAGTGTGTATGCTAAGCTAATCTACACTTCCTCATAGAGTATAATTCCCTAGAGTTAGTTACAAAAGCATGTGAGGTAGTTGGAGTTGGTTATAATCCTTCATATGTTTGTTACTTGCACAAGAAGCTTCTTTAGAGTTGTTACTTGTAGAAGAAGTTTCTTTGATCTTTAACAGCCTCCCACAAGCTGATGTTTGATATATGTCAAGCAATCCAAGCTTGAATATAAAATGGTTGAACTTTGGTGCTGGTAGAGCTTTTGTCAAACAATCAGCAATTTGATCTTGTGTAGAAATTGGTAGCAATCTCAACAATTTTGCTTGAACCTTTTCCCTGACTAGATGGCAATCTATTTCAATATGCTTAGTCCTCTCATGGAATACAGGATTGGAAGCAATGTGTAAAGCACTTTGATTGTCATAAAATATCACTGGCAGTTGTGTGCATTCAATGTGTAAATCCTTTAAGAGATATAGTAGCCAGACAAGCTCACAAGTAGATGAAGATAGTGCTCAATATTCTGCCTCAGAAGAGGACTTAGAAATGGTTAATTGTTTCTTGGCTTTCCATGAAATTAGAGATGATCCCAAGAAGAAGCAATAACCTGAAGTGGATCTTCTAGTATCTAAGCATCCAGCCCAGTCAGCATCAGAGTATCCAATTAATTGGATATCTGAGTTTCTATGAAACATGAGTCCTCTACCTGGATTGTGCTTTAGGTATCTGACAACCCTACAAGCTGCTTGATAGTGTGTCATGGTAGGATTGTGGAGAAATTGACTCAACTGCTGTGTGGCATAAGCTATATCTGGTCTTGTGTTGGTAAGATACAATAGTTTGCCAACAAGTCTTCTATACAAGCTGATATCTTCAAAAGGTTTACCACTGTCATTGTGTAACTTTATGGATGGATCAAGTGGAGTAGATGTTGGTTTGGATCCAAGGAGACCAGAATATTTGAGCAAGTCTAAGCAATATTTCCTTTGGGATACACTGATACCTTCTTTAGAATGTGCAACTCCAAGACCAAGGAAGTACTTTACAATCCCCAAGTCTTTGATCTTAAAATGCATATCCAAAATGTTCTTAATCCTGTTGATTTCATCTAAGCAAGTTCCAGACAAGATAATATCATCCACATATATAAGTAAAGCAGTAAAATTATCTTGATGGCTAAGAGTGAAAAGAGAGTAGTCAGATGTGGATTATTTGTAACCCTCCTTAACCAACAAGGATGTGAGTTTCTCATACCATTTTCTACTAGCTTGCTTAAGGCCATAGAGGCTCTTGAGAAGCTTACAGACTTGGTTTGGTTTAGAAACTAAAACACCATTTGGTATAGTCATATAGACATTCTCTTGTAACTCACCATGTAGAAAAGCATTATTAACATCCAGTTGATGTAAATGCCATCTTTTGATAGAGGCAATAGCAAGTAGAGCCCTGACAGTAGTGAGTTTAGCAACAGGTGAGAAAGTATCAAAAAAATCAAGTCCTTCAATCTGATTGTATCCCTTGGCAACAAGTCTGGCTTTGTATCTCTCTATAGTACCATCAGACTTGTGCTTGATTTTGTACACCCATTTGCAACCTATGGGATTAATGTTTCGTGGCATATCCACAATCTTCCAAGTACCAATTCTAGATAATGCCTCAAGTTCAGAGTTCATAGCATTCACCCAATGTTCTGACTTGCAACCTTCAGTATAGGTCTTAGGTTCAGTGTGTTGTGTGAGAGACAATGTGAAGACACTATGAGAATTAGACAATTGTTCTAAAGAATGATAAGAAGAAATGGGATAGATTGAACCTTTGGATGATGAACCAGCTGATGTCTCTGTAGAACTGCACACATAATCTGACAGATAGGATGGTTTCTGTGCTACTCTATGAGGTTTTGTGGAAGGTTGGCTAGGTTCTTCAATGTGGTTAGTGTTAGGACTAGGAGGTAAAGGTTCATTTGTCTCAGGTGTGGTGTTAGGTTCAGGTTGTGATGGAGTGTTAGTGTCTGAGTCATAGTAAGTGGTTGAGTTATCAGTAAAAGTATCAGTTTGTTGATCACAGTCAAATTGAGAGTGGTAATGCCAGTCATTTTGAGTGGATTTGTTTTGGTATGGAAATATATGATCATGATGCACTACATTCCTAGAAATGAATATGTTCCTTGAGCTGAGATCAAATAGAATTGTGCCTTTGACACCTTGCTTGTAACCCAAGAAAACACACTTTCTTCCTCTAGGTGCTAACTTTGTCCTGTTGGCACTTAGAGTTGAAGCATAAGCTAAAGTTCCAAAAACTTTTAAATCATGTAAATCAGGCAAGTAATTGTGTATCATTTCATATGGAGATTTATTTTACAAAACAGGTGTAGTGATTCTATTTATGATGTAGGTAGCATGTAAAACAGCATATGACCAGAAATGTTTAGGCAATTTTGACTAATAAAGTAAAGCTCTAGCAATGTTTAAAAGATGTTGATGCTTCCTCTCCACTCTTCCATTTTGTTGTGGAGATTCCACACAACTGGTTTGATGAATTATGCCTCTTTGAGAGTAAAAATCATTTATGAGAAATTCTGGTCCATTATCAGACCTAACTATTTTGACATTATGATTAAATTGAGTTTGAATCAAATTGATAAGATGCATGACATGTTGTCTAGTTTCAGATTTATTTTTCATCAATATAATCCATGTATATCTGCTAAAGTCATCAATAGCAGTAAGAAAATATGAATGACCATGAATAAATTTTATTGATAAAGGACCCCAAATGTCAAAATGAATTACATCATAAGCATGAGATACTTTATTGAAACTATTTTTATAAGGAAGTTTCTTATGTCTAGCAAAGTGACAAATGTCACATATTCCATTTTGATCAACAGTTACATAAGGAAACTTGGTCTGCAAGCTAACTAGTCTACTATGGGATGGGTGTCCTAGCCTAAAATGCCAAATGGCTGACTTAGGTATGGTAGGTAGATTTGTGCCATCAATGGTAGCAACATGTGCCATTCTATCTGTGAGATTCATGTAGTATAGTCCTTCATGCTCATCAGCTGAACCAATCATCCTCAAGCTCTTCTGGTCCTGAATGAGACATTTTGAACCAGTGAACTTTATGAGATAGTTGTGTGAATGACACAATTTTGAAATAGCAATCAAATTTACAAAAAAATTGGGCACATATAACACATTTGTAATTTTAAATGAAGATGAAAAACTAACAGTACCAGAGTGTTTTGCAATTGCAAAAGCTCCATTAGGTAACTTTATCTTTATAGGATTGATTTCAATGTATGATTGAAACCAATTTAAGGAACTACATATATGATGACTGGCACCAGAATCTAATATCCAAGTACTAAGATTACATGTAGTATAAGAATGAGAGCATATACCTTTCTGAATTCCTGATGTATGATCAGGATTCATGGATGAACCAACCTGATTGGAACTTGCAGCAGGCATGGATGAATGATTTGAGACCTGAAGAAGTGACATTAATCTATCATACTGATCTTGAGAGAGAGCAGGTACAGATGATGTAGCTGATGATGTAGCTTGTGAATCAACATTGCCTCCCTCAGCTACAACATTGGCAGAGTAAGATTTCTTCATATGTGGAGGAACTCCATACTTCTTGAAACATTTTTCAACCACATGATTGTCTTTGCCACAATAAGAACAACCACGAGAGGAGGATTTGGAACTGGAAGCTCTACCAGACTTAGCAGCATTGATGGAAATCTTGGATTCATCAATGGAAGGAAAATTACCTTGCCTCTCATGTTGAATCACCATGGAAAACACCTTGTTCATAGGAGGAAGAGGCTCCATGAGTAGGATCTGAGACTTAACCACAGAGAAATTCTCATTGAGTCCAGTTAAAAAACGAATAGTATGAAGGATCATATGATTCCTTCGAGCTGCACGCATGGCTTCGCAATTACATCGAATATGACATGTGCATGTAGGGATTGGAAGATACAACTCAAGTTCTTCCCAAAGAAGTTTCAATTCAGAGTAAAATTCAGTTATAGACCTATTTTCTTGCTTCAAATCATAGATTTCGTGTTGCAATTCAGAGATTCGAATCAAATCACCTTGAGAGAAGCGTTCGCGAAGATCATTCCAAATATCAACTGCATTCTCCAAGAAAATCACAGATTGAGCAATTGAGGAAGAAACATAGTTCAATAACCAAGATGAAACGAGTTGATTGCAACGATTCCATGCAAGAAACGAAGGATCAAATTCATCAATGGTGGAGGAAGAGTTCCATCCACAAAATCCAGTTTCATCCACTAGTAGGAAAAAGACATTTAGTTATATGATTTCACTACAGATATATGAATATCAGTAGTGGAAAGTAACTGAGCAAGAGATTCCTCTACGGATATATAAATATCAGTAGTGAAAGGTTCATGGATAGGAGATTCCACTACTAATATGTGCATATCAGTAGTGAAAAGGAGACACAGTGGCATTCATGTGATTACATTGAAGTTTTGTTTTAAGAGATTCCACTGCTGGTATTTGGTTCCACCGCAGTGGAATCCATTACCTTGAAAACAAACATACGCGTAAGCTGAATACTCTAATCTCTCTCACCTCTCAGCTGAAAACAAACCTCTCGAACCCAATCTCGTCCCACTCTCATCTCACGCAAATCACAGTTTCGCAACCCCATTCACGCATCGATCTCACGCAAATCTCATTTTCCTCCAAACTTTCTCTCAATCCCAATCGCACTTAGGGTTCTTAATCTCATCCCGTAATTGCAACTCCTGAAATTGAATTTCTCAATCGCAATCACAGCACAGCTCACATGATCTATGTTGAATTCGATTCACAATCACAACTCATCAATCGCAGCTCGGAAGTTCTCAAACGCAACAACAGCTTTCACGAACGTTTTTGCCGTCAAATCGGAACTCCTCAAAACCTATTTGGTGAACTTTATTCTGTTTCAATTGCAATGTAATAACCATCCATGTTGTGATTGCATCTCTATTTGGTGAGTTTTGTTTAAATATTTGATTCTGTTAGATGAATTTATCGCATATATTGTTTAACAAAATAGAGGGAAATAAGTTTTGTGCAAAGTCTTGTTTGATCTGATTATTGAGTCTTCTGTTCTTATTTTTTTTTTGTGTTTTTGTTATTGATTGTGGTCTTATTATTGATGTTTTTCTGATTCTTTATTCTGTTTGCAAAGGATTCGATGGATTTTCTGTTTTGAGGTGTTTCCAACATATATTAGATATGGTAATGTAGTGAAAATTTGATCAAATATCATTTTTTTATTTTTGTGCAATCATCTTATTAGTGATGGTAATGAAGTGTATTATTTTTCATTTATGATTATGAACTAGTGAATCATCTTGTGTTCCTAGATTGTTTGGGAATAGTTTAAAAAATCATCTTGTGTTCCTATATTATGAACTTGTGAATCATCTTGTGTTCCTAGATTATGAACTTGCTTATGCCTTGAACATAGGTAATAATGTTTGTACTTGATGATCCAAGTTAATCATTTATAGATATTTTATTTTATGATGAACCAAGTATTTCATAAACCCTGAATAAAATCATATAGTTGTGAAGGAAATTCTCGAACTTGACATAGAATTTCACTAGTATAAGAAAACTATTTGGATATTAATAATGTCTAACTTTCCTGATAATGGGAATTTTTAATTGATACTTATCATTTTGTTTTTGGCACCATTGAAATTATTCTCCTTTTGAGATGAATTCCTGTTGGATTTTGACCCTCCCCCACCCAAAAAAGGAAAGAAGTTAATAGTTGTTTGTGGCAACTGATATAGATTGTTTAGATTACTATAAATAACCAATGACCATTAATCACATTACAAACTGATATAGATTTTTTTTTTTTTAATGATATAGATTGTTTAGATTACTACAGTAACCAATGACCATTAATCACATTACACTATTTGGATTAAAATGTTATATAGTTATTGCTTCTATCTACTATTGCTATTGATTATGTTGTTCCGTTTGCAGAACCCAGGTTTTGATTTTTCACAAGCTCAATTTAGTGGAAACTGTCCCGATCCAAGGACCTTTATGGGTGGAATCCGATCAGATTGATCTTTGTCACAGGAGTTTCTATTTGCCTACTGTAAGATGATAATTAGAGTAATAATCTGTGTAATCTCCTCCTTGTTTGATGCCATTTTATTTAATTAAAAAGCAGTCTCAACACACACTAATGAATAACTGACTTTGGCATCCTGTGGTATTTGTTAATCTTTCAGCTGCACTTTGTTGGGTTTTAAAGTTAATTTTGTATATAAAAAATGTATTTAGCACGGTCATTGATAGAAACATGTTTCAATTCATGAGTTAAATAAAAGGCATCTTAGGCATAACATCATTCAATAATCTACTTTTGCTTATAGTTTGTTACGGAGGGAGTATCTTAGACATCATTATTCTAGTATGATATACTAATTAATGACTATTTTGATATGAAATCTCATATGGTGGATCTCCAAGCTAGAGTATGGAACATTGTATGACTTGCTTTCTTTGTGCTTAGCAAATTTGGGTATGTTAGAAATAATATAAAACCATTGATGTAGCCTTTCCTAACAGCTTAAGTTTTTGGGATGAACGGTTATTTGACATGGTATCAGAGCCTCTATGACTAAGTGGTCTAGAGTTCGATCCCCACTCCCCTCACTTTCTAATTAAAAAAGTGGAATTTAAGTATATGGTAGGTGGACCTATGCATTATCCACGCTTCAAGCCCAAGTGGGCTCTTGCGTGAGGGGGCGTGTTAGAAATAATATAAAACCATTGATGTAGCCTTTCCTAATAGCTTAAGCTTTTGGGATAAACGGTTATTTGACAGGGTATATAAAGAGTGCGACATCGGCATCATTTAGATATGCTTCACAGGCTTTGTTTGGAAAAATGGGTGAGGGATTCACCTCCAATTTATGCAAACTTTCCAGGTTTGAGAGTTATTTTTAAATTTGAGTTTTCAGCTGCAATTGATATTTTATGTGTCCGTGGTTCTGGTTCACGGGCAAGTCCTCAGAGCAGGAATCGTAAAATCTTAGAGGAGCTTCATGATGCTATATCATTTTCAAGACTATCATCCTATTGTAAACTTATTGTACCTGTTGGCTTGCCCTCCTTAAGTAAGTGTAATAGTTTTTGGCATGTTGTGTTTATCATTAGACTTCTCAAGTTCATTGGTCAATATCCATCCTTGATATAGGTTGCAAATAATGACTTTTAAGACACTGATACTCTATAAACATAAATGGTTACATGTCATTGATGATGGCCTTCAATTGCTTTGTAATCTATTCTAATATTAATGTGGTTTCCTCACTGATGTCAAATGTATTGTTGTCTCGTTCATGCATAAATTATAGATTCCAAATTTCTTATTCAATTAAACTAAACCTTCTTTTGATATCTTTATACAGGAATCATGATCACATTGTTGAGGTTATATCATACTACTTGCAATCACATTTTGTTAATGATGAGGAATCTGCTGGTATTATGTTAAGTGTATATACAAACACCTAATATAAGTGTTTTTCTTATGTGATAAAGACAAATAAAATTTATATAAGTAATTCTAATTACCCACTAATTCCAAACACCTAATCATAATCACATTTAATGGTTACTTGTGCTTATTGGAAGGAACAAATTATTTGTTTGTATGATATTAAGGACAATGTTAATTATGTTATTTATCTTGTCATGTGTTTGCAGGCTGGTTTTATCTCACCATAGGCACAATTTCTATTGAGAAGTTATTAGCATATGATGCAGTAAGTTTGGTGCTAAGTTGCTATATGAAAAATATTTCCTTTCCTAAAATCCCCAAATATCAAACTCTTAAGTGGTTCTGCCTCTTGATCGAGCTTCCATAATGTTTCAAGAAGTTTGCTAAGGGTCTTTTTTCTGCTAAGGGTCTTTTTTCTGCTTTTGTTTCTATTCTAATTTGTATGTTTATCTCTTTGACTCTGCAGGGTGATATAAATGATCATGAAACTCTTGTGAAGGCAATTAAGTAAGTTGATATTGTGACAAGTGATGCTTTATTAAAAAGTGATGCATCAATAACTTGTGTAATTCAATCTAACAAATGATTTAACTTATTCTTCCCTATATCATTGAATCTAACACTGCTTTTTTCTCCGGCCTTAATGCAGTTGTGTATGGGAGTAACTGTTGGAGCAGGGCTTACATTCTTACCTTATAATTATTTGCTGTAAGTTTCCATGCTGTAAGTTATCATGAGATTATGAGGTTCAAAATTCATGTATTTATTGATGTCAATGCATTTTAATTATGAGTAGGCAATAGAGTGATTTTAAGAGTAAGTTGATTAAGTTAAATTATGTTAGTTACCCATTTTTATAAGTTGGAAACAAACAATTTCAAAAGAATCTTTACCTATTTTTTTTCTAATAATTTGTGTTTCTAAGATGGAGATTTCTCATCTGTAGTGTGGAAGGTGATGGAAATGTGCTATCAAGTATTGCTTCAGGAAAAGCGTGTCACACAGAGGGGACTCTTCTATTAGCTGCTGTGTAATTTGCCACATCTGTTTCCTTCTCAAAAGGATGTCACAATAGGACAATCCAAGGTTATCAATAATCAGTTAATCACTGTCTTGCTTGTTTCAAGTTTGATCTGGTGTCTTGGTGTTTTTGAAATGGAATTTTAATATGCAACAAACAGATCTTGTAGCGTTGCTTCGGTGCAGCAGATACAGTCTTGGAATCATGGCATCTAGTCGAGGACTCATTGTCGGCCGCCTGATTATGCAGGTATTTTGATAGGCTTATTTGATTTCATCTTCAGCATAAACACTTATAACATGAGTTACTTTGGTATCACTGCTTAATGTAATTCTGCAAACATAAACATGAGTTACTTTGAGTTTCCAATTTTTCATGTATAGGAACCGGGCAAAGAGGCTGTTGTGCTCTGTCTGTGGATCTTCAGGACATACCATTTCTGGTTTAGATATACTTGATCAATGCATTCAATTATTTGTTTGTAGAATATTAATCAAGTATAGTCTTATGTGTTTGATCCGTGTCACTGTGTGTTCATATTTGTGAGTAATTGTTCCTCATCATGCTTCTATTTAAGCTTTGTGAATTGAATTATTTTAGTTATCGGAAAAAATTATTTTAGTATCAGAAAAAATTATTTTAGTTAAAAGTGAGTTGATAGTATAGTAGCAGCAAAAAAAAATAGTATAGCAAAGGCGGCACAAATTTTTTTTTTTAAAAAAAAATAGATTCCACTACGGTTGGAGTTATGGACCGTAGTGGAATCCCTTAGTTTTTTAATAAAATAAATATAAAAGTCCACTTTCCACTATGGGTTACTCTAAGACCGTAGTGGAAACACCACTTTCCACTACGGATTTGGATCCGTAGTGGAATCTCTGAACATACAACTACACCTGCAAACACTATTGTTCTCCAACAGTAGTGGAATGTGTTTTTGCACCAAGAGCTCGTTTCATGGATCGCGACCAAGAATGGTAGTTGGAACCATCAAGAGGTGGTGAAACTGTAACGGAGGAAGGTCCATCGCCAGGATGAACATAGAACGGTGAAGAATGATCAATAGAAGGATCTTGCGGTGCAACTCGTGGCGGCATTGTCACCGGAGAAGATGAGAACAGAAACGGTTATGAAAACGGTTACGGAGGAAGCAAAGGATCGTTATGGCGGTGATACCATGTTAAGAGAGTGAATGAAAGAGAGAATGATTGGAAAAGAATCTCATATTATAATTCAATTGTGTAAAAATGATTTCAAGCTTGTCATATATACAAGAGCTAGTGTGTATGCTAAGCTAATCTACACTTCCTCATAGAGTATAATTCCCTAGAGTTAGTTACAAAAGCATGTGAGGTAGTTGGAGTTGGTTATAATCCTTCATATGTTTGTTACTTGCACAAGAAGCTTCTTTAGAGTTGTTGCTTGTAGAAGAAGTTTCTTTGATTTTTAACACTTCTATTTATAACATGTTTGAGTAGTGGTAATTGATTTTTTTTCCAAAGTGAAAATGTGCACCATGCTAACTTAAGACGTTCATGTTTTTAGGTGGCCCTATATATATATGGAAAATTCTAATATGGACCAATTCTTCAAGTAGTCGATGGTGGTCAAGTCATCAAAATTATTATAACGAAAACGAATTTTACAAAATCCACCGTTGTAATGAAAATGTATATCGTATATATCATCCATACAAAAATTTAGAGAAATTGAAAATCATTTGATATGTTATTGAGATATATTAAGATTAATGGTTTATGGTTTTTATTAAATTCCGTTAATTTTAGTAGGTCTCAATAACATATCAAATGATTTTGAATTTCTCTAAAAAAATTTATGGATAATCTATAGGATATAAATTTTCAATCCAACGGTGAATTTTGTAAAATTCGTTTTCGTTATAGTAATTTTGATGACTTGACCACGATAGACCACTTGTGAAGGTGGTCCACTGTAACATTAACTATGTATATATATATATATATTGGTTAATTATAATATATAAGAGATGAATTATTGGATGCTTTGATGACCTGAAAGGAATGTTGCTAGTATATTTCTGGATGCCACATTGACGGTAAAAAAAACATTATGAATTCTTTAATCATAATGTAGAAGTTGCATGATGCCTTCAATGCGGTGTTGACATGAATTGAATTTGATTCGTTCATGATATTATGTATGGATTATTGGATGCCTCGATGACCTGAAACGAATCACGAATATTATTTATTCCATAAAATGTTGTTGGTATTTGGATGTCTCATTGACCCTAATGAAATATTATGAACACTTTCTTAATAATGTAAAAGTTGATTGATATGGTATTGATGTGAATTGAATTTTACTTATTCATAATATAAGGATGGATTCTGAATCCTACTGTGAGATGGATTATTAGATGTCTCAATGACCTGAAATGAAGCATGGATATTGTTATATATTATATATTCCATATCATGTTGTTAGTATTTGGATGTGTCGTTTACAATGCTTTAAATCCATTATGTGTATGAATTTGTATTCACAATATAAGGATGGTATTTATTGAGCTTTTATGACTTGCATGCAATTTAATACTGCGAGATAATATATGACCCTAATTTTGAGACTATCGGCTGCCTCGGTGAATATTATTTGTTATATAAACAGTGTCTAGTATTTGGATGCCTCATTGACCGTAAAAAACATTATGAACTCTTTGTAAAAGTTGCCTGATGCCTTTGATGTGATATTGATATTAATTGAATTTGATTTCTTCATATGAGGGATGAATTGTTGGATGCCTCGATGACCCGAAAGGAATAAATGAATATTATTTGTAGTATAAATTGTTGCTACTATTTTGATGGTTGATTGACTGTCAAAAAACATTATGAACTCTTTAGTCAAAATGTAAAAGTTGTCTGATGCTTTCGATGTGATATTATGAATTGAATTTGATTCATTCATAATACAAGGGGTTCGTTCATAGTATGAGTGATGGATTGTTGGATGCCTCGATGACCCAAATGAATCATTGAAAGGAATGTTGCTAGTATATTTCTGGATGCCACATTGACGGTAAAAAAAACATTATGAATTCTTTAATCATAATGTAGAAGTTGCATGATGCCTTCAATGCGGTGTTGACATGAATTGAATTTGATTCGTTCATGATATTATGTATGGATTATTGGATGCCTCGATGACCTGAAACGAATCACGAATATTATTTATTCCATAAAATGTTGTTGGTATTTGGATGTCTCATTGACCCTAATGAAATATTATGAACACTTTCTTAATAATGTAAAAGTTGATTGATATGGTATTGATGTGAATTGAATTTTACTTATTCATAATATAAGGATGGATTCTGAATCCTACTGTGAGATGGATTATTAGATGTCTCAATGACCTGAAATGAAGCATGGATATTGTTATATATTATATATTCCATATCATGTTGTTAGTATTTGGATGTGTCGTTTACAATGCTTTAAATCCATTATGTGTATGAATTTGTATTCACAATATAAGGATGGTATTTATTGAGCTTTTATGACTTGCATGCAATTTAATACTGCGAGATAATATATGACCCTAATTTTGAGACTATCGGCTGCCTCGGTGAATATTATTTGTTATATAAACAGTGTCTAGTATTTGGATGCCTCATTGACCGTAAAAAACATTATGAACTCTTTGTAAAAGTTGCCTGATGCCTTTGATGTGATATTGATATTAATTGAATTTGATTTCTTCATATGAGGGATGAATTGTTGGATGCCTCGATGACCCGAAAGGAATAAATGAATATTATTTGTAGTATAAATTGTTGCTACTATTTTGATGGTTGATTGACTGTCAAAAAACATTATGAACTCTTTAGTCAAAATGTAAAAGTTGTCTGATGCTTTCGATGTGATATTATGAATTGAATTTGATTCATTCATAATACAAGGGGTTCGTTCATAGTATGAGTGATGGATTGTTGGATGCCTCGATGACCCAAATGAATCATTGAATATTATTTGTTGTATAAATTGTTGCTAGTATTTTGATGTCTGATTGACCGTAAAAAAACATTATGAACTCTTTACTCATAATGTAAATGTTGCTTGATGCATTCGATGCGATATTGATATGAATTGACTTTTATCCCTTATAATATAAGGGATGAATTATTGGATATCTCGATGACCCGAAATGAATCAATGAATATTATCTGTTATATAAAAAAATTGATTCATTCTTAATATAAGGGATGGAAAATTGGAATTAATGAATTATTTGTTGTATAAAACAAAATGTTGCTAGTATATTTCTGGATATCTCATTGACAGTAAAACAAACATTATTATGAATTCTTTAATCATAATGTAAAAGTTGCATTATGCCTTTAATGCGATGTTGACATGAATTGAATTTGATTGATTCATGATATTATGGATGTATTATTTGATGTCTCGATGACCTGAAACGAATCACGGATATTATTTATTCCATAAAATGTTGTTGGTATTTGGATGCCTCGTTGACCCTAACGAAACATTATATAATACAATGTCATATATAGTCAAATTCTCTAAAATATTATTTTAAATTAATCTCATTGGTTTATTAGTTCATTAACATATTTAAAATTAGTATAATTATTTATTTAAATATATTTATGTGACATATGTTTTTAAATATGCTAATAGGCTATATCAGACTTAGAAGGCTAGACCCAGACCACATGTCAGACTCAAGCCGTCATATTTTGAAAGGGCAGACTCAAGTTTGGCAAATCCTATCTCGACCTAACTTATTTCCAATCTGAAGTATGACATTCACATGAAGCTCTCTCATATATTTTTCAATAGAAATTACTTTGTTGACATTCAATTACATCTTTTCTAATATTATTTTTTGTTTGTAGAAACTCTAACATTATATTTGCTTCTCAATTACTATATTTTTTTAGAAACGCGATCTAATATTATATTTTAATTCATTCTCACAAAAAAATCTTAGGTGGTCTTCAATTAGATCTTTTTTGTAGAAATTAATATTATATATTTTTTTGTATAAAATCAAATATTATATTTTAATTCATTTTCAATAGAAATTTCTTAGGTGACATTCAATTAAAGTTTCTCTAATTTTTTTCCATAGAAACTCTAATATTATATTTTCTTTTCTAATATATATATATATACTCTAATATTATATTTTCTTTTGTAGATACTCTAAAATTATATCTCTATCTCTAAAATATACATTACAAATTTCTCACGGAACTCTCTCAATGAAGAGTTAACTACCTTGAAGCAATACAGTTTCCTTGACAGTCTCACGCTTCGAAGTCCCCTAGTATTTATAAACATGGCCTCAGTTATTGGTTGGTTATCCTTGCCAAGTATGGCTTCCCATGCTCGAGTCTCCCGGTGAGCTGGAACGAAACTGCGAACATAGTTGACGAGGTTGTTATAAGCACTCACCTCCTCCTCACTCAAATTGTCGGGGGAGGAAAGATAGTATTATGTGTCTTGACGGAAATGTTCCACGGTCCAACACAGAGGGAAGCGCGCAACAATTTGCGTCATCTCGTGACCCTCCTCGTCTAAACAGACTTGACCGTCCTCCTGGGTGATGAATTCCGTTTTGATAAATGCTTCAATGGCGCCTTGGCTCATTGGTTTAACGACGTAATACCCGTCCTTAAAGCCGCAGACAGAGTCAATAAACATTTTGAACAACTTCCTTATATGCTTAAGAGATACCCAGTTATGTCTCCCATCACGAGTTGTTATCTCTGTATAGTTACACACCCCTCGCACGTCACGAAACCGTTACCCGTGAACCGCGAGTAGATCCGCTCCTCCGACAGCATGGTGGTGAGGACATCCCAGTTTGGCGTCCACCCCAGAGTCTCCAATTCATCCTCGATAGTACCAAACACCCCTCGGTGGTAGGGATGGCCAAAAAATCCGTACCCGCAAATATCCACGGATAAAATCCGCCTCGTGCCTGTGACAAATAGCTTAATGGATATCCATGGATAAAATAAATGGATATTTTAATTACCCGCATTTGATGGATACGGATGCGGAATTAATACTATCCGTATCTGCATATATCCATACCCGCTAAATAATTATTAAAATTACTTAAATATCCCTACTTAAATATAACATCTCGAAATATTTATGTTATAAAACAAATAATCTTTTTATATTTTATGTTTTCTTTTCATAAGGGAAAACTTTTCCTATTCTTTTTCCATCTTATCGAAGTATCCCTTGTATTCTTGTTGGCATGACTGACTCAGGTCTCCTCTTCTTTTTAATAAAAATTCTTTTAGCAATTTAAAAAAAAATAATCAAAATTTATGAATATTATGTGTTAATATTTGTCGTTAAAAAAATCTAATTTTTTTTTCTTACTATAATCAATTTTATTTTATTTTTATAAAAAAAATGTTATTCATGGATATCTGTTAATTTCCCCGGTATTTCATATTCGTAGATTACCCGCTTAGTGGATATCTGCACGGATATAGAGCGAGCGCGAATATCATATTTCTCCAACGGGCCGGACAGAGATATCACACTATTCACGTCTAAGGATATTCATTGACATCCCTAGGAGTAATACAAGAGGCTATCCCTTCGGGCTCCCGGCCAACCCAATCCAGCTCGACTGGCGTTATCTTGTCAACTATGTGTACATTCTTTGTTTGATCTGCCATTCAAACCTGAAAAGCACAGGAAAGGAAGTGAATTCGACAGTCAATTAAATTCACCCTTCCAGTGAAAAGGCATAGACAAGCTCGAGGATGTTGCCCTCGACCAAAGCCCATGTTAAAATGACAAACGAATTATAACACAAGGATGATTTCACCAACACACGAGGGAATATCCCCGACATCGAGTTTCTATTAAACTCATCACAACCCATACCGGCGCAACACCAACCACCAGTAAAATGAAGCTTTAAACAAACAAGCTACTCAAAAACTCCCTTTGATCCACCACATCAACCACCATAGGGTGAAAAACGCCATAGACAAGAGTGTTTGGCAGTGGCATCACCACCACCAAACATCATGGGGCAAATAGAAAAAAGAGCCAAACATGAAGAAGATAAACGTAAAAACAAGACCAAAAAGCAAGACAATACCAGTTCTGTTGGATCAAATGCTGGAACTTCAAAGGGAAGATGGACCAAACAAGCTTCACTACTGCAAAAACCTTGGAGATGGTGAGGAGAGTAGCAGAAGAACAGGCTTAGAGAAAGAGGGAAATGTTTCAAATGGTTACCTCAAACTCCCATTTATAGCCCCTGAGTCAAACTGCGCGCCCACACATATTAGTGTGTCTCTAGATGGTTGTGTCCGTTGATCAAATATAATGGGTGAGATGAGGGCCATCTAACGGCCCTGATTGAGCCCCAGAAGAAGCGAAAGGGCATTGATCAAACAGTCCCGCGTGTCCTCATAAACGAGGCTAATAATGACGCCTACCCCTAGGTAATTATGACGCCTATTCATAGGGGGCACGTAGCAGGGCCAAACGAAGCTTCCGTCCCTACAAGTCACATCGTTCTGCCTATGAATCTCCCAAAATCCAAGGGAATGTCATTGAGCGAGGAAAACATTAGCCAAGCACAACAACATTTAAGAAGTCTCGTGGTCAAACATGGCAAATATTATGTGCATTTTAACGTTCTCGGGGCACTCTTTAAGCATTCCATTAAAAGTAATAATTTTTTTATTGCGCATGTTTTTTTTTCACCACCAGTTTAATCTGGTTTTGGAGTCAGTGCTGGCATCAAGTGGTTTCAACCTCCTCCCGATCGCAGTTGCGGAGGAAATAATATTGTGCATGTTAAAACAATTAAAAGTAATAATTTTTTATTGAAAAATCACAATTATTTATTAAAAGGTTATAAATTTAGGGTGTTGCTAACGAGGGTCCCTGACACTTTTTAAGTATTCCATTTAAAGAATTTTTTATTTAAAAAAGTTAAATACTATAATTTCCAATATGTTGACTTTACACATTTCCATAAAAATTCTATAAAACTTACTATTTAAGGTATTAAAGAGTGCTCCAAGGACATTCGTTAGCATTTTCGATAAATTTAATATAAAATACATAAATTTCAATACAAATATATTATTTTAAATTTCTTAATAAGTATAAATTTGCACATGATAGAAAAATCCTTAATTATCACGTGAGCTTAGATCAATTGACTATAATATTGCATGATATATATAGGAGTCGGGTTTAAAACTGTAATCAACTCACTTATTCATCTTAAGTGAAATTTTAGCTACTAGCTTATTGGGGATAATTTATCATTGATAATTATAAGCTTTAATGATAATTTATCATTTATATGATAATTATCAATAATAATTTATCATATATACTACTTGACAAATAAAAAAAACACCCTTAATTTTTTAACATGCCTAAAAGCCTTCTAAAAAAAATGTCGGAGGGAGTGATAAATGATGTTGGGACAACTCATTTGTTCACCTTTATAAAGGAACGATTAGTGCTAATTACAATTTAAACAAACTTTGGAGTTTGACATCTGGCCAAATCAAATAGAATGAAGAAGGCCTATTTCTTTGTGCTCACCCAATAACAATAAAAGAAAAATACTAAAATACAAAAGTGGGAAAGATTGGGATTAGATTTTTGGATAGAAAAATCATCACTGCCACTTTGTTAATGGAATTGAGTCAAACCCTAAGAAGAAGACATGTGTCAAATGTAAAGCACCAATATTGCATACGTGTCATTTTGTAGGTACAAAAGGGATTGGCCCAATCCTTTGTGACACAAAAACAACATCCTAGAAAAGTGAACCATGATATTTTTTTAGTAGGCTTCGTGGACGCGTAAGACATCGTTGTTAACTTCGCATGTTGGAGTCCAATCCATGTTTAATCACACCCATCACTACCAATATTTTTTTTTATTATTTCAAAATGTGTCGTCTACTTTATAAGAAGAAAAAAAAAAGGTATACTATTATTTTATTAATAAAAAATAACCGTCAAAATTGTAATACCCAAGTAATAAATAACATATTACTATCAACAAAAAAAATATTACTAATTCTGTTATGAATATTTGAGTGCATGTATATTAAGCATTGACTCATATTTTTGGTTTATTATAGTGTCTTATGGGTTTATTGAACATGTGCAAGTATATGTTAAAGAAATTAAAAATAGTAATTTTTTTATTTAAAAATAATTATTATTTATCAAAAAGTTATATATTTAATATAAAATGCATAAATGACATAAATTTATTATTTTAAACTTTTTAACTTGTGCAAATTTTGTACATGATAGAAAAATTCTTATTCATAAATAAGATTATATTATTATGTAAACTTTAAAGAAAATAATACTATTCCTATTTTCTCTATTTTTTTTTTGTCTCATGTATCTCTATTATTCTATTGATGTTCATGTTTAGAAATATTTTCATAATATGTTATCAAGATCCACGTATTTTTATGTCTAGATAAGTCATGGTATTATTGAGTTTTAAGAAAATTTTGGAAACATCATTTAAAAGAGTGACACTGATTTTTGTCTAAATTGTGAAAATAGCGATGGTTCTACTTTTATTAGAATTGTTAAAAGTATGCTTTGTGAAAATTTTGACATGAAGAACTTTCACTGATCTAACTTGTTGATCAGAAGAGGTTCATGACAAGCAAATCCTTCGTCAAGCAACAATTTGTCTATCGGAGTGGGTTGTATCTGCAGACGCTCCGATGTCAAAGTCAGACACAAGAGATACAAATGAGTGAGAGTTAGAATGAATATTGTGTATCTGGCTCTCCTGTAAATGAGAGCTTATATAATTGCCCCAGCGCTTGGCCAATGTCCTTTTAATGGGCCATGTTGAATAGTCTATTAAGAGTGACTGCCAGGATATCTCTCTGAATAAAGGGGAAGCAGTTGTCAGCTGTTATCCTGAGTTGAGTTGTTGCACGTTCCAAGGAAAGTGGATATGTTTCGTTGAGCACACATCCTAAGTAGGAGAAGCACGTGCGGTGCTGACATGGACGAGGACGAGGAGTCCTCTCTTGTTTTGGCTGTCCTCAGCATCCTAGCAGAAGTTGATTTGGGTTGTCTCTTAGCTCAGAAAAAATTCTCAAATGTATTCCACTGAACCCCACATTATACTCTATTTACCTGTAGAATTCTAGTATACATAAAATGAAATAATATTTATATTGAATGGAAAATAGTACTCCCTCCGTCCCAAAATAAGTGAACTAATTTTGACTTTGTGTACTATTCGTATGATCCACTTTGATCATATTTTTCTACTTATATGTTCATGCAAATATATATATATGCATAAGAGATGTTGTTTGATTTGTCTCGATGAGTATTTTCAAAATATATAATTTTTATAATTTTTAATAATAGATAATTTAAGATATTAACGATTAAAGTTGTACATTGACAAACGTAAAGGTGGTCAACTAGGTCGGGTATTTTGGGACGGAGAGAGTATAAAAGAACGTTCCTGGACAAAGGAACTGCATCAAGTTAAAGAACGCAGGTTTAGTTATGAAATATCCATATAACTATGATAAAGTGGTCTTGGGAATCATGTGAGAACGGTGAAAAATCACCGATAATGATGCTCAAAAGAAGTTGATAAATTATTTAAAGGAAAATGTTAAACAGTGCCCCTGGCGCACTCTTTAAGCACCGTAATTAGTAAGTTTTTGTAAATTTTATATGGAAATATGTGAAGTCAACGCATTGGGAATTGAAATTTTTTACTTATTGAATAAATTATTTCTTTAAATAGAATGCTTAAAGAGTGCACCGGGGGCACTGTTTAGCAAGACCCTTATTTAAATGAGCATATTTTATTTTTATAATATACATAAGGTGATATTTATAAATCAATATACCAATCATATGTGGACCAATTGAATTTGTATAATTTTAATTGAGACATCAACTAAATGGTCAAATGTATCTTTGTTGTAAATTCACAACTAGAAATCTGTGAGATTTTCTTTATTAATTGTTAAGAGATCATTTTTATATAAAGCATTTGATAAGTATCATATACCAATTGAAATTGACATGAAACATCTCGTAGAACATGTCCATACAAAAAAAAAAGATTTGAAGATCCATTTTTTATAAGTCTAAAGTAATTACATATCAAATACTTATGAGATCATAACTTATAATTTACTTAGGGATAAATATGTTTTTGGTCCCTATAGTTTCCCAGAATTTCATTTTTAGTCCTTGAAGATTTTTTTCACACCTTTTAGTCCCTGAAGTTTTGTCAATCAGTGTTTTTAGTCCCTACTTTTCAATCAACTCGTGCATATCATTCGAAATTTTAAATTTTTTTATGCAGTCATGTTTAGTACATTATATGAATCTCTCTTACAAAATTTTAAATTTTTCTAACAAGAGATGAATTAAATATGAATTTTTTAGTTTTTTGCACATAAAAATTCAATACTACATCTTATGTTAAAAAATTCTAAATTTTTATCGGAGATGTTCTTATAATATTATAAACATGAATACAAAGAACCATTAAAAAATGTGAAAGTATACAAGAGTTTGATTAAAAGTAAGGACTAAAAACACTGACTGACAAAACTTTAGGGACTAAAACGTGTGAAAAAATCTTCAGTGACTAAAAACAAAATTCTACGAAACTATAGGGACCAAAAACATATTTAACTCATTTACTTATAAGAAAAGTGCTCCCTCCGTTCCAAATTATAGGGAGAAAAAAAAAATCACTTATTAAAAAAAAAGTAAAACATGAATTTAAAATATGTTTTTGTGAGTTTTTCTTAGAATAAGGTGGATGGGAAGACGTAAAAATAATTTTTATTTGTTGTTGTTTATTGAGAAAAGGGTAGAGAGAAAATTAAATGCAATTTGCATTTAATTTTATGAGACAAAAAATTGGGATTTTTCCCCTTATAATGTGGGACCGAGTGAATAGTTTTTACATTAAATATATCATCAATGTGTATTATCTTTCCAAAATTACCCATCAATTATTAAGAAAGAGAATCCTGATTTTTTGTTTCTCTTTATTTATTTATTTTTTTGGTCTTAGATGAATTAGTAATCCACTGAAATTAAACTCACATATAATTGTGAGATCCTGTGTTCGAACCCAGGACACGACGTCCGACCTAACAATTTCGACATTTTTACCAGTTGAACTAGGACTATGGGACTCTCTTTAATTAATTAGGGGTATTTTTGCGAAAATTTAATTAATACACCTTGAGCTTTAAAAATGGTCTTATATACTGTATAAAATAGGACAACAAAATCTTATAAAGGTCCTATATATTGAGGCGGAGGTATTACATTTTAGGAACATTCAAATATATATGTTGAAATATTATTTCGCATCAAGCCACATAAGCATAATTTGTAGTTCTACATCATTTAATAAAAGTGTCATATCATCGATATTGATGAAAGTCGGATGAAGAAGAGCACCAAAGACTAATCTTTTGAAAATGACAAAACCAAAATTGCAAATAAATACATAAATTGGTGAGCCAAAATTATGGATTTTTTAAAATCAGAGATTAGAAAAAATTGAGAAAAAGAGAGATTAAAATTTAAAACTGTATTTATGCCTCCCTCCTAATAGCCACCTCCTCTCAATTCTACATTTATAGCGTTGATTCCAAAGGTTGAGAGCCCGCAGCGGGTGGCTGATTTTCGCTCAATTGCTTTGGTGTGTAGTGTTTATAAGATTCTTTCAAAAGTGTTGGCAAATAGATTGCGTATTGTTGTTGGGAATGTCGTCTCTACAACTCAGTCGGCTTTTATCAAGGGTAGACAAATTTTGGATGCTATTTTGATAGCGAATGAAATTGTAGACGATGCGAAGAGAGGGAAGAAAGACCTGCTACTCTTTAAACTAGATTTTGAGAAGGCGTACGACTCTGTGGATTGGGGGTACCTTGAAGAGGTGATGACTAAAATGAATTTTCCAGTTGTGTGGCGGGCTTTGATTATTGAATGTGTCACGACTGCGACAGCATCAGTGTTGGTAAATGGGAGTCCGACTAATGAGTTTTGTTTTGAGCGAGGACTTCGTCAAGGGGATCCTCTTTCCCCTTTCTTGTTTTTGTTGGCGGCAGAGGGGCTTAATATTATTATGTCTGCTTTGGTTTCCAACAACCTTTTCACTCCTTATGATATTGGACCTCAAAATTCAGTGGAAGTTTCTCAGCTCCAGTTTGCGGATGACACCTCGTTGGTCGGGGTTAAGAGCTGGGCTAATGTCCGAGCATTGAAGGCAGTTTTAATTTTATTTGAATCCATCTCGGGGCTGAAAGTTAATTTCAACAAAAGTATGCTATTTGGAGTTAATGTAAATGAGTCATGGCTTCATGAGGCGGCATCAGTCATGAACTGTAAGCACGGCAGACTTCCCTTTTCTTTACCTGGGGCTGCCTATTGGTGGCGACCCAAGGAAGTTAAATTTTTGGTACCCGTTGGTTGATAGGATACGTAATCGGTTGTCTGGCTGAAAGTGTAAAAATTTATCAGTAGGTGGTCGGTTGGTTTTGCTTAAGTCCGTTCTGTCCTCTATTTCGGTCTACTTCCTTTCATTCTTCAAAGCTCCCTCAGGTATTATTTCTTCCCTAGACTCTATTTTTTGTCAATTTTTCTGGGGGGGCCAGTGAGGATGTTAGGAAAATTTCTTGGGTAAAATGGGACACTATTTGTTCACAAAGGGAGAATTGTGGGTTAGGGGTGAAGCGGTTGAAGGAATTTAATATCTCTTTATTAGGAAAATGGGTGTGGCGGTTGTTGGAGAAGAGGGAGAGTTTGTGGAATGTGGTTCTTTGTGTGAAATATGGTCAGGAGGGGGGAGGGTCCGATTTGAGGAGGGTGTTGGATCGATCTGGTGGCGAAATCTGAATCAAATTCGGGTGGGAGCGGGTCTTGTAGATTCTCGGTGGCTCGAGGATAATATTAGTAGGAAGGTAGGGGATGGTCATTCCACGCTGTTTTGGATGGATAACTGGTTGGGGGAGTGCCCGTTAGCAAGATCTTTTAGTAGACTTTTTGCCCTTGCGGAAAATAAATTGATCACGGTGTCGGAGATGTTTACCTTAGGATGGGGGGTGGGAGGAGAGGCGTGGAAATGGCGGCGGAGGTTACTAGCGTGGGAGGAGGAGTTGGTGGTGGAGTGTGTGGATTGTTTGTCTTCTGTTTTTTTGCAGGATGGCGTGCTTGACAGGTGGGAGTGGAAGCTCAATTCGTCCAAGTGTTACTCGGTTAAATCGGCTTATTCATATTTAACAGCGACGAACAACACTCATAATGAAGGTTTAGATTGTTTTTTGTGGCTAAAATCGGTTCCTCTTAAAGTGAATATCTTTACAAGAGAGGTGTTATTGACACATCACAGCTTTCTTGTGCGACTATGTGGCAAGGCAGAAGACAGAGACCATGTGTTTTTCCAGTGTGAGGCTTATGGCCGACTTTGGCTCCTAATTTCAAAGTGGCTAGGTTATGTGTCGGTGTTCCATGGCAGCACTGACTCCCACTTATCTCAGTTTCGTGGTCTTGGAGGCGTTTCTAAAAGCTCAAGAACTGCATTTACCTTCATATGGATTTCGGTACTTTTTGTTATTTGGAAAGACCGTAATAGAAGGATTTTTAAATCCATGTCTGACACGCTTGAGACATTAGCAGAGAAGGTTAAGCTTCAAACGTATTGGTGGCTGAAGTCGAGTTATATTTTGTTCGATTTTGACTATGTTTACTGGAGGCAACATCCTTTATGTTGCTTTCAAAATCTGGTGTAATTTTTCATAGTTTTTCCTAGCTAGAGTAGTTTTTTGTGTAATAATTATCCCTCAGTTTTGCTCCAGCACACCTTGTGCTTGAGGGGCTGATTTTTGTTTTAAAAAAACTGTATTTATGCCAAAATTACATAATATAACTAAGAAAATAAAAATTTGAAGGAAAAAAAAAACGCAATTAGTAGTGTGAAAAATACAACACTTTGTACTAAAAAAAAGTAGAGTAAAAATGAAAATTTCCTTGTAGTCTTGCACATGGTGACATGACACTTATAATCAAAATCAACTTCATTTGTGGTCTTCAATTATTCATCAATGTACATCGCATAAGTAGTATGAAAAAACTCGTTTTGAAGCAAATAAATGTTATAAAAAGTGTACTACAATACTAAATTCATGCTTGTATCATATACATATAGAGTGGGTCATGCTATATTCATTGAATGAGAATATATTCGCACAATTCAGCAAGACTGAACCACTTGATAGTTGATTCAATACAAGGTCGTATTTATTTGCTCATTAAAAATATATATTATTTTATTTTTATATTTTTGGTAAAATACAAGATCTTATTTTGTATAGTATCCTTCATCACAATTAATGCAAGTAAGTTATGGACATAGTGCAACCGCGTCTCACTTTTCAAACCTTATATATATTCACAAATTAAATTCATTTTAATGTTAAGATTTTTTAGTTAAGATTTTTTTAGTAAATAATATCAACTTCCACAAATAATATGAAGATTTTGTTAGTAAATAATTTTTAAGTCTTAAAATTTATTTTGACTATGATGAATTTCGAGACTCAAATCACTTAAACTTTCGATTTAAAAAAAATAAAATCACCATTTCTTAAAGGAATGACCAGAAGAAAAAAATAAAATTGGAAAGGCCAAATTATATATACCCTTTCGTTTTCTTTTAGATCTTGTTCACTTTTTGAGCTTCATTATGAGCTGGACAAGGTTTGGCCTTGACTGCATGAAATGCAAGTGGAAGATTCCATCAAGATTGAATTATGTGGACAAACATATAGGAGTTGATGAAATCTCTTTGTGTGACCGTTAATTTTAATAATTAATAAGGTCAAATAGGTTTTTTATTATCTCTATAAAAATTGAGACTTCTATAACTTTCTTGCACATAGTTTTAGTCACTATAAAAACTAAAGACAAATGTTAACATGTGCACCTAAGGCACATGTTAAGAATATAAATATAGGAATATTGTCTCGAAATATGTGTATTATATCTTTTAAGCATTAAATTCGTTTGTAATATTAAATGTAAATTTCTAATTATAGATACCTTAACATGTGCATATAGGGCACATGTTAACAACACTTATGTTTAGGTTTTTTAATAATTTTTTGCATAAATATTCAGAAACATGTTAACATGTGCCCTAAGGGCACATGATAAGCTACCTAAAAGTAGAAATTTTGCATTTAATGATACAAATCATTTAATGTTCAAGTAGTTAATTAATACACAAGATGCAATAAATTTTTACCATATTTGTATTCTTAACATGTGCCCTTAAGGGCACATGTTAACACTCCCCAAAGTTCATTTACTAAAACATAATTTTTTTTAAAATGAGATGAATTAAATCTATATTTTTAAGATAAAAATAAGAAATATTTGACACAAAAATCAAAATTTGAACTCAATTTTTACTCAAGAAGTATATGTTGAATTAACAATATGATTAAAAATTCATGCAATAAATTTTAAAGAGACTAAAAACATATAATGTATTTTTAATTTACACTCACTTAAAGGCTCCGTTTGCCCCGGCTTATTTTCTACTTCTTTTTAAAAAAATTAAGGAAGTAAAAAATTGTTTTTGACCCTATTTCTACGTAAAATAAATAGAGAAATAAAGAAAAGAAGTCAAAAGCAATGAGAAATAAGGTCAAACATAATTTTTTATTGATCTACTTCATTTAAAGTGAAATAGAAAAGTAGAAAATAAGCTGGGTCAAACGGAGCCAAAATCAAGAATGTGGAAATTAGCGACCTATACCTTTTTTATGAAGGGGTAATATTATAACTTCTTCATTTTTTTTTTATGAAGGGGTAATATTATAAATTCTTCATTTTTTTTTTATTTCTATTTCTTTCCATTAATATCATCATTATTCCTTCAAGTCACTACCAATTGTAATGTTAAGTCGCTACATTAACCAACTATTCCACCACCATATTTTCTATCTTTAACAGAAGAAAGAAAGAAAAAAAATTGATAAAATTACACTTCTAGTCCTTTAACTTAATTTTTGATAACAGTTTAGTCATTTATCTTTTATTTCCTGACCTCTTTTTGTGAAAGCAAAAGGACAAAAGTGAAGGCCTCAATTATTTGTCACACTTTGGTAATAAAAAAAAAAGTAAATTATTTGTCACACTACATCTGTTTATTAATGCTCTTTAATATTTCTCAAATAAAATCCAGCTTCTTACTTTTATATATACCAACTTCCAATTAATCCCAAAACACAAAGTCCTTAAAATTTGAGGCAAATGAACGACCGTCAACACGAAATAGTCCATGTACACAATACTACCGTCAACACGGAGTGCCTACGCACCTAGCCCTTTCGAGCAAATTAGGGAGAATTGGATCTTGATGACTACAACTCGTCGGAAGCTTCCAACCAATGAGTATAGCTCGTCGGAACCTTCCAACAAAAATAGTGCACAAAGATATGAATTGACTGCCAACATAGAAAAGACCCAATTAAAACTCCATATACAATATCAGTACGACAGTGCCAACAAAGGCGATCTCCTTCCGAGTACAGAACAACCCACAAAGGATTCAGCTAAAACCAATAGTGAACACAATCATTGTCTTACAAAACAACCTCATGGACTAGACAACCAACAACACAGAGTAACACTAAACCACAAATCGCTTCGTGTAAAAAACAAGATGTGAACGGGAAAGACCTTCTGCATAAAATATTCCAACCGATGGCTTAAGAACATTTCCATGACTATGGATTGACCATCAAAACGTGTAACTGAGCATGTAATAGAGCATGTAACAACGCAACAATCTCACCATAAAATTGATTCTCCTTGTGAAACCAAACCGTGATGCAAGAGGACACCCACATTGAAACAACGACGGAGGATCGAACCTGAATCTCGGCGTCTACCAGAAACAACCCATGCGAGTATGACGATGGTGGCAACGCGAATACAAAGGGTTCGATCGCACCACCGCGTGACAGGGCTACACGCGACTATTCTGAGTGAAAGGAAGATAAGACCAATTGGGGGAGACGGCGGCTGTGTTGCAAAGATGAACGTCGGCGGTGGTGGTCGGTTAGTGGGGAAGATGAAGGAGGGGTGGTGTCAGTTGTGTTTCTTTAAACCCTAGCAGAGCTTCTTATTTTTACTTCAGATATGCGAAATAACAATATTCATTACACATACAAGTGAATGAATTGAAGTTCGAACATTGATCATGACATCTAACCTAACAATTTAGGCATTTTACTAATTGATCTAGGATTTGTTGAAAGTTTCTCCCTTCAATAATTAATTTTATTTTAGAACAAATTATTAATTAATTACACTATACAAATGGAAGCAAAACTATTTTTTTCTTTATCATTTCATTCGATATTTTTCTTTACAATGATAACTTTTTAAAACATTATCTAGATTAGTGTTTGCTTTTGTCATGAACTATTATTGTATGATTTTGTCCTCCTACTTATCTCTTTCTCTAGCTCTTCTAGTCCTCCCACCTCTTCAAGTTCCTGCACACCATATTTGTTTATGCGCCATAAATTAATATAACAAAAAACTACAAATATTAAAATTTAACAAATTTAAGCTCATCAACTAAATACTACTAGTTAATATGATTTTGTTTTAAATAAAACAAAAATGAAACTAAGATATAGTACAAGAATACAGCTCTTACCTTTGGTCCCAAAAACAGCCCATATGGCACCCCATCGAATTTGTCTGAATGGTGAAGCTGAAATAAAAGACAAGAAAATCACGATATCAAACCTTATACCACAAACATAAACAAATTCCCTTTTTTTTACCTAATTATAATAATAATATATAAAACATAAAAATTTTAAAAAATAAATAATAATGTTATGATGATAAGGATAATTACTTTGTGGGCAGCAGCTACCCTTCTGAAATAGGGTACATTAGCAATGGGTCCTACTGAGAATCTCTTATGAACCAATCCATCGTGTACAAACATGTAGGCCATCCCAAACACCGTAATTCCAAGACCCTGCACAAAGAAAAGATGTCTATATTAAGGGCACTCATTAGTCCTATCTTATAATTAATGCTTAACTATTAGGAAGTCAATGACGTGAGTCAACTCGTAAACAATTTGAAATTTGATTCGATAATTGACTCGTAAACTTGATTCATGAATCAAATAAGCTGAATTCAAGCTAAAAAAATAGTTTATGTTGGATTTGAGCCGAGTTTCGAACTAAACCATTTCCTATCGAGCTGAGTCAAGCTCAAATGAGTTTGACAGTTCGACTCATTTCCAGTTCTATTCCCTATATTTCTAACCGGAAATAGATTAGGTGCAGTCAACTTTTTAATGCAATCGTTTTATAACCGTCTGATTGAACGATCGGACATTTTAAACAAATACAGTCAATAAATACAATTTCTAAATCATCATCATTCCATCTTGATCGGACGGTTATAAATCGAGCGACAACAACCAAAAAACGACCGCATGAAATTCGGGTCCTTTTCTAACTTTTTCAAAATTTTGTTTTGCTTATAATTAAAAATAGGAGTAAACCAAAATAAAAATAGGAGTAAATACCAAATAAAAATAAAAATAGAGAGTATACTTTGAAAATAAATATATGTTTTGGTATCATTTTAGAAAGCTATGTATAAAAAATATCTCGTTCATTTTTAATTATAACTTTTTACAAATTATTTGCTTGTAAATATAAGACTATATTCAAAATTCCACAAACATTAATGAATTTGTTTATAAATTTTTTTTATATTTTTTATAAACTCGGTATATTTAATTTATTATTATAAGAAAGTAAATACCTTAGAACCAAAAGAAAGTAAATACCTTTTCTCTCACTAATAGAAAACTAATTAATTTTAGAAGAATTTATTACATCAATAATTTTTTGAATATGAGTTTTACAAGAAACTCCTATAATAAAAAACGAAGAAAATTTTGTCAAAAAAAAAAACGAAGAAAATAGTCATGTGAGCATAACTCACTTGTTTGGGACATTGCATGTAAAATGCAGGGATTGGTGTTCGAGCCCTGGTACTCCCACTATTTCACTTTAAAAAAGTTAAATTCTAGCCACTAGGCTACTTGACAAAAAAAATAATTATTATTTCCAATAATACCCTTGCTCCCCAATACTCGTGATTTTTGTTAAAGATTCATACAATAAGGAAGGAATGGCGTATAATAGCGATATGGATTTGTTGTTGTCATTATTACACGCAATAGAACACAATATTTTAATCTCAATTGTTAATTTTAGATCGGACAGTCAAGATTGAACCGTTCAAATACATTCCTACGACCTACCGTTACACCGTTACGGCAGCAAATCAGAATCCCTATAGTAATATATACTATGACTCTGTTTGGTAAGGCTTCACAACGAGCTTATAGCTTTTAGCTTATAAACTAAAAGCTCTGTTTGGTAACCGTCATTTTGTTATGAGCTTATAGTTTATTTTACTAGCTTATAGCTTTTAGCTTATAAGCTATAAGCTATAAGCTAGCTTATCAGCTAACCGCTATTTTTACCGATGACATATAATAAAGAAAACAAATTATGAGTGGTAACTTCAAAAAAACGTCATTGGTAACCAACCCTTCACCGGAAGAGTTGCCAAGTAAGAAAAACAGAGACACTTACCGCACCGAAGCAAAGACCAGGGATGAGACCTTTGTGGAAGAAACCAAAGTTAAGGAGAGCGATAGCAGGGACAGCATTGATTATTGCAAAAACATCATTCAACTCAAAAGCTCCTTCTCTTACTCTATGATGGGACTGCAAAATTCAATTCAATTTCATTTTTTGTTTTTTTCTATTTGCTTGCACGTATCAAATAGTCCATAGCCATTGGTTGGAGTATTGTATAAAAATTGTATTAAGTGCCAAATCAAAATCAAACACATTTTCATATGGTCTTAAACCTTGCTTTTGGTATTCAACTTAGGCATAAAATTAATTAAATACCAAGAAGGTTTCAATTTTGAGGTCCATCCTTCAGTTATTTATTATAAGCAAAACATCACTTTTTAATTTTAATGAATAAATAATGTATATGGTTTATGACAAGATACACTACTTATTTAATAAATTTAAAGAGCGACTTTTTTCGAATACTCCTCTAGTTTCAGATATAAATGAAAAAATATTTTTTTAGGTTCATTGAATAACTGATATATCTGATATATCTGATTCATATTATAGACCACATACATCAGTTATTCAGTATACCTGAAAAAATAACTTTTACTTATATATTATATATAAGACTAGAGGGAATACATCCTAGAGGGAGTTTTGTTTCTTGCATTCTTGAGAAATTGAAAAGGGGGAAAAGAATTGGAACCATAGATTATACCTCATGCATGTGCCATAAGGAAGCATGCCAAAGAGCCTTGTGAGCCCATCTAGCCCAAAACTCCATACCCACCTGAAAATTAAACATGCCCATTTCAATTTATCAGCCAAAATTAATAATGAACACACCCAATTTTTTCTGAACTAAAAAAATGAAATTGATGCAAAAAAAAACACAAAAATAATTGGTCCAGGTCCAACTATAAAAAAATTATTTTATTTTACAAAATTTAAATATAAAATAAAGGTTAGTCAATAAAATGTACTAGTTCAAAGTTGATGTATTATGTCCAAATACATCAAGTTATGGTGTATTGAGACAGGATAAAGTTATTTGTTATTTGTTATTAAAATGTCAATTGAACTCTATGGAAAATAGTATAATTTATAGTCCTCAAAATTGGAAATCTTTGAGGAATTAAAAAAAAAGGCTTAATTTAGCACTAAACAGTTGCAAATTAGTCAAACAAAATTGGAACATTTTCATCAAAAACAGAAATTAAAAATAAATTTGGAACTTACAGCAGCACCAACTGATAGAGCAAATGTACCAAACATTTCTGACCATGGAATTTCTCCACTACCCTATATAAACCAAACCCAATTTCATATTCAGATTCTTTGAAATAAAAAACAATGTACATAAACAAAAATTTAAAAAAAATAAAAAAATTAAGGAATTTTGCCAACACTTACCTCCATTTGCCATGAAAATCTATAATAAACGGACAAAACAGCCATAGATGTTATACCAAGACTAGACATAACAGCTGCAACAAGATAAGTAAACCTCTCTGACTTTTTCCTTTTCATTTTCTCTTCCATTTTTTGTGACACAATTTGAGGAACATAGTTATTCTCTAAAAGGGGTGATTTTTCAGCTTCAATTTCCATTTGGGTATCTTGTTTTGGGTCTTCCATGAGAACACAAAGGGTGAAGTTTTTCAATCTTTGAGATTTTAAGGTTTTTCTTTGATGTAAAAAACATCTTAAAGGGGAAAAAATAAGTGTTGGTGTTGGTTTTTGAAGAAGAGGAAACAAAGGTTTATAGTGACGGTTTAAGGGTTGTAAGGTTATAGTGGCGGTTAGTCCTGCCGCCATAGGTCAAGTTTGGTTTTTTAAGCTTGAAAAATTGATGCTTGGTTTTGTAGTTGTGAAGAAAAGTGTTGAGAGAGAGAGAGAGAGAGATTGTATATGTGATTGTGAAGATGAAATTGGTGATGAAATGAAGGTTTTTAAAAGGGGAGGAAGAACAGAGACCACAACTTTTGTGATGTGTTTAGGACGATTAAGATGAAGGTGTTTTTTGTGTGAATGTGGGGACCATTATAAAATATACCTCGTGGAACATTACAATCCCCTATTATAGGAGAGATGCATGTTTAGTTGTTTAACTTTGACATAGGGCTGAGCATCATACGGTCGGGTTTGTGTCGAAAATCGTCAAATCAATAAAAATCGCAACTTAAGTTTGATTTAATTCTGATCGTTTATATTATTGGTTTATTTGGATATTGGGTCATACGCGTGACAAATATAACAGATTGGTTTTAACGGGTTAGCTTAAACTCTATTTCTACATCTAAAACTTCATATGTGAGAAACATTGATGGTTTCTAAAAATAAAAAAAAAAACTCATATTCTTCAAATAATTCAATATTTCGTACACAATGCACCAATGATACAACAAAAAGGAAAATATGCGGTTACTTTGTTTCAAATTTGTAGATCTAACGACAATAATAAATCAAGTAGATGACAAGTAGAATATTATCTCATCTATCACATCTCATTTATTAACATATTTCTCTCATCTATCAAAGATATATAAAAACAACAAAGTGAAGAGTATAAGAGATTAAGAGAGAGAGATGTGCTCGAAACCGGAAAAAAATTAATTTGCATTTTAGTAATTGTTCGGTCGATTTTGATTATGAAGAGATAAACTTTTAGAGACCCGCACCTGTCCATATACAACTGTTCATGACCAAATTTTCACAATTGTTGACCTGAGACCCAACCCGCACCCAACCGAGTGTTTCCATATATTGGTGGTTATGTCAGTTTTGAGTCGAGTTGCGAGTTCGTGCTCAGCTCTACTTTGACATAAGTATTGGTGGTTATATCAATGAAGCATTTAATGTTATTTTTCATATTACTCTTAACTATTTATTACTCTTTTTTGTTTTCAATTCTCCAATTTACCTTTCTCATACTATTAATGAAGAACAATTTTTATTATAAAAAAAAATGAAGGACAATTTTTTAAACAACTTTATAATTTCTCTTTTCTATACAGTATTAATTACATTTTTAATTTGTGTAATATGGTCAAAAAGCGACTTATATTTTGTACAAAGGTAGTACCATCTTTGCAATCTTATTATAGGATAGAAGCATGTTTACCAAAAGTTATATAATGTCCGCTACTTAAGTATAAGACGTATAAAAATGAGAAATTTTTATAACCTCCGCTACTTAAGTAAGTAGCGGACGTTATAAAAATGAAATTTTTTTAGGACAAAACACCCTACCAAATTTTTATAATGTCTGCTACTTAAGCGGAAGGGTAATTAAAATCGGAAACACGTAGAGCGCGCGAGTAACCGGTGGGGTGACAAAATGTTGGAACAAAATGAGTTTTTATAGAAAAACACCCTCATAAGGTTTTGATGATAACAAAATATTAAATGGTCAATTGGTAGTACTAATGTTTTGAATTAAGTGTGCAGGATTATTATGAATTTAAGTACACTTCATCAGAACTCATTTAGTATAAAAGCTTTCTGAAGAAAAGTGACTCTAAAGTCCATCAGAAGCTAAAGATTCAAAACTCTCAGAAGCTGAACTCTGAAGTCCATCATTAGATGAAGATTCAAGACCTTCAGAAGTTAAAGTTTTTAGTCCTTAAGAGCACTCTGTTTCTAACATATTAGGCTGATTTGATAAATCTTAAATCTTCTAGGACATTCCTTGGTAGATGACAGCACAAGCTTAAAGGATAACTCTCCACAACGTTTAATTCAAATCTTATCTTTAAGGAGGAGCGTATTGTACTGACTGTACTTTTATTTACTCCAAATGGTGGAGCAAAGGAACAAAGACGAAGTAGTGGAATTGAATTACCTCTTTTGGATAAGAAATTCAATTTCAAGCTTCAAGCAATTTGTATTCCTACAGCTGTCCATCTCCAACGGAACTATTCATCAACGTCTCTATTTTACATCCATACAAATAGATGTCTTTGATTGGATACAAATGACTAATGAACTGATCAAGCAAAAAGCAATTTTTGATATTATTGTTAACAGTTCAAAACTATCTGAGCCTCTGAAGAAAACCTTTTGTAATTCACTTATTGTATTAAGTGTCTTAATTCTTAGAAAAACTTAGTAGTTAAGGAATACTCCTGCGTGAGTTATTCAATTTGGATAAGTCTCTTGTTTTGTATAACTTGAGCAAATTAGAAGTCTCTTGTTTTGTGTAACTTGAGCAATTTGTAAGAAGTCTCTTGTTTTGTGTAACTTGAGCATTAGAAGTCTCTTGTTAGTTGTAACTTGAGCATTAGAAGTCTCTTGGTTGTGTGTTTGAGCACTAGGATTGTAATCTTAAGTGATTATAGTGAAATTCCTTGGAAGTGCAAGGGGACTGGAGTACTCTCGGTTTGTGAGGGGAACCAGTATAAATCCTGTGTGTTCATTTCTCTCTCTCTCTCTCTCTCTCTCTGTGTGTGTATCTTTGATTTATTGTGTTAAGTTTTCCACTGCCTAAAGACTCTGATAGATAGCAATATCTTGAAAAAGTTTTTATTTTCTAAAAACACAATTCACCCCCCCCCCCCCCCCCCTTCTTGTATTTTTCACACCTTCAATTGGTATCAGAGCCTGGTTCTGTCGACTAATCACCTTACAGTGAGACAGGTAAAGATCAAAGAAAAACACTATGGCTGGAATGCAACTATTGAATGATTTAACCTGGCTCACATTGCTGGTCTCATAAATGAAATAGAAGAAGGATTAAACTTTCAAAATGAGAATCTAAGCAATAAGCAAAAAAATACTTTATCTCCTGATACTACAAGAAAAGAAGCAAATATTGAGGATATTATCAAATCTGACATAGAAGTTGGTAACTTCTACTACTCCACAAGTGATAATCATGAAAGCATTCAGAGAACAAGAGTCAGCTTCCTAACAATGAGTTTTTTACTATGAAAGAAGATGAAAGTATTGAAGACATGAGTACAAGACTTCAAGCAGTCACAAAAGAGCTTCAGGATCTGAAAAAGAAGTTTAGGATAAAGGTGCTTGTAAGCAAAAAGCTAAGGAGTTTACCTCAGAATTGGAATCAGATTATCACAACTATTGAGGAAACTGAAGATGTCAACAACATGAGTCTTGATACACTAATAAGCAATCTCAGAAGCCATGAGGTGGTTCTGAAAGCCAAAGGTAAAAACAAGACAAAGATTGTTGATATTGAAGAAGATTATGTTTTAGAGAAATCAAAAGAAGAATACTTTGACAAATTCTCCAAGCAATTTCAAAAGTGGACTACATTCAAGGAATTGGATTCTGGTAATCAAGGACAAATGACTGCATGGGAAGATTTGGACAAGTTTGTTGATAGTGAAGATAAAAGAAGAGAAATCAAATTACAACATCTACCGACAAAGAAAAAATTTCAAACTATGAAGCGGAATTAATGTCAGAAGCAGAATCAAGTTCTGAAGAAGGATCAGAGGCAGAGTATGAGGAATCAGACTTTGATATGAAAAAGCTTGTAAAGGTATATTCTCAACTTTCTAAAAATAAATTGATCAAAATTCTTGAGAAAACCTTTTATAGATTAAACCTTAGCTCACAAAAATATAACAAGCTGAAAATTGACTATGAGCAATTAATTGTGAAAGCCAACAATTCTGAAGATCTCTACAAAAATTCTTTAAACAAAATAGAGAGTCTTGAAAAAGGTTGTGCTATTTGTTACAAATCTCATGATGAGCATGAAGTTGCACTTCAAGAGTTCTGTAACAAAAATATTAATAAAAGCAAGGTTGCATCTATGATTTTTGGAATTGGTAAGCATTGCAAAGATGGAATTGGTTATTCATATGGTAATACATATGATGAGTCAAGATCATTTGAAAGTACTGAAGGACTTTCACCTCCTCATCTTTATTCTACTTTTGTATCTAAAAGTGCTAAATCCAAGACTATGAAGTAATCAAAGTCTAAAATAGAATCAGCAGTTATATATGATTCAAGGATAGCACAAAGGACACAAAATGAGAATAAAGCTTATGAAACTAACCTATCAGGATCCATCAGCAAATGGGTACCAAAAGACAGAATATTGTATCTTTCATGTTCTCAAAATAGAAATTTGGATATTCCAATCACTTGGCTACATGTTAAATGTAATGGAAAAAGAGAAATTGTTTCAAGGAAATACATCTTTGATGATGATGATGATGATGATGAGACAAAATCTGAAGTCATAAACAGTGAGAACTTTGATAGATATGAAACTGATGATGAAGATAATGAGAGAATGTTCTGTTATGAAGAAGATGATGATGATACTTCATGGTGGGAAGACTTTCCAGAAAGCAATCTCTTCAGAGATTGATCAAAATCATCAATTGGAACAAAATGCTTCAAAGAGCTCAGAATAATGTCAAGTAGGATTTCCATTGTGTTAAAAATTTATTTTCTTGAACGACATATTCTATGAAGTAATTTAGGACTTTAGCTTCTAAAGCACTTCAGACTCTTAGAAATTTTTAACCTCTGAAGGAAAATGCCTCAGATAGATACAGAAGAATAAACGTTTAGGTTCTTACATCTGTACTTTTTGGCGCTAACTTTTAAACACGTCTCTCAGACACGTATTCTTGTTCCTATTGGTCAATAACTGTTAATGATGGTTTGAATTCCTGATTTAATTTTCTTTATTTTTATTAAATGTTTTCTTCTATATTAAGAAAATCATTAAATCACTTACGCACTTTGCACTATTCACTACCCACACTTTTCATATTCTTCTAAACCTCTGAAATCTTTCTTTTTCCCTAATCTTGCAATACCTAACCCTAAACCTCATAAATGGAAGGTTCATGAAAGTAGAGAACAAGTTTTTCAATCTCGTACTCGAGCAACCATTAGACATTGAAAGTCTAAGGCAAAATGGTCATGACGTTGAAAAGTACTTTATTGATCAAGATGGAGGATTCAAATTCATGAAGATGCTAAATGGGCCAGTTTACCCTACTTTAGTTAAAGACTTTTGGCAACGATGTACTGTGGAAGATTCTTATAAGGAGTTGGCAAACCAAAGAGTTTGAAGCCTGAGAACAAGAATAAGACAACTACTGAACTAGGTCTAAAAGAGATAAAAGCTGATGAAATTAGATCTGTTGTTTGTGGATTTGAAGCGGCAATAACTCTTGAAAATCTCTCAAAAATGTTGAACATTCCTGATGAAGGTATTTTCTATACCTTTTCACAAGTGACAACAAAACAGTCAACCTTTCTGCAAAATATCACCAAGAAATGTTATCTGCCTGACAAGTCGTGTGAAAGCAACAAAGTCGGAGATTTGAAGCCAACTCAGAAGCTGCTGGCAAAGATTATGTTATGTTCTATATTTCCAAGGAGAGGGAGCCCTGATCAATTGTCTTGGGATCACAGACACTTTGTTTATTTTTTGTCTAGAGGATCAAAAATTAATGGGGCTAAGTACATTTTTCATCATCTGAAAAAAAGTGTCAAAGCTTCACAAGAATCCAACAAGACAAACATACATGTGATTTATCCCAAGGATGTTAAGTGAAATCTTTTATCAATGTGGAGTCATTGATGCTATTAAAGCCGCTGGAGCTACTAATCTTCTCCATGAACAAAGAGCTCCATTCATTTCTGTCACAACACTATCAAACATGTATATGTTGGAGAATAAAGAATTAGTTTTTACTGAACCAATGAAAAACAAAACTACATTTGAACCCTCCTTGTTGAAAATGTTAAATGTATCTCTGTCAAGTTTTGCTACTGACATTTTAAATCAGTACATTCAACTGCTGGAAAGTTTGGGTCAAGTGTTGGAACAAAATGAGTTTTAGTTATAAAACACCCTAAGTTTTGATGATAACAAAGTATTAAATGGACAATTGGTATTACTAATGAATGATCTAGTGTGCAGGAACAAATCAAAAATCTTATTCACTTAGATCATCATTTGAGCCTCTGAAGGACACTGTCTGAAGAGTTAAGACTCTGAGAAGCAAGAAGCTTCAGAGCCTCTGAAGAAGTCCTCAGATGCCAAAGAAAGAAACACAATCTGAAGCTTGCGTACACTATTCAGAAGATCAATGAAATATTATTATCAGATTCTGAATAACTCTCTCTGAAGAAAGACAGCTCATAGCTAATGGAATAGTACAACGGTCTTATCAGCTAAAAAGAAGATTGTACTACCAACGGTCCTTTCTCAATGTCTTTATACTTAGAGTATAAATAGAAGACCTTTTGCTAGAGAGAAGACTATTGGAAGATTATCAAACTCAGAGAAAGACTTAAATTGTATTCAAGCTGTGAACTGTTTTCATTCTTTCTTGTGTAACCTTCTAAGTAAAATATCTTTTGATATTGTAGGCTCTGAACTGAGTGTTTAGAGAGTCTAGCTTAGAACTTTCAGTCCTACTTAATCTGTGTATTAAGTTAGTTAGTGAAGTCTCTTGTCTTGTGTGACTTGAGCAAGGAAGTCTCTTATCTTGTGTGATTTGAGCAAGGAAGTCTCTTGTCTTGTGTGACTTGAGCAAGGAAGTCTCTTGTCTTGTGTGACTTGAGCAAGGAAGTCTCTTGTCTTGTGTGATTTGAGCAAGGAAGTCTCTTTGTCTTGTGTGACCTAGAGCAAGGAAGTCTCTTGCTTGTGTGCTTGAGCATTAGGATTGTAATCTTTGAGATTATAGTGAAATCCCATGGAAGTGCAAGGGGACTGGACTACTCTCGTTTTGTGAGAGGAACCAGTATAAAATTCAGTGTGTGCACTCTTTTCTCTCTCTCTTTGTCTTACTTGTGTTTTGTGTTTTGAATACCTTCTTTCATCCGCTGCGTTACATTTTGTTTACAAGAAAAGAATTATTTTTCAAAACACAATTCAACCCCCTTTCTTGTGTTTTTCACCTTCAATTGGCATCAAGAGCTTTGGTTCTGTTTTTTAATCACTTCACAGTGAGACAGTAAAAGATCTTTGAAAAACACTGTATGTCTGGGGAATCCACATCTACACCTACACCTACACCTACTGCTTCAGATCTCTCTCAAGTTCAATACAACTACGACAACATGACTTCTACCTCTTCAACGTCTAATCATGATTCCAGCAATAAAAAGGTTCCAGTTTTTAGTGGTGATGCTCTAAGATTTGAATGGTGGAAAGATAGCATCTACCACTACGTCAATGGAATTGATGATGAGCTTTGGGACCTGATAGAAGAAGGAGTACCTATGGATGGAATAGGTCCTGGTGGAAAGATTACATTAGTTCAGAAGAGAGCATTGTCTGTTGATAACAAGAAGATATTTACCAAACACAACAAAGTCAAACAAATCATGATGTCAGCCATATCTCATCATGAATATACCAAAATAATGGATAGATCTACAGCAAAAGCTATGTATGACTCTCTCTTCTCAAATTATGATGGTAATAGGCAAGTTCAGAATGCCAAAGCAAGACTACTGGTTCAGCAGTATGAGCTTTTTACCATGAAACCTGAGGAAGACATTGAGACTATGTTTTCTAGATTTCAGACTCTGGTGTCTAATCTCAGGATTCTGAAGAAAAGCTATACAACCTCTGATCATGTGTGGAAGATCATGAACAGCTTGACTGACAAATGGAGACCTAAGGCCACAACTATTGAAGAAGCTAAGGATCTTGAGAAAATCACTCTTGAATCACTCATCAGCAATCTCAAGAGCCATGAGATGGTATTGAATGCTGATGCAGTGAAGAAGAAGGAAAGATCAGTAGCCTTAACTTCAACCAAGAAATCTTCAAAAGCATTCAAGGCTAAAACTTTGGAGGTTGAGGAGGATTCTTCTTCAGATGATCAAGAAGATGAATAGGATGAGGAATTTGCCATGTTCACCATAAACTTTCAAAAATGGGCAAGAATGAGCAAGATTCACAAAGGAAATAGCTCAAGGAATACTCCCAGTAAAGAAGAGAAGAACTGCTTCAAGTGTAACAAACCAGGACACTTCATTGCTGAGTGTCCTAAAATATCATCAAAGGACAAGAACAAGAAGTTCAGTAGCAAGAGAGAGAGCTACAAGAGGAGATTCTAGAAGAGCTTAATGGCAACATTTGAGAACCTGGAAACATCCTCAGACAGTGATGATGAAGAAGCAAATGTGGCTCTGATGGCTACAGCTGATGGAGACTGAAGAATTAGACGCTGAAGGATCAAACTCTGAAGGATCAGACTCTGATGAATCTGAACAGGTATTTTTAAATTATTCTAAAGAACAACTTTTAACCTACCTTGGTATGTCTCTAAGAAAGTTTGTTGAATCATCCTCTAAACTAAAACTTTTAAAAACACAGAAGGATGAGTTAGCAAAGAAAGCTGAACATTTTCAAGCTCTATATAAAAATTCTTTAATCAAAATTGAAGAACTTGAAAATGGGTGCACAAGATGTAACAAACCTACTGATGAGCATGAAGTTACTCTTCAGGAGTTTGTTCATCAGAACGTCAACAAAAGTAAAATGGCGTCTATGATTTATAATGTTTGCAAAAATGTAGGTGAAGGAATTGGTTACTCATATGGTAAATCATATGGGAAACAAAATTCCTATATTTGCTTGAATAATACTCCTGATAATCCTTATTCAACCTTTGTGCCTGCGAAAAACAAAGGCAAAGCTGTGGTTGTTTCAGACTCTGAGGGTATCTCTGGAATCTGCAAAACAAGCTCTGAAGTCACTTCAAAGGTTGTTTCTCAGAACCCCAAAGAAAGCAACTATGGACCTAAGCATTCAGAACCTGAGACTTTCAAGTCTAAGACTCTGAAAACTTTGGGACTCAGAAGCTCATCCAATCAGACTCTAAAACAAACCAAGCTAATGATAAATAATCAACATAAGACTCTGGTAAGCAAAACTAATCCTAGATCAGAAGAGCAACCTAAGTCCTATAATGATTATCAATCAAAGCCTCAATTTCAAAATCAATGGACTAAGAAGGTCAATTTTCAAAGACCAAACTTTCAAAAGAAATTTTTGAAGAGTCCATAAAGTTTTTCACAGAGGCAAGGAAGAACTAAAGATTATAGAACTAACCAAACTGAACCCAGAAAGCAATGGGTACCAAAATATAAAATTGTCTACCATTCAGATCTTCCTTGTAGGAAAAACCATTTCAAATCAGATGAATGGAGGCTAGTGATCAGCTGTGGAAGGAAAGCCTATGTTCCCAAACATTACTTTACTTCCAAAGCTGCTGAAGTGGACAAAGCTAATCTTGGGTAACAAAGACAGTCCAAGGAAAACTAGATCAAGCTTCAGAAATGAAGACTCATTAATTGGATTGATCTCCTTAGTGGAACCAAGTTCAACTGATGAAGCACTAGCTGATGATGCATGGATTATAGCAATTCAAGAAGAGCTAAACCAATTTGAAAGAAATGAAGTATGGAGCTTAGTACCCAAACCTTCTAAGAAGAACATCATTGGAACAAAATGGGTCTACAGAAACAAGTTAAATGAACAAGGAGAAGTTGTTCGTAATAAGGCAAGACTAGTAGCTCAAGGGTATAGTCAACAAGAGGGGATTGACTACACTGAAACATTTTCTCCAGTTGCTAGACTTGAGGCTATTAGATTACTTCTTTCCTATGCTACTCATCATAATATAATTTTATATCAAATAGATGTTAAAAGTGCATTCTTAAATGGTTACATTTCTGAAGAAGTATATGTCAAACAACCTCCTGGTTTTGAGGATGCTTCACATCCTGACCATGTTTTTAAGCTAAAGAAATCACTCTATGGTCTGAAACAAGCTCCCAGAGCTTGGTATGAGAGGCTGAGCAATTTCTTAGTTGAAAAAGGTTTTCAAAAATGTCAAGTTGACAATACTCTCTTTAGTAAAACATTTAAGAATGATATCTTAATTATTCAAATTTATGTTGATGATATTATTTTTGGATCTGCTAATCCATCTTTATGCAAGGAATTTTCTAAGATTATGCAGGAAGAATTTGATATGAGCATGATGGGAGAGCTGAAATTCTTTCTGGGAATTCAAATCAACCAAGACAAAGATGGAACCTACATTCATCAGACCAAGTATACAAAGGAGCTGCTGAAGAAATTCAACATGGAGGACTGCAAACCAATGACAACACCAATGCATCCAACAAGCAGTCTCAGCAAAGATGATTCAGAAGGCAAAGTAGATCAGAAGCTATACAGAGGTATGATAGGTTCTTTACTTTACCTAACTGCATCAAGACCTGATATTTTATTCAGTGTCTGTTTGTGTGCTAGATTCCAATCAGATTCTAGAGAATCTCATTTTACTGTTGTAAAGAGAATCTTTAGATATCTGAAGGGAACCACAAATCTTGGATTATTTTATAAGAAAACAAATGATTATAAGTTGATAGGATTCTGTGATGCTGACTTTGTTGGAGACAAGATAGAGAGGAAATCCACAAGTGGCAACTGTCAATTTGTGGGAGAGAATCTCGTATCTTGGGCTAGCAAAAGACAAACTACTATAGCTTTGTCTACAGCAGAAGCAGAATACATATCAGCAGCCAAGTGTTGCACACAACTACTCTAGATGAAATATCAGTTAGAGGATTACAAAGTTAATAGCCACAATATTCCACTTTTCTGTGATAACACTGCAGCTATTCAACTTTCTAAAAATCCAATTTTGAATTCAAGAGCTAAACACATTGAAATTAAACATCATTTTATAAGAGACCTTGTTCAGAAGGGTAGTGTAAATATTCAATACATTGAAACTGAAAGACAATGGGCTGATATATTTACAAAACCCTTAGCAGTTGAAAGATTAGATTTTATCAAAAGGCATCTGAACATGACTTTAGTCTCTGAAGAAAACAAGCTCTGAACAACAAAATTGTGAATTCAGCCTCTGAACTCTGAAAGGTCTTCAGACGCTGAAAGTTTTTTTTTTACTCTGAAGTGTTTAGCCAAGTAGAGTACACGTGTCAATTACTTTGTATTTACTCACAGTCTGTGATTGGTTAGAGTAAAGGCAGTTTATGACGAAATTCTTTAATGCAACGAATGTACTCCCTCATGATTGTTTCAATAAGAGTTTTTCAAAATCACTTTACTCACTTTCACACAAGTTCACTCTCACATCCCACACTTTTCATTCTCTAAAACCCAGAACGTATTCTTTCTCCCCCATATTAGCAAAACTCAGTTCTTACCCTCAGAAATGGCAAGTTCATCTTCTCCATTAAAGTTTCCAGAGGACATCCCAATCAACATCTACGCTCAAGATTCCTATCTTAAAGATGCCACAATGCATCTTCGTTTTGAAGAAAGTAAATTGGTTATGGAAAGACCAATAGACTTTGAAGCCTTAAGAGTCAATGGGCATGACTACAAAGAGTTCTTTGCTGAACAAGGCTGGGGGCACTACTTTGATATGCTTAATGGTCCTATCTACTCCAACTTAGTGTTTGATTTCTGGAGAAAGAGTGAAGTAGTTACCTTGGTAGATGCCAATGTAGAACTTCAAAGGATAATTGATCAGAACCCAAGGGAAAATCAAGAGTGGAATTGGGTCTGAGGAAATTCACTGAAACAGAGATATGTTCTAGTGTTGGTGGATTTCCAGTCATCTTAACAAGAAGCAATTTAGCCAAGATGATGGATCTTCCCAACTCTGGAATTGTCAGACTCTACACTGCAGCGTCTGGAAGAAATTCAGTTTATCTAAATGATATAGCCAGACTCTGCTTTAAGGATCAAAAGATGTCAAATAGAGTTGGTCATCTGAATGATCGCGAAAAGGTTCTTGCTAAGATTGTCTTCTCCTCAATTCTCCCTAGGGACTCTGGCAGTGACTCTCTGAATTGGGATCAGAGACACTTCATCTACTTCCTTTCAGCAAAAGGGAAAATGAATCTACCTGCATACATATTTCAACATCTTTGTGAATCAATTTGTGAAGCTCAAAAGTTTGACAATCCTTCCAAGTTGATTTCACATCAAAGGCTCTTAAGCTTCATCTTTGAGCAACTTGGTCTTCCAGATAGATTCATGCTGGCTGGGGTGTCTGAAGATCTTGAACAAATTAGAGCACCAATTCTTGATGCTAAAGTCTTGGTGAGTCTACGTTTGAGGAAGTCGGGCAAGCTTATTTACCCTCAACAGCCTCTCCTGATAAATAAGACTAAATTCCAACCCATGAGTGAAGCCTTCATATTTGATAATGAACCTCCTAAAGTCATCTTGGAATACATGAGATTAATGAAGGAAAGAGGAACTACAGTCACTCATAAGGACATTGGAAGAGGTGATGGTCCTACATTTGCACAAATCATGAGAGCTGTTAAGGAGGAGGTGTTCAGTGACTATGAAGAGGATATAATGGTTGAGGAACCACCAATGGCAGAAGCTACTGTTAATAGGTCAGAGGATGATCATCAAGAGGTTGAAGATAATGTGGATGAAGAACAAGTTGATGGTGATAATGTGGATGCAGCACCAGTTACTGAAGACTTGCTGCATGCCAAAGTGTTCAGACGAACTCGTACAAAGCATGGCTTCACTAAGGGAAAGAAGAGACAAAGATCATATGAAGGTATTAATAATTCTTTAAATTATTGCAATAACATATCTGAAGCATCTATCCTTGAAAATGCCAACCTCTAAACACCATCCATCCCACAACCTCTGCACCTGAATATATTCATGTTTCAGACTCTGATTCAGAGTCTTCTGACTCATTTGATGAAATGATTGCAGGTTTTGAACGTTTTAAAGCCAAAGCTAAGCATATTCCTGAGGAGGAAATAGCTCAGTCATTCATTGATGAAACCCCTCAACTTTCACCCACAATTCTCACTGAAGAAGAGATTCTGAAGGAAACATCCTTCAGAGTTTCTCCTATCCGTGAAGCCTCTGAACTACAAAACATCCCATCATCTGACTCAATCATATCAATTCCATCAAAGTCTACAAAACCTTCATCACCTATAACACCTTCTGAGATGCTTGTAGATACTGAAATTGCAATAAATGATAGAATTGATAATCCAGATGATCATGTGACTGGTTCACCTAGTGGTCCAAGTCAACCAGACTCTGCACCACTTGAGGAACAGAAAGAGGAAGGGAGTTCAGATGAGAAGTCAAGGATTCTGAACTTAATAGAAACTACGCTTGATCAACAAGATGATAAGCTTCTGGAGCTTGTGGCATACTCAAGAGCATCTAAAAACAAGACTCAACAGCTTCTCACTCACTTCTTGTCCAAACACCCTTAGGATTTTTTTTACCTTTTCTTTATTTCATTATTATTTTGTTTTAAAAATTTTTGATAATGACAAAAGGGGGAGTAATCAGTTGTACAATTGTTAGTAGTATTTTTTAATAACTACTCAATAAGAATCTGAAAATCTCTTAAAAATAAGAATCTAATCTCTTTCATATCTCTGCTAAATGTTTATAAACTTAATTGATAAGGAGAGCAAATTAATAAACCTAATTATGTTTGCATAGATGAAGGTAGTTAAGATTGTGCTCTTAATTATTTTTATCAGACTCAGGAGTTGAGCTTGCAAGCCTCACACTCTGAGAGTTAAGTATGTTGATACAATCAAGTTTATCAAATTGTTCTTATACTAATTCAACTTAATTATGGATAAAACTTAGGGGAAGCATGCAAACCTAACCCTAATGGTTTATCATACTCAGGGGGAGCTTACAAACCTCAACAACCTGATGTTGACATAATTAAATTAATCAAGACCAATTGTATTTAATACTTTATATTTGTCATCATCAAAAAGGGGGAGATTGTTGGAACAAAATGAGTTTTAGTTATAAAAACACCCTAAGTTTTGATGATAACAAAGTATTAAATGGACAATTGGTATTACTAATGAATGATCTAGTGTGCAGGAACAAAGTAAAAATCTTATTCACTTAGATCATCATTTGAGCCTCTGAAGGACACTGTCTGAAGTGTTAAGACTCTGAGAAGCAAGAAGCTTCAGAGCCTCTGAAGAAGTCCTCAGATGCCAAACAAAGAAACACAGTCTGAAGCTTGCGTACACCATTCAGAAGATCAATGAAATATTATTATCAGATTCTGAATAACTCTCTCTGAAGAAAGACAGCTCATAGCTAATGGAATAGTACAACGGTCTTATCAGCTAAAAAGAAGATTGTACTACCAACGGTCCTTTCTCAACGTCTTTATACTTAGAGTATAAATAGAAGACCTTTTGCTAGAGAGAAGACTACTGGAAGATTATCAAACTCAGAGAAAGACTTAAATTGTATTCAAGCTGTGAACTGTTTTCATTCTTTCTTGTGTAACCTTCTAAGTAAAATATCTTTTGATATTGTAGGCTCTGAACTGAGTGTTTAGAGAGTCTAACTTAGAACTTTCAGTCCTACTTAATCTGTGTATTAAGTTAGTTAGTGAAGTCTCTTGTCTTGTGTGACTTGAGCAAGGAAGTCTCTTATCTTGTGTGATTTGAGCAAGGAAGTCTCTTATCTTGTGTGATTTGAGCAAGGAAGTCTCTTTGTCTTGTGTGACCTAGAGCAAGGAAGTCTCTTGCTTGTGTGCTTGAGCATTAGGATTGTAATCTTTGAGATTATAGTGAAATCCCTTGGAAGTGCAAGGGGACTGGACTACTCTCGTTTTGTGAGAGGAACCAGTATAAAATTCAGTGTGTGCACTCTTCTCTCTCTCTCTCTCTTTGTCTTACTTGTGTTTTGTGTTTTGAATACCTTCTTTCATCCGCTGCGTTACATTTTGTTTACAAGAAAAGAATTATTTTTCAAAACACAATTCAACCCCCCTTCTTGTGTTTTTCACCTTCATCAAGCATTTGATATCAAGGCTGAAAAGAAAAAGGTTGGTAAACGGTGTTAAAATTGAAGAGGTTAGAGAGTCTGAAGATAAGCAAGCTGAGAAGAGAATTAAGAAGGAAGGAAAAGGAAAGGAAAAACTTGGTATGGTCAAGACTGATAAAAGTAAAGTTGGTGTATCAAGAGAAAATGCTCCTGTCATTATTCATTCTGATAATGAAGTTTCTGATGATGAGCAACTGAAGAGGAAAAGAAGGAGAGTGGGATCTTCAAGCACTTATAAAGGAAGAGCCACTGATGAAACAGGTATGAGTAATTTTTCTAAAAATACTTTTTCAAAATCTCATGAACAAAGGTCAAAAACCAACTCTGAAACACTACCTCAAATACCTCCCACAAAAACAACCACACCAGAGAAAACCAAAAAGGCATGTTCTAGCAAAGATCAAAGCCAAAATGATTCACCATTGAAAATACTGGAACAACATCTAAAATGTGAATTACCTAACCAACAACAAAAACCCACTCAACCAAACTCTGAAACACTCTCAGAAACCATCTCAAGATAAAGCCTCTGAACATGCTCAAAGAATTGATCAACATCAGGACTCTGAACATGATCAGACACAAAATGACCAAACTGAGAAAATTCAATCTGATCAAACCCAATCTGAGCAACATCAACAAGAAAATCAACCTGAACAATCCCCTGAACAACGACAACATAATCAACCTGAATCACAACCTGAACAAACACAATCTAATCAAAATGAGAAAAATCAAGCCTCTGATACTGAGAAAAGCCAAGAGGTTAGAACATCTGCAGTATCAAGGTCACCCTCTCCAAGAGCTACATCTTCTGACAACAACAAAGACTCTGAACCTTTCAAAGTCTTTGAAATTTTTAAACCAAGCTTCACCATTTACCATAACCAAGACTCTGAACTCAAATTTGAACAAATGATTGCCAAATTACTTAGAAATCACTTTGTTCAAAATCTTTTGGATCAACTCACTTTCATCTCTGAACCTTTGAAAAACATTCCTGATCTACCCCCACTAAACAATACTGAATTCATGAGTAAATGTAAAGATGTTTTCAAAAAGATGAAAAACCTACATCAGTTGAGGTATTCCTTTACAGAACCTCTTGAGTATTTGAAGCTATGGGAAGAATTGAAGAAGGAAATAACCATGGAATTGAACTCCATTAAGTTCTCAGATATTTCAGAACTGATGGATTTTCAAACTAGGATGAAACTGTATGTTGGAAAATGGAATGAAGAAATTGAGAAGAACAAGTTGAAGATGAAGGGAAGATTAAGCTTAACTGATAACTTCTTTGATGACTCGGTACCAAAAACAACTGTTTGGAAAGAGAAGTTAGGTTCACTGGATAGTGACCTAAGCATGCATCTGAAATTCAGTTTGGAACCAGGAGAATTGTTTGTCAAAAAGGATATTCTTGATGAAGCGTTCAAGGAAGAAATCAAGAAAAATGTGGATACTCATAATGAGAAGGAAGATCTTATCTCTCTAAAAAAAATTAGGATCGGCTAAAAAACTTGATTTAATTCAATATTGTTGTCGATCCAAAAATGTAATATTCACAAATAAATTAATTTTGTACTAGGTATACATTTATTTTCTACTATAAATAAAAAAATTATACTATATCTATTTTTATTATTTTTTTATAAGTATACTATATTTAATTTTGATCCATTAATTAAAACAAATTGTGTATAATGTAAAATTCATCATAAATTGACGCGTATAAACTATAAACAATAGTACTCCCTCCGTCCCAAAATAATTGTCACTTTAGGAATAAAATTTTATTTCAAAATTATTGTCATTCTCACTTTTCAATGTGATATTTTTCATTTGTACCCCTAGTTATTATTATATGTATTATTCCAAAGAAAACAAAACTTATAACTTATAGGGGTAATTTAGTAAAAATATTATTTCTTTTAACAACATCATTACATTTCTTAATATGTGTGAAATAACCTTAAACGACTATTATTTTGGGACGGAGGGAGTATAAATTATGGTAAGGTTGTCAATTCACTCCACATGCATGACCATTAAGATTATCTCACAATTCACATGACGTGAACCTAACCATTTCCTTGTCTTGTTTTACCAATAACGTGCAAGATACATATTCAGTTAGTATTCACTAACAAACACTTTCGAAGATAACCTTATTTATTGTTTAAATTTCATTCCAAATTTGTATAATTTTGATGGAAAGAATATGAATGTAACCTAATAAAACAGTGTGTTTGTTTTGAGTTTTGACCCCAAAAAAACAGTCCTCCATATTTAGTTTCAAAACATAGTCTCCATATTTACGTACTTATTATATATTTCATTCATCCAAATTAATCATATTTGAAGTGTATTGAACATTAAATATACGGTAGATTGTTAAAAGTGGTGAATTTTTATTAATAATTGTATTTCAAAAAAATTATTTGAAGTGTATTGCTGCTTAATAAATATGGATTTAGTGCAAATAAATAGCCACTTAATGCAAATAAATAGCCAAACCGATATTAGAAGGTAACAGGTCCACTACTCTAGTCTATTATTAGAAAGAAATATACTTCCTCCATTATGCCATATACGTGACATGAAGCTAATCAACTAATTTCCTCTCCTTTAGAAAAATTGATTTCTTGAGTTCCTACTTTCTAATTAAGTACATTTCCAATATTTAATAAATTCAAGTTGTTATGTCACCTTTGGTATGATTCATATCGGAGGACAAAGGAAGACGTATTGAATTTTCAGGAATTTGCACTTGAGACAGATAAATCCTTAATGATATTCAAAATGTCATGATTTAATCACTAAAAATTTCACCCTTAAAATAGATAAGTGAGGTATTCGGGGCTTAAACTCCGGCCACTACATATAAAATGTTATATCCTAACAATTGAGTTAATCTCACATGGACTAATTTATTCTCATATGATAGTTATACTCATGTTTGTTTTTATTATTCTGATAATTCTAGGTCCAATTTTACAACAAATTCTATCTAAAATGCGAATTTCATAAGGATTGAGTTAACCTCGACCTAAATTTTAAAATGTATCAAAATCTACTAAAATTAATTAAATTGTCTCCCTCCAAATATATATTATTGTTTGCGACTATTATGGGTTCCAAATGTGTTCCTTCCATAGGGAAAGCGTAGTCTTAGTGTTGGATGCACTCACCTTTCTCAATGGTCTATATTCAATGGATTTTGACTACCCATTCTTTTTCACATGTCAAGATGAAATGTCAAAAATTTGTTGTCCAGTATTTAATTTGTTATCCAAATGTTAAATCCGGTGAAGGGAAAAAGAACGCAGAGCAAAATAACAAGCTAAGAGAAAATCAATGTCAAAGAACACCAAAAAAAAATGGTATTAACAGTAAATGAAATGAAGAAAAAAAAAGGAATATTCTTTTTGTTGCAGGCAAAATCATCAGAGATGAAATTTGGAATGGAGTTTCATCACACCAGTGATCTGAAATTTATGATTATCCAATTTATCTGCATAATTATTGCCTTCTCGAAATTATGAGACTCGAAAGTGGAATCCTCGAATGATATTAAAGACAATTTGACCAACGATTCTATAATCTCCAAGAAATCAAAGAATGATTACTAAAAGATTGAATAGTCAATGAGGAGTCACAATATCGAGCCAATGATTTGTTCGGTCTTTACTTAAAGCAAATTATATAGCACATATAACATTTCGCTTTAAAGACATCGAAAATATCCAACAACTCATAAAACCTCCAAGAAAAATCTCACCGTGATCTCTAAAAATTTCCCCACAAACTGAAAACCTAGGAGAACCTCTAGATGCTCCATCACTATTACACTTCACACATAATAAAGGAGGACAAGACTAGTTCACTAGAATTGAACATCGTAATGTGTTCAATATTTGCTTTTAGTCTTTTAAAAGTCTTTTGATTTGCAAAAGATAAATATTAACATAACTTCATAGGACAAACTTTTAAGATGTTAAAAAAAAAATTGTCTTATTTGATGTTTGGTAGATAAAAGATTATTTTGATATTTTAGCCAATTTGTACTTGAAACAAAATTTTAATGAGGGACAAAATTTCAATCTTGCTCAATCTCTTGCCACTCAAGTTGTTCAATAAACAGTTTTAAAGTCAAACACAATACAACTGGAGTTGTTCCGTTAATTTCCTTATTTTTTGACAAATCAAATGCACCCTAAGTATAAGTTGCATAAAAACTAAAATAAATATTACACACACATAAGGATCAATTCTAATGTTAGAAAATTTTATAGGACTTAGAAAACAAAAAAAAAATTAAAAATTAAAACTATATTGGTAAGGACTAAACATAAAGAAATCATTTTACAGGGACTAGAAAAAGGGATATATTTGTAGAGACCAACAAAAAAATTAAACCTTCAATATAGTTTAATTAAAAAATAACATTTAGCCTATGTGGTATGCTTTAATTTATGGATGGCCATGAATTGTTCGGAAAAAAGCACGGGAATCATCCGCTACACGCCTCTTTGGATAAAAATGGTATCAATCCTCTTCATATCTATGAAGATATTTGCGAAACATATATTTAGCAAATTGTTAGGTAGTATTTGCAGTCCACTTGTACAAGATTTATGTAATAAACTTTTGCTCTTGCAATTATGTGTAGAGTTATGGGCTCTTAGATTTGGATTCAAGTTGCCGTAATTTGAGATTCCTTCTTTTCGCGCTTCCTGGATGTTCTTGTTCGCCCCCGGGAATTTCAAAAACACCCCCCTCACTACTTAAGTCTTTCCTTCGTCCCTATTTTATAAGGTTTGCATTCTAGGATACGAACTATTTTTTTCTTCCAATTTTTGCTATTTACACACTCGCATCCTACATTGCGAGGGGGATAGGATTGGAAGGTCAGGGGCATGTGTGAGACTCAAGGGGCGCAAAAAGAAGGAATCATAATTTGAATCATAAATGGGTTCAATTTGAAAGACTAAATTTATAGTAGACATGGTAATAAAATGTACCCTGTTAATCAAGAGTGAAAACTAGAGATAGGGCTAACGAATCACACCATAGGTTTGCTCTTTCATCTAATACAAGCATTTGCAGCTGAAAGAGTCCTACAACCTTTGACACAAACCTACAACCGTTGGGGTCTAGCACAAGCGGTCGGTTGGTGTACAAAGTGCAAGAATGTTATAAACCACAGGTACAAAGTTTGATTCCTAATGATAAAAAAAAAACAGAGAGACTAATAATATGCAAATTTCTCCTCCCATTTGTGACCATCTTGTTAACCCACCTACCCATATGGAAGCTCATCATTCAGTGGACAAATACAAGAACAACAGAAGGGAAGATTGTGGCAACAAATATCAATATCAAGGAGAATCAACACAATAAATCCAAATCAATTGGAGGAAAGAAATCTTGAATGAACAACATGAAAAAGAACCATGCCCAATTAACCCCAATTGTACACAGTTTCCATCTAGAACTAGAAAAAGATTAACTGCAGTTCAGCAAACACTAGTATATATGCATTTGAACAACCTTAAACACCATAAAACCATTACAAACTAACAGAAAACCAGCACAGTTTTTTTATCATTGTACCAAACAATCGACATGCTAGCACTAAAAGCAACACTTCGCTGATTTAACTATGGATTTAAATTATGATTGTGGACTGTATCTAACATCTAAAGACACAATCGACATGCCAGAACTAAAAGCAAAACTTCATCACCGGTTTAACTATGGATATAAATTATGATTGCGGACTGACCGTATCTAACAGCTACGACACAGTTGCAGCCCAAATTTAAAATCCTAGGTTGAACCATCTACAACAAAATATTACTAGTGTAATAGATAATATTCATAAACTCAGCACAGTTGACAAAGTTGTAGCAGCAAACATACTTAATGCACATCAAACTTAAAGCCCCATTATGTAGTTTTTTGTTGAACATGCATTTGAGCGCCCAATACCACACACTAAAACTTGATCATTGGTATAACTAGGGTTTTAAATTACAAAAATGCATCATGCTTATCAAATTGAGATTCAAACCATGAATTTCAAAGAATCCCATTTTCTGAATAGTGAATCAAATCCTAGTAAGAATGTAAGATACGTCATAAAATAAAAACATGGCATTTCAAAATAAATCAATATTGATGCTGCAATTCATGTCCCAAATCAATTATTACTATCTATTGGTTTTAAATTTTGCATTGAATCATGATAGAACTAGCATGTATCATAACATACCGATAACCATGGACTGCATCACGTCATGTAACCATGAACCCTGCTTCCACATCACGTCATATTGCAGACTACAACACAATTGCAACCGAAATATAAAAACAAGGGTAAACCATCTACAACATTGTATTACTAATGCAACAAATCACCACCTGAGGTGTTTACATATACAATTAATAATCCTTACATTGCCAAAAATAATAATACTAATCAACTAAAAGCAATAAATCATGAATGAACATATTTAAGAAGGAAAACAGGCTTTACTAATTCCGACTATACACAGACCAAAACAAACTTCACCTCAAAAGACCATTTCTTAAACGCCGCAAAACCATTCATTACAAACTTGCACCTAAAATGAAAGAACAAAAATGACCCAATTGAACTTTATCCACCAAAAAATGAGAAAAACCCTCTTTTAGGCTCTTCCTCAACCATAACAGCTTGCATACTATCCTGTTCCACAAGTCTCCAAGCAGCTTGTTCAAAAGCCAAACCAGCCAAAGTAGGAGGCTTATTCAAAACAAGAGGATACCCTCTATTAGTACTCCTTATAACCTCACTATCCTCGGGTATAACACCGAGTAAAGGCAAACCCAACATTTCTTGAACATCCAAAACCGACATCATATCTTCGCCTTTAATCATATCAGTCCTAACCCTATTCACTATCATCTTAATATCCCTAATCCCATCACATTCCAATAACCCGGTTACTCTATCAGCATCCCTAAGAGCAGTTATATCCGGCGTAGTAATTAAAACCGCCTCATTAGCCGGTGTTATAGCTGTTATAAACCCCGCATCGATTCCCGCAGGGCAATCGATCAGGATAAAGTCCGGACAGCCAGAACCGGTGGAACCAGAGGCGGAACCATTTCCATTTCCACCAGTTCCGTCTCCCCGGGCTTTTAAAGCTTCAACTAACCAAGTTAAAGCTTTTCCACCAAATCCAATAGGTAATTTAGATCTAGGTTTAGAAATACAAAGTAATTCAAAATTAGACCAACGTTTATCTCTAACCAAAGCTTGATCGAGTCGACAATCGCCGTTGAGAACTTCAACCACGGTATAATTGACTCTATTCTCAAGACCTAATAAAAGATCAAGATTACGTAATCCAACATCGGCGTCAATTGCAACAACTGAAAACCCTAAACGGGCTAATGAAAGGCCGATGTTTGCGGTTGTTGTTGTTTTACCTACTCCGCCTTTTCCGGATGTTACTACGACTACACGTGGAGTTTCGCCGGCGAGTTGGGGTTTGCGATTCCATTGAAGGAGGGATTTTGTAATGTAGGGTTTTGAGCGGGTTTGGGTTAGGGTTTTTTTGGGGATGGTGGTGGTTGAGTGGCGGAGATGGGTTGTTGAGGGGAATTGGAGTTTGAGATTGGTGGTGCCCGGGAGGTTGTAGAGAGATAGCATTGGTGAGGGTGGAATGGAAATGGTAGAGAGTGTGAGTGAGAACAGTGGCGAGAAAGAACAAAAGAGAAGAAACTCGTGATGATTAGGCTGTTTTTTCTTTTTTTTGTTGACAAAATTATTTATTTATTTTTAAAATTAGTTTATAGTATACTACTAGTATTTTTTTATTTTATTTTTATAATTTAAGCTTTAATGCATTTTTTATCTTCTATTTTGAAAAACTTGAACTTTTGATCATCAACTCAATTTGGTCAAATTTTTGCTCATGCGTCAAATTTGTTGATGATGTGACAATGTCCATGTTAACATGTCATATTCCATGTCATCAATTATATCTTTTTGTTATAGAAATATCTTAAATAGAAACGCTTCTCACAATAATCTAAAAATAAGTTGTTTATCCAAATGGAATCGTAGCACAGGGAGGGGAGAATGGAGTTGAAAAAGGAAAGTTAATCTATGGAGGTGAGGTAAAATTTTAATTTCCAAGTTTGAGAGATTTTGGGAAGGTGAACACTCTAGTACACATATTATGTGGACGTGAACCGGTACATTGCTAATATGTATAATTTTAATTTGTCCACGTGTAATGATAATTTAACATGTCATTTCAAAACTTATTTAAATTACTCTTTTAATTTACAAAAAATTTCAAAATGACACCCATAGAAATAATTGTAATTTTAAAATCTTAAAACATGTTTCATTAAGTTTTTCAAAATTCAAAATCTCTCTCTCTCTCTCTCTCTCTCTCTCTCTCTCTCTCTCTCTCTCTCTCTCTCTCTCTCTCTCTCTCTCTCTCTCTCTCTCTCTCTCTCTCTCTCTCTCTCTCTCTCTCTCTCTCTCTCTCTCTCTCTCTCTCTCTCTCTCTCTCTCTCTCTCTCTCTCTCTCTCTCTCTCTCTCTCTCTCTCTCTCTCTCTCTCTCTCTCTCTCTCTCTCTCTCTCTCTCTCTCTCTCTCTCGTGTTCTTTGATCTTCAATTTCGCCCAATTCCAGCGGCGCCGCCTCTCTCTACGGCGTCGTTTTTCTTTCACCGCCGAATTATTGCTTTTTAGGGTTTTCTTGTGTCTTCTCTTGTTCTTTAATCTTTTATTTTTAGAGTTTTTCAACATTTGGGAAATTGGTCTTCTCTCTTCTTAGTTTCACTTGCTTCGTAAAGGGCTGTTCAGCCTCATCACATGCTCTCGTTAAAATCATGTGTTTTCAAGTAGAACCGCTGTCGTGTTGCCGCTGTGAGTTATCATTGTCATCTGCTTCTTTCTCGCGTACAGCTGCCACCGACCTTTAAGTGAGTATTCAAAACCCTCTTTCTTATAAATGTTTTTGTTTTTCCTCTTCATAGTCCACAATATCATTTATTTATGTGTAGCTACATCATCAAAATTATGTTTTATCTAAAGTGGATTATGATAGCTTATCAAATTTATAATGGTTGAATCAATGAAACTGTAAATTTTGAAACTTGCTGAAAGTTATGATAGTCGATCCATTTACATACTCTCTTATTAAGTCACATTGTTTATTTGCATACTCTCTTATTCCCCGTGCCTTTTTTATGAATGGTTGTGGGATCCCGAAATTTGCTTCAATCGGTAGTCTGTTCTTTGTTGCTTTGCTGCCGGAGTTGTCCTGCTGTTGTTGGGTTTGGGGCGTTCTGCTCGGATGGACTTGTGTGGAAGGGGCTATTTTGAAGGTGTCCCTGTAGTGTCGTGTGCGTTTGCGTGTTTTCCGCTTCCCGATGACTCGCAACAGCGGAATGGGGTTAGGGTTTTAGGTTTACAGTTTTTCTATTTTTAATTTTTTATAACAACTAGAACTCCGACCCGTGCGGTGCACTGCTAATTAGCCGTAATATGAAAAAATAAGATATAAAATTTGTAACACTAAAATGTATATAAAAAATTCGAGTACCATTAAATATTAGTTCGACAATATATTTGGATAAAAATTCATACAACAGAAATTATGGTGTATTACGAAATACTTCTTTATAGACTACATTGGAAGTTTTATTCGTATTTTCACCATTTCGTCGATAATCAATATTTTTAATCATTGTCTTTAAATAACTATTGAAGTTGCAACATACAACTGAACATGTAAAAACATTGTCGACAAAAGATATATCCCAACATGCTTAAGAGATTATCCGTGACTCTTATTAATATAGTCACCGTAAAAGAAAAAATTAAAGGGATGCGGGTTCAATTCTCATGCTAGACAAATTTGTATTTTTTTTTAATATAATGGACCACATGAAAAAGAGAGGAAAAAAAATAGGTTTAGGGTCAGCATTTCGGAGCAAGTTTAGAATATAATAATAATAATAATAAGGTTTAATTACACTTTTGGTTCCTTATCTTTATTTTAGGTTTCAAGTTGGTACCTTATCTTTTTTGCAGGTTTCAAGTTGGTACCTTTCGTAAATTTTTTAATTATTACCGTTAAATTAGGACACGTGGCAATTTTTTTGGACCTATAAATCAATGACACGTGTCCAAATTTAACAGTAATAGTTAAAAAATTGACGGAAGGTACCAACTTGAAACATGCAGAAAAGATAAGGTACCAACTTGAAACTTTTAAAAGATAAGGTACCAACTTGAAACTTAAAATAAAGATAAGGAACCAAAAGTGTAATTAAGCCTAATAATAATAATAATAATAATAATAATAATAATAAATATTTAACATGGTGAGTTAAAGGTTGTGAGTTTGATTCTTGCTGAGGTATTTTTTAACATTTTATTTGAATTAATAATAGTAATAATTTTTTTTGAAAGCTAATGAAATTATATTAAATAGAAAGATAAGTAGCCTGTCAAGCACAAGGTGTGCCTAACAAATACTACAAAGTATAACTACATACATAAAAATTCTCCCAGGCCATGAAGGCAAAAAAACAAAAGATAAAAGTAGCAAAAAACAACCATTACACGATAGCCTGTATGCAACATAAAGGATTCAGTCACCAAAAAGAATAGGCGAAATCAAAAAGCTTATAATATGACTTCAGCCACCAGTAAGTTTGAAGCTTGACCTTTTCCAATAAAATGTCAACTGCGACCAAAACAGACTGAAAGATCTTAACGTTCCGGTCCTTCCAAATTACCCAAAGAACCGAAATCCAAATAATAGTGGACAATACTCTGGAACCTTTGGAATCCCCTCCTAAATCACAGAACTGAACCGTGTGTTCCCTCAAGAAACCATGGCATACAAATTCTCCACCAAGCCATTTTGAAACCAATTGCCATAACTTGCCATAAACATTGCATTGAAAAAATAAGTGATTAATGTCTTCTCTTTTATCACAAGTAGCCGAACACAAAGTCTGATTATCTTCCAGAACTCCTCTTTTCAATAAATTATCCTTCGTAGGCAATCTATTCAGAAAGAGATGCCAAACAAAAATATTAACTTTTAGCGAAACCGGTTTTAACCAAAGGAATTTAGCAAAGTCGTCCTGTAATTGATCTTCAGAAGCCGTCAAGAATGAATAGGCTGATTTCACCGAATAACAATGTGACAGATGCAATCTCCACCCCCACCTGTCACTAACACCATCCTGAAAAACAATGTTAGATAAAACACCTACACACTGCCCAACTAACTCCTCCTCCCAGGCATATAATCTCCGTCTCCACTTCCACCCTTCACCATTACTCCCCCACCCTGCGACACACATAGCCGCCACAGAAATATTTTTGTCCTCAGCTAGATCGTATAACCTACGAAAAGACCTCACCAAAGACCCCTCCTCCAACCAAGGATCCAACCAAAAACAAGTAGACCTACCATCCCCTACCTTTCTAACAATATTATCCAGTAACCAACTAGAATCCAACAAACCCACCCCCAACCGAACCTGGTTCACGGCCTGCCACCACGGCGAACCAATCCCTTCTCCAAACCGTAACCGCCCACCTATCGTCCCATATTTCGCTTTCAACAAGCGACACCATAAACTCTCACCCTCCTCCAAACATCTCCACACCCACTTCCGTAATAAAGCATAATTAAAATCCTTCACCCTCCGCACCCCCAAACCACCTCTCTCCCTATGAGCACAAATAGTATCCCATTTAATCCATGATATTTTTTTATATTCCTCACACCCACCCCACAAAAAATGACAGAAAATAGATTCAAGGGAAGAAATGATACCTGAGGGAGCCTTGATGAAGGAAAGAAAGTAGACCGGAATAGAGGACAGGACGGATTTCAACAAAATCAACCGACCGCCGATGGACAGATTCTTACACTTCCACCCTGATAATCTCTTCCGAATTTTCTCAATCAAAGGTATCCAAAATTGAATCCGCCGCGGATTACCACCAATTGGCAAGCCTAAATAAGTAAAAGGTAGACACCCATGCTTACACGGCATAACTGATGCCGCCTCGTGTAACCAAGAATCATTAACATTGACCCCGAATAACATACTCTTATGAAAATTTACCTTGAGGCCCGATATTCTCTCAAACAGAATCAAAACAGCCCTAAGAGCTCTCACATTCTCCCAGCTCTTAACTCCAACCAACAATGTATCATCCGCAAATTATAAATGAGAAATAGCAACACTGTTCTGCGCACCCACGGTTTAAGGAGTAAAACTACCATTCGAGACCATGGCGGACATCAAAACATTAAGGCCCCCAGCTGCTAATAGAAACAAAAAAGGTGAAAGAGGATCACCTTGACGAAGTCCTCTTTCAAACCGAAACTCATCTGTCGGACAACCATTCACCAACACCGAAGCCAAGGCCGTCGTGATACACTCCATGATCCAAGAGCGCCATAAGTTCAGAAAATTCATTTTAGACATCACTTCATTTAGGTAAGACCAGTCCACAGAATCATATGTTTTCTCAAAATCCACTTTAAACAATAGTAGATCTTTTCCTTTTCTTTTCACATCATCAACCACCTCATTTGCTATCAAGATACCATCTAAAATTTGTCTCCCTTTTATAAAAGCGGATTGTGCTTCTGAAACAACATTACCAATAATACTACGTAACCTGTTGGCCAACACTTTGGATAAGATTTTGTAAATACTACTCACCAAAGCTATTGGTCTAAAATCAGACACTTTCTGCGGACTGTCGACCTTTGGAATCAACGCTATAAAAGTTGAATTCAACCCTTTAGCTAACACAGCATGACGATGAAAATCCGAGAAAAAATTCAACAAATCAATTTTTATAAGGTCCCAGAAATCTTTAAAAAAACCAATATTAATCCCATCAGGTCCGGGACATTTATAACTGTCATAATCCCAGACTGCCAATTTAATTTCATCCAACAAAAAAGGCTTAGTCAATTCAGCCCCATCCAACTCGGACAAAGATCGAAACACAAGATTACTAATGTCTGGCCGAAAATGAACCTGATGTCGAAAATGATTACAGAAATACTGATAAACTAACTGTCTAACCTCAGACACGCTTTCAACCATTCTCCCATCGATTGATAAAGGACCTATCGAGTTAACACTCCGGCGCGAAGATATAACCCCATGAAAGAATTTGGAGTTCGTGTCACCTTCTTTCAACCAATTAACACGAGACTTCTGCCAAAGAGTACTTGCCTGTAATTTAGAAAGAGCCAAAATTTCAGCCGGTAGAGAAAGCAATTCAGCCTCCTCCACACCATCAAGTCCACGCCTCTCACACAAAGAGTCAAGCATCTTCAACCGTGATTTTGCACATTGAATTCGACAATCTAAATTAGCAGTATGAGATAAATGTCAACCCCGTAATTCAGATTTAATCAACTTCAGTTTAGTCTTTAAAATATAACAACTCCACCCATGAATTTGGAATGACTGCCAATTTTCCTTAATAATAGTAATAATAATATAGGAAGCTAATAATAATAAATATTTAACATGATGAGTTAAAGGTTGTGGGTTCAATTCTTGGTGTGGTATTTTTTAACATTTTATTTGAATTAATGTTAGGGTAAGATGGGAGGAAAAATGAGCGGAAAAAAAATTAGGGTTAACAATAGGAAAACGGAACAAGCTTATAATATAAGAGATATAAAACAAAAGGATTAATATAAAATAGTAACAAATAGATTTAGGACAAAACTTACATGCATTTCTTACTTTTCCTCTCACAAAGAGGTAGTTTTTTATTAAAAAATAATTTTCTTTTATTTTTTCAAAATGAAAAAACACAAATAACCACCTCTTTGTGAGTGGAAAAGTAAGAAATGCATGTATGGAAATGCATGTAAGTTTTGTCCATAGATTTATATGATAAAATGATCATAGCCAAATTGGTATGTTTTATGTTTTGTTAATATGGTCAAGGGTTCAATGGGTCAATCTTTTTACTTTTTTTTAGAATAAATTATTAATTTTTACAAAATTACGATCTTTTAAGGACATGTTTGGATTAACTTTTTTTAAAAGGACAATTAAGTCTACTAATTCTATCGATATGAACCAAAAAAATTAATTGACCAAATTAAATAATAAACAGAATGATTCAGTTTCATATTGTTGGGCTATTATTTCTCAAGAAACATAGTTATTATTAAACGATTGTTTAGTCGCAACTGTTAATAGTGGTACATTAACACAATGAAGTGATATTTTTGTACTTCGATAAAATGAATCCAACGGAGATTCTAGGACCTAGATCAGATCCTTTGTGGGTTCTCAGCTAATAAGATTACAATCACGTTCGAATTGTATATGAAATCTGGTGTGCTCATGAAATTGAGCTTAACAATAAATTGCAAGAAAGAGTAAATTGAGTTCATACATCAATCGAAAATTTGCAGCCAATGTCAACAAGTGTATCATTGTGCTCTTTTGTGTGTGTGTGTTAGCGTGCAATTATATTTCAGTTTTATGAAGTGTATTTATCTCTCGAAAATGTACTCCCAAGCTAAAACAACCTAAGCTTCCTCTATTTATAGAGTTTGCAAAATATCTTGGTAACTGCTTCTGAATGGCTTGGCTCCACTTTCTCTGGTAACTGTGCTGCCAGAACTGTTTCAAATAATCGTTCCCGCTTAGACTTGTTCCTTCATTTGAATTTAAATTTTTGTGGGAACACCTTTTTTGACGCACTCACTTAGTCTTCTCGGAATATATTTGATGTATGACTCAAAACTTAGTTTATTCGCGTAAGGTACATATTTCCAAAGCCTTCGGTGACTTACGAATTTATAGGTAAAATTTTACATATAATAACAACCAACTAGATTGAAAGGGACTAGAAAGAGAGAATATTCTCAATCTAACCGTTCAACTTGACCAAATTGGAATGAGAAACACTTAAGAATTCAAATTTCGACAATCAAACTGTTAAACCTCAGTTAGTAATGTTAACCATAACTTAAGAAACCTAGTTCATATGAAATGTTTGTTAAGTCTCAACTATGACTAAGGGAACCAATTTATCTCAGTCAATTTCTTCAACTTGACCTAACTGGTATAATAAACACTTAAGAAGTTGAATTTCAACAATCCGACGGTTCAATATCATATTGTTGGACTACCAATTACTTAAAAAATCTAGTTATTATGAAAGGATTGTTAAGTCAAAGCCAACTAGACTAAAAGAGACTGAGATCAAATATTGTCAATTTGACTATTCAACTTGACCAAATTGTAACAGGAAACGCTTAAGAATTCAAATATCGATAATCAAACAGTTAAACCTCAACTAGTTAGATTAACTATGACTTAAGAAATCCAATTCATATGAAATGACCGCTAAGTCTCAACTAATAATGTCAATTGTGACTAAAGAAATCCAAATTTCTAGCTCAAACCCTTCAACTTGAAACATAGTTCATATGCAAAAAAAAGTAAATGTATGGTTAAACGCTAAGTAAATATTAAAATTTATAAACTGATAATATTAATTTTTTTTTAAGAGTACATAAATGATACACATTTTAATGACGTATGAACTAAAATATTTGAGGTGGTGAACATATTAAAAAAAATATTAAAAATTGAAGAATACGTAAACTTTATAAACTAATAAAAAAAATTAATTTAAGAATACATGATTTATTGTGTATTCTTGTTAAAATATGTCTTATTTTAATAAGTTATGAATTAAATATTTGAATCTTGTTAAAAAAAAAAAAGACTAGATTTATTTATTGTGAAACATGATTGATGATTATATTTATGTGAAGGATACACTTGCAAATATTAAAAAGTAGTGTTTAAATAGAAAACTTAATAAAGAAACAAAATATGCATTAAATGTTTGCCATTTGTTAACAATGTCAGCGGTGACCGTTACACGACCACATAATATGTGTACCGAAGAATTCACCTTTTAGTAAAGACAAGCTTCCATTTACATGCCTAGTTGCAGATGATTAGTCACGTTTTTACATGTCATTTTGTTTATGAATAAAAGAAAACAAATTATACATTAAATCTAATTCTAATATGCATTTTGGGATTTAGGTAGGGATGTCAATTTGCATCCGTCAGAGCGGATCTCCGCGGGGATTGCCCTGTTCGGATATCCGAAAACGGATATTTTTTTTCCCGTGGGAATGAGGATGGAGACAAAACTTCCCCCGGAGGCAGTTCGGGGCGGGGATCGGGGATTAAACATCCGTCCCCGCGGATTCCCCGAATCCGTGTATATATACTTAAATATATATTTTTACTACTATTATTATTCTAGATTTATTTATACTTGACAATTCTAGGTTTCTATTTTGCTATGAATTATGATATATTTTGGTTATGAATTTTTGTATGATTATGTATATGTTGTTATGTATTGTTTTTTGGTTATGAAATGCATTATGTGTTGTTTTGATCATTAAAAAAGAAAGATGCAAAATATTTATTTACTTTTTAATAAAAGAGGAAAAAAACGTCATAATTTTGTCCGTAAAATATAGAAATTTTCTAATAATCGATCTTCGTGGATCCCCGTGGGTACCGTGGGGATGGGGATGGAGGCAAAATTCCTCCGTGGGGACGGGGATGGAGGCAAAATTCCCCCCGCGAACATTTCAGGGCGGGGAACGGGGATGCTTCCTCCGCACATTTGGGTGCATGACCAGTGGTTTTGGGATTTTAGATGGAAGAGGGAGCTGTCTGCGGGTGAACTTGAACTTTTTCAGGATTTACTGCATGTGCTTGCTCAGTCTCCGATTTTAGGAGTGGGTGATTTCTGGGTTTGGGTTCATGATCCTAGTGAGAGTTATTCGGTTAAGTCAGTTCACCACATTTTCACTACCTGTGAATTTATTGCTCCTTTTTGGTATAAGTTGGCCTGGTGGTTAGGATTTCAGTTAGTTTCCCCTAATAGGATTAATAGTTTGTTTTAGTGGTTTCTAGGTTTGTGAGTAGGTAGGAGGTCTAGGTTAGGATGGGTGTTAATTTGGCATGCTATTGTGTTATCTATCTGGAACTCTCAGGACGATTTAATCTTTGCAAGGGGAACTGTCTCTATCGAGTCTTTGGTTAATAAGGTGAAACTCTCTTCATGGAAGTGGTTTTTGGCCAAAAACCCTGGTAACCCCTACTCCTTCTATAAGTGGGAGGTGCAACCTGTTATGTGCTAGAGCCAATAAAGGTTGGTGGGGTTCAGGTGCTAGGTGATGTTGGTGCTACTTGCTTGAGGGGTGGTTTGCTCCATTTTTCTTCCTTTGTCCTTTGTTTTTCTCAGTCTCTAGCTGCTCTAATTTCAGGTCTAGGGCAGACTGTTGCCCGGTGGTGGCACTTTTGTGGTTTTTGTTTTTGTCAACTTTGTCAAGACCCAACTAATCTTGTATTTAGCCTGACAAGCCTAATACACTATAACAATTATACTTATTTAAAATATAGTAACTAAAATTATAGCTCGATAGGGAAGATCCCCGGTCCTATGTGTCCTTAAACAACTAGGGAATCAGAGCCACGTAGTTCTCTAAGTGTTGGTTAACTATCAACAGAATCCCTACAACTATCTCATTTCATTATATGCACATAGACCACATTATCTCTTCGTTGTTGCGAACAGATATACCACATTATCTCTTCGTTGTAGCAAACAGATATACCACATTATCTCTTCGTTGTGACAAACGAATACCACATTATCTCTTCGTTGTTTTTTTGTCTTTTTGTCCTTCTATTGTGAGTACTTCCGATACTTGTTTTTTTTACTTTCACCCTATATATATATATATATATATATATCTTTGCCATTAAAAGAAAAAATACAGTATTTCTCTTAATGTTCATTTGATAGTTGGAAACAAAAACAAGATAACGACACATTCACATATTGTTACTATTAAAACTTGCATCAATTATAAGAAACAACATAGACCCAGCACATGGATACCATACCAAGACAATGAATTAATGGACAAAAGGTTTACATCCATTGTACACTATGAGGTTGAATACATGAAAAAATCATGTGATGAATTTGACTAATTGATCAATTCAGATATTCAAAGAGGAAAAGACAAAACAACCCAATTACCTTTCACTTAACATAGTTTCACTAGGAACCACCAATAATAAGATTTGAAGTTGAGCAACAAATGAATATTACATTTGATATAGGTACCAATCTGAGAATAGCTTCAGGTAGTAGCCCCTATATAAACGATGTCCGTGGGGTTCATCGGAACTATATAACAAAGGTATCCACAATGAATACTATGAAAAATATGTTTCCTTTTTGTTGCAACTTACAAAATAGTACAATCCATAGCAGAAAGTAACCAAGCAGTTTTGACATAGATTCTTTCCGATCAACTATCGTGATGTGAAGATGAATTATGCTGTAGCAGAGCCTTGTCATCTTCTTCTCTTGTTGGTTGTGCATGAACTCCATTTTGATTCTCAGCTTCTGAACTAGTGGATGGTTTTGCACCATTGGTAATCAAATTTTTCAACCAAGAAGCTTGAAATCTAGGGGAGGACACTTCATTGTTTGAAATGTTGGGGGAATCAGGACCTGGTTTAACACTGGTTGTAACGTTGTTTGTAACGCCCAATAAGAACCTGTATGCTACTTTGCTAGCTGTTACAATCTCTGTTTTTGCTTGCCGGAACTGTAATAACCAGGACACATTATTAGTGCATCGGGTTTCTCAAAATATGTCACAATGCCAATACTACTATAACCTATGATGCACATAGATACACTTAATAGGTACAATATGATACGGATACAAGAATATGGAAAAATCTTAACCACTATAGATATGATATATGAACTAGATACGTCAAAAGATTATAAAAATAATATCATAAATCCTTTTTAAAATAAGGCATGACTCAATTCCACTACAAATTATTTACTGTCTAATGCTAATTTTATCATTTTCATACATTCTCTATCCTCATTGTCCGAAAACCATAGCTTCTAAGTTTAATTCACTAAGGGACAACTCTACTAATTAAGTAAGTCAGTGGTTGCCACTATATTGAATAGATAATAATGTACCTCTCCACTCTCTCACAACCATGCCTCTTAGTATTGTTAACATTTCCTCAAAAAAGGAACAAAAGAGTGTGTACTCTAATGTTCTAATCATGGCATGATGAAGAATAATGCTGTACAAAAAGCTTATAAGAAAAGATTTTGGAGATGATATCTCTATCAAAGTATCAATGAAGTATCTCTGAAACATAACAGTCAATAATTTTCTTTTGAAATATATAAAATTTAGAGGGAACTCGGAGCATATTGAGGAATATGGTAAGCATATTGGTATCAGATACAGGTATGCCACCGATGCTTTAGCAATTTTGGAGTATCTAGGCTCTATATCACATAACTAATAGCTCTGTAATTTGAAGTATTCAAAGCCAAAAGCAAAAGAAAATCCAGGTTCCAATGAGACAGACAATTGAAGGAAATAGTGTAACACAACACTTAGGAAGAGGATTTTGAAATTCATAACTCACCCGTAATGCTGTATTCCCAGCAACTTCCATGGCAGTATCACCAGCATTCGCAAACCTATTAACCCAACCTGTCATGAAATGAAAGCTGTAAGAATACACAGTGGAAGCTAAAAATTAGGTACTGGCAGTCTGGCACTACGGTACTGGCACATTATCTTAATACATATCATTTTCTATGCACGAGTACTTCTGAAACCAGCTAAATTTACTCTCCACATCCAAGCACTTCTCACCTTCCCTATAACCCTTCCCTATATTCAAGCCAACAGCACTTTTGTTTTCAAAATAAAATGCATATTAATGCAAAACAATAGCCAAGTTTAGTACATAATTGAATTTTCTATTTCTATCATATAAATTTAGTATGAAAGTCGATTGAACACAACTCTACTTAGAGTATATATTAATTAGCATATAAACTATCTAATTCATTTTCAAAACAACACAAAAAAACTATCTAGTTGGATCCAGTTTCCTCAATGATAAGTATCATCATATTATAATGGGATAAACAATATTTGAAGAAACTTTACAAGTAAAATCCAGTATACCAAAGAATTTACATGATATAAATATTACGGGTCCCCTAATATGCACTTGGTCCAAACATGGACCTCTTTGTTCGATCTACTACAACAGGTTAAGTAAAAGTTCAAGTACATGCAGGTTCTCGGTAATCAAAACAAGCAAGCGTCTCATTTGGAGAAGAAACATGACAAAAAGGGTTAAGTGGAAGTGTTCGCATAGGTGTTGAAAGAAGAATGAAAGTGAAACACCCTCCTCTCCATGTTAACTTGTCCACCATGTCACAATTCTTTAGAAGGCAACGATGGAGGTAGAGGGAATCGACACATCCATTTTAAAACAGAATAATGGAGAATTTTCTAGAATCTTCAAGCATTCACAACATTTAAAATATAAAATTATTAAATATTCCTTTTAGTATATAAATACGAAGTAAAAATAAAGTTATTTAAAGGGAAAACTATCAAATATCAGAAGGAAGGTGACACTTGGGTATTTAAAAGAGGGAAAACAGGGAATTGAGAGGCTAAGAAATTAGAGAAAGATCCCTCGGAATGCCAAGTATCTACTGGGGAGGAAGCATGGCACACAAATCAAAATGGGTTTCTCAACCTTTTCATTTTATACAAAAAGGGAGCCCTACTTTGATTTTAAACGGTGAACGCTCACACTCCTCATTTCAGATTACTAAAATTCTCGTCACAGGGAAATCTTTCTTACCAAGAAAAAATGGTGCTGTAACTCACAAATAAGATCTAGAACTTCTGTTTGTATCAGTGTAAAAACGCAGCATTCTAAATCTCCAGCTTCTGCCATGCATCAGTGGCTGAGTGTGTATATGAATTACGAAAAAGACACTCAACTATAGCATTCATTTCTACAGAGTAAAAACCCTGTGAATAGGTAACTCAGTTCACAACCCCATTTTCTGAATTTGTTAACGAACAAAAAAGAATATTTATTTCAAACTAATAGGGAAACCTTCTGTAACACGTGAAAACAGGAGAGTCCACGGTTCAACCCTTTTGTTGAAAGTGCATATTAGGGGATCCCAAATAGTACAAGGGCATCTTTTAACATTAAAAAAAATGATAATGCACATAAAAGCAGCAGAAGTGGAGCCTTTCGCGGAATTCATGTTTACCTGGAAGTTTTGGTACAGCAAGTCTTTCACAGAATTCATCACAGAAGTGGTTGCAGTTTTTGGACAATAGATCATATGAATTTCCAGGCCATTCTCTACTGAGTTCTCTTATTATTTGATTTACCTTGAAAATGGAAAAGTTTGTTTTCCCTAGAACAATGGATTCACGAAAGGTATACATTGGATTCTGTCCAGAAGGGCAACTAAAAACTCCAGTACCTTGCTCGCAATACCCAAATGACCATTCATCATCTCCAAAAACCTGTGACAGAATAACAAACAATCCTAAAATGTCAGTATGTGACAAAACAATAGGATTATCATAGTAACAAGGAATCTGCAGAAGGTAGGAAAAAACAAAGTTTTTAGCTAAAAAACAGCATGCATGATAAGATACCCGGATAAATTAGGTAATATTATAAGGACATCAGTTTCTGTAAATAAATGACCAATAAACCAACCAAAAAGATTCACATTTTCTATGTGGGACTGAGACTGTCAAAGTAGAACCCATCGTGAGTTTAACATTTAAAGAGAAATGTATAATAGTTATATAATTATAGAAGTCATAACATAACAATGATATACATGTATACATATAACCTGATCAATAGTGACAACAATCATATTTTAACAGTTGCATAAGCATATACAACGTGAATGATTGAGGTAAGGTAAGTAGGTAACTACCCATACAACATCCCAAATCGAGGAATAGAGAGAACTGATTACAGAAACAAAGGTCAAACCAAACCACTCTTATGGACTTAATTTATAATGGTTATCATTTTCCTCATAATATACAAGCCAAAAAAACACGGTATGAGAAGAATGCATTGATTATACAGATGGTTTTATTGGCCACATGTCTCTCCTAACAAGAAAGAATATTGGCCACAATATCCCAAATCGAGCATTAGTGTGTTTTTGTTTAAACAATGACAGACCTCTATATGCATGTTTCACGCACGTCAAGTAGTTTTTAGCGTACACGCTTGAGAACATTAAAACATGACCTGATGCTACAATAAACACACACAAATACATATTCATACTTAATAATTTGTTGATAATAGCTCTTAATTTTCTCAAAAATATTGTAAGTTAAGTAATTCATTTTTCCAAGCAAAACATAAAATAACACAATTACACATCCATCTTCTGTTAACACCACTTTCAACACTTCTCTTCCATACTTATTTATGGTTGCTCCACTTTGTTACAACAAAGAAAATAATATGCACAAGTACCATCTAGTATTTTTCAGCAAAATAAGTTATCAAATTCTCACTAATTTGCATGTTCATTATTGACACCAACTGCAGAATGAATGGACCGTATATATAGCTACACGATAGATACATGCAAAATATACACACTCGCATCATAACTCATCACTCCCATAAACAACATTCACTTTTATTTATACATAGTCATTTTCTGTTGCTCAATTAACCAACCTAACACAAACAACACCACAAACAAAAGCAAAAATAATTGGATAGGAGTTACAAAATGGATAATAAATTTGAATAACTCTAAACCTCAAATTACAAAAGTAAAAAAATAAAATAAAAAATTACACCTCAAGAAAGCAAAGAAATCACACATTCAACAATATTCACACTCAACCAAATTATTCTGCTCAAGTGGTTAATAAACACCCCCTAAGACGAATCAACTCCTGGAGGAACGATTACTCGTTAAACTTTACTAGTTTACTCACGTCACCAAACTCCGATTACCAAGGCCCAAGGCCACTTCCCTCGGGAAGCGGAGGGTTAACACGGAACTCCGAATTACCATGGCCACTTTCCTTGGGAAGCAGAGAGTTAACACGGAACTCCGAATTATCAGGGCCGGTCCCTCCCATCGGGAAGCCAAGAATTAACACCAAAAAAACGATGAACAATATTCACACTCACATATCAAAATTTATAGACAACAAAACAAAATCTTGGATCTAATCAACACTGATACAATCCTAAACAACAACAACAAAAACAACATAATAATGATAAATTTCAAGAAAAAAAGAGAGTGATTAAAGAATTAAACCTGAACAGCACTATGAAAAATGCCACCAAGACCAATACCATCCTTAAAGATCTTATTGATCTGAAGAATGGTATTATTAGCTTTTTCGGATCCACTATTCGTCACATCATATATATGCAGTATCACATCCGTCATCTTTTTTCTTTCAAACCCACCGACAAAATCTCAACTTGATTCAAACCCACTTCACCTTTTTTCTCTATAAACCCTAATTACCTATTTGGGTATCTCAAAAAATGATTCCAATTTCAAGAATCAAAAACAAAACAAAACCCTTTTTTTTCTATGCCTATATATATTGGTGAATTGAAGCGAGATTTAGCCTCGAGATTCTGAAAAACAAAACCCTATGAGAAATTTTTTGTGTATTGAATCCGAAGATTTTTTGGTTTCGATTGGGAATTTATTTATATTGATGGAGCGAGGGAAGAAGAGAGAGAAAGAGTGTGTCTGTGTGTGTGTTTGGGTGTGAATCTGTGATTGATGAAAATGAAAAATAAATTGAGATATTGGAGAAAATGCATAGAAAAATAAAGTTTAAATTTGGTCAAATAATCTTGCTTCAAGAAAAAAATTTGGTCAAATAATCTGTCCAAAAAATATTTTTTAAAACTGTCAAATTATAAAAATAAAAGACTTAAATATGATTTTATTAGTTTATAAAAATAATTTATTAACTGATACTATGATATTAAATATTAATGCATTTATTAGCAAAAAAAAATTCTTAATCGCATTTTTTTAAATATTCAATAGAATAAGGATTAAAATTTGTACAAAAAAAAGGATTAAAAATATATTTAACCCTTGAATTTATACTTATAATATCAAAATTTAAGAGAATACATGTTCATTTTAATAATGAGTTTAAATATGGTAAGCAGTCGGTGTAATGAAAGTTTACACAGACATCCAATGAGAAATCACCATTCTTCGATGTCATATAAGTAGTTTCAAAATAACCATACATAATTGGGTAATGTGACAAATTAAAGAATTTTCATTAAATGTCTTTATAAAATTGTTTTACACTTACCGTGCATATCCGTTAAATTCTTTTAACAATATCAATATTTTACACTATACCTTTTGTATTGTAATAATTTATTTTTTGGAATAATGTACTAAAAAAAATACAATTTCAATATCTATAAAATAAAATGTCATTTTATAACCAAAAAAAAAGGAAAAGATATTTATTTATGAGCTTAATTAATTGTAGTTGAAATTACAGGATATGCCATTATTTTACAGCTGGAAATCACTTGTGGGTCGTGTTTGGTTGATGATTATCAACGGGCGTTGCAAAATGTGGGTCCCATGTAGTCATGGTCATTGGTCATGAAAGGCATTATTAACGGTCACACAAACTAGCTACTGCAAATATATGAAATGACGGAATTAACCTCCGTTTTTGAAATTTTAGTGACATGTCGGTGAAAATTTATGAATAGTTCCGTTACTTGAGGAGAAGAAGAAAAATTGATAGTGACACACAAAATTGATAGTGAAATTTTAAATGCATTTATTTTATTTCTGGGATATATTCATAAGTTCGTTTACTTAAAACGAATTTAGGTTTAGTCCATTTACTTTCCCTCCATTTGTTTTTCATTTAGAGAGAGATAGACACAAGTAAAATTAGTGAAATCCATTGAAAGTGGGTCCCACTAATTAGTAGGTCCCACTAATTTTTATTTGTGTCTATCTCTCTAAATGGAAGACAAATAGAGGAATCATAAATGGAAAGAATCCAAACCCTAAACGACTTAAACATGCGCCGATACCAATTAAAAGGAGTCTAGATCTACTCCATTTCTTTATCCTCCATTTATTCCAGTTTTACTACTATGAGTGCCACGTGGCATTTAAAAATCTCAACGGATGAGATTAAAAACCTTAACTTATGCAAGCCACAGGGAATAGTTGTGAACTAACAACCACAGCAACCTGGTATCATCTTCTTACTGCACCATCTCTCTGCCTCTTTTCCGCCGTCCCCGCAGCGCCGCCACCGTCACAAACAAAACCAACGTCCTATTATTATTGATCAAACTAGTATTGATTTTCAAAAGTGCAATTTCTGTTTTAAATTTTTTCAATTTCTGCATTTCTTGGTCAAGCTATTAATTTTACACTTTCTGCAATTTCTGCAACGACGGTGGAGATTGCGAGAAGATAGGACTGTTCACCGTCGTTGGTGATTTCGATCTAAAATTTTACACTTTCTGCAACGATGGTGATTTGGATCTAAAATGTAAATCGAAGTTTCATGGTGAAGCTGCGAGATTGCGACTGTGAGGCGGTGGGCGTGGGGTGGCCGTGACGGTGAGTTGGGAACACGGAGACGTCGGCAAATAACGGTGAGGAGGGAAGGTGAAAGGGTGGAAAAGGGGTGAGGAAGAAGAAACATTGCATCACGGCATCTTTATTTTTTTATTAGCTTTCTTGCTTTTAATCTCAACCGTTGCAATTTTAATTTGACAGGTGTCTTACATCTGTGAAGCTAACCGGAGAAACTGGAGCATAACAAAATGGAGCAGATCTTAACTCAATTAAAATAGGTGAATTAGGTTTTAATACTTTGTCAGTTAATTTAGAGATGTTGTAGATTTCTTTTATTTTTCTTAAACGTTATAATGAAGAATTGAAAATATGAGTCAATACGAAGAAAAATAAAAGAGAGAAAGAAAAGAGAAAATGACACAAGATTTATTTTGGTTATCCTTCTAATCGTACTCCAGTTCTCTCACACCCTGTGAGAGATTTTCCATTATATTAGATCTTTGTACAAGCCTTACTTTTTGTACAAGCCTTACACCAAGATCTATCCTACAATCTTCGAACATAACAAAGAAACACATCATTTCCTTGATTTCACAAGCACCAAATCTATGGTGGACTTTGAATTTTCCCAATGCAAAGAACTTTTTTCCCAAATCACCAACCACTATGATGATTCTCACATAAATTAGAAAGCACACCACTTTCTATTACAAACAAAACATGTGTTCAAGAATAAAATTGTATGGTTGTTATCAAATCAATATCACTTTAATTAACAATATAGATATCATATAGTGCTCATAAACTTTTATGGATATGAAAATATAGGTCAAGTTTCACAAGTTATATGTATGAAGGTTTATGAAAAAAGTACATTGATAATTTAGAAAATTTGTGAATATGAAAAAAGTACAAATATATTTATAGAGACTTAAAAAAATATTCATGAAGCAAGACAACTATTCAAAAAATCTTATAATAAAAATTTGTTTAAAAAAAATCACAATGGTTCATAAAAATCTCATATTCCATCTAGGATATATTAAATCGGTTGATACGCATAGTCGACATATTTTTTAAAATCGGTTAACGACTGAACATATTTAAAAGGTACTGACAACTATTTTGTGGGTCTTGCATATATTTTACGGTTTAAGCATTCGATTTAAGAAAATAATATATATGCAAAAGTAAAATATTTTAATTTTCAATGTGTTGACTTCACACATTTCTATAAATTTTCACAAAAACAACTATTTAAGATGCATAAAGAGTGCCCCGGTGGCACTCGTAAGCATTTTCCTTTTTAAAAATCAACTTTTTATAATTTTAAAAGCTTGTTTCATATGGACTTTTATATTTAACTTAGAAACTCATTTGTGATTAAGTTCAAATTAATTTTTGAGCATTCTAAGTTATATAATTATTGAAAATGATAAATCAAAGAAAAAGACCATACTTACAATTATTTTAATTAATAAGTCAAAGTCTTTACCTTCATCTTGGTTTCCTCATCTTGAGATTCCATAAGCTTTATTCTTTTGTGATGTGAGTTTGTTATCATCAAAATTCAGTCAAGTTCAAGAATGAAATTCTCTTCACAAAACTTTATTGTTGTCATGTTGAATCTTCTGATCGCATATTTTTGAGCTGCAATGATGCATTATTGCTTTGGAGTTGGCTTTCCTCAATCTTAAATGTCCAAACTAAGAAAGGAGATTTTTAGATATCGGCAGGTGTCCAATCGTACCCAAATAGTAAGATTCCAAAGGAAAATGCTCTTTTTTGAAGTCTACGACAAACAAATAGGAGAGACAAGATTCTATCGACTATTATGATATTCAAATTGGATAGAAATGAAATTAGAACGGTGGTTCCCTATTCGATATGGTTTCATTCCACCAGTCCGATAACACTGGGTCAGCCTCCCATTCAGTCTTATCCTACTGTACTTTAGGCATTGTTCGCCTTTAGAAGATTGGTACTAAAAAAGGCAGACATCCTATTTCCATCGTAGTGGTAAAGTGCATATTTCACCCGAATCTTCTTCGATAATGGTACAAAAATGATAACATTCAAAAAATGAAATACAAATCTTGATTTAGCCAGGAAAGACTGCACTGCTTTGGGCCCAGTAAGCGAAGGGAATGAATTCGGGCTCGCCCCCTCAAACATGCCCAGTTCGCTCCCCTGTTCTTTAAAGGGACTTACTTTTGTCACCCTAATGATTCTCTCTCGCGCCCTACGTATTTACCAAAATATCCTCATCCGCTACTTAAGTAGCGGACACTCCAAAAACACCCTATATTTATAACGTCCGCTACTTAAGTAGCGAACGTTATAAAAATGAGAATTTATAAAATATAACGTCCACTACTTAAGTAGCAGAAGGATAAAAAGAGAAAGTTGTAGGTCGCGCGAGTAACTCGTATAGTGGCAAAAATAATTCTCTTCTTTAAATGGATCTCTTCTTTAGTTGTTGAGAGAGTTGGCCAACACATCCTTTATCACTGATGTTGTATATACTTGCAAATGAATTTGGGATGTGTAGTGTAAGGTACTCGTCCTTGCTGCTATTATTAATACTTTTAATACAATATAGTATATTAGAAACTAATAAGAACATTCCTTGAAAATCAGCATCTACCCTTTTTTCTTCGAGTACCTATTTGTCTGGCATACCAAGAAATCAACTTCCTCTTCTATTAAAGAATTTGTTGTTTTGAAATTAGAACTCATCTTCCCATAGCTCCTATAATTGCTATAATTAAAGAAGTTATTTGACAACCTCCCTTTTTAACACGAGTGAAATGCAACACAGATGGTTCGGCTTTATGTTGTCTAGGACCAGTTACAAATGGTGGAATTTTTAGAAATATAGCTCAGAATCTTTGGCTGCTTTGCAGTCAACATCGACATTTCTAATGCTCTTAATGCAAAATTAATTGGTGTCGGTCATCGCATATTTACTCGTCATTTAAAAAAAAAAAAAATTATCACCTCGTCCAATGCTCCATCTTTCTCTATTTACAAATTTAGTGGAATATAAGGTCCTCTAAACAACTGAAAAAGGAAAAACTATAACATTCTCGCTCAGCCGGCCCTAATTTTTTTTTAGATAGATAAGCTCTTCATTCTCTCTAAGTTTGTTCATCTTTTTTCATCGAAAATGAGTGATTTTGAGTCTTTTTTACTTGAAACCACCCTCGTGCATCTCTTTTTTATTTGCTTTAATCTAAATAAGTGATTTTCACATAGATTATATCTTTCTTTTGTGTTTTTGTGTGTGATTTGGTCATCTCAGTGCAACGTTGTTTGATATCCCGTCTTGGTGCGGTGTTTGTTTGATATCCCGTCTTGTTGTGCAATGTTCATTTGATTGAATCGGCAGATCAACTTCGGTCAACTACTGATTCACACGGTGATTAAGTTCGTCAACGATGCAGATCCGGAGACATAGGTATTCCGGTTACTTTGATTAAGTTCATTTATAGGTATTCCGATTTATGCTATGAACTTGGATGATGTGAGCTTGTTCGGAGAATCATCTTTTTCGTTTTTAGCGGTATTGAATTTGTACTTGAATCTGATGTACTCCACCGATTTGAATAAATGAATATCTTTTATTTTGTAAAAAAAAAAAATTCCTCTAAACAAAACTAAGCTTATGTTTCAATATTGGCGGTCAAAAAATTAATATTAGGGAAGTACCTCATTTGAGCAACCGAGAAATAAAACTTTGAGGATTATTTAAAATCTGCCAAACATAACCAAATTAAAAGATGATAAATCTCTTAATGTCACATCACCATCATTCTTATGCATCAAAATGTTGAAACAGAATGTAGCTTAGACAAATAAAAGGCTTACTTGCCAGCCAAGCAACCAGTTAGTTTTCTGTTATATTGTTAGCTTTTATGTTTCAGTATTTCTAGGGAATTCTGTTAGCATGTAATCCTATATAAAAGCCACAATGGCCAACACATTGATTGAGTGCAAAGCTATCTTGCAGCAAATGCCAATGTTGAACAAACAAGAATTGCTAATGAGGCAAGATTAAAGGATCTCAAAGTCAAGAATTTCTTGTTTCAAGCAATTGATAGGACAATCATTGAAACAATACTTGACAAATCCTCATCAAAGTCTATATGGGATTCTATGAAAAACAAGTTTCAGGGATCAACCAAAGTCAAGAGAGCTCAGTTACAGGCTTTGAGGGGAGAGTTTGAAATCTTGCGCATGAAGGAGGATGAATCTGTGAATGATTACTTTGGAAGAGTTCTTGCCACAGTGAACAAGATGAAGATTCAAGGAGAAACCATGCAACAACGTATTGTGGTTGAAAAGATTCTTAGGTCCATGACTAGAAAATTCAACTACATGGTATGTGTGATTGAAGAATCAAGTAACATGGAAACACTGTCTATTGATGAACTTCAATGATCCTTGTTGGTACATGAACAGAAGATGAAACCAGCAAAAGAAGAGGATCAATCCTTAAAGATCACACATGGAGGTGGAACCTCAACTAGGGGAAGAGGTCGTGGTGGCAGAACTAACCAAGGAAGAGGTAAAAGATTGAATAAAGAAAATATAGAATGTACGTGTCATAGATTTGGCCACTTTCAATATGAATGCCCTAATAGTGAAGACTATGCCCATTATGCTCATTATAATGCCAATGAAGAAGTCTTACTAATGACATTTGATAAACCCTCAACAAGTAGTGCAAAGAGTAAAATTTGGTATCTAGATTCAGGTTGTAGTAACCATATGTGTGGAATTAAGGAATGATTCTTTGATCTTGATACAAATTTTAGAGAAATTGTGAGGCTGGGAGATAACTCACAAATGAATGTAGTAGGAAGAGGCAATGTCAAGCTTCAAATGAATGGAATGACACAAATTATCACTGCTGTGTACTACATTCCTGAGTTGAAAAATAACTTGTTGAGCATTGGACAACTCCAAAAGAAAAATCTCACTTTTGTGTTAAAAAATAACTGGTGTAAGGTATATCATCAGGACAAGGGGTTGATTATGTCGTCTCAAATTGCTTCCAACAACCTCTATCCCATCATCACTGAGGCAAAAATGGCATGTTTTCAAGGCAAAATTAGAGATATGAATCATCTTTGGCACTGCAGATATGGCCACCTTAACTACAAAGGTTTTCAACTTTTGAATCAGAAGAATATGGTAAGAGATTTACCTATGATAGAAGACTCAAAACTTGTGTGTGAAGATTGTTTAATTGGCAAGCAACACAGAGATAGCATTCCAAAAACTAGCAACTGGAAATCCACTAAGAGGTTAGAATTGATTCACTCTGATATATGTGGTCCCATATCTCCTGCATCCAATAGTGATAACAAATATGTGCTTACTTTTATTGATGATTTCAGTAGGAAAACATGGGTGTATTTTTTGAAAAATAAATCAAGTGCCTTTGACTACTTTAAGAAGTTCAAAAGCATGGTGGAGAAAGAAACTAATGAAGCCATCTGCTGCTTAAGAACTAATAGAGGAGGAGAGTTTAACTCAAATGAATTCAGAGAATTTTGTGAAGACAATGGTATCAAAAGACAGCTCACGGCAGCATACACTCCCCAACAGAATGGGATAGCAGAAAGGAAGAATAGAACCATTATGGAAATGGTGAGAAGCATGATGGCAAGCAAAAATATTCCTAAAGAATTCTGGCCTGAAGCAGTTAATTGGGCCATATTTGTGTTAAATAGAAGTCCTGCAGCTGCTATACCTGACAAAACACCAGAAGAAGCATGGAGCTCAAACAAGCCCACTGTGAAACATTTCAAAGTCTTTGGATGTATTGCATACACATATGTACCAGATGCTCAAAAAAAAAGTTAGATGATAAAAGTATTTTTCTTGGGATCAGTGAAGAATCTAAGGCATATAGACTCTACCACCCACCAACAAAAAGAATCATCATTAGCAGCGATGTGAATTTTGCTGAACAAGAAAAATGGAAATGGAGTCAAATCAGTGATCCAGTCAACACTATTAGTGAAGATAGTGATGAAGAGTCAAATGGAGGAGACAATGTGAATGAAGAGCCTCCCAACAACACAAATAATCATCATGAACACACACAGGAAGACACACCACCTGATATACCAATCATTGAACATACAGGTACTTCTAGTACAGCAAATGCAAGTGGTTCTAATTCAAACTTGGATTAAGGGAGAATTAGAAAACCACCATCATGGCATGCTGATTATGATACTTCAATAGAAGATGAGTCTATAGATGAAGAATCTATGAATTTGATAGTTTTTGGTCCTTGTGTTCATGAGGATCCAATAAAGTTTGAAGATGCTGCAAGAAGTCGGACATGGAGAGCTACTATGAAAAATGAAATTGACTCCATAGAAAGAAATAATACTTGGGAACTCACTGATCTTCCTAAAGGAGCTAAAGTAATTGGAGTAAAATGGATATACAAGACCAAACTAAATGAAAAAGGAGAGGTTGAAAAGTTCAAAGCTAGACTTGTAGCCAAAGGGTATGCTCAGAAATATGGTACTGATTACAAAGAAGTGTTTGCACCTGTGGCTAGATGGGACACAATAAGATGCTTATTGGCAATTGCAGCAATGAAAGGGTGTAATGTAAACCAACTAGATGTGAAAAGTGCTTTCCTTCATGGAGAGTTAAATGAAACTGTATATGTAGAACAACCATTAGGCTACATAAAGAAAGGAAGTGAGAACAAGGTTTATAGACTTCATAAAGCTCTATATGGATTGAAACAAGCTCCAAGAGCTTTTGGAGCTTGGTATAGCAAAATTGAGCAATACTTCATCAAGGAAGGATTTCAAAAATGTCCTCATGAGCGCACTTTGTTTGTGAAAAAGAATGGTGACAGTGATTTATTGATCATCAGTCTTTATGTAGATGACTTGATCTTTACTGGAAACAATAGTGTTATGGTCAAAGGATTCAAGGAATCTATGATGAAAACTTTTTACATGACATATTTGGGAAAAATGAGGCACTTTCTTGGCATTGAAGTAATCCAAAGTGAAAAAGGAATTTTTGTGGGCCAGCAAAGATATGCTAAAGAGGTGTTAGAAAGATTCAAGATGGATAAAAGTAATGTTGTGTGTAGCCCTCTAGTAACTGGTACCAAACTCTCAAAGCATGATAAAGGTGAAGAAGTGAATCCTACTCAGTTCAAGCAAATTGTAGGAAGCTTGATGTATTTGACTGCTACAAGACCAGATATGATGTTTGCTGTGCATATGATAGCTAGATTCATGGAACACCCGGTTGAAACTCACATGATGGCAGCCAAAAGAATTCTAAGATACATAAGAGGTACACTTGAACTTGGAGTTCTATACAAAAGAGAAAATCAAACTGAACTTACTGCATACCCTGACAGTGATTATGGTGGAGATGTGGATGATAGAAAGAAAGAGTACATCAGGGTATGTATTCATGTTGGGATCAGGAGCAGTGTCGTGGTCATCAAGGAAACAGCCCATAGTAACATTGTCTACTACAGAAGCTGAATTCATTGCTGCAGCACATTGTGTGTGTCAAGGAATCTGGTTGAAAAGAATACTTGAAAGTATGGGTTTGAAGCAGCAAAGGTGTCTAGATGTCTTTTGTGATAACAGCTCAACTATCAAATTGAGCAAAAATCCAGTACTTCATGGAAGAAGTAAACATATAGACATAAGGTTTCATTTTTTAAGAAATTTGAGTTGTGATGGAACTGTTGAATTAAAGCATTGTACCTCTCAGAATCAAATTGCTGATATAATGACAAAAGCATTGAAGTTGGAATCATTTGAAAAATTGAAAAGGATGCTTGGTGTATACAGCAGCTCAAACCTGAAGGAATAACATCTTGTAAACATAGTTGTTTGACACAACTAAGTTTAAGGGAGGGAATGTTGAAACAGAATGTAGCTTAGACAAATAAAAGGCTTACTTGCCAGCCAAGCAACCAGTTAGTTAGTTTGTTAGTTTTCTGTTATATTGTTAGCTTTTCTGTTTCAGTATTTCTAGGGAATTCTGTTAGCATTGTAATCCTATATAAAAGCCACATTGGCCATGTAACTCAACACATTGATTGAATGTAAAGCTATCTTTTCCCAACACAAAAACCTTTCTCAAGAAACTAAAAAACTTACAAAAACTAAAATAAAAAATATTATAATTACAGTGAATAAAATCATATTTAAACCTTTTAAAAATATCTCACATGTGATGAAATCATCATTCTACCTTTTTTATGAAAATAAATACATGGTCCTGCCAATCTTGTTTTTAAAAGGTTATTATCAATGCAGTCCTCTTTCAAATTCTTTTAATAAATTCTAGTGGTCCAACCTTACCTAAGAGCTATTTTTTAGATGAATCCATCAATTTGAAAAGATCTTTAACTAAATAAAGTATATTCTTTGACCCTTTTACCTGAAACCCAATTTTACTTAATCTTGAGCTTTTTTTTCAAAGCGAAATATGATGTTTGAATGAGCTAAATGTTAAGCAACAGAAATTTGAACTCTGGATACTCCACTTATTCACTTTAAAAGTGAAATTCTAGTCATTAGACTACTTAACAAAAAAAATTGTAGCTCGTTACTATATTAGGACAAAGTTGATCTTTCAAATGAAACAATTATAAGATGAAACTGAACTAAATTATAGCTCATTACAATTTTGACAAGCTCACTCAGCTTTTAAGTAAATAAAAAGCAAACTACACTACATAAAGTTACTTTGATCATTTTATAGCATTCTTAAATTTCACACAACAAGAAAGAAGGAAAGAAAAAAAAGATTATCCAAACATTTTTTTTTAAAACTATCATTGTCCTTGCCTATCACTGCATCGTTCCGTCATAAAAGTATAAAACACTCAAAATAATGTTTGGAAACTCTTTCATTCCGCTCGTTTTATAATATTCAAACAGTCTAAGAGAGTTCATATCTATCTCTATCTACCATCACTAGTCATTAATTGTGAAAAAAATTTGGTACCACTTACATTAGAGTTATTGTTATCATAATCTCCCTCTATTCTCATGCTGTTAGGAGGATTCCTAGGAATTATGGAAGACGAAACATTCAATTCAGCATTATCAATGCTATCATCATATGTGACATTCACTTCTAGATCCCTTTCTTGAAGCTGAAGTGAATATTCCAAATTCCATAACACATCACCCATAGACGGCCTATCAACGCCATCTTCCGCTAAACATTTTTCCGCGGTTTCACCAAATTTCTTCAATGAGCTTACTTTGATCTTACCGACAAGATAAGGGTCAATAATATGCTCTAACATACCCTTCCTTTGCCATTGAAGAGCCCATTCTGCTAAATTCACTTGTTCCCTATCAAGTCGTGGATCAACGGCTGGTCTAACACAAAGAACCTCGAAAAGAACAACGCCGAATGAATAAACATCCGATTTATCCGTAAGTTGTTGCCTTCGAAAATACTCCGGATCAAGATAACCGAAACTACCTTTCACATTAGTACTCACATGAGTTTCATTTATACAAGGTCCGGATCTCGAAAGACCGAAATCAGCAACCTTAGCAACATAATTTTCATCGAGCAAAATGTTGGTCGATTTAATGTCGCGGTGGATGATTCCTTGAGCAAAACCAGTGTGAAGATAGTGTAGACCTCGAGCTGCACCGATGCATATCTCGAGACGCTGCTTCCAAGACAAAGGTTGAAGTCCTTCTGAACCATATAAAAGATCTTTGAGTGGACCTTTCTCGACATACTCATAGACAAGTATCATTTCTGAATTTTCTTCGCAAAATCCAACTAGCGAAACAAGATGGCGATGTCGAATTTTGGATAAAATTGTTATTTCGCTTTGGAATTCTGGGAGACCTTGTCTTGATCCTGGCATGCCTCTCTTGACAGCAACCTTTACACCGTCTCTTAGAACTCCTTTGTAAACCATACCGAATCCACCAGATCCGATAATTAGACTTTCATCAAAATTGTTAGTTGCTAATTGTATATCAGCAAATGCGATTTTCAAACTGAAATGTCCGTAAGAACCGGGAGACGGATAAGACATTCTACTAAGCGAACTTCCTCCAAACACGCGTAACGGCGTCCATCCTACACTTTCAACCGACCTTAGTTTCGGTTTCTTCTTTCTGCATCTCCAACAAATTACAAAAACAGCTACAACTAAAAGTAAAACAACAATTCCTCCAAAAATTGAACCAACCAACACGAACACCAACCCTTTTTTCCTAGGAGCAACAAGTGAATGTGAATCAATAACATTCACAAGCTTCATTATCTCCGCACCATTAAGAATCGCATTCATCCTCATTGAACTACTAAGATCAGAAGGTCCGACACTTATTTGAATAACACCCGAATCATCAGAATCAACAACGAAATCCACATACACCGGAGTTCCAAGCATATGGAAAGTAAGAGACGACAAATCAACATCTTTATATGCAGAATATCCATTGATATACACATCAAAGTAAAGCAAATTAAGAGCAGGACTAACAATATCACAGAAATGCAACCGAACTAAATGTCGAACTCTAACACGACCAGAAGCTACCGTAAAATTCCATGTTATGTTAAATCGTGAAGCTAAAATGGATTGATTATCCCTATTCATCTCCTGAGCTGTCATATAAACACTATCAGGTGCGATCTCTCGAGTCGCACCTCCTTTCTGATAATCTGGTGTGTGAGTACTCACTACAGTCTTAGCTGCTTCCTTAAAAACCAGAAAATCCTTATCAGGAATCCATGTCCTCCAAAGGGTATCATTAAAAGGAGTTAATTTCATACCTCCAACATTAATCCTATGAATAGTTTCTAAAACATTATAAGAAAGGTTCTTGTATTCCTTAACACCAAAAGGACCAACAAACCTAGCACCATAATCTACAACAAAATCTTCAGGAGCAGAAAACACTTCAACACCATTAACAAAACCAAAACCAGAATCATTAACAGGTCTAAAGACAATTTCAAGCAAATTTGACTCAACTTTCAAAATAAACTCTTTAATAATTGCATTATTACTATGCTTGAAATTGACATTGAAATTATTCAGAACCAATTTTCCACCAACTATGACACTAAAGTTTGCATCTTTTAAATCAAAACCATGAGCCTTAAAAGAAAAGAAATGAAAACGAACAAAGAAGGTACCATTTTGCTTCAAGATGAACCTGTAACTTCCCATTTTGGTGAAAATTCTTGCAGATTGATACAAAGTAGACAAATTTGGAGATGGATTTTGGTTGGTTAAGGAAATTGATTTGTCTGCTAAGAGAAAAATTGAATCTTTGTTGGTTTTATCATCATCACCTATGAAAAGCCTATTGAAAAGGGTAGAATAGGTATTTGATCCACAATTGAGAAGATAGTTATCTATAGGAATGAAAGAAGAGAATGAAAAGGGAATGAAAATGAGAAAAATGAAATGTAGAATCAGATTTTGAGTATCCATGGAAGAAAAAAGCTATGATTTTTGTGGAGTTTAGAATTCACATGAAGTGTTTTTTTTGTTGATAAGTTAGAAACTGAAGTGTTTTTTTTTTTGCAGTGAAAGAGTAATAAAGAGAGAAGAAAAGAAACAGTACATGAACATGAATTTGGTTTGGTTTGGTGATGGTACAAGTCAAAGAGATTATTGACAATAATTTCATTGTTTTAGACTTTTAATGATAATGTTTGAAAACAAAGTTTTTGATTGCTTAACATGAAATGTGTGTTCTATTTTGAGCATCTAGAATTAGTTCTACTAGATTCTGGTTGGTATCAACTATTAATGTTCTTGTTTGTTTGGTAGATTTAGTGGATCTTTGGGAAGGTTTATGATATGTCAAATTTATTTATTTATTTAGAGAAATGAAAGTATACCTACTTTGTTAGTTATTGGCTTTTTGCCAAACCAAAATGCACCTTTGGAAGATTCCTTAATTTCTTATGCAATATCTTGGGAAGGGGGTGGGAGTTATTATAACATGTCAACGGGGCGAGGAATGTGCGGAGGAAGCTTCCCCGTTCTTCGTCCTGAAATGTCCGCGGATAAATTTTTGTCTTCATTTCCGTTTCTATGGAATATTTGTCCTCATCCCCATCCCCACGGATCCTCACGGTATCCGCGGATATCCACTGAGATTGAATATTACAAAATTTCTATATTTTTCGGACAAAATTATGACGGATGTTTAATCTCCGATCCCTGCTCTGAAGTGTCAGCGGGAGAATTTTTGCCTCCACCCCGTCCCCACGGGAAAAAAAATCTCCGTTTTCGGATTTTCGAACGGGGCAATCCCCAGAAAATCCGCTCTGACGGATGCAAATTCACATCCCTAGTCATGTAAATAAAGAGTACTAAGTTTGATGTAGGAGTATATTTATATCAATTTAATATACTTGTATTGAATTATTGTATTTTTATCTAAAGTTATGATGTATTGAAATATTTATCTTTAATTTGTTAATTAATAGTTGGAAATATTTTAGTCCATGTAAAAAAAATCATTTTATTTTGCCTTTCTAATTTTAAAATCTAGAAATGTGAAAAATCCATTATCCAATTATTCATTTTCTACCATGCCACCACCATCATTAAAGAACTCTTCTCACTTTTTTCAATATGAAAACCCATAAATTATTCAAAGCAAAAAATCTTCTCTTCAAAAGACAATTTTTGAAAGAAAGAAAAACTTATAGTATCATTTTTGAAAAATCTTACAATCTCTTCAAAAAATAATTTGATTTCTCTTTCCCATTTTTATTATAAAGTTCGGAGTTTGTGACGTGAAATAATGTAAGAAATTAGAGTACCATAATATAATCACTATGTTGATAATGGATAGTGAAAAGTGACAGAAGGAGAAAATTTTATTTTTTAACACTAAATATGTAAAGGAAACTAGACGAAATTTAGAAATTAAAATGGAATATGTTTCCAAATTGAAATAAGGATCTTAAGATTAAATATTTTACGAGAAATGAAGAATTTATGGGGTTTGTAGTTTGAAGTACTTCCTCCGTACCAAAATATAAGGGAAAATTAGTCAAATATAAAATTGATGTATTTAGTCCAAATTTTTAACCAAATACATCAATCTTTTTTGACCAATTTTCCCTTATATTATGGGACGGAAGGAGTTGCTGAGAAGAGTTCTCCAATGATGGTGACAAGGTAGAAAATAAAGAATTAGAGCATGAGTTTTTACATTTATGAATTTTAAATTTTGTCCCATAATTTGAGCGAATTTTGATTTTCATTCATGTAAATTGAGCGAATTTTAGTTTTTATCCGTGAATTTGTACTTAAATATGATATACTATACCGATTTGAATTAGTGAGTGACTACCTTTGAATTTTTTTTTATTATTGTTACAGTGTATTGTTTTTTTGTTGTTGTTAAAGACTAATGCTACCTGTAAAATTTCCATTGAAAAATCAACTAGCTTTTGTTCAACTTTGAAGAGCGAAGATGGTGCTTTATTTCCATTTGAGTCTTGTTTGGTTGGCATCTTTCCTATGTTAACAAAATTTTTGGTTTTTTTTTTATAGGCTTAAATGCAGTTTTGCACCCCTGTTTTGATTAAATCGAAATTTTACTCCTCCGTGTTTTAAAACTTAGACTTTTACCCCTCCTGTTTTGATTTTTTTTTGGATTTTTCCCTCCAACCTATTTTGCTTATGTGGCAGTGGTGATGTGTAATATTATTTTCCATGTCATTAATTATTTATTATTAAACATTCTTTTATTTTTTTTGAATGAAAATATCACTAAAAAATTCAAGTAAAAAAATCAGGAAAATAGTAAAAAAACAAAAAAAAAAAGTAAAATATAGTAAAAATACAAAAAAAAAAACTTAATATAATATAGTAAAAAAACCAGAAAAATACTAAAAAACACAAGAAATAACTATAGTAATGGTTATCCCAAATTTTGTAGTTGCATAATGAATATTCTAAGTATTTTTATTGTCTTTTTAATTGACAGTTTTTATACTATTTTTCTGGTTTTTTTTACTGTATTTTACTATATATTTTTTTTTTGTATTTTTACTATTTTCCTGGTTTTTTTAGTGTATTTTACTTGGGTTTTTTTTTTTTTTTTGTTTTTGTAATTTTACTATTTTTCTTATCTTTTTACTTGATATTTTTTTGTTTTCATTTCTAGAATTTTTTTATTAATTTTTTCATTAAAAAAAAAAAATAAGATAATGTTTAATTATAAATAATTAATGATGTGAAAAATAATATTACACATCAGCATTGCCACATAAGCAAAATATGATAGGGGGCAAAATCCAAAAAAAAATCAAAATAGGAGGGGTAAAATTCCAATTTAATCAAAACAGGGGGACAAAACTGCAATTAAGCCTTTTTTATAATAGCTGCATGGCTTGCTTTCCAGAATATTTTTTGTATTGATCCTCTAATATTTAAGAAAAGAGGCTTAAATCATTTAAAGTTTGACCACAAGTTAAATAAAGTATGACGGTGAGATTGAATACATATGGTTCAAGTAAAGATAGCATGAGAGCAAGTTGTGGTGGTATTCTTCGTCGGAGTCATGTGGAATGGCGGGAGATTTCTCTAAATTTGTAGGAAGGTGTAGTGCTTGTGTGGAAGAACGGGTGTATGGGAAGGATTGAAATATGCTTGGCACCTTGGATTTCGTCGAGTGGAAGTACACATCGACTCCCAGGTAGTGGTTAACATCATACAAGAGGAGAAACATGCAAACACAGCTTGTTGGAGCGTGCAACGCATTCGACATCTTTTAGAGTTTGATTGGGAGTTAAGATTCAACAGTCCTACCGTGAAGCTAATAAGTGTGCTGATATGTTAGCTAACATTGGGTGCGACACAGGAGGATCCTTGATTTATTTTGAGGCATGTCCGACTTCTATTAGTTTACTTTTTGTAGCTGATTTGTCCGGAGTTATTACTTCTCGATTAATTCTCTTGTCTACCAATAAATAAATAAATAAATAAAGTCTAACCAAAATTATTTTTATTATAAATTAAATTCGAGTTTTTCCGTCTACAAATCCTAGCTCAAATGGTAGAAATACCGAAATTGTTAGTGTCGGACGCCATGACCGGGGTTCGATCCCTAATCACTCCACTTTGTGTGGATGAGTTTCCAATGACTTTGCCATTTCTTCTACCAACAAAAAACAAAATTCGAATTCTCCCAAACTATTTTTTCTACGAAAAATTGGTTAACCACTTGAGTATGTCAATTAATGTCTAAAAGTATAATTGAAACCACTTTTCAAAGATGAAATATAATTTTTTAGATGAAGAATTCTTGTCAAAATTTTATTCATCTTAAAATCAAACCCCGAATTACATGATTAACCGATTTCAGTATACAAAAAAAAATAACCAAAAGGTTTAAAAAATAAAAATATAATTGAGATGAGACATGAGAGTGTGTAAAAAAAGGAAGTATTATAAAAAAATAAAAAAAGGAAATATTTATTCTCTAATTTTTTTTTGTTACAGTTTAATGGTCATACATTGTCAGTGTAAAATAGCTTTATACCGACATCCAATAAAAAACCGTCACTCTTCCATGTCATTAAGTAATTTTAAAATAACAATACATGAGTGAGAGGACGTGGCAAATTGGTGGATTTTATTGAATGACAAATTACACAGACCGTGTATATCTTTACATGGATATTTATTCATTCTCTAATTTAGGATATATAAATAGAGAGAAAAAATGTATTATCGAAAAAAAATAAAGAAAAGAAAAGGAAATTGATGAAGCCCAATTCCATGTGACCTTGTTTGCTTGTTTCTGAAAAAAAAAATTTCTACCCCTACAAACTTCTCTATACCCCTACACTTAATGTTGAAATGACAAATATGTCCTCGTATAAAAGGTAAAACTGTAAAAAAGTTTCATTTTCATCATTCTTTGAAAAAGTGTACCGAGCAAAAAAATTTCGAAAAACAGAGAGTAAGTGGATTTTTTCATTCTGGTACACTTTTTCAAGTGTACCGCAATATACATTGCTAGCGGTACACTTTTTCGGAATTCAATTTTTCAGAGATTGTACCTTGCGGTACACTTGGTAAAAAGTATACCGCGTGTTTTGCATTGCGGTACACTTTTTTATCAAGTGTACCGATCGCAAATGCACTGCGGTACACTTTTTATCAAGTGTACCGAGTGTGTAAAATTTTATAACTGCGGTACACTAAAAAAGTGTACCGCAGTGCATTTCGTTTTTTTTTTGTTTTACATTTTTTTTTTTAATTTTTTTCTTTCTTCCATTTCAGTGGTGCGTACAAGAGGGAGAGACGGTAGAATTAGACATGCCGGCGTAGGACGTGGAGTTTCTATTCCTGTTGAGCAGGAACAGGATATTGAGCAGCCTGTGTTTGTCGAGCAGCCTATGATGCAGGAGGATGAGGATGTTGCGCAGCATGGATGGCCTGGAGGACCGCTTGATACGAGTATTCTGACGCGGTACTCAGACCATGTTGCTCGTTATATATGGTTTGACACGGTATAAATTATTTTGCGTTGTTATTATTTGTTAATTATATTGATGAAGTTATCAACATAACTCTGATAATGTTTTTGTTTAAATGTCATTCTAGTTGTGATACTGATTTCGTTTAAATATATGTAGGAGCGTATTGAAGGACCGTAACCTGAGTTACGTATAGCATCTCTTGGTACGAAGCTTACTGGTTGGGTTCCTGGTCCTGGTGAACATCACCCAAATATTCAAGGCTGGTTGGATGATTCTGGGTTGAAATGGCTTGAGCGGACGAGTTTAAGTAAGGTGGATCCGCAGCTTTTATCAGCCTTTACTGAGAGGTGGCATCCAGAGACATCGTCATTTCACCTGCCGTTTGGTGAAATGACGATTACACTTGATGATGTGGCGTGTCTGTTACATATACCTGTTAGAGGTATATTTTACACGCCTGCACCGGTTTCCATGGAAGAAGCTGCTGCACTTGCTACTGAGTTGTTGGGAGTCCCGTATGAGGTGGCATATATGGAGACATCACGACAGAGGGGAGGAACTTTTACACAACAGTGGGTATATGATTGCTGGCAGAGGAATCTAAATATGTACCACAGATATGATTGTGCTGCCAGGGCATATTTGTTGTTGTTGGTTGGATGTACCATTCTAACTGATAAGAGTTACACACGAGTCAACGCAAAATGGTTACCCATGTTTAGAGATTTGTCCACATTGAATAAATTTTCATGGGCTAGTGCTGCGTTGGTTTGTTTATATGATAATCTGAATGATGCATCCATGTTTACCACACATGCTCTTGCAGGGTATCCGACACTTCTACAGGTAACAATCGTATTAAGTAGTTTTTATTTGGATTATAATTTGATTTTTTTTTTTGATTATGAATATGTTCTGTTTTAGTGAAATCATGATTCTAATATATTGTTTTTGTTTTTGTTGTTTTGTAATAGTGTTGGATTCACGAGTATTTCCCTACGCTTGGTAGACGTGGAGAGTCTGTACACCGTTGTGATGACATGGGTTACCCTCGAGGTATGCGGTGGGTATATAAGCAGGGGAAGACGAAGCTTCCTGCTTATCGACCTATCATGGATGCACTGACTCCGTCTGATGTGATTTGGCGTCCGTTTGAAGGTCATAGAGGTAGCATTCCTTCTGATCTGATTACCTGTTTCAGTGGTTACTTGTGTGGGTGTACCGTCGTTCCTTACTTGCCTGAGAGGTGTCTTAGACAGTTTGGATTCGTGCAGTACATACCACCACCACCACCACACCCAGCTCCATCATATACGGATATCGATACTCTGTGGTCTGGTTATCACACTTCTGTTGATCGAATACTTCAGTTCACACGTCCAGTGAGATTTGATGCTGAGACTACAGCTGATTACCTGCCATGGTACTATACTGTATCACATCCTATACTGTGTCGTCCGCATGATGGCCCGCATGGAGCACCACCTGTTCCACAGTTTGTGCCTGCATATGCACCACCAGAAGCAGATCCAGTATCACAAGATGCACCACCAGCACATGCACCACCAGCACATGCACCACCAGCATAAGTCACCTTTGCTGTGTTCCAACATTTGCTTTAGTTTCCAATGTGCAGACTCAACTCTAAATATTAAATTGCACACAAAAGTAAATTAAATCATACCTAAAAACAAAACAAAACAAATTATTACAATTTTCAAACAAAACAAATCATACCTATTACTCGTTGTGTTTCCTAAATGCATCACTTTATTGGTCCATGCTGCAACAAATCTTTCTTTATAATTGTTCAACCATGAATTCTTGACATAGTCAAGAAACTTGCTTGAACTAACACATGCTTGCTCAAACTCATTCAAATTCAGCCCATACTCAACCTCATTTGAACTGAATACAACATTATTCCACAATTTTTTTACTAGATCACGCATATCCTTAGGTACAAGCACTGAGCATCTCGCAGACACATTTTTGTTTACGTGCCACGTACAAAGCAAATTAACAGCATGCGGAAATACAGATTCAATTGCATTCATCAAAGCAAGTTCTCTGTCGGTCACAATTACTTGTGGCAATATATCTTGCTTAGTAAACAAACCCTTCAGTTTCTCTAATGCCCAACGATAATTGTCCGTCTTCTCAGATTCCATATAAGCAAAACTAACATTAAATGTCAAGTTAGTTGACGTGGTACCAACAATTTCAAGAAGTGGTAGCCTGTATTTATTAGTTTTGTATGTGCAGTCCATCGTCAACACAGTGGGAAACAAGTTCAACAACTTTATCGAATCTGGATGTGCCCAAAAAATATCACTCAAAACATTAGAGCCATCATCTCTTCTTCTATTCCAGGTGACAAAATTAGCATCATCTAACCTTTGCAGCAAGTGTTGAGTGTCTGTTCTAGGACCTCTTTCCTCTTTTTGTAGTTTGTTTCTCTTCCTATATATCTGGTTGGCATCAACAACAGACTCTGGATTATTTTCTTTCAAAGAAATAACGATGTTCCTTGGTGCTACACGACACTTTGTCAGTTCTTCAACATGTTTGTTTTCTTCTGCAGTTAAACGTGCCTTACGAGGATGACCTGCATATTGGTCAGGTAGTCCGTGGTTGTGAACTCCACATTGAACTTGAACTTTCCATCCTGAACCATCTATCGAAGGTGTGGCTCTAAGTTTGAATGGACAGTTACACTTTTTTGATGCAGTTGACGTCGAACTTTGTGAAGTGTCATATTTTCCACCTCTATCGCAGCCCAAAATCAACTTGTCATTCCTTCCTCCTACGCCGTTCTTTTTATCTGACCTTGTAATAATAATACTGACTTTGTTGGCAATTCCAACATCTTCCGCCCATTTAAGAACATCTTCTCGTGTACAAATTTATCATTCGTAGTAAATACATCCGTAGTATCAACCGAGTTTTGACCTGTGTCGCCGGATTGCGCCATATCTGTTGAAAAAAAAAAGCAAAATTTTTAATTTTCACGTTAACATACCGGTACACTTTATAAAAGTGTACCGGTTCCCATTGTTACTTTTGTAACCGGTATACTTGAAACAAAGTATACCGCAATGTTAATTTTTTTTCCAGAATCGGTACACTTATACAAGTGTACCGCAATATAATTTGAAAAAAAAAAAGGATTCCGGTACACTTAGAAAAAGTGTACCGGTGAATGTAACGTACCGGTAAAGGAATCTTGTCTGATCGGTGCACTTTTCAAAGGGTGTACGGATTTTACCGGCAAAGTGATAAAAAGACAAAGTAAAAAACATAAAATATACAAAAATATCATAAGGGTATAACGGGAATATTTAAAAAATTGTAGGGGTACAAAGAGGTTTGTAGGGGTAGAAAAAAAAAATTTCGTTGTTTCTTTGTCCTTTCTTTTGCGCGAGACACAGACACACACAGAGGACATAGATAGAACAGAACAGTGTAAAACCCTAAAAACGATTCAATTGTTCAATACGGTAATCTTCTTCCATCAATTTGTTTTGTTTTTTAATAACAATTTTTGCTTTCATAATCATCATTTAGCTACGCAATTATACAAGAATAATTTGATTAGATGATAATTTGGGGATAAAGTAGTTGATTGTTAATTACAGGAAATCGATAATTACTTGTGAATTCTTTGTATATAGACTTAGGTTTAAATTAAATGGGAATTTTTCAATTTAGGGTGTGATGATAGTGTTCTTGAAATAAAGAACCCATTTTGCATAATTGAAAATTTTATCACATGCTAATTTCTTATATTTTTTATCAATGAATAAAAAAAATTAAGTAATTTGATTTTGCTTTTGGCAAAGAGGTTTCATTGAAATTTTTTGCTTTTGGATAGTTTTGTAAGGGAAAACAATCAATGTTGTCAATCGCAGACAATGGAAATATACGATTTTGTTAAAATTCTGCTACGCTATGGTGTTATATTGCCACTATAGCTGCTATTTGACCACATTTTGTACCAAATAGCTTATTGCGGAACAATAGCAATTTGTCCAAATTCCGCTATGCTAGGGTGGTGTGTTCATCTTCTTGCATTTTGAGCTCTTGTTATTACAAATTGACTAACCCCCTTTTGTTGGATAAGTGATTATTATTTTATATGAAGCACAAACGCTTGACACCAGATAGGACACTGACATATAGACATATGTAATAATTTAAAAAATTGATGGGATTGAATGTAACTATGTGTCGGTGTTATGTTGGATTGGATTGGATTAGACTATATCTAAGTTGCTTTTTGTTCTTTCAATGGATTTTGTGAACATGTTGTTTTGAGTACGATGTAAATTCTTGACTGTTATGGTTGATTTTTCATTTGCAGGGGTCATGCACATTTGATGCTTGGAAGTTTCAGTTGAAGTTTCACTAGCTTTGTTTGTTTACATGGTATGTTCAATGTTTGATCTCTTTAATTATATTTTGTTTGTATGCTATTTTATTTAATTTTTTTTAGTTTTATGAATTTTTTTATCCTGCTCTTCATGCATAATGTCTCTAATACTGTAATAACTTGTTTGAGTCAGAAAAAATTTATGCTGTTTTTGACCTGTCAATATGATTTTCCTTGTCTAAGCTTTATGTGTATATTTTTGCAATTTGGTAAACTCACCAAAAGTATATGTATAGGTAAAGGAAAAACATCTATTAGACTGAAAAATGTTTTGCAGGAAGTCATTAACGATATATCAGCAGAATGAGAGTATACTATACCATCCCATAAATATTAATTTGAGAATGAATTAATATTTTGAAACAGTTGGAATTTACTCAACATGATAATATCTAAAATTGATCTGATGGAATTTGATATGTGTCATCTCATTGTATTCTAGAACTTAATTTTCATGTAATTGCTCAATGCAGGATCCTAATGGTTCTATTGATGATAAGTGTGACAATAGACTCTACATTGGCAATCTTGATCTTAGAATTACAGAGTGAGACTTGCTAACTCCCTAACATGGCTTAATTGTTTTTTTGGCAAATGCTAATATGTGAAAATCAACACTTTCTATTTCTTGATTTCTTAAAATGTGTTTGGATTTCAGTTGAAAGAGCTCAAATTCGAAGACTTATTTTTGAGTCAATCAACCAAGATAGATAAATTGTTTGAAACATAGGTTTGAGTTCCTCAGAATTGAAATCCAAACAAACACGCTGTATCCGTTTCCATTACAATTGGTAGTAGGAGTCAAGTTTTTAAATCATGGCAACAATTGCAGAAGTGTCACAATCCTTGGTATTGCAAGAATCCTAACCAAGTGCGACTGATTCCGCCTCAATCGCAGTCACGAAGACATAAAAAACCTTGATGTTGTGGCCTGGATCGTGGTCACAAACCATTAAATGCTACCTTGGCAGGAGCCTTCTCTATTTCATGCATATTCTTATCCTTTTTTTATGTTTCCGTTGTTTTCCAGAGCTGCTCTACTCAAAATGTTTAATCCATATGGAAAGATCGTGTCCGAGGACTTCCTGTGGCACACTCGTGGCCCAAAACGCGGGGAACCACGTGGTTTTGCTTTTATCCAGTATAGTACAAAAGAGGTATGTTGATGGAATATTTCTGTTACTTTCACATTCAAGCAGTTTCTGATTTCCATTATTAAAGTGAGAATGCAGGAAGCAATATTGGCCAAGGAGAAAATGCACGGGAAGTTAGCTTGCGGCCGGCCGTTGGTTGTACGCCTTGCAAGTGAGAGATACGCACTAGAAACACCCACTAGCTCTAAAAATGTCGTAGGTGAAGGGCACAAGTTGCATCTCACTGGCGGTGGCACGGGACAGACGAGTCGTAGTGCGAAAATAGCGGCAATAAAGAACAAATTGAAGTCTTTAGAGGAGGATAACTCTAGGACCAAGAAGCAGAAGCAGAGTGACAATATATCTTGAATCAATTTCGTTATATTACATGTAGAATCATGGGAAAATTCAGTGGCTTATGAATTGAATATGATGCAGTTGTTTGTAACACCATTTTAATTGCAATTTATATATATTTTGTTTAGAATTAAGGAGGAATGTTAACAACAAACTCTTTAACTAGCACACTTTCAAAATAATCTATTTTATTATTAGTTAATATTCAAGTGATACCCACATGATTTGGTTGAACTTGAACTCACATAATTTTTGTATTTTTTTTTTTTTTTGCTTTGAAAAATACTGTAAATTTATTTTGTGCACATATGTTTTTTAAATCAGCGCTGCTATATACAGCGAAGGAAACCTTCGTGAAATTTCACGATCTGACGTGGACCCACCAATTTTAATTTATTTTTTTTTCAAAAAAAAAGTTGTATCGTGTCGTGTGCAGATTTCCCGCAATCGAGCGCTAATTGTTCTTCTTTAACCTAAAACATTTCTATTTTATAGGATTGACAGAGGGAAATTGCTTCTTTCATCAGCGGTTACACCCATTTAGCATAAGCTGTTATACCCATTTTCATCAGTCATTGTAACAGAGCAAATCACTTCGTCTTGAGGCTGTGACACTACCATAGAAGGAAACTACTTGACTCAAAGAGTGGTAACAAGTTCAACAGAAAAATATACCAAGTAAGTTCACTCGATCTCCTAAATTGGGCAATTGCTTAAAAAACAACCTTTTATGCAAGTAGTTAATGTTATTTGAATACCTTGCATGTTGCAATTGGAATGAAATCTGTACTGGTGTGGTTGTGGCAGTGTATGTTGGTTTGTCTATAGGATTGGGTGGGGCGTGTTTTAAGTTTTTTTTCTGCCCTATGTTGGTTGTTCCCTTTGTATAGTTACTTTCCTTTTTCTGCTTGTGTTTCCCTGTACTCTCTTTGTATTGTGCTAGTACTCCTTAGGCTGGTTCATTACTTTTTTAATAATATTAGCCTTTTCAAAACAAAAAAAAAAGTGATTTTGATATTAAACATATATTAATAATTAGTTGAGATTTTTTTTTAAGCAATTAGCCGAGAATTTTGATATTGAAACATATATTTTATGTTATTAATTTATTTTTTGAATTTTAGTGTGTTTTTAATTTATTTTTTGAATTTATTGCATTAGTGGAAGAAGTACTTGTATCTTCTAATGAAAAGGAAGCCAATGAAGAAAATGATAAATGTGATGATAGTTTAGAAGCAAATATTGTTTATGAAGATGAAGAACCTCAAGTTGGAATGATATTTAGCTCTAAAGATGAACTTACAGAACATTACAAGAGTTATGCTCGGTCTATAGGTTTTGGTGTTAGTAAACTTAATAGCAAAAATGGAGATGATGGAAAAAAATATTTTACTCTAGCATGTAGTCGTGGAACAAAGTATGTGAGTAAATCAAATAATCTTTTGAAACCAAATCCTATAACAAAAACTCAGTGTAAGGCTAGATTAAATGCATGTATTTCTTTAGATGGAACAGTTGCTATTTCAAGAATTGTTCTTGAACATAATCATGACCTAAGCCCTACCAAAGCACGCTATTTTAGAAGTAATAAGAATTTGGAGCCTCATATAAAAAGGAGGTTAGAACTCAATGATCGGGCTGGAATAAGAGTAAGTAGAAACTATCGATCTTTGGTTGTTGAAGCAAATGGATATGAGAATTTGACATTTGGTGAAAAGGATTGTCGAAACTATATAGATAAAATAAGGAGACTACGACTTGGCACAGGAGATGCTGATGCGATTCAGAACTATTTTGTTAGAATGCAAAAACAAAACAACCAATTCTATTATTTAATAGACATTGACGATGATAGTCGTTTACGTAATGTGTTTTGGGCAGATGCGAGAAGTAGGGCTGCATATGAATACTTTGGTGAAGTTGTAACATTTGATACTACTTACCTAACTAATAAATATGACATGCCTTTTGCCCCGTTTGTTGGAGTAAACCATCACGGCCAATCTATGTTGTTGGGTTGTGCTTTATTGTCAAATGAGGATACTGAGACTTTTACTTGGTTGTTCTCAACATGGTTAGAATGTATGCATGGACGTTCTCCAAATGCCATTATTACTGATCAAGATAGAGCCATGAAAAATGCAATTGAGATTGTTTTTCCAAATGCTCGTCATCGATGGTGTCTATGGCATTTAATGAAAAAGGTTCCAGAAAAGTTAGCTAGACACTCTAATTATGAGTCTATCAAAGCACTTTTGCATGGTGCTGTATATGATTCTTTGAGTAAAAGTGATTTCATGGAAAAGTGGGAAAAACTAATTGAAGATTTTGAACTTCAGGATAACGAATGGTTGAAGGGGATATTTCATGAAAGAAATCGTTGGGTTCCTGTGTACGTTAAAGACACATTTTGGGCGGGAATGTCAACAACACAAAGAAGTGAAAGTATGAACTCATTTTTTGATGGTTATGTAAATTCAAAGACATCATTGAAGCAATTTGTTGAACAATATGACTATGCATTGAGAGATAAAATTGAAAAGGAAAACAAAGATGATTTTGATTCATTTAACAAAGTGATAGCTTGTTTAAGTCATTTTGGCTTTGAGTCTCAATTCCAAAAAGCATTCACCAATGCAAAATTCAAAGAATTTCAAGCGGAGGTTGCTGCTATGATGTATTGTCATACTTGCTTTGAGAGATCAGAGGGATTGAATTCTATATATTCTGTTATAGAAAGCAAGAAAAAATTTGACAAAATCAAAGACATAATGTTTAAGGTATTCTTCAATGAGAAAGACTTTGAGATACAGTGTATGTGTTGTTTATTTCAATTCAAAGGTATTTTATGTAGGCACATCCTTTGTGTGCTTAAGCTAACACGAAAAACAGAGTCAATACCGTCTAATTATATATTCTCACAGTGGAGGAAGGATATAAGGCGAAGACATACCCATATTAAATGTGGTTTTGATCATTTTGTTGGAAATGTTGAATTGCAAAGAGTTGATAAAGTTTGTGCTGCCTTTTATGAAGTGGCTTCTAGGGTGATAAACACTGATCATGATTTTTTAAAAATGATGAATTGGATCAAGGATATAAAAGATGAGTTTACCTCTAAAGAAACATCCCCGACCATTGTAGAAGAAGATGGTTCAAATCAAACTCAAGTGACTAAAATTCTTGACCCTGTAAAGACTCGAAGTAAAGGACGTCCTCCTTCGCAAAGGAAGTCTTCTAAAGTTGATCAGATTGTGAAGAAACTCGCAAAAAAGAAGACCCAAAAAATTAGCAAAAAAAGTGAAAATCGTCATGCTCAAAAAGAGGTAATTTTAAGATATGTGTACTAGAGTACTAATTTTTGAATATTTCTAAGTTTCAATATTTGATAGCAGGACATGTGTGCATCTCAAGTACAAGAGAGTGTTCAAGTAATTGATAGAGTTGGCACACAAGAGAGCGTTCAAGTAAGTGAAATTCATTTCTCTCGGCCTCAATTTTTGTTTTAAGAATTGATGAAGCATTACATACTAATTGTCTATGTTTGGTACATATATATGTTTTTAGGGTGAACAAATTAGTTTCGGTAGGAATGAACAAGGTGGTGTAAATAAATTAACTCCCTTCAATCCAAACTCAATACTTATATCTGAAGTAAATCAGGTGAAAGCATAAAATCTAGTGCTCTTTATATTTATATTCCTAGAACTTTTATACTGTGGGACCTAACAAGTATGTTTCATGTTATTTAGGTTCCATTTTATTCTCAAGTCATGAATCATGGTGGCTCTTACTTTGAATTGTTGCAGGTACTATATCTTTATAGTCACAAATCTTTTTTTAATTACCTATTTTGATATAAAATCATCAATTCTGTCAATGTATTCTTTTTGTAGGCTCAACACAATGTCAATGATCCGTCATCATCAAATAATCATGCAGACATGAAGTGAATGATTGGTCATTTTGAAGAGAAGTTAGAAACTCTGATATTCAAGAATTGGAGCCGTTTAGTGATCTTTATATTCCTGCTGTGGTGAAATTTGTCTGCGGAAGGTTTCTGCACATTTTTAATTAAGCTCTGGTCCAAACCGTCCCTTCTTGTGTGATCAATCTGTTGTTTCTGCTTGTTGTCAGCTGTTTGGCGTCACAATTAATTCTCAAAATCTGTGTCCTTATGGCTTTGGTATGAAGAGCTGTCTTTTTCTTCGACTGAATGTCGCTCAATTTTGGCACAAACCGAGATCGTAAAACGTTCGGTATTGTTTCGTCAATTCTTCTTGCAGACTGATGTTGTTGGATTCACTGTTGGTGCTGCCATGGGATTTCATATGCTTTGTTTTATTAATATATTAGGCGTGATACTATGTTGCCCCGTTCTCATTGTTTTAACATGTTCTGGTGTATTCTTTGAGTGATTGGGAGTTTCAATTCTCTTGTTTTGACAGTGGGGATATTCTCTCTAATCTTGTATCTTGTATTTTGTTGGCATATCATGCCTATTTATTATAATTCTCTTAGCCTTTTATGCTAAAAAAACAGTGGAACTTGGCTATAGTGTTATTTGGTTAAGTGTGTGAGCTATTTTTTCAGTTTAAGGCATATCATGTGCCTTTGTTATTATATTAGATTAGATGGGTGAAATTTCTATTCTTATAATAGATAATCATATAAGATTATAAGAACACTTCTGTCATCTCTACAATTATCATTATCAATAGAACTAAAATTAAAAACTAGAAAACATATCGGTAATATCTCCAATCACTAAGACATTTACAATCATTTACTCTCTTTTTTATTTTGAATAGCAAAAGTATATACATGTATAAATGATGAGACATTGTACAAACAGTACTATACTATACCCACTAATGGGGAGAATTACAAGTGATACTAAACCCAAACCCAAAAATGATCCCAAATGATACTATACCCTCTAATTTCAGTTCTTCATTTTCTCTTCTTAATTTGGAAACCTCATTAGAAGCCGGATAAAGCTCGGATGAGTATACATTCCTCTTGTCAGGTGTCGAAGGCGATTCTGAACCTAAGCTGCCAGTGCCATCCATGTTGTCGTGAAGACGTTGCTGTTCATAATACATAAGTTGAGACACATGTTGAGCAGGAAGCCTTTTGTTTTGTGCAGCGTGCGCTCGCACCTCTCATGATAGTACTATTGTAACTTTAACTATGTTATGCTGCAAATAAACTATGATTACCACAAAATCAACCCTAGTTAACTGCTTATTTATACACGTCTCTACCATCATGTGCACAAAGTCCAGCAGTAAGTCATGAGACTTATTTAATTCCTGAAAAAACAAGGTAACAACAAGTGACCAACAATAAGTCAAGTAAGTCATGAGACTTATTTAATTCCTGAAAAAACAAGGTAACAATAAGTGACCAACAATAAGTCATGTGAAGCAATTGTATCAGATAAGCAACTGCAGCAAACTTCCTTATTTCTATGAATAAAACATTCCTCTTATTGCTATGAATAAAACACACAAACAATGCTAAACTATTTGATCTTGCCTATGGTAATTTATGGACAAATGATAATTGACCATTGACTCAAGAGAAAATCAATTGAATTATTACTCGACTCAACAGAAAATCGATCAAGCAAGTTAAAAGAAGTTATGGCGAACAGCGGCAAAGAAAGGGAAAGGAACATAGTGACAAAGCATCGACGGCAAAGGAACGGACGACGACGACGACGGCGGCAATTGAGATGATAGAACAACATCTAGGTTTTGGTTTGGGAAAATATAAAAAAATCAATTGAGAAAAATAGAAAAATAAGTTTGAGAGGATAATAGGAAAAACCTCAATTGGATACAAGAGAAAGAGATATTACAAACCAACCAAAAAGAGCATAAGAAATTGCACAGACAACAAGAAGGGGGTGGACGGTGGAACTTGGAAGGTGGAGGAGGTGAGTGAAAAATAAAATTAATAAAATTAGAAAAATTCAATTGGAAATGCCAGAAATGCCCTTATGCCACTTCATTCGTGAAAAGGTCGTGAAACAAAATTCGCTGAAAGAAGCATTTCTACTACTACTATAATAAATTTAATTACCACCTAATTTCCATTATTACCCTCAACTATTCTAACATAATCACTAATTCAATGGGTTATTTTGTCTTTATCATGATTTTAATTATATATTGTTAAAATAAATTATTTTAATCATCAATTAGTGAGCTTTTCATCTCCCAATACTAAAAAAACTACCAACAACTTTATTTATGATACGTTTCCCAACTTTGACTCACTTTCTTCATTTAAAACTTTAGAAAGGTAGGAGTATGAATTATCATCTACTATTAGTCTTTTACATGCATAATGCATAATACTCCAAATATTAGCAATAAGGTATTGTATATTGCTTTGACAATAAAATACTAATTTATTTTTGCATGCAAGATAAAAACATTATTCCAAATATTACAATATTATGCATATAGGGTGATATCAATTTTTTTGCAGGCATGATATGACATTAATTTTAGTTTTATTTTATACACTAATTTCACTTTTTTTAGGTCTAAAACTTCAACCGTAAAAATACAACAAAATTAAAAATCACATCAAGCATATAAAATAAAATTTATAATACAGAGACATAAAAATTTGTTTCCGGCAATATAATTAAGTACATAACTCTGCAACGAGTGCAATGAAAATATTTAACGGATTTTTACATATAAAATAAATAAGTATTTTATAAAAAATACTACGTTAATGTTGGTATTTTGCATGTATTCATGAGATTTTAAAATTTTACCATATCAATTTTGTCATATATATAAAATTGCAACGGGCGCAATGCAAATATTTAACGATTTTTTACATATATATAAGGAAACTAATATTTTATAGAAATACTATATTAATATTAATATTTTAAAAAAATTTCTCACAGGTTTTCAAATATCCATCTGATCAATTTTATATATCAACTATGAATCAACATAAAATATAAATCCATTAATTTTCACAAATAAGAGCATAAAATTCCCAAAGGACCCGTGTGAATGCACGGGTCTTTTACTAGTTCCTTTTTAAATTATGTCTGTTTTAATTTTTTTATATTTTTATATAAGCTAGTTTTTTCTCTTTCCCTTTTTTAGAGCCATTGATAGTTTTAAAATTTGGTTGAACTCAAATTTAAATTGATACTCCCTCCGGTCTCATATATAAGAAACAAAATTTTTTTTTACAAAGTCTTAAATATAAGAAAAAGTTACTATAATCATTACATTTATTTTGAATATTCCAATTTTATCCTTTGTTTTACTTTTCCCCATAATAAATAATAATTTAATTTAAACAAAAAGTAAGGGTAAAAGTGAAAATAATATGTTTTTCCTAATCATTTACTCCACTTTCTTAAAGGGTGTATTTTTTTTTTTTTTTTTTTATATATGAGACCGGAGGGAGTAGGTTTTTGACTGAAGATTCAGTTTACCACTTCAAAAAAAATTCTCAACTTAATTTAGTCTTTTGACAAAAAAAAAAAAACTTGTCAGTGCCGACAAATTAATTTTATGTTATAAAATGTCAGGATTAACAAAGTCCTTTATGGTGTAAATCGGATATTCTATGTGTGCAACTTCTAGGAAGGATTAACAAAAAAAAAAGAAAAACAAAGTTATACGTTACTTTTTCCATATTTTTCTAATAGCCAAAAATTCAATAAATCAAAATAAGTGACATAGTTTCACTATGTGCACTAATAATTTATTTTCACCATATATTTTTGTCAAATATATAAACATAAATGTAGCATGCAACATGTTTGATTTGTTTAACTCTGGGTAAATACATCACATTTTATATGTGGGAATCGGAGTTCGAACTTTAAACACTTCATTTATTAATTTTAAAAGTGAAATTTTAGTCATTAAACAGTCTGACAAAAAATTAAAAATATTACTATCTCTGATCCTAAATATAAGAAAATGTTTATTTTTAGATCCATTGAAAGTTTAATCTATCTGATCCAAATTATGAACTAATAGATCAAACATTCATTGTATCTAAAAAAAAATAAACATTTTCTTATATTTATATTTAGAGTAATATTTAGAGTAATGATTAAAGTTGTAGTAGTACAAAGAAACATAAAAATAAAATGGTTATTTTCCATTCACACGTGTTAATCTGTACGTCATGTTAGCTTTCTTGTGTAAAAATCCATTTCCTAAATACAAGATCAGATTTAGTTCAACTCCTATCATCATCATTTCACAATCTCCATTCCACCAATGGCTATCCTAAAACCACCACCTGTCACTGTTCTCTCTCCATCAAATCCAATAAAATCACGCCACGTATCACTCTCACATTCTCTCCGCACTACATTCTCCAACAACCTCAATTCATGTCATCCCAAGCTCCTCCTGCAGTCTCAAACCTCAATAACAACCTCGTATCCGTCGAAGGAATCTCGTTTGTGTCGAAGTGTTGTTGCTGTGAAGTCACAGTTGAGATATCCTATTATATCACCTGATGATCATTGGGGTGTTTGGTCAACTATCTTCAGCATTGGTGCTTTTGGTTTATGGTAATTTTATTCATTCTTCTCTCTTTTATTTATCTATTGATTTTATTATTCAATTTTGAGTAATTTGGTACTCATTTTTTTAATTCCATTACTATATGGTTAGCTGAGAAATAGGATTATAATGTTTAAATAAATTTTGTGAAAACTTTAATGGTATGTTTGAATGTGAGTTTGAAGTTGGACTACCTGAATCAATTTTTAAAATCATTAGAAATATTAACGATAGTTGACGATACTTTCTAGAAGTAAAAACTCTTCACCTTCCTCATTTTTACGGCTAAGACAATGACCTGATTGTTTCCGGTTCAATGTGAACTACTTATTTATTAATTTCTGTTGTTTGTATCGAATTTGTATTAATTATGTCATTATTTCAATCGTGACAATAAGGAAGTACCATTAACGTCTACTTCCAAGAGATAACGTGATGGAATAGAGTAGAATGAAATAGATTGAGAATGAGATAACCTCTAATTTTTAAAGTCAATCTTTTCTGTTTCATTTTGTTCTACTAACCATCAATCCATACATATTGTAAGTAAATAAGTTATCAAAAAACCCCCCTTCAATTGCTCAGTAGCACCAGCACTTCTCATGGAAGGTGTGTCTGGTGTTCAACACAGACACATGTGATTACATTCAATGAATTCACCTTTTCAAATTTTTATTAGTGTCTGCATTATGTCTGTGTCCGTGTCGGTGCTTCATAGTTCAATTGTATCAATAAATGAGTTTTTTTTTTTAGAATGGCAAATTTTTAGTATATTTACAATGTTATGTTAGTTTTTCTCCTTGTCAGGACTCGAATCCTCGACCTCCAACTCCTTAACCCTTAGCTACCCATCCCACCATATCAACAAATGTGTTTAATATTCGTGCATTGTCGGTATGAAAAGTTTTACGTTGTCAGCATTACATCAACAGTCATGTGTATGACTTTTGAAGTGGTTATGATAAAAGTTAAATGTTTCTAATGATCCAACAGTTGTGATTACTCTTTACACTTGACTATGTATATGATGATTTGAATTTGTTATTTTCATTATTTGAGTTCAAGGTAAGAGAACATTAAACCAATGTAATCTGTCAAAATGTTGAGTAGATTATGAGAATTTTGTGTTTTTTGTTAACCATGTTATAGGTGCAAAATATCTACTTAAATTGAGAATTTTAAAACCGAAAGTGCTCATACTGAATTTGAAACAATTCAATCAAAACATATTGAAGAACAAAAGCATTCATACTCCAAACTAATTAAAGAACCAAATGTGTGATTATTTTTAAGAAAACATTTTTGTATTTTTGCGAAATACAAGGTCGGAAAAGACTAAAATCGGGAGCATGGTAAGTGCTGCATTGGTGAGCACATTAGTTGGACTTGCAGCAAGTAATCTTGGAATTCTTCCACATGATGCACCGGCATATTCTATTGTCTTGGAGTTTCTGCTTCCCCTAACAATTCCATTGCTATTGTTTGGAGCAAATTTGCACGAAGTAGTTCGTTCAACCGGGTCACTTCTGTTAGCTTTCTTACTTGGGTCAGGTGACTCTATATATCTACCTATTTACTTATATGAAGTTGTTTCTGGTGTTCAACATGTGTTGGTGTCCGGCATTGACACGTGTGGTTACATTTTTCTCAAATTATTATGCGGTGTCAGTGGTTGGTGTTGTGTTAGTGATTTTAGGTTGTCTTGTGAAACTGATTGTGATGTTGTGAATTGCAGTTGCTACAGTAATTGGAACTTTAGTGGCATTTCTTTTAGTTCCTATGAGGTCTCTTGGTCCTGACAACTGGAAAATAGCAGCAGCTCTAATGGGAAGCTACATTGGTGGATGTAAGTGCTTAAACAAGTTGCTTCATGCTTAATTGTGCTTTTCTTCTATACATTTTTCATGTTTGAATTCATCGTAGTTTTTATGAATCAACTCTAATTAAAAAGTCCTTCTGATTTATATTTTGTTTCATTTTATCTTCTGCATATTTATAGTCTATGAAGCACGGACACACACACAAGCATCAGACACAATACGGAAACTGACTCGTTGACACCGATAACAATTTAAGAAAATGACATAATTTAATGTAAATGTAAGATAAGTTAACCAAACTCATACTAAGATAGGGATGAAGCATTTGTATACCATTGAATGAGTACTTGATGCCATAAAAATTGGACTTTAGTATATCTTTTCTTGCAATTTGATGAGTTACTAGGCAAGGTTTCTCTTCTCAGTATAATATTTTAAACACGTTCGTTGATTTTAATACTATAAATTAAAATTGAAGAATTTCCTTTGACACTTCAATGTTGATTGTTGTAGCTGTTAATTATGTTGCCATTTCAGAGGCGCTTGGTTTGTCTGCATCAGTTTTAGCTGCAGGAGTGGCCGCAGATAATGTTATCTGTGCTGTTTATTTTATGGTGTTGTTTGCGTTGGCTTCTAAAATACCTGCAGAGACCGCACCACCAACCACAGGTACTATGTTCTATTTTGATCCAAGATGATCAGCGTTTTAAATAGCAGTCGTGGCAACGGTTGCAGTTGTGATCCTTAATATTGTAGAGAATCGCGCAGTCTCAATTGTAGTCACGTTGCAGTTTTGGAAATATAAAAAACTGTTGTGTCGCAGCCTAAATCGCGATTGTGGATCTTTATTTAAAACCCTTAAGATCATTATGATATTTTAATTTTTGGTTTGGGGGGTTCCAAAATGCGGTTCCGGTTATGTGGTAAACATTGATATTGCAGCAAGATGCAGTTGCAGAGACCTCTAAAACCTTTATATTGCAGCCACAATTGCTGTTGCGTTGCGGACAGCAATATAGAACTACGATCATGATAAAGTCGTTCATTTTATTTGACTATGTTAGTTTTATAAAATTTATAAAATTATCTGTTCATATTGATTACAAAATTTTTAGCTTAATATGACGCGAAATTTTGGCAGATAATGCAATGCATATGAAGTCAGAAAATCAAGGAAACATGCCAGTGTTACAGACAGCTACGGCAGTAGCTACATCATTTTTAATATGTAGAGCTGCTACATACTTCACAAAACAATATGGTATACAAGGAGGTACTCTTCCAGGAGTAACTGCAATCATAGTCATTTTAGCTACTTTTCTACCTAAGCTGATTAGTCCTCTTATACCTGCTGGTCATACTGTTGCCTTGGTTTTGATGCAGGTAACAAATTTTTTTCATTGTTCTATTTTGTTTCATGTTTCATGTTTCCGTAGATAGTTGTAGATGTAGATCTTATGTTGACAATAACAGTTAAAGCACTGGCAAACTTATGAACACCGGCGACACCTAGTGTGTCTAGTGTCCGACACTTCTCAGCGTCCAACACCGATATTACATTGACACGTGGTTATATTGAATCACTTTCCTTTTCTTAAATTATTATTCGTATCTTCGTGTCAATATTGTGTCTGATATTCGTGTCTGTGTATGGATTAGGCAAGGCAGCCTATGTGGAATTTGATCTTAGAATCAAGAAATTCAAAAAGGACTTTATCCATTGTCCCCTTGTTCATAGGCTGGCAATATTATTCTTATTCTCATAGTCTTCAAGTATACTTTTTATTATTTATTATTATAAAAAACCTTTTGTTGTGATACTATATATTATAGAAAATCTTAGTGATAAGAAAATTAAACCTCTCCTTATGATTTGAGTTCAATTATGAAATTCCGCAATTAATACGTTATACATAAATTTCATCGTAAATCTTCAATAAGGTTGATGGTTATCCTTGACTTTGCACAGGTGTGTGCCTCCACTAATAAATTTAATATTATAAAAATAAAAATCCCTTCCCTTGCCATGTTTTAATATACAAATTATTCAAGAGTGGCTTTTAATAATTCCAAATTATTCCCTATGATCTTTATTTGACATGAGATGCATTTTTCAGGTATTTTTTGTGGTGGTTGGAGCTAGTGGAAGTATATTAAATGTGATCAAAACAGCTCCAAGTATATTCATATTTGCATTAGTTCAAGTAACTATTCATCTTCTTATTGTTCTTGGATTAGGCAAGTTATTTAAGCTTGATTTGAAGCTATCACTTTTAGCATCAAATGCTAATATTGGAGGTCCTACAACAGCTTGTGGAATGGCTAAGGCTAAAGGCTGGGAATCTTTAGTTGTTCCTGGAATTCTTACAGGTATTTTTGGTGTTTCAATTGCAACATTTTTAGGTATAGGTTTTGGAGTAATGGTTCTAAAACACTTGTAGAAATTATTGTTTCTAATGTTTAGATATATTCTTACAACTAATTGGAGGTTATGTTGTTAACACAGTTTTGATGTACAATTTTACCATATTTCACATGAATTTATGCAACTTTGTTTGTAGCACATTTTCCAAGTCAATATGTTTTAAAAGGATGCAATACAAATTATTAAAGGGGATGCGAACAAACTCACAACATTTATGTTAATAGAATAAAACAAAAAATTGCATAAGTCTATGTTGATGTTGTTTGAAAATATACATGTTGAAAAATCTCTTGTTAATGAGATTTGTGAAGATTGCCTTAAAATATGTTTCTGGAAGATTTTGTTTGTTTTAAATTGGATATGTTTAAAAACAAAGGTTTATATTTTTGGCAAGATTCTGGTTGTTTTTAAAGCAGATTTGTTTCTGTTATTTAGGCATATATTTTTCTATAAATAGAGGGGTGTTTTATTCACAGAAAAATAAGAGAGTGGGCAAGATGTAGAGGCAAGGATTAGGGTTTGCCACCACACAAGGGCTAGGGTTTTAGAGAGGAAAAAAGGTTTTCTCTTGGTACAACTCTAGGGGTGGGCGAACTATCTTTGTGGTACATCTTGGATAGTCTAAATCATTGAGTCTCTTGGTCACGGTGAGAGATTCGGGGAAAGGGTAGAATTAGGATCGAATGCTAATTCTTGTAACTCTTTGGGAATTTCTTGTAAAGAAACTCAATGATATAGTGTTTATTCTCTGGTTGTCGGTTTTGACAACGGCCGTGGTTTTTCTCCGGATTTGGAGTTTCCACGTTATATTCTTGTGTTGTGATTGTGTTCTTTAATTTTCTCTATGCCGGTTATTTCCCAACAACTGGTATCAGAGCACCTGGTTTGATTCTGGGTGTGAGGGAGTTCCGCTGCGAAGGGCTAGAGAAAATTGATGGAAGAGTCAATGTTTGGTTTGTGGAAAATCAAGTCAAGGTTGTGTTGATGCAATCAGGGTTACACAAGGTCAGCCTGGAGAGGCGGTGGTAAGAATACTTGACATCAGCCTGGAGAGGCGGTGGTAATAATACTCGACATCAGCCTGGAGAGGCGGTGCTAAAAATACTCGGGTTACATCTGAAACAACAACTTTATTATGAGGATGCGGAGGCGCTAGTGGAAGTTGGGAATCAGTGGAGTATTAAGTCATGGACTTTGGATGCTCCTATCACATGTGTTTGAAGAAGGAATACTTTGAAACGCTCGAGCTAGTTGAAGGTGGAGTCGTTCATCTTGGTTACGGGAAAGCTTAAGGTTCAAGGTATGGTTTCATTTTGTCTTACAAGGTTTGACAATTGTGGGTTTCTTTTACACAATGTGAGGTATGTTCCTAGACTTTGATGCAAAGATAGTTTGTTCTACTATTGGTCATGCATCGGTTACTAGTGATGAATCTCATGATGTGGTTAAGTTGTGGGACTTCGGTTGGTACTTGTTAGTGACATAGGTTTAGTTGGACTAGTGAAACAAGGTTTACTAGGTGGTAGAACTGAACTGGAATTGTTGGAGACTAGCAATGACTTGAAGTATGTTTCAGAGTAGTTTAAAGAGAAATTGTCCAGATGAATCGGGAGCAGTATGTGTCTTTATGGTATTTCCGCTATACCATGAAAGAGGACAAGTTATTGCTAAGGGATTCAGAACAACACACGGGCATTGGTTGGCATTGATGCAAGGTGTGTGGTGAGTTATCTCGATGGCTGATGAACTTCCGGGAAAGCCAACATGGAAGTTGCACCATAAAGTTTCAGCAAGATTTCGGGATGTTGAAATTCTTGGGATGATGTAGTTCCAAGTGAAGAAATTCTTGGGATGGTTTAGTTCCAAGTGAAGAAAAATCTTGGGATGGTTTAATTCCAAGTGAAGTATACTTTTATGGTGGAGTATGATAATTTAATTTGTCGGTGTAGACAATGAGAATTATGATTGTCGGTGAAGACAATGATTGTCGGTATAGACAATGGAAGCGGAAGATGAAACTATGTATTATTTTCAATCAAGGTGGAGATTGTTGATGTTGTTTGAAAATATACATGTTGAAAAATCTCTTGTTAATGAGATTTGTGAAGATTGCCTTAAAATATGTTTCTGGAAGATTTTGTTTGTTTTAAATTGGATATGTTTAAAAACAAAGGTTTATATTTTTGGCAAGATTCTGGTTGTTTTTAAAGCAGATTTGTTTCTGTTATTTAGGCATATATTTTTCTATAAATAGAGGGGTGTTTTATTCACAGAAAAATAAGAGAGTGGGCAAGATGTAGAGGCAAGGATTAGGGTTTGCCACCACACAAGGGCTAGGGTTTTAGAGAGGAAAAAAGGTTTTCTCTTGGTACAACTCTAGGGGTGGGCGAACTATCTTTGTGGTACATCTTGGATAGTCTAAATCATTGAGTCTCTTGGTCACGGTGAGAGATTCGGGGAAAGGGTAGAATTAGGATCGAATGCTAATTCTTGTAACTCTTTGGGAATTTCTTGTAAAGAAACTCAATGATATAGTGTTTATTCTCTGGTTGTCGGTTTTGACAACGGCCGTGGTTTTTCTCCGGATTTGGAGTTTCCACGTTATATTCTTGTGTTGTGATTGTGTTCTTTAATTTTCTCTATGCCGGTTATTTCCCAACAGTCTACACATTTTACTATATTATTAAAGTGCTGGGAATATATGTCTTCAGATCTATAGCGTTGATGACACCAAAGTCATTGATTATATTTGCACTAGATCAAACTTAATCCTTAACTTGAAATAGATGAACATTGAACACGGCACCCAAACAAGACAACAATACTCCACACTAAGATGGTAAAAATAAAATACACCGTGCTAAAAAGAGAAATCAAAACAAACAACGGCGCACTAATTAAGATGAAGAAACCACACAAAAAAATAATAATGAAAAAACACTAAATATATGTGGAAATCATACTTTGAAAAAGTGGTGACGGCAAGAGTTAATGAGTGTGATCACCACTCATCTTATAAACCAATCTTGTAAAAATGAATTAGTTTCAATATAAATTCTAAGCAATAACGCTTAAAAAAAGAAGGAAAAATAACCTAAACAATATCTAGAAAGTTAGTTTCTTCTACTTTCTACTTCTTTGTACTTGACGAGGTTGTAATTTCAGAGTAACACCCGGAAATATATCATCTGGATCATGAATGTGCGGATTCCTCTCCAAAATAAATGGATCATTACACTTTTCAATGATGCTATAAAAGGTCTCTCCTTTTCCAACTACGTAGAATTCACGACAAGGTTGATCGACACTTTTAATGGGATAATGTCTTTTGTTAATGCTGTCTAGAAATCTGAGAATAACACCGAAAGATATATCATGCGGATTTAGATTCTCTACATTAACTAAATCATCTGTGTTAAGTTGACCACCAACAATCTTCTCGATATCGGCTAATAGAAGAATAACACCTGGATATATATCATCTGGATCTTGAATGTGTGGATTTTTCAACAAGAGAAGTGGATCTTTACACTTTTCAACGATGCTATAGTAAGTCTCTCCTTTTTTAACTTCGTAGAAATCATCACAAGGTTTCTTTACATCAATGGACTCATGTGTCTCAAGTATATCACCATGTTTAATGGGAAAATAACACCTCACAATCACAAGGTTGACTACAAGTAACAAAATTGCTACTAGTTTTATTGTAAACAACAATGACTTTAATGTCATCGTATATGCCCTTTCATTCATGGTGAATATTATAAGCTAGGTTAAGTTTGTATCATGTGTAAATATATGGTAGTTTACTTCCACTCCAAGTATATACTACTAAACTACATATTGATAATGTAGATACATATATATAGGTGAGGGTCGTTATAATCTAATTAAAATTCGTAAATATAGATAATTTTATGGTTAGAGTTTTTCTAGGTTTAGTTTATTATACACAAGTTTGTTATATTAGATATGCTCTATCTGTTTATCAAAAAAAAACAAAAGTTATGGTTTATCTTTGCTTCAAAAATAAAAAAGATATGGTCTATCTATTCATCCAAACAATGTATCTTATATATACTTAGTTTTTTTTTCTTTTTCGAATCAAGTTAATTATATGTACCTAGTAGTTGCTTGCCATTATGAACTGAATTTATCATTTTGTTACCTTTTTAGATTATACAATTGATCTAATTATTTATTAAAAAAAAAAAAAACTGATCGAATTTATTATTTTGTCAACTTCGACTATATATTATATCTTTTTTTTTTTAAGGAGTCAATGTTAGTTGGTAGTTTGTTAGAGTAATACTCTCTTATTTCTTTTTAAGTGTTCGTTTAAAATAGTATCACAAATTTAAGAAAGTGTATTTTTGTAACATATCTTACTATTATATCTTAATTTTAATTCACCAATAAATCCACATTTTTTTGCGCACTTTATCTTTCCACAAAATTTAATATATTAGGAAAAAAAATTATATGTTATGTACCAAAAAAAAAACTTTAGTTAAATAAGAGTAATAGGCAATGAGTATAATCGACAAATCGTACTTTTAAAATATTAAACAGATAGTTAAATAGGAACGTTAAATCCGATAATAATAGACACTTAAAAAGAAACGGAGGAATATGTTTTTGTCCTTTTTGTTCCAAATTGAACTTGAGACTTCTAACATCTATATTTAAATGTTAGCTCAAATATCCGACTTCAACTATACATTTAAATGTGAAAAAACCAATGATTCTCACTTTTAAAAATTGGAACATCATTAAGATTTAAGGGTAAGTTACTAACTCGCTTTGTATATTTCTATCTATATCTATTTTTTTTAATCTCTTTTTATTTTTAAACTTATCTTTGTATTCACTCTCTCTTTGAGTAAACCGCCACACTGATCTCTGACTCTGTAACTCACTATAAAATAGGTCTCTGACTCTTCAATATCTCAAATTAGTCTTTGTCTCTGTCAAACGTTTCTCAAATTGGTCCATCAGTTAATTAAAAAATGCTATAAGTTACAAAACCAAAAATATAACCAACAAACAGAAGTTAACAAAGGGACCAATTTGACGGTCCACATCAACAGAGTTAACGAAGTTAGCAAACAAAAGTTAACGGAGGGACCAATTTGAGAAACGTTTGACAGAGACAAGGATTAATTTGAGATATTGAAGAGTCAGAGACCTATTTGAGAGTGAATTACAGAGTCAGAGACCAATTTGGCGATTTGCTCCTCTCTCTTTCTTAAAATATCTTTTAGCAAATTTATTTTCTTTCTCTTCCCTATTTCCTCTCTATTTTTTGAAATATCTTCTAACAACTTTATTTTCTTTCTTCCATTTTCCTCTCCCCTCTGTCCTCTTCTCTTTATTGATCAATTTTTTCTCTCAACACTTCACTTTCTCACTCTTCCCTTCCCCGCTCACTTTAAGCCAATTTAATTTTTCCAACATACTATCTAGCCCATCATTAATCTTATTATTATGTGAGAAAACAAATTCTTCCTTAATTTGCACCAATAAATAAGATTGATAGTTTATTTTATATTTCTCTTGACAAATAATATACATGATAAATATTTTCACAATCATTTTGTTAAAGTATGGTCATTACCAAATTAATTACTAAAGAGGAATGTGAGTATCTAAACACAGGAAAATGTTTGTGACTGATGCATAAAATTAAAATTAGAGAATTTTATGTGCTTTATAAGCCGCATACATACAAAACACATGCGACTAACTCAATCATCCTTTCATACTTCAAAATAATAAGAGCACAAAAATATATTCATAATAACTAATCAAAAGAGCATATTTGTACCCCAAGTGCATGCTAAATTTTCCTTTGAAAACATAGTTGTAAATGAAGAACAAAAGTGTTGTATAGGGTTACAATTGAATCAATGTTGTCAATCGCAGATAGCAGAAAATAGTGCTATAGCGCTTGTAAAATTCCGCTATAGCGCCACTATAACAACTATTTGACAATACTTTTGTTCTAAATAGCATATCCAAATTCCGTTACACTGAATTTGGAATGGATCATAAAATTACAAAAAACATTCTTCATCTAAATAGCGTATCCAAATTCCGCTACACTGAATTTGAATGGATCACCAGAAGGTCTAGCCATAACATTCTTTATGAGAGACATCTTGCAAATGTCAAATAACCTGTGTGACCTCTAGCTTCACCAGAAGGTCTAGCCATAACAGATGAATTAGGATAGCTAAGCACATTAGCTCCATCTGAGCACTGCCTCCTCTTACAAGGAAGTGAACCATTAGAGCCATTACCATTAATCTCCTTGCTTTCCGTTTTCCCTTCTCGAACCTCGTATGTCCTTAGGAGTACCTCAAAAGTCCTTATATCTATGACATAAGCACACATTTAAAACGAAATTGTTAGTGCTTAACTAGATTACCACTAGTTGCATAAACACCGAGAGAGCAAAAAGATAAGATGCATGCGTAAACACTATGAGAGCAAAAAGATAAAAAAAACATATGGAAGAAGAAAATTGGGAAATACCGGTGAAGTTAGATTGCATTGTTTCACATGACCGTTGTACTTGTTCAATACACGGGGAGAAAGAGCAAAGTGTGCCATCATGTCTTAACATTTTTGCAGCTGAAGGAATAGCTAGCCAAGGCTGTGGTAGATCCAAAAAAACTGCATCAGCCAAGCCAGAAAATTCTTCGGGAAAACCCTCACCCTGAATGTCCCTCACTCCCACAGTTACTAAGCTGCTTAGACCGATCCTCTCAAAATCATCCCTACAAGGAGGAAAACAAGTATTAATATATGTTAGTTACCTTGACATGGAGCATCTCAAGTTTATCGCCACACACATACATACAAACAAAAAGATAGATTCCACCAAAAGTTGGGTAGAAGTAAATAAACTTGCACTTAAGCATTGACAATCTGAACAATAGGGTATTAGTTCACCAAAAATATTACTTACAATTTCTAGAACCAAATATAACGCGATACAAAGCCATGAAAAGAACAGTGCCATCAATAGCAGATTGCGGAAAATCCGCTATGTGAAATGGTGGTGTGGGCAAATAGAGAAAGCCACATAGCAGTTTGAAACAAGCCAATAAGTGGTTTATATATAAAACACGGGACATTCTAGGATAGTGTCACTTGCGGAGGCTATCACACGAATAGCGAATCTAGGATAGTGTCACAATTTTCATAGCAGATTCATTAAAATTCTCTATGCTATAGCACTACTGTCGCCACTATTTGACAACACTGGTAAATAGAAAATACAGTACACGTATCGAAAATCATCAGAGAAAGAAAGTGCAGTATTACCTAGCTGATCCAGCCCTTTGCTCATGGAAATCAAATGTATACACATGTCCAGTAGGAGAAACCGCCCTAGCAAGTGAAGTACTTAAAGACCCACTTCCAGTTCCAGATTCAAGAACAACGCAACCAGGAACAATCTCCAAGTACATAACAACAAAACTAATATCCGCAATATATAGAATCTGTGTCCTGTGGCTTAAGACTAAAGTCCATAATTCAGGCGTAGGAGCTAACAAATAAACAAATCCACCCTTATTGCTGAATACTTTGGACCCAAATGACTTTCCTATCCAATCTGAATGCTTAAAAACACCGAACCGATTCTGCAAAACTGATCCCTCAGATACTGTTACAGCTTTCATGTTGTCATGCCTTTCATAAACAATTACCAAATCGCCGTTACTAATTGATCGATTAAATGATAACTTTCTTGTAGTATCAATACTCAACATTTTCAAATCTTTCAGTTCAATAAGAACAAGTATCTGCAACACAAAAAGATTGAAAACCATCAAACATGTGTAATAACTAGAGGCTTATTGTAGAAGACCCAAAGTGTGCTTGGATCTACGCAATGACAAATTGATTTTGAATTAATTGATTCCAAAATCTTGATTTTGACTATGTTTGGATACAACTGTTTCGGAGTCCTATGCACGGTAGAATCCGTTCTAAATATACACCTTCAAATATGGTACTTTGACCATTCTCATGTGGTACTAAAACCATTCAAATATGTACTTGGACCATTCTTATATAGTATTTTCACTAGTAATATAGTGCTATGACCAATCAAATAGGATACTAAGACCATTCTTTAAAACAAAGCGATTATGGTACTATGACCATTCTTAATACGGTGATACTTTGAGTTTTTATATAGACAAAAACCGATTTAAACTCACACATACACGGTTATAAATTACAACCCAACAATATTGGTAGCTTTATGGACCAAATTTTAATATGTTAAACATATAAAAAAAATTGCACTCAAATCATTCAAAATCCAACTACCATAATCCATTCCATTACAAGTCAACCTATCTAACCCACAACTGATTCATGATTGATAATCCACTTAAATAAGGTCTAAACTCTCAATTAAACCCAAGAAATAAAATGGTACTAAAACAGAAAAATAAGAACAAAAGAAACAAAACCTGGAAGCACTTTAGAAAGAGTAATTGTTGTTGGAATCAAATAGATCCTGTGAAAGTCTGAGCATATCGTTTGTCTCAAAAATCTGATTCTATTCAGAAGCAGATTCTTTTTAGCTTCTATTTTTCCTATTGTAAAGATATGAACTTGCTGCTACTATTGTAAAGATATGAACTTGTTGTTAGGTTTTAATTTAGTGGGAAACCCTAATTGGTGGCGTCAAGCACTTATCAGTTTCCAATGAAATTGTTGTGGGCTTGGATCACATTCACATTGTACTACTCATTCTCAAAAAGTTAAGCATTCTTTATGTAGCATTGGAAGTTAAATAAAGTGTGTAACTTAACTAATGTGGGATCCGTCAAAATTACACACACCAATATGTTCTAGTATCTGATGTGGACTCAATAGTTTTATTTTGGTTTAATTACACTTTTGGTCCCTTATCTTTATTTTAGGTTTCAAGTTGGTCCCTTATCTTTTAAAAGTTTCAAGTTGGTCCCTTATCTTTTTTTTAGGTTTCAAGTTGGTCCCTTCCGTCAATTTTTTTACTGTTACCGTTAATTCGGGACACGTGTCACATGTTCAAGTGTGCCACGTGTCCAAATCAGTTTGCCACGTGTCCAAATTTAACGGAAATAGTTAAAAAATTGACGGAAGGGACCAACTTGAAACCTAAAATAAAGATATGGGACCAACTTGAAACTTTTAAAAGATAAGGGACCAACTTAAAACCTAAAATAAAGATAAGGGACCAAAAGTGTAATTAAGCCTTTTATTTTTAATTCACACACTATTGTTCTCTTTGTTCCAATAAATTCTAGAATCAAAGCTTGAAATTCTAGCTTCAAGTTAAAAAATCTAAACCAAACACTATTAAAAAGATAAGTGATTTTTTAAAAGAAAAATAGATTTTTTCTAAAACAATATGTAACAAGCGCACCCATTATCAATTCTAAAGGAAAAATCAATTATACTCAAGAGCAACCAAGCGTGTAAAAATCAATTTTGTCTCTCCAAAAATAGAACCAAACATACACCTAGAAGCTTCTAATAGTTCATCAATTAGTTATATTCTGAAACTAGCATTTTTTCTAGTAGTAATATTTGCAATTTTTTGTTGTCACCACCAGTATCCGACCCACCAGACCGCCTAATCTTGTTCGGGGTCAGTTATCGCATCAAGTGGTTCCAGTCCCCTCCCGATCGGGGATCGAACCGTGGTCCTCCCTACCAAGTTAAGCGCCAAGCACCACTGAAGTCACTAACAATTAGTTGATGTATTTGCAATTTCAACACATTAAGAAAATGAAAGTGAATTATACTTCTAGGGACCAAAATGGATGTTCATTACAAAATTTCAATAATCTATTTACCAATTACCACATACAAAGAATTATCAATAATCTACTATACACTGCTACTGCAGAACAAAAAAAAAACTATGGATTTAAATAAATTATAGCACATTGATTCTTTAAAACTTACAATTAATTCAAGATGCACAAGTAGGAAAGAAAATGAAAACAAATAAGAAAAATAAAAAAATCAAACCTTGACAGGTTTCTCTTGCGGCCGACGACGAACTCCGACTGCGATTAGTGGCCGGTCAGTTGATTTCAAATCGGCAGCGGATGTAGGCGGTTCTGAGTTTTGTGGTTTAACCGTTTAAGGGTTTTGTTAGAGAGAAAAAAGAAAAAAGAAACAGAAAGTGTTTTTTGCATATGGGCTTTTCATTAAAAGGAAGTGGATTTTTTTTATTTTTATTTTTATTTTTTGAATGGCAAAGGAAGTGGATTGATTTCATAATTAAAATGTGGATTGGGTCTTGACCAAAAAAAAAAATGTGGATTGGGCTTAGAATTAGTAGTATTTTTTGGAATTAGTATTTATTTATTTTTTATAAATTAGGTGTTTTTTTGTATTTTCATCGGTGTTTCGTTTATATACGACACATTTGTTTTGTAACCCCTCTTTTACGGGTCTTTATTCTCCTTATGCAGAGACTTGATTATTATTAATAATATATTTGTCATTAAAAAAAAAAAATTGGCGCCTTGCGCAGCCGACATCTAACAAAGAGCTTAAAATTAAATTCAAAAGCTCAAAATATTATCAACCAGTCTCCAATCATTCTCGTATGAATAAGATACATAAAAAATACAGGACCAACCTAAAGAGAGAACGGGATTTCTTACTAGAAAGGTATGTGGGTGTTTATTTGGACTGTGATATTTCCGTCTAAGAAACATTATTGAATAATTCCAACATATTTTTACTCCTGCTGAAAATGAAAAGATTAAAAAAATTTGTAATAACGTCTATTAAAAAGGGAGACCTAGATATGGACTATATAACGCAGGTGACTAGTATAGAACATATCATGTTTAAGTAAGGTTGTTAGTATTTTCTTAAAATCATTCTTTTAATTTCAAATATAAGTTGGGTCCTATACATATTGAAAATTGCTTGGGTGCCCCTATACATATATAAAATAAAATTATCTACTTATAGTTCGAGTCCCCCCTCCCCCCCAGCTGTATTTTAATTTTTCTGTTTTGTCCTTTAAAAGATAAAAATTTCATTGTGTTGACTGAATTTTTAATTTTTCTTTTTGTTCTTTACAAAAACCAATTTTATTGTGTGAAGTTCAAACCCATGCCAATCAAGACAAAATCAAAGTCTTAAGCCGCTAAATTAATCGCATTATTTGTCAAAAAAAAAATAATCACATTATTTTTGTAAAATTAACTTTTCATATTTATATATCCAACTATTATCTTCCTTGTTAATTTTTTTTTTGTTGTGAATAAAGCACTTTTTATCAATTAAAAACAAATACTCTCTTTAACTATTAATTATTTTGAGTCACTTGATAACACATAAATATTAGGCTTTAATGCAGTTTTGATCCCCTATTTTGAAAAACTTTAACTTTTGATCCCCCTATTTTAAAAGCCAACTTTTTGATCCCCCTATTTTGAAAAACTTGAAGTTTTGATCCCCCAACTGGCCAAATTTGTGATGATGTGTCAACCTCAATGATGATGTGGCAGTGTCTATGTGTCAACCTCATATTCCATGTCAATTTTTTTTTTTAAATAAAATATTATGTTTTAAAATATTTTTTTAAATCAATTTTTTTATCAAATCTTTAAATCAAATATTAAAACAATATATTTAAATCAATTTTTTTATCAAATCTTTAAATCTAATATTAAAAAAATAAAATAATTAATAAATAATTAAAAAACTCAAGAAATCAAAAGGGATGAATTGTAGAAGAATCAGACACGCACAAATAGTAACCCAGTTCCCAAATCATGGAACCATAGTGCCACCCATCTTCAAAGATCTCCGTCTTAGTCTTTCATCTTCTTGGATTCATCATCACGCTCGTGTTCATCATTCCTCTGTTTGATTCATCATTCACTCGTGTTCAGCGTTACGCTCGTTTTACAAGATAATGTTTTGAAGCCATCGCAAATTTGAACAAGAAGATGGAAAACATGAAGTATTGTATGAGGTATGTTTGTGGTATTCACTTATTTTAGTAGTAGTTTTTGTTTCACAGACACTTAATTTAGTAGTTGTGGTCCATATCGTCTCTTTTGGTTGTCTTCATTTAATAATAGTTGTGGTCCTCCATTGTTACTTAGTTGCTATTATTTTAATAGTGGTGGTGGACCAAAAAATGTTTAGGGTTTTAGTGTTTGATTCCATTTTGAAATAAACATGTCTAGGGTTTTATATAACAGTGATTTTATTATTATTTGTATAGGTCATCAGAGAAACAGTGTGTAAGAAACATGTCTAGGGTTTTAACTAAAATTCTAGTTTTATGTTTTGTTTTACTGCAGAAGCAACAAATTTGAACAAGCAATATTCTGCTGCTGAAACTCGATTAAAGGTCAAACCAAAGAAGGCGGCAAAAAATGATCGGGGTCAGACTATTATAGACCAGGTATCACAAGCTCCACCCCAGACCCAAGACTCACAAGCATAATAGTTTGATTGCGGTTAGTATTTTGGAACATCTTAGATGTTATAATATTTTGGTATCTTATAAGCATCTTATGAATATTACTAATGTTTTGGTATCAAGTAATCTACATCTGAGATGTTAGATAATACTACTAGTGCTTTGATATTTTGAATTCTAGTGTTTTGGCCAAGTTATGTGTAAATTAGTGATTTTTAATTATATGTTTGGGTAATTTATTGGATTTTAATTATATGGGCAATTTAGTGATTTTTAATTATGTATTTGGATAATTATTTGATTTTTAATTATATATTTGGATAATTTATTGATTTTTAGTCATATACATGTATAAAGGTTAATTTTATTGTTTTTTTTAACTATTATTAATTAATTAATTTTTTATTTTTTTAATACTTTTAAAATATAATATTTTATTTTTAAAAAAAAATAATGACATGGAATATGAGGTTGTCACATAGACATTGTCACGTCTTCAATAAGGTTGACACATCATCACAAATTTGGCCAAAATGAGTTGGGGGATCAAAACTTCAAGTTTTTCAAAATAGGGGATCAAAAAGTTGGCTTTTAAAATAGGGGGATCAAAAGTTCAAACTTTTCAAAATAGGGGGATCAAAACTGCATTAAAGCCTAAATATTATCTTAAGGTAAACATTTTAATTTTCGAATGAGCAACTTTTTTTTTACGAGAGCAAATTTATTGTATTTCATCTTGAGTGATCAACTTTATACTTGTTATTATAACTTCAATTGTTATTTGTTATATATAATATAATTTTCGTATTTAATTTATATATTATAATTTTTTAGCGGCTCACCCAAAAAATTATTCCTGACTCCGCCACTGATTGCGGTTAGAATGAGCACCATCGACATTAACTTTGAATTAATCCCCCACGAGCATTAGTACCATTGCGAATTAATCCCCCACTTGCAAAGTTCTTTTTAAAAGGGTTGGAAAAATTGAATCAAGGACAAAGAAGGCTTGGAACAAAAATTGTAGTTCCGAAAAACTTGTCATTTTCGATCTATTCTTTGAGAGAAAGTAGAAAACAAAGAGACAGTTGCGGAAGAGGCACCAAAGTTTGGAAATTGGTATATTTTAGAGGACCAAAGTTTGAAACATAGTTTTCGAGAACTAAAACTGAAAGTTGATATATTTACGAAAACTAAAAATATATTTAACACAAAACATAAAATTAAAAAAATTAGATTGTTCTCTAAAATTAAGTTAAAGGATTATCGGAGTAACGACATATTATTCTCTCTATACTTATAACATTTAACATAAGAATGTTGTCGACTAACAACATATAACACAAATGATAGATGTTTTGTCTCTTAACCTTTTGGTTCTGGGCATATCTATAATAAACTAGTGTGATAACATAGTAAAAAGCTAGTGACAGTCATTTTTTTTTTTAACTTTTTTTTCTTTATTGCCCCCTTATTTTTAGGGAAGGGGACTCAGATTCTGTTTGGTATAAAAAAGTGGATAGATGATAAGTTAGGTTATAGTGAATGAGTTTATAGGGACTAAGCTAATTGATTGAATTTGTAATGTTTGGAAAAATTAGCGGTTGAACTATCTTATAAGTATAAAATATATGTTTAATTAATATTTAATTTTTTTAAGGGATAAAAATGAAAGAAAAATTGATAAGCTATAAACTCATAAGTTACCTGAAATAACATTTAAAAAATAAGCTATAAAATAGTAAAGTAAGCTATAAGCTCATAATGAAAATATTGTTATCAAACAAAGCTTTTAGCTTATAAGTTATAAATTTTTTCTTATAAAAACTTATAAGCTATAAGCTAACTTATTTATCTTTCCAAACAAAACCTCGAGTTGAACCACTATGTAAATAAAATCTACCCAACAATTATTTTCATTTAAGTTTAATCTCTCACTTTAATTTTCTTATTTTTGCGAAGGTAGGTGTGGAGGAGGTGTACTACAGGGAACAAGGCATTGACTGCGACGAGCATATGAATTTATTACTAGTACTACTCTAGTTTCCTTGTTTCATTTGACATTTCTGTCCTCTCTTACATTGACGTCATTGCACACAATAATAACAAAAGGCACAAGAGAAAGAAAGAAAAGAGAAAATGATATGCAAATTTTTCTTCAGATTTTCTTGGCTCTCATTCATTTCTTTATTTGGCTTGTGTTAGGCACAACAAACAAGTATCCTAAGTTTAAGAACCACGATAGATATTGTGGCATGCCATGACTTACGTTGGCAATTATTAAGCCCGAATACGTGACACGATATCGATACGGCGATACGGAAAAAATTTCAAAATCCCCGATACGATACTGGCACGATACGTTATTTAAAAATTAAATTTAAAATTAAATATATAAATGCACAATATATAAACATAACAAAAATCAATAATGATGATAAATTAACATTCAAATTACTTAAACTGAGCAAACAAATGATCATTACATAAGTTAAGTAAGTATCACCCAAAAATGACATAACTAGTAGTACTATAAAAAACATCATAATATCTTAAGTTATTATATAAGTAAGTACAACTCAAAAAGAACATAATTAGTACTATAAAACAAAATATCAGTACCACACATAGAACATCATCCACTAACATTTATTATTTAAAAGGAAACATAGACTGTATCAGTTTGATGTACTCCAATTCTATCATCATAGAAAATTAATTGTCCGATACTTCTCTGATACGCGTATCGGAGAAGTATCCGACACGTACTGGTAATTTTTTTTTAAAAAATAATATTAATTGTCTGACACTCTCCGATACTCGTATCGGAGAGTATTGAACGAGTATCAGTATCGAACACGTATCAGACACGATACTTCGTCATTTTTAGAGTATCAGAGCTTCATAGGTTAACAAACAATTAACACACATCTTTATGTTCTTTCACATGTGGGTAACTACTACAATTGACCGGGAATAGCCGGTTGCAACAAACTAACTAGTGTGGCATGATTTCATTGGTCCATGTGTAGACATCTATAGGTGCATGTGCTCCTTTTTGATCGACATATACTCTCTTCTAATTCTAAAGTGACAAAGGTGTTGAACATAAGTGATCAGAGTTGGTGGTTTGCGTCGAATAGAGAACTATCGAGGTTGAAATTGATGAGAGACATTGTATTTGTAAATATAAAGTTTAAGTCGGTATGCATAAGAATGTGAAGTGAGAAATTTTATAATCAAAATTGCGTGCACCCCTTAACTGTTCTTGAAAAGGTGTTATACAAGTCCTAGAGAGGAGTCATTGGTCATCAATTTAGGAGATGGATTCAAACAGCAATCCATCAATGAATGGAATTGTGGTTGTTAAGGTATTTATTGTCGCAGAAGTGTTATGAATCCTTATAGAAGGATTCAAGGTTGATCGTTGCGGCTTTGAGTGTGAGGCTTCATGAGTGGGCTTTGTGTTGCTTTGGTCTTGATATTTTTGAAGTCAAGTGGGAGTGGCGAATATGGACCTTGACGGAGTCTAGAATAAGTGTAAAGTAAAAAAATTAAAGATAAATCAAACGTCCACAAACTATGGGACTATGTGGCTGTATCAACTAACTTATTGCTTGTAATCCATTTCTGTCACCCAATTACCTTGCTAGGCTAACCATTTAAGAGGCCGATCATGATTGACTTTTTTAACTTATATTTTTAAAACACATGTTATATTTTTAATCATATACACACATTAACATTTGTCTTTAAAAAATTGAAACGAAAAGTCATAAATTAAGAGTATTCTTACCTTAAATAATTATTATGTGGTTACGAGAGTTTAAACTCATTGTATGGTCACACTCAAAAAAAGAAATAAGTACATGAGAAAAAACTATATTTTTTACATGTGTGACAAAAAATAAATAGATCTAAACTCTTGTGATCACATAAGAATATCACCCATACCTTTAAATCTATTATGAGCGCCATAATTTTCTAATAGATTGAAATTAATGTGGGTTTACCATATAACTTTCACCAAATTAGAAAGTCGATATTAAAGATAATGTGTCACTACTTTTTTATAATTTTTTTTTTTATAATTCTTTATAAAAATACTAATGAGTATTTTTAGAGCACTCTCTCATATTCTTAAATAGTATTAAACTTTTTATAAAATTATATAAAATCAATATGCTAAGAATGAAAATATTTTGTGTCAAAAAAAAAAAGAATGAAAATATTTATTGTTTTAATAAATAATTATTTTTATAAATAAAATCCTTAAATAATGCTTCAGGAACACTCCTTAATTAATTAGCAAGAGACATAAACTATGTTTCCAAATTATGTGTACAAAAATTGTGTCATTGAATCTAAGTAGTACAATTATTCGTGTCATGCATGATTCAGATGGATTGAGCTTAATAATTGTCACACAAATATAGATTGAACTTAATAATGTAGAGAGAAGAAATGAAGAATTGTTTTAAGAATTGTACAATGGCTGGCGTGTGTTGATACACTTTTTGAGTTACTTGATAACTGTCGCGTCAGATGATAGATGCATTAATTCTCTCTCTCTCACGAAGCATAAAAAAACAACATATTATTCAAACGTTGTCAGTTACAACACGCGCGCGCGTATGCATAATATAACTGACTCATTTCTAAGCTGTCTCTAAGCTTTTATCCAATTTGATTCTGCTATTCACAGTTCAGAAGTGCTTTTCAATTTAAAGCCCTGTCCCTCCTCTCGTCAAGGTGTTCATGGGACCCAAATGAAGATACATGAATAATTGGAATTTTTTTTAAATGTCTCCAAAAAAAACAACAATTTTCAATATACCCCCATTTGAAAAAAAAATCCACAACACCCCTCCTTTTTTGGTAGAGATTCTTCTGCAACAGGGGACCATACATGGCGACATTGAAAGTGTAGCCATGCATATGCAGGTGGCGACGCTGCCGGTGTCGCCATTGACCTGCAGCTTTTTTTTCTTTTTCTGACTTCAACAGTAATGATGCAGGTGCTTTGCAGGTCTGTCTGCAGGAAGGAAGATGGCAACACTGCCAGTGATTCTCATGGAAACGCTGAGTTTCCGATAATTCAAAGTTATGGCGGCCGAGGTCGAAGTCGAAGAAATTCCGAGTTTGTGACATTGGAGTCACAAAGTCAAAATGACTAAATGGAATTGGTTGTTGTTGGTTATATGGATCATGTTGTGAGGTAGAGGTGTGTTGTTGTTGTGGGGTATAAGATGGTGGGTCTGAGATATGAGTATGTTATGGTTGGGTATATGATGATGGTTTTGGGATAAATGGCTACACTGGCAGTGTCGTCATCTTCCTTCCTGCAGACAGACCTGCAAAGCACCTGCATCATTACTATTGAAGTCAGAAAAAGAAAAAACGAAGTTGCAGGTCAATGGCGACACTGCATGGCTACACTCCAAGTGTCGTCATGTGTGGTCCCCTGTTGCAGAGGAATCTCTGCCAAAAAGGACGGGTATTGTGGAATTTTTTTTTCAAATGGGGGGCATATTGGAAATTGTAGTTTTTTGGGGGACATTTAAAACAAAATCGAATTATCGTATGAGTTTGTTTAATTTGTGCAATATTGGGTATATTAAATCAATTAATTTTTTTTTTGAAAATAATAATTATTTATTAAAAAATTATACATTTAATATAAAATTCACAAGTTTCAATACAAATTTACTAATTTAAATTTTTTAACATGTGTAAATTTATAGACGATAGAAAAACCTAATTGTATTGTAATGTGACATTTTAACTTGGGTATTCCATCGAGAAAAATGCCTTTTTGAATTTGTTGAATAAATAATGTATTTGGTCTATACATTTTAATTATTCTTAGAATTAGAAAATGGGCTCAAGTGGTTAATGAGCTTCACCAAATGACGAATCGTTCGGGAGAACACGAGTTCAAATCTTGGGTGGAACAATTTCTTGGCCAGACTTTACTTACCTCGTGGCCGAACTCTGGATTACTAGGGCCCCTTCCCCTAGGAACCAGAGGGTTATAAACCAAAAAAAAAAAAAAAAATTAGAAATTGAGTCTAATTCAACTCTACAAAACCGATTTGGAAGGTAACAAGTGTCTCTACTTTATAAACTCACGTACAGGTCATCTCACATTCAATGTGAGACTTCTTAAAATACCATCTCACACTTAATATTATTGAATTTAGTGTGTGAATAAAAATTATGGATGATCTGATAGCCGAAACCTGATAACATGTGACCCAACGAATCTAACAGAGACTCTGGTACCATGTTAGAGGGACAAAAGTTCAGGGACTCTGATATGAACTTTTGAAAAAAAATCAGGGACTATGATACATGAACTGTTTAGAGAAAAAAAACCAGGGACTAAAATTGAAAACTAAAATTTAGAGGACTAAAAGTTCAAAGAAAATTTTTAGAGGGACTAAAGAGGAAATTTAATATATTTAGAGGGACTAAAAATATATTTAATCCGTACATAATTCTTTATAAGTATAAATTAATGATCATTCTCATTTTTGTGATTGAAATAATGACTTAATTGATATCATTCAATTAAAATAATGGAAAATAAAGTATAAATTGGATTGAACTTGCGTAAAAAAAACTTGTATTGAATTGAATTCAATCGTGTTAGTGTTATATCAATAATCAATAATAAAGATAAACATGTGAAGAGTTGTAATTTTTAGGATTAAATATGTTTTTGATCCCTATAGTTTCGCAGAATTTCATTTTTAGTCCCTGAAGATTTTTTTCGCAATTTTTAGTCCTTGGAGTTTTTCCCGTCAATGTTTTTAGTCCCTACTTTTCATTCCACTCATGCATATCATTCGAAATTTTAATTTTTTTTCCGCGATCATGTTTAGTACATGATATGAATCTCTCTTACAAAATTTAAAATTTTTTTAACAAAAGATTAATTAAATATGAATTTTTTAGCTTTTTGCACATAAAAATTCATAAATAATTCATCTTATGTTAATAAATTCTAAATTTTTATCAGAAATGTTCTTATAATATTATAAACATGAATACAAAAAATCATTCAAAAATGCGAAAGTATAAAGAGTTTGATTAAAAGTAGGGACCAAAAACACTGACTGGTACAACTTCAGGGACAAAAAAGTGCGAAAATATATTCAGGGACTAAAAACGAAATTCTGGAAAAGTATAGGGACCAAAATATATTTAACCCTAATTTTTACTTATAAAGAATGCCATGGTCATTGATGACAGAAATTTATATGAAGTTTTTAGTTAGTTTTTTTTTACGTTTTAGTAGTTTTTAGGAGCCACTTTAAGGAAAATACCTAAGGATATTACGTTACTTAAGAAGAAGCAAGAGTTGAATAAATTATACAAAAAAAATGAGCAAACATTGAAGAAAATATGTTCAGCATACATCGTGCCATGATGAGAAGAATTAATTTGAAGAAAATCTACAGCTTGCATCGTCCCACGATGGCGCGCGGAATCTAGCCCAATAACTCTATAAATATAGAGCCTTCACTCCCATAATTTACAACAATCTCATAAGGAGAGCATTCAAGATTTCAAGAGAAAGCAAGAAGCTCCAATATGGCGATCTCTCACCATTGGGGTGATTTTAGTATGCGAAAACACATTTCATTATTGTAGGATTAATTCGTCGTGAAAATAAAAATAATTGCAAGGAAATTTAACGCCATATTACCAAGTGGGAATATGGGAAGGATTCGAAAGCACCTAACCATCTGTCTCATCTTGAAATCTTCTTAATTCTATCAAACTATCCTTTTTATGCTTAAGAAGGTCACACGATTAATTCATAGTTAATGTTTCATTAAACAAACTAACTATTCTAGGGACTTTATTACTTTGGAAAATGATGACTCACTTTATGTGAGATTTTTAAGCCCTTGATGAAGGTGAGAAAAACGCAAGAGGGGTGTTAATTAACACTTAATTTATTTTATTTTTTTAAAAAACTTTTTTTGATGACTACTACAAGGCGCCTTTGTTGAGAATAATGGCAGAATATCTTTTTTGAAGATTTTAGAATTAAATATAGTTTAGATTTATATTTGAAATAAAATATTATTAGGATGTAAGATTTATATTTCTATTTAGAATTTTAAGGATTTGTTTGTTTTTTTTTAGAATATATGATTTAGAAATTTGTTTTATGTAGCTCTATATATAGAGCCATATAGTTATGAATAATATAATGAGAAAGAAAAACAAAAACGTGTAACAACATATTTTCTTCTCCGGTTTTCTCCATCAAATATATCCCACCAAATTCCGCAATACCAAAAACACAAAAAACTATATCACTAGGGTGGGAAAGGCAAGTAGATCTCCCATGATGTCAAACTAGCTTTCCTATACTATGCAATATGGTGGTCTCAAACATTGGAGTGGTTGACACAAAATGAAAACTTAGTTACACAAATTCAGTTTTTTCCCCTTAAATTATTAAAGCTTGAATCCTTATCACATGAAATAGTCAAATTAAATCTTTAATTTCACTCTAAATGTTAAAGATTGAACTATCATGTTCCCTTTTTCATTGTTTAAAAGGTTTAATTAATTTTTTCCTCCAGGAAGTAGTGTGTTCTTGGTTGGAGATCGTGATGTTCTTGATTTTCAATGTAGTGTTCATATTTTTTTTTTTAAAAATCAATATCTAAATAGTATGGGTGTTCATATTGAAAAATATATTTAAAAATTTAACAAGTATGTTCTTGCTGTTGTTGATTTAGATCTAAATATTGTGTTTCCGGTTGTCGAGACCGTGGCTGCCGCGCGCAAGTGGTGAAGGTGTGCCGATGACTATGTTGTGATGAAGATGACATTGAGATTTTGTGAGTAATGGAGACCGTGGAGAGAGAGAGGGGCAGTGGTGAGAGTTTAGAATATTGTGATATGGTAGCGGTGTACCATATTATGGTATGACATAAAGGAATCTACGGTTAAAACAATGTCACCACGGTGGGAGTCTGGGAGACATATATCACTCTCCCACCCTAGACTGAGCCCTACTACAAAAACTAACAATCTAACATACGAGAGCAGAGAGAAAGAAAACAGACATGAGATTTATCATGGTTCACACCATAAACCAGTGCTAATCCAGTCCCTTTTCACACTTGAAGGATTCACGATAATCATACTGATTAAAGAACCCACTAAGACACACTAGTCATAGATTTCCACGAAGACACACTAGTCCTAGATTTCCTGCCTTAACACAATGCCTCTGTTTGGGAAGACAAATAAACTAGATTATAGCTTATAGCTTATAAGCTGAATGCTCTGTTTGGTAACAGTCTTTTCATTATGAGTTTATAGCTTATTTTCCATACGCTATTTCAAGTAGCTTATGAGCTTATATCTTATCATTTTTCTTCCAATTTTACCCCTTGAAAAAAATTAAATATTAATTAAACATATATTTTTTATGTCATTTCATACTTATAAGATAGTTCAACTGCCAATTTTATCAAACACTACAAATTCAATCAACTAGCTTATTCACTATAATCTAAAAGTTAGCTTATAAATTATTCGCTATAAGTTCATCCGCTATAAGCTAACTTATTAGCTATCTGCTATTTTTTATCAAACAGAGTCAATAAAGACTTCCCTATCTCATAGAAGAGGACTTCCTTGCCTTATCACAATAAGGACTTCCGATCCCTAAGCAAATTCCTCAAACATAGAAGATACAACAATGATTTGTTTATGAAAACTCTAAGAGCAGTAAACACAATATAATGTCATGTACAAGTGTAAAACTTTCCTAAGTCAGGTTATGACTCAAGAACTACACTTTTAATAATTTCTCTGAAAATGTTTTGCTATCACAAGTAGCATAGCATGTGACGATCGAATAGTATTATTTTATTTTATACTATCTGTTATTTTATTTAATTATATGTGTGGTATTTATTTTATAAAATAATCGCTTATATGGCATGTGTGTAGTGGATATAATTTAATCAGTAAGTTAGAGATAATTTATGAGAAGTTAGTGGGAAGTGAGGAATTGAGATTTTCTATTTGACTTTGGGTTATGTAAGGATGACCTAGGTATAAATAGTAAGGTTAAGAGAGAGAAACTCATTTTGTCATAAAATTGGTGGAGGAAGAGAGAGAGACTCTAGAAAAAAAGAAGAACAAGAACAAGAGAGGAAGAAGATGAACTTGAAGTAGAGATTAGAGCTTGTTTTCTCCAAATCCAAGGTAAGAGAGTAGATTCCCATAGTCTTGAGAGTGATTCTAGAAGGGGGAGTGTGTCTAACTCTCCTTACTCAAACCCTCTACACTCCTTTTTCATTTTGGGTGGGGGTTTTGTGAATAAAAATAGAACCTTTGATGTTAATAAGGATCACATGATAGATGAGTATATAGAAGTACAACTTGATGATTTTGAAAATGGGAATTTGTAGATGTTTTCTAAGAGTTTTTGAGTTATGTGGGTTTTTATGAAAAATCATTATAAATCATTGATTTGAGATGTATAGATGTTTGTTTGAGTTGAAACTTGTTCTAATAGATGCATATATGTATTAATTGATTGAGTGAACTGTAAATTCGTGACTGGAACATGTTTTGATTAGGTTTTGGGCGAGACTAGTTCGAGCCCGAAAACAGAGCAACCCATTTTGGGCGTGCTGGCTAGGCGAGGGAGCTCGCCATGGCTCGCCAGAAGTCTGGGAAGCTTCTGACTTCCTCTCGCCAGGTCCTCGCTAGGCGAGAGTAGGCAACCCTAATGCTATATTTTTTATGTTTATTTCATGATGTTGGTTGTTGTGTGGGCTTTACATAATCTTATATGTATGTATGATTGGAAGTTAATTGTGATAGTTGGAGTATGATTTAGAGGAGTATGTTACGAAGATGAAATAGGTGTTTATGTGTAAGTGTTGAGAATGTATGTGATAAATGTGATGAGGAAGATATGTGAAATGTGACTACATGTAAAGATGAGAATTGAATGATGAGATAATCATATAATGATGTATATGCATTCATGCATTCATGAGTTGAGTTTTATAGATGGGATTGAACACGTTCCGTATAGATGTGATGAAGATTCTTGTATCCGATATATATGAGAATTGGTACCACATGTAGAGTCGTCTAGGGAGACATTACATTAAGATGCCATTAGTTGCATTAGGATTTCGTATAATAATTGGATTATGTGTTATGTGTGTTGAGATGAATAAATGATGATTGTGGACTTGATTATAGGTGAGTTATGTATTCTAAATTATATGGCACTACATAATGATGTAACATGATGTGTGGAGTATAGAGTTGGATTATATGTGTGTGAGTATTAGCAAGATTGTATTTGAAAGTCGTTAAAGAGATGTATGCTATACTTTTCGTGTTATTTATCTTTATTTGGATTATGTGTATCTAACTCTCTGTTTTGTGTGTTTGTGAACCGTTGGGTGGTTCAGCTGCAGAGGTCGAGGAGTCGGCTAAAGATTAGAGGCATGCTTGTTCTTGAGTACTCTATTGGTGAAGAGATGCTCTGATAGGTGTAACACCGGGTAGTGGGACCATAGTCTAGGTGTTATGAATATTACCTATCATTGATTTTTATTGGTTTTATTTGTATGAGGCTTTATGCCAAAACTATTTGATATTGTTGAGAACCTTTGTTTTGAAATATTGTTGAGACTTTGATGGATTATCTTGAGAGTTAGCTAATCTAGCTTATGATGCATGTTAAGATTATTTTGCTTCCGTTGTGAATTAATTAATTGTATGAGCATGTGTGGTTGTTGATGAAATGTTGCGTGTGACGCTCTACTTGCTTTATTTATTATTTGTTGTTTGACTACGAATGTGGGTAGAACAAGTAGGGTGTTACATAGCACAATTTTAAAATATGATAACCTGCTTTTGATGTGTTGTCTCTTTTCTTGTATTGTTATATGTTTTTCTTCTTATGGGAATGGTCCTATTTATAAAGGTCTTGAATTGGAGTGATTTCTTATTTGTATTCGTCTGTTGTGTTTTCTTCGCTTGGTCGTACAAGTAGTGGAGATAGTGGTAGACAACATAGTGCAATTTCTTTTTCTGGTAGTGTAGTTGCCCAAGTTGTCGCTATCATTAGATCACATGATTAGACCGTTGGAGTGATTGTATTCCTTATATAAATATTATCTTGATTTCGTATGCTTCCATTCTTCCAAAGAATTCCTTTTTCCAGAGTATAGAAGATTAGACTTAGAGGATCTTTGGTTTTGTGATCTAATGTGGTTAGAATGATCTTTTGTGGCGTAGATGAAGAATGTACTATAACAGTTGAAATTCTGGTGTAGTCCAGACGGGGTATCAGATGTGCCCACCTTTACGTCTACAACGTTCACAGCAGAAGCAATAAACGATAAAAGATAAATAACTGGAAAATAAATAGCGCACTGTGTTGTTAACCCAGTTCGGCGTATAACACGACCTACTCTGGGGGATACCAATCCAGTAGATAATCCACTATGGTAATACTAGTTAGAAATTATCAGCAAACGACCCGTTTACACCTCGTCACCTAGTCACTACCCGTGCTAACTCAACCTAGGACCACCTAGATCAGAGACCCCGCCCCTTCTCCTCTTAATCACACAACCAGCGTGATTGCAACACAATAACAACAAGATGGCGAAGACACACTTCAAACATAAACCTAACTCCATACTTCAAAGCTTAGGTGTAGATTACAAGATTACAACTCAAAACAAACAGTCCTAAGCATGCATCAGGAAGATACACGATAGGATCACAAATAACAAGAACACACTAAAACCCTAAGACAGAATATGACGACTTACACAGGAGTTTCAGTAACCAAATTAGGTATTAGGTCTTCAATATTTATAGTCTGAGTTAACATAGGCTTATCACAAATTTCGGGCTTCACAAATAACATAAATATATGATAAATCCAGTTCAAATATATTCTTCAAGTAAATCCAACATATTCCTAGAATATAGGCATATCTATAGGAATTTAATCAAATCTCGCCTTCTTTAGGAAACCAACCGAAATCCTTGTCTTGGGGAACAAACAAGGTGATTAATGGATATGCTTCACAACAAAAAACGCGTGGTCAAGGTATAAATAGGTGCGCTTATTTCAGGCTTTAGGATGTTGTTCCACATGTTGCCACATCTGACCCAACATCTGACTAGATCTTGTTTTTGCAAAATGTAGTCAATTTAAAAAACCCAACAACAGTCATATCCATAACTTGAAAATGTTGTGTGTCCTATTGCTTAAGATATCTTGTTCAGAGGACCATTTAATGCTACACAGAGGAACAAACACATTAGAGTATCAAATTGTTCTTACAAATATTGTTATCATCAAAACATAAAAACTGGAGGCTATTGTTCTTAAACTCATTTTGGTTCAACACTTGATACTTTGATTATTCCTTGTCAATTTGGTGATCAATATCATTTTGGTTCGAAAATTGGGAAATGGAAATTCTACGTTATTTTGGAAGTCAATTTGGATTGGTGAGACCCCTCTTGAGTCTATTTTTCCTCGGCTATTCTCCTTGTCTAACCAAAAGAATAGTATGGTGAGTGAATTTTATGTGTTACAAGGGGGGATTAGGACTTGGTCTTTTTTGTGGAGGAGAAATTTATTCCAATGGGAGGAAGAGTTGGTGACAAATTTGAGAGGGCTAGTGGAGCGGATGATGTTCTCACTCGAGGATGATTCTTGGAGTTGGAGACCGAACCTGGACGGGGTCTTCTCGGTTAAGTCCTCCTACAATATTTTAGTGGAGGAAATCCGGACGAAGGAAGATTTGGAAGAAGATAGGAGAGTGGTCTTTGCTCAAATTTGGGAGAGTCCGGCACCTTCAAAAGTCATAGCTTTCTCGTGGCAACTCCTTTATGACCGGGTTCCGACTAGAAGTAACTTAGAGGTCTGTGGGTTGATTGCCTTGGATATGCCTTGGGAGTGTATGGGGGTGTGTAGGTAGTGTTGAATCTTCTACTCATCTTCTCTTGCATTGCCCGAGTGCGTTGATGGTGTGGTATGAGGTATTTCGGTGGATAGGTGTGGTGATTGTGGTCCCTCCAACTATTTCTTCGTTATTTAAGGTGTTAAGATGCTCAGCGTGTAATGAGAAGATCCGGAAAGGATTCATGATGATTTGGCATGCTACTCTTTGGTCCATTTGGAAGAAGCGAAATGGCTCCATTTTTGCAAATGAATCTTTTAATCCAAAGGAAATTATTGAAGATGTCAAAGTTTTGAGCTGCAACTGGTGTCTTGCAAGACTAAATTTATCCCCCTGTTTATTTTATGAGTGGACATGGGATCCTGGTGATTGTCTTTTTTTTTTTTTGTGTGTGAGGCTAAGTGGTTTGGTGTGGGAAGCTGTTTTTGATAGGGAGGTCCTCTCTGTTTAGTTTGGTCGATTTAGGTGTGGGTTTTTTTGGTTCTGTTTGTTTGTATTATAGCTACTGTTGTTGCAAATGGGGCGTTTTCTATCCCCATGTGTTTAGGATTTTGAGAACCTTTGTTGTATTGGTGGTCTCCACCCTCTATCTTTGGCACCTTCTAATACTTCTTGTATTGTTGGTTGCTTAATAAAATTTTGCTGATTCAAAAAACAAAAAAAAAATCATTTTGAGTCATTTTAATTAGATTTTTAGTATTTTAAGTCAAGCATAATAGGTGTTATGTTTCGTGAAATTCACTTGTTTTTATGTGCAGAGTTTAGTTCTAGTGACGTTTGTTGTGGTTCCATTACTATATGATTCAAATGCAGTGCCTTCTTATGTTGTTGAGAGTCATGACACATGAGTTCATACAACTGAGAATCTGGTTAGTCAAATACCAGTCAAAGTGTGAGTTGACAAATGGATAAGATCAATTGGTGTCTAGCAATGACAAAACAATTGGTTTCATCCGTGTGCTTAAATTGTACTATCCTAGTACCAAATCAAAGGAATATGTCTTATTTTATTGGGTTGTCAAGATCAAATTAGGTGATGGAGATGCAACCAACTTATCTAAAGATCCTTTGCATGAGATAGGAGGTCCTATGACTAGGTCCAAGACTATGAGGATGAATCAAGCTTTACAAAGCCTAATCATCAAGATCAAAGAAAAAGAAGGTCGGTATCCATCAGAGGATGAACCAACTTGGCTCAATTTCTTACAGTTGGATGAAGATGCTTTGAGCCCAACTTGAAGCCCAACTCACATGATAGAAGCATCCATGGGCTGATTTTGTGGTTTAATAATATTGGACTAAATAAAAAAATAATTAAGTCCAATTTTCCTTATTTTTATTGTAATTTTCGTTTTTTGTTTTGAGAGCATTTTTAGATGACCTTTAGTTGCTCACTAGGCTCTCTAGATGCTTCCTAGTGGTGCACTAAGTCATTATAGTGCCTAGTGGGAATTTATAAGCAAGTTAGTGGTCATTTTCTAAGGCATATCATGAATGTATGGTAGTGGACAATAAATCCTACAATGTAAGGATAGACTATAAATAGGGCTCTCATGTACCCCTCAAAGGACAACTTGAATATTATTATCAATTTGAGAGTTTTCTTGTGAGAACTTTTCCTTTGTTCTTGTGATAAGAACTTTATAGTGTTGGTTCTACCGGCAGGTCGCGGTTAGGGTCGCACTTTATTTGATAACTTTGGTTATACCGACAGGTCGCGGTTAGGGTCAAGTTCCTCTTTTTTCTTGATAACTTTGGTTCTACCGGCAGGTCGCGGTTAGGGTCAAGTTCCTTTTACCTGTTTTTCAAGACGATCCCTAGTAGTCTCGTATCAGTTGGTATCAGAGCTTCGGCTCTTGAAATCAGGTTTTATTTATCATCCTTTTATCTTATTAAAAAAAAAAAAACCGCAAATTCCGCTGTTGTTTATTCATATATAATTGAGTAATCTCTGTTGCTCTATTTTCTTTGAGTCAACTCTATTTTTTTTTTAATTGTGTTTTGCCTCAATATCACTCTTTCTATTCCCAAAAAAAAAATGTGCAAGAAAAGAAAAAGGAATTATGTAAAAATAAAATAAAATCATTGCAAAAAAAAAAGATATTAAAAAAAAAAAATTTGAATTCCGTACAAAAAAAAAAGAAGGGGAAATTGAAAGGAATAGGAACGGGTTTACGGCAAACAAAAGTGAAAAAGGATACTCATCTAATTCCTTAGTTCTTTGGTCTAATCAATAATCATCCAAGGTACTTGCTGATTTCTTTTTTTTTTTTCTTCCTTTCATCGATCATCATCCTTCAATTTATTGTTTTCTTTCCATCATTACTTGTTGGTTCATATCTACAAAGTTCTCATAGTTTTATTCTTCATGTTGATATGAATTACTTGTTTTCTTCTGATTGTTACTTGTTGGTTCAAGAACATAAAGTTGTCAATTCCAAGTTATCGATTCCTTGCTGTTTCTTGTTGTGTAGAATCATCCCAAAGGTTTTTTTTTCTCAAGAGCTCATAAGGAAAAGTTGAGTGGTAAAAGGCAAGAGTGGTGAGATTATCAGAGGAAAAAAAAAAGCCAAAATCAGAGTGAAACACGAGTGAATTTTTATTTTTTTTTCGAGTGTAAACACGTGAGAGAGTGTTGTGTGAGGATTTTTCATTATTTATTTGCAATCACTTCTAACCCAAATTTTGCAGAAATTTAATCATGAGTGGAGGAGGAGGAGAAAACGAATTTGACCTTAAATCGTTTGTCACGGCTGTCAACCAACAATTCCAAGCTTTAAACATGAGATTGGATAACTTCCAACCCGGGAGCTGTACTAGCAGCCAAAGACATCAAAGTTCAGAGGAAGAAGAGTATTCTGATGGAAGAAGTAATGAAAGGAGGCGAAGAAGAGATAGCCATGTGGGAAGCATTAAGATGACGATTCCTTCATTCAAAGGTAAGAATGATCCTGAACTATATTTAGAGTGGGAGAGAAAGATTGAACATGTGTTTGATTGCCATAATTATTCTGAGGAAAAAAAAATTAAACTAGCCGTTGTTGAATTCACTGATTATGCTAGTATTTGGTGGGATCAACTTGTGACTAGTAGGAGGAGAAATGGGGAGAGACAAATCAATACATGGAATGAGATGAAAATTGTCATGAGGAGAAGGTTTGTACCAAGTCACTATCATAGAGATTTGTATAGGAAATTGCAGACTTTAACACAAGGGTCCATGAGTGTTGAGGATTATTACAAGGAGATGGAAATAGCCATGATTAAAGCCAATATTGAAGAAGATCGTGAGGCCACTATGGCTAGATTTATTGCGGGGTTAAGGAAAGAAATAGTTGATGTGGTAGAATTGCAATACTATGTGGAGATGGAAGATTTGTTGCACAAAGCTATTCAAGTGGAAAGACAATTGAAAGCTAAGAGTACTTCCAAGTTTCCTTCTAGTTCTTCATGGAAATCAAATTCGCAAAATAATAGATTTGTCTTAAAGCCAAAAGAAGACACCAGGGCCAAAAGCTCATCTGCTCCACTTAAAGGTAAATCGGAGACAAGTTCATCTTCTAGGTCTCGAGATATCAATTGTTACAGGTGTAAAGGAATTGGTCATTATGCTGTTGATTGTCCAAACAAAAGAGCCATGACATTGTTGGATAATGCATAAAAATTGAGAGCTCCAATGATGATGGAATGCCTTCCTTAGAGGATTGTAGTGATGTTGATGTTGTCGAACCTGTGAGTGGAGATGTCCTTGTCACTAGGCGTGCTCTTAATATGCAGCCTAAGGTAGTAGGTGATGAAGAGCAGCGTGAGCATATTTTCCATACGAGATGCCACATAAATGAAAAGGTATGTAGTTTAATCATTGACAGTGGAAGTTGTACTAATGTAGCAAGCACTTTATTGGTTGAGAAGTTGAGTTTGCCCACTTTGAAACATCCTAATCCATATAGGCTTCAGTGGTTGAATGATTGTGGAGACATAAAGGTGACTAAGCAAGTGATGATTTCTTTTTCCGTTGGTAAATACAAGGATGAAGTTCTTTGTGATGTGGCACCTATGCATGCTGGACATTTACTTCTCGGGCGTCCGTGGCAATTTGATAGAAAAGTTAACCATGATGGGTACAAAAATAGATACACCCTTCTTATGAATAATCGCATCATTGTTTTAACACCACTTCAACCTGCTGAGGCTTATGCTGATCAAATTAGAATTTCAAGAGAGTGTAAGTTGAGAGAAGAACAATTGAGCATTCAAGAAAAAGAAAAGAAGAGTGAGGGTGAAAAAAAAAAGTGAGAGTGAAAAAAAGAAAAGTGAGACTGAGCAAAAGAAAGAAAATAAAAAAAATGAAGAGATGAAAAAAAAAGGTGAGTGCATTTGCAAAGAGAAAAGATGTTCAAAGTGCTTTGAAATCTAGAGAGAAGCTACTTGTACTCACGTACAAGGATGTTTATTTTACTAATGACTTTAACTCTTCCTTGCCTTGTGAAGTTGTTGCATTGTTACAAGATTTTGATGATATTTTCCCAAAAGAAGTACCCGATGGGTTACCTCCATTAAGAGGTATTGAGCATCAAATTGACTTCCTTCCCGGCGCTTCACTTCCAAATAGGCCAGCCTATAGATCCAGTCCCGAAGAAGCAAAGGAAATCCAAAGACAAGTTGATGAGTTCTTACAAAAGGGATTCGTGAAGGAGAGTCTCAGTCCATGTTCAGTTCCTGTGATCTTGGTTCCAAAGAAAGACGGGACATGGAGAATGTGTACTGACTGTCGAGCCATAAACAAAATCACGGTAAAGTATAGATATCCTATCCCTAGATTGGATGATATGCTTGATGAGTTGTATGGTTCATGTTTGTTTTCTAAAATAGATTTGAAAAGTGGATATTACCAAATCCGCATGAAAGAAGGTGATGAGTGGAAAACAGCGTTTAAAACCAAATATGGTTTATATGAGTGGTTAGTGATGCCATTTGGCTTAACTAATGCACCCAGCACCTTCATGAGGTCAATGAACCATGTTCTTCGTTCTTTCATTGGAAAATTTGTTGTTGTGTATTTTGATGACATTTTGATTTTTAGCAAAACATTGAGTGAACATGTTGATCATTTGCAAGCTGTTCTTAAGGTTTTAAGAGAAAATAAATTGTATGCAAATCTTAAAAAGTGTTCATTTTGTCTTGAATCTGTTGTGTTTTTGGGTTTTGTTATAAGCTCCAAGGGAATAAGTGTGGATGAAGAGAAGGTAAAGGCAATTAGGGAATGGCCTGTTCCTAAGAATGCCAGTGAGGTAAGAAGTTTTCATGGTTTAGCAAGTTTTTATAGAAGGTTTGTAAAGGACTTTAGTTCTATTGCTGCACCTTTGAATGAATTAGTAAAAAAGAATGTTGTGTTTAAGTGGACTGATGTGCATGAAAAAGCTTTTAATTTATTGAAAGATAAGTTGACTAACGCACCGTTGCTTTGTTTACCGAATTTTGATAAAGCATTTGAAATTGAATGTGATGCTTCTGGTGTTGGAATAGGGGCTGTTTTAATGCAGGATTCTAAACCAATTGCATTCTTTAGTGAAAAGCTTAATGGAGCAACATTGAATTATTCCACTTATGACAAAGAATTGTATGCTTTAGTGAGAGCTTTGCAAATTTGGCAACACTACTTGTGGTCAAGGGAATTTGTCATTCACTCTGACCATCAAAGTTTGAAGTTTCTAAAATCTCAAGGTAAGCTCCAAAAGAGACATGCCAAGTGGTTGGAATTCATTGAGATGTTTCCTTATGTGATCAAGTACAAGGATGGTAAGGAAAATGTAGTGGCTGATGCATTGTCCATAAGGTATGTATTACTTACTTCTTTGCAAACTAAGTTACTTGGTTTTGAATTTATAAAGGACTTGTATTCTAATGATTCTGACTTTGGAAATATATGGGAGTCTTGTTCTAAACATGCATTTGGAGACTATTGTATGCATGATGGTTACTTGTTTAAGAAAAATAAGTTGTGTGTGCCTAGTTGTTCTTTGCGTGAAATGCTTGTTAGGGAAAGTCATGGAGGGGGGTTAATGGGACATTTTGGTGTGAAAAAGACTTTTGAAATTTTGCAGGAGCATTTTTATTGGCCTAAAATGACGCACGATGTGCAATCTGTTTGTGTTAAATGTATTCCATGTAAACAAGCTAAGTCTAAAGTCATGCCTCATGGTTTGTATACACCTTTGCCTGTGCCTAGCCAACCCTGGACTGATATTTCAATGGATTTTGTGTTGGGTCTACCTCGTTCTCAAGGTGGAAAGGATAGTATATTTGTTGTTGTTGATAGGTTTAGTAAAATGGCACATTTCATTGCATGCTCTAAAACCAACGATGCAACACATATTGCTGATCTATTCTTTAAAGAAGTAGTGCGCTTACATGGGTTGCCAAAAACCATAGTAAGTGATAGAGATGTGAAGTTTCTAAGTCATTTTTGGAGAACCTTGTGGAATAAGTTAGGAACAAAACTCTTGTTTTCTACGGTTGCACATCCTCAAACGGATGGACAAACTGAAGTGGTAAATAGAACACTTACTACTTTGTTGCGTGCTATCATTCAAAAGAATTTGAAAAATTGGGAGAAATGCTTACCACATGTTGAGTTTGCTTATAATAGAACATTCCATTCTACTACTTCTTATTCTCCTTTTGAAATTGTATATGGTTTTAATCCTTTGACTCCTTTGGATATTTTACCTTTGCCTACTAATGAGTTTGTTAATTTGGATGGCAAGAAAAAGGCAAATACTATTAAGGAGTTACATGCAAAGGTCCGAGCCAACATTGAGAAAAAGAATGATCAATATGCCAAGCAAGCAAATAAGGGGCGTTAGAAAGTTACTTTTGAACCTGGAGATTGGGTTTGGGTTCATATGAGGACGGAGCGGTTTCCAAATCAAAGAAAATCCAAATTGCAACCAAGAGGAGATGGACCTTTCCATGTTGTAGAGAAGATCAATGATAATGCCTACAAGCTGGATCTGCCAAGTGAATATGAAAATATAAGTGCCACCTTTAATGTAGCTGACTTATCTTTGTGTGATGCAGGTAACGGATCAGATTCGAGGACGAATCCTTTCGAAGAGGGAGGGAATGATGGAGATGCAACCAACTTATCTAAAGATCCTTTGCATGAGATAGGAGGTCCTATGACTAGGTCCAAGACTATGAGGATGAATCAAGCTTTACAAAGCCTAATCATCAAGATCAAAGAAAAAGAAGGTCGGTATCCATCAGAGGATGAACCAACTTGGCTCAATTTCTTACAGTTGGATGAAGATGCTTTGAGCCCAACTTGAAGCCCAACTCACATGATAGAAGCATCCATGGGCTGATTTTGTGGTTTAATAATATTGGACTAAATAAAAAAAATAATTAAGTCCAATTTTCCTTATTTTTATTGTAATTTTCGTTTTTTGTTTTGAGAGCATTTTTAGATGACCTTTAGTTGCTCACTAGGCTCTCTAGATGCTTCCTAGTGGTGCACTAAGTCATTATAGTGCCTAGTGGGAATTTATAAGCAAGTTAGTGGTCATTTTCTAAGGCATATCATGAATGTATGGTAGTGGACAATAAATCCTACAATGTAAGGATAGACTATAAATAGGGCTCTCATGTACCCCTCAAAGGACAACTTGAATATTATTATCAATTTGAGAGTTTTCTTGTGAGAACTTTTCCTTTGTTCTTGTGATAAGAACTTTATAGTGTTGGTTCTACCGGCAGGTCGCAGTTAGGGTCGCACTTTATTTGATAACTTTGGTTCTACCGGCAGGTCGCGGTTAGGGTCAAGTTCCTCTTTTTTCTTGATAACTTTGGTTCTACCGGCAGGTCGCGGTTAGGGTCAAGTTCCTTTTACCTGTTTTTCAAGACGATCCCTAGTAGTCTCCTATTATTAGGGTTGGTCCAAGATCTAAAAGTTACTATATAAGGATTCATTAAACCCTAGTTCTGCAGTCACCAAGAGACCAATCATTGTAAGATCAAATTTGGTTGCAGCTTCATTTGCAAATCCCATCCTCCATTCCATTTCTACTTGTAAAGTTGACGACCGGTGGCACTTCATTGAAGATTAGTTGAAAGATAGCTCTTAGTTTCGGTGATTTCTTAGGTTTACATTTCTAATTTCTATTTGATGTCTATTTGATGTGTAACCTTAGATTTCTGGTTGTATGTTTTATGTGCTAAGCTCACCATAAGCTAAAACTCTTGTTGTTCGATTTAAGTGAAATTCAACGAGAGTCTAATATTATTCATTTGTATGATTATTGAATTTATTCATTTTTACTTCTTATGACTATATGCTATATCTTTGATTCTAAGATTGATCAACTTAGAATTGATATTATGAGACATATAGTAATTAATAAATGGAACTTAAAAACTAATATGATTAAGTAGAGGATGGACCACATACTTCTTACTTAATAGCTTAGACATTTGTTTGATAAATTTTTTAAATAATTAATAACTTATGATTTGGCAAGCCATGTAAACAAAAAAGACATGTCACCACTAGCAAGTGTCACTCTGATAACCATATAAGCGTTTTTATAATAAAAGTTAACGTTAAGGACCAAAAACAGACAAATCTGAATTTGTAAGAATGAAAGTCAAATAAAAAAATTACAAGAACTAAAACAAAAAAGTGTCATATTTACGGGGACCATTGACATATTTAAATACCAAATTTTGATGTCTTTACTGTGAAAGACGAAGAGTTTCAATAGACTTAGACGTTATCATCTTTAAGTGTGATAAATGAGTAATTCATTTCTTATAAACTTTTGGATGAAACATGAGTCTTTCTAGTCATGTGGAAGCAGGACATTTAGTTGTTTCCATGGTTGTAATTCTTGTGTTTTTGACGCAGTACGGAAGCGGGAAGGAATAGCAAGCGCTAATCTTATAATAAGAACACAGGTTGCAAGCGACAAACCTGTTATGTAAAGCTCTGGAATCCACCAGATTTCTTGAATCCACAAGAAAGAGAATAAACTCTAAAAATTTAATGATAAACTATAACTTGAATTGCTTTCAAATATGTTTGCCTATAAATAGGCTTACAATAGAAACAAACTTAAAAAAAGATAATAACTAACTTATTCTAAATTCATTATCTTTTATATTTAAAAGATAATTATCCTAATAATAACAAACTTAAAAATAGGATAAGAACTAATAATAATGAAAATAAAACAAACTTTAAAAAGATAGTAACAAATAATAATAGTGAAAATAAAACTAACTTAAAAAGATAAAAACTAATCGGAATTCAAACTAGCCCTCCTACCTGAGTTTTTGCCCTCATTAAGCAACACATGTTGAATATTACTTATTTTTGTTGTTGTTTAGGTAATACAAATAAGAAAAGGTTACATGTTGATAAAATAAAATCTTTGTACCACAATCCCATCTTCTTTATCACTTTGAAGGATCAACATTGAGGATGTTGGAGAATTTTTTTTCAGAGAGATTACAATTCAATTTTGTTTTAAAACTTTTACCCTCACAACACAATCTGGTAATTGATGAAGTGATGCAAATAAGAAAACCTTTTCTCCTTTTCTGAATTTTTCTTTATGTGTGGAAGTTTAGATCCTCCTCTTCTTATCTCTCGATAGAGCAAATTATTTAAATGTAAATTTATTTCTTCATGTATATCTCAATGTAATATTGAAACATATAAATAAAAAAAATCTTTGTTTACATCATGTCTTTATTCCATTGTAACTTCAGACGTAGTAGTTTTGTATGGCTTCAATTATTTACCATTTACAACTCTTAATTTTAAACTATAATTAACATCCTCTGGTGTAAAAGTTTTGTCTAAAAAGACTTCAAAAAGTTTAAATGGAACTTTGCATTTTGGGGACCATTTTCCAAATTATTTTGAGGACTTGTTGCCCAAATGTCATTTGAAGCAAATTATTTACATCATAATTTAATTCTCGTGGAACTTGTTCTAATGTCACTTGGACCGGGTGAAAATATAAAGGGTGTATTTAGCAAAGTCCAAACATTGTCTAATAATCCATACAACATTTATTCAATAAGAAACCACCAATCTTCCATGTCATATAAAGAAAGTGGGGTGAAGTGACGTGGTGAAATACATGATTGTCATTGGTTGACCCTGTCGGTACATATTCTTTTTTATCTTATACAAATCTAATTATCTAAATAAGATATGTACAGAAGAATCAACTATAAATACCTACGATTTTGGAAAGCAGGTTTGATTTAATGTAAATAACTTTAAATCATCATGCGTCAACCAGAAAAAAACCTTTAAATCATCATTGTACAAACAACAGAAGTCATATTTAAGCACCCGTATAAAACTTTGATCTCGGAGCCATGTATAGTTGCACAATTTTGACTTGTTCATTGTGTGTGGTTCTAGATCAATTTTAATTAAAATTAAGATTCAATGAATATGTATGTATGATTTAATTAAATGATAGTGCACACGTGATTAGTCAATGTATAGTTGCACAAGAAAAAAATTATCAGAATCTCCAAATAATCAAGAGGTTGTATGTTATAATTTTTTTATAAAAAATAATCACTTTTAAAAATGTTGTATTTTTTTTTCACAAATTTCTAATTAAAAATACCAGAATCTAAAAATAATAAGAAAATAGAACCATCATTGTTGTTATAGGATCATTTTGTTTCTTGCTTGTCCAGTTTTCACACCCTTATGGGACTTAATCAGAAAGTGGGTTGGTATATCCTCGGTTGTGTTGAGAAATAATCGACATAGAGAAAATTAAAGAACAAATTACAATACAAGAATATAACGTGGAAATTCCAAATCCGGAGAAAAAAACCACGGCCGTTGTCAAAACTGACAACCAAAGAATAAACACTATATGAAAATTGTTACAACACATAGACTTCACTCTCAACCACCCCATTACCCCAGTACACCCACACTCTCCAAAGTAAATATTTGAACTACATCTCAAATACTCTAAAACAAGAGCATAAGCGAAAAAGAAACAAACACAAATATAAATTTAATGTGTTTACAAGTGATACTGCTTGATGTATTGAAACAACGAACTTGAGGTCTCTTTATATAGCATTGAGCTCCCCCTTGCTTCACTATTCTAAGCAATGTGAGACTTCTCCAATATAATTTTCTTGACCTTCTTTTTCCTTCATTAGCAATGTGGGACTTACGTTGCAATCAACTACAACAGGCTGATCCGTTGTTTAGTTTACTCATTCTGTAAGGGGCCCACAAGCTCGCCGCTCTTTCTTGCAGCTACTTTGGCTATGTAGCATATGAGTGGTATGACATAAAAGGAATACCTATAGGTATATAAAGTGGATTTTTCCTTTCGATCTACATCATATGGTAATTTTAAAATATATTTCATAAAAAAAATAAAAATAGAAACCTAGTTTAAAAGTACATAAAATATAGTTTATTATTCTCCAATGCGTATGACATTGCAAGAATGGGGATCGTAGTTAATCCTCGTGAGTTTTGTCCTCTTTGCTTTAGAAAAGATGACAATATTCATAATTTATTCTTCAATTGATTTAATGTAATTCATTTCGAAGAGGGAAGGGTTATTTTGATTTGTTTGGTGCTTTGGTGAAAGGTAAAAAATGTGTGGTGGTTCAACACTTAATTTGATTAGTCACCACTTTAATATTTGGAGTCTTCACCGTCACATCATATTTAGAGAAGTAGTCAAAATTGTCAAATTTAGTAAATCAAATAGTTTTTATTTCCAGTTTTAATATTTACATCTAAGAGACTACGTTTAACGTTTTAAACATTAATTTTTCGAAGAGAAAAAAAAAAAAACACTGACAGTGTAAATTAAATCTTATACAATCAATCATAACTGAATTTTCTATCACACCACTTCACTTAATCTCATATTTTTATATAATATACAAGGTTGAACTATTTTTATTAAATGTCGGTGTAAGATTAATTTACAGGGACAATGTGTCTTTTAAAACTCTTTTTTTTGTACTATCCAACAATGCTGAATGGTTAAATATTAGAATTTACCTAATTATTATATACACCCAAACAAAAGCAAGCAATACCATATTCCTCAGTTAAAAATATAAAAACAAGAGTAATTGATTAACGCAATCTCCATCCTAATAAGCACTTTTTCTCTACAATTTACATTGATGATTTTAACAAGTTTCATAAAAAAAACGTTGAAACAGAACCAAACACGCACTTTACATGTTATTACACGCGCAAGGTAGATAGCGTGATAATTTGGTTCATCCATTTGTATGTTTGCCGAAGAAATTGAAGTTCGTTATTAAATAACATAACACAACAGAGGGTATACCAAAAAATTAAAAATAAATAACACAACAGAGGAAGAGTCAGTTTCGGCTTTGATGTGGTACGATATTGACCGTCCGATGTAGCTGAATCTTGTCAAAATCGAGAATCTGAAATGAATCAACGGCTTGATCTTAATGCGTACAAACTCTTATACGAAACATTCCAGTTCCACACTCATATCTCAAAACCCAAAAATATTTAAGCTTAAAATATCAATTCGTCCCTATAAGTTGGTGAGTTTTTGGTTTTCGTTTCTATATACTTTTTGTTTTACAACAGTGCCGAAAGATCAAATATTTTTGGGTTTGGTCTCTGATGTCAAAGTATGTTAAAAAATGCATATTTCCTCTGGCCTTATTTATAAATAAAAGTTACTTTTTAAGGCTAGATACATCAATTGTTCAAAGAATCTAAAAAATAATTTTTGCTTATAAATAAGGCCAGATGAAGTATACGGAGGCTAATGTGGCAGTGTCTCACATGACAATTTATGATGATGTGACTATCAAAGATGATTCTCAGTCATATGTTTAGAGTACCAAATCCAAAAATGAGATTGCAGAGAGAAATCAATGATATTGAACCAAAAAAACATTTTTTTTTCTTTCTTCTTTCTCTAAACACGGAAATTGACTCATATTTCTCTAAACCCATAAATTATGTTGAATGTACTAAAAATATATTTTCTTATTCCTAAAAGCTTCATTCTTCAATTTTCTTTCTTCTCTACAACCTAAAATCTCATAAAACTTTTTAACCCACAAAAAATTGATTTTATTGATACACAATTTATTTTGATTTAATCAAAAAACCATATTAATTTACTAATCACCAACTTCAAAATTTGACATGATTTTTTAATCAAACAAATTATTATATTGCAAAATGAGTTCCATTAAAATCTCTATTGTACACCTTAAAACTAAACCATGACATTCATCATCCTCAAATCTCAACCCAAAAATTCAAAAACTTTTAAGATAAAATGACTCATTTTTATTCTTTTCCCCCCTTTCTTTTGAGTCTCAAATCACCTCCGTTAAGACATATTTTGGTGGTGGACGGTGATTTTATCTGATGATTAGAAGAAATTGAATTGTATTTTAGGGTTTTAATTGAAAAAGTCGGTGATGATTTAAAGTTTTGATCTGAGAGTTACTTTTTATGACATGCAAATAACAACAACAACAATATCAATGTTTGAATCTCTCTCTCTCTTGCACACAAATTGCATCTTTTTACCGTTTAAATCCAAACGTTGTCACCTTATGTTAAAAAATTGGGAAATACAAATGGGAGCTAAGGAAAAATATAAGCTTGTGTTGAATTTGTCAACAACAAAATAGCTTATGTTGTAGAAGATGAAAAAAGTGAGAAAGAGAAATAATAAAAATGGAGAATAATACCTTTGATTTATAGGTTGAAAGAGAATTCTAACGGTATCAATATCAAAACAAAAAGAAAATATCATTTAGAAGCTTCAACACAAACTTCTGGGTACCGACCCCAATCCCTAACTAGCAGAAATCCAAGAGAAACATGGGTTAATTTATGGGTTTAGAGAAACAAGAAGAAAATATATGTTTTTGGGTTCAATTTCATTGTTTTTTAAATTTGGTCCCCTCTACAATTTTGTTTTTGGATTTGGTCCATCCAAGTGAATAATGGGTATCATATTTAACAAATCATCGTACTTATCCACTTAAAGTTAAAATTTCTAGCTGCTAGATTAATTGTCTTTAAAAGTACCAGTATTAGTTATTTATTTAAAAATCATAAAAGTAACAATGATTAAAAATTCTAGTATAAAATATTGCATTAAAAATAAGTATTTTGAGAGTGAGAATAGTAGAATAAAATCAACCGATTGAGTGTAGGTGATTCATGAATAAATTATTCGAGAGAATTCGAGTTTAAGTTCTAATATTTTATTGGTCAAATTTCATTTAGAGGCCAACACAAGGGTTAATAACAACCAAAAAAGAGAATAATAGTAAAATAAGAAAAATCTTAACTAGTGTCTCATGTACATTAGTTAAGAAGCCTACTACTCCACCCGTCCCAAAATATAAACAAAAAGTGGTCAACAAAAGTGAATGTATTTAGTCCAAATTTTTAACCAAATACATCAAGTTTTTTTAACCCTATATTTTGAAATAAATTGAGTATACAACCTAATATAGTAAAATAGTCTTAGAATTTTGTCATAAATCTTTACAAAAATAGAAAAAAATAAATTCAATACAAAATTTATCATTTTAAATTTCTTAGCATAGTCATAAAATAAAATAATAAATGAAAAAGGAAAAAATCATAACTTTCTTCCGTTATATTCACCAGAATCAATTCAACCCCATAAAGAAGCACCACACTCTCTCTCTCTCTCTCTCTCTATAATGTGTCTCATGCGTTTCTCCGAAAACAAAACCTTTTAACTGTTTCTTTTTTCCTTAATTTCTTCGCCAATTCCTAACATCCACCAAACAAAAAAACAATGTCATCGCCGGGATTCAATACCGGTGGTAATGGATCATCGGAATATTTCTCCGGCAGATCAACAAACACCATCAACAACCTCACCACCACCAACAATCTCTCTCTCTACCGAACCCAACACCAACCACTTCCTCCAATTTTTCTAGATCCTTCTTCACAGATCCCTCAACCACGCTTCATCGGAAAACGCACCTTAGCTGAATTTCAAACCCAACAAAACCAAACCTACAACGTCAACAACCACAATCTTAACCTTAACAACAACAATCATAACCATAACCATGTTCTCTCAAATCTTTTACTTCGTTCTGTAAAACCAAGAACAACAACAAATTTTCAGTTTCAAAATAATTCTCCTTCATCTTTCTCACTTCCTGAATTACAACAAAACCCTTTTAACAACAACTACCAAACGCACCGTTTAGGTGTTCCTTTACAAATGAACCCAAATTTTCATAACTATCGAACCACCTCGAATTTAACTCAAGTAATAAACCGGGTTCAAAATCAAACCGTTGAACCGGTAGAAGAAAAAAAGATCAACAACGATCACACGCTTCTTCAAGAATTAGAAAAACAGCTTCTAGAAGATAACGACGAAGATGGTGAAGCTTCTGTTATAACAACAAGTGAATGGTCAGAAACATATCAGAATTTAATTGGGCCTGTCACTGGGCCTTGTAATGGGCCTATTCAGGCCCAGAAACAGGTTTCTTCATCTCCTACTTCGTCTACCACGTCATCAACTTCTTCTTCAGCTGCTTCACCTGCTTCTGTTTGTTCCAAACAAACGTTAATTGAAGCTGCGAACGCTATTTCAGAAGGTAAAAACGACGTCGCTTTAGAGATCTTAACACGTTTAGTTCAGAATTTGAATCCTAATTTGATGAATTCGGATCAACGGTTAACTAATTGCATGGTTTCGGCTCTGAAATCGAGGTTGAATCCGGTTGAAAATCAACCTATTGTTGCGGAATTGTTCAGTAGAGAACATGCTGAGTCGACTCAGTTGTTGCTTGAAAACTCGGTTTGTTTCAAGGTTAGTTTCATGGCTGCGAATCTCGTAATTATGGAAGCAGCATTTGAAGAAAACGGTAACGGTAAAGGTAATGGAAACGGAAAAGGTTTCTGTGTGGTTGATTTTGAAATTGGACAGGGGAAACAGTATGTGAATCTACTTCACGCGCTAAAATCGCGTGAAGCTTCGGTTTCTGCTGCATCGGGTTTCACGTTGAAGGTGGTTGCAGTGGCGGAGAGCGGCGGCGACGAGAGAGTTAAAGCGGTGGGTGAAATGTTGAGTCGTCAAGCGGAGAGGTTAAGAATTGGTTTCGATTTTCGTATTGCAACCGTTTCTCAGAGACAAGTGAACGAGTTAACTCGCGAGTTATTAGGCTGTGACTCGGAAGAAACACTTGTTGTGAATTTCGCGTTTAAGCTGAATCGAATTCCAGATGAAAGTGTTTCAACGGAGAATCCACGCGACGAGCTTTTGAGGCGCGTGAAGAAACTTACGCCACGCGTGGTTACAATTGTGGAACAAGAAATGAATTGTAATACGGCGCCGTTTTTGGCACGAGTTGCTGAGTCATGGTCTTATTATTCTGCTTTGTATGACTCGGTTGAGTCTGTTTTAGGAAAAGATAACTCGGATCGAGTCAAGATTGAAGAAGGACTGAGTAGGAAATTATGTAACTCGGTGGCTTGTGAAGGTAGAGATCGTGTTGAACGGTGTGAGGTTTTTGGAAAATGGCGCGCAAGGATGAGTATGGCGGGGTTTATGTTGAAACCAATGAGTCAAAACGTTGTTGAGTCGATAAAATCGCGACTCGCTGTGAGTAAGAACAACCGAGTTAACACGGGACTCAGTGTGAAAGAAGAGAACGGTGGAATTTGCTTTGGTTGGATGGGAAGAACACTCACCGTTGCTTCTGCTTGGCGTTAACTTCTCTTACTTTTTTTTTCTTTTTTTTTTTATTATATATATATTTTTTATTTTGTTCCATGAATATTAATATATTATTATATTGTTACTATATTGTAACGTTATCTAGACATAATGGAAAAGAAAGCATAGAGAATAGAATTTGATAAATAATATATCATGAAAAAAATGTTGCTATAGAAAATTCCAAGTAGAACCCATCCTTCCTACCTTCCATCACTCTAGGTTCTACCAAACGAAAATAAATAATAATAATAATATAATAATGTATTTGATTCCAATGAAAGTTGGTAACTTATATTTTTTAGGTTTTCTCAATGTATTAGTTGCTATAAGATGAAACTTATATTTTATAAGGTAGTGAGTTCAAATTTTATCATTGATCTAAATAGTTTTTGTTCAAATTAAGCACTCGTTTGGATTCCAACGCATGTCGATAAAATGCTCAAATTCGTGTACTAATTTCTATGTTTTATAGGTCAATTGCATTAGAAAGGGAGAATAATAAACAAAATGCGAGTTCAAACACACGCTACTATTTCAGTAGATATTTAGGTATATTGCAACAAAGATTTAATCTTAACGAGAAGTTATTTGATTGTGCGGAAATTATTGTACTCAATTGACCGAATATTATTGTACTCAATTAAATAATTTTTTTATTATAGGGAAATAAATGTAATATAAAAGAAATGAATGTATGGTTGATATATTATTTTATGGGGAATGTTAACATGTGCCCTTAAGGGCACATGTTAAGAATACAAATGTGGTAAAAATTTATTGCATCTCATGTAAATATCAACTACATGAACATTAAATGTCTTGTATCATTAAATACAAAATTTCTACTTTTAGGTAGCTTATCATGTGCCCTAAGGGCACATGTTAACATGACCCTTATTTTATTATATTCAGTTGGGTGTGTGAAAGGAGTTGGTTGAAGTTTGGGGACCAGGATTTGCTGTTGTAGTAAAACCACGCAGTTTGATGCTATATGTCATCTCAACCGTTGATTATTAGATCGGACAGATCAGATTAATTCGTTTATAAAATTACTAGAAATGATCACAGCCGCACAATCTGGATCGGACGGCCCACAGCTGTTACAGCACCCTACTGTAACAGCAGGAAATCCACTTCGGAAGTTTGGTAGATATATAGCTCTAGCTTGTATGCATTGGTTTGCCCTCACAATACCGACAAATGAGGGCTCCATACTATATGGTATGCGATTTTGGGGTTTCTTGTTGGAGTTGGAACTTCCCTAATATTGAATTTTGCTTCCAAATTTGTAAAGTCTTCTAAAAATAATGTTGTATTTGTCTGCAATGCTTTGATGCAAGTGATTTAATGTATATTTAGTGGTTCATGCTTGAGATCTTTTAAACCAAAAATGGTATAAAAAAATGTAAAGGAAATTTATTTATGATGCCTAACAGGCTAACACACTGTACATTTGTACCATAAATTAATAGACTATGATACATGTTAAATGAGATATGAATTTGTGGATTTTATTCGTTTGATTTATTTATTTATTTTTATATGTGATCCATAGTGCATATGAGGTACAGTAGTTACTAGAGTGGAAACGTACAATGGCGAACGGTACTAGAGCTCTACAAATTAGATGATATATCGACAAACACTCTAATGTCAATTCGTATTTGATTAGATATAGCGAGAAATTTATTAAAAATAAAGTGTATTTTGTCTTCAAACATGTGTACTTTTATAAGTGAAGTTTAATGAGAATCAGATAAATCATGTTGAGATTGTCGAAAGAATTTTGAGATGATTGAGATGTTGATTATATATTGTCTGTTGAAAAGGTTCATCACCTTAGTGTATATAGCTTTTTATGTTAGTCCAATATATAAGGGGAATTGGTGTTAAGAAGTCTCATATATGTTGTAAATGATCTGAATATGTATTTATAAGTAAGAACAATCATCACCTTACAAGACAATTTTGTAAGATCGAGTTAGACTCAACTCTTAGTTCTAAATTTTCAATTCTAAGAATTTGTTTGATTATATTAGTGTGTATGTAATTTCTTGGCGATATAATTACAAGTAGTTACAAAATTTTAACTTAAAAGCTATATTTAGATATACATATTTTTATTTTGACTAAATATTTATATTGTTTTGTACGCAGCAAGTGCGATTTGAATTTGAAATACACTTTGTGAGAATTTTATTGGACCATATTGTGCTAACCCCTAGTGTGTCAAATGTCTTGGAGACTGTCTATAAGAAATTATAATTTAGAATGTATATTCAAAATATTTTATATAAAAAAACTTAAAAATTCACTGCCTGTTTTAATTTATGATAGGTAAAACAATTCCAAAAGATGTGAAACAGAAGCAAAAGGTAAGTTACTATTTATAGGATATTGTTTATTGCACTTAATGGTGAACTGAACAATGTTTCAACTTGTTCGTGTTCAGTGTTCTTCAAAAAGTCATGTTGGTTCTTCCTTTTGGCCGTATTATTAGGGACCCAACACAAGTCGTCATATTATTTTATAATTCTCAAATTTGCTGCAATCCAATGCACCACTTGGTTTATTAGCACAACTATAATAAAAACAATTATGCTAAGATGTACTACTCTCTATAATACACATTTAACATTAAGTCAAAATATGCCGCATTTAATTTAAGCATATTGTTAAGGTGTGACTTACTTAAGAGTGTGGTTAAGGTGTGTTTTAAGGACACACATTAAAAAAATAAAAAATAGAATTATTAAGTTGTTTGTTGTGATTCGGAGGGGGTTAAAACTACTTGACGTTAGAATTAACCTCCAAACCAGATTAATGGTGAAAAGTAAAAAAAAAAAAGTTGTTTATCATGTGCATTTTTTTTTGGTAAATCAAAGGTATCCTCCGCGCGCAACTGCAGAGATTAATCCCCTCGAGGTAACTGAGATCCATTTAAGGGGTTGACCTCTCCCAACAAATGTTTTTCCATACGCACCGACCAAGGATCGAACCCAGGACCAAATGTGCATTTAGGACATATATATCATATATCTTAATTTAATACACACTTTGAATATTCCTTTAATGATTACAACTATAAATCTAAAAATTATTTAGCCAAACTACTAAAAATATTATTTAAGAAGTCATAAAAAATAAAAGGAAAAGCGAAAAAGAAAACCAATAAAGATATGAAGATTTTGCTTAAAAAAATAAAATATATATGAAGATTTGTTTAATTTATTGCTTGTATTGAAATGGATTTTACAATGAGATATTTATAGACTTATAATAAATAAAGAACCTAATTGTATTTGCCATGTTTATGGTCCAGTACCATAACTCTCACATTACATCATGCAAACATGTTGTTAACATCTTTCTCATATGAATGAGTTGAAGACAAAATTGTACTTATACTACGTATTGCTCTCAGACCATCTCCGATGGAGCTCCCCAAGTTTGAGATCTTAATTGGATCCTACATGTACACATCACTCATTTATTATTTTTTAATAATAGTTCTTAATAAACACTCAATCCCTCAAACCCAGCACCTCTTCAAAAGTTCTAAATGGGTCTCGTCAATAACTCCACATCACAATAACTTATTATTTAATAATTTATATACTTTAATTATTTAATTATTAATAATATATAAAAGTAAGCGGATCCTATTAAAAAATATATTTTAATGAAAATTAAGGTCGGCCCATGATGAGAGAAAGAACTCTTATTTAAGAATCGGTTCTTATTAAGAATTCAAAAGTGTACTGCTCCAATGGTAGATCTTATTAAGAACCGGTTCTTAATATTATAAGATCTACCATTGTGGATGCTCTCATATATTCCACATTCTTATCTATAAAAATTGAAGTAGATGTTTTGACGACATATCTATCATTCAAACTCATATTGAAGGCTTGAAGCAAATAAGGGGACGATACTTGCAAACAGGGCCGGCCCGATATATGTTGAGGTCTAAAGCGCAAATTTATTTGAGGTCTTTAAAAAGAATAATATTTTTTAAATAAAAAATATTAGTCTTTTTATTTGATGATAAATGTCACATTTGTATATAAAAAAAATGGAACTTTTGGTTTCTAATATAATTTAAATTCATATTTTTTAATTGTGACAGATAACTTTGCATTTTTTTTATAATAATGAGAATATATTAATAATAAATAAAAATAAATTGGTAAATCAAGAGACTTTTATATATTTTATATATTATTAATAATAAATAAAAACTTTTATAGATTTTCTTTTCCAATGTATATAAATATTAAATTGGAGTAACAACTATTATGGAATCGAGAGACTACATTTTATGATCATTATGAATTTTTATATTTAAAAAAAAATATAATTATTGTATATTCCTGTATATTTTCTTTTGTTAATTATCTTAGAGTCTTAGACCATAATAGAGTTTGACCAATATTTTAAGGGATAAAATAATTAAATAAAGTGATATGCTCATATTATAGTTATAAATAAATTTGCAAAGAAATAGTTAGAAACAATTTAATCATTTTACAATAAATTATAATGCAAATATGAAACATAAAAAAATTGAATCATACAAGTGTCTGTGTATATATTAAATATTTTAAAAAATGAATCGCAGTAAAAAAAATAATTTAAAAATGAATCATATATGTTAAAAAGGCAAAATTTATTATTATAATAAGTGGAGATCATATATGATTGTTATTATTATAATTGATGATACCTCAAAAAAGCTATTAATAGGGAAACAATGGAAAAAATATAAAACCTGGGTTTATATTAATAGGACCAGAAACACAAGTGAAGGGGCATATTGCCGCTAGGCCGGGCAACGTTTACTTTTATTATCCTATGAAGCCCGGATACGTGACACGATACCGATACGATATCGATACGGTGATACGTGAAAATTTTCAAAATCCCCGAAACGATACTGCCGCGATACGTTATTTAAAAATTAAATTTAAAATTAAATATATAAATGCACAATATATAAACATAACAAAAATCGATAATGATAGTAAATTAACATTCAAATTACTCAAACTAAGCAAACAATTGACGATTACATACTGAGCAAACAAGCGACGATTACATATCTTTAAGTTAAGTAAGTACTACCCAAAAATAACATAACTAGTGCTATCCAAAAAAAACATCATAAGTACCACACAAAGAACACTATCCTCTAACATTCAATATTTAAGAGGAAACACATATTATATCAGTATGATGTGCTCCAATTCTATCATCATAGAACATTAGTTGTCCGATACTTCTCTGATATGCGTATCGTAGAAGTATCCGACACGTATCGGTAATTTTTTCTTTAAAAAATTAATATTAATTGTCCGATACGAGCATCGGAGAGTATCAGACGAGTATCGGTATCGAATACGTATCGGACACGATACTTTGCCATTTTTGGAGTATCGGGACTTCATAGCTCTTATCTGTCCGAACAAAAAACACACACACACACACACACACATATATATATATATATTAGTACTTTTTGAGGCCTATATTATATTTTGAGGCCTTTTTAAGAGGCCAAAGTTTTGGGGCCTAAAGCTCTAGCTTCACTTGCTTTGGGCTTGGGTCGGCTCTGCTTGCAAATACTACTGAGTTAGTAGCATTCTATTATAGCAAAGAAGGGGATGACATTTACTAATATTTTAACGCTCAAGTTAGTAAAATAAAAAATATGATTGAAGAGGTAATAAGAATAAATAATTGTGTAACTTCCACCGAGATGTGGTTAGCATATATAAGAATGGTTGAAGGAATGGCGACAAGACGTTAAAACAATGGTCTTTCGTCGATCCTTAACTCTTTGTCTGTCGAAGTAATGAATGGGATAAACCGTTATAATTCTTCGAGGTTATCGATGATGTGGGTCGAGTAGGAAAGTCTTTATTTCCAATGTTGAACACTATATAAATTAAATTTCATAAATGTAAGAATTGTTTAAATAAAAACTTAGCAAACATTAATTTTAATAGCACGTATACCGCAAATAAGGGTGTACACGAGTCAGGTTGGGTCGATTTTAGTCAAATATGTTACTCGACCCGTATACTGCAAATAGGTATAAGAATAAACTAAGTTTTACAATTTACAATTTAAACACTTGAAATTACATGAAATACTTTAAATAGAGTCTCAAAATTAAGATTTTTAAACATAAGAAAATTAAAATACATTATAAAAAATAATAAATATAACAAAAATTTTAAAACGGGTTGGATTCGCAAGTTCATGGATTTAAAATGATAAACTCGTTACCCAAACCAAACCACCTTCTTGAACGGGTTGATTCAAATTGGACCCGTACTTAAACTGATTCGGATCAAATACAAGTTGATTGGATTGAATCATCAGATTGAATGGATCATCCGTACTCGTGAACACTCTATAACTGTACTCTATAACTGTAATGTACAATTCCTTTTGTTTTTGTCTATAAATACAATTGTACAATTTCAATTATTATATTTAATTTTTTATGTTATTTCAGAGGTAGTTACAAATACCACTGAAATAAACAACTGCAAAGTAATTCCATGTTCCATCCTTATATTTAATTGTGCAAATTGAGTGCATCAAGCAGCCTACTTGTTGTCTAATTTTTAATGTCATGTGTGGCCAATGGGAGTATAGTTGATGCTCATTTAAGTTAACTTGGCAAGTTTCGTTTGGTAGACATTAATTAGTCAGTGTCAACTAAGATACACCTTCGTCATGTAATTAGAAATTAAACAGTTAATAAATGGATAAACAAGACTAAAAATTGTAATGTTTCTAACTTAATTTGCACAATTAAAATTTTTTTCTAAGGATTTGACACAACAATTAAAACTTTTTTATTTTGAACAACAAATCAAACTTGAACCATTGAAATTGTACAATGACTGAATTTTTTTTTTATGCAAAAAAGTGTGTAAATCGTAAATCACTAACACAACTTATCTAGAATAAAATAAAATAAAATACAAAATATTGAGCGACCTAAACTAAACCCAGTCAAATATCGTGCAAATACAATAAAAATGGTCTAAATAAAACTAAAGCAAAACGCCCGCACACCATAAGAACTATCCGGCGAACTTGCGTACAAGTGCAAAGCTAGAATGAAAATTAAAATTAAGCCCAAAGATAACCAAAGAATTTTATATTTAGAAAGTTCGTCTAATTCAATCTTATAAAATCAGTTTATCATGTAAACATTGTCCATATTTATATAATTTCATGTCTGATGTAAGACTCTTAACGCACTATTATGCCTAACACTATTAAATTTGATATGTAACCATAAATGATAAGTAATCCAATAACGATACTTAAAATTGGACTAAATTCAACATTATAAAACTAACTTTTATGATAAAAAAATTACCTGTAATTATAAACTCATATTCAGACTATTTGAATAACAATGTGTGACTTTTACGGACCCGATTTGACGCAGTCACACTGTCTGTGCAGTCGTGCAGTCGGACTATTTATAGCCATCCGATCAAAATCGGATAGTGATGATTTAAAACTGTATTTATCGACTGTACATTTATTTAAACAGTCTGATTTTAACCAAACGACTATAAAACAATTTTATGGAAAATTCGAATTCACCTGATCCAATTCGGACTTTTACATATGATGAAAAGAACCAAAAGAAAGATAGGTATATTATAGCAATAAGCTATAGTAGATAGGATAGAATGTTATGTCACAGAAGCACATGTTAGTTGATACCATTTAATAGTGACACGTTAATTTTGTTGCCTTAGATTTCGCCTAGCAGTCAGCATAGACAGTAAAGTTTCTAGTTGTAAAGTGTCTACAAAATGATGGATGCCATATTTATTTCTTTTTAATCTGCAAATAAATGCTTTTTGTCACCCTTTTAAACCAAATACAGTAAATGTCAATTTTTTCTTTTGTTACAAAATGAATAAATGTCACTATGCATGATTCAATTATATTTCATCTTTGTGTGGCCTTGGCCCCCCTCTCCCTTGCTTGTTTCCCCTAGAATATACCCAAATTATGGATAGACAATTGATACCAAGAAAATATCTTACACTATTTTAAATCACAATGCTTATATTTTCTTTTTTATAAATTTAGAATAATGAGATGAGATGATCCTTTGTATAAATTAGTTTGAGGGGGAAGCTCAAAAAATAACTCACTTGCATAGTTTACGAAATCAATTATCTTTATCCATTAATGCTCTAATCTAAATGAATGTCCCTGTGTTACACAATCAATTATTGCAAATTAGTATCAACCGTGCATGAAGCGTGATATGAAAGTTTGTTCCAGGGATAAAAATTCTCGAGCAAGAAAATGAACTAAAAGAAACATTCCAAATGAGAATATGCAAATTTTAGTAATTTGACATAATTTATATTTTTAGTTCTTGATAAATTATGCTACCTAGATTCCTGGTGGCAAATTATGGTACCTAGATTTATTCCAAACAGTAAAATAGAGATCTTGCTTGCTCACTGTTATAAGATTTTTTGTTGTCAAGTGGTCTATTGGTTAGAAACTTCACTCATAAGGTGGATAAGTGGGATGATCGGAGTTCGAACCCTGATCCCATGCATATATAATGCAATGTTAAACCAACTGAGTTAAGCTCACGGGACATTGTTACAAGATTTATTCCAAGTGATAAACTGTAGCTAAGCTCACAGGGTCAAGCAATTTGTAACCTCCAGTTGAATGATAGTCAATCAACACAATCTGACTTGACTTGTCATCCAATTTTCTTCTCAACTGATCTGGCACATGTCTATGTGCAATAGATCCAAACACCTTCAAATGACTCAAGCTAGGCTTGATTCCTGACCAGCACTCCTCTGGTGTGATTCCTTCTAATTTCTTAGTTGGACATCTGTTTAGGATGTATGTTGCAGTGGACACAGCTTCACCCCATAACTCCTTAGGTAAATGCTTGCCATTTAAAATACTCCTTACCATGTTCATAATGGTTCTATTCTTTCTCTCTGCAGTTCCATTTTGTTGAGGTGTGTATGGTGGTACCACTTCATGTAATATCCCTTCTTTCTCACACAATGCATCAAACTCATTTGACACATACTCACCACCACCATCTGTTCTTAATGTCTTCAACTTGTGACCACTTTGTCTTTCAACCATGGACTTATATTTGATAAACATATCAAGCACATCACTTTTCTTCTTAATCAAGTAAGTCCATAGTTTTATGCTAAAATCATCTATAAATGTGACAAAATACTTGTTTCCTCCAATGGATTCAACCTGTATATGGCCACATACATCAGAATAAACCATCTCAAGAATAGCTTTGGTTTTACTCTTAGCCTCTTTACTAAAACTGTTTCTATGATGCTTTGACTGGACACACTCTTCACACACTTCCTGTGGAATTTCAATTTCTGGCAAACTAGAAACCAGTTGCTTCTTCTGCAAGTCACACATATCATTGAAATTCAAGTGTCCTAACCTATAGTGCCATAGCCATTCATCCTTACTAGCTGCAGTAGCCAAACATCTATGCTTTAACACCATCTAACTCAATTTTAAAAGTCATGTTTTGTGACATTGGAGCTTTTAAAATCAATCTACCATTTGCATCAGTCAACTTCATCAATCTATCTTCAATTACCACTTTGTAATTCTTTTCAATCAACTGACCAATACTAAGTAGATTACTCTTCATACCAGGAATGTATAGCACATTTGAGATTAGAGATTGCTTACCATCTTTCCTCATGATCAAGACATCTCCAACTCCTTAGCTGCTAGTGTCTATCATTTCCAAATTTCACTCTACTCTTCATTGATTTGTTGATGCTCACAAACCAATTTCTTTTGCCAGTCATATGTGATGAACACCCTGAGTCCAAATACCACTAATCTTTGAACTTAGCCTCTTCATTTATAGTCACCATTAATAGCACATCTTCATTTTCTTGCTTAGAAAGTCTGGCATTGTTCTCTGGCTCCTTCTTCTCTCCATAGCATTCATCAACATAGTGACCATATTTTTGACAATTGTAACATTGGATGTTACTCTTATCAAACTTCTTTCTACCACCTCTACCTCTATTCTGATTTCCACCTCTATAACCTCCTTGATTGTTTGGCTTTTGAGTTGAGGAACTTGACTCTTGTGCACTTCTGTTTCCATTGTTGTTGTGACCACCTCTACCTTTATTTCCATTCCACTTTCCCTTATTCTTTTTCTATTTATTTGACTGAGCTTGCAGTGCTACATCTGCTTTAGCCTTGCCTGCAGCTCTCTCATTCATTCTTTGTTCATTTGATTCTAATGTGCCCAATAATTCCTCTTTGGAGATTTCGCTTATCCTCTTGGATGTTTCAATAGAAGCTACCACATGATCAAATCTGGGTGTCAAAGATCTCAAAATCTTTGAAACCACAAATTTGGCTTCAATCACTTCAGCACAGTTCTTGATTTGATTCACCAGTTTTATTACTTTTGTGAAATAGTCACTAACTGTTTCATTTTCCTCCATTTGAATAAAATCAAATTGTCTTTTTGTAAGTTTGAAGCTTTACCTCTTTCACTTGTTCAGCACCACCAAAAGATTGAGCCAAGATATCCCAAGCTTCCTTTGAACTCTCACAATCACCAACCTTCTCAAAGTTGTCAGGATCTACACATTGGTGTGTGATGAACAAAGCTTTGTAATCCCTTTTCTATAATTCTTTGTTTGATTCTTTATCTTCATAAGTGGCACGAGCACCAAGTGTTGGTACTCCTTCAGATCTTGATGAATCGCAGCATGGTGATAAGTCTTCCACAAGACTTTCCCCTTCCTTTCTAGGTACGTGGGTGTTAGCCTGCCGGATATAACTCAATCGATGCGGTTCGTCCAGGCTACTTCAATCTAGGAAACTCGAGAGGGTCGCCTTTGGAAGCGTTTGCCGGTAACCCGTCACTCCTTCCTTTTTTTTGTTTGATTATGTCCCTCTTCCAATATACTACCGCTACCTTAATCCTATCAAATATAAATATTTATCCTCACTTCTTGTGGCACTATAAAGCGATAAGGACAAATGTTTTCCCCTGGGGAGTGGCTCATCCGTCAGGATGAGATCCCTCTACTTCACGTTTTTGGCTTAATACCCCACATATCTTGATAAAGAAACACTACCTTCATCTGTTTCACCCAGTTATCATAGTTCTTGTTTCCAGTCAAGATTGGAAGATTCATGGGGAAATGGCCATTTGGATGAGTGCTAGACATGTTTGCTTCACGTACACTTCAAGATCTTCTTCAAGAAACGACTCCAAGATCAAACCAGGAGCTCTGGATACCAAATGTTGGAATTGAATCCACACAAAGAAACACAATCATACATACACTTGTGATAGGCACAACAGAAGATTATGCAATACGCATAACAATGGAAGTTCCACAATGAACTTACACACACTTTTGTATTTCTTGAAGAAGAAGATAGAGAGATAGAGAGAGTTTTATTCTTCGACTATTGGGCCAAAAAATAAGAGTACAATCACTAATGAAGCACTTATGTGCTTATATACACATTTGCTTGACACTTAAGCAAATAGAGGTAGTTACACACAAACTAACTCTAACATACACTAACAAACTCTCCTAAGACTCTCTAACTGACTAACTAGCACTAACTGCAAGCAACTAACACTAACTACTCATAACTGCCAAGTTGTAAATGGGCCAACCCGATTATTATTGGGCTACCATTTATCAAGCGCTGGCCCGGTCCTCGTGGGCCTTGTGGGCTAATGGGCCATCCCGACCCATTTTATTTGATTTTTTTGCTTTTTTTATATCATTTTGATGTATTAGTTCTTTATAATTATCAATTTTATAGAGATATTATTTGATGCAACTGTAAATAATTTTTACATCAACACTAAATATCAATTAAACTCTAGTTTTAGATAAATATATCGTTTTTATTAAGCTTACACATTTAAATATATATTTTTATAATAATTTATCAATTAAATAATAATTTTTCATTGATAATATTTTTACAAAAATGACATAAATATGTTTTTATCAATTAAATGATGGGCTAATGGGCCAGCCCAAAGCCCGATGGGCTAGCCCAGTCTGATTTGTATATGGGCTAAATGGACTTGGCCCGGAAAAGCCCGATAGCATTTTGTGCTACGTTTTTTAAGGCTCGACCCATCCAAGACTGTGAGCTTATGGCCCGGCCCATTAGCCCGACCCATTTTGACAGCTCTAATCAAGGGTACATGGCGCCCATGGGATGACAACCATAATGTTATTTTTAATTGGAATCGACAACAATTTTTAACGGTAGCCTTAACCCTTAAAAATTGTTCTCTTAGCTATGCTTTACAATTTTTTTTTTAATTAAAATAGCCGCCGATTATGTCTTAAAATTAGGATTCACATAAGCGGAAGTTCATTAACCACTTAAATCCAATGTCATGATTAATACGCATGAAAAAAAATAGACGGACAATAAATTGCACCGCTAAACCTTTCTAATTCTAGTATTAATTTTACACTTAAACTTTTTATTCAACTCACTTTTACTGCATGAATATATCCAAACCAATTTAGCTTCAAATTAATTTTAAAAAATCAATTTTTTCAAAATCAATTTTAGGCATGGCAATAAAACCCATACCCGCGGGTATCCGCCCAAACCCTACCCGCTTTGACGGGGAAAACCCGAGTTGACTGGGTTTGGGTTTGGGTATGGGTTTTCCCCGATTTCAAAAGATGGGTTTGGGGCGGGTAACAGGGACATTGATACCCACCCCGAACCCGTCCCCGAACCCGCCCCGCTTATGTTAAAATTATATTTTACCTCTTTAAAATTAAAAACTCTTAAAGAATCTCTAAAATTATATTCATATGTTTATTTTTTATTTTTAATTTGAGTAATAAACAAATGATTTTCTCTATTTCTTTTATTTATTTAAAAAAAATATTGTTAAAACAAAATAATTTTGGACTTTTAACCTTTTTTTTTAATAAAAAAGTACTAAAATACAATCATAATTCATGTGGAAAGAGGCGTAACGGGGATACCCGAACCCCGTTGGGGATACCCGATCCCCGTTGGGTAGGGGTTTGGGGTTATACTTTTTATACCCGCATGGAATTGGGATGGGTTTGGGGAAACCCGAACTTTATGGGTTTGGGTTTGGGGATGGCAAAATCCGCCCCCGCCCCGCCCCATTGCCATGCCTAATCAATTTTTCTGACGGAGCCAAACTTTAAGAGTAGCTTGAAGTTTGGAGGGTGGAATGGTCATTTCAAGAAGTGGGTCCCATGTTTGGTACTGTAAGAACACATAATCAGTTCCCATGTAACGGGGTTACACACTTACACTTGTGCCGACGCAGATACCCCAACGCGCAGAAATAGAGAGGAGGACATTACACGCGCCTGCCACACCACACGAAATCCACACTCCATTTCCAGCTTTCAATTTGATGTCGCGTGTTTAGAAAGAAATAGGAAAATTGTATGCATGTGATTCATATTGCCAATGTCAATAAAACCAACTGCTCAAGCACTAGCTAGGTATTTTATTTTTATTTCATTTGAATTAATAAGATAAGAATACCTAGCTAATATTTTTTGTTCAAGACCTAAATTATATTAAATTTACTAAAATTAAAGTAACAATTAAATTTATAGAAAAATAGTCCATCATTCATTTTTTGAATATGAGTTAAAATTACATTATTATTAATTGTTCTTAAAACATCTTTTTCTATAAATGTTGCAAGATGATCATTTAATTATTAATTACTCATCTTATTTTAAATTAACAATAATGTAGTTTGTACAATAAATTCTAAAAATATTTAAATTTCAATGAATCCTCTTGATGTTTTAAATTAACATTAACGAGAGTTAAACAATTACTAGTCTTTCTAAAAATATTTCAATGCTTCAATTTCATTGTTTCAAAATAAAAAATCACATACATCCTACAATCAATCGTTACTAATTTCAGAGCAAACTAGTAAAATTACCTTTGACGTCGACGAAGTATGACTAACGGAGAACAAGATTCTAAACAACGACTAACAAAGACGCAATTACTATTTTCTGGCTAGAACTGGAAGTGGTGGTGACGCCGTTGTGATGAAAGGAGAAACAAGGGAAGACTGAGAGTAAGACTAAGAGGAGAGGCGTGCTGGTTAATTAATTGTCTAGTGGTGAGGGAAAACTAGGGGAAGAAGAAAGGAAAAACAAAATGCGTAAAATGTTGTCGCTGACAGATAATTTGTCTCTAGCTATTCACTCTATTATAACAATGTTGTTTTCATATTTATTTATTTTTAAAAAATTGGACCAAACTGATGAGGCTATAGCCACGCTTAGCCTCAACATAGGTCCACCCATGTATATAAGTGTTCTTTTTGAAAAGGAATCCTCTCCCATTAATTTCTCAAAAGAAATCTTAACGGTCCATTTTGTTTTTAACAAGTGGTTCAATCAATAAAAAAATTGAAGGCAGAGATAAACATTGGATTTCCTCCTATGGGATTGTCACGGGAAACATAGTGAAGGAGCTCTCATAACGTGATAATCTAATGTTTGAATTTCAATTAAAAGAGGTATTCACATTTATGATCTAATTAGACTAAAAGTTGGTCCAGTGGGAGAGCAGTGTTTCACTGCATTGAAGTGAAGGGTTCAAGTTCTGTAAAGAAAAAAACTAACATAACATTGTAATATACTAACAACTAACAATTTATCATTAAAAAAAAACTCATATATACGTGTAACAATTTATTTTATTTTTTTGACTAAATATGTGTAACAATTTATGAATGTTGTATACTTGGTCAGAAAAATATTACAAAAGCCAGACATAACCCCACGTACGGGATCTAAAACAATATTGACCTGTAACCGAATATTATTGACAACATAGCAAATTATAGGAATGAATGATGGATAGATAATAATTACTCATATATTGTTTACTATTTTTGAGGTATAAATCGATCAATGTCTGGTCGATGTTTGATAAATTATTTTGAACAGTCCAAATTCTTTATAAATACAGTACTTGATTTTTGAACTATATTTATTCAAGTGTTTGTTGCATAAATGCTATGTTTACCAAATATTTGATTGACTAATGAATGCTTTGGCTTTTTAAGTTTTATTGACTAATACTTATATAGATCAATTAATTAAAAAAATTTATTATTTCTTATAAAAAGTAAGAGTGGGAGTAAAATTTTGTAAAAAATTCAGCAACAAAAAAATGTAAAATAAATAATTTAATTAACTAAGAAAATAAAATAACTAATAAAAGAAGGGGTGTTGTGAGAAGATTCTTCCAATTATGTACCAAAAAGCAGAAAAATAAAAAGTAAACTTCCAACTAAAGAAAATCAATGGAAGGAGAGAAACGCTTTGAGAATTTGAAAAGGATCATTGGTCTTCTAAAAGGTACTTATTTCTTTAATCTTTAATTATATGATAAAAAAGCTCATTTGACTTGGGGGAGAAGAGAAAATTTAGTGGGACTTGAGAAGATTCTTGCATAATATTCTTATTTGGCCTTATGCATGGTGCAAGGGCCACACTTTTTTTGATTAGTTTATTACTACTTTATTTGTACACATAAAAAGATTAGTTTCAAAACCAAAACCATCTTAACAATTAATTAAATAATTAATTGATTTTCTTTTTCCCTATGGACTATATAAATAAGGGTTAAATATGTTTTTGCTCCCTATAGTTTTTTAGAATTTCGTTTTTAGTTCCTAAAGATTTTTTCCCCAATTTTTAGTCCCTGAAATTTTATCAGTCAGTGTTTTTAGTCCCTACTTTTAATCAAACTCTTGTATACTTTCACATTTTAAAATGATATTTTTTATTCGTGTTTATAATAGTATAAGAACATCTCCGATAAAAATTTAGAATTTTTTAACATAAGATGAATTATTTATGAATTTTTATGTGCAAAAAATTAAAAAATTCATATTTAATTAATCTCTTGTAAAAAAAAATTAAAATTTTGTAAAAGTGATTCATCTAAAATACTAATCATTACCGCGGAAAAAAAATTAAAATTCCGAATGATATGCACGAGTTGAATGAAAAGTAGGGACTAAAAACATTGAGTGGAAAAACTTTAGGGATTAAAAAGTGTGAAAAAAATCTCTAGGGACCAAAAACATATTTAACCCTATAAATAAATACATGACTATAAAGCAATTTTAAACACTAGTAGTATTCCATCAAAATAATAATGGTGATGCTTAAACTATAAATAAGTTGGAAATATTTATAAAATAATCGATGAAAACAAATCACATAAGTGTGTGTATGTATATATATATATTGAAATTCTGACACCTACTGGGGACAAATGTTAAGACAGAAGCTATAGCACTTGTCGTATGTAATCAGTCGTAATGATAAGACAAATGCTCTAGCGTGTGTCCACAGTAGCATATAATAAACAATTAAAAACAACAGACAGAAAGCGTAAATAACACAGAGTATTGTTAACCCAGTTCGGCATAAACAACGACCTACTCTGGGGGATACCAAGCCAGCAAGGAATCAACTATAATAGATCTAGATCTAAGCCCTCAACAAACATACAAGTTTACGACTTATCTCATAGACTCTACCCGTGCTAACTCAACCTAGGAACTCCTAAGTTTGAGACCTCGTCTCACTTCCTTTCAATCACACACCCTGTGATTATAACAGTAATACAAACAATGTGGTTTCACTCACCAAAAACAAACAGTCTCCGTACTTAAAAGCTTAGGAGAAGTTACACAAATTACAACACAAAACAGTCCTATGCTTGCATCAAGTAGACACAAGAAAGGCTCACAATTAACAAGACTCAAACCCTAAAACTATATTCTTCAAATACGGCTTCAGTAGTCTTTAGGTTTCTAGTCTTCACATATATATATATATATATATGACCTGAGTTAGCATGGGCTAGGTCTTCATCTTAGGCTGTAATCTTCAGCTGTCCTTTTGCAAAGTCTAGCACACATGAAATGGAAAGAATCACTAGTTTCCATAAATGACGTAGCATCTTCTGGAAATACTTCTTGGTGCAGCCGCCTTATAAACCCTTGTTTAAAACGTGCACCTTGATATGCAAGTAAGACGAAAATAGTGCTTCAACGAATCTTCAAAGATATGGTGCGCAAATAGAACATTAATTACCGGCATGACAGATGTTGTACCCACATGCTACGACATCTGGTCCAACATCTTGCTAGAACTTGTTTTTGCAAAATGAGGCCAACATACAAAACACCAACAATCTCCCCCTTTGGCAAATTTTGGCTAAAACAATCTAAGACAAGTTATGGAGAGATGCAGTACATACCTTCCTTCAAGTCAACTCAAACACACAGCTAAGAAAGAAGATAATACATTGTCATATTATTTTCAAAAGAGGTCTTCAAGAGAAAAATAACGAACAAGCAGCATCAGAGGCATGCAACAGCGGAAACACACAACTTAGCCTCATAGAGTACAAGATAGGAGAGAAATAAACTCTCACAGACGTAAGCGCCATACAATCGTACCAGGAAAAATAAATTCCCACAAACATGAATCATCATAGGAAAAATAAATTCCTACGCCTCTGAGAAAAATAAATTCTCAGGTATCAAGTAAAAGTGGATTCCTTTAAAATAGTTATCATTTGGAATGACATCTGTCACATCACAACATGCATCATAAACAAAAAGATTCTACTCCCCCTGAGTTCATGCATATGTCACATAGTAGAGAATGCTCCCCCTCAACAGAGCATACATAAACATACCAGATACTTGCTCCCCCTCAAGCTCTGCACATACAGACATACATATGGTATAACATGTGTCACATCATCATCACGAACAGATACTACTACTATACTACTACTCCCCATTTTTAGCCATAATTTTGACAAACATAAACTTCATGCATAGATGGAAGAGAACATAAGTAACATCACATCAATGTACCATTATTACAGACCAGTAGCACATGCAAGTGCACAGAATATCATGAGCATAACCCTCAAAATAAAGAAGAAAAACAAAAATAAGAGCATGAACAGGAAACACAGGGGTTAACACATCATTCAAAGAGGCTTTCATCAGAGCCCTCAATCACAGGTTCACCATCACCAGCATCATCATTATCATTTCAAGCACCAGCTTCCTCAAGCTCTAGGGCCTGGATAACAGCTTCCAGCTTCTGGTCCTCTAACCCTTTGCAGGTAGCTTTCAGCTCTGCAATCATATCCTTCCTTGTCACCACTGCAGAAGACTTCTGGACAGATACTGCAGCAATATCAGCGGCATGTGACCCTTCAAACAGCTTACTGTGCAGAATCAAAGGAGCTTTCCTCTTCATAGGGAAGTCAGAGCTCCTTAGAATACCGGGTTGCTGATTCAGGATTATCCCACATAACAGGGTTGGAAAAGCAATAGGCTTCTTGATGGCCATACTGTCAGCATGCTTCAAGGTCTGATTAAAAATGTAATTACCATAATCATACTTTGTCTTGGACCCAATGATGTATATAAGCCTTGCCAGATCAGTAGAGATATCAGAAGTATGCACAGTGGGTACCCAATTCACAGTACCAATCTTATTCAAACATGCAAACTTCATAGTCAACTTGCTGGAGGACACCTTCTTACCCTTAGGCCACTGCTTCACACTCCCATTAGTGATTGCCTTAGCTAGTTCACTATCAGTCAGCTCCACTTCAGGGTTCCTAACATCATCCCTTTCCAGAAAGTTATTAATGATAGATGGGGAGAAATTAACACAAAGACCACGCACAAAAACCTTATGTAACTCAGGGCTTTGGGGGTTGTCACAATCTTCAGGGACATTTACAATAAATTCCCTCACAAGCTGTTCATAACAATCACCTAATCCCCACACAGTCTTGATCATATCAGCTTCTTCTATCAAGCTGACAATATCAGTACACTCCAGAGCTTATTTTCCAAGCTCTCTCTCTAGAGCTACCCTTCTTTGCACAACATAATTCCATTTTCCCACACAGCTAAGAAGATGGAATGAGATATTATCAATGGCAACTTCAGGTACATTAGCAGGTACCTTCTTGCCACCCACACTCTTTCTGCCAACAGAAGCTCCACCAGATGCTTCACCTTTAGTCACAGATACTTCATCCTCAAAATCAGAATCACTCTCTACAACCTTTCTCTTCAACTGTTTCTTCTAGACAACAGGAGTTTCAAAACGACTTCTTGGCCTTGGGGGACCATACATGGTTTTCTTGGCAGGTTTCTTCACTGATTCAACAACAGGAGACTTGGGGACAGATATTATAGCTTTCCCAGATCTGCTTCTCAGTATCTTAGCCACACCAGAACCATAGGTCTTCACCAAAGGAGTTTCCAGAGAATCTGTCTCCTCCACATCAATCACATCCTTCTCAGCCACCACAACTTTCTTCCCCTTATCAGTAACGCTCACAGTGTTACCACTAGCAGACTTATCCTTATCGCCAAAGCCAATCACATCTTCAGATTCATCTGAGGATTCCTCACCCTCATTATCCTTATCAGTCTTTGTCTTCTCACTCTCATCAGACTGAGATTTTTCAACAGTATCCTCAGCCACCACATCATCACCTGTCTTCTTACTGGCAGTACCTGTCTTGTTGGAACAAAATGAGTTTTATTTATAAAACACCCTAAGTTTTAATGATAACAAAGTATTAAATGGACAATTGGAATTACTAATTATTGATCTAGTGTGCAGGAACAAAGTAAAAATTTAAACACTAAGATCATCATTTTGACCTTCTGAAGACCACATCATGAACGTTAAGACTCTGAACGTTGAAACTCTCAGAGTCTCTGAACGAAGTCCTTCAGACGCCAAAAGTATACATGTCCTGAAGCTTGCGTTTTTCAGTCAGAAGAGAATGAAACGTCATTACAAGCTTTTAGTGACATTCTCTGAAGATTGACAGCTCATGGCTAATGAAATAGTACATCAACCTTATCTTCAAATGAAGCGTGTAGTACTCTGTACTATTGATTACTCAAAATGTTGAAGCACCATTTGAAAAAGACGAAGTAGTGAAATTGGTTTACTTCTTTTGGAAACCACGATCAATTCCATATCAGCAAATGCAAGTTGTAACACCCTAACTAATTAACTACTTGCGCTTAATAATTAATTAACATAAATATATATAGCAATTAGTCAGAGTATTACATTTTACGAGAAAATTGAAAAAAAACATTTAACACACATAACAGACATGCGTTAATATCGCAGCAGAATAACATATACCTGTCCTATTTATCTATTAAGCAACAAGTTCACATTGCTTACATAATAATTACTTCCAATTATACATATTCATTAAGTTCTCAATTATTTAGTTCCACAGACTAAATCCAAGCATTCATGGATATTACAAGTCATCATCGTAATAAAATCATCCGAATCATAAAATAACATAAGTCGGCGCAAAGGCCCCAAAAACAATATCCAAAGATAAATAAAATATCGGAAAATCCTAAGGTGTCACAAATACCAGAGCAACTAAACTAAATGTTTTTTTTCAATTTTCTCGTAAAATGTAATACTCTGACTAATTGCTATATATATTTATGTTAATTAATTATTAAGCGCGAGTAGTTAATTAGTTAGGGTGTTACACAAGTGTACTAACAACGGTCTTATCTCAACGTCTCAATCTACTGAAGTATATATAGAAGACTCAACTCTTGAGAGAAGACTACTGAACTACTGAAGAACTGAACAATTGAACTTTGAGAGCAATTTGAATTCCAAGCCATAGAACTGTTCATTCTTTGTAACTCTAAGCAACAATATCTTTTGATATTATTTTAGACTCTGAGCCTAATTCTTTGTATTCACTTAGGATTAAGTTTGAGTGTTAGTGAGTCTAGCTTAGAAACTTTCAGTCACTACTTAATTTGTATTAAGTTAGTTTTGAAGTCTCTTGTCTTGTGTGACTTGAGCAGTGTGAAGTCTCCTGCCGTGTGTTATGGAGCAAGTGTATAATCTTGTGTGATTATAGTGAAATCCCTTGGAAGTGCAAGGGGACTGGACTACTCTCGATTTGTGGGAGGAACCAGTATAAATCTTTGTGTGCACTCTCTTCTCTCTCTCTGTTTATTTGTGCATTGTGTTTATCTAGCTTTCTCTTATCCGCTGCATTTACTCTTACAAAGCTAGAAAAAGTTTTAAATTCTAAAAACACAATTCAACCCCCCCCCCTTCTTGTGTTTTTCACACCTTCAATTGGTATCTAGAGCTGCGGTTCTGTTGCTAATCACCTAACAATAAGACAGTAAAAGATCTGAAATACACTTCATGTCTGCAGAGTCTACAAACACCAACACTAATCTCTCTCAAGTTGCTTTTGACTACGACAACATGAACTCTACATCCAAACATGATTCAAGAAACAAGAAGGTACCAATATTCAGTGGAGATGCTTTGAGGTTTGAATAGTGGAAAGACAACATTTATCACTACATCAATGGGATTGATGATGAGCTATGAGATCTAATAGAAGAAGGAGTTTCTATTGATGGAATAGGTCCTGATGGTAAAATCACTCTAGCTCAGAAGAGGGCTTTATCTACAGCAAATAAGAAGATCTTTTCCAAGCACAACAAAGTGAAGAACATCATGATGTCTGCTATCTCACATGATGAATATACCAAGATAATGGATAGATCTACAGCTAAGGCAATGTATGACTCTCTGTGCGCAACATATGATGGGAATAGACAAGTTCAGAATGCAAAGGCAAGACTCTTTGGTTCAGCAGTATGAACTCTTCTCTATGAAGCCTGATGAAGACATTGAGACTATGTTTTCAAGGTTTCAGACTCTGGTGTCTAACCTCAGGGTTCTGAAGAAGAGTTATACTACCTCTGATCATGTATGGAAGATTCTCAATAGCCTAACTGATAAGTGGAGACCTAAGGTCACAACTATTGAGGAAGCTAAAGATCTAGAGAGCATAAGTCTTGAGTCACTCATCAGTAATCGCAAGAGCCATGAGTTGGTATTGAATGCTGATGTGGCTAAGAAGAAAGAAAGGTCAGTGGCTTTGTAATCAACCAGAAAATCTTCTAAAGCACTCAAGGCTAAAGCTATCGAGACTGATGAAGAATCTTCCCTAGATGACCAAGAGGATGAACAAGATGATGAGGAGTTTGCAATGTTTACAAGAAACTTTCAGAAATGGGCAAAGATGAACAACAAGAACTACAAAGGTAACAACTCAAGGAATAGCTCCAGTAAAGAGGAAAATAATTGCTTCAAGTGCAAGAAACTAGGACACTTTATTGCTGAATGTCCTGAAGCATCATCAAAGGATAGAAATAAAAAGTCAAGTAGCAAGAAGGAAAGCTACAAAAGAAGATTCAAGAAGAGTTTAATGGCAACATTTGAAAACTTGGAAACGTCCTCTGATGATGATGATGAAGAAGCGAATGTGGCTCTGATGGTGTCGCGGTGATTTTTGGATATCGAGTTATTAATTAACTTCGAATCGCAAATTAATATTCCACCACCGATCTTTAATTTATCCGAGGGAAAGGGAAAAAGTTCGAAAAAAAACCCTATTTTTTAGAGAACAAGGTTCGGGGGTTGGTTATACGAAGGGAAGGTATTAGCACCCTAAGTATCTATAGTACTCTATAGGAACCTCTTGTTTTTATTCTAACTTTGCGCTTTATTTTAATTGCTTGTGAAAATGTATAAGTATGGGAACTAAAGTGATGATAAAAAGAAGCTTAAAGTGATGAAAAAAGGAAAATGTTTTTGTTGATTTTATTGATTGGAGAGACAAGTCTCATGCCTACGTACCCGAGGGATCAAACCACCGTAGTTCGGGATAAAAAGCGGAGTGATTTGTTTGTTTAATTTTAAAGTTTTGAAAAAGGTTTTAAAAGATAACAAGAAAAATGTGAGTTTGATTTATTTTTTATTTGTGAAAGAAAGTCTAAATGATTAAGATTGATTTGAATTTTGATTATGAAAATAAGACGCGGACACTTGGTTTAAAATCCAAGGTTTATTGAGAAAAGGTTTGAGTGATAAAAGACACTTGGTTTGAATTCCAAGGTTTTTGTAAGAAAAAGAACACTTGGTTTGAATTCCAAGGTTTTAACGAGAAAAATAACACTTGATTTGAATTCCAAGGTTTTTGCGATAAAAGAACACTTGGTTTGAATTCCAAGGTTTTTGATAGAAATGTTTGATGAAAAATTTTGTGTTTCCATGATATTTCGGAAAGAAAATAATTATGTATTTTTTGAAAGAGGTTTTGACCTCATTTTTTTTTTAGAAGAAAATAGGTAATGGTTACGCGCGCAAAATGACACTAACCTAAAACGTCATAACAAATAAATTAAACGCGAAGACAATTCGCAATGATATTTTGATCAAAGCGACGCCTTCTCCCTCGGAATTTAACGTTACGCATATTGGCGGAAAGCGATAAAAAAATAAATATGCATGAGATGCAATGTTTTCATTTAGGGTACATTGGCCTAATCACACTCTAAAATCTATGCAAGAAAATAAATATGAAATGATGCAAGAGAGGGGGTATGCTATGCACTTTTATTTAGAATTTACACTTGGCCTATTTACATCCTAAATTCAAGAGCAAAAGTAAATCGCAATTAATAAAGCGATAAACACTCAATATGGCGACAAAAATAAAAGGTAAAAATGATGACTAAATGGATGTAATGAAATAAATATGATATGCATGGATGAATAGCATAAATAAATAAATATGAAACTTAAAAAGATAAAAATAAGCCTCGACATCATGCTTTACACGGCTGAACCAATAGCTAAAATAGCTTATGCCAAAAGCACTTATCTCATAAGCTTAAAAAATAAAGTTAGCAAAAAATAAGTAAAGGCATAAAGCAATATTAACAACTTTTAAATATCAAATAAATAGGAAAATGAAATAAGCCTCAACATCATGCTTGATTGGCTAAAATAATAGCTAAAATAGCTTATGCCAAAAGCACTTATCTCATAAGCTAAAAAAACAAAAATAAAATAAAAACAGGGGGGGTGTGAACAGGAAAACGAAATGAAAGGGGGGTGCACAAAGTAACAGAACAGTGAAGCCCAGCCCAAAAGGGCCCATCTGTGTAAGGACAAACAAAAAAAAGCCAGGATTAACTCTGGCCGTCTGATAGATCAGACGGCCCTGATCTAAATTTAAAAGGAAAAGATCTAGGCCATCTGATAGAGATCAGTGGCTGATAAGCGAGGGTGCACGGTGTGCTGCGATAGACACGCGCACACCGGATCGGGTTGGGGTATAAATACCCCTAACCCTAAAAAAATTCATTTTTCTCATTCTCTTCTCTCTCTTCTCACCGAGCTCTCCACTCTCTCTTCTCTTCAACCGCCGCCGCGGCGGCTTCCCCCCTCCTTCATCAAAAATCCATTTTTTCAAACAACTTCCAATATCAAAATCATACAAAAATCTCCCCTAAACTCAAATCTAAAACCAAATTTTACAAAATCAAACCCAAAGGTTCTAGATCGGAAAAAGAAAAAAAAGAGAAAAAATCAACCTTTTGCGTTTTGGTTCTGGATCTGTTCTTGTGTTTCGTTTTCTATGGAGTTTTGGAAAGAAAGGTTTGTTTTTTGTGTATTCTTTGATTCTGTTTTTTTCTTCGAAAAAAAAGTGTTTATTTTATTTTTTTTTTGTTCTGGGTTCGAAAAAAAAGAAGGGTTTTTTCTGCTTTTGATTGTTCTGGATTTGGGAAAATAGAAGGATTTTGATTGTATTTTTTGGGTGAAGTTCGGTTCTGGAAAAAAAATTGGGAAGAGGTATTTTGATTTTTTGTGTTTTTTTTTTATTGAAGATGAATCTGTATTTTGGTTCTTTCCTGAGCAAAATTCGTGTGTCCTGTTCATTAAGGGTTCTGTTCACTATATACAAATCTTGGGTTTGAAAAGAGAATCAAAAGGGAACAAAGATTTGAATTTGGACATACAGGTACACTGCCCTTCTGCTATCTGCAGAAAAAATGTCCCTTTGCTTGTTGGAGAAAGTTGACTTTCAATTTTCTGATTTTTTAATCAGAAAAAAGGACAAAATAAAAATAAAAATAAAAACAAAATAATTAAATTAAATAAATATAAAAAACGAAAATTAATAAAAAAAACAGAAAATAAAAAGGAAATAAAATAAATAAATAAATTAAAAAAAACGAAGATACTAATAATAACAAATAATGGTAAAAAATAATAAACAATAATAATAATAATAGAAAAAAGAATAAATATAAAAGAAACAACAAATGAGGTATTTTAAAATACCTCTCTGCCGAAATTTCGTCAGAAATGACAAAGAGGGCAAGAAGGTTTTAAACGCCGAACAAAATCAATCGGTCAAAAAATGGGGTATGACAGATGGCAAATGCTGATTCTGATGGTGACTCTAAACAAGACTCAGACTCTGAAGGATCAGATGCTGAAGAGTCAGAAAAGGTATTTCTAAACTATTCCAAAGAACAACTTGTGACTTATCTTTACATGTCTTTGGGCAAATTTGCTAAATCATCTTCTGAAATAAAACTTTTAAGAACACAAAAAAATTACTTAGCAAAGAAAGCTGATCATCTTCAAACTCTTTACAAAAATTCTTTGAATAAAATTCAAGAGCTTGAAAGTGGTTGCGCCAAATGTAACAAACCTAGTGATAAACATGAAGTTGCTCTTCAAGAGTTTGTTCATCGAAATGCCAATAAAAGTAAAGTTGCTTCTATGATTTATAGCATTTGTAAAAATAGAGGTGAAGGAATTGGTTATTCATATGGCAGAACATATGGAAAACCAAATTTTTCTGTTTGTTTAAAGAAAACCCCTGATAACCTTTACTCTACTTTTGTACCAACGAAAAGCAAAGGCAAAGTTGTGGTTGTATTAGATTCTGAAGGAACCTCTGGGGTCTGCAAAACAAACTCTGAAGTCAATTCAGAGGTTGTCTCTCAGAACCTCAAGGTGAGTGACTCAGAACCTAAGAATTTAGAATCTGAGACTATCAAGTCTAAGACTCTAGAGACTTTGGGACTCAGAAGCTCAACCAATCAGAGTCTGAAACAAACTAAGCTGGTGATTAATAATCAAAATAAAACTCTAGTATGCAAAGCTAATCCTAGATTAGAAGAGCACTCTAAGTCTTATAATGATCATAAATCAAAGCCTAAGATTCAAAATCAATGGACTAAGAAAACTGTTTTTCAAAGACCAAATTGTCAAAGAAAATTCTTTACTAGTCCAAAAAGCTTTTCAAAGGTACAAGATAGAAACAAAGATATGGAACTAACCCACCTGGACCCAGAAAGCAATGGGTACCAAAGTTCAAAATTGTCTACCATTTAGATCTTCCTTGTAGGAAAAATTATTTCACATCAGATGAATGGAAGCCTGTGATCAGCAATGGAAGAAAAGCTTATGTTCCTAAACATTACTTTACTTCCAAAACTGCTGACTTGAAGAAAACAAATGAGTATTGGAAAGAGCTACACAATGAGTGTGGAGAGTATTACTACAATGATTGACCTTGTTTATTCTACAGCTATCCAGTCTAAAAGAAAATTGTAATCATTCATGGTATCTGGATAGTGGATGTTCAAGGCACATGACTGGTAATAAGAAGATGTTCACATCTCTAAAACTTGAAGATGGTGGAACAGTGGGCTTTGGAGGTAATCAAAAAGGGAAAATCAAAGGTACATGTAATGTAGGTAATTCCTCCCTTTTAATTAAAAGTGTCTGGTATGTTGATGGACTTAAACACAACCTATTTAGCATAAGTCAATTTTGTGATAATGGGTTTGTGGTAACTTTTAATAAGGATTCATGTATTGTAATCAAAGATTCTGACCAATCCAAAGTATTCAAAGGAAAGATGATAGGCAATGTTTATAAAATCAATCTATCTGATTTGACAGAACAAGAGGTTAAATGTTTATTAACTCTGAGTGAAGAGAAGTGGGTATGGCATAAGAGATTAGGTCATGCTAACTGGAGGTTAATCTCTAAGCTTAGCAAACTTGATCTTGTTAGAGGCCTGCCTAAACTAAACTATCACTCAGATGCATTATGCGGTTCTTGCCAAAAAGGAAAGATTGTGAAAACATCTTTTAAACCAAAACATGTTGTCTCTACCTCTAAACCTTTAGAATTGCTTCACATTGATCTATTTGGCCCTATTAGCACAGCCTATATCAATGGAAAGAAATATGGATTAGTTATTGTTGATGATTACAGTAGATGGACTTGAGTTAAATTTCTTAGAAATAAGGATGATGCATATGATGTGTTTAGCAGTTTCTGCACTCAGATACAAAAAGAAAAGAACTTACATATTTTAAAAGTTACAAGTGATCATGGTGGTGAATTTGAAAATGAACTTTTTGAAGATTTTTGTGAAAAATATGGCATCTTACATGAGTTCTCTTCTCCTAGAACTCCACAACAAAATGGAGTTATAGAGAGAAAGAATAGAACTCTGCAAGAAATGGCCAGATCCATGATGCATGAGACTAACATAGCAAAATATTTGTGGGCAGAGGCTACAAACACAGCATGTTATGTTCAAAATAGAATCTATATAAGACCTATATTGAATAAAACTGCATATGAATTTTTTAAAGGAAAGAAACCCAATGTATCTTATTTTCATCAATTTGGTTGTACATGTTACATTATGAATACTAAAGTTCATCTAAAGAAATTTGATGCTAAAGCTTATAAGGGTATCTTTATTGGATACTCTGAATGCTCAAAAGCATACAGAGTGTATAATTCTGAAACTCACACAGTTGAAGAAACTATGCACATCAAATTTGATGACAAACAGCCTGACAAAGTGTCAGAGCTAGTTGAGAACTTTTCAGACTTACAGCTATCAGAAGATGACGACTCAGAACCTGAAGAAACATCAGAACCTCCTCAACCAATCTCAGAAGAAATTAATTCACCTCCTGAAACTCTGGACTCTGAAGACCATTCAGCACCTGAACTCATCAGTACTAGTCCAAGCAGAGTTGAACAACCAAAACATACTTTCAAATACAAATCCTCGCATCCTGAAGAGCTAATCTTGGGAAACAAAGACATTCCGAGAAAGACAAGATCAAGCTTAAAAAATGAAGACTCATTATTTGGATTAATATCTTTGGTGGAACCAAGTACTATAGATGAAGCACTAGTTGATGATGCATGGATTGTTGCTATGCAAGAAGAACTCAATCAATTTGAAAGAAATGAAGTATGGAGTTTAGTACCCACACCTTCCCACAAGAACATTATTGGAACAAAATGGGTATACAGAAACAAGCTCAATGAACAAGGGGAAGTTGTTCGTAACAAGGCAAGTTTAGTAGCTCAAGGTTATAGTCAACAAGAAGGGATTGACTACACAAAAACTGATGACTCCACGTCATTACTATAGTTCTACCTATTGCAAGACCTATTTACAAGGTTTTAGTACGTTTTTATTATATGTTTGCACAATAATAAGTGGAAGTTACATCAAGTACAAGGCTGCTGAAAGCACAAGAAAAGCAGAAAATTTATGAAGTCAGTCTGGTGTTTGGCGCGGGGCGCAGATCACCAGAAGCCAACCATCCCTTTCTGTTGTTTGGCGCGGGAGGCGGGGATCCTGCGCGGGGCGCGAGCGCGTAACTTTGGCCTATATATTTGAAGTTCTAAAGCAGAATTAGGGTACAGAATTTTACGGCGAAACGGCAGACTTTTGAAGGCGATCAGAGAACTTATTGTAATGCTTTCTTTCACCCTTGTTGATGTAATTTACTCTTTAATTATGTCTAGCTAAACTTCCATGATTGGATCTTAGGGGATTCTAATTGTTATTGTTCTTGAACCATGTAGTTTCATATGCTATTTTAATTAATTACGAAGTTAGTTTCAGTTAATTATTCCTTGTATCTAATGCTTTACATAATCCGATCATTTGTGTGATGATTTAAATAATTTGTTTTACTATGAGAATAGGAACGAATCATCGACCTATGAATAATTATTCAAGTGATTCTACTTAAGAGATTTCGTTGAGTTACTTGAGAATTTAAAGATTAAAGCGCAACTTCCTCCCGGATCATAAATCATCCTAAGAGATTAGCGGGGTGTATGATCAAGGGAGAGGATTATGTTATCAAGAGATTGAACATAGTTATTTATTTTAATCAAATCGTGAAACTAGTTTGTTAATTTGTTAAAATACATGAACTACCGAGACAATAGTAATTAGATGAACCGAAAAGGTCCAATCGCTTCTCCTTCTAAAGTCAAACCCATTTCCAAGTTTATTTTCGTAAACCCAAAACCTAGAAAAATCCCCCTTTTTATATCAATGTTAATCTACCTAAATATGTTTTCAAACTACAATTGTTGATTTATCACAATCCCCGTGGAGACGATCTTACTTACTCTTATTAATTATTACTTGACGGCAGTTTAGTACACTTGCTAAATTATTCATCAAGTTTTTGGCGCCGATGCCGGGGATTGTTGATTTATTTGACAATCCGATTGAACCATACTTAGGAGTTTTTTTTTATTTATTGTTTTCTATCGAAAAAAAAAAATATAAAAATTCTAAATTTTATTTCTTTTTCATTCTCTTGTAGTGCAGTTGCTTCTAAAGGTATTTCTGGTTGTTTATGCAAGGTAGGAAGAAGGTAGTCCGAGAACTGATTTTTGATCCGGAAATCGAGACAACAGCTAAAGCAAACATAAAAGCCGTTCGGTTGGCCCACCAGGCTGCCCGGTTAGCAAGTGGTACGGAAGAGATACTTGAAGAAGAGGTTCCTAGTCCAAATACTTCGGACAACGAAATCGAAAGCATGGCTGGAGTCGTTCAACCACCGCGAAGGACATTGGGTGACTATGGCCAGACAACTGATGGTCAGAATCCTAATCTAGGTTTTCAACCAGTAAATCCAGTTTCTTTCGGCATAAAGAATACGGTGCTCAATGCTCTTAAGGAGAATCAATATTCCGGAGCTGAATCGGAATGCCCTAACATCCACTTATCTCACTTCTATGAAGCATGTGGGTACACTGATCCACCTGGTATATCTGAGTCAGATAAAAGGTTGAGGCTGTTCAAATTATCCTTGACCGGAAGAGCAAAAGATTGGATTGATACCCTACCTTCCGGTACCATTACTTCCTGGGATGAGCTCGAGCTGAAATTTCGTGAGCGATATTTCCCAATCCATAAGTTCTTAGAGAGGAGGAATGATATCACCAACTTCGAACAAGGGGACTCCGAATCGTTATATGATGCATGGGAAAGGTTCAAGCTCTGTTTGAAGAAGTGCCCAAAACATGGGTTAAACAATCATGCACAGATGCAACACTTTACTCAAGGATTGAGGGCTCAGACCAGAATGTTGTTAGATGCATCAGCTGGTGGATCATTGAAGAATAAGGATGAGAGTGAAGCAAGGGAGTTAGTGGAGGCAATGGCTCAGAATGAATACAGAGTTCAGAATGATAGGGGAGCAAAGAAAAAGGTTGGCATGCTCGAACTTGACACTCAAACCGCTCTCCTAGAACAGTAACAACTGATGAATACTCAAATGGCGGCCATGTTGAAACACTTCACAACCACCCCAGCCCCTCAAATGCAAGTTAACGCGGTCCAAGATGTGAAGTGCGCTTTTTGTGGTAAGGGACATGCTAATGGTGAATGTTTTCCTGCAGGTTCCGAGCAAGCAATGTACCTATCTAACTTCAAGAAGAGCAGCACCACCGATAATCCATACTCGAACACCTACAATCCGGGTTGGAGAGATCATCCAAACTTTGGTTGGGGAGGAAATCAAAATCAATCTCAACAACAAGCACCGTCTCAGAACTCTCAACCAAGGCAACAGTCTCCACTAGAAGATGCACTTGCTCAATTTATCAAGGTCACTCAAGGAAATTTGGAAGAGATGAAGATTAGTCAAAACCAATTGAAAGCCAACCAGGAACATATGAAAGCCAATCAAGACATTGCCAACAAGAATCATGAAGCTTCTATCGAGAGCGTAGAAACTCAAATCGGCCAATTGTCAAGACAGTTTGCAGCTACTCAAAATAAGGGCTTTGAAGGTTCTACAAAGGACAATCCGAGGAATGAAAGTTGCATGGCTATCAACCTGAGAAGTAGAGAAGTTCCTTCACTGGAAGTTGTGAGCAAGAAGAAGGGTGAGTTGAGGGACGAAGGAGTGAATGAGAGTGAGGGAGAAGTTGAAAAAGAGTGGGAGACAGTGGCTGGATCTGACAATGAGAGAGATGCACTAGTTGAAAATCAGAGGGAGAAAAAAATAGTAAGTAATGAGAATCTAGTTGCAAAGAAGCAAGGTAAGGGTGTGGAGGAGAAAGAAGGCCAAAAGGAGAAAGAAAAGTCAATCCATGCTAAGTTACCATATCCGCGCAAAAAGAAGGCTAAGGAAGAGGATCCTACACAGTTCAAAAAGTTTATGAAGATGCTTCACAGCCTCCAAATGAACATTCCTTTTGCGGAAGCGTTATAACAGATGCCCGTCTATGCCAAATTTATGAAAGAACTCTTGACAAAGAAACGGAAACCTCTGGATGATGAGACGGTTAACATGACCGAAGAGTGTAGTGCAATAATTCAGAAGAAGCTTCCACAAAAGAAGAAGGATCCAGGAAGTTTCACCATTCCATGCTCTATCGGAAACTTGCATGTTAGAAGAGCCTTATGTGATTTGGGTGCAAGCATCAATTTGATGCCCTTGTCCATGAAGAAGCGCATCCCAGGTGCTGTAGCCAAGCCAACAAAGATGCAATTATCTCTTGTTGATCGATCAATTACACATCCATATGGAATTCTGCAAAATGTCTTGGTGAGATGTGCTGAGTTTGTGTTCCCGGTCGATTTTGTGATTCTAGATATGGAAGAAGACGCTGAATTCCTCTTTTATTGGGTCGACCATTCTTAGCCATAGGAAGGACTCTTATTGACGTTGAGAAGGGAGAGCTGATGTTCCGTTTATGCTTTCAGGTGTTTGAAGCCACAACATTTGGGGGACCAGTGCCCGAATGCTTCAAGGTGGATGTGCTAGAGGAGGTGGTAAATGATGCGCAAGAAGAAGAGTGGGAGCATGAAATTGAACTATTCCTTCAAAACTTAGATGATGAAGGCAAAGAAGAAGAACCACTGAATCTAGTGGGAGCATTGTTTACGGAAGCATTGAAGAAGGATGATGGTGCGTTGGTTTGGGATTCGGACGGAATAAATTCTCCCTTTTGCTTGCACAAGAAGACTAAGGAGGAAGAAGTCAAAACCAGTGGCGATGCTTACTTGTGTCGCGTCGCGAAAAACGCCCGGAGCGTGGGTACGCGCGAGATGAAACACAGAGCCGCCACCGAACTTTATTCATTCCCGTAGGAAAAGGAAAATATCGATAAAACCTTTGAAACAACGGAAAGATGGTCGTTGCAACCATTTCCGGGTTCGGGAGTCGATTATGCGAGGGGAAGGTATTAGCACCCCTCACATCCGTTGTACTCAACGGGAACCTCCTTCTTAGCTTAGGGTTAAAAAGTGTTCTCTAAATTTGTTTGCGTGATTTTTATTAATGTCCTGCTTTTATCCTTGTGTTGCTTTATTAAAGTATATACAAAAAGGGGGAAAATATTAGTTTTTTATTATTGAGCTCGACAAGATGTTGAATCTCGTGCCTACGTATCTCCAGGTGCAATGGAGAAATCAAAGCCCACGTAGTTCTCTAAAAAAAACTTGTGTGTTGGTCTTTTTTAGAGAATAATGTTTTAGTCGCATTTTAGTGGTTAAACGTATGCTTGTATGCTCGCGCGTGGGAGGCTTTAAGCGTTGTTTGTATCACGTTAAAATGGATAAAACATCCTTCGGTTTTTTTTAAGTTTTTTTTGTTTTTTAACATTTTTCTTATTATATTTGCAATAAAATAAATGCCTTAAATTAAACAAATGCACTAGATAAAAAATAAAATACATACCTGAACAGGGGGTGTAAACCCAAACAGTGGGGTGCAAGAGAAGCAAAAACAGCCAGCCCAGCCCAAGCATGGCCCATCTGCGTAAAAGAAAATCAACAAAAGGCCAGGACCAAATCTGGCCGTCGGATGGATCCGATGGCCCTGATCTGATCTGAGAGGGAAAGATCTAAGCCGTCTGATGGAGATCAGTGGCTGTGATGAAAGAGCTTATGGCGTGCTGCGATAGGCACGTGCACACAGGATCTGGTTGGGGTATAAATACCCAAAACCATCATATTTTTCCATTTCACTCTTTTCTTTCTCTCTCTTCACTCACTCTCTCTCTCACGTTCTCTCATCTCTCTCTGCTAGGGTTCATCAAGATGATGAACAAGGGATGAGTCTTCATCCCTTCCGGGAGACAAGGCCGGCCAGCCCAGAATCCGGCGCGGCGGCCGCCGGTCCGGTATGGTGCTACCACCGCGCCGGAACCCTAAAAATCCCAAATTCACCCAAAAATTCCAAATCTCTTTTTTAAACACTTATTTAACCCTTTTTTAAACCCAAATCAAACCCAAAAACACCAAGATCTAACCAAACAGTTCAAAAACCCAAAAAAGATTTGGTTTGTTCTGATATCCTTTTTTGTTTCTGTTTGCTTCTCTTTGTCTTTTCTTTGATTTTCGTTTTTTTCTGTTTGTTTTGTTTTGGTCTATTTTGGTTCTGGCGTTTGATTTGTGTCTGATTTTGAGTTGTAGAAGCGTGTTTTGATGGTTGAAAATGGTTGTGTTATTATGTGGATTTGGATGAGTTGAAGATGATTCTGTGGTGTTGGTGGTTTATGTTTGGGTTCTGGAGTTAATGATTTCGTGAGTGGTGGGAGGCGCAGCACTCTGCTGTTGTTGTTATTTTCTTTTCAGATTTTTCTCCTCGTCTTCTGATTTTTTGATCTTCTTTTTATAAGCAGAGGCAAAATTAGGGTTTGTTGTTGATGAGGGAACAGAGCACTGTTGCCACAGTTGTTGTTGTCTCCTCCCTCCTATGGACCAATGGATAATGGTGCAAACCTTGGATAAAAGGATGTTTCAGAGCAAAAAAATTTTGAGGACCAGGAGAGGGAGGGACGTGTTCTTCTGTTGTCCTCCTCTTCTTTTTTTTAATCTTTATTAAATAATTAATTAATAATAATAATAATAATAATAAATGAAAAAAAACATGGGGGGAGGGGAGAATGCAGCGTGGCTGCATCTTTTATTATTTTTTTTATTTTTTATTTTTTTTGTTTTATATATAACATATAATATTAATAATAATGATAAATAATAGTGCTAATGAATGATAATTAATGGTATTAATAATAATTATAAATGTAGTAGTAAATGATAATAATAACGATAAATGATAGAAATTTGAAAAGACATCAAATGAGACTCAAAATAAAAGTTGGACTTTTTAGTCAACTGAGTCGATCCAGACATTTATTAACAAAACGGGCAGACATAAACGCAGACAAAAATTGTTCAAAATTAAACGTCAAAAAGAACTTTGATTAAAAGAACAAAAACAGTTGGGCAAAATTTAGGGTATGACAACTTGGAAGGAGCAAAATTGAAATATCCTCCCTAATGAGGGTGTAGAACGTCAAGCCTCGGGACATTAAACAAGCGCGTAACCTCTAGGTCACGGACCGTCAAGCTATTGACGTTAAATGACCGCTGATTGGGAGGCAACCCAAGGTTAGTCTCACTTCCTTTTACTTGAATTTAATTTTGTCTTTGGTAAATATTTTGGCTATTTGAAAACTTGCGCACTATCGGAATGATTTTGTTTGAATGTTATTATAAGTCAGTTTTGTTAGCATCATGATTCATGAATTTGTGACTCCCTTAATTGATTGCTTTTCATATTTGATTGTGATTAGAAAAGTTGAGGAAATTTCACAAACATTGACCACTCGATAATCCGGCCAAGCCGCGAGAATTTGAGCCCAAACACATAAATTTTTCTTGTCATGAGAGATTACAGAACTTAGCTAATTCTCTAGAACTTGCTTTTGTTCTTTTAATTGATTGATTGTTATGAGTTACACACCGAGGCATGTTGTTTGTACCTTGAACCTTTTTGAAACCACCTTTACTTATATTATATCCTTCGTTAAACCCCATTTGAGCCGAAAGAAAAATGTTCTTTATTTGATAACCCAAGTTTGAAATTATAAAAAGAAAACAAAAAAGATGATTTTCTTGGAGTTAGGTCACAATACTTATGATTAGAGCACAATGCTCATCATTAAGTTTGGGGTTGCTTCTGGAATAAGCAATAAATTAAGTTTGGGGTGGGTACTAGAGAACTACAAAAAGAAAAAAAAATGAATGAACAAAATGGTGTACACAAAAAAGAAAACACCAAATGATATGTGAAAAAGAATTTTTTTTTTGATAAATCAGTTCTCTAGTATGACAATGCTTGAAATTAAGGGGGGAAAATGTTTGAATAATCCAATATTGTAAAATAGGTGATCTTTTAAACTTCAAGTTTTTCTACTTACCTTCCAAAAACATCCACCCTAAAACCTAAGCCCCGTTATAACCCCCAAGTCCTCTAAAGGTGTGAATTCTTATGCATGTTGATTAATTTCTAGAATGTTTGCAAGCCTATGGTAGAATGGCTATGTTTGTGTTGATTGAGTGAAACATATACCATCTTTAAACAGGAGAGAATGTGAGGGAGTGAAGTGATTAAAGCTTGGTGAATATTTGTGAAAAGTTCTTGATTTTTCGTTATAAATCTATGTGCAAGTAAATTCTTGATAGGGAGGATCATTGAAATGATAATTGTGGTATCTGACTTGATTGACTTTGATGCTTTGAATAAGATTGTTGATGATAGTGCCAGGTTTTCCGATAGATGAAGATATTCCTTGAGGACAAGGAAAAGTTCAAGTTTGGGGTTGTGACGACTCCACGTCATTACTATAGTTCTACCTATTCCAAGACCTATTTACAAGGTTTTAGTACGTTTTTATTATATTTTTGCACAATAATAAGTGGAAGTTACATCAAGTACAAGACTGCTGAAAGCACAAGAAAAGCAGAAAATTTATGAAGTCAGTCTGGTGTTTGGCGCGGGGCGCCAGAGGTTCTGCGCGGGGCGCAGATCACCAGAAGCCAACCATCCCTTTCTGTTGTTTGGCGCGGGGCGCGGGGATCCTGCGCGGGGCGCGAGCGCGTAACTTTGGCCTATATATTTGAAGTTCTAAAGCAGAATTAGGGTACAAAATTTTACAGCGAAACGGCAGACTTTTGAAGGCGATCAGAGAACTTATTGTAATGCTTTCTTTCACCCTTGTTGATGTAATTTACTCTTTAATTATGTCTAGCTAAACTTCCATGATTGGATCTTAGGGGATTCTAATTGTTATTGTTCTTGAACCATGTAGTTTCATATGCTATTTTAATTAATTACGAAGTTAGTTTCAGTTAATTATTCCTTGTATCTAATGCTTTACATAATCCGATCAATTGTGTGATGATTTAAATAATTTGTTTTACTATGAGAATAGGAACGAATCATCGACGTAGGAATAATTATTCAAGTGATTCTACTTAAGAGATTTCGTTGAGTTACTTGAGAATTTAAAGATTAAAGCGCAACTTCCTCCTGGATCATAAATCATCCTAAGAGATTAGCAGGGTTTATGATCAAGGGAGAGGATTATGTTATCAAGAGATTGAACATAGTTATTTATTTTAATCAAATCGTGAAACTAGTTTGGTAATTTGTTAAAATACATGAACTACCAAGACAATAGTAATTAGATGAACCGAAAAGGTCCAATCGCTTCTCCTTCTAAAGTCAAACCCTAATTTCCAAGTTTATTTTCATAAACCCAAAACCTAGAAAAATCCCCCTTTTTATATCAATGTTAATCTACCTAAATATGTTTTCAAACTACAATTGTTGATTTATCACAATCCCTGTGGAGACGATCTTACTTACTCTTATTAATTATTACTTGACGGCAGTTTAGTACACTTGCTAAATTATTCATCAAGTTTTTGGCCCAGTTGCTAGACTTGAGGCAATTAAGTTACTTCTTTCTTACGCTACTCATCACAATATTATTTTATATCAAATGGATGTTACAAGTGAATTTTTAAATGGTTATATTACTGAAGAAGTATATGTCAAACAACCTCCTGGTTTTGAGGATTCTTCAAATCCTGAACATGTTTTTAAATTAAAGAAATCACTTTATGGTCTGAAACAAGCTCCCAGAGCATGGTATGAAAGACTAAGTAATTTCTTATTAGAAAAAGGTTTTCAAAAAGGTCACGTTGACAATACTCTTTTCAGCAAATCCTTTAAAAATGACATTTTAATTATTCAAATTTATGTTGATGATATTATTTTTGGTTCTGCTAATCCATCCTTGTCCAAGGAATTCTCTCAAGTTATGCAGGATGAATTTGAAATGAGCATGATGGGAGAGCTGAAATTCTTTCCGGGAATTCAAATCAATCAGAACAAGAATGGAACATATATTCATCAAACAAAATATACAAAGGAGCTTCTGAAGAAATTTAACATGGAAGACAGCAAGCCAATGTCTACTCCAATGCATCCAACTAGCAGCCTAAGCAAAGATGAATCAGAAGGAAAAGTGGATCAGAAAATATACAGAGGTATGATAGGTTCTCTTCTTTACCTAACTGCATCAAGGCCTGATATTTTATTTAGTGTATGCTTGTGTGCAAGATTCCAATCAGATCCTAGAGAATCTCATTTTACTGCTGTAAAGAGAATCTTTAGATATCTGAAGGGAACTACAAATCTTGGACTATTTTATAAGAAATCAAATGGTTATAAGTTGATAAGATTCTGTGATGCTGACTATGCTGGAGACAAGATTGAGAGGAAATCCACAAGTGGTAATTACCAATTTGTTGGAGAGAATCTCATATCTTGGGCTAGCAAGAGACAAACTACTATAGGTTTGTCTACAGCAGAAGCAGAATACATATCAGCAGCCAAGTGTTGTACACAACTACTCTGGATGAAATACCAGTTAGAGGATTACAAAGTTAATAGTCACAATATTCCATTATTTTGTGATAACACTGCAGCTATACAACTTTCTAAAAACCCAATTTTGCATTCCAGAGCTAAGCACATTGAAATTAATCATCATTTTATAAGAAACCTTGTTCAGAAGGGTAGTGTAAATATTCAATTCATTGAAACTGAAAGACAATGGGCTGATATATTTACAAAACCCTTGGCAGTTGAAAGATTTGATTTTATTAAAAAACATCTGAACATGTCTTTGGTCTCTGAAGAAAACTAGCTCTAAAATCAAAATTGTGGATTCAGCATCTGAACATCTTGTCCTCTGAAAGGATGTTAGAAGCCAAAAAAAAATTTGTTATAGCTTCTGAACGTTGCTTGAATTGGTAACGGTCAGACTCAAAGTGTTACTGACAAGTGTTTTACATGCGTCAACTACTCTGTTACTCTTTAAAGCTTTTGATTGGTTTTGGTAAAGGCAGTTAATGACGAATTTCTCTTAATACAACGATTGTACTCCCTCGTTTTGTCTAATTCAAAGTTTTCAAAATCACTTTATTCACTTTCACACAAATCACTCTCACAACCAACACTTTTCATTTCTTCTAAGCCTCAGAACAATTTCTTTCTCTCCAAATTCCTAGCAAAACCCTGTTCTAAACCCCAGAAAATGGCAAGTTCATCTACACAATCTCGGTTTCCAGAAGACATTCCAATCAATATTTACTCTGAGGATTCTTATCTGAAGGATGCTACTATGGATCTTCGTTACGAAGAAATTCATTTGGTTATGGAAAAACCAGTTGATTTTGAGGCACTGAAAGTCAATGGGTATGACTATAAACATTTGTTTGTTGAACAAGGTTGGGAAAACTACTTCAATATGTTAAATGGTCCTATTTACCCTGATTTAGTTTTTGATTTTTGGAGAAAATGTGATGTAATCACAAGGGCAGATGCTAATGAGGAGCTTCAAAGAATAATTGATCAGAAGCCCATTGTGAACAAGGACAAAACTCGTGTTGAATTGGGTCTGAGATCAAGTATTGGAGGTTTTCCAGTTATTCTTACAAGAAGTAATCTTGCTAAGATGCTAAACCTTCCCAATACTGGGATTGTCAGACACTACACTCCTTCATCTGGGAAGAAGTTAGTTTACATTGCTGGAATGGCCAGTCAATGTTTCAAGGATCAGAAGACGGTTTCAAGCAAAGTCAGTCAAATGAACACTCAAGAGAAAATATTGGTTAAGATTCTATTCTCTTCTATACTACCAAGGGAAATAGGAACTGATAAATTGTCTTGAGATCATAGACATTTTATCTATTTCTTATCTACTAGAAGACATATGAATCTCTCAGCTTATTTATTCCAACATCTTTGTGAAACTATTTGTGAATCTCAAAGATATTCTAACCCTTCCAAGTTGATCTCTCATCCAAGACTACTCAACTACATTTTTTAGCAGCTTGCAATTCTTGATAGATTCAGAGTTGCTGGTGTATTTGATGATGTTGAGCAAGTCAGAGCTCCGATCTTAGACGCCAAGATTCTGGTTAATATGCATCTCAAGAGATCAGATAAACTCATTTACCCTCAACAACCTCTATTGGAGAATAGAGAGAAGTTCAGACCAAGGGAAGAAGATTTTATTTTTTATAATGAACCTCCTGAAGTTATTTGGGAATACATGAGGCTCATGAAGGAAAGGGGTGTTAAGGTTACAATGAAAGATATTGGAAGAGGAATTGGTCCAACTTTTGAACAGAAAATGAAAATGGTTAAAGAGGAAGTGGTCAATGATTATGAAGAAGATGATGTGGTTGAAGAGCTAGTTGTTGAAGAGAAAGTGCAAGAGAAGACATTCAAGGACATTCCAACCACTAAGGGCAACAAGAGAAAGAGATCAGATGCAGGTAATCTCAATTCTTTTCATTATTGTATTCCTATGTCTAGAGCAGCATCTACTCTCTCAACTTCTCTTATACCTAACCCATTAATCCTTGAAACTGTCCAACCATTGAATACTATATTTCACTCCGCACCTGCCTCACCTAGTGTTTCTACCTCATCCTCATCTGATTCAGATTCTGAACCAGATTTTGCTGAATTTATTGCATAATTTTCAAAGAAACCAAACACTGAAGCCAAGCATATTCCTGAGGAGGAAATAACTCAACCTTCAGCTGTTGTATCCCCTCACTCATCACCTAAAATTCTTACACCAGAAGAGATCCTGAACGATACATCATTCAGAGTCTATCCTATCACATAGACTCACCCTCTGACCAACCCAAAGTTACATCACCTGAACAACACCAACCAATTCCATCAGAACACAACACTCCAACTACATCTAAACCTCTCTCACCATCATCCAACCAAAACTTGTACACTTCAACTTCTATCACACAGTCACACTCTGAACCTTCATCACCAGCCAACCAAACTATGATGCTCATATATATTGGTAATGCAGTAATGAATAAAATTGAAATTGTGCATGATCAAGAGACTAGTTCTCTTAGTGGTCCAAGTCAACCAGATCCTGAACCACTACTTGAGAAGACTGATGAAGATGCATTGACAAAGATTCAGAAATCAATTGTACAGAATCTCACTCAACAAGATGCAATGTTTGACAAGATCATTGGGAATTCAAGAGAGACTGAAGTCCAACTCAATCACATTCTTAATCTCATCTTGACCCAAAACCCTTAGGATTCTCTTTAAGTACTTATGTCTTGTTACTTTTCCTTTATGTTTTTTTTTTTTACTTTTTGATAATGACAAAAGGGGGAGTAATATGTTGTACAATTGTAGTGTATTAATTTTTTTTAATACTGTTTAAATGGAATCTGAAACTGTCATTAAGAACCTCTTTTTCTCTTCTCAATCTAGTTATTTTTGCACTTATGTATGAACTTAAATTGATAAGGAGAGGAAATTAATAAACATAATTGTGTATTCATAGATGAAGATTATTAAGATTGTTCTCTTAATTGTTTTTATCAGACTTAGGAGTTGAGCTTGCAAACCTCATACTCTGAGAGTTAAATATGAAAATACAATTAAGTTTATCAAATTGTTTCTTAAACTGATTCAAGTTAATTATGGATAGAACTTAGGGGGAGCTTACAAACCTCAACAACCTGAAGTTGACATAATTAAATTAATTCAACAACAATTGTATTTAAAACTTTATGTTTGTCATCATCAAAAAGGGGGAGATTGTTGGAACAAAATGAGTTTTATTTATAAAACACCCTAAGTTTTGATGATAACAAAGTATTAAATGGACAATTGGAATTACTAATTATTGATCTAGTGTGCAGGAACAAAGTAAAAATTTAAACACTAAGATCATCATTTTGAGCTTCTGAAGACCACATCCTGAACGTTAAGACTCTAAACGTTGAAACTCTCAGAGTCTCTGAACGAAGTCCTTCAAACGCCAAAAGAATACATGTCCTGAAGCTTGCGTTTTTCAGTCAGAATATAATGAAACGTCATTACAAGCTTTCAGTGACATTCTCTGAAGATTGACAGCTCATGGCTAATGAAATAGTACATCAACCTTATCATCAAATGGAGCGTGTAGTACTCTGTACTATTGATTACTCAAAATGCTGAAGCGCCATTTGAAAAAGACGAAGTAGTGTAATTGGTTTACTTCTTTTGGAAACCACGATCAATTCCATATCAGCAAATGCAAGTGTAATAACAACTGTCTTATCTCAACGTCTCAATCTACTGAAGTATATATAGAAGACTCAACTCTTGAGAGAAGACTACTGAAGAACTGAACAATTGAACTTTGAGAGCAATTTGAATTCCAAGCCATAGAACTGGTCATTCTTTGTAACTCTAAGCAACAATATCTTTTGATATTATTTTAGACTCTGAGCCTAATTCTTTGTATTCACTTAGGATTAAGTTTGAGTTTTAGTGAGTCTAGCTTAGAAACTTTCAGTCACTACTTAATTTGTATTAAGTTAGTTTTAAAGCTCTTGTCTTGTGTGACTTGAGCAGTGTGAAGTCTCCTGTTGTTTGTTCTGGAGCAAGTGTATAATCTTGTGTGATTATAGTGAAATCCCTTGGAAGTGCAAGGGGACTGGACTACTCTCGATTTGTGGGAGGAACCAGTATAAATCTTTGTGTGCACTCTCTTCTCTCTCTCTGTTTATTTGTGCATTGTGTTTATCTAGCTTTCTCTTATCCGCTACATTTACTCTTACAAAGCTAGAAAAAGTTTTAACTTCTAAAAACACAATTCAACCCCCCCCCCCCCTTCTTGTGTTTTTCACACCTTCATGTCTTACAAGTATTATCACTACTAAATCCAGACTCAGAACATACTTATGCTATAGTGTCAGGATCACGAACCTGTTGGTCCAAAGATGCCTTAACATCTGACACAACATCAGATTTGGGAGCAGGATCAGGTTCATTAACAAACTTCAATATCTCTTCAACAATATTCCTAGTTTTCTCTGTCTCAATACTAGGTTAATTTCAACAAAAACATCACCAGTGTTAGGAACAACATCAGACTCCTTCACATCATTTGAATCAGGCTTATCTAGGGTTTCAGATTGACTAGATTTCCCTAAATTTTCCAATTCTACAGATTCTTCAACTACTTTTGTTTCAACAACACCAGAATCAGAGGGCAAAGCATTATTACCTATTAAATCATGGTCAGAAGCGCCAGCATCAGTCGCAACATCACTCAATTTGAATGGATTGTCAGAGTGATACAAGTCGGACATAGTTAAGCCGATCGTTGTCGTTGATTCACCACGTTTTCCTTTCGGCTTTGATTTCGAACCTTTCACAGAGACAAATGGAGACGATTCACTAGCTTTAGCGATTTTCTCCTTCTTCACAACGCTCTTTGATCGAGATGATCTGACTTTCAACTCCGATGCATGCACATCATCAAGAGGCGTAGCTTGTACAACTATCGCCGTTGATTGTTCCTTAGTTTTTGAACGTGTAGACTTTGATGGAGTAGAAGTTTTGTCTTCGACATTCTTGTTCAAAGGTACTTCGGTGGATTGAGACATGGTTTGAAGAAGTTTTTTGAACGGTTTAGAGATATTTGAATTTTTGAAGAAGACGAGAGGTTTGGAGGCGTAATAGGATTTATCTACCAAAAGAAACAATCAAACTGATGTAGCATGTGATGAAGTAGTTAAGGGAAGTTTTTAAGGTTTTCCCTAAATTAGCGTGTGCAACACAAGAGTGGAGAGAAAATATATCTGCTGCACGCTTTCAGACATTAACTGCTACAAATCCTCATGCAGGCAAATTCCTAATTTTCCCCTTATCTTCTCAAATTGGTTAGCATCTAGTGCTTTTGTGTATATATCTGCGAGCTGTTCTTCAGTAGCAACATGTTTCAAAAGTCTCTAATGAAATGATGACGAATATCTATGTGTTTTGTCCTACTGTGTTGTATAGGATTCTTTGAAATATTAATTGCACTTAGATTATCACAATATAATGCCATAGCATCTTGCTCAACATTATACTCCCTTAGCATTTGTCTCATCCATACCAGTTGTGAACAACTACTCCCAGCTGCAATGTATTCAACTTCTGCAGTTGAAAGAGACACACAATTCTGCTTCTTGCTAAACCATGACATTAGATTTTCTCCCAAGAAGAAACAACCTCCAGAAGTGCTCTTCCTATCATCAGCACTACCAACTCAATCTGCATCACAATAACCAATAAGTTGTGAGTTTTCACTATGTGAATACATCATGAGATAGTCACATGTGCCACTAATATACTTGAGTATCCTTTTCACTTGGGTTAAGTGACTCATCTTTGGATCAGCTTGGTATCTTGCACACACACCCATTGCAAAGCTAATATCCGGTCTACTAGCCGTAAGATATAAGAGACTCCTTATCATACTTCTATAGAGGCTTTGATCAACACTAACACCCTTCTCATCTTTTGTAAGCTTCAAGTGTGTAGGTGCTGGAGTTCTTTTGTGACTTGCACTGTCCATCCCAAACTTCTTAACAATATTCTTTGCATACTTACTTTGAGAAATAAATATTGTTTCATCCATTTGTTTTACCTGAAGGTCAAGAAAGAACGTTAATTCACCAACCAAACTCATCTCAAACTCTGACTGCATTTGTTTAATAAAATGCTCCACCATCTGGCTTGACATCCCACCAAACACTATGTCATCAACGTAAATTTGAGCTATCATCAATTTTCCATGTTCTTCTTTCACAAATAGTGTTTTATCATGTCCCCCTTTCCTGTATCCATGATTGACCAGAAATTCAGTCAATCTCTCATACCAAGCTCTAGGGGCTTGTTTTAAACCATATAAGGCTTTCTTTAACTTGTAGACATGATCAGGAAAATTTGGATCAACAAAACCTTTTGGTTGTTCCACATACACCTCTTCATTTAAGTACCCATTGAGAAAGGCACTCTTTACATCCATCTGGAAGAGTTTAAATTTCAGAATACATGCAACACCAAGTAATAACCTTATGGACTCTAATCTAGCTACTGGCGCAAAAGTCTCATCAAAGTCTAAGCCTTCCACTTGAGTATATCCCTGTGCTACAAGCCTCGCTTTGTTTCTTGTAATAGTTCCATTCTCATCAGATTTATTCTTGTAAACTCATTTCGTACCTACTACATTCATGTCTTCTGGTCTAGGAACTAGGTCCCAAACTTCACTTCTTTCAAACTGGTTCAGCTTTTCTTGCATGGCACTAATCCAGTAATTATCAGTGAGAGCCTCCTTGACATTCCTTGGTTCTATCTTTGACACAAAGCAGGAGTTTGAGAGTATACCTTGATTTCTTCTTGTAGTGATACCTTCATCTGGATTCCCTATGATCAGATCCTTGGGATGATTTTTCTGGATTCTGATAGAAGGTCCTTTACTAGCTGGAGTAATAGAAGTATCAAAGATAGAATTATCAGGTGTTACCTCAGATTCTTCTACACTTGCAGTCTCTTCAGGCTGGAATGCAAATGGTCCAGCATCTGGCACCACATCTGTCTTATGGTCATATGGTACATCATCTATCACCACATTCATTGATTCCATCATCACTTGTGTTATGGAGTAATACACTATGTAGGCTCTGCAGTTTGTAGAGTAACCCAGAAATATACCTTCATCACTCTTGGGCTCCATTTTCCTCCTCTGTTCTCTATCTACCAAAATGTAGCACTTACTTCCAAATACGTGAAAGTACTTGATAGTAGGTTTTCTCCCTTTCCACAATTCATACAAGGTAGTTGTTGTTCCATCAAATCCATATGTAATAGTTCAAGCACCTTCGGAGTAGTCAGCTGCTGCAGCTTGGGGTGTGGCATCTTTGTCTGCTTCCCAATTTGACACTCGCCACAGATGTTGCCTTCTTCAATCTTTAGTTTAGGTACTCCTCTTACTGCATCTTCAGCTATGACTTTCTTCATGCTTCTCAGATTTAGATGACCCATCTTTTGATGCCATAACTTGACTTCATCTTTTCTGGTTATAAGACAAGTAGAGATTTGAGAACTTTCTTCAGATACCCATAAGTAGCATTTGTCCTTTGACCTCACTCCTTTCATGATAGATTTACCATCCTCATTTAAAACAGTGCATTCAGAATTTGTGAAGTTCACCCTCATTCCTTGGTCACATAATTGACTGATACTTATGAGATTTGCAGTCAATCCTTCCACCAAAAGAACGTTCTCAAGTTTAGGAAACCTGTTTGCAGTGAGTCTTCCTATACCTTTGATTTGACCTTTGGCTCCATCACCAAATGTAACATAGCTAGTGGCATAAGCTTTGACATCAGTTAGATAGCTTCCAACACCAGTCATATGTCTGGAGCAGCCACTATCAAAATACCAATCATTTCTAGAAGATGCTCGTAGGGATGTATGAGATATGTGAGCAACATCATTTGCCTTTGGTTTCCATTCCTTCTTTGCATTGCTAGAATCTGATTCATACTTAAGATTCTTAAGTCTTTTAGGGAATCCATACAGCCTAAAGCAAAAAGGTCTGATGTGACCTTTTCTACCACAGTAATGACAGATCCAGCCCTTAGATTTAGGACTAGGTTTTGCAGACTGATGTTGTTGGGGATGTTGTGGCATCTGTCTGGTTTCAGTAGGATCATAGGTGTCTTTAGCAGGAACAAATGTGCTTGTAGAAGCAAGCTTTTTCTTTTTAGGGTAAGCATATTCTACTTCAATCCCCTTTGGTTTTCCAGGAACTTACCCCTCAACCAATATATCTAATCTCTCAGTTCCATTAATTAGAAGTCTAAGCTGTTTATTTAAAATGGTCAGCTTATAGTTCAGTGTGGTTACCTCATCATTAAGAGCAGATGCCTCAGACATATGATTTGCCTTCTCAGATTGCAGTTGAACTGTAAGTTGTGCAATTTGAGACTGATGCTTCACCTTCTCAGTTTGCAACTGATCTATAGTGCTTTGTTGCTGCTGACACACCTCTTCACTTCTATGACACATTTCTTTATAAGATGCAGCTAACTGATCAAAGGTCAATTCTTCATCATCTGATTCGGATCCAATGATTCCATTTAAGGCAGTGATATGATTTGCAGATTCAGAGTAATCATCATCTTCAGAGTCATCCTCATCAGAGCAGGTGACAACCATTACCTTCTTCTGTTTCTTCAAGAAGGTTGCACATTCAGTTATGATGTGTCCATACCCTTCACATTCATGGCATTGAACACCTTTTTCTGTAATAGTCTTTTCTTCAGGTCTAGGCTTTCTTACACTATTAAACTTTCTGTTACTATCAAAAGTGACGTCTTTAGCATTTATCCTGGGTCTTCCATCCATCTTCTTTAGTATCTTGTTGAACTGCCTCCCTAGAAGTAACATGGCTTTGTATAGACTTTCATCAGGTTCCAGGACATTTTCTACTTCCTCATTCTCAGTGGTGCTGGATGCAAGAGATATACTCTTCTTTCTCTTTTCAGTTTTCTCTTTAGCAGCCAACTCATAGGTCAGTAATGAACCCACTAAGTTTTCAAGTTTCATCATGCCTATATCGTGCACTTCTTCTATGGTAGTAACTTTCATATCAAACATCTTAGGCAGGGATCTAAGCATTTTCCTTACCATCCTTTCCTCACTTAGCTTTTCTCCTAAGGCATCAAAGTTGTTAGCATACTCCAAGATGGTCATGTGGAAATCATGAACAGATTGATCTTCACCCATCATTAAACTCTCAAACTTGACAGTCAGAAGTTGCAGCCTTGAATTTTTCACCTTTGAAGTACCTTCATGTGTAGTCATTAGAATTTCCCATGCTTTCTTAGCAACTGTGCATTGTTTGATCATACGGAATATGTTCTTGTCCACAACATTGAATAAGGCATTCAGCGCCTTGGAATTGCCATGTGCAAGTTCATCCTCTTCTTTGGTCCAATCCACTTCTGGTTTTAGTTCACCTGTGGTTTTACCATCTTTGTCACGTATCACTGGATGCTCCCATCCTGTCAAGATAGCCATCCATGATTTACTATCAAGGGATTTGATAAATGCCACCATTTTGGATTTCCAGTAATCATAGTTCGATCCATCCAGAAGCGGAGGTCTGTTGACATAGCCACCTTCCTTGTCCATTATGCCAGGAAGTAACTTCCCTGGTCCTCACCCACGCAGAACAGGGTGTCTGCTCTGATGCCAATTGAAATTCTGGCACCTACTGGGGACAGATGTTAAGATAGAAGCTGTAGCACTTGTCATATGTAACCAGTCGTAATGCTAAGACAAATGCTCCATCATGTGTCCACAATAGCATATAATGAACAATTAAAAACAACAGACAGAAAGCGTAAATAACACAGAGTATTGTTAACCCAGTTCGGCGTAAACAACGACATACTCTGGGGGCTACCAAGCCAGGAAGGAATCCACTATAATAGATCTAGATCTAAGCCCTCAGCAAACATACAAGTTTACGACTCATCTCCTAGACTCTACCCGTGCTAACTCAACCTAGGAACTCCTAAGTTTGAGACCCCGTCTCACTTCCTTTCAATCACACACCCTGTGATTATAACAGTAATACAAACAATGTGGTTTCACTCACCAAAAACAAACAGTCCCCGTACTTAAAAGCTTAGGAGAAGTTACACAAATTATAACACAAAACAGTCATATGCTTGCATCAAGTAGACACAAGAAAGGCTCACAATTAACAAGACTCAAACCCTAAAACTATATTCTTCAAATACGGCTTCAATAGTCTTTAGGTTTTTAGTCTTCACATATATATATATATATATATGACCTGAGTTAGCATGGGCTAGGTCTTCATCTTGGGCTTTAATCTTCAGCTGTCCTTTTGCAAAGTCCAGCACACATGAAATGGAAAGAATCACTAGTTTCCATAAATGACGTAGCATCTTCTGGAAATACTTCTTGGTGCAGCCGCCTTATAAACCCTTGTTTAAAACGTGCACCTTGATATGCAAGTAAGGCGAAAATAGTGCTTCAACGAATCTTTAAAGATATGGTGCGCAAATAGAACATTAATTACTGGCATGACAGATGTTGTACCCACATGCTACGGCTACCCACATGCTACGGAATCTGGTCCAACATCTTGCTAGAACTTGTTTTTGCAAAATGATGCCAACATACAAAACACCAACAATCTCCCCCTTTGGCAAATTTTGGCTAAAACAATCTAAGACAAGTTCTGGAGAGATGCAGTACATACCTTCCTTCAAGTCAACTCAAACACACAGCTAACAAAGAAGATAATACATTGTCACGTTATTTTCAAAAGAGGTCTTCAAGAGAAAAATAACGAACAAGCAGCATCAGAGACATGCAACAGCGGAAACACACAACTTAGCCTCATAGAGTACAAGATAGGAGAGTAATAAACTCTCACAAACGTAAGCGCCATACAATCGTACCAGGAAAAATAAATTCCCACAAACATGAATCATCATAGGAAAAATAAATTCCTACGCCTCTGAGAAAAATAAATTCTCAGGTATCAAGTAAAAGTTGATTCCTTTAAAATAGACAAGATGCCACCTATTAACCAATCGAAAAATACAAAAGAGGTATTAACTCATATACCACCTATAAACCAAAACCAAAAGATAAAGATTATTTGACATATGCTTCCACGAAACATAATGTTATTACGAGTACGACATATGCTAAAGGAATACACATTTCCACGGAACATAATGTTATTACGAGTACGACATATGCTTCACGAAACATAATGTTATTACAAGTACGACATATGCTTCAAGTAGTTGCTAGCCAAATGACATGACGAGTTTTAGCATGTCTCTTGCTCTTTAGCATGTCTCTTGTTATTACGAGTACGACATATACTTCACGAAACATAATGTTATTACAAGTACGACATATGCTTCAAGTAGTTGCTAGCCAAATGACATGACGAGTTTTAGCATGTCTCTTGCTCTTCAACAAATCACCAAAAAGAATTGAAATGCTTCCACCCTTCCTCAAAGGAGATGAAATTCACATTCAACAATTTATAAACTTGCTTCCGAATTTGAATTGAGACGGAGCAATTAAAAAATAAATGATTGATGTCTTCTTCTTCTCTAAAACAAAATGCACAACAAAACTCTCCCGGATTACTAATAATTCTTTTTATTGCGAAAGTCATACGGGTTAGAAGTCTTATTAATAACAATCTTCATCCAAAAATACTCACTTTAGAAGGAACATCATTCATCCATAAATCTTTGCAACGTATCTACCACATTACTATTAATAGTCAAAGGCGAGTCATGGTTTTGCAAAAAACAATATGTTAAATTTACCAAAAATATACCAACATGGTCCGAGAGCCATTTTTTATGATGCGAAGATCCGAATAAGCCTTCTTAGGCCTAATATCTGCTAGCAATAACGACAACATATTTGGGTCTTCAATAAAAACTAATAAACCGTTAATCTTGATGAGTCTCAAGAACATATAAAATGATTTTCAATTTTTTTTCAAAATTTTTATGGATGATCTATATAATATAAACTTTCAATCTAACAGTAGATTTTGTAAAATTCGTATTCGTTATAATAATAATCGCAACTTGTACATGGTGTACCATTTGGGTCACTTGTGCACATTAGAACTTGTCGTGTTAGAAATCTATATAGCAATTGTTGTGAATTTGGTTAAATCACACCAATAACCTTAGTGTGTGGAGCAATTCGATTAAAGCAATCAAAATATGTGACAATGAGTAATAACAATACTAAACAATTAAACCGTGAAAACGTAAAGAACACAATCACAATTGTTTACCCAGTTCGGTGTTAATGAACCTACTCTGGAGGAGAGGGCAGCTCTCCTTTTCCAGTATCAAACTTTGTTCCTCCTTGGTTACAATAAGATTCTCACAAAGGTTACAAGAATTGGAAACCCTAAATCTACCCTTGTCCCAAATCTCTTCCCGTGACCAAGAGATTTCAATGATATGTGTTTACAAGATGAAAGGGGTGATAACCAACCCTAAGAAATAATCCTAGCATTTTGTTGTTTGAGAAAACCCTCAAAAAAACCTCTTTTTTCCAGTGACGGCATAGCAGAAAACGCAACCTGTATAAATAGGATCGCGCCTTTGCGCCCCGCGGTAGGGTAGCTGCGCCGCGCGCCAACTACCAGAGCCAAACCCAGAAAATCTCTGGCAGTGGCGCCAGGCGCCATGCTTGCTGCGCGCCGCGCCAAATGACAGACCAGCCACCAATTTTCTGGTTCTTCAAGTTCAAGGTAATCCCAACAAATCTCCACCTTGCCTTTAACTTGATGGTGGTGCCAACTTCCCACCGACCACCATGCTGCCCTCTCCGATCTCCGTCTACTCTTCGAAATTGATTAAGTCCAAGCAATGCTTGAAGTTAACCCTTGGTAGTGATTTGGTGAACATATCCGCCGGATTCTCCTCCGATGCCACCTTCTCCACTATGATTTCCTTGGTCTCAATCATATCTCTAACAAAGTGCAACCGGATGTCAATGTGTTTTGTCCTTTCATGATACACTTGATGATTCGCTAAATGAATGACACTCTGACTGTCACAATGTATCTTCACACACCCTCGACTGATCCCCATTTCTCCAATCATACCCTTCAGCCATATAGCTTCCTTGACTCCTTCAACAAGAGCTATATATTCCGCTTAAGTTGTTGACAAGGCTACAACTGATTGTTGATGTGCCTTCCACGTTACCGCTGTACCAAATAGAGTGAATACAAAGCTGGATAGGGACTTTCTAGTATCCACATTGCCCGCATAATCCGCATCCACATAACCCTCCAAAGCATCTCTTCCTGGATCAGTTCTTCTATACTTCAGACCTCCCTTCAAGGACCCATTCAAATACCTCAGAACCCACTTCAAAGCTTGCCAATGAACTTGGCCCGGATTTGCCATAAACCGACTTACCACACTTATTGCATATGATAAATCAGGTCTACTACAAACCATGCCATACATAATGCTTCCAACTCCACTTGCGTAAGGGGTAGTTTCCATCTTCTTTCTTTCATCCTCGGATTGAGGACACTGTTTTATTGACAACTTTGAATGGTGACCAAGTGGTGTATTCACTACCTTAGAATCTGTCATTCTAAACCGCTCCACCACTTTCTTCTAGTAACCATACTGAGATAGGAATAACTCTCCTTTACTCCGGTCTTTCACGATATCCATACCAAGGATCCTCTTTGCATTACCAAGATCCTTTATCTTAAATTCACCATTTAGTTTCTCCTTGAGCTTTAGAATCTCATGCTTCTCAGAACCTGCAATAAGAATATCATCTACATAAAGAAGAATGTAGAGAATGATTTTCTCATTCCTCTTCATCATGTACACGCAACTGTCATAGTTGCTTCTCACGAATCCAGCCTTTAATAAGAAATCTTCAAACCGACGATACCACTGCCTTGGACTTTGCTTCAACCCATACAAAGATTTCTTCAACAGACATACTTTAGAACTGTCTTCCACAAAACCTTCAGGTTGTTGCATGTAGATGGTTTCTTCTAACTCTCCATGTAAGAATGTGGTTTTCACATCCATGTGTTCCAACTCAAGATCATACTGGTTCACAATAGCCATAAGTACCCTTATAGAACAATGCTTCACCACCAGTGAGAAGATTTCGTTGTAATCAATCCCCTCCACCTGAGTGAAACCCTTTGCTACAAGTCTCGCCTTATACCTTGGTGCTTCAACTCCAGGAATGCCTTCCTTTTTCTTGAACACCCACTTGCTACCCACTACCCTTTTATTTTTAGGTAATGGCACATGCTTCCAAGTTTGGTTCTTCTCCAATGATAGCATTTCCTCATTCATTGCCTTCAACCAGTCCTTGCCCTCTATGCTTTCTGATGCTTCCCTGAAGTTCTTTGGTTCCGAGTCTTGCACCTCTTCAGCTGCATTCAAAGCATAACAAATAAGGTCAACATAACCGTATCTATTACGTGGACGAATATCTCTTCTTTCCCTATCTCTAGCTAGTTGATAGCCAGAAGTAGATGTTTCATCACTTCCACTCTCTTCAGGGACTAGAGTCTGCTCCTCTGTTCCCTCCTTATCAGTGAAAGGCTCCACCTCAAACTGGAAATTCTCCACCCCTGTTTCTGGACTTGCATTCAGGTATTTGCACTTCATCCCCATCCGGGTCTCATCAAAAGTAACATCCCTGCTTATTATAAATTTTATTCCTCCCGGTCTCATCTTCCACAGCTTGTAACCTTTCACACCATCTGGATAACCAATGAACACACACTTCACAGCTCTAGCATCAAGCTTATCTTGTTTAACATGAGCAAATGCTAGGGCTCCAAAGATTTTCAAGTTGGAGTAGTCTGCCGGCTTGCCACTCCAAACCTCCATAGGTGTCTTTAGATCAATTTCTGTTGATGGACATCTGTTGATCAAATAGGCATCAGTGTTAACTGCCTCTCCCCATAAACTCTTGGGTAATCCAGCTCCCAACAGCATACACCTCACCCGCTCCAACAATGTCTTCTTCATTCTTTCAGCAAGACCATTCTGCTGCGGTGTGTATGCTACGGTTTTATGCCTCTTTATACCTTTCTTCCTACAAAACTCATTAAATTGCTCTGAAACAAACTCCAGGCCATTGTCAATTCTTAAAACTTTCAGTTTAGTTCCAATTTGATTTTCTATCAAGGTATGCCATTCTTTAAACTTTTCAAAAGCATCACTTTTATTTTTAATGATGTGCACCCATACCCTCCTAGAATAATCATCAATAATTCTAAGAAAATAAGAACCTCCACCATGAGTAGGAACCGACGCTGGACCCCAAAGGTCCGAGTGAACATACCCAAAAGGTCTACTAGACTTATGAACTCTCACCCCAAACTTCACCTTGTGTTGTTTTCCTAGTGTACAGTTATCACAAAAGTCTAGCTTGTTCAATTTTTCTTGCCCTAGTAAACCTTGTTTAGCTAGCTCAACTAAACCTCTTTCACTGACATGCCATAGCCTCAAATGCCATAGTTTAGTTATGTCTGCATTTTCAACACTAGTTACCAATGCATTAGAAATAACGGTGGAACCTTCTAAAATGTAAAGACCATTCATTTTAGACCCTTTAGCTATTACTAATGCACCATGAGAAATTCTCATCACACCACGTTCAATTCTAGTGCAATACCCTAGATTATCAAACATACTTATCGAAATTAAATTTCTCTTAAGTTCAGGGATATACCTCACATTTTTCAAAAGAAAGTCGCGGTCATCATACATTTTGAGACGAATAGAACCTGTACCTTGAACCTTGCACGCCTTATTGTTACCAAGACGCACAACTCCACCTTCTTTCAATTCCAAGGTTTCAAAGTACTCCTTTCTTGGACAAATGTGATAAGAGCATCCGGAGTCCATGACCCAGCTCTTCTTCGGTTCCCAACTAGTAACTGTCAGTGCACCTGCACTTTCATAACCTTCCTCTTCACTAACAACAATCTGAGCTAACGAACTATCACTGCCCCTTCTCTGAGGACAGTCCTTCTTGAAGTGACCCGGTTCATGACAGTGATAGCATTTGAACTTGCTACCACCATCACCCTTTGTCCTAGACTTAGACCTGTGCTTCTTCCCTTTCCCTTTACCTCTGTTCTCACTTCTGCCCCTTGAGATATTCAAGCCTTCTCCACTATCATCAATCTTCAATTCATTGAGCTTTGTCAGCTCCTTTGTTCTCAAAGCCGCTTGGACTTCATCCAAGGTGATAGTGCCTTCTTTGCCATATAGCAATGCATCCTTGAGATGCTCAAGAGACTTAGGTAAAGCACACAACAGGTGAAAAGCATGGTCCTCATCTTCTATCTTCACATCAATGTTCGCCAAATCATCGATAATTTTATTGAACTCTGATAGTTGCTCCGATACCGATTCATTCTCCACCATACGGAAGAAATAGAGTTGTTGCTTCAGACACTGCTTATGTGCCAGGGACTTAGTCATATATAACTTATCAAGTTTGACCCACATAACAACTGCACTTTTCTCTTTGGCCACTTCTCTCAGCACCTTGTCTGCAAGACACAAGATGATAACACTTAATGCTTTGCCATCCATCTCGGCCTTCTCCGTGTCTGAGAGAGTATCCGGCATGGCTGCCACTCCCTTCAACGCCTCATCGCACTTTTGTTGAGTAAGTATTACCCTAACCTTCACCTTCCACATATTGAAGTCGTTACTCCCATTGAACTTCTCAATGTCCCACTTAGAACCCATGATACTTTAATCGTTTGATCCTTCTCACGGTGGGCGCCAATTGTTGTGAATTTGGTTAAATCACACCAATAACCTTAGTGTGTGGAGCAATTCGATTAAAGCAATCAAAATAAGTGAGAATGAGTAATAACAATACTAAACAATTAAACCGCGAAAACGTAAAGAACACAATCACAATTGTTTACCCAGTTCGGTGATAATGAACCTACTCTGGGGGAGAGGGCAACTCTCCATTCCACTATCAAACTTTGTTCCTCCTTGATTACAATAATATTCTCACAAAGGTTACAAGAATTAGAAACCCTAAATCTACCCTTGTCCCAAATCTCTTCCCGTGACCAAGAGATTTCAATGATATGTGTTTACAAGATGAAAGAGGTGATAACCAACCCTAAGAAATAATCCTAGCCTTTTGTTGTTTGAGAAAACCCTCAAAAAACCTCTTTTTTCCAGTGACGGCATAGCAGAAAACGCAACCTGTATAAATAGGATCGCGCCTCTGCGCCCCGCGCCAGGGTAGCTGCGCCGCGCGCCAACTACCAGAGCCAAACCCAGAAAATCTGTGGCAGTGGCGCTAGGCGCCATGCTTGCTGCGCGCCGCGCCAAATGACAGACCAGCGACCAATTTTCTAGTTCTTCAAGTTCAAGGTAATTTCTAACAGCAATATATACAATGCCTGAATTTTTAGTGGGGGCAAGTGACCCCATACCCTTTGCTGTGTATCCGTCCCTAATGAAGACATTACTTTATCATCTTAGAGGCAGGGTAATATCAACAAGTATTATGACGTTCAAATCGGTATAAAAACCAATAAGAGTGTAGAGGCAATGATATAAAACTTGTGTATCTTTTCATTGGACATGAGACAATCTATTTATAGTAGATAAGATGAATGATCTTAGGAGAACGTTAACGCACAATTAGTGGGGGATCTTGCAATGGACCATTTGCTTTATTTATGCTCTTAAATTGGAGGGAGGGATGTTGTAGCTCCACAGGGCTCACAAGTGGGACTCTTTGGATAAATCCCTCGTAAACTGGACCTCCGATTTCTTAATGGATTGAGTCATGGCCTAATTCAAAATAATTGTTACTTTGAAAATTTAAGACATTTTTTTATCAATAATATTATATCGGTTACTACTGAATCAAGTAGTAAGTTACTACTTGATCCAGTGGCAGCATAGGCGCCCCTTCACGAAAGAGTTTCGAGTTTGAAATCTAATAGTTATCGATAATAAATTAGTCTAAGTGTAAGAGTTTTGGTTCTCTTAAGCATGTGGTCAGAGGTTTGATTCCTAGCTCCTGCGTATGGAGAAAATTCGGTTTGAAAAAGAGAACTCGCCTTATGCCTCTACGGGTGCTCCGTAAAATATTAGTTATCGAAAACATCGATAGAAATTTCGTATTAATATCATGATATATAATTTAAAAGAAGGCTAGTTTCACTTTCAATTTTGTTTTCGCTTCGATAAAGGATTAATTTGTCATATAATAAATGAGAAGAAAACAAAACATATAATCACCCACTACACCTAAACTGTTCGGCCCAACAAATAATTTTATGAAAGCTACTCTTCCGGCTCCGTATTGTTTTTATACCCCAAAAACTCTATTTTGCCCTTGTAAAAATTTCCAGGACGCAAAAATTGAAATTTTTCTAGTTCAAATTTAGGAAAATTTCGGTTTATATAACCTGAAATTATTTTTCAAGGCAAAAAAAATTCGGTTTTTAAAAACCGAAATTTTTAACGAAGGGCAAAATAGGAAAATCCAGGGATTTTTTAGGGGTATAAAAGAGACACGGGGGTGGAAGAGTAGCTTTCTAATTTTATTCTTTAAAAAACTAAATTTTACTAAGGAAACTACGGCCCAACAACAATACAACTTAGTTACTCCCTCCGTCCCATATTATAAGGAAAAAAAAATCACTTTTTCTTGTCCCAAATTATAAGCAAAAAAAATCAACTTTTATCATTTTCAAGGTTTACTTTTACTTATTTTCATAAAATTAAATGCAAATTGCATTTAATTTTATAAGCGAAAAAAAATGACTTTTTCTTGTCCCAAATTATAAGCAAAAAAAAAACTAACTTTTATCATTTTCAATGTTTACTTTTACTTATTCTCATAAAATTAAATGCAAATTACATTAATTTACTCTCTCTCTTCTTTTTCCCATAATCAATAACCAATAAAAATTCTTTTTACATCTTCTGTTGGAATAGAAAATATCTCTTAAGATATGCATAAATTTTATATTATATTTGTTGATAATATATTTTTAGATTTGTTTGTTTTATTCCCTATCATTAAGGGATTTAGTTTAGATTTAAAATTATTGACTTGTATAAATACCAAGGTAGTAGTACTGTTTTATTACGTAAATAATGTAAATAATGTAAACATATTATTTTATGTCATTATTATTAATATTCTTGTTTCTTATTATTTTCTTCCATTATTTCACAAAATACCTCAAATCAACATCTTCCGATGAAACTTATTCCAAGGAAAACACAAAAAGTCATACTTCAAATTATCACATTTTACTTTTTCTTATATTTCTTATATTATGGGGCGGAGTACAAATTACATTTCCGAAAAGAGAGTCTTCAAATTACATACTCTAACCATGTAATTTTGGGTGTTGTTAAAAATTTCACAGCAAATTTTAATTAGTCTCAGTAAGCAAGTCTTATCGGTATCCATTTTGGGGAGTAGAATCTACTAACAGACATGGTAACACCATTGGTGATTAAAAGCTTTAATTCAGAAAGTGATTATTTGGAAGTGAAAAGCTTGAAGGATGTTTAATATGTTTTGTGGAATGAAACAATGAAAATATGGAAGATTACACTTCCAGTGGCACTTTCTTTACTTTTTCAATATCTCAACAATTCTTCAACTTCAATCTATGCTGGTCATCTTGGAGACATTGAACTCTCTTCTTTCTCTGTTTATCAAAGTGTCATCACTTCTATCTATTTCTCTATGCTGGTTAGTAATTAGTACCTTGCTTATATAACGCTTATCAATCCAAATTGATTTCTTTTTTTTTATTGATTTCTCATTAAATTCAATTGTTAGTAATTGTACTATGTTTATGTTGGAAGAAGGGAAAATGTTTCTAAGTTCATGTTTGGAATAACAGTGAGTTTGACAAAATCAGAGTGACATTGTTATCGTTGAGCTCTAGAATATATTATTTTGTCAAAATTACGGTGGTTAGATGATTATAGATACATTTGGAAAACTCTAGAATTATTTGTAGGACCATTTAAAGTCTCGCGTTGGATGAAAGAGTTAGTGTTGAACAACGTATAAGTGAGAGGATCCATAAACACAATGCTTTAAGGTTTTTGGTGAAGATGCAGTGACCAACATCACTTGTTTGGTTAAGAGTTGCATATAGATGGATAATACTCTTAACAACTTGCATACTTCTCTTGCCGATTCATCTATATGCAACTCCAATCTTAAAATTTCTTGGCCAAGAAAAAGAAATAGCTGATCTAGCAGGCAAATATGCTATTCTAGTAATTCCCTACATGTTTTCCTATGCTATCAATTTACCCCTCATGAAATTTCTTCAAGCACAAAGTAAAGTTAATGTGATTATGTACATATCAATTGTGACATTGTTAATACAAAATGGTTTACTTTACATCTTCACCAATGTATTTGATTTTGGTATAATTGGTTTAGCCATGGCAAGTAATATATCAGGATGGATATTTTTTGTTGCATTAGTAATTTATGCTATTAGTTGGTGCAAAGAAGGTTGGAATGGATTATCTTGGAAGGCATTTAAGAAATTATGGGAATTTACTAAACTAAGTCTTGGTTCATCTGTCATGATATGTTTAGAACAATGGTATTCTGCTTGCATTATGCTTCTTGCTGGTCACCTTGATAATCCTGTTGGTTCCTTTTCAATTTGGTAAGATCATTAAGATAATAAATAATTTTTTCATATATATATTTTTGCACATTTATTTGTCACTGATACTTTTATTGTCTTGGTTTCTTGATTTTCTTCATATTTTTTACTTTTATATTTTTAGCCTTAATATTCTTGGAGTAAGTTCAGCAATAAGGTGAGTGACTATATACTAAACACATTATAGTTGAAGTTGTAGTTTGTTTGTAATGTTTTAAAAATTGGATAAGAGATTGAATCGGTGAGACCTTGGGGTTATGGTTCAATTGGTTCAATCGTGGTTGAGCCTGATGACAAATAATATATAAAAATGTAAAAAAAAATTAAAAATAGTTATAAACAAGCATATTTCTAGTTGAATCTTGTTCAACGAGATTGTGGTATAATTTGGATCAAATCATTCAATGAATCGGCCAATTCCCAATTCAATTGGTTCTGTCCAATTTTTGAAACATTGCCAACAAATATTTGTATTAGGTTTTTTATATTGAGTCTAACTCATCCTTACAAAATTGGCTTGTAAGGTGATGGTTTCCTCTACTTATAAAACTCATGTTGAGACCTTATCTCAAACAATGTAGGACGGGTTTTGATATGAGTGGCCTGATAACGATTACCTGATATCATGTGGACTAATGAATATTGGATAGACTTCGATATCATATTAGGCTTTTATAAAAATCGGACAGAATAACAAAAATAGAACAGAGTAAGATCCTTTGAGATTGACTTTATAAGGGTACTTGAAATTTGGTGAAATATTAGGTCAATATATAGACTATTGTTCATTCAAAATGCCAACAAAGTTTTGTCCCTAATAATGTTAGTTCCTATTTAAGCAATCATTGAATATTAAAGCTTATTAGAGTATATGTTAAACTACAAATGTATTGAGATTGTGAAAAGTGTATTGTACATGAGAGGTAGTTAGCTTGTAAAGCAAGTTAGTTTGTTTGGTAAACAAGGTTGTTAAGCTCAAGCTGATGTGGCATTAGTTAGTTACTAGCTAGGTGACATAGCATCAGTTAGTTAGAGGAAGAAGAGTTCTATATATAGAACCTTCTTCATTCATTATATAATCAGGTTTTGTAAAAATCACATTCAATGAAAAAGTTTGTTACAACCATTCTCTTCTAAATTCTTACAAAGCTTGTCCTATATATTTTTGGTGAACTCTTAAGACTCAACTAAACTTTTATTCTCCAAAATATAAATTTTTTAAAATAAAATTAATAAGATGTTGATTATATAATTTGGTGAACATTTCAGTACACATCTTATTTGGATATGTATCACTACACTACTGATGTGAATAATTCTAATAACTCCAAACATTTATAAATACTATTTATGAACCTATCATAAGTATCCACCTCAATGGTGTATGGTAAATATCCAAATAATATACGTACCGAAGAATTTACCATATATTTTTCCATATATATTTTCAATGTTCACATTGATTATTGGTTGACTTTAAGAGCAGCCAAGTACTCTTTTTTTGGTGACAATTTTTCAGTCTCTTCTCCTTGGAATCATTTTCATGACTGTGATTCTCTTGAGTAAACAAGACTTTGCCTTAATCTTTACAGAGAGTGAGGATATGATACACGCTGCTAGTGAATTGGCATATCTTCTTGGTATAACCATGATTCTCAATAGTATTGCACAAACTATATCAGGTGATTAATTACTTTCTTTAGTGACTAGAAAAAGTTTAATTTATTTACATCGGTTGTGGATGGCAAAGTTATGGTTAGTTACATAAACTTGGCATGTTATTACATTGTTTGACTCCCTATTGGAATTTTCCTTGGTTTCCTTGGTCAAGGTATAAAAAATTTCTTGCTCTAGAAAATGTATCTTCCCTAAATCATCAAAGTTGCCTATATTTCTATTATGTCTTTCTTATCTTATAAAATCGGTTTATAATACTATGAGTTAAGGTTGTTAAAATCTCGATTTAAAACCTAAAAACTATAGATTTTACGTTTCTAGGTCATCATTTCGAGTTAAATCGCTAGTAGAATCATTTTTAGGTAAAATCGTAGTCTGGAACGATTTTACATGATTTAAATCGCTCTAAAATCACTGAAATCGTGTAAAATCGTAGGTTTTAACTCTTGGAGACGATTTTACCTTCTTGTTTTTGGATATTACTTGATGATTTGGTGGGTAATTTGTGTAGTTTGATCCAAGTTTACGAATATTACATTTTATTATGATGATTAATATATTTTAACTTTTAAATTAAGTTTAAACTTTAAATTATTGATGCATTTATAATATTAAATAATTATATATTTGTCTTAAATATAAATATAATATTATTTTAATACGAGGTAAAATCGACGATTTCACGATTCGATTTTACGTTTCGATTTTATCTAAGTAAAACGAGTTAAGATAAAAACTTCATTCTAACAACCTTGGTACGAGTGTTACTCTGTACAACTTTTTCCGATTCTTTTCTATTTTCAATAAGACACTTGAATTTTTACCTAACTACGAATCGTTGCCAATTTGGCATAAACGAAAAAGTGCTTATGTTTAGAATTCTTACATTAAAGTTTTGTCAATCCACCTTTATTTTGCTTGTAACAAATAGTATTATGGCTTTGATGTCCAACTTATATTATGATTTCCCTTTCTCGAAAATTTACATCTTTGTGGCATAGGGTCTTTGGGGAGGCACAATTTGCGGCAGTGTTCTTCAGATTTTAGTCCTTGTAGTCAAGATTGTTAAAATCCCAATTTAAAACCTAAAAACTATAGATTTTACGTTTCTAGGTCATCATTTCGAGTTAAATTGCTGGTAGAATCCTTTTTGGGTAAAATTCTAGTTTGAAACGATTTTACATGATTTAAATCGCTCTAAAATCGCTGAAATCATGTAAAATCGTAGGTTTTAACTCTTTGAGACGATTTTACCTTCTTATTTTTGGATAATTTTTTGGATGTTACTTGATGATTTGGTGGTAATTTGTGTAGTTTGATCCAAGTTCACGAATATTACATTTTATTATGATGATTTAGTATATTTTACCTTTTAAATTAAGTTGAAACTTTGAATTATTGATGCATTTATAATATTATATAAGTATATATATGTCTTAAATATAAATATAATATTATTTTAATATGAGGTAAAATCGACGATTTTACAATTCGATTTTACCTAGGCAAAAAGAGTTAAGGTAAAAACTCGATTCTGACAACCTTGCTTGTAGTCATTATATATAAGACCAACCGGACCAAGGAGGTAATTATGTTTGATCATTTTTTAATAAACAATCAAGTCCAAGTTTTCCCAGTGAATAATTTGTATATAATTTATCCTAGCAGTAATTTTTAATTAATTTTATATATTATACCAACTACTAAGTCATTAGATTTGGTCTAGTGGTGAGGGGTTTGGATAATATACCATAGGTCCTGAGTTTGATTCTCAGCTTATTGTAAACAAAAAAAACTACTAAGTATAGATTATCTTTTACCCATCAACTATGTAAAATTATTATTTCTTTCTTTCATTTATAATTCTCTTTACAACAACAATGATCAAATTATTTATTTTTTTTATTTTTTTTTAAATTTCTTTGTTAAAGTATTTGCTAGCATTTTTTAGTGTAATTGGAATATGATTGTTGCAGGTAGAGCAAACTGCTTATCGCATGCGAACTTGGAGCTAGGCATGGCAACGGAGCGGGGGCAGATTTTGCACTCCTCAAACCCAAACCCATAAAGTTCGGGTTTCCCCAAATCCATCCCAATTATAAGCGGGGTTAAAAAGTATAACCTCAAACCCATATCCAACAGGAATCGGGTATCCCAACGGGTTTCGGATATCCCCGTTTACGCCTCTTTCCACATGAATTATGATTGTATTTTAGTATTTTTTTTATTAAAGAAAGTTAAAAGTCCAAAATTATTTTGTTTCATCAATATTTTTTTTTAAATGAAGAAAAGAAATAGAGAAAAATGGTTTGTTTATTCCTCAAATTAAAAATAAAAAATAAACATATAAATGTAGTTTAAGGGATTGTTTAAGGGTTTATAATTTAAAAGAGGTAAAATCTAGTTTTAATATAAGCAGGGCGGGTTCGGGAACGGGTTCGGGGTGGGTATCAATGTCCCCATTACCCGCCCCAACCCCATCTTTTAAAATCGGGGAAAACTCATACCCGAACTCAAACTCAGTCAACTCGATTGTTTCCCGTCAAAGCGGGTAGGATTTGGGCAGATATCCGCAGGTATGGGTTTTATTGTCATGCCTACTTAGAGCACTAACAACGAATTTAAAACCGACGTGATTTAAAATGTTTTGCAACGACTTTATTTTTCTTATGATAAATAGATGATTCACTCAATTTAGAGTGTGTCGCATGATTCCACATCATGTATCCCCAAGTGAGATGATGCGCTTCAAAATGCACCAAAGACGAGTACAATCGTAATTATTCAACAAGTATCACGTTCATCTAGCACAATGGAACGTATCAAAGTTCTTATGCAATGAGTTCTCTCTTTTCATGTGTGAAGTATACACATATGCATCTCAGGAAGTTCATAACAACAACACTTAGATTTTTTACAATTAAACTAATAAGATAAATCTAAGAGCTTGTACAAAACAAGTGTGGTATAGTATGGATTTGGAGAGGATTCAAATCCGTATATTATACCCACTTATATAAATATGACCAGAACCTTATATAAATCCTCTCTTATGAGAGTTACCTAGATCATATTGTAAATCAATAACGTTGTTATTGATGTTATGACAAGTGTGAGGTGAGTTAAGTCTCACATTACTTAGAAAATTGAAGGTTGAACACTTTATATTGAAAGTATCCATAAACCTACTGCCTTAAGGTTTTGAGTAAAAGTATAGTGTCCAACGTAACTCACTTGTATTGTTGCTTTGAGTTCGATGGGGATGATCCTCTGGTAGTCCTCTCGACCCAACAATGGTATTGGAGTTGATGGTTTGACGAAGGGTTCGACCGGCGCCTTGTATCGAAAGTTTTCCCGACAAAGGTGGTCAGGCGGTATGTCCCGTTGAATGTAGTGGCAATGGCAGTGCAAGTGTATGGATAAAGAAAACTTCCGCTTGAGGGGAACATAAAGAATTGGATGGCTAGCACTTGAGGGGGATTGTTGTGACAATTGTGAGGTGAGTTAAGTCTCACATTGCTTAGGAAAATGGAGGTTGTACACTTTGTAAGTAAGAGAACTCATAATTCGTAGAAAACCTAATGCCTTAAGGTTTTGTGGTTGTCCAACTCACTTGTATAAGTGCTCTGAGCCCAATGTTCGCTTAGGAAAGTGAAGGTTGAACACTTTATGATTGAGATGATCCATAAACCTAATACCTTAAGGTTTTTAGTAAAGGTGTGGTGTTCAATTCGTATCGTTGCTCTGAATCACATGTGGATGATCCCCTAACTGCCCCTCGTGATCCAACGATCCATACAACTTGATATAGGACTTTCATTGTATGTCCTCTCTTTAAGAATTACAATCTTAGCTATGATTTTATATTACATTGATATATATTCACATTTTATGTAATCTGCCAAGTAATGCAACAACTTAATAAAAATTTATAAGACTTCTCCCCACACGTTACACGTATAAAAATAGACATTTTGAAGTGTCACTTAAATAACTATCACATCACATCTTCAAGTTATATTTATTAATAATTAATGTGAGACATCTCAAGAAACAATTGACAACTATATATATAGCTAACATTCATGATCAAACTTATTACTAATATTAAATGACAAAATTTTATTAGTCCCACTTTGCTTTTATGATTTTATCGGTGTGACACCTATTATTAGCACAAGAACAAAACAAAGTCTTACACAATATATTACATGCCAAATTTGTCTTTGATTTAGAAGTTCATAACAAATTTGTGTGTTTGATATGGAAACACCATTGTTGATCAAAAACTTCAATTTAGAAAGTGATTACTTGGCAGTGAAAAATTTGAAGGATATTAAATATGTTTTGTGGAGTGAGACAGTGACGATATGGAAGATAGCACTTCCAGTGGCTTTGTGTTCACTGTTTCAGTATCTCAATAGCACTTCAACTTCAATCTATGCTGGTCATCTTGGAGACATTGAACTTTCTTCTTTCTCTGTTTATCAAAGTGTCATTACTCCTATCTATTTCTCCTTGCTGGTTAGTTAATACCTTTACTCATCCCTAACATTAATCCAAAGCTTTTTGTACTATGTTTATGTTGGAAGAAGGGAAGACTATAATTTTCATGATTCAAAATGTCAGTACATTTAGAGACCTTTAGATGCATTTGGCCTAATGCATTCAGAAATTCTTTTAAGTTTCGCGTTTGCAACAGATTGATCCTCAAATTTTTTAGGCAACAAATAGGTCTTCAAGTGTTTTGGTGACAAATAGATCTTTTAAGTTTTAAATTTATTGCACCGTTACTTGGCCTTTTCACCCCGTTACAAACACGTTGACATAACCATTAACTTAATGAGGTGACACTAAATGGAAGTGAAAACACAGTGTCACTACTACCTCACTAAGTTAGTTCAACGTTTTTGTAAATATGCAATAAATTAAAAACTTAAAGGATTTATTTATTAGGCAAAATTTATTTATAGGTCTTTAAGTTTTATGTTTGTATCAGAAGGTCTTTAAGTTTTTTAAGTATTAGACAAGTCCTTTAAGTTTTTTAAGTATTAGATATGTCCTTTAAGTTTTACGTTTGTATCAGATAGATCCTTTAAGTTTGTATCAAATAGGTCCTTAAAGATCCTTAACAAATAGGACATATTTGATACAAACTTAAATCACTTATTTGATACTTAAAAAACTTAAAGGACCTATCTGATACAAACGTAAAACTTAAAGGACCTATCTAATACTTAAAAAACTTAAAGGACATATCTGATACAAACGTAAAACTTAAAGGACGTATGGATGCATTATGCCTATTTATTACCTAAAAAAACTTAAAGGACCTAAATGTTTCAAACGCAAAATTTAAAGACCTCTAGATGCATTTCATCTTATTATTACTAACCTATCTTCTCTGCCATTAATATTGAAACTGAGCTAAAATTGTCTCATGAGAAATTTTGCTCCTTTTCAATTTTCGCGATCGCTCCAACCAAACACTCTGTAAAGAAAATTAACAAAGGGAGTCTCTTAGCTTAATTAGAGGGACATATTGTTGGGTTAAAGTGTGAGTAGTTAGTCTCACATCAGATATGAATAGGTAAAATGTTTGATGTATAAGAGAAGTGACACGTATACCTAATGTCTAAAGATTTTAAGTTGAGATATCATGTCTCCCTTTCTAGTGGTACAAGAGCATTGACCTGTTGTTAATTTTGGTCATCAAAAGTTTTCCTGGTGGTATAATATATCTAATGTTAAGATGTTTGATAGAGATGTAGTGTTTTCATATCTTGTGGTCTAGGAGCATTGATTCGTTGTTGCTCCTAGTGCTCCCCAGACTCCCCAACAATCATTAATATGTGATGAATTACTGGTCTAAGAAGTAGGTCCAGAGTTCGATTTTTGCTGTTACCAAATTCTCTCGTCTTCAAACAAATTAACCAGTATCATTGGTTTATAAAAAATATATATGACTAACTAAATTTCAATTGTAAAAATGCAGTTTGGTATGTCAAATGCACTAGCAACACTATGTGGCCAAGCTTATGGTGCAGGACAATTTCAAAATGCTGGTATTTATCTTCAAAGATCATGGATTATACTCATCACCACTTGCATACTCCTTTTACCTATTCATATATATGCAACTCCAATCTTAAAATTTCTTGGCCAAGAAAAAGAAATAGCTGATCTAACTGGCAAATTTTCTATTCTAATAATTCCATACATGTTTTCCTTTGCTATCAATTTACCCCTCAAGAAATTTCTTCAAGCACAAAGCGAAGTTAATGTTATCATGTACATATCAATGGTGGCATTGCTCATACAAAATGGTTTACTTTACATCTTCATCTATGTATTTCATTTGGGAATGACTGGTTTAGCCATGGCAAGTAATATCTCAGGATGGTTATATTCTATTGCATTAGTAATTTATGCTATTGGTTGGTGCAAAGAAGGATGGAATGGATTATCTTTGAGGGCATTTAAGGAATTATGGGAATTTACTAAACTAAGTCTTGGTTCATCTGTAATGATATGTTTAGAACAATGGTATTCTGCTTGTGTTGTGCTTATTGCTGGTCACCTTGATAATCCTGTCATTGCTCTTGGTTCCTATTCAATTTGGTAAGATCATAAACAAGTTTTTGGTTTAAAAATATGGTTTTGATACCTATAAATCTACACGTTTTCATTTTGAATACAACACCAAATTAGTCTCTGACTTTGTAAGGCACTCTCAAATAATTAGTCTCAGATTTTATAAATATTTTAAAAAGGCATCTGACTTTGTTAAACTATCAATTTGGTCTCTATATTTTAATAACTGAAAATCAATTTGGTCTCTAAAATTTATCTACTTACTATCAATTTAATCTCTAGCATACTGTGAGAAAGGACTAATATGACTAAAAGTTGAATGAGTTCGGGACCTTTTAAATATTCATAAAGTAAGGGGCCTATTTAGTGCCCTAGAAGCCAGAGACGAATTTGATGGTGTACTATTTTCTTTTTAGTCTTGCAAAAATACAAAATTGTGTCCTATAAATACTCGTAAAAAGTTACGGAAACATTTTTTGATATGTTGGGAGGGAGGTTTGAATTTGTAATTCTCTACTTCTCACCACTTTTTTTTGCCACTGCTACTTTTAAACTGTTCTAGATTTTTTTGGTTTTTTTTTTTTCATATATTTTACTTTAATTTATATGCATGTTTAGCCTTAATATTCAGGGTTGGAACATCATGCTGCTCCTTGGAACAAGTACAGCACTATGGTAAGTGACTATAAACTAAATTCATTACTTTATGAGGGAACTTGAAATCTGATGAAATATTATCTCAATATATACATTTTAAATGTTGTTTATGAAGTGTCAACTTAACTTTTATTCAAAACATAAATATTAAAAAATTAAAATGAAATTAAATGTAAGTGTTGATTATATATTTTACCATGTGTTTTCAATGCTGATTATTGATTGATTCTAATGCCTTGCAAGTGTTCGTATCTCTAATACACTTGGAATGTCACATCCAAGAGCAGCCAAATACTCTTTCTTGGTGACAATATCTCAAACTCTTCTCCTTGGAATTATTTTCATGACTATTATTTTCTTGAGTAAACAATATTTTCCTATGATCTTTACCAAGAGTGAGGATATGATTCATGCTGCAAGTGAATTAGCATATCTTCTTGGTATAACCATGGTTCTCACTAGTGTTTCACAAACTATATCAGGTGATTTACACTTTAGTCTCACTCTCATCATGAGTTCTACAATATTGAACCATTATTGCAATTTTAATTATAACTTCTAATTGTGAGGACATTCATATAGGTTTGGTAATTGGATGTGGATGGCAAGTTATGGTTGGTTACATAAACTTGGCATGTTTTTACATTGTTGGACTCCCTATTGGACTTTTCCTTGGTTTCAACCAGCATTTAGGAGTTAAGGTATAAAGATTATTATTGCTCATGAAAATTATCTTTCCTAAATTATTTTTTTTAGGATAAATTGAATTTTTTACCCTCTAACCTAAGTCCCTTTTGCAAAAAAATGGCTTCCACTGGTTTTGATCAAGTCAACGCACATGTAGCAAATGACTCACATGTGACGTCAGCATTACTTGTCACATGGACAATGATTCACATGTCATGTCAGCATATGTGGAAAGTCATGCTGACATAACATGTGAGTCACTTGTCACGTGAGCGATGACTTTGTCAAAATTAGTGGGGGTCATTCTTTTGCAAAAGGACTAAAGTTAGAGGATCAAAATTGCAATTTTGGGAAAGTTATGGGGCCAAAAGTGCTATTATAAAAATTAGGAGTCAAAATCGCATGTTTGTAAAAAATTAGGGACCAAAGTGTAATTTAGCCTTATTTTTATTGTGTTTAAATTTATCCTTATAAAATCGGCCGGTTGTTGGATAAAATGAGCCACATTTTATAGATTTTATTGTAGTTCATAAATAATATGATGGCTGACTCAAATCAATATATTTTAATACCTTATTAGGTTGCCAATTTGGCTGATTATAATTAAAAGGGTTAAATATATTTTTAGTCCCTACATTTTGTGAAATTGTTAAGAATGGTCCCTACATTTTAAAAATGGTCAAAAAAAACCCTATAAAATTTTCCGCTATCAAGATTAGTCCCTGCGTTTATCCTTTAGGGACCATTCTTGACAATTTCGCAAAATGTAGGGACTAAAAACATTAAAAGGTAAGGACTATTCTCGACAATTTTCCAAAATGTAAGGACTAAAAATATTAAAAGGTAGGGACTATTCTTGACAATTTTGTAAAATGTAGGGATTATTCTCTACGGATTGGACTAATTTTGATAGTGCAAAATTTTATAGGTTTTTTTTTACCATTTTTAAAATGTAGGGACCATTCTTAACAATTTCGCAAAATGTAGAGACTAAAAACATATTTAACCCTAATTAAAATAAGGGGAAAACTAACATGTGCCCTAAGAGCAGATGTTGTGCCCTAAGTGCAGATGTTAGTGAGTCAAAAAAATGAAATGTTTTATCATAATTCATGCATCTAACTCACTATTTAAACTTAATCACAAATTAATTAAACAAAATTTAAAAAAATATTTCTACTTTTATATTCTTTAACCTATGCCCTAAGGACATAGGTTAGAAATACCCTTAAAATAATTATGCATTCTACCTTAACAATTTCCCTATCATGAAAATTTACATCTCTGTGCCTTGTGGCATAGGGTCTCTGGGGAGGCACAATGTGTGGCAGTGTTGTTCAGATTTTAGTCCTTGTAGTCATTATTTATAAGACCAACTGGACCAAAGAGGTAATTATGTGTATTTTGTTTTTTTAATAAAAAACCCAAGTCTAAGTTTTTGTAGTGAATGTTTTGTATATTTGTATTATCCTAGGAGTTTATTGATTTTTATTAATTCTATCCTACGAGCGGTTAATCTTTCAATCCTTTGGAAAATTGTTGATCTGATATACTCCCTCCGTCTCAAATTATAAGAGAAAAAACAAAAATCACAATTATTAAGAAAAATCAAAACATAATAATTTGGATTATGTGTTTTTGTATTTTTCTTGAAATGAGTTTCATAGGAAGATGTATAAAACTAATTTTCATTGGTTATTGCTTATTGATAAAAGTGGAGAGAGAGAAAATCAAATGCAATTTGCATTTAATTTTATGAAAATAAGTTGAAGTAATTCTTGGAAAAGAGAAACTTTGGTTTTTTCTCTCTTATAATTTGGGACAAAGTAAATGAGTTTTTTTCTCTTATAATTTGGGACGAATGAAGTAATTATTAGATCCAAGTATTAAAAATTGTATAATAATAATATTGACAAATCAAATCACTTTACCTTTCAAAAAAAAAAAAATCAAATCACTTTAGTTATGCAATGCTTTAGTTTTTTTTTAATTAAGAAAAAATCAATGTTAAAGTATTTGTTAGCGTTTGTTAGCATTTTTTGTGTAATATATTGAAGGAAAATGCTATTTAGTAAGAATTTTTTTATGCAAGAAAGAGAAGAATTTTATTTGGCAACTTTTGATTGGTCAAATTCTAATCACTCTCTCTCCCATATATGGTTAGCCAATTTTTGATTGATCAAATTCCCTAATTTTGTGGATTCTTCTCTTTCTTGTGTAATTTTTTCTTACTAAATAGCAATGCTCTATATTGAATATGATTTCAGGTGGAACAAACAGCTGATCGCATGCGAATATGGAGCTCTAACAACCTTAAGAAGGATGTGATTTAAAATGTTGTTTGGGATTCACTTTCAAGGCATGAAAATGAAAGCACTGGAATACAATTTCCTGAATACTCAACTTCCTAAATTTTGATTTTGCTCTGTATACTTAGAAGGACTTAACTTCATTATAATCCAGAATTGCAGTTCTTAAAGTTTCCCCCTCAAGATTTTCTTACTTCCATATATAAAGACTTCACTTAGTAAGTATCAGGATTTCCTACCAAATAATCTAGAAGAGCTACCCTAGCCTTCTAGCCCTAGAGGGACTTTCTGCTTTAGAGAAGAACTTCTAACATGAAAACAAATTGTTGCCACTATTGAGCGGGTTACATAATCTTTGAGTTTGTATCAATGTGATACAAAATCGTGGTCTATGATTCTAACTCTCATGAGATATATACAATGAAAAATCTTATATCAATTTAAGTTTATATTGATGACAAACTTAGTTGATCTACAATGATCAAAGTGATTCTCAACAAAGATGATGGTCATGCGGCGGGTCCCGTTGAGCACAGCAACTGCGGTACAAGTATAAGTGTATGGATAAAGAAAGCTTCCGCTTGAGGGGGAGCATATCTAAGAGTGGATGGACTCACACTTGAGAGGGAGAGTTGTGGCTAGTGTGAGTGAGTTAAGTCTCACATCCGTTCTTTTTATTTGTCGTTTTAGGAAAAAATATTTGTTTCAAATTATTTGTCGTTTTGATAGTTTAAGGTTATATTTTGTCTATTATACCCTCTTCCTATTTTTTTTTATTGACTAAATTTTATATAATTTTTTTATTGTATTTTTCTTTACTAAATTTTTTCATATAATCTTTTTATTGTTTTTGTTTTGTTCCTATTTTTTTTTCCTATTTTTTTGTACATAATATATTCCAAAAAATAAAATTAGGGTATAATAGGAAAATAAGGTCCAAAATTACACTTTTTTAATTTGTAGTAAATTTTCTAAAAAACGACAAATAAAAAGGAACCGAGGGAGTAGTGTTTTTATAATATTAAAATTTAATAAACAAAATTTCAATTTATAATTTGGATATCCAAAAACCGATCAATCACATAAAATTAAATTGGATAGGATTTTTTAATGTCATAAAAAAAACCGAATCAAACAACAAGTAAATTTATTTTTGAATCAGATGAATTTTTACCTCAAAACTGATCCAAATCGAACTGTAAACACCCCGTAGCGAGACATTGTTGACCTTGTCTTTGTGTAATGTACAAAGGATAAACAAGAGGATCATAAAAATGTATTCATAAATCTTTTAGAATTATTTTTTATTCCTACACACTTCAAAATAGAGTAAAATGTCAAATATCCCATGAAATTTCAAAATTCGTCAAATACACCCCTGAAATTTGGAAATAGGCAAATACCCCCTGCTCCGTTTACTCCGTCTATTTTAATGAGGAAAAGATGGATGAAACAAGAATTGATAAAGAGTATGATGTTGGTGATATGTGTTTATTGTCTAGTTTTGAATCTGATGACGCGGATTGTTCTATTGGGTGGTTAGAACCTCTTGGTTATGATTTTGAAAGCAATGATAATGAAGATGATTCCGGTGATGATAGTTTTATTGTTTTTCTTGTTGTTCACTTGATTGTAAGGAGGTTGAAAGCTCAAACAATGTGCTTTTGAAGGCTCAAAATAGACGGGGTTAACGGAGAGGGGGCAATTTGATTGAAGTCTTACAATTTCAAAGGATATTTGCCTATTTTCAAATTTCACGGAGGTATTTAACGAATTTTGAAATTTCAAGGAGATATTTGACATTTTACTCCTTCAAAATATGACACCAACACTGTACAAAATACTCGCTCAATCTAAGCTTGTTTTTACATCTCTTTGTGAATAATAACTTTCATAAATACTCAGCTCAGTAATTTAGTGGTTAAATTCATACACCTTGCGGAAAAGAGTGGGAATCCCGAGACCCCTGTGCACATATCCTTGCAACTATCGAACTTGAGTTGTACTTACATGACCAAATCATGTTCACGTATAACTTTAGTCTAAGCACTTGCATTGGTAGCCAATATATAAACCACATAATTTATCGTTTAGAAGCAACACATGTTGGAGAATTTCCAAAATATATTTGAAAGGTTGCAATGGTTAATTTGAAATTCAAATTTACATTTTTGAAAACCTTTCAAGGGTTGTGTCCCTTCATCATTTGACATAAGTTTCTCTATAAATAGAGACACTTAGGAGGCAGAAAACATACAACATAACAAAATCATGAGTTTCATGAGTCAGAGTTCTGCCAAAAATATTCCTAAATCATTTCTTCATTTGTCTAGTGCACGAGAGGAATCGAAGAAACTTTATTCTGTAAACTATCGTTGATCGATATGTTTGATATATGTATCCTGAAGGGGATTCGCCGGTATAACCCATTTGCATCCGATTTACATAAATTGGTGGGGGCGAATCGAACCTAAAGTTTAGTGTGATACACACGCTTTGGAATTTATGTGCAATGTTCATCATGGTCTTCTTCTTGTTCAAGTATTTGCAGCAGACCCCCAACAAATGTTCTAACAATCTTTAGGTTTGATTATGATTTGTTTGTGATTATGACTGCAAAGTTGAAGATGATGACTATTGCCTTTGTCACGAAATTTGAAAAGATAAGTATCAATCCCCTTCCATACTTTGATTGCAAATTGAATATGAAATATTGTATATGTTTGATTTGTTTAATTTACGAGTATATATAGACAAATCCATGGTGTTAAAAATTCATGTTTGAAACCATGCCAAGGAACCTTAAAGTCACGTAGGCATATATATGTAATAATTTTAACATATATAACGTGGGCTCTTCAAGTACATATAATTTTGAAATCAAATTTGTTTGATGCAAGTACGTAGAAACATGACAGAAAATAATGCATTGATATATCAGACTATTTTACAGGACAGGAATATATTATTGTTTCTGTTTATTGAATATCATTTCTTATCAAATTTGATATGATTTTGTGTTATAAAATTGTTCCCAAATGACAAATAATCATGATGGAGAGAGAAAGCCATTTCTTTACTTGTTGAAATGGTGTGTGATTCGGTTAATAATTACATTGGTTTATGAAGAATTTGTGACTGAAACTATTGCACGGTCAGTTTTAGTGTTGGTTTTAATAAGTTATATTGAAGGACAGAAGAACACACATATAATAATGACTATGGTAAATGGTACGCATTTAAAATGTATGGATATATGGTTATGATATGATATGCATGATTTAGAAATTACACAAAGTATGTGAATTTTGACAAGTATGAATAAGGTTGGTTTATGGAGCATACTTTTATACGTTCTTCTTTCAATATAAAAGTAGTGTATATGAATTGTTAAAATATGAAATGCATATTATTGTGCAAGAAGTTATTAAATTTATAATTGATAATATCATATTATATGTGCATCATAATAAGAAAGTTATTATTAATATCTTGCTTATCCTAATATTAAGATTAGTTGGATGTTTTGAATTATTGTAAGTTGGTAAATGTTCATGGAGGAAATTAAGTTATAGAAAATGTGAATGATTTTGAATCATTGTTTATTTTTCTATTATTATGATTAATTATTTGAATTTGCCATAGAACTTATTTATACATGAAACTTAATTTTTACATTTAGAATTTATGATACATGTATTATTAGTTAATAATTAATATGAAAAAGTTTCTTATAATAATAAGATTGAAATAAATTCTAAAGTATTATAAGTTCATGTGGGGGTATATGAGACTTACATGTGTGATCCATCTTACAAAATAAAAGTTGGTTATGACAATTCTTTATGATAATGTTTGTTGGTGCTATACATATTTAATGTATTGAATGTAAGGTATCTAAGATACATTCAAGTGGAAGTAGAACTTCAGATTGAAATGATTATATATATGTAATAACAATGGAAGCATGACATAAAGTTTGTGCATATGACACAATGATAATAAAATGACAAAGTGTCATGGTTTTGTGACAGTTGGTTTAAACTATCAAGAATATAAAGGAATATTCAAGGTTTCTGAAAATACATAGTTATGTGGTTGATTGAATATTTGAAGTTATAAAAGTTTGAAAGTCTTGCAATTCTTTGACGAAATGATTGACAAGGATATGGTGTTTTCGGATATGATGGTTAAGTCATTGAAGACATCATTAGGGATGTGATACAAGCCCATATATAATTGATCACCAATGGTGGAAACTCAACTCACACTTAGGTAAAATCAAGTCTTGAGTTCAATGATGAAAGTACAATATTAGAGTGATTGAAGTACTTGCAATAAATACATCCCAAGGGGCAAAAGTACTTGGACCATAAGAACAAAGTGGTAGGATGAGAATTTTCTCTTAATAGACATATAGTATTATGTTTGCCTAAATGCATAAGTATGGGTGCATTTATGATATAGTCTACCTATATGAGAATGAAGTAGGGCCGCTTCATAGAGTTCAAGGGTTTGACTCTTAAATTCTCATGTAAAGGATATAAGACACAAGGCCTTAACCTATGAAGCACGGACACCTCTATGATTAGGCGTGTCGCGGTGTCAGACACGTGTCGGTGTCCGACACTCGTCCGACACCTGTCCGACACGTGTCAGATAGCTCAAATCGGTGTCCGAAAAAATTCAGTTTTTTCTTTACTTCGACACTTCTTTAATCGGTGTCCGACACCTGTAAGACACTCGTACACACGTGTCGGACAAGTGTCCCCAAAAAAATTATTTTTTCTTTGTTTATACTCTTCATAGACACATATTAGACATACCTATAAGAGTTAGAACTGTGTCGAAATAACATCATTGATCAAAGAAGTATTGAAAATATTACATTTTGATTACAATATTTTTAGTTTTTTCAAAAGTAGATGGATAAGTAAAGGTAAACTATTATCATACTTTGTTTAAATTTTTTTTTATAAGAAATAACTTCCTCAACTTAGATTTACATGTATATATTTTGATTCTAAACTTATATCTTTTATAAATATGTAGCGATGTCGTTGTCCTATATTTTTTAGGTTAGCGGTGTCCGTGTCGTGTCACGGTGTCCGTATCAGAATCCGTGCTTCATAGGCCTTAACAAATGTGTCATTTTGATAATTCGATCAATGGTACCGAGATTTCATGTGTGAGTTATGATCACTTGTTCTGATGAATAATTGGTTCAAAGCTTGCCTACCAATCTATTTGGGGATGAGTGAAAACTTAACTTACTAAGTAGTGGTTCAATTCGTGAGATACCATTATCTGAAACCATGAGATTTCCAGAATAATGGATTTAGATATATTTTGAAAATGGTGGGGGATTGTTGGAGAATTTCCAAAATATATTTGAAAGGTTGCAATGGTTAATTTGAAATTCAAACTTACATTTTTGAAAACCTTTCAAGGGTTGTGTCCCTTCATCATTTGACATAAGTTTCTCTACCTATAGGAGGCAGAAAACATACAACATAACGAAATCATGAGTTACATGAGTCAGAGTTCTGCCAAAAATATTCCTAAATCATTTCTTCATTTGTCTAGTGCACGAGAGGAATCGAAGAAATTTTATTCTGTAAACTATCGTTGATCGATATGTATATATGTATCCTGAAGGGGATTCGCCGGTATAACCCATTTGCATCCGATTTACATATATTGGTGGGGGCGAATCAAACCTAAAGTTTAGTGTGATACACACGCTTTGGAATGTTCATCATGGTCTTCTTCTTGTTCAAGTATTTGCAACAGACCCCCAACAAATGTTCTAACAACATTTTCGGTTAGTTTAGGTCCGTCCTGGTCCTGAGCAAGAGCCAGTAAGGTGCTAGCCCGGCCCCTTCTAATGAATAAATAAATCACTGAGTATATATAGTTTAAACAAAGAGGAACATAATTGAATCCAAAGTTAAAGACATGCCATATTAGTATATTGGTAATAGCACATGCCTTCTCAAGGCATTTTGTATCCACCAACAATACAAGCATGGTCCCTCTCAAATGGTTCAAGAGTAACTTGCTCAAATGGCTTAAATTGATCTGCCCTTAACTTGTTTACTTCACTATGGAACACTTCCTCTGCAGGTACTGTCGGATCTATGCAACTTGCCTATCATACAACAAAATAAATCGAGTCAGTTTGATTTAAGATGAAAATCACACACACAAGAGGCCCGGAATTTGAATTCAGGTGAAGGTGGTTCAGCCCAGTGTTGTCAGAGGGAAATGGCGGAGAGCCTAAATTGACAGCTGAAATTGGCCATGGCAGAGTCAAAACCCGTTATCAATATCTGCAACGGCCAATATTTGATTACACAGGTTCAGCCTAGCAATATCGACATTATCAATTAAGCTAGGCCTTATAGATAATTCTAGTGTATTTATTTGAATATGTTACAACTTTGTTTATTGTATTTGAAATACATATGTAAACCAACCGAAAACACCGATATCTTGGTCGTGAAAAGTGATATAGTTGTGATAAAAGTCATCAAATTGGTTATAATTTTGGCAAAACTAAACAACCACTAAGGAATCTCAAATTTGGTTTCTGAACAAACCTTGATGGATATAAAAAAATGCCCTCCAGCTTTGAGATAATAAGAAGCATTCAGCCCTAAAATTCTTGCCTGCAATACTCTTCAGATTAGTACAAACAAAACTGGTACTTCGACAACATGGAGGTTCAACACACTACTATTTTTGTAGTGTGTATTTTTCAAAACTTTACAAAAAAATTATGTGCATCAGTATCTCGGGTCTACATCATCCAAGAAGTCTTGAAGGGGAATCCGAGTAACTCATCATATGCACAGATATTGTAACAAAAACATTTATAATTTGAAATGAATGTTTGAAAACAAAATTTGGATTTAAAAGTATTCGAATACCATCCTTTATGATAAACTAGCGAAAACATAAACCACACCTGATCAGGCTGAGCAACATCAGAACATATGACATCTACCATGCCAACTAACCCTTCATACTTGACTGGATGTCTAGCATCTTCAATAATGGGAACAACATTAGTACGTTTCTTCGCCATATTTACCAACTCACGTCCACTTCGGTGGGAGAACTCTACGGCATACACAACTCCAGTCTACATAAACAGAACAGAATGTTCCAATTAACGTACAACATGTGTTAAAACCTATGAAGTGTGAACTCTCCTCAAGTTAGGCGTGTCCTAGTGTCGGACACCGACACGACAGTGACACTTATGGTTACATTGAATTATGTCATTTTCTCAAATTATTATAGGTGTCGACGTGTCAGTGTCCGTGTCGTGTCAGGTGTCCATGTTTGTGTCCGTGCTTCATAGATTAAAACAAAACTACACGATTTGATTCAATACTTACTGGACCAACAATATCAGACACATAAGAAACGGTTTTTCCTGAAGCAGCTCCTAGGTAAAGGACTTTAGAACCAGGTTTCTTTATATAAAGAACAAAACATAGATGTCAATATAATAAATATGAAGGATAATGTCAAGTGATAGTGAGATAGTATGCTACAAGAAAATGAAGACTCTTACAATCCATATGTTGTCAAGACCACTTAAAACAGCAGCTGCCAACTTTGAGCGGAAAGGGTTCCAAATTCTATACTGAACCGGTGTACCATGCTCATTCTGCAGATTTTACATATCGCCAAGTTGGTAGCCAACAACGATAGAGAAACTTAATTTCACAATTAACCACATGCATAAAAAATTATTTTGAAAGCTTTGAACATTGTATTGCAAAATCAAGTAAAAAAGATAACATTATTGTATACAATATATATTGATTAAAACATCAAAATAAACTGAAAAAGAACAAAAGCACCACTTATGCTTACTTTCAAATGTTAGTTTTTTCCTTCCACGTGAGTCAATTTTTGAGTCACAAATGAGTTGTTGTGGATTGCTATTCTTGGGTAAAAAACATGATGAGTTGGTCCACTTCTTTAACCACTAATCCCATAATCTGATGCACATTCCTATAGTAACTGAATAGTGCTAAAATTCATCCCTCAAAAACAAGTGCAACACGTTTAAAGACTTTGTGATGGGCAAGGCTCTATAAATTGAGAACGTATTCCCTCTGTTTCAAGATCGCCTCATAAAATTACACCATCGAGTTTGAGTCAGCAAAGGTTTGGAACAACGAAACAGAACAGTTGCAGTATCAACAACGAGCTTGATTCTGGCATAGCAATGGCTGGAGGTTAGTGGTGTTTTAATATTGCTTCTGATTTCTAGTTTAAATGTATTGTTTATGATGTGTAACATGCTTAAATTGATTAGAAATCAAAGTTTTATCATTGATTCTTTCTTTGTTCACTACATTTTTATGCATGTGATCACGCACTCCTCTCACCTCATTGAGCTTTATGGTTGAGAACTTTATGATCAGAGTGCTGGCACAAGCCTTATCAGATGAGACAACTGCTCATCAATGCCTTGATAAGGTCCTTGACATTTTCATGATACTTGATCGAGTCACGGATACCCGCAGATATCTTGGTCTCTATGAACATAACAGAGAGACAGTTAGAGCTCTCCCACTTTTCATAAAGATTCACTTCATCTGGCTCGCTGGTTTCAGTAATACCATAAGGCATAATCGATGTCCATCCGCTTTCAGTAATACCAGACGGTTTCACTACATATAAGAAGGATGGACATCGACTATGGAAGGATGAGCCAGCTGCTGGTATTACTAAAACCAGCGAGCAGCCAAATGAAGTGGATCTTTATGAAAAGTGGGAGAGGTCTAACCGTCTCTCCGTTATGTTCATAAAGACCAAGATATCTGCTGATATTTGTGGTTCAATCGACCATCATGAAAATGTCAAGGACCTTACTAAGGCCATTGGTGAGCAGTTTGTCTCATCTGATAAGGGTCGTGCCAGCACTCTGATCATAAAGTTCTCAACCATGAAGCTCACTGAGGTGAGAGGAGTGTGTGATCACATGCATAAAAATGTAGTGAACAAGGAAAGAACCAATGATAAAACTTTGATTTCTAATCAATTTAAGGATGTTACATAGACAACACTTTAAAACCACAAAGCGTAAGCAAGATTAAAAAAGCACTAACCTCCGGTCATTGCTATGTCAGAATCAAGTTCCTTGCTGATACTGCAACTGTTCTGTTTCGCTATTCCAAGCCTTTGATAACTCAAACTCAATGGTGTAATTTTATGAAGAGAGAAAGTAGGTTTTAATGACCATGAAACAGAGTGAATACACTCTCAATTTATAGATAATTGCCCATCACAAAGTCTTGACACGTGCACTTTTTTAGGGTTGAATTTCAGCATTATTCAGTTACTATAGGAGTGGACCAACTCAACATGTTTTTCCCCCAAGAATAGCAATCCACAACAACTCATTTGTGACTCAAAAATTGACTCGCGTGGAAGGAAAAAAAAAAAATAGGAAAAAACTAACATCAAATATATAAGAAGTTCTAAACATAAATTAAAACCAAAAAATGTTAGAGATGAGAAAGAAATCACCTGCACAGTAACTCTCTGCTCATTGTAAAAAGCTTCACCGGGAACAAGATTCTTAGTAACAAGAGCATCTTCTTCACCCCTAGCAATGAAAATACCTTCATGTCTATGAGGCTCAACAGAAACCTTGCTTCCTAGTTTCATGTCTATGAGGTTCAACAAAAAAAAAACAGTTAGTTCACTACAAATTCTTCAAACACTACACACTTCATTAAAAAATAAAAGTTCCATGGTCTCTTATTTTACTTATGTCAACTTAAGTTCATTCTTTTTATTAAATATTGAGTTTATTTTGTTAACTTTTGAGATAATTTCGTCTAAAACTTCCCCTTGACACCTCGTAAGTTGAGTCTATTACTATAAATCCATTTGATTTTAACAAATGAAAGTCAACAAAAACATCTTCAATTAATCCAAAATTTCTATTCAATTAAGTAATAATTTAACAAACTCATTTGATATATAATAATATAAGAACATCATAGGTAGATCCACTCGTAAAATACTAACACTAAGAACATTATAAATTCTGTAGGACACTTAAACATTCTACGGACACTAATAATTCATAAAATAAAACAAGTAAATCATTACTTTAAGACTATTACTATAAACTCAATTGATTTTAACAAATGAAATAGAACAAAAACATAATCAAAGAGTCCACAATTTCTTTTCAATTAACTAATCATTTAACAAAGCCATTTGATATATGGGAAAATAAATAAAAGGTGCTCTTATATTCAAAATAAATTACCAAATAATTAAGAACTGTGTAGAGTTTTGTAATACCTCTAGGACGAGCCATAGCCATTTTCAAGAGATTCCAAAGAGATGGGTGCTAACGGCGACTAAGGGTTTATAACAGTGACTAAAAGATAAAAGGGTTTATGCAGAAAAAGGTTTTATTATAGGTCAAATTAGGGTTTAAGCAAAAATAGGAACAACAAAATTTAGTTAAAAGAAATTTACAGTTTTGCCTAGCTTTTTTTTAGCTCTTAGAAGCTATTTGAAATTTAGAAGTGAAAATAAGAGCTTCCAAAAAAAAGAGCAAAAGTTGTTTGGTAAAATATATTTAAAAAAAGATAATAAGAGCTAATAATATGTAAATGAAAAAATAATAAAAAGAGTCTTCGGCAGGAATCGAAGCGGGATCATTGCAAAAAAAGTTCCGATTCTTTTTCAAAAGTAGGTTTCAACCTCTTTTCCTAGAAGCTCATCTAATCCAATTTTGCACATAAAAAAATCTACTTTTTACGGTTAAGAGCTTTATTAAAAATGTGTTTGCCCCAACTTTTGATTAAAAAGATAAAAAAAGGCGGGTCAAACGGAGCCTAAGTAACACTATAACTTCGACTCGTGCAGTGCACGGATCTAATTAGCCACAGTATGAAAAAATAAGATATAAAATTTAAACATTAAAACGTATATAAAAAAGTCAAGTACCATTAAATATTAGTTCGACAATAAATTTGGATAAATGTTCATACAACAGAAATTATGGCATATTACGAAATACTTCTTTATAGACTACATTGGAAGTTTTATTCGTATTTTCAGCGTCTTCGTCGATAATCAATATTTTTAATCATTATCTTTAAATAACTCTTGAAGTTGCAACATACAACTGACCATGTAAAAACACTGTCAACAAAAGATATATCCCAACATGCTTAAGAGATTGTCCCTGACTTTTATTAATATAGTCATCGCAAAAGAAAAAATTAAAGGGATGCGGGTTCGATTCTCATGCTAGACAACAAAAAAAATTTAATATAATGGACCACATGAAAAGAGAGGAAAAATGAAAGAAAAATAAAAGTTAACATTTCGAAGTAAGTTTAGAATATAAGAGATATAATAATAATAACAATAATAGTAATAATAAGAATAAGAATAAGAATAATAGTATGCAGCTAATAATAATAAATATTTAATGTGGTGAGTTAAAAGTTGTGGGTTCGATTCTTGTTAAGATATTTTTTAACATTTTATTTGAATTAATAATAATAATAATAATAATAATAATAATAATAATAATAGGAAGCTAATAATAATAATAATAATAATAATAATAATAAATATTTAACATACTAAATATTTTTTTTTTGGTGTCAATTAACATACTAAATATTTAACATAGTGAGTTAAAGGTTGTGAATTCGATTCTTGGTGAGATATTTTTTAACATTTTATTTGAATTAATGTTAGGGTGAATGAGAGGGAAAAAAATTATTATTATTAGGGTTAAGAATAGCAAAACGGAACAAACTTATAATATAAGAGATAAATGACGATAAAAGATATGCATCAAAAATAGTAACCCAATCTATTATATTTCAAAAAAACTTATGTTAATAAAAAAAAAAGTTAATTGGAGAATTTTTTTTTTTTGCTAACTTATATAAAAAAAATAAATAATAACTACAATATAAAAAGATACGATATATATTAAAAGGAATTACCGAAAAAACTTAAGTTGAACTCCAAAGGCTTGGGCCCCGTTTGGCCCGGCTTATTTTCTACTTTTCTACTTCTTTTTAAAAAAATTAAGGAAGTAAAAAATTGTTTTTGACCCTATTTCTACGTAAAATAAATAGAGAAATAAAGTAAAGAAGTCAAAAGCAAGGAGAAATAATGTCAACCATATTTTTTTACTGATCTACTTCATTTAAAGTGAAATAGAAAAGTAGAAAATAAGTCGGGCCAAACGTTGTAAAAAGATAGTCTTGAATCCGAGACGTCCCGGTTCGAGCCCCACTAGTTTTTTTTTTTGAACGGCAAAACATTTTTTTTAGAATAATAGGGAAAAAGTACAAAAGGTAATCAACCTACAACGGTAGAATAAGTACAGATAGTACTTCACCCAATGCAAAAATCGAATAAGAACAATGACATTTCCATGTTCGAGCTCCACCAGTATCTTTGGAGTGGGGTAAATTTAATTACCTTTGTAAGTGTTTTTTGAGCCCTAAAGACTTCTTTACCTTTGACTGGGGCATCATCCTAAATTTTTATTATCAGGAAAAAAAAAAAAAAACTTAATTTGTCCTCATCTAAAGATTAAAAAAATTATAAAAAAAATTAGTTGAAAGAAATTTACAAAGAACTACTACCAAAAAAATCTAATGTCCTCGATCAATCTATACTAACAATATATTAAAATTAAAAGTAATTACAACTACCCAATTTATCCTCATCAATTTTAATAATATTTTAAATCTTCTACCCTTAATGAAGATTATGTCAGCGGTAAAAGATTAATACGAAGAAAAAAAGAAAAAGATTAATGTATGGAACAAAAAAAATAGGAAACAAAGATTAATGTATATCGTAATTTTATAGCTTACTATATTATTATTCGTAGTAGTAAGTCACTATGTTTAGTCTAATGGTGAGGAATTTGGGTAGTACTATAACTTCGACCTTTGCGATGCACAGGTTTAATTAGCCGTAATATGAAAAATACGATATAAAAATTTTAACACTAAGGTTGCGTTTGACCCTACTTTTCTAAAGCTTAAAAGTCACTTTTTAATAATAAAGTTGAAAATAAAAAATTTAAAGTTAAAGTTGTTTGGTAATTTTTTTTTTTAACTTAATCATCAATTTTAGGATAAAATCAGTTTGGTAAAACATTTTTATAACTAATTTATCAAAAATTCACTATCATCTAAATTTAAAAGATAATCATCCAAATAATAACAACTTAAAAAACATAATTATCATAAATTATTTTTTAAAAATTCACATATATTATTTTAAGAACTTATCAAAATTGTGTCTTACCCTACTTCTCCTTAAAAGAATTAGAGAAGTAGAAAATAAGTAGTGTCAAATGGACACAAAAATATATATAAAAAAGTCGAGTACCATCAAATATTAGTTCAACAATAAATTTAGATAAATGTTCATACAACATAAATTATGGTATATTATGAAAAATTTCTTTATAAACTACATTGGAATTTTTATTCGTATTTGCACTGTCTTCATCGATAATCAACATTTCTAATCATTCTCTAGAAATAACTTTTGAAGTTGCAACATACATCTGACCATGTAAAAACATTGTTGACAGACGATATATTCCAACATGCTTAAGAGATTGTCCCTCACTCTTATCTCTTATGTTCATCGCAAAAGAAAAAATTAAAGAGATATGCGGGTACGATTCTCATGCTAGACAAATTTGTACTTTTTTTAAAATAATGGATCACATGAAAAAGAGATGAAAAATGAGAGAGGGAAAAAAAAATAGGTTTAGGGTTAACATTTCAGAGCCAGCTTAGAATAAGAGATATAATTATATAATAATAATAAGAATAATAATAGTAGGAAGATAATAATAATAATAATAATAATAATAATAATAATAATAAATATTTAACCTGGTGATATATATATAATTTCATATTTATTAGATGTTGATTACAAAATGGGATAAATATGTTTCTGGTCCCTATAAATATTTCGAGTTTTGTTTTTAGTCCCTCTAAAAATTTTCTTCAACTTTTAGTCCCTAATTTTTTTTTCAATTAACACTTTTAGTCCCTACTTTCAAATCAACTCATGTGTAGACTTCATATTTTTTAATGAAATTTTCAAGAAAAGTGTAGAATAGTTTAACAATGACTCACAAAAAAAATTAGATTTTTTTAACAAAACATGAATTAAATATGAATTTTTAAGCACCAAACATATAAAAATTTATATTTAATATATGCTTTGTTAAAAAATTCAAAAATTTTTTTGGAGAGATTCTTATAATATTTTAAACATTCATAAAAAAATTCAATCAAAAATATGAAGTTTATAATGAGTTGATTTAGAAGTAGGGACTAAAAGTGTTAATTGAAAAATTTTGAGGGACTAAAAGTTGAAGAAATATTTTAGAGGGACTAATAACAAAATTTGGAATATTTATATGGACCAGAAAGATATTTATCCCTTACAAAGTTATATCAAATTGATTGATCTAGTGTAGTGGCAAATGTACAAAATAGATCTTAAGGTTGTGAGTTTGATTCTTGGTGTGGTATTTTTTTAATATTTTATTTGAATTAATTTTAGGGTAAAATGAGAGAGAAAATGAACGGGAAAAAATTAGGGTTAAGAATAGCAAATTGGAACAAGCTTATAATATAAGAGAAGAGATAAATGAGGTACTAAGTTCGATACTCATTACCAACATTGTAAAACCAAAAAAATAATATTATTATTAGTAGTTGGTTCTTATTAGAGTAGATTTACACACACAAAAAAAAAACCAGTAAATTTACATAGAACAGATCCAAAAAAAACGATCAAAAAAGCTAAATTTACATAGAAAATCTTATCAAAAATAAAATTACAGCGAAAATTTAAAATATTATTAAAACTAGCGTATACAAAGCCTTCTTTATCAACCGATGTGATTCTTAATTTTACTTGGTTCAAATAAGATACACATTTTCATGTGTTCTACGTGCTAGATAATGTTTCCTCAAAAAAAAAAAAAAGTACTAGATAATGTCTCATTCTTATCATCAGTAAATGTTAATGTCATTAATGTCATATCTATCAATTTTAAGTCAATCTTCTCCAAATGTTTTATGTGTTTTCTATGTAAATTTACACAAACAAAAAAAAAACAAGTAAATTTACATAGAACCGATCAAAAAAGCTAAATTTACTTAGAAAATCTTAAAAAAAATAAAATTACATGGAAAATTTAAAATATTATTAAAACTACCGTATACAAAGCCTTCTTTATCAACTGATGTGATTCTTAATTTTACTTGGTTCAAATAAGATACACATTTTAATGTGTTCCACGTACTAGATAATGTTTCCTCAAAATAAAAAAAGGTACTCTTAACCAAAAAAAAAAAAAAAAAAGGTACTAGATAATGTCTCATTCTGATCATCAGTAAATGTTAATATCATTAATGTCATATCCATCAATTTTAAGTCAATCTTCTCCAAATGTTTTATGTGTTTTCCTTCCTTTATTTATAGTATGTCATTATGTGATTTCATTTATATGTCATTATGTGAAATGGTACATTAATTAATCATTGAGCTGAGCAAGGGGCAACCACTAATTTGTAATTTTTTTGTTCTTAACATGTTTCAAATGCCTCGGGTGCCCTTACGAAACCAATTCTCTTAATTTGGACACTAATGAAGATAATGGCACTTATGAACATGTACGAAAGGAAGATTAGAAGCATTTTGTCTTAGAGTCAAATTAAAACTCAAGTGGATAAGATCCAAGATTTTTGCAATTTTTTAGGATTGTTATGACTTAATATTTTCTTTTAAATATTACATGATACTTTTAGTTGTTGTCCAGTTGTATCATGTGAACTGATTGTGGCATGCCTTATGCCTTTTAATGTCATTCTCTTTTGCCTTTGCAAAAAAACAAACATGATAGTTTTAATTTTACATGTTTGTAAGTAAGACTTTGTGGTAAATTTTTAAATATGATTGAGGGGTCATTTGATTTTGTTCCGTAAATATATTTGTTTATTTAAGGCTTAATTGTAATTTTAGTCTCTCTATTTTAACAAATTTTGGATTTTGGTCCCTCTATTTTTAAATAAGTAATTTTGATCCCCTATTTTAACAAATTTTGGATTTTGGTCCCCCTATTTCTAAATAAGCAATTTTGGTCCCCTTATTTTATAAATTTTTGAAATTAAGCTCCTCTGTTTTCTCCCAAGGTGATTTTTCACATTTTAATATGATGTAGCATTCATCAATGTGAAAAAATTAATCCATGACATATAAAAATAATGTAATAAATTTTTATAAATTTTTTTTTTTTTTTAAATTTATAAATGCTACATCATATTAAAATTGTGCCCCATCACCTTAAGAGAAAAATGATGAATCTAATTTCAAAATTTGATAAAATAGGGGGACCCAAATTGCTTATTTTAAAATATGAGACCAAAATCCATAATTTCTTTAATTAGGGGGACCAAAATTGCTTATTTAAAAATAAGGGGCCAAAATCCAAAAATTATTAAAATAGGGGGACTGAAATTGCAATTAAGCCTTTATTTAATTATAGGAATTTAGGATATTATTTAAAGAGATAATAATGATATTTATGTCAAATTTTATCAAAAAATAAAATTTTTGAAAAAACCTATACCCACTGATGTAAGTTGATTAAAAGGTGTCATTAAAGCCTCTAGCAATAGAGACTCGATTCTAAAAGTTCATATTCCAACAAAAATAAGTTGTGGGTATAGCACAAACGTCTTTTCAAACGGGCAGAAAAACCATCACTATAGATATTTTTGTCAAATTTTATTAAAAATGAAAATTATGAAAAAACCTATACCCATTGATGCAAATTGGTTAAAAGGCGTCACTAAAGCCTCGAGCAATGGAGACTTGGCTGTGGGTATAGCCAATTCACTACTACATATATAGGAATTTGCAACACTAATTTGTAACAAAGGCAAAAAAGTGTTACTATTTCCTACTTCAATTGGTCTCTCCATGTATAGACCATGCCCAAAATGTTAGTATTTGTCCAATATCAATACTCTTTTTATTCTATTTTTACTTTTTTGTTATTTCATCTTTTCCAAAATTGTAGAGAAACAGAAACCACACTTTCGTTGAATCAGTTTCACAGTATCACGCACCACACTTTCGTTGAATCACTCGTGATATCCATTCACCAAACATTTCATCAAATCGCTCATGTAATCAATTTCATCTTCATCTCTCGTTAAGTTCAATTGGCCGAGGCATTCACCGAATCATTTGATTTCATCTTCATCTCTCATGAATTGTACATTTTTGTCTTCAATTCTTCGAATCATTCATCCGAATCTTCATCTTCAATTCATCGAATCTTCATCTTCATGTTCATTTTCAATTCACCGAATCTACATCTGTAACTTAGGGTTTGACTTCTAATTTGATTTCATCACCATGCAATTTTCAATACAATTTGAGAAATCAATTGTTGAGGTATGTTCTCCTTTGAGTTATTTATTTTGCTTCATTTCAAACCAATTTTTCTGGTTCAGAACACACATTTTTCTATTTCAACTGATTTTATGTATCATCAAGTGACTTTAGTAGTAGAGACTTGAATTTCTGATTCAGTGTTGCGTAAGTTTAGATCCGATATTTCTGATTGTGATTGTAATTTAAGTTGATTTTAACTTTTTCTTAGGTTTTCCTCATGCAATAATTTACTTATCGTTTTTGTATGTATTTCATACTGATCAGGAAGGTGTTGAGAATATGAAATTATAGTGTTTCATATTAGCGTTTTAGAGTTAACTATCTCTGTGTGGCCAAACTAGTTACAATTAATTTGTGGTGTAATAGGAGCTACACTAGTTTTATTTTGTAGTCAACTTTTTTTTTTGACTAAATTTTGTAGTCAACTTATGAAACTAAAATTAATGTCATTCTCTTTTGCCTTTGCAAAAAAACAAACATGATAGTTTTAGTTTTACATTAAGACTTTGTGGTAAATTTTTAAATATGATTGAGGGGGTCATTTGATTTTGTTCCGTAAATATATTTGTTTATTTAATTATAAGAATTTAGGATATTATTTAAAGAGATAATAATGATATTTTTGTCAAATTTTATAAAAAAATAAAAATTCTGAAAAAACCTATACCGCTATACCCACTGATTTAAGTTGGTTAAAAAATGTCTATTAAAGCCTCTAGCAATAGAGACTCGATTCCAAAAGTTCATATTCCAACAAAAATAAGTTGTGGGTATAGCACAAACGTCTTTTCAAACAGCCTGAAAAACCATCACTATAGATATTTTTGTCAAATTTTATCAAAAAATGAAAATTATGGAAAAACCTATACCCACTAATGCAAGTTGGTTAAAAGGCGTCACTAAAGCCTCTAGCAATGGAGACTTGGCTGTGGGTATAGCCAATTGATTGGTTCCAAAAGTTCATATTCCAACTGAAATAAGTCGCGGGTATAGCACCAACGTCTTTTCAAACAGCCAGAAAAACTATCATTACAGCCTATTGTGACGGTAAATATCTGTTGGTATAGAAAATCAAGGGTGAGAGTTGTACACTACCGTTGGAATATGTTTTTTGGAGTACAACAACGGATTTGTGTCCTTTACCTACGACATTTTGCTGTCACTATAAGTCAATTTTCTTATAGTGATAGTAATAAATTTGTTTACGATTTTATGTTCATATTCTTATGACTTTAATACAAAAATATTAGTCAAAACCATCTTTATATTTTGAGTTACTCAACTTTATGACTTTAATACAAAAAAATTCAAAACCGCTAAGTTCTACCACTTCTTTTTCTTCCCTATATTCATCCCATGGCTTTTTAAAAAAATTATATTTTTTAATCCTATAAAATTACAATTTTTAAGTTCAGTTATTTAAATAAAAATCAGAATTAATTATAATATAATTTTGGTTCCTTTTTTTTCACTTAATTATAAAAATGATTTTTTATTTTATTTTAAAGCCATTATGTTTTGGTCTATCTTGTAAATTTTTGTATTTAGAAATGACAATTAACATATTTCAAATTTTAAATGGTATGACATACAACTTGAATTTTGTAAATGATTAAAAATACTCTCTCAAATTACATACATATATGCGTAAAAAAAAAAAAAAAATTACATATATATATATATATATAGGGGTTTGCTAACTTAGACCACCTAAAAACATGAAGGTCTAAGTTAGCAAGGTACACCTTTTCACTTTGGACAAAAAAAACCTTAACATTTAATTATTTTACACTAGAAAATTGAAGGCTAGTTAGGTAAATTTTACTAAATGTTGTGCACTCATTTGCTAATTTAGACCCACTTAATTATAAATATAAACAACCTAGGAAATCAAACTACAAAATGCAAACACAATTCCTTAGAAATAACGAACTTTAACATCTCATTACACTTTCTAAATCAATTCACTTCTAATTCAATCTACCAGAAGCAAAATCACTTCTAATTTCAACTTCAATCAATTAATTATAATTCAATCTACCAGATACAAAATCACTTCACCAGAAGCAACCTTTAGTAAAAGAAACTGGATATTTTTGCATAATTCATTCACCAGAAGCCTTGTTCCCTTGCACAAACTGGTGGCCTGAGTATTTTTATGCATTACACCCTCAATTGCTTAGAAATTAGCTAATTATCAAATAGAACATAAATTTGCTCCATTTATGAACTATGAAGCACAAAAAACTTGATTATAGGTGTGCTCTGTGTAAGAAACCTGTTATACACCTCACTTAAGTTTCTAATTAAAAAATATACTTCCGTCACAAATACAATGTATTAGCCTATGTCAGTTCTGTTTTAGGTGACTTGAAACCAGTTAAAAATTGAACAGATATATGAACAATTTTCAGTGGAAACATCTCTGAACCAGTTTTTTAATTTACCAGACTCCACCTCAGTTTGCATGTGATGAATGAAACTAACAAACACAGCATGTGATGAATATTAACTCTAAGACGCACCTATACTCTTTGCAATCTTCCATGAGAAATTAGAAATTAGGATGACGAGAAGATGATAGCTTCGATTGCAGAGAAGGACAATGAAGATGATAGCGTAGATTGTGATTGCAGAGGAGGACGAGGACGATGAAGATGATAGTGATTGGGGAAAACCAGCACGGAAACGAAACCCTGCTACGATGAAGATGGAACGCGTGTTTTGCTTTGCTGCGTGTTTTTTATGGTTTTTTAATTAATTAAAAGAAATTGATATAACTACCCTTTTAATTATAACAAGTTTGAGTAATTGATTTTTTTGTCCAAAGTGAAAAGGTGCACCTTGCTAACTTAGACCTTCATGTTTTTAGGTGGGTCTAAGTTAACAAACCCTATATATATATATATATATTTATCTTTATTATTATTACAGACCCAAATTTGAATTTCAAATTCACATTTCTATTATTATTTCACATGTTACTATATGGATTGTATATATGCCACTATTTGATAATATATAAAAAAAATTTCTATTCCCTAAAAATTTGTTCTTTCCTATCTCTTCATCTTTTATATATCTCTCTCCAAATCTCTCACTTTCTCTCTCAATATTTTTTCTATGCACGTTATTTTGTTTTTCTTTTTCATCTTTCTTTCTACATCTTCTTTTCTAATATTTTGCAATTCTTCTCCCACTCTTCACATATGATTTTTTATTTCTCTACATTTCCAAATATTCTTAGTTATGATTTGAGGATGGTTTTTTTTTTTTTTATTTTGTTGGTCTTTATTCTCCTTTTCACCAAAACAAATGTATCTTTTGTTGTGGTGTAAATCACTAATCGTGATCGTATTTGTTTGTTTGGATATGTACGGGCTTTATGTGGCCATACTTAGAAAAATTATTATTGATTTAATATTTTTAAATATATTTTGTATTTTCATTTGTACCAACTAATTTCAATTCCTTATATTTATATTTTTTATTTCATTTTTTTTTAATTGCAATTTTAATTGTAAGAATTTATATTGTATATTTGATCCAACACAAAACCCGTCCAACGCACGGGTTGGAGTCTAGTATATATATATATATATATGCATATATATATGTCATTTTTTTATTTAAAGATCTGAACTTGAGTTAAACCAAACAGATCGGAACTTCTTATCCAAACTTGAGTTACGAGTATCATTCAGTCATTTCCTTCTAAGCCAAAACACATTTGCAGCATCTCATTCTTCACTCTCAACTCAGCCGTTAAAATGTCATTTTCACTGTTAACTTACGGTGTCGCCGGTGCTATCTCTCTTTCCCCTCCCAACAATTTGTGTCTTCCAATTCCCAATTTCAATGATCGCCGATTTAACTTTCAAGCTCATTCCAATTCCCAACAAGTTGCGTCTTCTAATTCCCAATTACATCACAATCTTCTTGTTAATGTTGATGATGATGCTGATTCTTCATTCAATGGAATGCTCGATATCAACCCTACCCCATCATCCGTCTTCCAATTCGGTAAGATGTTAGGTTCCCTTGTTAGAAACAAGCAGTTTCACACTGCTATTTCCCTCTCTCATCAAATGGAACTCAATGGAATTCAACCTAACTTTGTTACTTTGAACATCTTGCTCAATTGTTTCTGCCGCCTTGGTCAACTCAATTTTGCATTTTCTGTATTGGCTAAAATTCTCAAGCTAGGTTATCAGCCTAATACCATAACAATGAATGCACTTATGAAAGGCATGTGTCTTAGTGGTCATATTAAGAAAGCATTGGATTTTCATGACGAAGTTATATCAAAGGGATTTCAGCTTGATCAAATTAGTTATGGAATCTTGATTGATGGATTATGTAAAAAAGGAGAAACAACAGCTGCCCTTCAGTTGCTTAGAAGGATTGAATCGTTAATGGTTGAACCAAACGTGGTAATGTACAACACAGTCATTGATAGTCTTTGCAAGGATAAACTCGTGAGTGATGCTTTTCTTTTATATTCTGAAATGACTGTCAAGAAAATTTATCCTGATGTTGTCACTTACACTAATTTAATATATGGCCTTTGTATTGTGGGTCAATTCAAAGAAGCTGTTGGATTGTTAAATGAAATGTTGTTGAAAAACATCAGCCCGGATATTCAGACTTTTAGTATACTGATTTATGGTTTATTTAAAGAAGGAGAGGTGAGAAAAGCTAGAAATGTCTTAGCTGTTATTATAAAGCAAGGTTTGAAACCAAATGTTTTTACTTATAATTCTTTAATAGATGGGTATTTTTTGGTTAAAGAAGTGAACATGGCCACATATGTATTCAACACTATTGCTCGAACGGAAGTGAAACCCGATGTTGTTACCTACAGTGTCATGATTAATGGATTATGCAAGAATAAAATGGTTGATGAAGCCGTGAATCTCTTCAAAGAAATGCATTTAAAAGGCATGATTCCTAATACTGTAACATACAATTCACTTATTGATGGACTTTGCAAATCGGGGAGAATCTCTGATGTTTGGGATCTTCTTGATGAGATGCATGATAGAGGCCAACCTGCAAATGTGATCACTTACAGTTCTATATTGGATGCTTTGTTCAAAAACCATCAGGTTGACAAGGCAATTGAATTATTAGCGAAGATCAAAGACCAAGGAATTCAGCTAAATCTTTATACATACACTATACTTGTCCGTGGACTATGCAAAAATGGAAGAATTAAGGATGCACTAGAGATTTATCGGGAACTTTTGATTAAAGGCTACCATTTTGATGTAAAGATGTATAGTGTTATGATTGATGGGCTTTGTAACGAGGGCTTGTTTGATGAAGCATTGTCCTTGATGTCAAAAATGGAAGATAACGGTTGCACCCCTAACGGCATAACTTACAAAACTCTTATTCATGCTTTGTCCAAAAACGGCATGAATGAAAAGGTGGTGAAACTTCATCGTGAAATGATTGCTAGAGGTCTTTTATAAGAGTAAAACTAGGTGAGATTCTTGCAAGGTACAATTTTTTTTTTTTTTGTATTTTTTGTATTTTTATCTTCTTTCGGTAAATGCAATCTCATCGGTGGGGAAAGTAAAAAATCATAATCTAATCCAAAAGTGTGTTGCAGCATAAAAGTTGTTGGCTTGTTAAATGGAATCTCTCTCATTCATTTCCTTTCCTTGTTACAACTTACAACAACAACCACAGTAGCGGCATCTAATTCACTCCCAATTCTCAACAGCCGTTAGAATATCATTTTCAACGTTGAGTTACAGTGCTATCACTCTTTCCACTCCCAACAATTTCAATCGTTGCCGATTTTATCAATATGTTTTATTACAACGAACAAAGGTTTCTTTGTCTTGTTCTTTAAGAGGTTTATTTTATCAATATGTTTTTATTACCATAATGCTTTTTAAATTTTAATGAAGATTATTATTGTCTCTCCAAACCTTACTCTGTGATGTCTATATGTTTTATTACCATAATGCTATAGTGGCAAGCATACGAGGCACTAGTAATTTTAGTTAGGTGGACAAGTAATTTTAATGCGAGAAATTTACCACTGTCTTGATGTTTGTCTTTCTCTTTAAAGCCTTAGTACCCATATCATCAACAATTTCAAGCACAAAGTAACATCTTAATGCATAATTGATTCTCCCGTAATGGTCTATATTTCCCTGCTCTATACATTTCTGATTTCATGGTTCCAATTTTTACCCATTCCCCCAACAGTTGGCACAACTTACTTTTGAGTTCCTTAATAGCTATCCTTTTCTAAGAGTAAAACAAGGTGAGATTCTTGCAAGCTACAATTTGTTTTTTGAATTAGAAAACGACCATCTAACTTTTATTTCTTTTCATATTTATAAAAGATGGTTGGTGCAATTGGCTCACTATTACATTTGTTTTAATTTTAATTAAAAGTTATACTTTGGTAGTTTCATTATGATATTTGTAACAACAATTCTGTTCGTCTTTTTTATTCCTTAATAGCTAACTTCCCAATTTTGTGTGAGTCTGCATCATATTTTTCATGGAATTTGCGTCATATATTTAATAGAATCGATGAAATGAAAGATGTTGTTGTAACACTGTTTTTTTACAGAATATGGAACGGTAATTACAATGTAAATAAAGGATTAGAGCAGACACACATGAAACAATTTGCAGATAAAGGAGATCCTCTACTGTTTAGAAACTATGGACTTTGGTAAAGCTGTTGGATCTAGGTGCAAGGAAGTGCAGTTGGATCTAGAACATCTTTGCAAATGCTGCAGAGGATCTAGTTGTGAGGTATTTGGTTCATTTTTGGTCTTGCAACTTTAGGATTAGATGCATTTAAACTCCAACTGCCGGAGCAAGATTGGATACACCCATTTTTCATTTCTCGGTCGGAAAGGGCAGCGGACCATAAATCAAGTCATTTTCCCGGTCAAATAGGGTTGCTGGAGCAAGCTTGCATACACTCTACCCATTTCAAAACTTGAGTTTGTAATTGAGAGGAAAATAGACCAAAGATGAGGCTAGAAAACTGGTTTATTAAGATGTATGACCATACATTTCAATGAATTGTTGCAATTCATTGTCTTCTCCTTTGTATCTTGCTAATATACATTTGTGCTTAGTAGATTCAGATTATCCCATAGTAGAGATAAAACAAGCTTCATGTATCTGAGGTAGCGATGTAATACTGATAATTCCAATCTGTCCATTTCTCAAACTAAATGATTTTTAAAATATCTGGTAGTGCTATTCTACAATGGTTTTTAACTAATTTTTTTCCTGAGCTATATACTTAGTAAATTCTATGGTCTTGTTCTGACTTCACTACTTCAGAACTTTTCTATTATTCTAGTTTGATTTTTTAATACTTTATAGTGTGCTCAAACTTCATCTCCTAGCATTGTTGTGAGCTTTGATATTTACAATTATAGTTTCTGTCATCATAGTATTTGATTTGATGTATGAATTTAAGGATTTTTTTAATCTAGTCTTGGTCTTTGTGGATCTCTTGGCAGGATTTTTTACCTAATACAATCGAATATTAGTCTGGGTTTGGTGGTATTGGCTTGGGACCTAGGAGTGTGCTCCTCCTTAAGGTCTCAGGTTCGATTCTCTCTGGTGCCAATTTGGGTGGGCTAATTTAGCTTCTTCAAAAAAAATAAATATTTGTCCGGGTTTCATGATTTATTTATTATGTTGTCATGACCTCGAAAATGTCATACTGACATTTGTGGCCACTCTGTAGTTAACCATGGCTGCTATAGTGGTGATGCGTAGAGGCCCCTAGATGCTGTGTGAAACCTCGTTATGTTGTGTTTTTGAGTAGCGGATGCAGTGGATGATACAGTGAAGGAAGGACTTCATTTTTTAGACAACATGTCTCCTCACCTACCTAGTAAGTATTGATTGAAACAAAGTGAATGCCTGCACTGTAGACTTGCACAATGAACAAAGGTTTCTTTGTCTTGTTCTTTAAGAGGTTTATTCTATCTATATGTTTTATTACCATAATGCATTTTAAATTTTAATGAAGATCATTATTGTCTCTGCAAACCTTACTCTGTGTTGTCTATATGTTTTTATTACCATGATGTCTATATGTTTATATTACCATAATGCTATAGTGGCAAACATATGAATACTCACACATCATAGTAATGATCAAAGTGTGATCCATAACCCGAATATAATAATTTTCCTCGGCACCCATATCATCAACACTTTCAAGCACAACGTAACATCTTAATGCATAATTGATTCTCCTGTCATGGCCTAAATTTCCCTGCTCTATACATTTCTGATTTCATAGTTCCTATTTTTCACACATTCATGCAATGTTAAATGCATCCAGAGTGTGTTTGTTGGATACCAAGAGCACTTTATGAGCAACATTGTTTGTCCAAATTGGTCTATAGAGTGTGTTTGTTGGATACCAAGGGCACCTCCATTTTCTCACATTCAGAAGCATATATTTACTGCAGAAGCTATCTCTAGTTAATTTTCATCTTAGTTTTCAATTTGGTTCTTTCTCTTCTTTGGTTTCTTAATATTTAATTTCCTTAAGAGGTAGTTTCTCTTCTTGCATCTCTTGCATTATGATCCTTAATTCCGGTTGTTACCAATGAAAGTTAAATGAAAATTATAAGTGGTTTTCCCATGATGTAACGGGTTCCCTTTTTTATAAACCTGTTCAAAGGTTTCTACGGTGCTATCGGGGGTGCTACCGTCGCTAATAACTTCTGAGGTATTTTTTTCATTTCAAACATTAGATATCGAAAAACTCTGTTTTGGTAATGGAGGTATTTGAGGCTTTTCACATATGAGATCCAAGTTCCTCTAGCATCTATATTACACCTCTATCAAGGTAATTTTTTCCATCAATTGTGTTTTAGCAATTTATTCATTTTCTCAATTATTTGTTCATCTTATATTGGTTCTCTAGTACCTTATCTTTTTACTTTCATGGCCTTCTTTGTTTGTCATCTATTTCATTATGATTATTATGAGTTTGATTGAAGGATCTTTTAAAACAAGCACTTCATAAAAAACATTTTGAAACTTAATTGGATTATCACCTTCTTGACATGTGAGATTGAATAGTAAGGATTTAGTTTATCAATCTACAAATTGTTTTGCTGCTGGATTAGCAATTGTAGCCTTTGTAAGGCTCATCGAGATGTATGGCATTGGAACCCGGTGGGCTGTTTTGTAAGGCTCAATGAGATGTATGGCATCGGATAACGATTGTTCATCCCGTTCGCGCTGCACCAGAACAGCTATCAAATAAGGTAGAAGAGAGCATAAAGAGTGCACAAGAGACATGTGATGATGATCCAGTTAGTGGTGAATGTGTTGCGGCGTGGGATGAGGTGGAGGAACTCAGTGCTGCGGCGAGTCATGCGAGGGATAGGAAGAAGGAATCTGATCCGTTGGAGGATTACGGTAAGGATAACCCGGAGACTGATGTGTGCAGAACTTATGATAATTGATTAATGGGATTATTATACTTAAATTGTTGCTTTATGATTATGAGATTTGAATACTGCAGTTTTAATTGTGTGTATTTGAAATGAAATTGAACCAGTTGTTATAATAGATTCATAGTGATTATAAGTGATTAAGGTTTTAGCATCTTGGCGTAATTTAAAGTTTTAAACATGACATTTATCTTTTTCTTGATAAAAAAATATTATGTGAATTAAGTTAACAAGTGTCTTCAAAACACATGTTAAGAAATTGAAGATAGGAATTTATCTTAGAATTAAATATAGAAAGTTTATCTTGAAAATTAAGATACTTAATATTATTTTTATAGTATGTAGTTCTATAACATGTGTCAGAATCATTAGTCATTAGTATATGTCTCTCTTGCTACCTTAATGTATAGGGCTGCTACTAAGATAAATTCACCGTAATACTAAACAAGCACTCACTCTTCTGAAATTGTTGTTCAGCTTTTGAAGTGCTATTCTTGCAAGCTACTTCGATGGTATTCTGCTCTTCAAGGTTTATATATTATTTTCACATTGTTATGACTATATGAATTTTCTTTACTATGATATGATAAATTGATAATAATAGCTCGATATTTTGTATTCAAAATAATGGATATATTTAGTAGATCTCATCTCAGGAACTAAATCGTCTTCAAAAAGAGTTGGAAGACACAAAGTTTAAAATTGAAAAGGAACATGAAGCCTTCAATGACAAGAATACCAGCCTAAAACTACTGAAGGCCACCCTTATACAGCAAGTGGAGGTTTGTATTTCATTTTCATGTTTCTTTCTTTGTTGCCAAACATCATTACTTTCTATTGTTTTCTTTCCATTTTTCAGCTGAAAGAATGAATGAACCATGAAAACTGGCAACTCTAGGCTTGACATTCCAGCTTTGGGATGGGATAAAGTTATTGAGGTTACACTTTTGGTTGTTATAATATCTACAAATATCTTTGCAAACTAAAATATCTACAAATAATTTTATAAAAATAAAAAAAAGTTTTATTTTTTTTAAAGAATAAACCACAAAGGCCCTACTTCTCTTTCACACTGTACCAGCTATAGCTGTTTTCATCATTTCAATATTAAGATTTTATTCATTTTTAATCTTTTTAAAAGTTGTATATTTATAATTGTATTGGTTATAAGTCCATTGATTATTAACTTATGAATTATGGTAGAGACAATCTTAAATGTGAAGATTTAGTGTAGACTTACTGCCTCTTTCATGTCAAACATCAATATCTCTCATTCTTAATCCAAATCTATTTGCTTTTCTTTTTCTAAATTACCTGCTTAACTTTTTTGCTTGCAATTCAAGAATTAATTACTAAAGTCTGTTCTTTGCCTTTCTTTCTTACCAGATATTCCATTCCATGTGATGGTATGCAGTAATATAGTACGGTTTAACAGTTTCAATATATTGTTGCATTTGAGAGGCATTTGGATTATTATAGCTTAATAAAACACTTGCTCAATATATCTGTCATTAAGAGCATGCTGCTGCGCGCATGCATGTATAAGTTGTTTTACGATCAAAGTGAAAATATGAAAGTAAACTTTAGCTTATAATAAGCTATCTAGAGAAGAACATAATTAATACCTCAATCAATTAAGTGTATTTGATATTTGATATTTAATTTTCCAAATTGAAAATCCAGGCCTCTTCCATCAGACTTTACAAACAATAATTCAAGTAGATGGAGAAGGTCATTGAGGTGACAGAGAAAAGTGGACAACTAGAGAATGAGAGAAAGGGTTGGATGATAGTAATTCATGATCTATCAGGCTCACCCGTTATTGCAGCCTCAATGATCTCACCATTTGTTCCATCCCCTGGCTCAGAACGTGTATCACGATCAAACTCAGGCACGTGGGTTATTCTCCGTCCAATAGGAGGCTCCACCGTGAGTAGCTGTAGCTGGAAGCTGTGGGGCTGTCTTGCGGCATGGCGAGAGAGGGGTCCTATAGATGGCTTGGGCTACAAGGTTGAGCTTTTCTCTGACAATGGACCTGTCAATGCAATACCAATTGCCGAGGGCACACTGAGTGTGAAAAAGGGTGGCAAATTATGCATTGATTCTGCAATATTGGGGTCAAAGTGATTACCTGGTGAAGGTTTTGTGATGGGTTCAACTTTGAGTGAAGGAAAAGTGAGTACACCTGTTGGTAATCACTACTTAATACTCTTGATTTTTTTGTTCATTGCAATGAGTTTTCAATTAATCTCATATTAGTTTGATTCAAGATTTTTGTTTTATTTTCTATAGATGTTTTCTTATGATGGATTTTGTTCCATGTTCATATTCCTAGGCTTCAAATATTATGGTAGTTTTGAAACTAGCCAACAAACTGTCAAACATCCAGAAACAAGCCCAGGAACATGCAGCAAACATCCAGATGACACAGGATATATATTGGTAAATTAAATGACAAATTCTACTATATAGTCTCCATATTAAAGTAACTATTTCAATATTATAGAATTGAGACATTAACTATTTGGTCATTTTTGTAAGTTAGCTTATTGATCATCTTCATTAGAGAAATCTTATTTATGCCACTGATACACAATTAAATTATATCTTTATTGCCTTCAATTCGGCCATTAGTTGATTTAGAATTTTTATTTTTCTGTTCTAAAATCAAATTGCATCTTTAGTTTTTTTTTTTTTTTTTTGTGATAATTGTTTATGGATGTGAAGAGAAGACTTATAATTATAACTGAAGCTTATTTGATAGTATAAATTTGATGTTTTTATACTCTAATGTATTTCAAAACATGTTTTGTTAGTTTTTTGAAAAACCAATTTGGATGACCATGCCACTGATACAGGACTTGATTTAAGCATAAATAAGCCACACACAAAAAAAAAAAAAAGTGAATATAAACATGCTTTCAATATATCAGTTGGTACTACTACCGTGTGCAGGCAAATGTGTAGTTAGCTAATTGAAGCCTAAATAAATAAGTTTTTTTTTAACCTTATAAGCTGCTTAAATACTATCTATTGCCTTTTTAGATATCATATGTTTATAATTCTGTTATTTTAAATTATTGTATAGCCTCATGAAAGTTACCGACATGTGTTTGGTGAATGATTTCAGTTTATACATTGGTAATTATGCAAGATCCAAATGGGAACTAGGTTGAAGTTTCAATCAAGAAGAACCGGAAAAATATATTTCAAGGATGGTTGCTATGACTTGAAATTTTTTATGATATTGGTTTAGATGCTTGGATTACAATCTTATTTGTAAACCTTGGATAAAAATAGCAAACAGATATTCTCACACCTTGCCATGTTGAATATGAATGAGAATGTCTTATGTTCATTTTGTAAATCAATCTTGAATTGTGAGCACAATAAAGAAAAATCACATGTCGTAAGAATAGCTTAACTTTAGCAATTAGCATCTTTTAGTTCACTACAAATTATAGTTCAATGGATGATTGATTCCTTACTATTGTCATTCTGATGAACAGATTTCAAAAGTTTCTATCTCTTTTTCAAATTTACATTAAGGATTGTTTCCATTATAGCATAGTAGTATTGATATATAGGACCCGTTTGTTTTGGATTTTTTTGAAAATAGATTTTGTAGTGTTAGAAAATTTTGTATAAAAAAAATTTACAAAGAAATTTTATATAAAAGCTTCAAATGAAAATTTGGTTTGAATAGTTATTCTTAAAATCTTATATTAGGTATTTCATCATTTTATTGAAAAAAAATTTGGATATTAAAATTTCAAAAAAATCACCTTTTTTAAAGCTATTTTAAATAGATTTTCATAAAAATCATTTTTGAAATACAAATTTTTATAAAAATTGAGATTTAGACTTTTTTTGTTCTTCAATAATGTACGTCTATGTTATATGATGTCAAAATTAGTGTTTGAATTTAGAAAACACGAATATAAAAAAACTTGTAATATTTTAAAAAACGGTTTTATAAAATCTATTTTAAAAAATATAAATCTATTTTGAAATTAGTCATGTTATGAAATTAATAATGTAGGGCCGCGTAGAAATTATAAAAAAATAGACACTTGTATTTATATTAGTAGAAATAGATTCATGTATAATTTATAAAAAGACATGCGTATTAATATATGAGTAGAAATATACGTCTCCTGTATAAATTATAAAAGATAGACATTTGTACTGATATATGAGTAGAAATAATTATAAAAGATAGACACTTCTACTAATATATGAGTAGAAATATATGTACCGCAAAATTATATATATAAAATAGGGTTTAATATGTTTTTGGTCCCTATAGTTTCGGAAAATTTCGTTTTTAGTCCCTAAAGATTTTTTTCACACTTTTTAGTCCCTAAAGTTTGATCAGTCAGTGTTTTTAGTCCCTACTTTTCATTCAACTCGTGCATATCATTCGAAATTTTAAATTTTTTTTCCGCAGTCATGTTTAGTACATTATATGAATCTCTATTACAAAATTTTAAATTTTTTTAACAAGAGATGGATTAAATATGAATTTTTTAGTTTTTTGTACATAAAAATTCATTTTATGTTAAAAAATTCTAAATTTTTATCGGAGATGTTCTTATAATATTATAAACCTGAATACAAAATATCATCCAAAAATACGAAAGTTAACAAGAGTTTGATTAAAAGCAGGGACTAAAAACAATGACTGATGAAACTTCAGGGACTAAAAAGTGTGAAAAAAATCTTCAGGGACTAAAAACGAAATTCTGGAAAACTATAGGGACCAAAAACATATTTAACCCTATAAAATAATAGTCAAACTTAATAACATATAGTATAAGACTCATATAAATAACCAAAAAGATTAGGTCATTATATTAATATATCAGTATAAATATAAGTCTTGTAGAAATTATGAAAAAAATAGATAAATGGATTAATATATGAGTAAAAATAGTCCACTTGAGTTGGTCCGGTGATATTAGCTTGGGATTTGGGAGTGTGCTCCTCCTTAAGGTCTCAGATTCGATTATCTCTAGTCCTAATTTAGGTGAGTTAATTTAGCTTCTTCGAAAAAAAAAAAATATGAGTAAAAATATAGGGCTCATATAAATAGTAGAAATAAAATATAATAATAGTCAACCTTAATAATATATAATATAAGTCTCGTATAAATAACCAAAAAAAATAGCTCATCGTATTAATATATCAGAATAAATACAAGACTCATATAAATAACCGAATTAATATATGAGTAAAAATATAGGTCTCATATAAATAATAGAAATAAAATATAAAAGCAATGTGTAATAGAGTATAATGATTATAATAATATTATTTTATTAAAATTTAGTACAAAAAGACTAAAATACCCCTTAATCCAACGAGGTGTCAAAAATAAAAAACATGGAAAAGGAGTAGAAAGGGAATTTCCATAATATTTACTTTTAATAGATTTATATATATATGATAAGGGGTAAAAAGGGAATTTCCATAGTATTTACTAATAGATTTATATGATTATAATGTCACTTTTTAATATTATATAGAATGATAATGTAAGGTTATTTATGTTTATTTTAGGATTTAAGTTGGTCCATTATATTTTTTTTTTTAAAATTGACCCCTTATGTTTTAAAAGTTTTAAGTTGGTCTCTCAAGTTCTTAAAATTTGAATTAGTTAGTCCTATAAAGATGATTAAATAGGGACTAACTAATATAAATTTTCGAAACTTGAGGGGCCAACTTGAAATGTTTAAAACACAAGGGGTCAACTTGAAAACTAAAATAAATGTAAGGAATCAACTCGAAACTTTTAAAATATAAGAGACCAACTTAAAACCTAAAATAAATACAAGGGACAAAATATACAATTAAGCTTAACTTCCGCTCTCTATTATAACAAAATTAAAACTCAAATATTATAACAAATCGGAGAGTAATTTGTCTCCAACGTATAAATGTAAGAGATGAATCTGTTGGTCCTTTCTATTAACATTTTGTGGAAAACGTTAACTTTAGTATTAAATTAGTCCTCTGTATCGCTCCCATCCCTCATTCATTGCCTTCTTATCCAAAACTGAGTTGCAGCGTAAACTGAGTCGCTCCTCCCCCCATTCATTTACTTGTAATCCAAACTCAGTTGCTTTTACAACCAACCAATCACACTCGCGGCATCTCATTCTTCACTCTCAACCGTTATAATGTCATTTTCACTGTTAACTTACGGTGTCGCCGGTGCTATCTCCCTTTCCCCTCCCAACAATTTCAATCGTCGCCGCTCTAACTTTCAAGCTCATTCCAATTCCCAACAAGTCGTGTCTTCTAATTCCCAATTACATCACAATGGAATACTATGTAACAAATCTACCCCATCATCCGTGTTCGAAGTCGGTAAGATGTTAGGTTCCCTTGTTAGAAACAAGCAGTTTCACACTGCTATTTCCCTCTCTCATCAAATGGAACTCAATCGAATTCAACCTAACTTTGTTACTTTGAACATCTTGCTCAATTGTTTCTGCCATCTTAGTCAACTCAATTTTGCATTTTCTGTATTGGCTAAGATTATCAAACTAGGTTATCAGCCTAATACCATAACAATGACTGCACTTATGAAAGGAATGTGTCTTAGTGGTCAGATTAAGAAAGCATTGGATTTTCACGACGAAGTTATATCAAAGGGATTTCAGCTTAATCAAATTAGTTATGCAATCTTGATTGATGGATTATGTAAAAAAGGAGAAACAACAGCTGCCCTTCAGTTGCTTAGAAGGATTGAAGCGTTAATGGTTGAACCAAAGGTGGTAATGTACAACACAGTCATTGATAGTCTTTGCAAGGATAAACTCGTGAGTGATGCTTTTCTTTTATATTCTGAAATGACTGTCAAGAAAATTTATCCTGATGTTGTCACTTACACTAATTTAATATATGGCCTTTATATTGTGGGTCAATTCAAAGAAGCTGTTGGATTGTTAAATGAAATGTTGTTGAAAAACATCAGCCCGGATATTCAGACTTTTAATATACTGATTTATGGTTTATTTAAAGAAGGAGAGGTGAGAAAAGCTACAAATGTCTTAGCTGTTATTATAAAGCAAGGTTTGAAACCAAATGTTTTTACTTATAATTCTTTAATAGATGGGTATTTTTTGGTTAAAGAAGTGAACATGGCCACATATGTATTCAACACTATTGCTCGAACGGAAGTGAAACCCGATGTTGTTACCTACAATGTCATGATTAATGGATTATGCAAGAATAAAATGGTTGATGAAGCCGTGAATCTCTTCAAAGAAATGCATTTAAAAAGCATGATTCCTAATACTGTAACATACAATTCACTTATTGATGGACTTTGCAAATCGGGGAGAATCTCTGATGTTTGGGATCTTCTTGATGAGATGCATGATAGAGGCCAACCTCCGAATGTGATCACTTACAGTTCTATATTGGATGCTTTATTCAAAAACCATCAGGTTGACAAGGCAATTGAATTGTTAGCGAAGATCAAAGACCAAGGAATTCAGCTAAATTTTTATACATACACTATACTTGTCCGTGGACTATGCAAAAATGGAAGAATTAAGGATGCACTAGAGATTTATCGGGAACTTTTGATTAAAGGCTACCATTTTGATGTAAAGATGTATAATGTTATGATTGATGGGATTTGTAACAAGGGCTTGTTTGATGAAGCATTGTCCTTGATGTCAAAAATGGAAGATAACGGTTGCAACCCTAACTGCATAACTTACACAACTCTTATTCATGCTTTGTCCAAAAATGGCATGAATGAGAAGGCGGTGAAACTTCATCATGAAATGATTGCTAGAGGTCTTTCATATGAGTAAAACTAGGTGAGATGCTTGGAAGCTACAATTTGTTTTTTGAATTAGAAAATGACCATATAACTTTTATTTGTTTTCATATTTATAAAAGATGGTTGGTGCAAATGGCTCACTATTACATTTGTTTTAATTTTAATTAAAAGTTATACTTTGGTAGTTTCATTATGATATTTGTAACAGCAATTGTGTTCACCTTTTTTATTCCTTAATAGTTATCCTTTTCTTCCCAATTTTGTGTGAATCGGCAACATATTTTTCAAGGATATTTTTCATTCACTGTCATTGTTGGAGTTCAATTTATATTTAATAGAATCACTGTCATTGTTAGATATTGCATCATATTTATATTTGCTGTCATTGTTAGAGTTCAATTTATATTAATAGAATCGGTGAAATGAAAGATGTTGCATCTTTAGAGAACATGAACCGAGGAGGCATGTTGTAAGTATTACTGATTGGTCTAGCTGGCTGCACCTTTAGCTAGTTACGACTTACGAGGTATTCAGTTCATTTTTTATCTTGCAACTTTAGGATTTGCATTTAAACTTCAACTGCCGGAGCAAGCTTGCATACACCATTTTTTCATTCTCCCGATTGAAAAGGGTAGCGGGACATAAATAAAGTTATTTATAATAAGCTTCTGTTTTTTCTTTTTCATAGGTCTTAATGTCTCGTGTCTTTTAGATTATAAGCATCTATTTTTCCTGTTTGAAAGGTTTTAGCGTCTTATGTCTTTTAGATCTACATGATGATTTGTTGTAATAAGTGTTGTCAAGGCTTATCTCACTTCCTCTCCCTTCTCCCTTCTCCCTCTGAATATAATATTTAACTTAATCTTATACATCGAAAATGAAAAAGATAGAACTTACGTTGGTAACATGTGTAAAAGCAAACCAGTTCTGACTTCTACAGTGGTTTTTAAATAATTTATTTCCTGAGCTAAATACTTAGTAAATTCTACGGTCTTGTTCTGACTTCACTACTTCAGCACCTTTCTATCATTGATTTTTTTAATACTTTATAGTGTGCTCAAACTTCATCTCCCAGCATTGTTGTAAGCTTTGATATATACAATTATGGTTTCTGTCATTATAGTTGTTGATTTGATGTATGAATTTAAGAATTTTTTGAATCTACTCTTGGTCTTAATGCGTCTCTTGGCAGGACTTTTTACCAAATAGTTTGCGTTTCATGATTTATTATGTCCTCATAATCTAGAAAATGTCATACTGACATATGTGTTCACTCTGTAGTTATCAGCGGCTGCTATTGATATTACAGAGAAACTTCTTTGTGAAATGATGGCTAGAGGTCTATTATAAAAGTAAAACAAGGTGAGTTGCACATAAGAATGAAGATGGACATGGACTACACTTGCAATTTCGTTTTTATTAAAGTTAGATGTTTTTTTGGTTCATATTGTTATTGAAAGAATAGTCGTGGTTAATTTGTCTTCTATTTTTTCTAGTCTCGACATATTGCAGCAGCTACAGTATGTTAATATCAGCCCTGTTATCATTCTGTAAGTCTGTTAATAGAACCTGTACATGTGCTCATCCTGTATTGTTTTACTTTTCCAACCTTTTTCTTACACATTTTAATTGCAGCTCTCGGCTTCTTTGTCTGCAATGTTTAATTATATATCATGATTGAGTGTATAATTAAACCAGAAGTACTCAAGAAGTACATATAAATAACAATTTAACCTTTAAATGACTGTTTACTTATTTTTGGAGGGGTTGGAGTTCGAATCCCAGATTTCCCACTTTCCGCTTTTATAGTGTGTGATTCTAGCTACTAGGCTACTGGACGAAAAAAATAGTATAATCTTCACTGTTGCTGGTTGATATGTTACTCGATCGTTCAAATTCAGCTGTAATGACAATATATGAGATCAAGAGAAAACCTGTTCTTTTTTTTGTCTGTTATTTTCTCAATTTCTTAATTGTTGTTTGCTTTATTCTTCAGTTCTTCAAATGGCATTTAATTTACCAAAAGCAGATAAATCTCTTTGCCTTTTTGACATTGTATTAGCTTATTGATGGACTTTGCAAATCGTGGAGAATCTCTGATGTTTGGCATCTTGTTGATGAGATGCATGATAGAGGCCGACCTGCTAATGTGGTCACTTACACTTCTATATTGGATGCATTGTTTAAAAACAATCAGGTTGACAAGGCAATTGAATTATTAGCGATGATCAAACACCAAGGAATTCAGGTAAATATGTATACATACACTAGACTTGTCGACGGGACGGGCTATGCAAAAATGGAAGAATTAAGGATGCACTAGAGGTTTATCGGGATCTTTTGATTAAAGGTTACCATTTTGATGTGAGGATGCATACTGTTATGATTGATGGGCTTTGTAAAGAGGGCTTGTTTTGTGAAGCATTGTCCTTAATGTCAAAAATGGAAGATGAAGATTGCTCCCCTAATGCCGTAACTTACAAAACTCTTATTCGTGCTTTATTGAAAAACAACAAGAATGAGAAGGCGGTGAAACTTCATCGTGAAATGATTGCTAGAGGTCTTTATTTCTTTTCATAGTTATAAAAAGAGGTTAGTGCAATTGGCTCACTATTATATTTGTTTTAATTTTAATTAAAAGTTATACTTATTATGATTATGATAGTTTCATTATGATATTTGTAACAACTATTGTGTTTGACTTTTTTTCCCAATTTTCCTATGAATCTGCATCATATTTTTCAAGGATTTTTTTCATTCACTGTCATTGTTAGAGTTCAATTTCCATTTAATAGAATTGATGAAATGAGAGTTTGTAACACTGTTAAGTTGCAGAATATGGAAGGGTAATTACAATGTAAACAGAAAGGATACGAAAATCTGATAGGATCATGATGGGTTTGTGTGTGAATATTTTGTGAATGAAACAGTAAAAAGGATAGTGAAATGGAAATGAGCTTGTAATTGTATTAATGGTGGAAACGATTACAAAGTATTACTGAATCAAAGGAAAATAACAAACTGTTAGAGATACTCTATCAGCCCAAAAGCATAAATGTTTTCCAATCACTAGAAAGTGATCCCACAACAAATAACCGAAAACTTGGATGATTATTCTCTCTTACTTCCACTACTTATATAGCCACACTCCCATGCATCTCATGAATCAAACAGCCATGTTATCATTCTTTCATTCCTTTCCACACCTTAGCCTTGGGCCAAAGTCAAGGCTGACTTTCACATTCAAGTCTCTATCAGATCACTACCAAACTAGCCAAATGGCTCCCTCAGCAAAGAACATTCTCTCTCTCTGATCGATCCTCTCATTATAACAGAATTATATTATGATTCTTCTCTCACATAATTATTCTTTATATAACTAACTTCCACAACTCACGCTCATAACCCCTCCTTACTCATTTCCTGCCAGATCAGCATTCCTCATACTCCCTTCATTTTATCAATGTTTTATGAATCTTACTTGTGTCTTTATAGAGAAAGGGAGAAGTTAACCAACAACCTTCTTTTGTTTCTTGAGACTTATCTTGCTTTTCTGTCCTGCATCCATAAGCATGGATGTAATTTTTGAATTGCGTAGAGCAGATACATATGAAGCAAAAGGAGAACCTCTACTGTTCAATCATCTACTTGTTAGCAGCTATGGTAAACTAACATCAAATATATAAGAAGTTCTAAACATAAATTAAAACCAAAAAATGTTAGAGATGAGAAAGAAATCACCTGCACAGTAACTCTGCTCATTGTAAAAAGCTTCACCGGGAACAAGATAAAAGGGTTTATGCAGAAAAAGGTTTATAACAGTGACTAAAAGATAAAAGGGTTTATGCAGAAAAAGGTTTTATTATAGGTCAAATTAGGGTTTAAGCAAAAATAGGAACAACAAAATTTAGTTAAAAGAAATTTACGCCTAAAAATAAGTAACACTATAACTTCGACCCGTGCGGTGCACGGATCTAATTAGTTGCAGTATGAAAAAATAAAATATAAAATTTTAAACATTAAAACGTATATAAAAAAGTCCAAGTACCATTAAATATTAGTTCGACAATAAATTTGGATAAATGTTCAAACAACAGAAATTATGGTATATTACGAAATACTTCTTTATAGACTACATTGGACGTTTTATTCGTATTTTCAGCGTCTTCGTCGATAATCAATATTTTTAATCATTATCTTTAAATAACTCTTGAAGTTGCAACATACAACTGACCATGTAAAAACACTGTCAACAAAAGATATATCCCAACATGCTTAAGAGATTGTCCCTGACTTTTATTAATATAGTCATCGCAAAAGAAAAAATTAAAGGGATGCGGGTTCGATTCTCATGCTAGACAAAAAAAAAAATTTAATATAATGGATCACATGAAAAGAGAGGAAAAATGAAAGAAAAATAAAAGTTAACATTTCGAAAAATGAAAGAAAAATAAAAGTTAACATTTCGAAGTAAGTTTAGAATATAAGAGATATAATAATAATAACAATAATAGTAATAATAAGAATAATAATAATAGTATGCAGCTAATAATAATAAATATTTAACGTGGTGAGTTAAAAGTTGTGGGTTCGATTCTTGGTAAGATATTTTTTAACATTTTATTTGAATTAATAATAATAATAATAATAATAGGAAGCTAATAATAATAATAGTAATAATAATAATAAATATTTAACATACTAAATATTTAACATAGTGAGTTAAAGGTTGTGAATTCGATTCTTGGTGAGATATTTTTTAACATTTTATTTGAATTAATGTTAGGGTGAATGAGAGGGAAAAAAATTATTATTATTAGGGTTAAGAATAGCAAAACGGAACAAACTTATAATATAAGAGATAAATGACGATAAAAGATATGCATCAAAAATAGTAACCCAATCTATTATATTTCAAAAAAACTTATGTTAATAAAAAAAAACTTAATTGGAGAAATTTTTTTTGCTAACTTATATAAAAAAAATAAATAATAACTACAATAAAAACTACAATATAAAAAGATACGATATATATTAAAAGGAATTACCGAAAAAACTTAAGTTGAACTCCAAAGGCTTGGGCCCCGTTTGGTCCGGCTTATTTTCTACTTCTTTTTAAAAAAATTAATGAAGTAAAAAATTATTTTTGACCCTGTTTCTACGTAAAATAAATAGAGAAATAAAGTAAAGAAGTCAAAAGCAAGGAGAAATAATGTCAACCATAATTTTTTACTGATCTACTTCATTTAAAGTGAAATAGAAAAGTAAAAAATAAGTCGGGCCAAACGTTGTAAAAAGATAGTCTTGAATCCGAGACGTCCCGGTTCGAGCCCCACTAGTTTTTTTTTTTTTGAATGGCAAAACATTTTTTTTTAGATTAATAGGGAAAAAGTACAAAAGGTAATCAACCTACAACGGTAGAATAAGTACAGATAGTACTTCACCCAATACAAAAATCGAATAAGAACAATGACATTTCCATGTTCGAACTCCACCAGTGTCTTTGGAGTGGGGTAAATTTAATTACCTTTGTAAGTGTTTTTTGAACCCTAAAGACTTCTTTACCTTTGACTGGGGCATCATCCCCTCATCCTAAATTTTTATTATCAGAAAAAAAAGAAAAAAAAAACCTAATTTGTCCTCATCTAAAGATTAAAAAAATTATAAAAAAAATTAGTTGAAAGAAATTTACAAAGACCTACTACCAAAAAAATCTAATGTCCTCGATCAATCTATACTAACAATATATTAAAAGTAATTACAACTACCTAATTTATCCTCATCAATTTTAAAAATATTTTAAATCTTCTACCCTTAATGAAGATTATGTCAGCGGTAAAAGATTAATACGAAGAAAAAAAGAAAAAAATTAATGTATGGAACAAAAAAAATAGGAAACAAAGATTAATGTATATCGTAATTTTATAGCTTACTATATTATTATTCGTAGTAAGCCACTATGTTTGGTTTAATGGTGAGGAATTTGAGTAGTATTAGAACTTCGACCTGTGCGATGCACATGTTTAATTAGCCGTAATATGAAAAATACGATATAAAAATTTTAACACTAAGGTTGCGTTTGACCCTACTTTTCTAAAGCTTAAAAGTCACTTTTTAAGAATAAAGTTGAAAATAAAAAATTTAAAGTTAAAGTTGTTTGGTAATTATTTTTTTTTAACTTAATCATCAATTTTAGGATAAAATCAGTTTGGTAAAACATTTTTATAATTAACTTATCAAAAATTCACTATCATCTAAATTTAAAAGATAATCATCCAAATAATAACAACTTAAAAAAGATAATTATCATAAATTATTTTTTAAAAATTCACATATATTATTTTAAGAACTTATCAAAATTGTGTCTTACCCTACTTCTCCTTAAAAGAATTAGAGAAGTAGAAAATACGTAGTGTCAAATGGACACAAAAATATATATAAAAAAGTCGAGTACCATCAAATATTAGTTCAACAATAAATTTAGATAAATGTTCATACAACATAAATTATGGTATATTACGAAAATTTTCTTTATAAACTACATTAGAATTTTTATTCGTATTTTCACTGTCTTCATCGATAATCAACATTTCTAATCATTCTCTAGAAATAACTCTTGAAGTTGCAACATACATCTGACCATGTAAAAACATTGTTGACAGACGATATATTCCAACATGCTTAAGAGATTGTCCCTCACTCTTATCTCTTATGTTCATCGCAAAAGAAAAAATTAAAGAGATATGCGGGTACGATTCTCATGCTAAACAAATTTGTACTTTTTTTAAAATAATGGACCACATGAAAAAGAGATGAAAAATGAGAGAGGGGAAAAAAATAGATTTAGGGTTAACATTTCAGAGCAAGCTTAGAATAAGAGATATAATTATATAATAATAATAAGAATAATAATAGTAGGAAGATAATAATAATAATAATAATAATAATAATAATAAATATTTAACCTGGTGATATATATATATATATATATATATAATTTGATATTTATTAGATGTTGATTACAAAATTATATCAAATTGATTAATCTAGTGTAGTGGCAAATGTACAAAATAGATCTTAAGGTTGTGAGTTTGATTCTTGGTGTGGTATTTTTTTAACATTTTATTTTAATTAATTTTAGGGTAAAATGAGAGGAAAAATGAACGGGGAAAAAATTAGTGTTAAAAATAGCAAATTGGAACAAGCTTATAATATAAGAAAAGAGATAAATGAGGTACTAAGTTCGATCCTCATTGCCAACATTGTAAAACCAAAAAATAATATTATTAGTAGTAGTTGGTTCTTATTACAAGGAAAAGCTAAATTTACATAGAAAATCTTATCAAAAATAAAATTACAAGGAAAATTTAAAATATTATTAAAACTAGCGTATACAAAGCCTTCTTTATCAACCGATGTGATTCTTAATTTTACTTGGTTCAAATAAGATACACATTTTCATGTGTTCTACGTGCTAGATAATGTTTCCTCAAAAAAAAAAAAAAGTACTCGATAATGTCTCATTCTTATCATCAGTAAATGTTAATGTCATTAATGTCATATCTATCAATTTTAAGTCAATCTTCTCCAAATATTTTATGTGTTTTCTATGTAAATTTACACAAACAAAAAAAAAACAAGTAAATTTACATAGAACCGATCCAAAAAAAAAACCGATCAAAAAAGGTAAATTTACTTAGAAAATCTTAAAAAAAATAAAATTACATGGAAAATTTAAAATATTATTAAAACTACCGTATACAAAGCCTTCTTTATCAACTGATGTGATTCTTAATTTTACTTGGTTCAAATAAGATACACATTTTAATGTGTTCCATGTACTAGATAATGTTTCCTCAAAATAAAGAAAGGTACTAGATAATGTCTCATTCTGATTATAGGTAAATGTTAATATCATTAATGTCCATCAATTTTAAGTCAATCTTCTCCAAATGTTTTATGTGTTTTCCTTCCTTTATTTATAGTATGTCATTATGTGATTTCATTTATATGTCACTAGCGGGTCAGGCAGGCGCGACGCGCCTGCCTGTGTCTAACTTATGTAAAAAAAAAAAACATGTCTTATATTATTGTGAGTTTGTTAATAAAAAAAAATTTGCACAAAAATGCAGTTATGTTTTTTTATTGTTATAGTTGAATGAAAGTTTTTTAAAGGACAAATTTAGAGAGGTAGTTTTAGGTAGTTATGTTGATACATAATACAAAAGGGTAGATTGTAAAAAAAACCAACACAAAAAGGGTAAAATAGGAATTATAAAAAGTCCACACCAAAAATTGGTGTATCCTTTTTATATATAGTATAGATTATGTGAAATGGTACATTAATTAATCATTGAACTGAGCAAGGGGCAGCCACTAATTTGTAATTTTTTGTTCTTAACATGTTTCAAATGCCTCGGGTGCCCTTACCAAACCAATTCTCTTAATTTGGACACTAATGAAGATAATGGCACTTATGAACATGTACGAAAGGAAGATTAGAAGCATTTTGTCTTAGAGTCAAATTAAAACTCAAGTGGATAAGATCCAAGATTTTTGCAATTTTTTAGGATTGTTTTGACTTAATATTTTCTTTTAAATATTACATGATACTTTTAGTTGTTGTTCAGTTGTATCATGTGAACTGATTGTGGCATGCCTTATGCCTTTTAATGTGATTCTCTTTTGCCTTCCCAAAAAAACAAATATGATAGTTTTAATTTTACATGTTTGTAAGTAAGACTTTGTGGTAAATTTTTAAATATGATTGAGGGGTCATTTGATTTTGTTCCGTAAATATATTTGTTTATTTAAGGCTTAATTGTAATTTTAGTCTCTCTATTTTAACAAATTTTGGATTTTGGTCCCTCTATTTTTAAATAAGTAATTTTGATCCCCTATTTTAACAAATTTTGGATTTTGGTCCCCCTATTTCTAAATAAGTAATTTTGATCCCCTTATTTTATAAATTTTTGAAATTAAGCTCCTCTGTTTTCTCTCAAAGTGATTTTTCACATTTTAATATGATGTAGCATTCATCAATGTGAAAAAATTAATCCATGACATATAAAAATAATGTAAATTTTTTATAAAAATAATTTTTTTAAAATTTATAAATGCCACATCATATTAAAATTGTACCCCATCACCTTAAGAGAAGAATGATGAATCTAATTTCAAAATTTGATAAAATAGGGGGACCCAAATTGCTTATTTTAAAATATGAGACCAAAATCCATAATTTCTTTAATTAGGGGGACAAAAATTGCTTATTTAAAAATAAGGGGGCCAAAATCCAAAATTTATTAAAATAGGGGGACTGAAATTGCAATTAAGCCCTTATTTAATTATAGGAATTTAGGATATTATTTAAAGAGATAATAATGATATTTATGTCAAATTTTATCAAAAAATAAAAATTCTGAAAAAACCTATACCCACTGATGTAAGTTGATTAAAAGGTGTCATTAAAGCCTCTAGCAATAGAGACTCGATTCCAAAAGTTCATGTTCCAACAAAAATAAGTTGTGGGTATAGCACAAACGTCTTTTCAAACAGGCAGAAAAACTATCACTATAGATATTTTTGTCAAATTTTATTAAAAAATGAAAATTATGAAAAAACCTATACCCATTGATGCAAATTGGTTAAAAGGCGTCACTAAAGCCTCGAGCAATGGAGACTTGGCTGTGGGTATAGCCAATTCACTACTACATATATAGGAATTTGCAACACTAATTTGTAACAAAGGCAAAAAAGTGTTACTATTTCCTACTTCAATTGGTCTCTCCATGTATAGACCATGCCCAAAATGTTAGTATTTGTCCAATAACAATACTCTTTTTATTCTATTTTTACTTTTTTGTTATTTCATCTTTCCAAAATTGTAGAGAAACAGAAACCACACTTTCGTTGAATTAGTTTCACAGTTTCACGCACCACACTTTCGTTGAATCACTCGTGATATCCATTCACCAAACCTTTCATCAAATCGCTCATGTAATCAATTTCATCTTCATCTCTCGTTAAGTTCAATTGGCCGAGGCATTCACCGAATCATTTGATTTCATCTTCATCTCTCATGAATTGTACATCTTTGTCTTCAATTCTTCGAATCGTTCATCCGAATCTTCATCTTCAATTCATCGAATCTTCATCTTCATGTTCATTTTCAATTCACCGAATCTACATCTGTAACTTAGGGTTTGACTTCTAATTTGATTTCATCACCATGCAATTTTCAATACAATTTGAGAAATCAATTGTTGAGGTATGTTCTCCTTTGAGTTATTTATTTTGCTTCATTTCAAACCAATTTTTCTGGTTCAGAACACACATTTTTCTATTTCAACTGATTTTATGTATCATCAAGTGACTTTAGTAGTAGAGACTTGAATTTCTGATTCAGTGTTGCGTAAGTTTAGATCAGATATTTCTGATTGTGATTGTAATTTAAGTTGATTTTAACTTTTTCTTTGGTTTTCCTCATGCAATAATTTACTTATCGTTTTTGTATGTATTTCATACTGATCAGGAAGGTGTTGAAAATATGAAATTATATTGTTTCATATTAGCGTTTTAGAGTTAACTATCTTTGTGTGGCCAAACTAGTTACAATTAATTTGTGGTGTAATAAGAGCTACACTAGTTTTATTTTGTAGTCAACTTTTTTTTTTTTGACTAAATTTTGTAGTCAACTTATGAAACTAAAATTAATGTCATTCTCTTTTGCCTTTGCAAAAAAAAACAAACATGATAGTTTTAGTTTTACATGTTTGTAAGACTTTGTGGTAAATTTTTAAATATGATTGACGGGCAAAAGTTAATATACATAAGCCCCAATTTATGTATGCTGCATAAGTCAATTTTAGCCATTTGATCATGCAATTATTTTGCCACGTGTTACGATATGAATTTGTCACACTGTGAGCCTTGTCACACAGGATGACACTCAACTTTGAGATCACACAACACGAAATCGCGATCTCCTTCATCTTCGCCGTCGTCTTCTCCTTCATCTTCGCCGTCGTCCTCTGCTCCGTTCGTCTGCGCCGTCATCCTTTTCTCCGTTCTCTGTGTAACATCACGTTTTTATTTAATTAATTATTTGATTTAATTTATTTATTTAAATTCCATGTTGTGTGATTTATTTAAATATGTGGCTTTTAGTGTAGTGGTGTGAATAGAATAGTAGTGTTTTTAGGAGGTGTGAATAGAGGATTTGAGTGGGCTTATGAGGAAGGGTAATTTAGTAAATTGAAAGGGGTTTTAACCTAGGTATAAGTTTTGAAAACTTAGAGAGAGGAATCATTTGTCATAAGTTTGTGAAGAAATAGAGAGAGAGAAAGCTAGAGAAGAAGAGGAAGAACATAGAAGAAGGAACTAAGAGGGGAAGATTTGGGGAGCTAATTCTTGAAGAATTAGAGGTAAGAGAGTAGTTATTTATGATTGTGGTGACCAAGAGGGGGGAGAAATTACATTTCTCTTTGCCCAAACCCTCTCACCTTTCACACTCTAAAGTTCATAACTTTATGAGTTTCTATGAATCAAAATGTTATCTTTCTTGTTGATTTAGTGTTATTCATGTGTTATACTGCTAAAAATATATGTGGATGATTTCAATTTCGAAAATCTAGAGTTGTTGGTTTGAAATTGCATGTTCATGAGCTTTTGATGAAAAATATGATAAATCCTAATTGATGATGATTTTAATGGTTTTAAGTTATGAAACTTGTACTCCTATGTATGATAACATGTTTATGACCTAAAGAAAACATCTTTTTAAAACTGGAACACGTTTCGGATGATTTTGGGAGTGAAATTCGAACGGTCGTAAAACAGAGCAGCAATTATGGGCACGCGTCGCTAGGCTAGAACTAGCGAGAGCTAGCGAGGGAACTTGCCAGGGCTCGCCAGCCAGCCCAGTGCTCTCTGACTTGCTTCACTACAGCGAGAACTAGTGAGGGATAACGAGTGCTCTCTGACTTGCTTCGCTACGGCGAGAACTAGCGAGGGATAGCGAGAAGCCTCTGACTTGCCTCGCTATGGCGAGAGCTAGCGAGAGCTGGCGAAGTAGTCAGGCTTACTTGATTATTAATTGTTAAAGGTGTAGTTGATGTATGGATTACTAGTATTATATTAGTACATAAATGATTGATGTTGGATTTATAATGAATATGACGGATGGTGATGTTTCTATATGAATGATTGTTAATGCTTATTGATGATGATGAATGTATATAAGTATGTTATGTGTTGATGAATAATTGATGGTGAAGATTATGTATACATGAGGTTACATAATAGTGGTGAATAACATACGTCATATATATGTTCATGCATCATGATTGAGTCTATTGATGAAGCTTGGGCGTTTGACCCATAACGAATTGATGAAGCTTGGACGTTTGATCCATAACGCATAGGATTCTTGTATCCTTATTTTGGTGAATGGTACCGCATGCATGTAGTCGTGTCTAGGGGACATGGCATGAAGGTGACATTAGATGCATTGAGGAAGGTGAATCTTAAATGTGCTATATGTGATGATGATGTGATATTTGTCTAATTATGTGCTAAGTGTTTGTGCATATAAGTTGTTAATCATTGATGGTGTGAATTTGGATACGTATATTAAATGATCAAATGTATATGTCTTATTGATGTCGTTGGATTGCTAATATATACATGCCCAATACGTGTACGATGGATTAATATATGCATGGTATATGTTGGATTGGATTAAATGTTAGTACTTTACTTTCATTTGTTATATGTTGATCATAAGTAACTAACTCTCTATTTTTGTATGTAATGGATCGTTGGGCGATTCAGATTCTCAGGCGTGAGGATTTGCTTTGCTTGCTTAGGAGGAATACCCGGCATTTGTTGCTAGTATTCAGGGTGAGGAAACGAGTCGCTATTCTAGTGTCGAGTCTTGTCCATTTGCTCTGGTAGTTGTAATACCGTGTTGGGGTTTAGTCTTATCGAACTTATGTCTAGCGTTGCTTTTAGACCTTGTTTTGTATGATGTTGTAAGGCTTTATGCCAAACACTTAATTATCTATTTGTTGATGACACGATATGTGTAGGTGATTTATGTGAATGTGGATTATTATGTTGATGGATTATTTAGCCATGACTAGTGTTTATGATTTGAACTATATCCATGATGATATGCTATGTTATTCCGCTGCGATGATCTCTTAATCATGTTTTGTATGATACGACATGCTATTTTTGGATTTAAAATTATACATGTAACGCTCTACTTGATTTACTTGATTTAATTTGTTGTTTAGTCGCGAATTTTTGGGTAGAATTAAGTGGGGTGTTACACTCTGCGCCGTCGTCGTCGTTGTATTCTTCATCGTCTTCTCCGTTCTCCATCGTCTTCGCCGTTCATTGATTTCATTGGTTTCATCATTCATCACCATCGTCTTCTCCGTTCATTGGTTTCGTTGTCTTCATTGTAGTACTAGAGTAAGTTTCTTCTGATTTTGATATTCATTGGTTTCATCATTCATCACCATTGATTTAGTTTCTGATTTTGAGAATTAGGTTAAACTAAATTGAATTTGATTTCATCATTCATCACCATTGATTTTGATTTTGAGAATTAGGTTAAACTAAATTGAATTTGATTTTGATTTTGTCCGAACTGAATGTTATTTTTGCCTGAAACCATTAGGCAGGCATTTTGGTTTCATTTTATCTGAATGCATCATCATTCATTACCATTGATTTCACATTGAAAGAAGAAGCTTATTAGCCTATAATTGATTTCAAATGTTATTTTTGTGTACTTCATCAAATTAAGAGGGAGTACTCGAGTAAGCTTCTTTTGTAATCCTACTTTAGGTGCGTTAATGTAATCCTTTATCTCAAAGTGGTCTGAAATGAATTAGTGACATAATGTCTTGTAGGAGTGTATGGTGCTTATCTTGTTGCTTGCTATGCCCAAGAGAACGAAGAATTTCAAAGTATCGTCAAGTTAGGTGAGCGTTAATGTTGTATAGAGTTCTTTTGTTTATTAAACTTACTTTTCTCACTTATTCTCTATGTTATGGAGGTCTGTCTCATTTTAGGGTATTTATTTGTTTCAGATGGCTTCTAGGCTATCCAGTAGTGTATCTGTTTGGCAAGGATCATATTGCGGATGCCATTTATAATCTTTCAAACAAATACCTTCATATTTTCCAAGTGTTTGTCTGCAGGTTTGTTTTCCTTAGCCTTTTGTCTATGATTTATTTTGTGAAAATGCCATTATAGCTCTGATCTGCCTTTTGTCTATGCTTTGTATTCATTGTATTCAATTCTCCAGCATGTAATTAGTTCCAAAAAATAAGTATTATCATACGTAAGAAAAAAGGATAAATAAGACCAAGAAAGGGTTAAAAAGAGATAACAGGATACTGTGATATCCGCTTTTAGTGTTGATGTCAATAGTCAAAGAGGTGCGGTCATGCTTGAATTGATAGTTTATTCAACCGACTTCTGGATTTGAGATGATATTATTGCCTTGTCAGCTATATTGAAATCACTAAATGTGGCATGGTCTTTAATATTATTTCCCATGTTTAGCACTTCAACACAAATTGACTATATTATAATTGGAGCTCTTGCAGGAATAGCAATCTCAAGAAAGAAAGTCAATCTGAAGAACTATTAAGGTGAATAATTGTATTAAGTAGACTGTTTGACAATTGAAACACGAGATGTAGCTCAGTTGATATTTTGAGTTCCATACAGGTGGACTTGGAGATTTCATCACGAGATTGTGTTTCATTGGCTTTATCCGGGGCATTGTTTTCGTGGTCAAAGCTTGTTTTGGTTATTAGTGGGATTAACCAGGGATCAAGCTGCGACCATCATACGTAAGTTGCTGGCTTATGGTTAGAGATAAGTGATATAGATCTGAAGTAGGACTTATGAGTTACGTACGACACATTTTAATGTTATGTATGCGTGATTTCATTTCAAGCTGTGTATCTATGTATGTATCTCATGGTTTAAAATACTCCATGGTTTAAATCAAAACAAGAAACTATTTTGATATTCTAATTTGATTCTGATTTTGAGAATAAGAATGAATGCAGCATATGTTAGAGTAATTAATTTGATTTTGATTTTGATTTTGAGGGGGAAAATGAATTTGGCTTGTATTGATTCTAATTTGATTTTGAAAATGATTTCAGTAGTTTATAAACTGAAACCATTACTCTTGGTAAATGATTTCAGTATATAACTTGCTGAAACCATAAAACCATACTTATGGTTTCAATGTTTTATTTCTCTTTTTTTAGGTGTTTTGTATAGTGAATTTGTTCTGTGTTTTGTATATCCCCCTACCATACATAGCTAGCTAGATGTGTATAATTTTGCATGCTTGAATATAGACACTTGGTACTAGTAGACTTTGGATTATTTGCATTATTTGTTTCATTCTACTTATTTTAGTTGAGAACATGTGCTCAAAGTGTTTAAGTCTTGTACAATTTTATATGGTAACGTGATGTTGAATGATGGCTTGCTTGACAGTTCATTAATTAATTTAATTTAATTTTCCCCCTCTTATTTAATTTAATTTTGCATGCTTGAATATGTTGTGTTAGATTGCAGTTCTTTCTAATTGAAACAAATATACACATGACTAGGTACATATGATAGAAACAAATATACACTGAAATCATTAATATTGGTAAATGGTTTCAGTATATAACTTGCTGAAACCATAAAACCATACTTATGGTTTCAATGTTATATTTCTCTTTTTTTAGGTGTTTTGTATAGTGAATTTGTTCTTGATTTTGATTTTTATTGATTCGATTGTGTTTTTATGGATTGGCATGGAAAAATGTTGAACCTACCAAAATGTTTCATTTTTTCATCATGTGATAAAGGTGGTGGTGGTGTATTGTTAGGTACAACTTGTGAAGCTATTTTGTGTGCACTAGTAGCAGCAAGAGATAAAAAACTTGCTCAAATTGGAAAAGAAAATACTGGAAAACTTGTTGTGTATTGTTTTGATCAAACACATAGTGCACTTCAAAAAGCAACTCAAATTGTTGGAATTCATCCACAAAACTTTAGAGTCATAAAAACAAAAGGGTCAAATTTATATTCTTTATCTCCTGATTCTTTGCTTTCTGCCATTCTTTTAGATGTTGAAAATGGTTTGGTTCCTTGTTTTTTATGTGCTACTATTGGCACAACTGCAACAAATTCTATTGATCCTATAAAGTTATTGTGTAATGTGACAAAAAAATTTGATATTTGGGTTTATGTTGATGCCGCTTATGCAGGTTCAGTTTGTATTTGTCATGAATTTAGACATTACATTGATGGGATTGAAGAGGTAAAATCTTTTAGCTTTAATGCTCATAACTGGTTTTTGACTAATTTAGCATGTTGTAGTCTTTGGGTGAAATATCAGAATACTTTGGCATCATCGTTGTCAACATATCCTGAATTTTTGAGGAACAAGAAATCTGATTCTAAGAAAGTTGTTGATTACAAAGACTGACAAGTACCTTTAAGTAAGAAATTCAATGCACTCAAACTATGGATTGTTCTTTAAAGCAACAACGTCGAAAATCTCAAGAATTTTTTGAGAAATCATGTGGCAATGGCTAAAACATTTGAATAATTTGTTTGGATAATTTGTTTTAATATTAAGATTTAATACACAATTATATAAAGCTTTTAACAATGGTTTCAGTCTTAACAGGGTGGCTTTATTGCATTGAGTGCAGCTTTACCACTGAATTTTATGTTTTTATATTTTGGTTTATCTAATGTTCTTCTATACTGAAATCTCCAGGTTCTAAGAATTTCATAAGGGTTGCAGGCAGAGGTTGAAGCCATCATCTCATTCCCTTTGTGGAGCAAAGATTGTTTTCAGTCTGCAAATCTCAAGATTAAGTTTGCATTTGTATGTCTATTTGAGTTTTAAAATCAAACTTGTAAAGGATGTGAGACATGGTTGTGTATTTTTGGATACAACAAAACATGGTTTATTAACAATTCATTATCTTTGATAGAACAAAAGACATTATATTAGCTACATATGATTGGATGGGACAAATATACACATGACTAGCTACATATGATAGAAAGAAATACAAATTAAAACTGAAACCATTTAACAAGAGTAATTGTTTCAGTGTATAACTTACTGAAACCATTAGTCTTGATAAATGGTTTCAGTGTATAACTTGCTGAAACCATAAAACTATACTTATAGTTTCAGTGTACAAATCCATCATAGGCTAATAATATTCAAAACCAAGGTTATAATATTGAAAATCATAAGTATGAAAACCAAAATCAAGAGTTATTTTCTTTCACCAACAGTGGCTAGAGGCACACAAAAAAAATTTAAATTTCGAAAGTGGCGAGAGGTTTTTTCAAAATGGGTCTGCTTAAAAGTTAATGTCGTTCAAATGCATTTATAATTAAGTTGAGAAAGATTAAAATGTGTTGGATTCGGAGAGAGGAGAAGTGTCTTCGAATCAACCCATGAACCTAAATTTCGGGAAAGAGGTGATGTGTTTGATTCAAATGCACGTCCTTCAAATGGGTTGATTCGAAGACCATCCTTATCTTTCTTATGTTGGGAGACCATCCTTAAGTAAGTTCCTAAACCTTTTATCAAAAGTGTATATGTAACTGAAACCATTTACCAAGACTAATGGTTTCAGTGTATAACTTATTGAAACCATTATTCTTGATAAATGGTTTCAGTGTATAACATGTTGAAACCATAAAACCATACTTATGGTTTCAATGTATAAATCCATCATAGACTAATAATATTCATTCAAAACCAAGGTTATAATATTGAAAATCATAAGTATGAAAACCAAAATCAAGAGTTATTTCCTTTCACCAAGAGTGGCTAGAGGCACACAAAAGAAAAATTAAATTTCGAAAGTGGCGAGAGGTTTTTTCAAAATGGGTCTGCTTAATAGTTAATGTCGTTCAAATGCATTTATAATTAAGTTGAGAAAGATTAAAATGTGTTGGATTCAGAGAGAGGAGAAGTGTCTTCAAATCAACCAATGAACCTAAGTTTCGAGAGAGAGGTGATGTGTTGGATTCAAATGCACGTCCTTCAAATGGGTTGATTCGAAGACCATCCTTATCTTTCTTATGTTGGGAGACCATCCTTAAGTAGATTTCAACTAATGGAAGTTCCTAAACCTTTTATCAAAAGTGTATATGTAACTGAAACCATTTACCAAGACTAATGGTTTCAGTGTATAACTTACTGAAACCATTATTCTTGATAAATGGTTTCAGTGTATAACTTTCTGAAACCATAAAACCATACTTATGGTTTCAGTGTACAAATCCATCATAGGCTAATAATATTCATTCAAAACCAAGGTTATAATATTGAAAATAATAAGTATGAAAACCAAAATCAAGAGTTATTTCCTTTCACCAAGAGTGGCTAGAGGCACACAAAAGAAAAATTAACTTTCGAAAGTGGCGAGAGGTTTTTTCAAAATGGTTCTGCTTAATAGTTAATGTCGTTCAAATACATTTATAATTAAGTTGAGAAAGATTAAAATGTGTTGGATTCAAATGCACGTCCTTCAAATGGGTTGATTCGAAGACCATCCTTATCTTTCTTATGTTGGGAGACCATCCTTAAGTAGGTTTCAACTAATGAAAGTTCCTAAACCTTTTATCAAAAATGTATATGTAACTGAAACCATTTGACAAGAGTAATGGTTTCAGTGTATAACTTACTGAAACCATTATTCTTGATAAATGGTTTCAGTGTACAAATCCATCATAGACTAATAATATTCACAATTAAGGTTATAATATTGAAAATAATAAGTCTGAAAACCAAAATCAAGAGTGGTACACAAAAGAAAAATAAATTTTCTTCATACTTTAATTTCCCTTTCTCTAACATCCATGCTTTTGTTATGGTATACAATTTAATTTAAAGAAAAATGGCACTCATTCTGTACAATTTAATTTAAATAAAAATGGCACTCCTCCTTAGGAATATTCATTTTGTGTCTCAATCTCTGCTCAGGTTCAGTACCTTTCTTCAGCTTTTTATCCTTTACATTTTCATCATCATCCGAACTTCCTTCCCCCTCAGTTTTGTTATGTTGCTTCTTTTCTTTTCATTTCCTTTTGCCTCTTCCATTTTCCCCCTCAGTTGTCTAAAACTACGCGATGATGAAGCTTTTGAGTCATCCGACTGTGATAGTCCAAGGCTGAAGGTTGATAGAAAATCTACCACCTTAGATTTTTCAATTGCATCAATGAAAATCATTCCCACATCAAAAAAACCAAAAATATAACAAATGAAAATGAAACACAATGAAATCCCACAACTCAAATAAATTTCAATCAATAAGATAATCAATACTGCACAACAAAAAATCCAACCCATGGCAGAACAACACTACTCAGAGAACAAATTCACTATACATTGATTTATGTCCATTCCATATAAACAAAGCTAAAGGGAAAAGCTATTAACCATGTAGCACAGTAAAACTGAAACACAATATGAGAAACAACATAATGCTACAAACAAAAGTATGCTGCATGTAACACCCTAACCCCTTAAGCGCGTATTTATTAAATATAAACAAATAAACACCTAGCAATTAAGACATTACATGAAAAATAAAACGGAAACAAGCATGCAAAACATTTCATTATGATTACCAAAGGAAAACTACAGCGGAATACAATTCGATTACCATATATTGATCATCATGATAATCGTAACATATTCAGAGGCTAATAGTTATCATACAAGCCATATAATTACATCCAAGTTATAGATTACAATTAGCAAGGTCATCAAAATAAATAAGTTATAAACGAGTTCAAGTGTATAACCCCCGACTCGATGTTACAACTATCAGAGCAATTGCTATTACAACCCAAAAGATAATACTAAAGGAGTAGCTTAACTAACTCCTCACCAAAAGTATGCTAATAATAGCACAAGCACGAGCTCCTAATCCTGAGCGGACTTCTCAACCTGGTGATCTGAACCACCCAACGGTTCAGAGGTACACAAAACAGAGAGTTAGTAAACATAACCAATAAATAAGTGTAAACACTAAGCTTATACTTCATGTATATATGTTATCATGCATAACTAGTTCATATATACGTCTTCATTCTTTATTATAAACAATCAATGCAATTGAATCACAATTGAGAGTAAGGATTAATGAATACGAATTCATCCAATTAACACACACACACACCCAATGCCATATACCAATTATCAAGTACATATATGCATAATTCCCTAATGCAACTAATGTCAAGTTCTCATGATATGTCCTCCTAGACATCTCTAATGCATGTGATACCATCGTCTTTATTAGAGTATCTCACCTCTAACATCCGTCTTTATCGAATAAATATAATTCGATATCCGTCTTTATTAGAATAAATATTCTAATATCCCTAACTCAATTCATGAATGCATGGATGACTCATGAATAATCTCAAATAATTAGCATTAAGCTATATTCATGTAATATGAAAACATTATTCATATTCGTCTTTATTAAGATATCATACATCTCAATATCCGTCTTTGTTATTTCAAAAATATCATCCACAATTTATATCATTCAACATCAATCATCAAGATACAATTATCCACAATCTTAAAAGTATAGAAAACATACAAGCATTTAAGAAAACTTCATGAACCAAGCTTCATCTTATAAAACTAACGTCGGAATCGGAATCTACGCGAAAAATCGAGTGAAATAGGTTCCGGGTGCATAAACCGTCAAAAAGTCAACCAAAAGTCAACACAGGTCAACCCTGGTCAACAACCTTTACGCCTGGTGCGGAAATCCAGTGGCTAAAAGCAAAGTTTACGTGTGGCGCGGAAATCCTTACGCCTGGTGCGTAAAGTCAGATCTAAAACTGTCAAAACGCGTTTTTGTGCGAAAAAATCACTTATTTGACCCAAAAATCACTTACTTTCAGTTCCAGAAATTATACCAAGCATGGGTTATGTTCATACATGTTTAAAACACATTAAAAGTAACTTATTAACATTAATAATCACTTATTTTTCATGGATCTTGACATATTTGTAAAAACTCATAAACATTTACAAATCTTAACAAACATCTACAAATACCCATTTTTACCCATTAAAATTGTTCATACATCATGTTAAGAGTATATTAGACATACTATGAACATGAGTTTTCACTTTCATTAAGAAAAATCATCCCAAAAAGTCCACGAAAATGAGTGGAGAAAGTTTGGGTTCGGAGAAATTGACATTCTCCCCTTTCTCTAGCCACTCACAATTATGAAAACTATCTCTCTTACCTTGACTCTATGAATTTCGGATTTGGCTTGATGAATCTTCTAGAATTCTTTTTGCCCTAGCACACAAGCTCTTCCTTCTCTCTACTCCCCCAAAAGAACACAAGTTGTGTGAATAGTGACCTCTCTCTCTCTCTCTAAAATGCCTTATAAAGGTCTCCCAATCCCAATAGTCACTTAGGCCCAATGTCACAAAGCCCAATAGCCTTTAAGCCCACTCTCGCGTAATTCTCACAAACTCGTCTAATTAACTAATACTCTCGCTTATTAATTAATTATCGCTTATGAAAATATAATAATAGACATAAAATAATATAACGAATAAATATAATTCGAATAAAAAAAATCGGGTTGTTACACTGCAATGCTAAACTATTTAAGAAACAACATAATGAAACCATTTAACAAGGCTAATGTTTTCAGCCTAGAAGTTATTGAAATCATTTAGTACATCCAATGAAACCACTAGTGTTGTTAAATGGCTTCAATAATTAACCCATTAACAGTTTCTTAGTTTGAAAATTATACACAATTGTATACTTATAAAAAACAGACACAAGGTAAAGTAGAGAGCATCACTAACCTAATCAATTCCAATCGGAATATGATATTGCAACTCCCCTAAGGCTGTATATATACTTGATAACAATACATCAGCAGATGATTCTAGTGACCCTAGCTCCATCGGTTTCTCTCCAGCATAAATTCCAAGTACATAGTTACGATGGTTCTTGCAAGCTCCTAGTAATATGTGCCACAAACACATACCATGATCAACCGTTGCAGATTCAATGAACTCTTGCAAAACTTGTAAAAATGTGATGACAGCACACAATCATTAAAACTCTCATTCAACTTGAAAAAGAACACAAAACATAGCAGAAAAAAGCAAAATGTAGTACTGAATTATGTTACAATACATGCTTAGCATAATTATAGATACCACAATTATGCTACCTTTAAACAAAAAATAATTTAGCCCAAATGTAGTACTGAAATGTGAATTAGACATAGTGAGATTGGTACAACATCACTATACCACAACAATTCCAAGTTCAATCCTATATAATCCTAACTGTGGAATTTAGCATTATGTTATAACTGAAACCATAAGTATGGTTTTATGGTTTTGATAGTCTTCCATGTGAAACCAAACTACTTGCCTAATGGTTTCAGGCAAAACATAATGCTAAACTCCAGAATTAATACAAGCTTGTAGCATATCAGAATCAAAATCAAAATGGTTTAGCATATCAGAATCAAAATCAAAGTAGAATATCAGAATAATGTGAAACCAAAATACTTGCCTAATGGTTTCAGGCAAAATATAATGCTAAATCAAAATCCATTCTTATTCATTTTCAAAGAATATGCTACAAGCTTATCCAGAGCAAAGAATCCATTCATTTTCAAATCATGTACAAGCTAGAATCAATACAAGCTAAATTCATTTCCCCCCTCAAAACACCTAAAAAAAGAGAAACATAACATTGAAACCATAATACTTGCCTAATGGTTTCCACGCCATAATAATCATAACAAGCCTATTCATTCGTTCATGCATATCAAAATGAAAATAAAAATCAGAATCAAAAGAAAAATAAAAATCTAAATCAAATTAGAATAGCATTCAATTAGGAAATTATCATGAATGATGAAACCTAATTCTCATGTCAAAATTAAATCAAAATCAAAATCAAAAGCAAAATCAAAATCAACTTAGAATAGCAAAATCAAAATCAAAGTATTCAATTAGGAAATGGTAATGAATGATGAAAACTAATTCTCAAATCAAAATCAATTTACCTTAATATGTAGAAGAGATGAACAACGGAGATGACGAGACGGTGGCGGTTAGGGCGAGATCTTGAAGTGATGAACAACGGAGAAGACGAGACGGTGATGGATTTGGAAACTGTTTTTGATTTTGGCGATGTCAAGGTTACGGCGAGGTTGGAAGTGATGGTGAGATTTGGAAGATGATGACGGTGGCGGTTACGGCGAGGTTTCCAATTGACGGTGGCGAGAGATGCAATTGACGGTGGCGAGGGATGTAGAGGTCGACGGTGAGAGTTTGGGAATTGTGTGTTTGATTGAAACAATTAGGTTAGGGAGGGGTGTACGAAAAGTTGTGGGGGTGCAGAAAGCAAGGATTTGGGGTGCAGGAAGAAAGGGTGGGGTGTATGCAGCAATTGATGGATCCTTATGCACGGTGCATAAGCTTGGGCTTATGCACCAGAACCGGACCCTGATTGAGGGGTCATTTGATTTTGTTCCGTAAATATATTTGTTTATTTAATTATAAGAATTTAGGATATTATTTAAAGAGATAATAATGATATTTTTGTCAAATTTTATAAAAAAATAAAAATTCTGAAAAAACCTATACCCACTGATTTAAGTTGGTTAAAAAGTGTCTATTAAAGCCTCTAGCAATAGAGACTCGATTCCAAAAGTTCATATTCAAACAAAAATAAGTTGTGGGTATAGCACAAACGTCTTTTCAAACAGCCTGAAAAACCATCACTATAGATATTTTTGTCAAATTTTATCAAAAAATGAAAATTATGGAAAAACCTATACCCACTAATAATGCAAGTTGGTTAAAAGACGTCACTAAAGCCTCTAGCAATGGAGACTTGGATGTGGGTATAGCCAATTGATTGGTTCCAAAAGTTCATATTCCAACTGAAATAAGTCGGGGGTATAGCACCAACGTCTTTTCAAACAGCCAGAAAAACTATCATTATAGCCTATTGTGACGGTAAATATCTGTTGCTATAGAAAATCAAGGGTGAGGGTTGTACACTACCATTGGAATATGTTTTTTGGAGTACAACAACAGATTTGTGTCCTTTACCTATGACATTTTTCTGTCACTATAAGTCAATTTTCTTATAGTGATAGTAATAAATTTGTTTACGATTTTATGTTCATATTCTTATGACTTTAATACAAAAAAATTAGCCAAAACCGTCTTTATATTTATATTTTGAGTTACTCAACTTTATGACTTTAATACAAAAAAATTCAAAACAGCTAAGTTCTACCACTTCTTTTTCTTCCCTATATTCATCCCATGGCTTTTTAAAAAAATTATATTTTTTAATCCTATAAAATTACAATTTTTAAGTTCAGTTCTTTAAATAAAAATCAGAATTAATTATAATATAATTTTGGTTCCTTTTTTTTCACTTAATTATAAAAATGATTTTTTATTTTATTTTAAAGCCGTTATGTTTTGGTCTATCTTGTAAATTTTTGTATTTAGAAATGACAATTAACATATTTCAAATTTTAAATGGTATGACATACATCTTCAATTTTGTAAATGATTAAAAATACTCTCTCAAATTACATACATATATGCGTAAAAATAAAAATAAAAATTACATACATATATATATATATATATGTCATTTTTTTATTTAAAGATCCGAACTTGAGTTAAACCAAACAGATCGGAACTTCTTATCCAAACTTGAGTTACGAGTATCATTCAGTCATTTCCTTCTAAGCCAAAACACATTTGCAGCATCTCATTCTTCACTCTCAACTCAGCCGTTAAAATGTCATTTTCACTGTTAACTTACGGTGTCGCCGGTGCTATCTCTCTTTCCCCTCCCAACAATTTGTGTCTTCCAATTCCCAATTTCAATGATCGCCGATTTAACTTTCAAGCTCATTCCAATTCCCAACAAGTTGCGTCTTCTAATTCCCAATTACATCACAATCTTCTTGTTAATGTTGATGATGATGCTGATTCTTCATTCAATGGAATGCTCGATATCAACCCTACCCCATCATCCGTCTTCCAATTCGGTAAGATGTTAGGTTCCCTTGTTAGAAACAAGCAGTTTCTCACTGCTATTTCCCTCTCTCATCAAATGGAACTCAATGGAATTCAACCTAACTTTGTTACTTTGAACATCTTGCTCAATTGTTTCTGCCGCCTTGGTCAACTCAATTTTGCATTTTCTGTATTGGCTAAAATTCTCAAGCTAGGTTATCAGCCTAATACCATAACAATGAATGCACTTATGAAAGGCATGTGTCTTAGTGGTCATATTAAGAAAGCATTGGATTTTCATGACGAAGTTATATCCAAGGGATTTCAGCTTGATCAAATTAGTTATGGAATCTTGATTGATGGATTATGTAAAAAAGGAGAAACAACAGCTGCCCTTCAGTTGCTTAGAAGGATTGAATCGTTAATGGTTGAACCAAACGTGGTAATGTACAACACAGTCATTTGCAAGGATAAACTCGTGAGTGATGCTTTTCTTTTATATTCTGAAATGACTGTCAAGAAAATTTATCCTGATGTTGTCACTTACACTAATTTAATATATGGCCTTTGTATTGTGGGTCAATTCAAAGAAGCTGTTGGATTGTTAAATGAAATGTTGTTGAAAAACATCAGCCCGGATATTCAGACTTTTAGTATACTGATTGATGGTTTATTTAAAGAAGGAGAGGTGAGAAAAGCTAGAAATGTCTTAGCTGTTATTATAAAGCGAGGTTTGAAACCAAATGTTTTTACTTATAATTCTTTAATATATGGGTATTTTTTGGTTAAAGAAGTGAACAGGGCCACATATGTATTCAACACTATTGCTCGAACGGAAGTGAAACCCGATGTTGTTACCTACAGTGTCATGATTAATGGATTATGCAAGAATAAAATGGTTGATGAAGCCGTGAATCTCTTCAAAGAAATGCATTTAAAAAGCATGATTCCTAATACTGCAACATACAATTCACTTATTGATGGACTTTGCAAATCGGGGAGAATCTCTGATGTTTGGGATCTTCTTGATGAGATGCATGATAGAGGCCAACCTGCGAATGTGATCACTTACAGTTCTATATTGGATGCTTTGTTCAAAAACCATCAGGTTGACAAGGCAATTGAATTATTAGCGAAGATCAAAGACCAAGGAATTCAGCTAGATTTGTATACATACACTACACTTGTCGATGGACTATGCAAAAATGGAAGAATTAAGGATGCACTAGCGGTTTATCAGGAACTTTTGATTAAAGGCTACCATTTTGATGTGACAATGTATAGTGTTATGATTGATGGGCTTTGTAAAGAGGGCTTGGTTGATGAAGCATTGTCCTTAAAGTCAAAAATGGAAGATAACGGTTGCAACCCTAACTGCATAACTTACACAACTCTTATTCATGCTTTGTCCAAAAATGGCATGAATGAGAAGGCGGTGAAACTTCATCGTGAAATGATTGCTAGAGGTCTTTCATGAGTAAAACTAGGTGAGATGCTTGGAAGCTACAATTTGTTTTTTGAATTAGAAAATGACCATATAACTTTTATTTTTTTTCATATTTATAAAAGATGGTTGGTGCAAATGGCTCACTAATACATTTGTTTTAATTTTAATTAAAAGTTATACTTTGGTAGTTTCATTATGATATTTGTAACAGCAATTGTGTTCACCTTTTTTATTGCTTAATAGCTATCCTTTTCTTCCCAATTTTGTGTGAATCGGCAACATATTTTTCATTCACTGTCATTGTTGGAGTTCAATTTATATTTAATAGAATCACTGTCGTTGTTAGATATTGCATCATATTTATATTTGCTGTCATTGTTAGAGTTCAATTTATATTTAATAGAATCGATGAAATGAAAGATGTTGCATCTTTAGAGAACATGAACCGAGGAGGCATGTTGTAAGTATTACTGATTGGTCTAGCAGGCTGTACCTTTAGCTAGTTGCGAGGTATTCAGTTCATTTTTTATCTTGCAACTTTGAGATTGAGATTCTGGGTTGAATTTTAGATATAAGATAATTACACTTGGATAGAAGGCAAACGGGCAACAAGCTGCGCCGCTAACCCTTTTTAGATGGCAAAACCAATTCTCTTAAATACTACATCTACAGACTTAGGAGACACCACATTGCTATGCAACTTTAGGATTTGCATTTAAACTTCAACTGCCGGAGCAATCTTGCATACACCATTTTTTCATTCTCCCGATTGAAAAGGGTAGCGGGACGTAAATAAAGTTATTTATAATAAGCTTCTGTTTTTTCTTTTTCCTAGGTCTTAATGTCTCGTGTCTTTTAGATTATAAGCATCTATTTTTCCTGTTTGAAAGGTTTTAACGTCTTATGTCTTTTAGATCTACATGATGATTTGTTGTAATAAGTGTTGTCAAGGCTTATCTCACTTCCTCTCCCTTCTCCCTCTGAATATAATATTTAACTTAATCTTATACATCGAAAATGAAAAAGATAGAACTTACGTTGGTAACATGTGTAAAAGCAAACCAGTTCTGACTTCTACAGTGGTTTTTAAATAATTTATTTCCTGAGCTAAATACTTAGTAAATTCTATGGTCTTGTTCTGATTTCACTACTTCAGCACCTTTCTATCATTGATTTTTTTAATACTTTATAGTGTGCTCAAACTTCATCTCCCAGCATTGTTGTAAGCTTTGATATATACAATTATGGTTTCTGTCATTATAGTTGTTGATTTGATGTATGAATTTAAGAATTTTTTGAATCTACTCTTGGTCTTAATGCGTCTCTTGGCAGGACTTTTTACCAAATAGTTTGCGTTTCATGATTTATTATGTCCTCATAATCTAGAAAATGTCATACTGACATATGTGTTCACTCTGTAGTTATCAGCGGCTGCTATTGATATTACAGAGAAACTTCTTTGTGAAATGATGGCTAGAGGTCTATTATAAAAGTAAAACAAGGTGAGTTGCACATAAGAATGAAGATGGACATGGACTACACTTGCAATTTCGTTTTTATTAAAGTTAGATGTTTTTTTGGTTCATATTGTTATTGAAAGAATAGTCGTGGTTAATTTGTCTTCTATTTTTTCTAGTCTCGACATATTGCAGCAGCTACAGTATGTTAATATCAGCCCTGTTATCATTCTGTAAGTCTGTTAATAGAATCTGTACATGTGCTCATCCTGTATTGTTTTACTTTTCCAACCTTTTTCTTACGCATTTTAATTGCAGCTCTCGGCTTCTTTGTCTGCAATGTTTAATTATATATCATGATTGAGTGTATAATGAAACCAGAAGTACTCAAGAAGTACATATAAATAACAATTTAACCTTTAAATGATTGTTTACTTATTTTTGGAGGGATTGGAGTTCGAATCCCAGATTTCCCACTTTCCGCTTTTATAGTGTGTGATTCTAGCTACTAGGCTACTGGACGAAAAAAATAGTATAATCTTCACAGTTGCTGGTTGATATGTTACTCGATCGTTCAAATTCAGCTGTAATGACAATATATGAGATCAAGAGAAAACCTGTTCTTTTTTGTCTGTTATTTTCTCAATTTCTTAATTGTTGTTTGCTTTATTCTTCAGTTCTTCAAATGGCATTTAATTTACCAAAAGCAGATAAATCTCTTTGCCTTTTTGACATTGTATTTGCTTATTGATGGACTTTGCAAATCGTGGAGAATCTCTGATGTTTGGCATCTTGTTGATGAGATGCATGATAGAGGCCGACCTGCTAATGTGGTCACTTACACTTCTATATTGGATGCATTGTTTAAAAACAATCAGGTTGACAAGGCAATTGAATTATTAGCGATGATCAAACACCAAGGAATTCAGGTAAATATGTATACATACACTAGACTTGTCGACGGGACGGGCTATGCAAAAATGGAAGAATTAAGGATGCACTAGAGGTTTATCGGGATCTTTTGATTAAAGGTTACCATTTTGATGTGAGGATGCATACTGTTATGATTGATGGGCTTTGTAAAGAGGGCTTGTTTTGTGAAGCATTGTCCTTAATGTCAAAAATGGAAGATGAAGGTTGCTCCCCTAATGCCGTAACTTACAAAACTCTTATTCGTGCTTTATTGAAAAACAACAAGAATGAGAAGGCGGTGAAACTTCATCATGAAATGATTGCTAGAGGTCTTTATTTCTTTTCATAGTTATAAAAAGAGGTTAGTGCAATTGGCTCACTATTATATTTGTTTTAATTTTAATTAGAAGTTATACTTATTATGATTATGATAGTTTCATTATGATATTTGTAACAACTATTGTGTTTGACTTTTTTTCCCAATTTTCCTATGAATCTGCATCATATTTTTCAAGGATTTTTTTCATTCACTGTCATTGTTAGAGTTCAATTTGCATTTAATAGAATTAATGAAATGAAAGAGTTTGTAACACTGTTAAGTTGCAGAATATGGAAGGGTAATTACAATGTAAACAGAAAGGATACGAAAATCTGATAGGATCATGATGGGTTTGTGTGTGAATATTTTGTGAATGAAACAGTAAAAAGGATAGTGAAATGGAAATGAGCTTGTAATTGTATTAATGGTGGAAACGATTACAAAGTATTACTGAATCAAAGGAAAATAACAAACTGTTAGAGATATTCTATCAGCCCAAAAGCATAAATGTTTCCCAATCACTAGAAAGTGATCCCACAACAAATAACCGAAAACTTGGATGATTATTCTCTCTTACTTCCACTACTTATATAGCCACACTCCCATGCATCTCATGAATCAAACAGCCATGTTATCATTCTTTCATTCCTTTCCACACCTTAGCCTTGGGCCAAAGTCAAGGCCCACTTTCACATTCAAGTCTCTATCAGATCACTACCAAACTAGCCAAATGGCTCCCTCAGCAAAGAACATTCTCTCTCTCTGATCAATCCTCTCATTATAACAGAATTCTATTATGATTCTTCTCTCACATAATTATTCTTTATATAACTAACTTCCACAACTCACGCTCATAACCCCTCCCTACTCATTTCCTGCCAGATCAGCATTCCTCATACTCCCTTCATTTTATCAATGTTTTATGAATGTTACTTGTGTCTTTATAGAGAAAGGGAGAAGTTAACCAACAACCTTCTTTTGTTACTTGAGACTTATCTTGCTTTTCTGTCCTGCAACCATAAGCATGGATGTAATTTTTGAATTGCGTAGAGCAGATACATATGAAGCAATTTGTAGATAAAGGAGACCCTCTACTGTTCAATCATCTACTTGTTAGCAGCTATGGTAGAGCTGTTGGATCTAGGTGCAAGGAAGTGCAGATGGATCTACAACATCTGTGCAAATGCTGCAGAGGATCAGGTCCAAATATTAAACCCCATAAACAATTGTTTGTGTGTAGCGGGCTGCATCTTTTGGCTAGTTACGAGGTATACGGTTCATTTTTGTCTTGCAACTTTAGGATTTGCATTTAAACTCCAACTGCTGGAGCAAGCCAAAGTTCTATTCTTCTATTGCCTTTAGTGTTGATATTCTATGTTTTTGACAGTTCTCTTACATATAGATTTTACCGATTTTTTATATTCATTGTTTTTAAATCATAGGATTTTTCTTAATTTTTTGAGATTTGTTCTTTTCTTTGTGATTTTTTGTTTATCATCTGCTATACCAATAGTATCAATTTTGTTTTGTTAGTTTGCATTTTTATTTTGGGTATGTGGGTGATGCCTTGATGTCATGGGCTCATAAGATGTTTACACTTCACTACTATGTTATAAGGAGTCTTACTTTCTATTGTGAGTTTTAAACGATTCACAACATTGAGAGCTTTGTAGAGGACAAAGGATGAAAATTGACGTGATCAAAGGAAAATGTTAATAGTACTTAATCGAAGCTGTATGAACAAGTGAGTTTCATTTGCTTGTTCAAAAAAAAAAACACAAGTGAGTTTCATTTGAATATAGTCATTAAATTATTACTCTTTTCAGTTTAATCCCTAAACTATTTAAATATAATTAGTTTTTTTTTTTGGGTGAATTTAAATATAATAAGTAGTCCCTAAAGTACATAAAATCTGTCAATTTAGTACATAAATTATATGAAAATCCATAGGGTTTAGGGCACTATACACATAGTCATTAATGGATGCCTTTTTCAAAAAATAATAGTAAGAACTAAATTGACAAATTTCATATACGTAAGTGACTACTTATTATATTTACATAGTTTTGGGACTAAATTAGAGAGAATGAGTTTAAGGATTACATTAATGGTTTATTCATATTTTCTTATTTGTTTTTATTGAGTTCAATATGAACACATCTCCATTCTCCATCATTGGCTATACTTACTATACATAGCAACACACTCATAAAGTGATCAATTTTCTGTTAAATCTCATAGCTTAATGTACTTGTGAGTGTCAATAGGCGTCCGTTTTGACTCCCTTGCTCATGTCTCAATACTGTGACTTTAACGATAGAAGTTGTAATTTACTATATCACTATTTTTCTGGTTTTTGAGGAACCTCATTACAAAACCTTTAGTTACTTACGAAAAGTCCTGTTGCAACACGGTTCAGGTTAGAATATCTCGGCTTTGATTTTGGCACATTGTGCCTATTAACATTGGATGAAGCTAACTTGCATTGATTTTGTTTAGCCAAGCCAATTTGGTCTATGCTTGGATAAATTTTAGTTTTGGTTAGATTTATGATTGAATCTTTGAACCTGTCTATACTAAAAAATCTGAGTATGTGTATAATTGTGGAAAAATTGATTTGTTGGTTTTACCGAAAAGGAGAGTTCGGATACGTGTATTTTCTTTCATTTTAATTGGCTCAGGTTGCAAAAATTACCTGCATCTTAACTGCATACCAATGAGATGATTAGCAAGGCCTTATGAAAAGTTGGATCTTCAACTTGAATTTTTATTGGTGGAAATACTATTTGAATTTGAAGTTGAATCATCCTTATTAACTTTCTTTTCCTATATTATGTATGCAATCTGTTATTTTTTTTTGGTATGCTATCTCTTATCATAGTAGCTTTCCATATCATGCATGGATTCCTTGAAAAACTATTCTTTGTTAACATTTCTTATAGTTCTTCAGTTTGTATTGTGTCTTTTTGTATTTTCTTCAATTTATATGATGAACTGACCTTAGTAAAATTCCGCCAAGTAAAGATTATGAATTGATTCTTTCCATATGTAGTTGAGTTTTGTCTATTCATTATAATTTTTGTCTTATTGTGTCTAAGAATTGAGTTGTATTACTATATCAGATGTATCTGGTGTGTATTATAGTTCAGATACATCAATTATTCAATGAATCTAAAAATGCAATTTTGCTTATAATTGTGGCCGGAGGGAGTATGGGTATTTCTTGGTTAATGAAGTGAACAAGGCCACATATGCAACTTTGTCAGGTCTGAAATCTCATACTCAGTCTACGATGCAAAGGAAAGAGGAAAGCCATTGCATTGACATACACCAAAGTGGCAATATTATTTTTTACATGAATTATAATTTTGTAATTCAATTTTGTCAATATTATCTGTAAAAATGGAAGAATTAAGGATGCACTAGAGGTTTATCACGATCTTTTGATTAATGGTTACCAGTTTAATGTGACGATGTATTATGATTGATGGGCTTTGTAAATAGGGCTTGGTTGATGAAGCATTGTCCTTATTGTCAAAAATGGAAGATAACGGTTGCAACCCTAACGGCATAACTTACACAACTCTTATTCATGCTTTGTCCAAAAATGGCATGAATGAGAAGGCGGTGAAACTTCATCGTGAAATGATTGCTAGAGGTCTTTCATATTGAAGATCTGACACACTGTAGATAGATGCTACGCAAGATGCTACAGAAACATTCGTAGCAATAAATCACATTGTAAGTAATAAAAGTAGTAAAGAGCAGAATAGTAAAGAACACAGTAGGTTTGTTAACCCAGTTCGGAGCAACTCTCCTACTCTGGGGGATACCAATCCAGGAGGAAATCCATTATCATCAGTATTAATTCAGAGCTAAACTCCCCCGTTTACAACTCCTCACTTAATCCCTACCCAATGCAACTTCTACCTAGGAACTCCCAAGTATGAGACCCCGTCTCACTCCCCTTAACCTTACAACCAGTAAGGATTTCAATAACAATAGAATGGAGACACTCTCCTAGACAACGATTAATAACAAACCCACCTCCGTGCTTAAAAGCTTAGGAGTAAGTTCACACAATCCTAATCTTCCTACTTAAAAGCTTAGGAGAAGACACACAAATACAACTTAAATAACTAGTCCTAAGCTTGCATCAACTTGACACAAGAAAGACTCACAATAAACAAGAGAAACTCTAAAACCCTAAGACTCGCGCTTTATGTAAACATGATTTTAGATGAAAATAAACAAAGTTTAGGTCTTCATATATATAGCCTTGAGGTAGCAGGTTCTTGTTGCGCAAGAAAAGGCTTCAGAATAAATCTGAACTATTGAGATGATCAGCACAAAGATTTACTTCAAATATTCTTCAAAGATTGTCTTCAAAAAGATTTACTTCAAATAAATATTCTTCAAAGATTGTCTTCAAAAAGATTTACTTCAAATATATATTCTTCAAAGATTGTCTTAAAAAAGATTTACTTCAAATATATATTCAAAGATTCAATTATATTATTGAACTAAATAATCTAAACTGCCTTTAGAAACTTGAAGAACAAGGCGCAGCTTGATATGTTAAAACGTGCATAATCTTTTATTCTGAAACAAATCTTTCAAAGATTTGATATAAATTCAGCGCATATCAGTAGTAGTAATGCTGTACTCCATATGCAACAACATCTTGTCCAGCATTAGGCTAGAGTTTATTTTTGCAAAATTGTAGCCAACATACAAAAACCCAACAATCTCCCCCTTTGGCAAATTTTGGGTAAAACAACTTTAGACCAGTTTGTGGAGAGATGCAGATCATACTTTCCTTCGAGTCAACATAAGCACACAACTAGGAAAGAAAGCAGACAATAACATCAGAGGCATGCAACAACGGATCATACACATCTATCCTCATGAAGGACAACAAGAGAGAAATAAACTCTCATAGTGGATTCAGAACAGAAGTAAAATCTCATGGAAAAATAAATTCCACACAACAAGGAAAAATAAATTCCTGTGAAGTCATAGCTCCCCCTAATTTCATGCACAGACATTTTCTACTCCCTCTCAATTAATGCATATCATCATACATTATCAACATAGTAGAAAAACACATATGCTATACCAGATGTTATAGCATGTTTCAACACATTGTGCATAGAAATCTGCAGAAATATTACTCCCCCTTTTTTAGCACAAAATCTTGACAAAGAAGATCACAGAAAGTACCAGAACATAAGAACCATAGAATACCAGAGCAAATGAGACATAGAGTTCATATTACATACCATATGCACATGCAGGTGCAATCAGAATCAGGGCATAGGCCACACAATAACATCCAAAATATCAAGCAGAACAGACAAGAAAACTTGCATCAGAATGCTCTTCCTCCACCTCAGTATCACCTCCTACATCATCTGCATCATCTTCAGTAACATGAGGAATAACACTTGAAGTGACTTCTATTCCAGCACATGCAGCTGCTGTTTTCTCAAACTCTAAAGTGTGGACAACAAGATCCACCATACCCTTCTTCTCACCCAAAATCCTACTAACCTCCTTGAGATCAGCAATTATTTGATCCCTTGTCAGAATATTTGTTGGCTGCCTAGCATTATGTGCAACATCTTCATGAGCATTTTTCTTGTCACGTTCCAACACATAATCACTTTTGGCCTCAAGGAGGGCGCCAACACCAACAGTAGGAGGATCAGAACAACTAGGACCCGTTTTTCTCAATTTTTCAATACAACTAAGGTTTGCTAACCCTAGGGTTTCAGAATCTTTAATAGTTTCTTCATTAGGATTCTCTACCTTCTTGACATTATCATCTTCCTTAGAATTTGTTAAGCACATCAGGGAAAAACCACACAAATCGTCCTCTATCAAAGACTTTCTCAATACCAGAAACATCCTTCTTATCATCAACAGACACAAAATTCTTACTAATTTTTCAGATATTTCAACACTACCCATAGTAGCATGTATTACCAAATGGAGGTAAAAGACAGTAGAAGCTGCACGCTACACTAGCAATAATTGCTATAATTCTTCAAATAGGCAAATACCAAGTTTGCCCCTTAATCTTTCAACTTGAACTGTATCTAGTTCTTCTTGCATAGTATTAATCCAACATTCGTCTGTCAGTGTTTCCTTCACATTATTTGGTTCAATCTTTGACACAAAACAAGAACTTGAAACAACATCATTCATCCTTCTAGTAGTAATTCCTTGATTAAGATTACCAATGATAAGTTCTTGAGGATGATTATTCTGAATTCTGATAGATGGAACTTTGTTTGGTGGAGCATTGCTTAAATCAGAATTAGAGATTTCTGAGTTGGGTTCAGGCTCATCCTTTTTCACTTCTTCAGGTGCGTCAAACTGTAGGTCATATGATATACCATCATCTGCCACATCTGTCATTCTTTCTTCTTCTAAGTCATCTATCACCACATTACTTGACTCCATCACAATGTTAGTCCTGGAGTTAAAAACTCTATAGGCTCTACTGCTTGCAGAGTATCCCAGAAAAATTCCTTCATCACTTTTAGGATCCAACTTCCTTCTTTGTTCTCTATCTGCTAATATATAACATTTGCTCCCAAAAACATGAAAATACTTAACAGTAAGTTTTTTGTTTTTCCACAATTCATACAAGGTAGTAGTAGTTCCTGATCTTAAACTTACTTTATTATGAATATAGCAGGCTGTATTCATAGCTTCAGCCCAAAAAGAATATGCACTACAAGAAAATATGTGATTTGCTACCATAAATTTGCTATGAAGCATGTTAGTAGTTAATTTCAAGTATATCAGCCACCATTTGACTGAAATTTTGATTTTATTCCATTTTTTGACTGAAATTAATTTTATATTTGTTGGGTTTTTGAAATTGGCTACATTTTGTAAAAACAAGATCAAGTCAGATGAGGGACAAGATGGGGTTACCTTTGGTACAACATCCTGATGCCAGAATATGTGGAAAGGTTGTTACACAATATTAGTGCGCCTATTTTGTGAAGTAAATCCATTAAGCATTTTACTTGTTCCCCAAGACAAGTAACTAAACTTATTTTCTGAGCATATCTTCTTTATGCATCGCCCCTAAATATATTCCTTTATTTTAGGGTTTTGTTGGATTTATTTAAAACATATATTTTGCTATCGGATATGTTACAATTTTATATTATTTGTGAAGCCTAAATACAAGGAACTACCGTGGCTATTCAGGGCTATATATATGGAAGACCTAAAACCTATTTTAGGAACTGAAACTCTTGTAAAGTTTAGAAAACGCGTGTCTAGGGTTTTAGTGTGTCTATTGTCTATTTGTGAGCCTATCTAGTATCACCTTGATACTTGCTTAGGACCTTGTTCTTGAGTTGTATGTGTTTTAATCTACTCCTAAGCTTTGAAGTACGGAGTTAGATATTTGTTTTGAAGTGTTCTTCGCGAAATTGTTCTTAAGTTTTGAGCAATCACACTGGGCGTGTGGTTAAGAGGAGAAGGGACGGGGTCTCTGATCTAGGTGGGCCTAGGTTGAAGATAGCACGGGCAGTGACTAGGTGACGAAGTGTAAACGGGTCGTTTGCTGATAGCTTCTAACTAGTATTACCATAGTGGATTCTCTCCTGGATTGGTATCCCCCAGAGTAGGTCGTGTTATACGCCGAACTGGGTTAACAAACACTGCGTTCCTTTTATTTCCAGTTATTTACTATTTGTTAATTTTACTTCTGCTGTGCACGTTGTAGTTGCAAAGGTTGCCCCATTCGGTACCCCATTTGGACTCTACCAGAATTTCAATTGGCATCAGAGCAGGCACCCTGTTCTGTTATTAGGGTGAGCTCCAGGGAACGATTCTGGTCATTATGGAAGGGGAAGGATGAACTGTGACTAGGCCACCCCTGTTGGATGGTACTAACTATGATTAATGGAAATCACGCATGGAAGCATTCTTGAGATCAATGGATAGCAAGACATGGAAATCTGTGGTGAATGGATGGGAACATCCTACTGTCACTAACAAAGATGGTAATGTGTCCTTGAAGCCTGAAGGAAAATGGACAAAGGCTGAAGATGAACTTGCCCTTGGAAACCACAAAGCTTTGAACGCCTTGTACAATGGTGTTGATAAGAAAATGTTCAGATTAATAAAGCGATGCACTGAGGCTAAAGAAGCTTGGGAGATATTGATAACTACTCAAGAAGGGACATCAAAAGTCAAGAACTCCAGACTACAGATGCTAACTACTAAATTTGAGAATCTCAGAATGAAGGAAGATGAGACGGTACATGATTTTCATATGACAATTCTTGATTATGCTAACACATTTGATTCTTTAGGTGAAAAACTTCTTGAAGAAAGAATGGTGAGAAAGATGTTGAGGTCGTTGCCCAAGAAGTTTGACATGAAGGTCACAACAATTGAAGAGTTTAGAGATTTATCTGACATAAAATTGGATGAGTTGGTTGGATCCCTCCAAACTTATGAGATGTCTGCAAATGAACGTGCTGGAAACAAGAAAAAGAGCATAGCCCTTGTTCCAAATGCTGAAAGTGATGATATACAAGAAGATCTAGATACTGATGCAAGCATTACTGAGGCAATGGTTCTTCTAGGAAGACAATTTAACAAAGTGCTAAGAGGAATGGATAGGCATGGAAAGCTGAATGTGGAGCAGAATGTGCCACACACCTCACTCGACATCCACAAAAATTTCAACTCTCAAAGGATACCAAAGCCTGAAGAGATAGGAAGTCAAGGGAAAGGTGTACAATGTCGTGAATGTGAGGGGTATGGACATATAAGTGTTGAATGTCCAAATTATCTAAAGAAACAAAAGAAAGGCATGACTGCAACATGGTCAGAAGAAGATGATTCTGATGATGATATTAAGAATGAGACTTCTAAACTCATCACTGCCTTAACTGGAACATGTACTTCCGACACAGAATCCAACACTGGAGATGTGACTTATGAAGAGCTAGCTGCATCCTATAGAGATCTATGTAAAAAAAGTGCAGAACTTTGTAGAAGTCAAGAAAAATAGAAGAGACTCATACTGGAACTTCAATCTGAAAAGAACGAGCATCTGACCACAATTTCAGAGCTGAATGATGAGGTAACATTACTAAACTCTAAACTTGAACATATGAAGAAGGAAGTTATAATGATGCATGGTGGCACGGCTACACTAGAAGAGTTAATTGAAACACAAGTTCCTGGAAAGAGGACAAAAGGGATTGGTTATGACTACAAAAATCTCAACAAACCTAAGCAATATGATCCAGAGCTTAAGTTTTTGCCCTTAGAAGGAAACAACAGGACCCCAATGTTGAAGCAGAGGCTGCCCCATGTGCAACCCCATCCAGGAATCAAAAATAGGAAATCTCAACCATGGGTGTGTCATCATTGTGGTAGGAAAGGACATATAAGACCTTTTTGCTATATGTTGTATGGGTATCCTAAAAAATCACTGAAGCAAAAACCTGAAGTTGAAGTGGTTGAGACCAAGAAAGAGTGGAAGCCCAAGGAGGAAGATGTAAGTTTAATAGCTCATACCACTTTTAGATCATCATCTAAGAAGAATTGATATTTTGATAGTGGCTGTTCCAGACATATGACTGGAGTAGAAAAAATCCTAATGGACTTAAAGTCTTATTCAACTAGCTCTGTGACATTTGGTGATGGAGTAAAAGGTGAGATCAGAGGTATAGGAAGCCTAACCAATATTGGTTTGCCAAGGCTTGATAATGTGCTTCTTGTGAAAGGATTGACTGCTAATCTAATCAGTATCAGTCAATTATGTGATCAAGGTATGAAAGTGAATTTCACCGAGTCTGGGTGTTTGATTACAAATGAGAAGGGTGATGTGTTGATGAGAGGTGTAAGGTCCAAAAATAATTGTTACTTGTGGGTTCCTATAGAAACATCTCGTTCATTGTTCAACAATATGAATTTATAGCAGTTATCGCAATGTGTGCGTGCAACCACTTTTGGCTTTTTATATTCTTTGCACGCTGATCAAGAAAGAGAGATTATAACTCAACATTTTTTTTTTCTTTTCGCCTTGGTTATGTTCTTTTGGGATGGTTTGTTTTGGTTCTTATGTTTTCTTCTCTCCTTTGATTTGTGGGCTATGTCCTGGATTTACTATGCACCTATGTGCACTCTACTATTGTGTGATCGTTTGGTGCTGCTTGTTGATCTTGTCAAATTTGATGGCTAAAAAGGGGGAGTATTGTAATGTGTGTAATAATATAATTTTTTGTTCTTTGACTGTGTGCTGCATGTGGTGGAAGATGTGTCTACATCTGGATCTACATCTGATGTGTGTATGTGTTGATGAATATCCTATGATGTGATGGTCAGTAGTAGGTAGTTTGTGTGTTACTGGTATGCATGATCTGATGTATGGTGTGTAGAGATAATGTTTGCAGATGTATGCACATGTTCAGGGGGAGTGAAGGTATCTGATGATTCCCTGACATGTATGTATTCAGGGGGAGTAAAATTTGTGATGATATCCTGATGTGTATTGATTGAGGGGGAGCAATTTACATTTTATCCCAGATGCTCTGCTGAATGTTGCCCCATCCAGGCTACCATCCAGTTTTTTCTGATTATGAGTATGTTTGTGTGCTATATAGCTGGGAATTTATTTTTCTCAGTTGATTAGGAATTTATTTTTCCTATGTATCCCAGGTGATGGACTCTGTTTTCCTGGTATGTTTGAGGGGGGGGGGGGGGGGGAAATTGATACATGTGAAGTATGTGATGAGGTGGTTGATGTTGCCCCATCCTGGATACCATCCAGAATGTCTAAATGGAGAATTTATTTTTCTCTATTTTACTGGAATTTCTGTTAGTCTTCTGATATGAAGTGTGTTCTTTTTGAAGACTTATTGTGTGAGAAACTTACTGTTCTCCAAGAATGTGAATCCACTTAGAGAGTTTATTTCTCTCTGATGTTGTGCCCTATGAGACTAAATGTGTTTATTCCGCTGGTGCTAATCTCTGATGTTTCTCATATGATTTAATTCTCCTGAAGTGAAGATGTTATAATCTTGGGTTCTATTATACTTTTTAGTTGTGTGTGTATGTTGACTTAAAGGAAGATTTGAACTGCATCTCTCCATAACTGGTTTGATATTGTTTTAGCCAAAATTTGCCAAAGGGGGAGATTGTTGGGTTTTTGAAATTGGCTACATTTTGTAAAAACAAGATCAAGTCAGATGAGGGACAAGATGGGGTTACCTTTGGTACAACATCCTGATGCCAGAATATGTGGAAAGGTTGTTACACAATATTAGTGCGCCTATTTTGTGAAGTAAATCCATTAAGCATTTTACTTGTTCCCCAAGACAAGTAACTAAACTTATTTTCTGAGCATATCTTCTTTATGCATCGCCCCTAAATATATTCCTTTATTTTAGGGTTTTGTTGGATTTATTTAAAACATATATTTTGCTATCGGATATGTTACAATTTTATATTATTTGTGAAGCCTAAATACAAGGAACTACCGTGGCTATTCAGGGCTATATATATGGAAGACCTAAAACCTATTTTAGGAACTGAAACTCTTGTAAAGTTTAGAAAACGTGTGTCTAGGGTTTTAGCGTGTCTATTGTCTATTTGTGAGCCTATCTAGTATCACCTTGATACTTGCTTAGGACCTTGTTCTTGAGTTGTATGTGTTTTAATCTACTCCTAAGCTTTGAAGTACGGAGTTAGATATTTGTTTTGAAGTGTTCTTCGCGAAATTGTTCTTAAGTTTTGAGCAATCACACTGGGCGTGTGGTTAAGAGGAGAAGGGACGGGGTCTCTGATCTAGGTGGGCCTAGGTTGAAGATAGCACGGGCAGTGACTAGGTGACGAAGTGTAAACGGGTCGTTTGCTGATAGCTTCTAACTAGTATTACCATAGTGGATTCTCTCCTGGATTGGTATCCCCCAGAGTAGGTCGTGTTATACGCCGAACTGGGTTAACAAACACTGCGTTCCTTTTATTTCCAGTTATTTACTATTTGTTAATTTTACTTCTGCTGTGCACGTTGTAGTTGCAAAGGTTGCCCCATTCGGTACCCCATTTGGACTCTACCAGAATTTCAATATTACTTTTTTATTAACCAATTACCGTATTACTATTATTTATTATTTATTTATTTATTTATTTTATGTTTTGAAGTTTTATATCATACCATGACACCGCCTCATTCAAAACGCTCCAATATCGCTCCGTTCACGATCTCACTCAAACCGCTCCAATATCGCTCCGTTCAAACCGCTCCGATCTCATTCTCTCCGATCTCAATATTGCTCCGATCTCACTCATATGTTGGGAACGATTCACTCCATCACCATCTCGATTCTCTTCGCCTTCCTCACGATAAACTGTGGTTCGATTTTTATCCCTCTCGTGATTGTTATTCTCCGTTGAAATTTGATTTTGTGCTTTGCTTCATCTCCGATTGTCGTGTAAGTCAAATTTAACACTAATTTAGATTTTTATTTGTGTTTTTTATACTTCTTTTTGTTGTGGCAAGTGAGTGTTAAGTCCCACATTGCTTAGATAAGTGGAGGTTGAACACTTTATAAGTAAGAGGACCCATAAACCTAACGCCTTAAGGTTTTGGGTAAGAGTGTGGTGTCCAACTCACTTGTGAAGTTGTTCTTGAACCCAATGTGGATGATCCCTGGCTGCCCCTCGTGATGACCCAACAGTGGTATCAGAGCCGATGGTTCGACGAAGGGTTGAACTGGCTCCTTGTATCGAAAGTCTTCCTGAAAAAGGTGGTCAGGCGGCGTGTCCCGTGTGCAGTGTGGCGGCGGTACAAGTGTAGTGTAGCTGAAAAAGCTTCCGCTTGAGGGGGATCATATCCTGGTATGGATAGACTCACACTTGAGGGGGAGATTGTTGTGGCAAGTGTGAGTGTTAAGTCTCACATTGCTTAGATAAGTGGAGGTTGAACACTTTATAAATAAGAGGACCCATAAATCTAACGCCTTAAGGTTTTGGGTTAGAGTGTGGTGTCCAACTCACTTGTAGAGTTGTTCTTGAACCCAATGTGGATGATCCACTGACTGCCCCCTCGTGATGACCCAACAGTGGTATCAGAGCCGATGGTTCGACCGGCTCCTTGTATCGAAAGTCTTCCTGACAAAGGTGGTCAGGCGGCGTGTTCCGTGTGTTGTGTGGCAACGGAGGTACAAGTGTAGTGTTGCTGAATAAGCTTCCGCTTGAGGGGGAGCATATCCTGATATGGATGGACTCACACTTGAGGGGGAGATTGTTGTAGCAAGTGTGAGTGTTAAGTCCCACATTGCTTAAAATAGTGGAGGTTGAACACTTTATAAGTTAGAGGACCCATAAACCTAACGCCTTAAGGTTTTGGGTAAGATTGTGGTGTTCAACTCACTTGTAGAGTTGTTCTTGACCCAATGTGGATAATCCCCTGGCTGCCCCCTCGTGATGACCCAACACTTTTCTCTGGTTTAGTTCCTTTTCACTAATGGAGCTCTAAATTTGATTTGAACGCTATGAATTTCATGTTTATGTTGCATATTAGGCTTATGGTATTAGTGCTAAAGATGATTTTTACCACTAATGGAACGCTAGATGATTTTTACCACTGTTAAAGATCGCTGAATAATCACATCATGTCATTCCTCTCAATTAGACATCGTTGCTGCAAAATTGGAAAATTAGGGTTCGTATTTTATGCTTGTTTGTTTGAATAATGATCCGCTCATTAAGCATTGATTATTTGCATGTTTTTATTTGACTTATTTTTACACTTAATGTGTTGCCTTCAAGGTGTTTGTTAAATGTCCTAAGTGGTGTTATTTGAATTTTCAGCTTATTATAGGACTATGTATAATATTCCTCCTTACCTTATTTAAGCTTGTGAGGGTTAAATTAAATGTGAATAGTGGTGACCGGTGGAATCCGAAGCCAGAAACTATGGCCAAGGTCGTGTCGACATTAAAAGGCGTTCACAGGGTTTTGAAAGAAAATGGCACATTTATCTCAATAACTTTTGGCCAGGTTTGAAGAATGAACTCTTAGTTTTGTGTCTTTTATTGGGTTCTTCCTTGATTCTAATCTGCTTAAAATTCATGCCAGGCACATTTCAGGCGTCCTATATTTAATGCACCGGAATTTAGCTGGTCTGTTAAGTATATACTTTTGTTGAAACCTTTCACTATTTTGTGTGTTATGAAAAAGGTTAGTCATCCTGCAGATAACCTTACTTTTTTTTTCTTGTGATGATTAAAACATTGTTGCTGTATTAAGGTGTTTGCTACCAATGCTTGAATGAACTCCCATATTTCATATTATAAAGTTGGTTCTTAGATGATAAATACTATCACCAGTGGCATGAAGTTGTTTGTTTAGTTTCTCTCTTTTATTTTCTATTTCATATATGTTTGTAATAGTTTAAGGATTTTTTTGTTGCTTTTTGTCTTCTTTGATCATCAATCTTATTAACAATGTTATTTAAACTATTAGTTTGGCTAAAAGGTTTGAAATTATCAAGCTTAGACTGATTTTTTCTTTTTGGTTTTCCTAATTCCATGATTCTCTTTAGTTTGAGTGGCTTTTGGTTTTCCATTTGTTGAAGTGAATGGTGTCCTTACTGTACTCCTTATGTTTATTTAACTAAGACATTAATTTTTTCTTCACAATTTGACATGACTGCAACACATGCATCAACTAAAATAGAGAACACAAAACAAATGCTTAAGAAAATGTGAGCCTCCTGTCTCAAATGTTGCGGCAAGGTAATTTTCATATTCAGTTTGATTTTGATGGATTGATTTTTGTTTATATTTAAATTTTTGTTCTATGTTGATGAGCTTATGATCGAGCTGCGATCAAGTTTCGTGGAGTTGATGCGGATATAAATTTCAATGTTAGCGATTATGATGAAGATATAAAGCAGATTTGTGAGCATTTGTTGTTGTGATTGATCTTTATTGAAATTTGAATGTGAGTTTTAATTGTAGCTTTAACTTTGATTTAATTGTTGTGTATGAGTAACTTGACCAAGGAGGAGTTTGTGCATATTCTGCGGAGACAGAGTACTGGTTTCTCGAGGGGGAAGCTCTAAATACAGGGGAGTTACTCTGCATAAATGTGGAAGATGGGAAGCTCGGATGCGACAGTTTCTAGGGAAGAAGTGAGAAAATCCTTTAGTTTAATTTGATTAATATTGTTTGCTGTATTAATTCCAGAGCGTATGACAAGGCTGCTATAAAATGCAATGGAAGGAGAGTTAATTTCCCAGTGTGATAATGAAGGTACTGTTGGTTTAGTTTATCATTGAGGCTTATCTTATTTATTTTTTCTGGTTTTATAATCTGCTTAGTGATTTTTCAGCATTTTCAATTCTAAATGCAAGGACATTCTGACATATTTTCTTTCACTTCCTTCCTCTGGCAACCATATCAAAATAGAAAAAGGATAGACATAATAAAATAACTAATATGGTTTGAAATGTGCATTTAATACTTATGTTCCTTAACTCTACAGGTTTGGTTGATAGTGCTGATGTATTGGGAAATGTCGCCTATGCAGAGTGTATAACGTTGATACTCCATTGTATCTTATGCTTGAAGCAACTTCCGGGATGGTGGAAATAAGGTGTGATTCTACTGGTTCATTTTGCTGAGCAATGTTGAGCAACGATATAGTATTTTTACTGCCCTGTACCTTAGTGATTTTTATTTTATTTTTATTTGCATTTGTTCCTACAATTTCCTTTGCAAGTTATTGCATTTGGTTATTCACTGTTGCTGCTACCACAATTGATATAGACTTAACCAGTTATGGTAAATTATAAGAATGATCATTTATGTGAGAATATATTTTCATTGAATGATAAAATGTAGGGATGATTGACACATAGTAGATGCTTCTTTCATTTCATGTTTGTTTGTCCACTATCATTAACCAAATTAAGTTTAGTGCCTTCTAATAATGAGTTAATTACTAAAATAAAACAATCTTCTTTGTTTCACACTTGGACTAATTTTCTAGTTTAAGCCTTGGTTGCTATTAGATAACAGAACATGGACTTCGTGTTTCAAAGCTGGTGATCTTATTCATAGGTCATCGGAAGCTAATGAATGGCTTTGGTTTGCTTGAATCTTTTTCCTGATTTCACGATTCCATATATATTTGAATATTTCAGAGCATTGCGGAAGCTACAATACAAGTGTTGACATCAGTGAATCGGAGATTTGCTGCAGCTTCTGTGGTCTTCGTTTCAATACTAAGGAGCCTTCAGTTCTGCCAATCCTTCAACAGCTTCCGTGGTTTTCCGGTGTCTTTGGTGTGTAACAAGGTAGTGTAGAGGTAGTATAAACCTTAAGGCAAAACTCTGAATTTTAATTTCCTTTATTCTTGTAGTTGAAAATTTTAAGCAGTCCAGCTATGTTATTTTAATTTCCCTTATTATTGTAGTCGAAAATTTTATAAATGTATAGTTTAGATTGGATTTAAAGTATGATCAATATCTTTTAAGTATAACATGCTTATTTGCCAGTAATAAGATGTAATGATTGTATATCATGCACATTTAATTTAGCTTTTTTTGATTTTTAAATGGATGATAATTAATTTATAATTAGCTTGGTTTTGGGCATGGCTTCATAATTAGCATTTTATAATTATAAATATTTTTCTAATATAATGAAAATCCTAGCTAGTTCCCAATTAATACCTAGTTAAATAATGTTCAAAGATTGTCTTCAAAAAGATTTACTTCAAATAAATATTCTTCAATGATTGTCTTCAAAAAGATTTACTTCAAATATATATTCTTCAAAGATTCAATTATATTATTGAACTAAATAATCTAAACTGCCTTTAGAAACTTGAAGAACAAGGCGCAGCTTGATATGTTAAAACGTGCATAATCTTTTATTCTGAAACAAATCTTTCAAAGATTTGATATAAAAATTCAGCGCATATCAGTAGTAGTAATGTTGTACTCCATATGCAACAACATCTTGTCTATCATTAGGCTAGAGTTTGTTTTTGCAAAATTGTAGCACCAACATACAAAAACCCAACACATATGAGTAAAACTAGGTGAGATGCTTGCAATCTACAATTTGTTTTATCAAAGTTAGATGTTTTTTTGGTGCATGTTGTTATTGAAAGAATAGTAGTGGTTAATTTGTCTTGTATTTTTTCTAGTCTCGGCATATTGCAGCAGCTATAGTCTGTTAATATCATCCCTGTTATCATTCTGTAAGTCTGTTAATAGAACCTGGACATGTGCTCATCCTGTATTGTTTTACTTTTCCAACCTTTTTCCTACACATTTTAATTGCAGCTCTCGGCTTCTTTGTCTGCAATGTTTAATTATATTTCATGATTGAGTGTATAATTAAACCAGAAGTACTCAAGAAGTACATATAAAGAACAATTTAACCTTTATATTTACTTATATAAATGACTGACATTCGTAATCACAGGGCTTGTTGGAAAACTCTGGCATCGTTGAAGGTGCCACTGTCGAGCCCGATACAGGAGCAGTTACCCCAGATGTGGTCGAAACTGAAGCTGGAGCAGTTACCCCCATAGTGGTTGAAACTGACACAGAGTAGTTGAAACCAATAAACAACGAAAAGATAATGTGGTAAATACCGTTTTCCACAACAAAGAGATAATGTGGTAATACTGTTCGCCACAACAAAGAGATAATGTGGTTTATGTGTGAGAAAACAAGTAATTTGATTTTACAAATTTTTAAGCTGTAAGAGTTTCAAAAAGTAACTTGCATTTGGTTTTTACAAAGATGGTTTTATGTAACGTGATTTATTTTCCTTTAAAATATTCGTGCGGTTATTGTTTCTCCTTCCTGTTCACTTGGTATTTTATGCTCTCACGGAGTCTACGTGACTCACCCCAATTTTTTTCTTTTCTTTCAGATTTACAAGTAGCAGCAACATACATCGTTCTTTATAACTGTAGACTCCAGCTACTACTTTTTTTGGTAGGCTTTTATCTTTGGGGGAGGTCATTATTTTGTGACTTCAGTATGATGCAGCTATATTTTGATTAGAACTTGTTTAGTAGTCACTAGCTGTAGGTAGTAATACAAGTTTGTAAGCGCTATATGTATAGCCACCATTCTTGTGAATATTTGAAATTTAGCATATTAGTCATGAACTGCCGTGGGAAAATATTTTGTTGTAAATTTTGGAATTGTAAGAAAAACAAGGGAAACTCTGCCAAATTTATATTAGGGTCCGTTTGGCCTAGCTTTTTTAGCTCTTAGAAGCTATCTGAAATCTAGAAGTGAAAATAAGAGCTTTCAAAAAAAGAGCAAAAGTTGTTTGGTAAAATATATTTTCAAAAAAAAAGATTTATAAAAAAAATTAAAAAAAGATAATAACAACTAATAATATTTAAATGAAAAAATAATAAAAAGAGTCTTCGGCAGGAATCGAAGCGGGATTATTGCAAAAAAAACTCGGATTTTTTTTCAAAAGTAGGTTTCAACCTCTTTTCCTAAAAGTTTATTTAATCCACTTTTGCACATAAAAAAAATCTTCTTCTTACGGTTAAGAGTTTTATTAAAAATGTGTTTGGCCTAACTTTTGATTAAAAAGAGAATTTAAAGCTAAAAAAAGCTGGGTCAAACGGAGTCTTAGGCTTGTCGGGCCTATTTATTTTCTTTAGCGGCGGTTAGCCTGTGCCCCAGTCATGATTGAGAGGGTCACGACATCTTGTGTGCCTTAAATTCTAGCCACTGGTTGCTTATAAAGGTGTCAAAAACTCCTATTTAACAAGCCCCATGTTTTGTCCTCCAAAGTTATTTTGTTGGACATTTCTAACCATTTCATCAGCATTTTGGTTTCTGTTAACCAAAAATATTGTTGGGTTTCCTTTGACCTCTCTTTGGATCTGTGGTTCGACTTGGGGTACTGGTTGTTGTCCTTGATTTACAGGGATTCATACATTATTGGGCAATTGCACATTCTGAATGAGTCTAACATTTTGAATTGGAGGGATTTGTTGATTCATTGTTTGTGAAGTCTCAAAAAAGTCAACAATTTGATTCATTTGATCGGCTAACATTTGGTAACTTTGGTTTGTGTTCTGAATCAAAGGATCGAACATTGTAACAATTTGTTGAGTAAGCATATTAACCAATTCATCCATTTGTTGTCTTAGTGACATAAGAGATGTTGTGATCAACGACTTGGACACTCATATTGTATGGTGAAAGCATCGTTGTTGTGTTATCTGCGTATGTGGAGGCACTCGTATTTAGGGGTGTAAGTAGATCAAAAAAATTCAATTGAACCGACTATTCAAACCAATTCAAATCGAAAAAACCCGATTTTATGGTTCGGATCAAAAGGCGAACCGAACCAATTAAAAATCAATGTGGTTTGGTTCGGATCTTGGATCCCATTTTAAGAACCAATGAACAGTCTGAACCAAACCAATATATCGTATAGATCATCCATATATTTTTTAATTTTTTTTGAAAATCATTTGATATGTTATTGAGACCCATCAAGATTTATGTTATTTAACAACCGTTAATCTTGATGTGTCTCAATAACATATCAAATGATTTTCAATTTTTCTAAATTTTTCTATGGGTGATCTATATGATATAAACTTTCAATCCAAAAGGTAGATTTTGTAAAATTCGTATTCGTTATAGTATTATTCGTAACTGGTTCACCATGGACCACTTGATGAAGTGGTTCATATTAGAATTTACTATATATATATATATATATATATATACTAGTATAAGTTACCCGTGGCGATGCACGGGTTAGTTTTTACTTATAAAAATATAAATTATTTTGTATTATGATATCAATTTGTTTATAGTATATACTAATAAATTAGAATCAAATGTAAAAAAAATTAATAATAGATTTAAATGTTCATATGATTACCCTATTTATGGAGATGTATATAATATTTTTTTGTTAATATTACATTTTCTATGAGAAATAATTGTTCCATCAAAAAATTGAAAGTGTATATTAATTTCTATACACCCTGGCCAATGATCAAAGGACGAAATGTTGAAATTTTATTTTCTACGTTCAAAATTAAAGTTTTGAAATTTTACGACTTACATGTAGTTTGTATTAAAGATTCATTCATATATATACTCGTAAAATTTCCATCCCCGTGATCTAAGAATATAACTCAAGTGGAAAATTTTGACATTATTAGGGGACTGAAATTCAAAACTTACATTCTCCATTTCTCTATACATTGGGTCTAGCCACTAATATAATCTAGAGAACTTCCACCCCGTGTATAAAAATTTGGATGCTCCATTCATCGTAAATATATCATAAATAATTTTATATAATTAATAGAAATTTTGATTTTTTTTTTGTAATATATTAGACAATAATGTACCGATCCAATATATTATAGATCCAATATTTTTACAGTACATATCCAATTTATTTTTTTAGTTGACATATAAATATCATTTGAATTATGACTATCGGAAATTTGAATTATGAGAATAAACAAAAAATGTAAATAGTACATCTAGTATATGAAAATAAAATCACTTGAGAACGCACGAAATTTTCTAAATACATTCAAAAACGAAACTAAAACTCACGATTACAAATTCAAAAATAAATTTGATGCCAATATTTTAGAAACACGTTACAAATAGTAAGAAATCTGCAAAACTTGCAAATATGCACAATTAAAGTAAGAAATAAAAACAGAATAAACATACAAAACTGAGGAAAATGACAAATTAAAGGATATAGTGAGAATGAATCAAAATAAACTATCATAAAATATCGTCTGAGTTTCACTTGATGAATTGATCCTAATTTTCTGATGGTTAAAAAAAAAAACTATCATAAAATAGAATAAGAGGAACAAACTATCATAAATTGGAAAAATAGTGAAATAACTAAAAAAAAATTGGATTAAAAAAATAAATATATTACAAAATAAATATAGAAATAAATTAAATTTTTATATCATTATCTCATATAGAAATAAATATATTACGAAATTCACCAATTTTTTGGTGAACATAAATCATTTTTTTTCCTTAAAAAAATCATTAGTTTTTCTATAGAGTCCATATATTATATTTTTTCTGAAATTTAATGATATTGGAATTTAAATAATGTATAAAAGTTTTAGAAATTCAATAATTAACACACAAACTTTTGAAATAAACAAAGAATCTCATAAAAATTGTAATCAATTGAATGCTAATAATGTATGAAAAAAATAAATAAATCAAAAATCTCATCAAATAAGAATCTTTAAGATCGAATAAATTAAATGCTGATAATGAAATTTGAGGAAATTAATTTAAAAATAATTGACAAAAATAATTTTTATTAATATAAATTTCATGCATGTTTACAATTTAAAAATTATTTAGTATTATATATGTATATTTATAAAAAAACATTATTTATTTATATTAATTTTAAAAAAATTTATTAATTATTTGTAGTTTATATTTCAATTTTTATAATTTGAATTCAAAAATATATCATGCATCGAAAGATAAAGTTTTTCTATATTGTTTTCGAAATTTATATTGTTTTAGTGTATATGGAGCATGTATTATTTTTTAACATGTATTATATAATAATATTGATAATAAAATAACTTTTTTAAAATCAGGATTTATTTTTTAAAACAATTGTATATAATTGTTTTTTCATTTTCGAAAAGAAGAAGAAGAAAAGGTAATATATAGGGTCATTTTCGAAAGTTAAAAATAAATATTTAAATAAATAAATATTAAATAAATTCATTTATTCATTAATTAGTACTCTTCATGTGACGACATGTGGCAACATTAATTTACGATGGAAAAATTTCCTAATAAGTTTCCTAGGGGATTCTCAAATATAAATATAATAAATATAATCTTTGAAAAAAAAGAAATATTTTTTTCATTTTTTAATTAATTTCTTTTTTATTTTTGTTACATTTTTTAATTAATTTCAAAAAATATTTCGATTATATTGTATATAATTGTTTTTTTTTTCTCAAATATAAATTAATTTTTTGTTTTCGAAAAAAAAAACAGAAAAGGTGATAAATAGGGTCATTTTAAAAGTTAAAAATAAGTAATTTACTAAATAAATATTAAATTAATTCATTAATTAGTACTCTTCATGTGACGGCATGTGACAACAATTTAATACTTATGTTTGTCATCGTCAAAAGTGGGAGATTGTTGGAACAAAATGTGTTTTAGTACACACCCTTGAGTTTTGATGATAACAAAGTATTAAATGGATAATTGATGTTACTATTGTTTAAATTAAGTGTGCAGGAGAACCCAAAGTTATATCAAGAGCACACTTGGTTTAAGCTCTGAAGGAACCTTATGGAAGTCTGAATCTTTACACTCTGAAAGAGTTCAGAAGCTAAAACGTGGTCAGAAGCTAAATATGTTCAGAAGCTCAAATAGGATCAGAATGTCTGCAAGAGTTCAGAAGCTTAGAGAAGTTCAGAAGCTCAGAGATGTTCAGATGCCTACAAAAGTTCAGATGCTATCTGCTAGTCAAGAGTTATTCAGAAGATGAAGACGTTCAGAAGCTGAATTACAAAGGATTATCAGAGGCCATTTATTCAAGACCAATCAGACCTCAAAGATATCAAAGGTTCATCAGAAGCAAAGGAAATTCCTCCAGTCATCAGAAAGGCTACATCAACTACTCTTACCAAGCTTGATGATTTGTTTAAGGACAACTAATTACAACGGTCATAAAGGATGTGATCCTACTCTCTCTAGGAGCTAGTTGTACCTTATTACTGTATTTTGGACAGACAGTAAAAGTGAAGCTTAACTGCGAAGAAGACGTGGCTTTGTTCAAAGGATATTCAAAAGATACAGCTGTCCATTTACAACGGGAGTTTCTACAACGTCGCAATATCTTTCTTCAAAGGAAGTCTCTTACTCTTGTGTGACTCTGAGCAAGGAAGTCTCTTAGTCTTGTGTGACTCTGAGCAAGGAAGTCTCTAGTCTTGTGTGACTAGAGCAAGGAAGTCTCTTTGTCTTGTGTGACCTAGAGCAAAGAAGTCTCTTGCTTGTGTGGTTGAGCACCTGAATTGTAATTTTAGTGATTATAGTGAAATCCCTTGGAAGTGCAAGGGGACTGGAGTACTCTCGTTTTGTGAGGGGAACCAGTATAATTCTTGTGTCTCTTTCTCTCTCTCACTCTCTCATTTACTCTTCCATCATTCTCTTAATTTCAAGTTGGTTGTGTTAATCATTCCGCTGTGCTTAAAGACTCTGATAGATACAAATCTTGAACATTTTTTAAATATCTAAAACACAATTCAACCCCCCCTTCTTGTGTTTTCTCCACGCACCTTCAATTGGTATCAGAGCTCTGGTTCTGTTAGAAATCACTTAACAGTGAGACAGTCAAGATCCTAAGGAGAAAAACACCATGGCTCAACAAATGGATGATTGGAAGCAGAAGCTATTTCAACAAGTTGCTGATCTTATCAAGGAAGTTGAAGATGGACTGAATATAAATGAAAATCTGAGCAACAATCAAAATCCTTCCACATTAGGGGTTGAACAAACTTCTAATATTGAATCTACAATCACTACTATTTGCTTCACTAATGATGATAATGAAAGCATTCAGAGAGCAAAAGTAAATGGTCTGTTAGATCAATATGAGGAGTTCATAATGGAAGAAAATGAGAGCATTGGAGAAATGAGCTTAAGATTTCAAGCTATCACAAGCAAGCTTGAAGACTTCAACAACAAACTCAGCAGCAAAGAGCTTGTAAGCAAAATGCTGAGTAGTTTGCCTCTGAATTGGATTGAAATTTCAAATACAATAGAGGAAACTGAAGACATCAATTCAATAAGTCCTGAATCATTGATTGATTTACTCAGAGTTCATGAATTGACTCTGAAAGAAAAAGAAGAGTTGAGAAGTGAAGAAGTAGAAGCAGCAAGGAAAGGAAAGCAAGCATTGGAACATGAAGATCTTGTTGAAGAACCTGATGAAGAGTATCTTGAGAGGTTTTCAAGAAAACTTCAAAGATGGTACAACTTCAAGAAGAATGGAGGAAAACTGGCTAAAGGAATGACGACCTGGGATAAGCTAGACAACTTCTCTGAAGATGAATCTGAAAGAGCACCAGGAGCTGAAGGATCAAGTTCTGAAGATGGTTCAGACTCTGAAGACTCAAGTTCTTATGGAGAGTCAAAACCTGAGAACATAGACAACATCAAGAGAAGAATGAATTAGGTATACTCTCATCTCTCCAAAGCAAAATTGATCAAGCATCTTGAAAAGGCTTTACTTAAATCCTTTAATAGTCAGCAGAAGTATAAAATGCTTAAAGCAGACTATGAGAATTTAAGCAAGCAAGCAAATCACTCTAAAGATCTTATACAAAAAGAGTTTATCAAAACAAAAGATCTTGAGAAAGGTTATGCTATGTGTTGTAAACCCCTTGAGCACTCTCCTGCTTTCAAAGAGTATTGCAACACAAATGCTTATCAAAATAAAATTGTTTCCATGCTTTGCAACATTAGAACCAACAATACTAATGGGATTGGATACTCTAGTGATAAAAAACTAGAGGAACCAAGCTCATCAACTATTGGTGGAAGCTTCTCACTCCCTAATATTTACACTACATTTGTATCTGATAGCACTCAGATGAAACAAATGAAGGATAAAGATTTAGCAACTAACAGTCTAGGACCCTCAAGCAAGTGGGTACCAAGAGACAAAATAGTTTACTTGATTGCAGGTCAAACAAAGACTCTAGATGTTCCAATCACATGGATACATGTGAATGTGAATGGAAAGAGAGCAATTGTGCATAGAAGGCACATTTTTGAAGAGTCAGATGGAGAAGAAGATGAAATGGAGTACATAAGCAACAGGATAGAGTATGAAGAATTTGAAGGTTATTTTGAACAAGACTATGATGATAGCAACTCCTTATGGTGGGATTATTGCCCAGACTTTGATCTTGAAAGAGATTAAACAAAATGTCATCAAAACAACAAAGCTTCAAAATCAGGTAAGTAACTCTTAACTCCTGAATGACATCTCAGAGAAATAACATTCAAGGTTGAAAATATTTTTTTGGACACTTGATTTATTTAAACAAAATGTTCAGAACTAAAACCTTGAAAAACCATGTCTGAACATATATTTAAATGTCCTGAAAGATTCGTTTTTTAGACTCTGAAGTACTTTAGATTTCAGCATCTGAAGTAGTTCAGACTATGAGAACTTTTCAACCTCTGAAGGTTAAGCCTCTGAAAAGGAAATGAATTGAAAACGTTTTAAGTATTTTTTTTTACTAAAACGTTTTGGCGCTAAATAGACAACACGTACACACGTTCTAATTGGTTTGAAACAGTTAGTGATGGTTCTTTTCTTTTTGATTTAATTTTTATGAGTGATTTATTTTGCTTTTACACAAAATCACTTGCACACATTACACCTTCACAACCTACACTTTCATCTTCTTGACCTCAGAAAACTTTCTTTCTTCCTAATTAAATTAGCAAAACCCAAAACCCTAACTTCAGAAATGGCAGCATCCACATCAGCTTCAGATTCTCTGTTTGCGTTTCCTAAAAACTTCCCAATCAACACTACTGCATGCGAAGAGATGTTTTCTACAGATTTGTCTCTCAAGATGGAGGAAAAATCTTTAAACCTGGTTATGGAACAACCAGTGGACTTTGATAGTTTGGGAAAGAATCAAAAAGGGGGAGATTGTTGGAACAAAATGTGTTTTAGTACACACCCTTGAGTTTTGATGATAACAAAGTATTAAATGGACAATTGATGTTACTAATGTTTAAATTAAGTGTGCAAGAGAATCCAAAGTTATATCAAGAGCACACTTGGTTTAAGCTTTGAAGGAACCTTATGGAAGTCTGAATCTTTACACTCTGAAAGAGTTCAGAAGCTAAAACGTGGTCAGAAGTTAAATATGTTCAGAAGCTCAAATAGGATCAGAATGTCTGCAAGAGCTCAGAAGCTTAGAGAAGTTCAGAAGCTCAAAGACGTTCAGATGCCTACAAGAGTTCAGAAGCTATCTGCTAGTCAAGAGTTATTCAGAAGATGAAGACGTTCAGAAGCTGAATTACAAAGAACTATCAGAGGCCATTTATTCAAGACCAATCAGACTTCAAAGACATCAAAGGTTCATCAGAGGCAAAGGAAATTCCTCCAGTCATCAGAAAGGCTACATCAACTACTCTTACCAAGCCTGATGATTTGTTTAAGGACAACTAATTACAACGGGAATTTCTAATTTCTACAACGTCTCAATATCTTTCTCCAACTCATATATATACATGAAAGAAAGAATTGATGACTAAGGAACTTCAATAGAAAATATCTCAAAGAATCAAGTGAGAACAAAGAATTGTAATAGAAAATATCTCTCAGAATTAAGTGAGAATTGAAACTAGCTCAAGCCTCTGAAGTTATTATCTTGTAATAGTTTTAAGCTTAGAAGTTAGTATTACTCATGCGTGAGTAATTTGGAAAAGTCTCAATCTTAGTGATTAGAGCAAAGGAAGTCTCTTAGTCTTGTGTGACTCTGAACAAGGAAGTCTCTTAGTCTTGTGTGACTCTGAGCAAGGAAGTCTCTTTGTCTTGTGTGACCTAGAGCAAAGAAGTCTCTTGCTTGTGTGCTTGAGCACCTAAATTGTAATCTTAGTGATTATAGTGAAATCCCTTGGAAGTGCAACGGGACTGGAGTACTCTCGTTTTGTGAGGAAAACCAGTATAATTCTTGTGTCTCTTTCTCTCTCTCACTCTCTCATTTACTCTTCCATCATTCTCTTAATTTCAAGTTGGTTGTGTTAATCATTCCGTTGTGCTTAAAGACTCTGATAGATACAAATATCTTGAAAAGTTTTTAAATATTTAAAACACAATTCAACCCCCTTCTTGTGTTTTCTCCACGCACCTTCAAGCTCGGTTGGCCACATTGAGAGAGAGTGGTTGGGATAATTTATTTGTTAATGTTCAAGAATTTTGTATTGCTAAAGGTACTCCGGTGCCAAATATGAATGAAGAAATACTGGTTCGGGGTCGTTCAAGGCTAGAAGGGAGGACTGTCACTAATCTTCATCATTACCATGCAGAGATTTTTTATGTTGCTATTGACAAAATATGTGTTGAGATGGATCACTGGTTTAGTGAAGGAAGTAACAATGTGCTTAATTGTTTTTCATGTCTTGACCCCAAGAAGTCTTTCTCCAATTTTGATGTTGATAAGCTTGCTCGTCTTGCTGATATCTATCATGCAGACTTTTCTGATGATGACCGTGGAACAATAAAGGATCAACTTGAGACTTATATAGTTCACGTGAAAGACATGCTTCTACTTGTGAAGATGTTCAAAGTTTGGCGATGAAGATGATTCAAACCGATAAACATTTGGTATTTCCATTAGTCTACAAACTTATTGAGTTGGCTTTGATATTGCCGGTGTCGACAACATATGTTGAAAGGGCCTTTTCGGCAATGAGCATTATCAAGTCCAAATTGCGCAACAAGATCAACGATAAGTGGTTCAATGACTTGATGATATGTTATACCGAGCGGGAGATATTCAAGTCACTTGATGATGTTGATATTATTCGAACCTTCCAGGAAAATGGCTCTCGAAAAGGGCATTTGCCTCCTAATTTCATGTAGTACACTATTGGTATGTTATATTTTATCCTTCTTATTTGACTCATGTTTCGTTGGTTTTTTCTACTTTGTGTAGCCTCTTTTTTTTTTTCTTGTTGTACCTGCTATAATATAATCTTGATTTTATCTGGTTTACGGTTAAAATTTTGCCCAGGCTCCAATATAATCCTGGCTCCGCAACTGCTTTAGGTTGTAGCTACCTTTTCCGAAACTCGGATGAGATATGGATGAAAAGCTACATTAAAAAGATCAGTGTCTGTGACGCCTTTCACACCGAGTGGTCGGGCATGTATCTCGGATTGGATGTTGCTTGGAGGGAGCGTATTTCACAACTCATTCTGGAAAGTGACTAAAAAATTTCGATTAATATGATTACGGATAATTGTAAGTTCAACGGAGTGGTTCCCACATTAGTGCGGCATATTCAAAAAATTTGTTGGTTTTGAATTGGCGTGTCCAATTTTGTCATACTTGGAGAGAGGATAATTGTTGTGCTGATTGGCTTGCTAACTTTAGCCTCTCATTAGATTCCTCAATTTGTGTTTGATGATTTTTCTGAAGCTTGGATGCCTAGAAATGTTCGTTTAGTTTTTCAGTTTCTTGTTTGGCCGAAGACCCTCTTTTATACAAAAAAGAAGAAGAAAAGAATACAACCTAAGTGTGAGATGAAGGGGTGGCTTGGCTTTGATTAAAAACATAAATGTTATTCAAGTTTCGAGGGAAATGATTGACTAACCTGAAGCATAAAAATTCAAAAACTTAGTGAACATTTTTGGTTAAAATAGGTCATGGCTATATAATTCCACTATTTAAAGGTGAATAAGTAAACTGTCCGAAGAATCCATTTGGGTTAGTCCAGTGGTATTGGTTTGGAAACTGAGAGTGTACTCCTTCTTAAGGTCTCGGGTTAGATTATCTCTGATGACAATTTAGATGAGTTAATTATTTAGTTTCTTAAAAAGAGAAAAGAAAAGTAAAGTGTCTGAAGTTTGAATTTGGCATAAATAACGCGATGTTCCTTCCAAGATTCAAAAAATATGTAATTGTATGTTTCTTTATTCAGTCACCGAAAATATCAACGCCTAACGTCAAAAGAGGAGTAAAAAAATCACCGAAAATAAAAAAAATAAAGAAGTCGTTGGACTTTTGTTGCACTACTTACATTGATCAATAGAGTCACTTCTTGAAAATCAATAGAGTCGCCGGCTTGCCGCTGCCATGATTGATCACCATGATGCCATCGTGTGTTAAACATTGACATATCGACTTTTGTTTCACCGTTAATTAACTTTTTAAAGTTATTTAATTTTTACGTTTTATTAATTATTATATTTTTTTTAGGGAAATGTTTGTTGAGGCAAAATCCCTAATTGATGTTTTAAAGATAACAAACCTCTTAATTATTTTTTTAATGTAATTCTAATCTTGTTTTGGTATCTAACAAGTGCTCTTGAGTGTTTTTATTAAGCTAGGAACAATTGAGCTATTTAGATCAAATATCATGTTTTTATTGTGATAAAAACAAAAGCTTGGAGAACGGTCTCTGATTGGTCTCTGAGACCTGCGCAAACATCATTTTCACACAATCAATGCAAAAGGACTTATGGTTAAGTCAACTATGTACAAGACAAATGATCACTTTTCTCTTGGGCTTCTCTCACGAATTATCTACACATCCAAGAGACCATTTAAGGCAAAGAGTTCTCTCATGAATAGAGAACTTACTTCTTTTATCAAGTTCTATGATTTAACCATGTGAAGATTGAGCATATGACACAAGGATATTTTTATACTCAATTAATGGAACTGATATTATATGGACCATGGAGAAGTAGACAGCACAACCAGGTCTTGAAAATTGACTTGTACTTTAAAGAATAATGAAGGAACATTCTCCAAGGAAGCTTCTCTTTCCATATGACAATTGTACTTGCAACAAGGACACTATGGAACATCAAGTACAACATCCAGCTGCTGTTCTTATCCATAACAGCTGGACTTTTCGTGCTCTAGCTCCTTTGCTCCAAAAAGAAGAAAGTCATTCACGCCAGAATTGGGAGATCGATCTCAGACCAATGCTGGAAAGAGAAAATCATCACTTGGAGTGACACCAGCTTGCTACAGCTGTTTAAAGGTTATCCAAAAGCTGCACAACGACTATACTTGTTTGTTAAGCAACGTACAGCAACATTACAGCTCAACAACAGCTAGCAATACGCTCCTCTCTTAAAAGTCAGAAGAAGAAACTTTGGAGATCAATCTCAGACTGATCTGTTTTCTTCAAATTACATGAGCTGTCAATTTGCAGAGCAACTAGCCGTTATTTTCAAGCCTCCAACGGATATACTTCGTGGCCAAGACTTCCTGATCATCACTCATCTATATATAGAGGTCTTTGGCAACTTTGAAGAGCAAGAGTCTCCACTACAACTTCAACACTTGTTTTTGCTATACAAGTCTTTATCACGAGCTCGTCTTTTCTCTCTCACTCAGATCTGTAATTCATATATATCTAGGATTAGAATATCCAGTGAGTGTTTTGAGAGTTTATCCATCCATTTTCAAAGCTTCTCATAAGTGTATTGAGTGAATAGGCTTTGATTCCAAAATCCTTCATCATTGTAACCATTGGCTCAAGTTAGTACGTAACTACTAATTGAGTGACACCTTCATAGTCAGTGTGACTGAGGTAGATTAAGCTTGTAGGGCTTAGAAGATTATTTGATCTTGGATCTAGATCAAAGGAAGTGTAACTTGAGATCATTAGCATCTCTTAGTGGACAATCTCACAAGGAGTGTGGGGACTGGACTAGCCCAAGCATTTTGGGTGAACCAGGATAAATTATTGTGTGCATTATCTTCCCTTACTCTGATTTAATTTGTGCAATCACTAATCACACACATCACAATTTAATTGTTATATATATACTGTCAGAGAGTGATTGAGAGATCGATCTCCAGACTGCAACACTTTTGGTTATTTGGTTTAACTAACAATCTAATCATTTTCTTCAAGTATATTGTGATTGATAATTTTTATAGGGAATATTTTAAAGGTTCACAATTCAAACCCCCCCTTTCTTGTGAAAAACTTTGCTACTTCAATGTTAACATGTGCATGAATGACACATGTTAAGGAAGCAAAAATAGAAAGTATTAAATGTTGAAACATTAAATTTTAACTTTTTAAGCATTAAATTTTTGTATCATTAAATGTTAAATTTCTATATTAAGATACCTTAACATGTACCATATATGCACATGTTAACAGTACTTTTTTTTTAAGCCACTAGGTTTGGTTTAGTGGTGAAGAATTTGAGTAGTATGCATCAGGTCCTAGGGTTCATCCTCTACTCCGTTGTAAACCAAAAAAAATTATTATTATTTGTCAGTTTATATTTGTACCGTTTTTTTTGTTGTACCGTAGATTTAATCTAGTGGCTGAGAATGGAGCAACAAAGAACACTGCAAAGATTTTGACCGTTGAGGATTATCAATCTTATCCGAAACTGAGTTGTTAAAGTTGCAAATTTGCAATAGCATTTTTGTCAAAAAAAAAAAGTTGCAATAGCATTAAACTGAATCACTACCATAGTCTCATTCTTCACTCTCAAACCATTAAAATGTCATTTTCAGTGTTAAGTAACGCTGCTGCTTCTATCACTCTTTCTCCTTCCAACAATTTCTGTCTTCCAATTCACAATTTCAATCATGGCCGATTTTACTCTCAAGTTCATTCTTCATTACGTCACAATCTTGTTGTTGATGTTGACGATGCTGTTTCAGTTATTGATGACTCCTAATATTACTCCTAATATTAGGAGTAATGGCTTCATCCACCATATGGACTATGCAAAAATGGAAGAATTAAGGATGCATTAGAGGTTTATCACGATCTTTTGATTAATTGCTACCAGTTTAATGTGACGATGTATAATGTTATGATTGATGGTCTTTGCAAAGAGGGCTTGTTTGATGAAGCATTGTCCTTAATGTTCAAAATGGAAGATAACGGTTGCAACCCTAACGGCATAACTTACACAACTCTTATTCATGCTTTGTCCAAAAATGGCATGAATGAAAAGGCGGTGAAACTTAACCGTGAAATGATTGCTAGAGGTCTTTAAAAGAGTAAAACAAGGTGAGATGCTTGAAAGATGTTGCATCTTTAGAGAACATGAACCGAGGAGGCATGTTTTTAGTATTACTGGTAGGTCTAGGCGTCTAGCAGGCTGCACCATTAGCTAGTTGCGAGGTATTCAGTTAATTTTTTTATCTTGCTACTTTAGGATTTGCATTTAAACTTCAACTTCTGGAGCAAGCTTGCATACACCATTTTTTCATTTTCCCGATCGAAAAGGGTAGCGGGACATAAATAAAGTTATTAATAATAAGCTTCTGTTTTTTCTTTTTCATAGGTCTTAATGTCTTGTGTCTTTTAGATTATAAGCATCTATTTTTCCTGTTTCAAAGGTTATTTGTTCATTTACTGTTATAGTTAGAGTTCAATTTACATTTAATAGAATCAATGAAATGAAAGATGTCGTAACACTGTTATATTGCAGAATATGGTTCCCTACCAGCCTTGTCAAATGGTTCCCTCAGCAGAGAACATTCTCTCTTGTCAATCCTCTTATATAAAAGAATTCTATTATGATTCTTCTCTCACATAATTATTCCTTATATAACCAACTTCCACACCTCACGCTCATAACCCCTCCTTACTCATTTCCTGCCAGGTTAGCACCCCCGATCTTCACACGTTTCCTGTGATACACCCTCCACACTTTTGGCTTATTCTCACTTTCATTAAGGGTGACAGGCCCATGTCCTTCACTTTATCAATATTTTATGAACGTTACTTGTGTCTTTATAGAGAAAGGGTGAAGTTAACCAACAACCATAAGTATGGATGTAATTTTTTTAATTGAGTAGAGCAGGTACACATGAAGCAATTTGGATTCATCTACTGATGAGCAGCTACGGTTTAGCTGTTGGATCTAGGTGCAAGGAAGTGCAGTTGGATCTACAACATCTCTGCAAATGCTGCAGAGGATCAGGTCCCAATATTAAACCCCATATTGTCTTCTTTTTGTGCTAATTATTGTTTCTACAACAATGCAGCCGTATTAGATTATGCAATAAGGAATGAATTAGTATCAACAATAAATTTCATGCTTCCACAACTTCTAGTATCCAGCATAATTAAATTAGCATGAAAATCAGAGGAGATAGGAATTGCTTCTGAATGCATCACTGTTGCTTTATAATGGTATTTGTTTGTAGTTTATGTTATTAATTAGGACTATGATACAAGTCATCATCTCTTCTTACATCCTACATATCCAGCCTATATTACTCTTGGTCTGTAAACGTTAAAAATCCATGGTCTGAATCAGTCCCTAGGACCTGGTTCGATAGATTCACTAAGGCGAGTAAAAATCGTGGCATTCACAACTCACAAGGACAAATTGATGATACATATATGTTAAAAGTCAGTGTGTTTCTACTATTCCTTGACTTTACATCATCTTAGGCTATTTGTTAGTATTCCTAGTCATTACAACTTCCTAGACATTTAATGTAATTATTACAGCATCATTATTATCATTATAAATAGAAGGTGTGTGGTCTTCTTCTAGACACAGAACATTACATAATTTTTCATGGTATTAGAGCCAGACTCTGATTCTCTGACCTGATTCTGTGGTTTTCTTCTAGACACAAAACATTACATAATCTATAATCTATAATAATATTATTTAGGAGGCTTTTTTTCAAAAGAATTTGTACACGGTGGCATCACCATATTACCCCTCTTCACATATGATTTTGACAATAAATTCACATAAGTAATATAATTACAATCATATAATTATATATAATCATATCAATTACAATTATTACACAGCTGACTTTTTTCAACCATATATATAATTAAACATTAAAAGCATATTCTTAATTTATATATATCTATATTAAGTATAAGTATATCGGTATAAGTATTAACTGGTTTTTTTGGACGTGTAATATAAATACATAAATAAAGGTATTTGTTTGCTCAATATATATAACGATTTTTTTAGCAATATAAAGGAAAGTTAAACCAATGTATAATTTTTCAACAAAAAAAAACCGTGTATATATTATAAAATACTAATGTTAAAACTATGTATATTATTTTAAAAAAAAAACCATGTATATTACATGAATAACTATTACTTTTAAATATATATTTATGAATATCTTTTTCGACGGAGTGTGTTTATGAATATTAAACATCGTATAAGGAATTCATCTGATTTTTCAAGAATTAATAAAATAATGAATTATTGAAAATATCAAATAACAAAATACTGGCTGAAAATAAAATATGAACAAAAATATATTTGTTCTTTTCACGTGATTTTTTTTAATAAGGCGTTTATTTTAAAATTATTGAGAATATCAAATAAGAAAATAACACATATAAAGTTGATTTATAAATAACAAATATTGGCAAAAATAAAATATGAATAACAAAAATATATTTTCTCTTTCCACGTGATTTTTTTTCCTATGGAATGTAATTTAAATTTTTTTAAGAATATCAAAGAACTAAATAAGAATGTTATAAAAAAATAACTAAATAAGAAATATACAGTAGACTTCTAAATAATAAATAGTGGCCAAAAATAAAATATGAATGTAAATATTCTTTTGTAAATCAACTACTATTTGAAATTTGAAATCACATATATATAAGGCAACAAATCAAGGAATTTAATAAATTTTTAAGCGGCTGATATTTTTCATATTGCATTGCATTATCATTCTCATGTCTTCCCCTATAAATAATGCTTTTTAGACTCACTTTGCACACCATTCTTGAAATTCTCGAAATATAACGCAAAGGTTTTGTAAATCTTCTCTAAACCTCTCTTTTTTATTTTATTTTATGGTTTTATGATATTATTTTTTATTCTCATATATTATTTTATGCTTATATACTTAAATTTCAAATCAATCATTCCAATCTATATTTAGGTGAATATATGATGTACAATTTTTATTGCAAAATTTTATTTTTTTATCATAATTTTGTCAATATGATATTTTGTGTTGAATTTCATTATTTATTATATATATTTTATTTGTAGATGTGCAAAAAGAATGTGAAAGGAATGAATTAGGACCAAGATGGATGCAATTGAACTTGATGGAGCAGTGATATATTCTTTTTTACTTTTTTAAATGGATATGTATGATTGATTATAAAAAGTAAAATAATGATCTATATGTATGATTATTCTAAATTTCTAATCGTAATTGTTAAATATTTATTTGACTGTATTATAGTTGTATATTATGAACTCTACCTCAACAAAATTAATATGTAATATTATTGATCTAGCACAAGTATTCCAATGTTGCACCAAACCGTCAAAGATTTTACACATCAGTTTTATGTATTATTAAGTTCGCTAAAAACAAGTTTGGTTTGCCAAGTTACATGTTCTCTCATTTTGAGAGGGTATGAATTTGTTTACTAATTCATTTGACAATAAGTATAATTTTTATTTTAATGTTTAAATTAAAATATAGCATTAAATTATATTATTTAAATTATAATCAACTTATAAACACATTTTTTTTTCGGTGCTTGCAACGAGTTGATATATTAAGGGTATTGATGTCTTGAAATTATGTTTGTAAGAAAAAGTTGTGTTGATTGGAAAAAATACAGGCAAAATTATAGGGATTGCAACAAAATATTTTTCCCGATCACTATTATAAACAAAAAATTACTTTTTAGGTTCATTAAAAAATAATGTATCTTTCTCTTTTTTTTTTTTACTAAAAAAAGTGATGTAGCTTAGGTAATATAAAGGTTGACATTCAAAATAATATTGATATAAAAAATAAAATAATTATCAATAGAATATTCCTTGTGCTTATGCTCTAATTAATATTACCATTTATTTTAGTGTTTTACATAATGTTAATTAATTTTTATTAATCAAAAAAATAAGTTATTAAAGTATGAATGAAGTATAAACCTTTTGTGGCATAATAAAAACAATTAATCCATCGGGTTCTTTTTTTTTATAATGAACAATTTGGAAGAAATGTTTTTTTGTCCTTTTTATAATTTTTTTTGACCAATTTTCAAATGTTTAATTTCACTTATGCCCTTATTTATTATGAAAGAGAATATTACAAATAAGTAAATTAGTTGAATTAAGAGTATTTAAATAAGGGTATATGTTGAATAAATTTATATTTATAAGAGTATTAAATAAAAATAACTATTTACAATGTGTTTTCTTAGGATGTGTAATTTTTTCAAAATATCCTTTATAAAAAGGACCGGAAGGAGGTATCTTTTAAGATCATTTTGACATTAAATTTCCATATTCACATTTATGGTCGTTGACCAATGCATAACTGTGCACAAAATACGCCTCTGTATAGTTGGAAATTTGAATGAGCAATTGAAAAAATTTATATAGATCTTGATTAAGCAACAAATAAAAATATAGATCTTCATTAAGCAACAAATAAATAAAAAATCAGTTGTAGTCCGAAAATATGCAAGGAATGTAACAAGTAGTGTAATAAATTAGGTAATATAAAGTTGATTTTTGACCAAAAAAAAAAGTTGATTTTTAAAATATGAAGAGTATACAAAAAAAATACCATTGGTTTATGGCAGGACCGACTAAAACTACATGCATAATAATTTTAAAGACCTATTTATTATTTCTAATTTATATGGAATCTATATTTTCACTCATATATTAATATCTATAATATGGGATAGTTTATACGGTAGTTTATATTTTTACTTATATATTGGTAAAAAACCTATATTTAAGGGGAATAATTATAGGGATATATATTTCCACACATATATTAATACATAGGACTATTTATTTATAATTTTTACGGTGATCTATATTTCTACTCATATATTTATTTATTTATTTATTTATATTGCAGTCTATATTCCTACTCATATAGTGTGTTACACATACATTTTTTTTGCAACTTATATCCACCTCAAGCCATTTTACAAAGCATCAGAGTCTCTTCCATATATAAATTATTTTCCATCAACTTTATAATATTTTTAGTGGAGAATAATAGAAACAGCAACTATGATACATTTTTAATTTGATAAAAAAAATAAACCATACGAACCTTCTCTAAAAGAATGTATGACACTATATATAAATTTTATAGTTGGTTTTTATTATAGAGTGTTATTTTAATTATTAAATTATACAAAATTATAAATATTTATGTAGTTGTCATTAATTACCTTCCAATAGCAATTAAAGAAAGAGAAAAAGGGTCCGTGAACTTAGCTCAATTGGTAGAACATTGCATATTATATGCAGGGGGCCGTGGTTCGAACCCCGGTCATCCCACTTATCCATCTTAAGGATGAAGTTTCTAGCCACTAGGCTACTTGACCAAAAAAAAACAGAGAAAAAGGAATATACACAAACAATGTAAAATAATTTTACACTGTCAACCAATCACAACCATGTTTTCCGCCACGTCACCCCACTTAACTCCACTTTCTTAATATGACTTGGAAGGTTGAAGCATTCTGATTGGTTGAGCGTGTAAAGTTTTTTTACTCTGTCTGCTTATATTCATTAAACTCTTAAAGAAATATCAATGTAAAGTAAAATATATTATTTTTAAGTCACTAAATCTACAAACTCATTTTTACTTGTGTCATCTACAAACAAATTTTTACCCGTGCTTGGCACGGGTCTGGATACTAGTTATTAGAATATGAGAGGCCTATACTCAACCACAAAAGGTAGCTTAAGAGTTGAGGTTTGCACTACACTTATAAAGTCTATCTTTGCCATATCTCTAGCTAATGTGGGACTTCTAACACACCCCCTCACGCCCATCACTATTGGGCTTGATGCGTGGAATCAACAACAACAGGTGGCCCAAATATGGGAGGTCCCCACAACAATCAACAAATGGATCTAGAATAGGCTCTGATACCATGTCAAATAACCGATTATCCCAAAAACTTAAGCTGTTAGGAAAAACTACATCAATGGTTTTATATTATTTGTAACACGCCCCCTCACGCAAGAGCCCACATGGGCTTGAAGCGTGGATAATGCACAGACCCACCTACCATATGCTTAAATTCCACTTTTTTAATTAGAAAGTGAGGGGAGCGGGGATCGAACTCTTAAGCTGATAGAATAGAGTCATATCAATCTCAAATAACCGATTATCCCAAAAGCTTAAGTTGTTAGGAAAGACTTGGTTTTATATTATTTCTAACACGCCCCCTCACGCAAGAGCCCACTTGGGCTTGAAGCGTGGATAATGCATAGGCCCACCTACCATATGCTCTGATACCATGTTAAATAACCGATTATCCCAAAAGCTTAAGCTATTAGGAAATGCTACATCAATGATTTTATATTATTTCTAACAATAATTTTATGTTATCATCATCTCAACCTCAACCAATGAAAGTATTTTGTTATCTCTTGTCTGCAATAAATCATCATCTACTAGCATGAGAGGAAGCAATGAATTCTAGTTAAGTATGTTTTTTGTTACAATTTTAATTAAAGCCCGCTGTGCTTGTGAGTACGAACAATCATTGATGATAATGAAATTGGAAATTTGAAAATGAAAATAATTGACATCTTTCTATGATTTTATTTTGTCCTGAAACCATATAATGCACTTCTACATAACATGAATGTTAAGGCTGTGTTGCATGTGTGCTGAGTCAGTCTTTGTGTCTATTAGTGCTATCAAAGTATTGTTTCTCTACTTTTTGATAGGAACCAAAATCGATGGATAAAATAGCACAAAACAGGAATGTATTATTTATGAAAAAGGTAAAATTACAGTAGAATATATTCCTACTGCCTAGAGCCAAGCTCCTCTTAGAGAAGAGATTTCTCTGTCTCTAAGCCAAACCAAATGGTTTCTAATAGAAAATATCTGAATCCCCTTTTCTTCCCCTCTCACACACCTTATATACTCCCTCTCACGTGTATTTTCTCTCACTCTCTCTAACTAACTTGCCAGCTCATCACTTCCTTCTCAAATTGGGCTTTTATGATCATGGGTCCTATCAATGCCACCCCCTTATAAACAACCTTGTCCTCAAGGTTGGAAGGATTATTATTGCCCTTTTCACAACTAGGAGAGACAATAAGTTGTTAAAGAACCAAATAGGAATGAGCTTGCTTAGCAAGCTAAGTTTGGACAAAGATTTCACCAAAATACTTAAGGACCAGATGCCCTTTTCAATTTGCCCAATGCAGTTCATTTGTTGACATACTTCGACTTGGCTCATTGATGCAGCAAATAATCTCAACTTTCTGATTTGAAATGGTCTTCCCCGAGTCTTTCCTCTATCAAATACAAAGTTGCGAGGAAGGTCCAAGTTTGTATTACTTCCATACCCCCATATAAGTGTATTCCACCAAGCAAGGTCATATGGTTCTGCAACAATATGACTACAAGCCCCATGAGAAATTCTCCAGCAAATTAAATAAGCAGCCTCAGACAAAAAAACATTGAATCTTCCCGGATCCCATGTTATTCTCAAAACTGATGAATACAATAACATCATTTTCACTTTGACTAAATCAAGCATTGGATTTCTCCATCTAATAGTAATTTCCACATTGCATGGAAAAAGAGAACCACTTCCCACCACATCATACCCTATAGTCATTCTGGAAACATGTATTACTTTAAAAATATGTCCATTGTGGCCATAAGCTAAAATATCAAGGATAAGTGTTGCATGGGTTGGTTGCACCTTATGAGCCCACGTGTCACCAAAGTTTTCAATTGTAGGCTCATGTACTTCATTCCCATCACACCAACTTATTATTGCATAAGAAAATGTAGACTCTTTCACATATTTCCCACATGAAGAAACATGGCTATATGCCTCGTACATCTCAACAAAAGGAGTTGGCAGAAAATAGCTCCAGTTATCATACATTTTCACATGTTCTTGCCACTCACAACTTTTGCACAAATGAAATTCATATGCAGGAAGTATAAGCTCTTTTGGGTACTCATCACTTGTTTCAATCTCCCTTGAGTCAAACTTATCAACTATGTGCACCATGTGTACTTCTTCAGACACCCAAATACTTGAGGACCAAATCTTCCCACTATCATATACCAACATAACCAACACCCAAATACCTTTGAGCCCAATCTTCCCTCTGTCATTTACTAGATTAAGCTGATTACCTAATGTAGGGAAGCTTCTCCAGCAGTATTCAAACCAAGTATTTACCAAAGGATAATGGGATTTCCGGGAATTCCTTTGTTTGGGCAAAACAGACAAATGCAAAGACATCATTCCAAAAACAAACTCAAAATCTCCATTTTGTCCATATCCTTTATCATTAACAGCTTGCAGAAAAATATCCCTATCAATACAAATCCTCACAACACATCCATGTGTCACCTTTGCATTTAACAACATAGATGAATCATCATATTGCATTTTTATGAAGTTGTCAAAAGCTTCCTCGTACCTCTCTCGTTGATGAAAATCTAACTGGGACTCCCCAGAATTTGGAAGTGTTGGTGGCCATGTATATGGCGGCTTCGCTGGTGGCTGAAGAAACCTAGTCAAGCAACAAACAGGACGCTGCTGCTTATGTTGCTGTCTTCGCACATCATACATGAAATATGAATTAACAATTGCAATCACCTCTTTATCAATAGCACCCACTTCAAATTTCACACTAAACCCCTTAATATGCCTCCCAAAACAATTGCACAGGGGAGAGACATGTGCAGAAAGTATAGCGACATTTAGGTACTCCTTGTTCCTCACATGTTTCAATTTCTCTAGATACAAACTTAGAGACCCATACCCAACAATTTCTCGCTCAAACTCTAGGATTTTGACAAATGCCTGGGATTCCTCCTCGCAAACACAATAGCATTTGGAAGATTGAGAACACTTCTGGTGAGATGCAATCGACTCAGCTGAAAACGCACAAGGGAAAATAAAGCATTTTGTTTGATTTAGAATATTTGAGTTACTTTTTTCCTCAACTAAGGTGCTATTATTATTGACTTGGGCCCAGCCTGTTAGTTTTACTCCAGCCCAAAGTGGGAATAACTCGAAATTTGCTTTTTTCGCCCCCCATGTTGCTCTTTAACCCCCCAAAAATCCCAAAATGCCCACAAATTTGTGTACATTTTGGTTCGGCAGCCAGGTGCCGAACACGCTTACCTTCGGCAACAATGTGCCGAACTAATTGACATTTGGAATACAAAGAGTTTCGGCAGCCAGGTGCCGAACACGGTTATATTCGGCAATAACGTGCCGAACTGGGTAAAATTTGAGTTAAACCGCCAAACACCCAGACTTTGTTCTTCAGTTCTTTATTTCAAAAATTATTGGGAAAATTGGGGCGATTTTGAGGGTTTAGGCGATTTCAAAAGTAAAGTAATATTGGATATCGATTATATAACAAGATTAAATTGCGATTGTAACAACCTTTGAACCTGCGAAAATCTCAGACAGCAAGTAAGTTTTCTTTCTGTAATATCTCATTTTCTATAATATCCCACTTATTTGTATGATTAATAACAACTTCGAAAAATTGTTTGTGTTGTATGATCATGACTTTATTTGTTTAGATTACATGAATTTGGGTTTTGATTGAATTTAGGGTCTAGGGTTTTGACAAAATATATGAATGTGCATAAGGTGTTTGTCAAATTGCCTGAATGAGTGATTGTTATGTATAAAGTGACATATAATCAATGTTTGATTGTTGAATTTATGACCGGTCACAATGTTTGTTGTCACTGATAGAAATGTAGACTTAGTGAGTTATAACTGTTTATTGTTGTGTACAAACTGTGGTAGGCGCTATGTGAGCCTAACCAACTTGTGTTGTGTGCGTTGTGTGATAGGCGCAATGTGTGCCTATGCAGGCCTTGGTGTGTGTGTAAAATCTAGCTTAGTAGCATTGATGTACTTGCCTATATAAGGCATTGTTGTTGTGGATTAAACTAGAGGATTACACTTTCAAACTAACAAGAACACCTTACTTTTGTAATGAGTTATTTATGATTGTTTGTTATTTTATTATTTTTTTAGGAATGACGGATGAAGTTGGGCGCCAAAGAGGTGGAAAGGAAAGTAGAGCACACAGCTCTGCACGTCGAGAAGCTACACTAGGTCCTTCCAAGAGGAAAGTAGTTGTTGCATCAACTTCGGGGGCTCAACTTCAAGAGCCTGAAGCTGAACATCCTGAACCTCAACCTATGGCTGAAGAGGAAGCTCAAGAGAATGTCGATGCTCAAGAGAATGTTGATGCTCAAGAGGATGATGATCGTCAAGATGAAGAGGAACAAAATGATGAGGTTGATCCACCACCAGCACCACCAGCACCTAAACAAACAAAAAGGAATCGGAAAACAACAACTGCAAGAAACCCGCCAAAACCAGCAGAACCACAAGTTACAGAATTTGGTGGCGGACCAAGTGATTTATCATTGTTGCCGTCTTTTGGTGGTCATGTAGCCGCTGCGTTGTGGAGAGGAGAAGTAAGTTTTTTTTTTAAATATTGTAGTTTGCTTACTTGAATTAGAACCTAAATATTGTTGCCGTTTCTTAGAAAAGTGCATTTGTACATGTTTTAAATAGTTGCCGTTTGCTTACTTGAATTAGAACCTAAATATTGTTGCCGTTTCTTAGAAAAGTGCATTTGTACATGTTTTAAATAGTTGTCGTTTGCTTACTTGAATTAGAACCTAAATATTGTTGCCGTTTCTTAGAAAATTGCATTTGTACATGTTTTAAATAGTTGTCGTTTGCTTACTTGAATTAGAACCTAAATATTGTTGCCGTTTCTTAGAAAAGTGCATTTGTACATGTTTTAAATAGTTGCCGTTTGCTTACTTGAATTAGAACCTAAATATTGTTGCCGTTTCTTAGAAAAGTGCATTTGTACATGTTTTAAATAGTTGTCGTTTGCTTACTTGAATTAGAACCTAAATATTGTTGCCGTTTCTTAGAAAATTGCATTTGTACATGTTTTAAATAGTTGTCGTTTGCTTACTTGAATTAGAACCTAAATATTATTGCCGTTTCTTAGAAAAGTACATTTGTACATGTTTTAAATAGTTGCCGTTGCTTAGGTTTTTATTTTGAAAATATGTGTTTGCTTTTTATTTTGTATGTATAATTAATATGTGTTTGGTTTCAAATTTTGTAGTGTGGCCAAAGGACACTCAAGTGTATGAATCCTGGGAAGAGAATCAATTCGCTTGATAAACCAGAGAATGATAAAGCATGGTTTTGGGATAGAGTGGAAGCTAGTGGACTGCGACCGTTGTTGAAGATGAATTACAATCATGTGGGCTCCGGACTATTGACGGCATTTACTGAGCGTTGGCAACCAGAGACCGGTACATTCCATCTTCCTATTGGTGAGATGACCATCACCTTGGATGATGTATCGTGTTTGCTCCACATTCCGATAACGGGGAAGATGCTGAACCATGCTGGAACATCATACACCATGGAGGAAGGGCAAGATATGTGCGAGGAGTTCCTTAACTTTAGCAGGGAAGATGCTCAGGAAGAGTTTGATAAAATGAAAGGGGCGCATGTATCATTTGCAAAGCTTTTGGAAATATATCATGACAACTTGAATTTGGCGTTGGCAGTAGAGACAATGAAGATGAGGAGGAGGAGACAGTTGAATTTCTAAGGGATTGCACAGTTAGAGCTTTTTTGCTATACCTGATCGGAGGAATCCTATTTACCAACAAAAGTGCTCAATATGTGGATTTGATATTTCTTTCTTATTTGCAAGACATCCCATTAATTAACACTTGGAATTGGGGTGCTTCTGGACTTGCATACATGTATAACTACTTGGATCGTGCGAGCCGGCGTAGATGCGGGAACCATGGTGGATACAACTGTATGTTTCAGGTATAAATGTGTTATTTTATACACTTTATTTTAACAAATGTATTATTTTTTTCTTAAACGTTATTTACTCTTAATGTTCTAATATATGTTCTAATTTATGTTTTAATTTATGATTGTGATTGTAGGCATGGGTTTTTGCGCATTTCAAGAGGTACGGACAACGATTTCTTGATGAGAACTACACCAATGAAGAACCAGTTGGAGCCAAATATCATCTGTTGAAGATAGGCAAATGGCCATATGTGACGAGGACTTCATTGGATCGGATGGAGGTTGATGAAGTCACATTCTGCCCTTATGAGGATCATCGCCAGTTCCGTCCCTTTCAAGATATCAGTTGGTACTCTGGTTGGATAATGTGTGGAAGCTCCATGATATGTCCACATTTGCCTGAGCGTGTCCTCAGACAATATGGACATGTGCAGTCTATTCCTAGAGCCCCCGGTGTTTCTGCCAAGGCCGGTATGAATCATTTTTCAATTCAAGATGCATTTGATGAATACTTGAATGAAAATTATGTCACGGAGGAAATGCGAGGTCCAAGAGCTGTACATGGATATGAAACCGTGCCGGGGTACATTGCATGGTTTTATCGGGTCTCGCATCCGAAGATTTGGCCACCAGTTGGAGGGGATCCCCCATGGCCTGCAAATGTGGAAGTCATGATTGAGGGAGGACAATGCGAATAAAAAGTGTAACGCATTTGAAATTTGCAAGACGGTGCAAGAGGAGGTGAGAGAGAAGTTGGATGGTGAGCTTACTTTGGAAGCGGCAAGACAAGTACTTGAAAAGGTGTACAATGATTTGGACCCTGTGGTCAAATATGCTTTGCAACGAAAGAGGAAGAGAGACTCCGGTGAGGGAAAAAAGAAAAAGAAGAAGAAGAAGAGTAAGACAAGAGGTGAAGAGGCCGGTCCTAGTGGTTCCCGATGATTATGACATTTAGGATTTGCTTAGGCTAAGATTTTATTGTTTTGGTTATGTTTAGGACTTGGATATGTATTTTGGATAATTGATGTATTTTGAAAAAAAAAGTGTTGGTTATGTTTAGGAATTGGTTTGTAATTTGGATAATATAATTTATTTTGCATGAATGAATGAATGAATGAAAGAAATGAATGAATGAATGAAAGAAAGAATGAATGAATGAATGTTTGATTGAATGAATGAATGAATTTGACTGAATTACAGGTATTCGCAGATGCCCCGGCGTGGATTAAGTTCCATGAGATAAACCAGAAAATCAATGGTATCAGTCTGTGTATAAGAAGATTTCGGCAGTTACGTGCCGAAATGGTGGCGTGAATTACAGGTTCGGCACTCATGTGCCGGAACCACATGTTTCGGCAGTTACGTGCCGAAATGATGGCGTGAATTACAGGTTCGGCAGTCATGTGCCGAACTGGGAGTTTGAAAAACCAGAAAATCAGACTTATGAACATAAACAATCTTGCATTATTAACTAAACTTATTCTAACAATCTTGCATTAGTATGAAACATAAAAAAAGTTCAATTTTTCCATACAAATAATAAAACATAATAAATTGGATATTTCATTAATTTAAACACATAGAGTTCAACAACTTCCACGAAACATATTTCATAAATTATAAATACACTAATAAAACACGGAACATTGAAAATTAAACACATTACAATGAAAATTAAGACATAACATAAATTAAAGACATAAAATTAGGTTAATTTAACATAGCATACAAACGTCCCCCTTTTGGATCAATTAGAATTTGATTAAACATGGAGCGCACATCATCATCATCTTTCAATTGTTTCCACCCGTATTTCTTTGGTGCATCTTCAAATGAATTGTTTGAACAGTCAGCTGCCAGATTGACCCACATTTCTGCATACCCAAGTTTCGCAATTTTGATTTGTTTGCCCTGTGCATAATGATACATGATTTCAATTCTATTTTTGATTGATTCAACAGTTGTTAAACTGGTGTCCAATGCAAGGGTGAACAACTCTTTGTTACCCTGAAACTGGACAGAAAACTGATATGTTTCTACCGGATTGCGAGAACCATGAGAACCACGTGAGGATGACATAGTTAAGAATTGAAAAAACTAGTAAATAAATTGAAACTGAGTTGTGATTTATCTGAATACGCATCCATATATTTATATAATTTTTTGTCTGATTACATCCACAAAAAGTGTCGGTTACATTTCAACCACAAAAAGTGTCGGTTACATTTCAACCACAAAAAAAAACTGTTACAAACACTATCATTCCACATGGATGGGATCATCTTTATTCGTCTCCATGTCCATGTCACCTTTTTCATTCTTCATCAGTTCTTCAAACTCAATCATCCGATCCAAAAAGGTATCCTCCCAAGTCTCAGCCTCTGGCGCCCGATGATTTTTCCATTCCTTGCAAGTTGGAGGCAGTGGACACCCGTCCTTCAATTTGACATACACACAATGATTCGGAACCATACCAATACACATAATGCGTGCAGATGGATCCAATGGTGGACGACCGCGCAATGGGAAAAATGTTTCAGAATGGCCAATCTTATGTGTAGTCAATTCAACAACAACGCGGTTGTAGGCAGTTGCAAGGATATGCCCCATATCCGGAAAAGTTAACCAATTGTCTACCGGTGCAATGCCACTCTTAGGCATAACTTTCGGAGGATACAAACCGTTCAGAATGTATTGCAGACGTTCCTCAGTTTGGTAAATACTCAAGTAGTCTTTCCTAAACATAGTTAACTCTCTAATAAGTTTATGCCGAACTACTACATGGCTATCTTCACCCTTATTAAGATACTCTGCTACAATGCGAAAACCACAATGACCATCACCCTTGACATCAATAATGTCCTCAATATATGAATGCATGAACAGTGGCATATACTCAATATATTTGATAACACGACGAGGGATAGCATTAGGAGACAAATTACCAATGCGAGCAGTCTTCCTCTTGGGAATAGATGGCTTTGACTGTGATGCTTGCGAGTCAGGAAATTGAGCATCGATGTGCTCCCATAATGATGGCTCTCTAGTGGAAGAATTAGCCGACTTTCCCCTTTTTTTTGAACCCTTTGTTTCGAATTGTTTAACCGGCGGAGTCAACGATGTAATTTCTGGATATGCTATTTGCCGCAGTTGATCCCTAATTTGCAGGTTCATAGCATAATCTGATGAATTTAACCGTTCCTACAACAAAGAAACCAAACATAAAATTAAATTAAAATTTTAAGTGTAAAATAAATTTAATTTAAAGTTCAAAGTGTAAAGTGTTTAATTACCTGAATTGCATTAAACTCTTTCGAGCAGTCAACCCTCTCATCATCGTCTTCACCAATTTGTAACCTCTTCCAATGCGTGTTAATCTCATCTAGTCTAATAGGTAGTTTTTTTATCAATCTTCAAAGCAAGTAAACAAGCACACGGCAACCCGTATGTTCTCTTTATCACACAACCACACTTTTTCCTATTCCTACCGCATTAACGAGAACGATCTTCTTCACCCCGAATAAAGTGCAAGGCTTGTCTTGAGATGTTATACACCAACTTAGAGTACAAAAAATTGTTTCTAAAATGGTGTTCTACGCCGGTAGTACTCTGTCCAAACGAGGTCTTTATCATGTTTAGCTGGTTTGACAACATTTGATCCGTAGCATCCCAAACCCTTACCAAATTACCCTTACAATCTGTGACATATTGTTTTAATACACCGTGTTGAGACTCAACTCTATTGGTGGTTGTGTTGTCAATGTGCATAACACGGTTTGTCCATAGACTCACCAAATTTTCCTTCACCGGATCCAAAACTGTTGTTTCAACATAGTTTAGGAAATTTGGATATTTCTCAAACACTTTCCTGAACTCAGCAACTGCACTAATATATGACTCTTCTGAACTCGATTGCACAATTGATGTCCATTGAAATGTGAGTGTGTTAAGTAACTGCCCCAGGTTTTTTTCTTTTGCCCCGCAAAAGGCCTTGAACTTAGCTCTTACATTTTTTGCAACATGATACCGACACACTAAAGCAGTAGAATTTGGAAACACTATCGGAACCGCATTCATGAGTGACTTATCCCTATCAGTGACAATAACCTTCGGAAACGTGTCTTTACTCTTCAAAAGACTCTTACACGTCTCAAGGGCCCATATGAAATTATCTTCTTTTTCATTCGCAATAAAGGCAAAACCAACATTGAACGAGTCTTCTGTTGCTGTTACACCAACTATCTCAAATAAAGGCATTTTATACTTGTTGGTCTTGTACGTTGAATCCATCATCAAAACAGTAGGGAAAGTGTTAAATAATTTCACACTTTCTGGATGTGCCCAAAAAAAATCTTGTATGGTTTTCGACTCACCATCACCAACCGTTCTACACTTGTAAAAATATTTGTGAGTTTCACAACACTTTAACAGTTGTTGCATTTCAGACATTTCGCCCCTAAGACTTTTTTAAACCTTTCGCGCGCATTGTATACTTGCTTCATATTTGTCTTGCTCTCTGGATTTCTCCCTTTCAAAGTCGTCAATATGTTCTTTGGGGGCACCAAATTCCTTGTAAACTCTTGGACACACTCCTTCTCATCCGGTTTTAAACGTCCCGCAAGAGTATGACCTTCTAGGGTTTTTGTCATCTCATGGTTGTGTTCACCACATACAACACTTAGTTTTCATTCCTCAGATGCCAAAAAGTAACCTCGCAGCCTGAACGGACACTTAAGCGTTTTCGTTGCTGTGTCTTGTTTCTTTAATTTCCTTTTGTTTTCTTTGTAGACACCGCCTCTTGAGCAACTCAATAAAAAATACGGTTTCCTTCGGTTACCACCGTTATCAGATTTCCCAATCACGATAGTAAATCCAGCTTTTGTAGCCTCTTTGCGACACCATTCAATCATTTCATCTCGCACCTTATACTTTTCACAATGAAAAAAATAATTGCCGGTGTTAACCACAACATTAGGTTGCTCGACGTCGGGTTCCACAACATTCGTTTGTTCAATGGCGGGTTCATCAATGTTTGGTTTCAATTCAAGCGGAGGTTCGACCATACTAACACCTACACATATCAACCAATTCAGCAAGTCAGCAAAACTGCCCAGTTCGGCAGTTACGTGCCGAAATCACAACCCATTTCGGCAGACACAGGCCGAAACACACATTGACAGTAAAACTATGAAAATTCAAAAAATAAACGGTTTAAAGCGCAATTTACCTGTTATATGACTTCAAATGTGTGTGGGAACCCTTTATGCGTGAGAAATCGCTGCTTTTACGCCACTGAAACTTCAAAAAATCGCCCTAGATCCAAAATCTCCGGATTGTGTGTAAAAGAGGTAATGAAAGTACAGGTTCTGCAGCCTAGTCTATATAGTCTGACTTCGGCAGTTACGTGCCGAATATAAGCGCGTTCGGCACGTAACTGCCGAAACATTGTTATTTTTAAATTTTGCCTTGTTTCGGCAGTCACGGGCCGAAGGGGAGGAAAACTAACCCCCTTTTGCCCACAACTCCTAGGCACGTGGCATATTAAGAGGGTTCGGCAGGTGAGTGCCGAATTTATTAGGTTTCGGCCCATAGGTGCCGAACCAATTTCAAGGGCAAAATTGTCTCGTTGGGGGGCTTAAGAGTAAATGAGGGGGGCGAAAAAAGCAAATTTCGAATAACTCAAGAAATAAGCCCATATTAACTTGAATCTGGTGATCCATTAGGTTAAAACATTGACCCAACTTGGATCTGGATATCCTCATGTAAGCATGATACACATCAGGTGGTAAGGTGTGTCCATTGGGTGACACATGAGAGAGAAGGAGGAATGTGTGCTCCTCTGATGACAACACGTGTAATAATTTGTGACTTTGTACAATGGATGAGTGAGATCTGTGTATCTGGCCCATTAAAATTATTACAGAGATATTTAACTCCCAAATTGTCCACTTTGCCCTTCCTTCCTCTAGAACCTTCTTTTCCTCATCTACGAGCTTTGTCGCCGTCGACGACTCATCGACATGGATCAAAGACTGCTGTAGAGACACCACAAGTTGACCATTGTCTGGCGGTTTAGATGGTGGTGTGACTGTGACCGAGAGCCACACTACTTGCATCTTCTGCGATCTCACTTCCTCCTTCAACAAAGCTTGCCCTTTGGTGGTTTGATTCCATGGTGATTTCGGCATCGAAAACCCACTAGCTGTCCTCAGCGACTCACCACCAAGTGTTTCTGACTGTTGAATGCTTACCACTCGACTACCATCGTCCGGTGGCTCCGGCGGTGGTTCTGGGTCAAGAACAATCACTCGATCTTCTTTTGTTTGTGAAATCTCCTCCTCCTTGAAGAGGTTTGGATCCTCCACAGTAGTGGTGGCTTCCTCTGACCCTTTAATTTTCATCTTGTTCTCTCGATCTGCTTCCGTCTCTTCTGTTACTATCTTTGTCGTTACAGTTGCTTCTCCGTTGCGGGCGGTCGCTGCTGTTATCTTCACAGATTGTTGTTCCCTCATTCCCATGGTTTGCGGCAACTCATTTTCTGCTTTTAGATTTTTCAAGATCAATCCCTCCAAGGATTGCTTCATCTGTGCACCAAACCTTCTAATCATAGCTCTGGAAAATGATTCCCAGTCTGCATCCACATGCTCTTGGTTCCAAGAAATAAACCACATCATCGCTTCTTCGTCCTCCATGCTCATGAAAGCCCATTGAAGCTTATCGCAAGAAGGAACTTTATTCTTCTCAAAGAACCTTTCAGCCACAGTGATCCAACCAACAGGATCGGTCCCGATGAAATCTGGTAATTGCTTCTTCATAGTCCAAACGTCCTCCATCACTGGCTCCTCGTCCGATCCGGTAGGTCGGACCTTTTGATAGGAACCAAAATCAATGGATAAAATAGCACAAAACAGGAATGTATTATTTATGAAAAAGGTTAAATTACAGTAGAATATATTCCTACTGCCTAGAGTCAAGCTCCTCTTAGAGAAGAGATTTCTCTCTCTCTAAGCCAAACCAAATGGTTTCTAACAGAAAATATCTGAATCTCCTTCTCTTCCCCTCTCACACACCTTATATACTCCCTCTCACGTGTATTTTCTCTCACTCTCTCTAACTAACTTGCCAGCTCATCACTTCCTTCTCAAATTGGCCTTTTATGATCATGGGTCCTATCAGTTTTTGAGTTTTTTATGTTGTTTATAATACTGTTGCGACTTTTTTGTTTTCCTTTGTCATGATCCAGAAGCTTCTATTATATTATTGCATTAGGTGTTGCCTACTTAATTGAATAATTTAGATGTTTGCAATTTGCATTATTTATCTATTGTGTATCAATTGCTTCGTTGTACTTGTTTTGATTAATGATATCCACCACCTTTTTTAATTTTGCTCTCTAGATTATGCAACTTCATAATGAGACTATTTTGGAATAATTTTTTCCACAAATAGGACAATTATTATGAGAGTGGAATAAAACTTACTGAAGTTGATCTATCAATTCAATCAAACGAACACTGCAACAAGATGGGAAAACAAACACACACCGCACCAAAACAGGATATCAAACAACGTCGCATTGTGACGACGAAATCACACAAAACAAAAAAACACAAAAACACAAAAGAAAGATCTAATCTATGTAAAAATCACTTATTTAGATTAAAGCAAATGAAAACCACCCATATACATCTCTTTTCATTTGCTTTAATCTAAATAAAACTTACGAACTTAAAAGAATATGCCTAAATATCTTTTGAATAGTTTAGATTTATATTTAAAAAGATATTATAATTTAAGATTTATATTTCTATATAGAATTTTGAGATATGTTTACGATATTTAGGATTTGTTTGTTATTTAACGATATGATTTAGAAATTTATAGTTCTGTATAATAATGAGAAAGAGAATAAATAACTTGTGGCTTAGGGGAGGATAAGATTTGAATGGAGTAAGACGCAACTCAGATTTAATAGAAAAATAAATGCTATATGATTGTTTAGCATAGCAGAGCCAGCTAACTATAGAAAGTGATGAGAATCATAATCTAACACACATATATGGGTTAATTAAGATCATCTCCAAACTTTCATACACCTGAAAATGGCTTTCTCTTTAGTTGGAGCTGTGATTTCACAACTGGCACCTTTGAAGGTGCGTGGAGAAAACACAAGAAGGGGAGTTGAATTGTGTTTTGGATATTTAAAAACATTTCAAGATATTTAAATCTTTTCAGAGTCTTTAAAGCACAGCGGATTATTCACACAATTAACTTATGGCGTTATGAATGATGAAGGAGTAAATGAGAGAGTGAGAGAGAGAAGAACACACAACAATTTATACTGGTTCCCCTCACAAATTGAGAGTACTCCAGTCCCCTTGTTTCCAAGAGAGTTTCACTATAATCATTAGGATTACAATAGTTGCTCAAGCACACAAGCTCAAGACTTCCTGCTCTTAGTCACACAAGACATAGAGACTTCCTTGCTCTGATCACACAAGATCAAAGACTTCCTTGCTCAAGCACACAAGCTTGAGACTTCCTGCTCTAAGTCACACAAGACAGAGAGACTTCCTTGCTCTGATCACACAAGATAAGAGGCTTCCTTGCTCAAGCACTCAGACTCAAGACTTCACTGCTCTAATCACTAAGATTGAGACTTACGTGCTTCTACACTAAGCAGAAGACTTACTACTAACTTATGAGCTTAAAACTTATTACAAACATAATAACATCAGAGGCTCTAGTTAGTTTCTATGCTCACTTCATTTGAGAGATATTATCTATTACAATGCAAATTCTCACTTTCTTCTGAGAGATTTTATCTAATGGTGAACGCTAGTCATCAATTCTTTCTTTGGCATATTTATATGAGTTGAGAAAGACATTGAGACGTTGGAGAAATTCCCGTTGTAAATTGGACAGCTGTAGACATTGAAGATCCGTTGAGTAAAGCCACGTCTTCCTTTGCAGAGAAGCTTCACCTTTGCTGTCTATCCAATAGTACAGTTATAAGGTACAACTAGCTCCTAGAGAGAGGGATCACATCCTTTGTGACCGTTGCAATTTAGTTGACCTTAGAACAAGTCATCAGGCTTGATAAGTTGTAGTTGATGTAGCCCTCTGATGACTGGGAATTCCTTTGCTTCTGATGAACCTTTGATAACTTGGAGTCTGATTGGTCTTTGAATGGTTGGCCTCTGATAGTCCTTCGCAATTCAGCTTCTGAACGTCTTCATCCTCTGAATGACTCATGACTAGCAGACAGCCTCTGAACTCTTGTAGGCCTCTGAACATCCTTGAGCTTCTGAACTCCTCTGAGTCCCTGAACAGCTTCAGACGTTCTGATCTACTTTGAGCTTCTGATCTTTGTATAGCTTCTGACCACGTTGTAGCATCTGAACTCTTTCAGAGTCAAATTATTCAGACTTCCATTGGTTTCATCAGAGTTTAAATTAAGTGTGCTCTTGATTAAACGTTGAATTCTCCTGCACTTAATTTAAACATTAGTACCATCAATTGTCCATTTAATACTTTGTTATCATCAAAACCTAAGGGTGTGTATTAACACATATTTTGTTCCAACAACCTTATGTTCGAGAGGAGTATACAACATTTAAAGATGTTAACAAACATGCTGAAAAGCTATCAAGTAATCTCACTGCTATTCATGCTGTCCTAAAAGATGCTGAGGAGAAGCAAATCACAAGTCATCCTATGAAAGATTGGCTGCAAAAGCTGACTGATGCAACACATATTCTTGAAGATATATTGGACAAATGTTAAATAGTTTCTGAAGCAAACTGAGACAAAATCACCATCCTCCATCTCGAGATGCCATTTGTTCGTCGTAACATTGGCAAGAAGATGAAGAAGGTTGCTAAAAGGATTCATGAGATTGCAGAAGAAAGAACACAGCTTAATATACATCCAGGAATGATTGAGCGTCGTCTTCAAGATTGTGAATGGCGCCAAACTACTTCTATCATCACTGAACCCCAAATTCTTGGAAGAGATGAGGATATGGAGAAGATTGTGGAGTTTATTCTCAGGCATGCTTGTGAGAGGGAAGAACTCTCTGTCTATTCCATTGTTGGCCATGGCGGATATGGAAAAACGACACTTGCTCAACTGGTCTTCAATGATGAAAGAGTAAACACCCATTTTGATTTGAAAATATGGGTTTGTGTTTCTGATGATTTTAGTATTTTGAAAATTTTGCAATCCATCATAGAATCCAAAGATGGAAAAAATCCAAATCTCTCGTCTTTAGAATCAATGCAAAGAAAGGTACAAGAAATTTTGCAAACCAAAAGGTATTTACTTGTCCTTGATGATGTTTGGAGTGAAGACCCAGAAAAATGGAACACGTTCAAGAAATAGTTGGAAAATGGAACAAAAGGTGCATCAATTTTAGTCACTACACGACTTGAGACTGTTGCGTCCACTGTGAAAACGGTTGGGGAGTCCCCAACGGATGATACTACAATTCATCGTTTGGAAGGCATATCTGATGATTACAACTTGTCTTTGTTCAAACAACTCGCTTTTGGAGCTAATGGAGAAGAGCATGCAGAGCTTGTGAAAATAGGTAAGGAGACAGTAAGAAAATGTGTGGGTTCGGCTCTTGCCGCCAAAGTACTAGGAAGGCTTCTGCGCTTTAAAAGTGAGGAATGTCAATGGCTTTCAATAAAGGAAAGTGAGATTTGGAATTTAAATGATAATAAGGTTATATCTGCTTTAAATCTGAGCTACTACAACCTAAAATTGTCATTGAGGCCATGTTTTACTTTTTGTGCCATATTTCCTAAAGATTTCGTAATGGTGAAGGAAGATCTAATTCGTCTTTGGATGGCCAATGGATTTATTTCATCGAGAGGAAATTTAGAGGTGGAGCATGTAGGCAATGATGTGTGGAATGAACTATACCAAAGATCATTTTTTCAAGAAGTCAAAACTCATGAAAAAGATGAAGTTACATTCAAAATGCATGATATATTCCATGATATTGCTAGCTCCATTATGGGAGAACAATGCTTAGCTTCAAAGGCTGCTAGTTTGACTACTTTGTCAGAAAGAGTTCATCATATTAGTTGTTTTAATATTGATGGACAATTCAAATACAACTTGATTCCGTTCAAAAGAGTGAAATCCTTGCGAACGTTTCTTGAATTTTTTCCGCCTCAATCAAATTTAAGCATGTTTCCATCAATCACTCCTCTTCGAGCATTATGTACAAATTGTTCTAAACTATAAGCCTTGAAGAATTTTATCCATTTGAGGTACTTTGAACTTTATAATAGTGACATTGAAACCCTGCCTGAGTCTATTTGTAGCCTAAGAAAATTACAAACACTAAAACTTGTTTATTGTTACAAGTTTATTAGTCTTCCCAAACAATTGACACAACTACAAGATCTCAGACATGTCGTGATTAAACAGTGTTACTCATTCATATCAATGCCTTCTAATATTGGTGGGTTAACTTATTTGAGAACATTGAGCATTTTCAATGTGGGTTTAGAGGCTGGGTTCAGTTTAGCGGAGTTACGTAACTTACAACTACGAGGCCAGCTACACATCAGAGACCTTCAGAATGTGTCGAATGAAAGGGATGCTAGAAAAGCTAATTTAATTGGTAAGAAGGATTTAAGTTGCTTATACTTGTCTTGGGGTAGTGGTGGTAATTCACAAGGTAGTAGTGCAGGTGCTGAGCAAGTTCTCGAAGCCCTTGAACCTCACACAGGTCTCAAATGTTTTGGGTTGAAGGGTTATGAGGGAATAAACATTCCAAATTGGATGAGAAATACTTCTATTTTGGAAGGCCTGGTTGATGTGATACTTTACAACTGTAGAAACTGTTTGCGGCTTCCTCCACTTGGTAAATTACCATATTTAACAACTCTTTATGTGTCTGGAATGAGAGATGTGAAGTACATTGATGATGACTTGTATGAAGGAGTGACCAAGAAGGCTTTTCCATCATTAAAGAAAATGATGTTATATGATTTACCAAATTTAGTGAGGGTGTTGAAAGCTGAAGGAATAGAGATTCTATCACAACTTTCCAAATTACACATAAAGGCTTGTCCCAAGCTTGCATTGACATCCCTTCCATCTGTTGAGATTCTTTATGCTAGTGGGAAAACTGTTGATGATGGTGCATCTTTCCTGATGGAAATTGCCGTTAGTATGTATAATCTCAAGATACTTTTCATCAAACATTTTTCATGAACTCAAGGTACTACCAAATGAACTCAACTCTCTCAGTTCCATACAAGAACTACACATTTCATGTTGTGATAAGCTTGAGTCTGTCCCCAAAACTGTCTCCAAAAATTTAGATGTGTTGCTTTCAAGAGCTCCTCTCCGAGCTTTACATACAAGTTCTTCTCAACTCTCAGCATTGAAGATTTTAATTCATTTGAGGTACTTGGAACTTTCCAATAGTGACATCACAACCTTGCCTAAGTCTGTAGACTGTAGAAATTGCAAACACTAAAACTTGAAGGTTGTATTTATTTTTCTAGTTTCCCCAATCAATTGACACAATTGCAGGACCTTAGACATCTCCTGATTGAAAATTTCCCGTCATTGGTATCAACTCCTTTTAGAATTGGAGAATTTACTTGTTTGAAAACATTGACGATTTTCATTGTTGGTGGTTTAGAAGCGGGGTTTGGTTTATAAGACCTACACAACTTACAATTAGTAGGCAAGCTACACATCAAAGGCCTTGCGAATGTGTCAAATGAAAAGCATGCTAGAGAAGCTAATTTGATTGGCAAGAAGGACTTAAATCACTTATATTTGTCTTTGGGGTGATTATGCTAATTCACAAGTTAGTGATGTTGATGCCGAGGGAGTTTTGGAAGCTCTTGAGCCCCATTCAGGTCTTAAGAGTTTTAGGGTGAAGAGTTATGGGGGAGCACATTTTCCTCCATGGATGATGAGAAATACTTCTATTCTAAAAGGTTTAGTTCATATTATTCTCTATGACTGTAAAAACTGCAAGAAGCTTCCTCCACTTTGTAAGTTACCATGTTTAACTACTCTTTATATATGTGGAATGAGAGATTTAAAGTACATTGATGATGCCTTATTTGAACCTGTGACCGAGAAGGCTTTTACGTTATTGAAAAAGTTGACATTGTGTGACTTGCCAAATTTGAAGGGGGTGTTGGAAGTCGAAAGAGTGGAAATGCTACCCGAACTTTTAAACTTAAGTATATCACGTGTCCCCAAACTTGCATTGCCGTCGTTTCCATCTGTTGAGTTACTTTCTGCTCATGGAGGAACTGATGTGTTATTGAAGTTCATATCTTACAAGAATTGCAATGAAGAGTTGGATTCCTCGCCACGAGGAATTGTTGGTAATAATCTGTATAATCTTAAGTCACTTTACATATCAGACTTCGCAAAACTCAAGGAATTACCTGATGAACTCGTTACTCTGTGTCTTAGAACATCTTCACATTCAATTTTGTGATGAAATGGAGTCATTTTCAGAGAACTTGTTGCAAGGATTAAGTTCTCTTCGAACATTGACCATTCATTATTGCCATGGATTTAAATCTCTGTCCAGGGGTATTAAACACCTAACTTGTCTTGAGAGACTTCAAATCACTTACTGTCTACAGTTCATTTTTCAACATAACATGAACAGTCAAACTGCCCTTCGTCAACTCAAAGTCTCGGGGCATATTTTCCAGACACATAAAGAGTTGTTAAACATGGTAATTTACCAAGGGAAGTTACATTCAAGGTTAAAACTAACGGAAAACACATTGTAGGACCAAGTTGATTTGCAAAAAACACCTTTATGTATTTTTTTGTAATTTTGATACATTTATGGACTATTATGACAACATCTCACACATTTAAGGGCCCAAATAATTGCTTACCCGCTATAATGCCGTTTGGGATCTTTTTGGCTGAGATGCACGATAGAGGTCAATCGGCTAACGTGATCATCTACCCTTCCTCAATACAGTTTGTGCAGAAACATCTTTGATAAGGCAATTGCATTTATGAAAATTAAGGATCAGGGTATTCAAGCAGATGTGTAGTGTACACATACACAGTACTGATTGATAGGTTGTGCAAAAGTGGAGGACTTGAGAATGCACTGGAGACATGCAATGATTTTTCTTTCTTTCTCTCTTTCTTGCTATATTTGATTGATCTTCTCATCAGCATGGAAGATGGGGAAACAATTTTGCCACCGCCCTCGAGACTATTACCCTACCCGGGGCAAATTTGACGAGATGATTAATATGCTCTAAGTGAAGAGCAACGCCCTTGCCTTCATCTGTATGTGTAAGAAGAGATTGAGTTACAGATGTATGAAATTATATAGTTGTTACAGATAAAGTTTATTGCAAATTCAAAACTTAGTCAGGTGAGATTAGTTCAAAGTTCAAACATATAGCTCTAATGTTGATGTTTCACTTGAAGCTTTTGATTGTATGGTTCAAGATAATAAAAACACACATACTTTTAAGGCTTAGCTTTGATTATAGGTAATAGTGTTCTAGGGAAGTTAATTAACTTGATTTTGGGTCCCTAATTTTAGTGGTGGATCTAGGACCCTAGGTTAGGGGTGCAAATTTTGGGTCCCTATATACAGGTTTGATGAAATTTGTGAAACAATTGAGAGGGTAAGGTTACTGTGTACTATGAATGAATGAGTACAGAGTTGGATGTGAAGGAAGGAAGGTACATGAGAGAGAAGACAGTGAATTGGGTGTGAGTAGTGCATAGAAAGGGAATTTAATCTACACCGTTGATTTGCATCCAATGGTTTATATTCACTCCTCTCATCTCTCACAATAAAAACTCCTTTTACTTGAAAGTTCACACACGCACATATATATATATATATATATATATATATATATATATATATATATATATATAAACTACTAAATTTGTGATTTTATCATTTTTTTTTCAATTATATAATTGAATTTTTAAATTTTGTAACTTATATACATTTTTAGATAGATTATATACTTTATCTAAAAAGATATAATACACTATTTTAGGGGTGGATTGGATTGAGATTTCAATGGATTTTAAAAAATTTTTTTATGTTAAAAATTTTCATTGGTATTCAATCAAAATTTTTATAAAATCAAATCTTGTGGTATTCAATTAAGACAATTAAGTTTTTTTTTTTTTTCAGGGCAATGAAATCCGTTGTTATTCGATTGAGATTTCTCATGACTTATAAAATGTCACTTGATATTCAAAAATCAAGAGATTTTGGTGGATTCTTTCATGTACTGGATTTCGTGAGACTTTTTAGTTAAAAATACACTTGAGAGACTCTTCCAACAATCTCACCAAAAATCTTGAGACTTTTTCAAACTCTCCAAGACTTCTTTTTTTCTTTCAGAGTTCATCATCACTGTACTACAATTTTTCTTCTTCTTTTCTTTCTTCACTTGCTTATCAAATATGGTTTTTGCAAGTTTTCTTTTTGAACAAATCCTGCAACTTCTTTTCACATTAGATTCAACATTTTTGCTATTTCTTGTGTTTTTCTGGTCATTGAAGTGAGTTATGCAGTTGGTTAACAATAAAAAATTACATATTTTTTATATATACAATCGGTAATCGGTGATTCACTTGCTCCATATGCTTTTATTTCCAACATCGTACGTAAAGAAAAACACAGGACTTTTCATCGTATTTTTTTTTGTTGTTGTTTTGGATTCCCATTTTTTATTTATTTATTACTCTTATAATTTTTTTTATTAAAATTTATTGAGTCTTATGAAATTTTCCTAATATATATTGAGTCTTTTGAAATTTTCCTAATATATAAAATATTATGAAATCTTGATTGTAAAAAGTATTTTTGAAAAAATCTCTCAAAATCCATTCAAATCATGTGTTAAAATTCTTGATTGTAAAAAGTCTTTTGAAAAAAATCTTTTAAAATTTTCACAATATCAATATAATCCCACAAAGTTTTTTAAAATCTTCATGACTTTTTTTGTCAAAATAATCTTTCAAAATCGCAATCAAATACATCGTGCACATAGAAAAAATCCAAGGTGTGCAACTGCACACCCTCACTTACAAGTGGATCCGCCACTGCCTAATTTTCAAAATAGCATTTGTAGCCCTCATCTTTACCCTTTTTGCAAAAGGTTAATTTTGACCAAGTCAAAGCTAATGTAGCAAGTCACTTAAATGACTTAGCTACCACGTCAGATTTTTTGTCCATCTAATAATTAAAAAAAGAAAAAAGAATGAGACATTTTATATGAGATTGATGAAAGGTTGTTAAAATCTCGATTTAAAACCTAAAATACATAGATTTTACGTTTCTATGTTATCATTTCGAGTTAAATCGTTGGTAGAATCCTTTTTGGGTAAAATCATACTCCCTCCGTCCCATATTATAAGGGAAAAATGACCATTTTTTTTGTCCCAAATTATAAGGGAAAAAATAACTTTCAAGAATGTTTTTTACTTATTCTTATAAAATTAAATGCAAATTGCATTTAATTTTTTCTCTCTCCTTTTCTCAATAAACAAGAACCAATCAAATTTGTTTTTACATCTTCCCATGCAACTTATTTCAAGAAAAACCCACAAAATCATATTTCAAATTCTGAAGTTTTGGTTTTCTTAATAAGTGTGTTTTTTTTTCCCTTATAATATGGGACGGAGGAAGTAGTCTGGAACGATTTTACATGATTTAAATCGCTCTAAAATCGTTGAAATCATGTAAAATCGTAGGTTTTAACTCTTTGAGACGATTTTACCTTCTTGTTTTTGGATAATTTTTTGGATGTTACTTGATGATTTTGTGGGTAATTTGTGTAGTTTGATCCAAATTTATGAATATTACATTTTATTATGATGATTTATTATATTTTAGCTTTTAAATTTGTTGCATTTATAATATTATATAAGTATATATATGTCTTAAATGTAAATATAATATTATTTTAATATGAGGTAAAATCGACGATTTTACGATTCAATTTTACGTTTTGATTTTACCTAGACAAAATGAGTTAAGGTAAAATCTTGATTCTGACAACCTTATCATGGTAAAATAAAATAATCATAGTAGCATAAAAGACATTTTTAAGGTGTATTTAGTGTTTAACACGTCACTTCCTGATTCGAGCTCCACATGATATAGTGCTTTCAATTCAATTATTTCGTCAACAAAAATAGGAAATTGTGCAGGAACGAACTCAAGAGCAGGTGACATTTAGTATGGTGAAGGAAAATTCAGTGAACACTGAGATTTGCAAATTCAGTGCTTATATGCAATTAGAAGTAGGTGGCATTTAGTATGGTGAAGGAAAAAATGTGCCTATGATGGTGAAGTTGGTTTTTGACCACTAGATTAAATGGAGAGCACAATATTGGAATTGGATTCAGTGCAGTCGATTTTTTGATGAAGTCGATTTGCAGCCGTCCAATCATGATCAAGTGATTTAATCAAATGTACTCGGTTTAAATCGTGGTTGTCCGATCTTGATCGGATGATTATAAATTGAGTGACTGCACGACTGTAGCAAAAAACGACTGCACAGAATCCAGATTCCACAATATTATTATAGTCTCTCACCACTATATTTTTTTAGTTTTTGAAAATTTGTGTTGTTTCACTGTTTGGTAGAAAGGTTGAAGATAGTGTTAGAAAAGATATAGTGTGGAAATATTATAATAGAGTTCATGGTTTTGCAGGATCTAATGGTAAAAATACAACTTCACCTCCCAAATTATATTTCTTTGGATGTTGAATGTACCCATGATGACTGGAATAATTCAACTGGTCATGAAAGCGTATGATTTGATACACTATAACTATTCATAAAATAATTGGTAAAACCATTATGACCCTTCATAGATAAGGAAGAACCTACTAAATATATGTTTTGTGAAATATGAACAATTGATTGGAATGACTAGAATGATTCTAATAACATTGTAACTCTTAATTAACTCTTTTGAGAGAAGTCATTATATGCATATCTATTAAGACTTAAAAAAGAAGGGCGGAAGATCCTATCTGGTATTCAATCAAGAGACACACTTAAAGCATAAAGCAATATTAAGATAATGACTTCAAGAGATAAAAAATTTCACGCTTTTCTAGTATTGTTTATGATAATGTCCTAATGTGTAATTGATTGTCAAAATTATTTGCAATACTATGACGCCCATTTACGTGACACGATATCAATACGATACCAATACGACGATATGATTTTTTTTCAAAATTCTTGATACGATGCAACTAGAATACGTTATTTAATAATTATATATATAAATACACAATGTATAAACATAACAAAAATAGATAATTATTTTCAATTCAAATGATAATTACATATTTAAGTTAAATACTGTTATCCACTTAAGTTAAGTACTATCCAAAAAGAACATCATTAGGACATCCCAAAAAACATTATCAATACCCGAAAAGACATAATTAGTTATCCATAAAGAACAACATAGTCTAATAACATTCACTACTTAAAGAGCAAACATAGATTGTATCAGTCTTCTCTCATCCGTTTCCATCATCAAAGAACAATGTTGTTGATGGAAGCAATGAATCGTCGGTGGCGGTGGTGACTTAGTGACAAAATGTGGAGAAAAAGAAAGCAAAAAAAAAAGCAAAAACAAAACTCCTGCATATGTATCACACGCGTATCGGATTTGTCAGCCGTATCAGACACGTATCAGATATTATTTTTTAAAACATAATAATAAATTATTAAATACTTTTTGGATACGCGTATCAAAACGTATCAAACACGATTCTTCACCATTTTTTGAGTATCGGGACTTCACAGCCATCCGCTCAAATGTGTAATTGATTGTCAAAATTATTTGCAATACCAAGGAAAAAATAACATTTATAATGAATCATATTAAGGTTTTATGTTTCTATTTTTCTTTAAATTTTTTTTCCTCCGTTAAACCAAATAGACCCCTTAAAATTATGTTTTAATTTTCTTTAAGCAATATTGGTCAAACTTACTGATCTATTTTTTATTATAAGCGTCTCAAGTTTGAATTTTGAATTTGGTATAAATTTCGGTTTCACCGTTAACTTTTCAGAGTTATTTAATTTTTTTAAGTAAAAAAAAAAAGTTATTTAATATTTACGTTTATTTTTTTGGTTTCACCATTAACCGAATAAAGAACAACAAAGAACAATGCAGAGATTTTGACTTGCGGATTTTCAATCTTATCCAAAATTGAGTTGCAGTTGCATCAGCATAATACTGAATCACTACCACAGTCCCAACATCTCATTCTTCACTCTCAAACCATTCAAATGTCATTTTCAGTGTTAAATCACGGAGCTGCTTCTATCACTCTTTCTCCTTCCAACAATTTGTGTTTTCCAATTCCCAATTTCAATCGTCCACGGTTTTACTCTCAACCTCATTCCAATTCCCAATTACATCACAATTTCGTTGTTGCTGATTCTTCATTCAATGGAATGCTCGATATCAACCCTACCCCATCATCCGTCTTCGAAGTCGGTAAGATGTTAGGTTCCCTTGTTAGAAACAAACAGTTTCACACTGCTATCTCACTCTCTCATCAAATGGAACTCAATGGAATTCAACCTAACTTTGTTACTTTGAACATCTTGCTCAATTGTTTCTGCCATCTTAGTCAACTCAATTTTGCATTTTCTGTATTGGCTAAGATTATCAAACTAGGTTATCAGCCTAATACGGTAACACTGACTGCGCTTATGAAAGGAATGTGTCTTAGTGGTCAGATTAAGAAAGCATTGGATTTTCATGACGACGTTATATCAAAGGGATTTCAGCTTGATCAAATTAGTTATGGAATCTTGATTGATGGATTATGTAAAAAAGGAGAAACAACAGCTGCCCTTGAGTTGCTTAGAAGGATTGAATCGTTAATGGTTGAACCAAACGTGGTAATGTACAGTGCAGTCATTCACAGTCTTTGCAAGGATAAACTCGTGAGTGATGCTTTTCATTTATATTCTGAAATGATTGTCAAGAAAATTTATCCTGATGTTGTCACTTACACTAATTTAATATACGGCCTTTGCAAGGAAGGAGAGATGAGAAAAGCTATTGCTTTGTTAAATGAAATGTTGTTGAAAAACATCAGCCCAAATATTGTTACTTTTAATACACTGATTGGTGCTTTTTCTAGAGAAGGAGAGGCGAGAAAAGCTAGAAATGTCTTCGCTATTATGATAAAACAAGGTGTGAAACCAAATGTTGTTACTTATAATTCTTTAATAGATGGGTATTTTTTGGTTAAAGAAGTGAACAGGGCCACATATGTATTCAACACTATTGCTCGAACAGAAGTTAAACCTACTGTTATTAGCTACAATGTCATGATTAATGGATTATGCAAGAATAAAATGGTGGATGAAGCCATGAATCTCTTCAAAGAAATGTATTTAAAAAACATATCTCCTGATATTGTAACATACAATTCACTTATTGATGGACTTTGCAAATCGGGGAGAATCTCTGATGTTTGGGATCTTCTTGATGAGATGCATGATAGAGGCCAACCTGCTGATGTGGTCACTTACACTTCTATATTGGATGCATTGTTTAAAAACCATCAGGTTGACAAGGCAATTGAATTATTAGCGAAGATCAAAGACCAAGGAATTCAGTTAAATATGTATACATACACTATACTTGTCAACGGGCTATGCAAAAATGGAAGAATTAAGGATGCACTAGAGGTTTATCGGGATCTTTTGATTAAAGGCTACCATTTTGATGTGAGGATGCATATTGTTATGATTGATGGGCTATGTAAAGAGGGCTTGTTTGATGAAGCATTGTCCTTAATGTCAAAAATGGAAGATAACAGTTGCACCCCTAATGCCGTAACTTACAAAACTCTTATTCGTGCTTTGTCGAAAAACGACAAGAATGAGAAGGTGGTGAAACTTCATCGTGAAATGATTGCTAGAGGTCTTTCATCTGAGTAAAACTAGGTGAGATGCTTTCAAGGTACAACTTTTTTTTTTTTTTTTGTATTTTTATCTTCTTTCGGTAAATGCAATCTCATCGGTGGGGAAAGTAAAAAATCATAATCTAATCCAAAAGTGTGTTGCAGCATAAAAGTTGATGGCTTGTTAAATGGAATCTCTCTCATTCATTTCATTCATTTCCTTTCCTTGTTACAACTTACAACAACAACCACAGTAGCGGCATCTAATTCACTCCCAATTCTCAACAGCCGTTTAGAATGTCATTTTCAACGTTGAGTTACAGAGCTATCACTCTTTCCACTCCCAACAATTTCAATCGTTGCCGATTTTATCAATATGTTTTATTACAACGAACAAAGGTTTCTTTGTCTTGTTCTTTAAGAGGTTTATTTTATCAATATGTTTTTATTACCATAATGCATTTTAAATTTTAATGAAGATTATTATTGTTTCTCCAAACCTTACTCTGTGATGTCTATATGTTTTATTACCATAATGCTATAGTGGCAAGCATACGAGGCACTAGTAATTTTAGTTAGCTGGACAAGTAATTTTAATGCGAGAAATTTACCACTGTCTTGATGTTTGTCTTTCTCTTTAAAGCCTTAGTACCCATATCATCAACAATTTCAAGCACAAAGTAACATCTTAATGCATAATTGATTCTCCTGTCATGGTCTATATTTCCCTGCTCTATACATTTCTGATTTCATGGTTCCAATTTTTACACATTCCCCCAACAGTTGGCACAACTTACTTTTGAGTTCCTTAATGTGTCCTTCAACAATCTCTCAATGTCCTATATCTCAGAATGAGCAGTTTGCTACATCTCAAGATAATTCATTTAAGGTAACCAAGGTCTGTGTGGGGATCAGTTATTGAAGAAGTGTATAGATCACAGAGGGCCTTCTTTTTCTCCACTTTCTGCCTCTGATGGTGACGATGAATCAGAATCTTTGTTTGAACCTTACTGGAATGTAATTCTGATTGGGTATGTAGGCCGTCTTGTTGCCAGAGTAGCATTGGGAAGCACTTTCTATCCGGAGGTACTTGGATGTCTTAAAAGGGTCTTTTGAGTCGAAAACAAAAAGCCTCTCTTTCTTTTGTATTTATTGTTCTCAACTATTCTAGTTTCCTTTTATTGTTGTGACTGCCTATAATAAGAGTGTGCTTTGTCTGGCATAGTTTTCATTTGTTCTGGTTTCCTTTTGTTGTTGTGATTGCCTTTTGTAATTAACAGTGCATTAGAACCATTTTTTTGTGTTTCAATGAGGTTATCAAAAAGTATAATTGTAGTGGTGGCTAATATGAATTGTTATATATTGTCTTCTTTTTGTGCTAATTATTTTTCTACATCAATGCAGCCGTATTAGATTATGCAATAAGGAATGAATTAGTATCAACAATAAATTTCATGCTTCCACAACTTCTAGTATCCAGCATAATTAAATTAGCATGAAAATCAGGAGATAGGAATTGCTTCTGAATGCATCACTGTTGCTTTACAATGGTATCTGATTGTAGTTTATCTTATTAATTAGGACTATGAAACAAGTCATCATCTCTTCTTACATCCTACATCTCCAGCCTATATTACTGTTGGATTGTAAACATTAAAAATCCATGGTCTGAACCAGTCCTCTAGGACCTGGTTCGATAGATTCACTGAGGCAAGTAAAAATCGTGGCATTCACAACTCACAAGGATATATATATATATATATATATATATATATATATATATATATATAGGATTATGGTTGAAAAGATTACATGATTATTTAAGGATCACAACCTCAACCAATGAAAGTATTTTGTGATCTCTTGTCTGCAATAAATCAGCATCTACTATGTTTTTTGTTACAATTTTAATTAAAGCCCGCTGTGCTTGTGAGTAGGAACAGAACAATCATTGATGATAATGAAATTGGAAATTTGAAAATAAAAATAATTGACATCTTTCTATGATTTTATTTTGTCCTGAAACCATATAATGCACTTCTACATAACATGATATGTTAAGGCTGTGTTGCATGTGTGCTGAGTCAGTCTTTGTCTCTCTTAGTGTTATCAAAGTATTTTTTTTTTGGACAAAAGTGTGTTATCAAAGTATTGTTTCTTTAGTTTTTGAGTCTTTTATGTTGTTTATAATACTGTTGAGACTTTTTCGTTTTCCTTTGTTAATTGATCCTGGAAGCTTCTATTAAAATTATTACCTACTTAATTGAATAATTTAGATGTTTGCAATTTGCATTATTTATCTATTATATATCAATTGCTTCATTGTACTTGTTTTGATTAATGATATCCACCACCTTGTTTTGATTAATGATCTTAATTAACTGAACTTGTGGCTTAGGAGAGGATAAGATTTGAATGGAGTAAGACGCAACTCAGATTTAATAGATAAATAAATGCTATAATTGTTTAGCAAATCAGAGCCAGCTAACTATAGAAAGTGATGAGAATCATAATCTAACACACATATATGAGTTCTTATTTGCCTAGGTTTTCTCTCTACCATTGTCCCATCAATTTTGACTTGCGAAGCTGCTTTTTGGATTCAGATGGGCCGATCACTTTTGATTCGAGATCGGGAGTTAGAGTCTAAGGGCATATTTATGGGTCGGGCTGATGTTTTCTTTGGTAGTCTGGAGACTGAGGAGTGTCCTTCTAAGAATGGGATTAGAAGTAGACTTCTATTAGGTAGTATTTGTTTTGGTTTTTTTCTTTGGTGTTCCGCTTATATACGGCACATTTGATTTGTCGATCCATTGTTCCCGGCCTCTGTTCATCTTCTGCAGAGACCGGTTATTATTAATAATATATTTGCCGTTAAAAAAAAAAAAAACACACACATATGAGTTAATTAAGATCATCTCCAAACTTTCATACACCTGAAAATGGCTTTCTCTTTAGTTGGAGCTGTGATTTCACAACTGGCACCTTATGTTCGAGAGGAGTATACAACATTTAAAGATGTTAACAAACATGCTGAAAAGCTATCAAGTAATCTCACTGCTATTCATGCTGTCCTAAAAGATGCCGAGGAGAAGCAAATCACAAGTCATCCTATGAAAGATTGGCTGCAAAAGTTGACTGATGCAACACATATTCTTGAAGATGAAGCAAACAGAGACAACATTACCATCCTCCATCCTGAGATGCCATTTGTTCGTCGTAGCATTGGCAAGAAGATGAAGAATGTTGCTAAAAGGATTCATGAGATTGCTGAAGAAAGAACACAACTTAATATACATCCAGGAATGGTTGAGCGTCGTCTTGAAGATATTGAATGGCGCCAAAATACTTCTATCATCACTGAACCCCAAATTCTTGGAAGAGATGAGGATATGGAGAAGATTGTGGAGTTTCTTCTCAGGCATGCTTGTGAGAGGGAAGAACTATCTGTCTATTCCATTGTTGGCCATGGCGGATATGGAAAAACGGCACTTGCTCAACTTGTCTTCAATGATGAAAGAGTAAACACCCATTTTGATTTGAAAATATGGGTTTGTGTTTCTGATGATTTTAGCATGATGAAAATTTTGCCCATCATAGAATCCAAAGATGGAAAAAATTCAAATCTCTCGTCTTTAGAATCATTGCAAAAAAAGGTACAAGAAATTTTGCAAAACAAAAGGTATTTACTTGTCCTTGATGATGTTTGGAGTGAAGACCCAGAGAAATGGAATACGTTCAAGAAACAGTTGGGAAAAGGAACAAAAGGTGCATCAATATTAGTCACTACCCGACTTGAGACTGTTGCGTCCACTGTGAAAACGGTTGGGGTGTCCCCAACGGATGATACTACGATTCATTGTTTGGAAGGCTTATCTGATGATTACAACTTGTCTTTGTTCAAACAACACACTTTTGGAGCTAATGGAGAAGAGCGTGCAGAGCTTGTGACAATAGGTAAGGAGATAGTAATAAAATGTGTGGGATCGCCTCTTGCCACCAAAGTACTAGGAAGCCTTCTGCGCCTTAAAAGTGAAGAATGTCAATGGCTTTCAATAAAGGAAAGTGAGATTTGGAATTTAAATGATAATAAGATCATATCTGCTTTAAATCTGAGCTACTACAACATAAAATTGTCACCGAGGCCATGTTTTACTTTTTGTGCCATATTTCCTAAAGATTTTGTAATTTTGAAGGAATATCGAATTCGTCTTTGGATGGCCAATGGATTTATTTTGTCCAGAGGAAATTTAGAGGTGGAACATGTTGGCAATGATGTGTGGAATGAACTATACCAAAGATCATTTTTTCAAGAAGTCAAAACTCATGAAAAAGATGAAATTACATTCAAAATGCATGATATATTCCATGATATTGCTAGCTCCATTATGGGAGAACAATGCGTAGCTGCAAAGGATGCTAGTTTGATTACTTTGTCAGATAGAGTTCATCATATTAGTTGTTTTAATATTGATGGACAATTCAAATACAACTTGATTCTGTTCAAAAGAGTGAAATCCTTGCGAACTTTTCTTGAATTTTTTCCGCCTCAATCAAATTTAAGCATGTTTCCATCAATCACTCCTCTTTGAGCATTAATTACAAACTGTTCTGAACTCTCAGCCTTGAAGAATTTTATCCATTTGAGGTACTTTGAACTTTATAATAGTGAATTAATGACATTGAAACCCTGCCTGAGTCTATTTGTAGCCTAAGAAAATTACAAACACTAAAACTTTTTTTTATTGTTACAAGTTGATTAGTCTTCCCAAACAACTGACACAACTACAAGATCTCAGACATGTCGTGATTAAATGGTGTTACTCATTCAGATCAATGCCTTCTAATATTGGTGGGTTAACTTATTTGAGAACATTGAGCATTTTCAATGTGGGTTTAGAGGTTGGGTTCAGTTTAGTGGAGTTACGTAACTTAATACTACGAGGCCAGCTACACATCAGAGACCTTCAGAATGTGTCGAATGAAAGGGATGCTAGAGAAGCTAATTTAATTGGTAAGAAGGATTTAAGTTGCTTATACTTGTCTTGGGGTAGTGGTGGTAATTCACAAGGTAGTAGTGCAGGTGCTACGCAAGTTCTCGAAGCCCTTGAACCTCACACAGGTCTCAAATGTTTCGGGTTGAAGGGTTATGAGGGAATAAACATTCCAAATTGGATGAGAAATACTTCTATTTTGGAAGGCCTGGTTGATGTGATACTTTACAACTGTAGAAACTGTTTGCGGCTTCCACCACTTTGTAAATTACCATGTTTAACAACTCTTCATGTGTCTGGAATGAGAGATGTGAAGTACATTGATGATGACTTGTATGAAGGTGCAACCAAGAAGGCTTTTCTCACATTAAAGAAAATGATGTTATATGGTTTACCTTCTCTTGTAACATTGCCAGACTGGTTGGGCACCATGGCTTCTCTTCAAACATTAGGAATCGATTATTGTCCCAAATTAACCTCATTACCAGCTAGCTTTCAAGGACTCATAAACTTGAATGAATTACATATTGATAGATGTCCTATTCGGGTGAACCGATATGCAAGAAAGAAACAGGGGAAGAATGGCATAAGATAGCTCATGTAACAAAATTGTATTTGGAATTAGAATCTACTGTTGAAGCATCGTTTTACGGTAATTTAATGAATAGTTTTCCTTTCTTACTGTATGTAGTTCATCATCAAATTTATGGTGTTTTTTAACATATTGATCTGTGTGTGCAGAGAAAATGTTCTTATTATGGAAGAAGTCGAAGCAACTCTGGTGTCGCCATCAGGACTATTACCTATGAGTATCAATTTTATGTTAACTGCTGAACTAGAGTTGACAAAGCATTTTAGGATTTATTCTCAGTTTTCAAATTTGGTTCTTTTTAGCATTTCATCTCAGTTTTCAAATTGGTAAATGAGATACAAGTTATACAAGGACAAATTCATCAACAATGAACACATTAAAATGCCTGGAATATGCTGTGTTGATTATGTAGGAAATGCATACTCATGCTGACAAGTTTGACACTGAAACAGAATGTAGGGATGAGACCAATGATCAAATTGTGATGCAGCCACACATTCTTCTCACGTTAATTTCCCTTTACTCATGTTGTAGTAAAGCTTGAAACCTCAGAAGCCACACATTCTTACTCATTTTGATACATTTACGGACTAGTGTACGTGACAACATCTCACACATTTAAGGGCCGAAATAATTGCTTACTTTTTGGGAGAGATGCACGATAGAGGTCAATCGGCTAACGTGACGTGATCCCCTACATTTCCTTAATAGACAGTATGTGCAAAAACATCTTGATACACAGTGCAGATTGATAGGTTGTGCAAAAATGGAAGACTTAAAGAATGCACTCTAGACAGTTCTGATATTGACAGTAAGGTTTTTGAGAGGCAAAATACAAAATGTGAATTGTTTACTACGACAAGAATGTGATTATCAGATTTGTCTGTTGTGTACTCTTTTGAAATAGTTGGAGTTTCTTTTCCTAGATAAAATGTTGAAACATATATTATAATCCAATTGAATGACATAATAAAATAAAATTATCATAGCAGCAAAAAAGACATTTTTCAGGTGTATTCGGTGTTTAACACGTCACTTCCTGATTCAAGATCTACATGATATAGTGGTTTCAATTCAATTATTTCGTCAACAATGAATTATGTTATTTTCTCAAATAATTATCGGTGTCAATGTATCAGTGTTCATGTTTGTATCAGTGATTCATAGATTGTAACCCTTCATAGGCTAGGACGATCCTACTAAATATATGTCTTGTGAAATATGAACAATTGACTAGAATGACTCGAATGATTCTAATAAATTGTAACTTTTAACTAACTTTTCTGAGAGATGTCATTGTATGCCTGCTCAATGAGGTTTGAGAAAGACGGGGCGGAAGATTCTATCCGATAATCAATCAAGAGACACACTCAAGAGGCATAAAGTAATATTAAGATGATGACTTCAAGAGATAAAATTGCTCTAACTTTTTTTAGTATTGTTTATTATGATGTCCTAATCTGTAATTGATTGTCAAAATTATTTGCAATACCAAGTAAAAAATAACATTTACATTAAAGTTTTACGTTTCCATTTTTCTTTAAAATTCATTTCCTCAGCTAAACCAAATAGACCCCGTTAAAATTATGTTTTCATTTTTCTAAGTAATAATTGGTTCCTGCGTCAAAAAAAAGTAATATTGGTTACTTAATTTATTTATTAGTTTTATTTTATATGGCCAATTCGTGCAGAAGTTACTGAATACTACTATAACGAATACAAGTTTTATAAAATTGATGGTTAGATTGAAAATTTATATTGTATAGATCATACATAAAAATTTTAAAAAAATTAAAAATCATTTGATATGTTATTGAGACCCCATCAAGATTATGTTGAGAATAATGCCTAAATATCTTTTTTGAAGATTTTAGATTTAAATATAGGTTAGATTTATATTTGAAATAAAATAATATTAGGGTTTATGATTTATATTTTTGTTTAGAATTTTAAGGATTCTTTTAGAATTTATAGGATTTGTTTGTTATTTAAATTATATGATTTGTTTTTATGTAGCTCTATATATAGAGCCATATAGTTATGAATAATATAATGAGAAAGAAAAACGAGAACATGAGAGTATTCTCCATGTAACAATATACTTTCTTCTCCGTTTTCTCCATCAAATATATCCCACCAAATTCCACAATACCAAAAACACCAAAAAACCCTATCAGTGGTATCAGAGCGTCAATGTTCATTCGGACCTGTGAAGATGATGAAGACGAAGAAAAAGAAGAAATCAACAAAATCCCATAACCAAAAATCATAATCATAACTACATCTTTATGTGTTACATGAAATATGCACATGTAATAACCCAAACTCAAAATCAAAATCAAAACCAATACATAAAAAATATGCTCATGTATCATATGAAGATGCAGAGAACAAAAAAAAAAAAAAATCAACATGAATCTCGGGAAAACAATGGAATAGGATAATGAGAAATTAATAAAAATTGTTACACGCGCCAAATTATTAATTTAGATTTTGCATTAGTATAATATTGGAGTGTGGGAGTGGTAAATAGTTATGCAAGAGTAAAAAAAGTAGTATAAAATTTTTATTAGTGAAAGAAACAAATTATTTATTTTAGATTTTACATTAGAACAATATTGAGTATGTAAATAGTTATGCAATACAACATGAAGAGTAAAAAAAGTAGTACTCCGTATAAATTTTTTATTAATGAAGCAAATAAATTATTAGATGTATCTTTGAATTATTTTAAGATTGGCTATATGGCAAAATATATCATAATAGTGCATATGAATATAAGATTGGAGCAGAGCAATATCATTAAACTCCTACCACAAATAAGAAAAACATAAAAATATAAAAATAATCTTTTACATGTCAATTAAGTTTCACATTGGTTCTTTTGTTTCACAACAAATTTCTATTGGAAATGTATAATATTCCCTAATTAAGAAAGTGACATGGCATGATAAATAATAAGAGTATAGTTCATGAATCAAATTTTTTTATATTTCTAATCTTGTAAATAACACTTGGGTTATATTGCTTCTCTTTATTATGTTGGAACAAAATGTGTTTTAATACACACCCTTGAGTTTTGATGATAACAAAGTATTAAATGGACAATTGATGTTACTAATGTTTAAATTAAGTGTGCAGGAGAATCCAAAGTTATATCAAGAGCACACTTGATTTAGACTCTGATGAAACCTTATGGAAGTCTGAATCTTTACACTCTGAAAGAGTTCAGAAGCTACAACGTGGTCAAAAGCTAAACAAAGTTCAGAAGCTCAAAAAGGATCAGGATGTCTGCAAGAGTTCAGAAGCTCAGAGAAGTTCAGAAGCTCAAGGATGTTCAGATGCCTACAAGAGTTCAGAAGCTATCTGCTAGTCTTGAGTTATTCAGAAGATGAAGACGTTCAGAAGCTGAAATACGAAGGACTATCAGAGGCCATTTATTCAAGACCAATCAGACTCCAAGATATCAAAGGTTCATCAGAAGTAAAGGAAATTCCCCTAGTCATCAGAAGGGCTACATCAACTACTCTTATCAAGCTTGATGATCTGATTAAGGACAACTAATTACAACGGTCACAAAGGATGTGATCCTACTCTCTCTAGGAGCTAGTTGTACCTTATTACTGTATTTTGGACAAACAGTAAAGGTAAAGCTTCACTGCAGAGAAGACGTGGCTTTACTCAATGGATATTCAAAGACTACAGCTGTCCATTTTACAACGGGAATTTCTCCAACGTCTCAATGTCTTTCTCAACTCATATAAATATGCAAAAGAAAGAATTGATGACTAACGAACTTCATTAGAAAACATCTCTCAGAATAAAGTGAAAAATTGAATTGTAATAGAAAACATCTCTCAAATTAAGTGAGAATAGAAACTAGCTCAAGCCTCTGAAGTTATTATCTTGTAATAAGTTTAAGCTTAGAAGTTAGTATTACTCCTGCGTGAGTAATTGATAAGTCTCAATCTTAGTGATTAGAGCAAGGAAGTCTTCTGCTTAGTCTAGAAGCAAGGAAGTCTCTTGTCTTGTGTGACTTGAGCAAGGAAGTCTCATGCTTGTGTGCTTGAGCAAGGAAGTCTCTGATCTTGTGTGATTAGAGCAAGAAAGTCTCTTTGTCTTTTGTGACCTAGAGCAAGGAAGTCTCTGTGTCTTGTGTGACCTAGAGCAAGAAAGTCTCTCTGTCTTGTGTGACCTAGAGCAAGGAAGTCTCATGCTTGTGTGCTTGAGCATCTGAATTGTAATCTTAGTGATTATAGTGAAATCTCTTGTAAGTACAAGGGGACTGGAGTACTCTCAATTTGTGAGGTGAACCAGTATAAATTGTTGTGTCTCTTTCTCTCTCTCACTCTCTCATTTACTCCTTCATCATTCACTTAGCCTTAAGTTGATTGTGTGAATTATTCCGATGTGCTTAAAGACTCTGATAGATTTAAATATCTAGAAAAGTTTTTAAATATCTAAAACACAATTCAACCCCCCCTTCTTATGTTTTCTCCACGCACCTTCAATTGGTATTAGAGCTCCGGTTCTGTTGGTAAATCACTTAACCGTGAGACAGTCAAGATCCAAAGGAGAAAAACACCATGGCTCAACAAGTGAATGATTGGAAGAAAAAGATTCATCAACTTGTTGCTGATCTCATTAAAGGAGTCTAAAGTGGACTCAGAGTCTGAACATTCAAGTTATGACTCTGACCAAGACATCCTGAATCAGGTATATTCTCAACTTCCTAAACTTGAACTCATAAAACTACTAAATGCTAGTTCACGCAAGGTTAAAAAGCTCAAAGTTGATTGTGAGCACTTAAGTGAACAAGCAAGTCAATTTAAGTGTTTATATCAAGAGGGTCTAGAAAAGATTGAAGATCTTGAAAAAGGGAATGCCAGCAGCAGCAAACCTTATAAGAACTCAATTAACTCTAAAGACCTCTGTAATACACACATTGACAGTAGTGACATTATTTCTGTATTGTCTTCTCTTAAAAACAATGGTGTAAATGGAATTGGTTATTCATGTGCTGACACATATGAAAAACCAAGTTCATCAAGCATATTTGAAAATGCTTCACCTTCTGATCTATATTCAACATTCGTACCTGAGAGCATTCAGGTGGTACAAATGGAGAATAGAGGTCAGGTAACTAACAGTCTAGGACCCATCTGTAAATGGGTACCAAAACAAAAAATTGTTCATTTGGCTGCAGGACAAATGAGGAAAATAGACTCTCCACTCACATGGACTCATGTGACGACTGCAAATGGAAGGAGAGCAATTGTGCACAAAAGGCACATTTTTGATGAATCTGATGGAGAAGAATTCATAAGGAACAGAAGAAGATATGATCCTTATGACAGTAACTCAGCTTGGAGGAGTAACTGTTCAGGCTATGACACTGACTACAATTAAAACAAGAAGCTTCAATGCAAGGTGAGTATTCTTAACTTCTAACTGACAATTCAAAGGAATAACAATCAAGGTTGAAAATATCTTTTTAGGACACTTGATTTATTTGAACAAAATGTTCAGCACTAAAAACCTTGAAAAATCTTGTCTGAACATATATTTTAAGTGTCCTGGAAAAATTTTGGTTCTTAGACTCTGAAGTATTTTAGATCTCAGCATCTGAAGTAGGTCAGACTGTGAGAATTTTTCAACCTCTGAAGGTTAAGCCTCTAAATAGGAAATGAATTGCAAACGTTTAAGTATTTTTACTGAAACGTTTTGGCGCTAAAAGAACAACACGTACACACATTCTGATTGGTTTAAAAACAGTTAATGATTAGTTCGTTTTCTTTTTAATTTAATGTATTGTGTGCTTTAATTTGTTTTATTAAACAAGATCACTTAAGCACTTGCACACTTTACACTATCACATCCCACACTTTCGTCTTCAATACCACAGAACAAATTCTTTCTCTCTTAAATTAGCAAACTCTACACCCTAACCTTCTGAAATGGCATCTACTTCTACATCAACTTCAGATTCATTGTTTACGTTTCCTAAAAACTTCCCTATCAACACTACTGCTTGCGAAGAAATGTTTTCCACAGATTTGTCTCTCAAGATGAAGGGAAAATCTCTGAACCTGGTTATGGAACAACCAGTGGACTTTGATAGTTTGGAGAAGAATCATTTTGATGTTCTAAAGTTCTTTATTGATCATAGTGGGAGCTTTAGATACATGAAGTTATTAAATGGTCCAATCTATCCTACTCTGGTAAAAGATATCTGGATCAGAAGCAAGGTGAAGACAGTTGAAGATTATGATAAGGAGCTAGCTGCAAGGAGAAAAGAGAAGTTGGAAAATAAGGACAAGACCCCTCAAGAGTTAGGATTAAGAATTATTGAGGAAACTGAGGTGCATTCTGTTGTGTGTGGTTTTGAAGTAATTCTTACTGCTTCAAACTTGGCCAAGGTACTGTCCATTCCCAATGAAGGCATCTACTACACCTTTGGTCATAATGAAGCAAAGAACTCTGAGTTTCTGGAGAATATGACAAAACAGTGCTATATTAAAGGAAAAAGTTGTGAGAGCAACAGGATAGGTGATCTGAAACCCAATCAGAAAGTATTAGCTAAAATTATGTTGAGTTCTATATTTCTAAGGAGTGAAAATTCTGATCAATTGTCATGGGATCATAGACACTTTGTCTATTTTCTCACAAGGAAATATGATTTAAATTGGGCTAAATACATCTTCAATCACATATGCAAAGCTGTGTTTAACACTCAGAATCAGGCCAAGCCTAATATACATGTCATTTACCCAAGGATACTCAGTGAGATTTTCTATCAATGTGGAGTGATAGACATAATCAAAGCTGCGGGTCATGACTGTTTGTTAAGAGAAATCAGAGCCTGTACAGTGTCTGTTCATACTCTCTCTCTCACATGAACTTGTTGTCAGGACATGAGGTACAACCTTTAGATCCTTTCGTACCTCAATCTCACTCAGGACCTTCTTTGGTGAAGACATGTAAAATTGACATACCTACGGTTTCTAGTGGTATTGTCAATCAGTACATTCAACTACTGGATAACCTAGGAGAAGGATTTGAGATTGAGAAGGTAGGATTGAAGAAGAAGAGGAAGAGGCTAGTGAAAGCATATAAGAGTGAAGCTGTAAAGGAAGGAAGAAAAGAAAAGACCAAGACCAAGGTTGGTAGCTTAGAAAGTCAAGAAAGTGATGATGAACCTCTTAGTGTCAGACTAAAGAAACTTACCAAAGAGCCGGAGAAGAAGATTGTTGAAGGCTCAAATCATGACAAATCAGGTGATGTATCTCTATCTAAACCTTTTGTTGTAACTACTCAAGACACTCATTTAACCTCATCATCAACCCAACCCATTCCAAATTATAACCAGTCAAGTTCTGAATACAATCTTACCATAAAACAACTTATATCAGAACCTGTCAAAACAAAACCTCCTATACCAGAAACAACCCACCCTGAAACAGAATTTATCAATATTTCTTCATCATCCTCTTCAGTTGATTTAAATCCTAATGAGTTAGATGAAATCCTAGCTAGTTTTGAACTTCTTAATGCCAAAGCTAAGCATAAAATAGCTCAGCCATCTATGACTCAAACATCTTCAGACCCTCATACACCTAAACACCAAACTCCATCTGAACTACAACCCTCTGAACCTGAAAACCAAACACAACCTGAACAACAATTCACTGAAGAACTTGAACATCCCTCTGATGTTTCAGAACATTCTGAACATGTTGTTTCAGAAGAAAACCTGAACCTCCCACCATCAAACCATGTTGAGGCTATGGTCAAAGAAATTCTTATAGAAGATTTCCACCTCAAAGGCTTTGTCAAAACCAACCCTAGTCCTCAATAGACACAACAAATACCTATTCATTCCAATCCTCAACTCACTAATACACCCTTAACCAATGAACCTCACCCAACCAATTCAAACAATCCTGATGTCTTGAGCAAATGCAACGACTTGTTTAAACAGATACATGGTCTTTATGACCTAAGGCAAACTGATATGTCTTCATCTGAGTATGTTGCTCAATGGGCAAGTCTGACAAAGGAACTGGTAAAAGAGTTGCACAATCTTCAGAAGGCAGTTGTGGAAGAACAGAAGAAATTTGACAAAGGGAAAGCTATCAATGCTAAGGAGGACATTCAGACTCAAGTAGATACAGAGAGAGATCATCCTGAATCCTCTGCTGCAAGAGAAAATATTGGGCAAAACCTTAGGGAAAGGTTAGCTTCAATAGTGGACGATCTGAATGTACCTTTTCAAGACAATCTGAGAGGTGATCAAGGTAATCAACAGCATCTGAGGAATCCTATCTATGAGAATGATATCAGAAGGATTGAAGCCAAAGTGGACAAGTTTGTGGGATTGATGGAAGAAGTAAAAGCTAATAAAAAAACATCATGATAACCCTAGCGTCTATCTGTAGTCAACCCCAACCTTAGGATTTCTTTGATTGCTTATATGACTTCATAACTGATTAATATTTTGGTTAGGCACATTGATAGGATAAAGTTCATATTGTTATATAATTTTTATCTCTATGTTAAATCTGACATATTTATTCACTATGTTTTGGATGCTTATATGTCTGTTTTGATTCTGTTTAGCATGTCTGTTGTTTGTTTTAATTCTTGAACTGACTTTCATTTTCGTTAAACAAACAATCTTGCAAATTGACTTTTCAAACTCTTGAGTTTCTTTCATAAAATTGATTTTCAAAAAGTACAATATGTGGTCATTCTTAAAGAATCAAATTACATAACAAGAGAAGAAATATAAATAAGAAATCAAAAACAAGTCAAAGTGATGAACTTTATTTCATTGAGAACATAAGTTCTGAATTACACATCAAAATTTCTAAGGACTATCTTATGGATGCTCCAAAGGTCATATTTGTGGTTGCAAGCCTAACTATGATCTTTGTAGAGGGGAAACGTTGAGATTTTGGCTGAGCCATCCAACCAGTAGTCTTTCTTGAAGAAACCGACTCAGATGCATCAGTTTGGTTTCCTTCAGGAAAAGACTCAAGCCCCTCTAGAGCCTTGGATATCAGTTTGATTTTCTTCAGGAATATATGTCTTCAGAACTTAAAACAGTCAGCGTCCAAAGATTTTTCTTCAGACTCTGAACTGAGTTCTTCTGTAACAGACACTGACTTTGTTTCTATTGGTTTCTTCTTATGTTTTCTCCTATCTTGACTGACTCTCTTTGAATCTACCTTCTTCTTCTCTGAGTGTTTCATTTTTTCTCTCAAAAGATCTATCAAAACCTAAGATTATTCTGTGTGAATAAAATGACTAGACTTTTCTCCTTTTATAAGCTCATTTCACCTACAAGGTCTTAAATGCGTTCAACCACTTCTGATTTGACCGTATTGGACGCTATACTTATTAATTGCTTATACTACCTTTTTTTGATAATGACAAAAGGGGGAGAAAGAATATTGGTAAATCAATTGTTGAAAGAAGCGAAATTACTTTGCTTTTTAGGGCTTTGTAGTGCTTCAGAGAGAGAACGTAGGAGAATGGTCAAAATAGTGGCATGAGGTATATGCTTTGATATGACAATCTGATCTTGAGGATTTCAAAATATTGTGCTAAAGAGCTCTGAACTGTTTTCAAAAGTTTTGATTTATGCTCTGAACTGTTTTCAAGTTTTTGGTTCAGGCTCTGAACTTTTCTTTGAAAAGATTTTTTAAGCTCTGAACTGTTTGAAAAATATTTTGAACTCTAAAACTGTATTTCATGATAACCATCACAACCAAGTGTGTGTGTATACGTTTCTAGTGCCTCTGATCCTATTGTCATTTAATTTAAATATTTAATTCATCTTGCATCTTCATTAAGCGCATAATTTCAAGGAGAATACATTTATTAATTGAAGTTTATTATTCATAGATAGTACTTGAGTAAGGGTGCAACTTTATTCAAAGATTATCACACTATGAAAAGAAGAAGCTTGCAAACCTTGTTCTTTATATAGTAAAATATGAATAATTTAAGTCATATAATAAAGTAATTCTGAAACTGATTAAAATTAACTATGGATACAAAGTAGGGGGAGCTTACAAACCTAACCCTATGGGATATCAGACTTAGGGAGAGCTTGCAAAACTCAGAAGCCTAATGTCAACATAGATGATTTTTATCAACAACAATTGTATTTAATACTTGTGTTTGTCATCAAAAAGGGGGAGATTGTTGGAACAAAATGTGTTTTAATACACACCCTTGAGTTTTGATGATAACAAAGTATTAAATGGACAATTGATGTTACTAATGTTTAAATTAAGTGTGCAGGAGAATCCAAAGTTATATCAAGAGCACACTTGATTTAGACTCTGATGAAACCTTATGGAAGTCTGAATCTTTACACTATGAAAGAGTTCAGAAGCTACAACGTGGTCAAAAGCTAAACAAAGTTCAGAAGCTCAAAAAGGATCAGGATGTCTGCAAGAGTTCAGAAGCTCAGAGAAGTTCAGAAGCTCAAGGATGTTCAGATGCCTACAAGAGTTCAGAAGCTATCTATTAGTCTTGAGTTATTCAGAAGATGAAGACGTTCAGAAGCTGAAATACGAAGGACTATCAGAGGCCATTTATTCAAGACCAATCAGACTCCAAGATATCAAAGGTTCATCAGAAGTAAAGGAAATTCCCCTAGTCATCAGAAGGGCTACATCAACTACTCTTATCAAGCTTGATGATCTGATTAAGGACAACTAATTACAACGGTCACAAAGGATGTGATCCTACTCTCTCTAGGAGCTAGTTGTACCTTATTACTGTATTTTGGACAAACAGTAAAGGTAAAGCTTCACTGCAGAGAAGACGTGGCTTTACTCAATGGATATTCAAAGACTACAGCTGTCCATTTTACAACGGGAATTTCTCCAACGTCTCAATGTCTTTCTCAACTCATATAAATATGCAAAAGAAAGAATTGATGACTAACGAACTTCATTAGAAAACATCTCTCAGAATAAAGTGAAAAATTGAATTGTAATAGAAAACATCTCTCAAATTAAGTGAGAATAGAAACTAGCTCAAGCCTCTGAAGTTATTATCTTGTAATAAGTTTAAGCTTAGAAGTTAGTATTACTCCTGCGTGAGTAATTGATAAGTCTCAATCTTAGTGATTAGAGCAAGGAAGTCTTCTGCTTAGTCTAGAAGCAAGGAAGTCTCTTGTCTTGTGTGACTTGAGCAAGGAAGCCTCATGCTTGTGTGCTTGAGCAAGGAAGTCTCTGATCTTGTGTGATTAGAGCAACGAAGTCTCTTTGTCTTGTGTGACCTAGAGCAAGGAAGTCTCTATGTCTTATGTGACCTAGAGCAAGGAAGTCTCTCTGTCTTATGTGACCTAGAGCAAGGAAGTCTCATGCTTTTGTGCTTGAGCATCTGAATTGTAATCTTAGTGATTATAGTGAAATCTCTTGTAAGTACAAGGGGACTGGAGTACTCTCAATTTGTGAGGGGAACCAGTATAAATTGTTGTGTCTCTTTCTCTCTCTCACTCTCTCATTTACTCCTTCATCATTCACTTAGCCTTAAGTTGATTGTGTGAATTATTCCGCTGTGCTTAAAGACTCTGATAGATTTATAAATATCTAGAAACGTTTTTGAATATCTAAAACACAATTCAACCCCCCCTTCTTGTGTTTTCTCCACACACCTTCATATTATACCAATCATAAATTAAGTTTAACTAATTTATTTCTGAGTTATTTTTGAGAGAGAGAGAGAGAGAGAGAGAGAGAGAGAGAGAGAGAGACGAAAGAAGATGAGAGACAGAGAGAAAAGAGATACAATTTATTGAGTAGGAAATAAAGGGGTTTGAAATTTAGGTTTGGAGTTTAGGGATTGAGTTTTGGGTTTAGTGTTTTGGGTTTGAAGTTTGGAAATTGTGGTTACAAGTTTAAGGATTGGAGTTTAGGATGTGGGGTTTGAAGTTGCATTTTTTGTGGTTGTAGATTTGGGGTTTGAAATTCAGTGTTTGCAATTTGTGGAATTGAATATGGGGTTTGAAGTTTAGGGTTGCATTTTTTGTGGTTGTGGATTTGGCGTATGAAATTTAGGGTTTGGAATTTGTGGAATTGGATTTGGGGTTTGGAGTTTAGGGTTGCATTTTTTGTGGTTTTGGATTTGGGGTTTGAAATTTAGGGTTTGGAATTTGTAGAATTGAGTTTCGGGTTTGGAGTTTAGGGTTGCATTCAATGTTTTAAAAACCGGACCGATCATCGAACCGGTGAGGGTATTTGGTCACTGGTTTATTGGTCGAAACACCGGGTCACTGGTCGAACCGCGTGACTAAACCGGATCAAACCGTATAAACTGGTGGAATGAACCGCTCTCTAAGAAAATTATATACCTATTAACCGGTCAAACAGGATGACTCGAACTCTTTAAAAGTCCATGACACCCAAAAAAAATTAAATTTTTAAAATGTCATAAATTACAACTCACAAGTTCTTAAATTCAAATATTAAACATTGTCATCACGCACAATGAAATAGTACAAATTACAAAACCAAATAAGTTTTAAATAAAGTCTAATTGCAACATAATCTAGTCGCAAAATAAACAAAATAACAAAGAGTCTAATAATAAATTTAATTCCAAGTAAACGTATTTGTTTCAGACACTGTTTATTTTAGTTTAGTTTTTTCTATTTCATTTAAAACTAAAAATCTGGAAGAAAAAAAAGACGTCATTTTGATTTGGAAAAATAATATAAAAATGGCACACGCAATCAAATCGCCAGTTTCAGAAAACCGCTAGTTCGCCGATTTTTTCGGTTTTTAGCGGTTCACTCTAGTCTAACTATATGTCCGGTCCAACATATGAACCAGACCGGAGACCCCTCCGGTTCACGGTTCGACCGGTCCAACCGCTGGTTTGGTCCAGTTTTTAAAACACTGGTTGCATTTTTTGTAGTTATAGATTTAGGGTTTGAAATTATGGGTTTGGAATTTGTGGAATTAGGTTTGGGGTTTGGAGTTTAGATTTGGAATTTGTGGAATCGGATTTGGGGTTCGGCATTTAGGGTTGCATTATTTGAGGTTTGAAATTATGGGTTTGGAATTTGTGGAATAGTATTTGGAGTTTAAAATTTAGGGTTGCATTTGTTGTGGTTGTGGATTTGGGGTATGCAATTTAGAGTTTGAAATTTGTGGGTTTGTGTACAATATAAACTCCAAACGTTAAACTCTAATCTTCAAACCCTAACTTTTAAACCCAAAACAACAACATCAAATCTTAAACCATTAACTCCAAACCCCAAATTCAAAATCGTTAACATTAATCTTCAAACCACAAATTGTAAACCGCAAGCTATAAATGTCAAAACCTAACTTTTAAACCCTAAACACTAAACACCAAATCTTAAACCTTCAAACCCTAAATCCTAAACCCTAATCTTCAAATGTCAAATGCTAAACCCTAAATCTTAAATCACACACTCTAAATGTCAAACCCTAACTTTTAAACCCTAAACACTGATTTTCAAACCCCAAACTATAAATGTCAAACCCTAACTATTAAAGCCTAAACACCGAACAACAAATTTTAAAACCCCAACTCTTAAATCTTAAAACCTAAACCCCTAAACTTTAAATCCTAAATCACAAACTCCAAACTCTAAACCCTAAATCCTAAAGCGAAGAGTATGAGAGAGAGAGAGAGAGAGAGAGAGAGAGAGAGAGAGAGAGGGGGGGGGGGGTTTGAGAATTTGGGTATGATTGTGGTGAAAAATAATTCTTTAATGTATTCTCAATTTTCAATGGTATTGAAAAAGATTTTCATAGAGAATAGAGAATGAAGGATAAAGATTAAAAGGATTGCTCAGTAATTGGCCAAAGGTTGCACGCAAATATCAAGAGAGTAGCACACTTAGTTTGTTCAATGAAATTCATGCAGCCTCTTAATTGATTGCATACATTGGTAATATGTAATGGGTAGTTAATGATAGTAATTATATATATAAAAAAACTTGTGACATTAAAAAATGTTTGGTTTTTTCTTTTTTTACAAAAAAACTTTTATAAGAGTATAGATTTTACATAAAAAGAAAGAAAAGACATTGAAAAAAAAGGTGGTTGAAGGCATTATTGCCTAAGCAAGGGATGCGATGTAACACAAGTTTAACACACCATATATAATAAAACAACACATAGAAAAACTTCAAATATCACATTGACTTGAAGTTATAAATCTTATAATCAAGGAATGGTTAGTTGAGGCATAAATCAAAAGATGTGAGCTTAATTAGAAGTTGGGTTGGCAAAATACATTTTGTCAAGGTCCTTTACATATCCCTAAAATAGATAAAGTTTTTAGGTAAATAGTAAAACAAAGCCACAAAAAGATAGCTTTTTCCTCACGCTATGTTTCTCAAAAAGAAATTCTTGCTTTCTACTTAAACATGTGTAGCTTTAGTACGTTAAGCATTATTACTGCTTTGTAAATTAATTAGTAATTACTCCATCAGTTAAATATAAGGTTCATATATTAAATCACAATAACTAAGAAGTTGGTAATAGTTACATTTATAAACAATTGATATTATTATTATTATTATTATATTTATAAATTTATATATCTTTTTTTGACAATAAAACGATATTCATTCATTCAAATCGGCAGAGTACATCAATCGAAATCATTACATATGTATTCGGATCAAGCTCACAACATCCGAGTTAATAGCATAAACCGACTCAATGTTTACAAATATGACAAAGCCTACAATTGATATAATAAACTTCAAGTGTCCAGAATAGTCATGCATTCGGATCTACAACGTTGACAACTCTAAAATCATTGAATCTGCACTGAACTTGTATTGAAACAAATCTGCAAATTTAAACAAAACAAACACCGTACGAAGACGGGATAACAAACAACTCCGCACTACGACGAGAATAACAACACCAGACGAATAAATCACAAAGGAAAAAATGTTGGAACAAAATATGTGTTTATACACACCCTTAAGTTTTGATGATAACAAAGTATTAAATGGACAATTGATGGTACTAATGTTTAAATTAAGTGCAGGAGAATTCAACGTTTAATCAAGAGCACACTTAATTTAAACTCTGATGAAACCAATGGAAGTCTGAATATTTAAGACTCTGAAAGAGTTCAGATGCTACAACGTGGTCAGAAGCTCAAAGTAGATCAGAACGTCTGAAAGTTGTTCAGGGACTCAGAGTAGTTCAGAAGCTCAAGGATGTTCAGAGGCCTACAAGAGTTCAGAAGCTGTCTGATAGTCATAAGTCATTCAGAGGATGAAGGCGTTCAGAATCTAATTACTAAAGACTATCAGAGGCTAAACATTCAAAGACCAATCAGACTCCAAGTTATCAAAGGTTCATCAGAAGCAATGGGAATTCCCAGTCATCAGAGGGCTACTTCAACTACAACTTATCAAGCCTGATGACTTGTTCTAAGGTCAACTAAAATGCAACGGTCACAAAGGATGTGATCTCTCTCTCTAGGAGCTAGTTGTACCTTATAACTGTACCATTGGACAGACAGCAAAGGTGAAGCTTCTCTGCAAAGGAAGACGTGGCTTTACTCAACGGATCTTCATGTCTACAGCTGTCCAAGTTGCAACGGGAATTTCTTCAACGTCTCAATGTCTTTCTCAACTCATATAAATATGCCAAAGAAAGAATTGAAGACTAGCGCTCAACATTAGAAAAATCTCTCAAGAAAGTGAGCATTTGAATTGTAATAGATAATATCTCTCAAATGAAGTGAGCATAGAAACTAGCTTAGAGCCTCTGAAGTTATTATGTTTTGTAATAAGTTTTAAGCTCTTAAGTTAGTAGTAAGTCTTCTGCTTAGTGTAGAAGCAAGTAAGTCTTCTGCTTAGTGTAGAAGCAAGAAAGTCTTCTGCTTAGTGTAGAAGCACGTAAGTATCAGTCTTAGCGATTAGAGCAGTGAAGTCTTAAGCCTGAGTGCTTGAACAAGGAAGTCTCTGATCTTGTGTGATCAGAGCAAGGAAGTCTCTCTGTCTTGTGTGACTTAGAGCAGGAAGTCTCAAGCTTGTGTGCTTGAGCAAGGAAGTCTTAAGCTTGTGTGCTTAAGCAAGGAAGTCTCTATAAGTCTTGTGTGACTATGAGCAGGAAGTCTTGAGCTTGTGTGCTTGAGCAACTATTGTAATCCGTGTGATTATAGTGGAACTCTCTTGGAAACAAGGGGACTGAAGTACTCTCAATTTATGAGGGGAACCAGTATAAATTGTTGTGTGTTCTTCTCTCACACTCTCTCATTTACTCCTTCATCATTTATAACGCCATAAGTTAATTGTGTGAATAATCCGCTGTGCTTTAAAGACTCTGAAAAGATTTAAACATCTTGGAAAGTTTTTAAATATCCAAAACACAATTCAACCCCCCTTCTTGTGTTTTCTCCACGCACCTTCAATTGGTATCAGAGCTCCGGTTCTGTTGGTAAATCACTTAACCGTGAGACAGTCAAGATCCAAAGGAGAAAACCTCCATGGCTCAAAACATGGATAAGTGGAAGCAGAAGCTACATCAACAAGTTGCTGATCTTAGCAAGAAATTTGAAGATGAACTGAGCTTAAATGAAGATCTGAGCAACAATCAAAATACTTCCACTTCAGGGGCTAATCAAACTTCTGATATTGGTTCTACAGCTACTACTGTTTGCCTCATTAGTGATGATAATGAAAGCATTCAGTGGGCAACAGTAAATGGCTTGTTAGATCAATATGAGGAGTTTAGGATGGAGGAAAATGAGAGCATTGAGAAAATGAACATAAGGTTTCAAGCTATAACAAGCAAGCTTGAAGAGCACAACAACAAACTCAGCAACAAAGAGCTTGTAAGCAAGTTGCTGAGAAGTTTGCCTCTGGATTGGAAGGAAATTCCACATTCTATAGAGGAAACTAAAGATATCAATTCAATGAGTCCTGAATCATTGATTGATTTACTCAGAGTCCATGAATTGGCTCTGAAGGAAATGCAAGAGTTGAACCGTGAAGAAACAGAAGCAGCAAGGAAAGGAAAGCAAGCATTGGAGCATGAAGATCTTGTTGAAGAACCTGATGAAAAGTATCTTGAAAGGTTTTCAAGAAAAATTCAATGATGGTACATCTTCAAGAAGAATGGAGGAAGACTAGCTAAAGGAATGACAACATGGGATGTACTTGACAACTTCTCTGAAGATGAGTCTGAAAGAGCACCAAGAGCTGAAGGATCAAGTTCTGAAGATGGCTCAGACTCTGAAGACTCAGGCTCTGATGAAAAGTCAGAACCTGAGAGCAAAGAAAGCATCCAGAGAATAATTAATCAGGTATATTCTAGTCTTTCCAAAGCTAAATTGATCAAGCATCTTAATAAGACCTTACTTAAACTCTCTAATAGTCAGCATAAGTATAAAAAGCTTAAAGCAGACTATGAGAATTTAAGTAAGCAAGCAAATCACTCTGAAGGTCTTAAACAAAAAGATTTTATCAAAACCAAAGACCCTAAGAATGATTTTGCTATTTGTTACAAACCCCTTGAGCACTCTCTAGTTCTCAAAGAGTACTGTAACATAAATGCTGATCAAAATAAAATTGTTTCCATGCTTTGCAACCTTAATACCAACAATACTAATGGGATTGGATACTCTAGTAGTGAAATACTAGAGGAACCAAGCTCATCAGTTATTGATGGAAGCTTCTCTCTTCCAAATCTTTACACTACATTTGTATCTGATAGTTCTCAGATGAAACAAATGAAGGATGAAGATTTGGCAACTAACAATCTAGGACCCTCAAGCAAGTGGGTACCAAGAGACAAAATTGTTTACTTGATTGCAGGTGAAACTAAGACTCTGAACCTTCCAATCACATGGATGCATGTGACTGTGAATGGAAGAAGAGCAATTGTGCATAGAAGGCACATTCTTGAAGAGTCAGATGGAGAAGAAGATGAAGAAGAGTACATAAGGAGCAGAAGGGAGTATGAAGATATGGAAGCTTGTTTTGAAGATGATAACAACTCAGTGTGGTGGAGTGATTGCTCTGGCTATGACTCTGACTACACCTAATCAAGAAAGCTTCAATGCAAGGTAAGTATGCTTAACTCCTGAATGACATATTCAGAGAAATAACTCTCAAATGTTGAAAATGTCTTCTTAGGATACACAATGTTCAGTACTGAAAACCCTGAAAAATCCTGTCTGAACATATTTTTTGTGTCCTGAAAGACTTGTTTCTTCAGCCTCTGAAGTTCTTCAGGTTTCAGCATCTGAAGAATCTCAGACTCTGAGAAACGTTTCAACCTCTGATGGTTAAGCCTCTGAATACAAAATGAATTGGAAACGTTTAAGTAGTTTTACTAAAACGTTTTGGCGCTAAAGAGACAACACATACACACAATTTGATTGGTTTAAAACAGTTTATGATTAGTTCTTTTCTTTTTAATTTATTTGTATGACTTAATCTGTCTTCAATCAAAATCACTAAATCAATTGCACACACTTCATCTTCACAACCTACACTTTCGATTGTCTCAAACCTAAAGTAAAACCCTTTTTCTTCAAAATTTTAGCAAAACCCTAACTGTAGAAATGACAGCATCCACATCGTCTTCAGATTATCTATTTGTGTTTCCAAAGAACTTTCCCATCAATACTATTACTTGCGAAGAATTGTTCTCCACAGATTTGTCTCTAAAGATGGAGGGAAAATCTCTAAATCTGGTTATGGAACAACCAGTGGACTTTGACAGTTTGGAGAAGAATCATTTTGGTGTCTTAAAGTACTTTATTGAAAGTGATGGGAGCTTTAAATACATGGAGTTGCTAAATGGCCCCATCTGTAACACCCTCCTTATATCTACCCATAATTTCGACCAAATAAATAAATAAAACGCAAGTAGACACAAGAGGAGCGTTACATGTGAAAATCATCATTTAACCATAGCATAAAAACCAAACATATATCATGCTTCACATACATTGCAGCGGAAAATAACAATGATACTTCATCATACAAGTCATGATTCAAATAGTAAAACCATAGGTAAGTCAACAACCATATAAATCACCTACTTATATTTCATCGTCACATAAACAAGAAATAAAGTAATTGGCATTAAGCCTTACACCATCATACAAAGATAAGGTCTAACAATGGCACTAGGCTAAACCCAAAAACAAATGAAACCCCCAACATAGTGTTACAATCTTTCAGAGCAACTGGACACGGTACTACGCTAGTAGTAAGACACATAACCTCACCCCAAAAACTTAGCAACGATGCCGGGTACTCCTCCTAAGCAAGCAAAGCAAATCCTCACGCCTGAGAATCTGAATCGCCCAACGATCCATTATAAAAGAAGTAGAGAGTTAGCACATATAATCGGCATTGAGATAAATGAAAGTAAATAACTAACATTAAATCCAATTCAACACACATAAGGCAATCATATACATATTCATTCCCTTATTCACATACTAACACGCATACAATACCCATTCATCAACATCAATAAAACACACACATATAATCAACTTATATGTAACCATCAACAGAATAATGCACAATTAGTGAGAACACCATTATTCAAGTATCACGTCATTATCACATCAACACAAATTGGATACACCTTCCTAATGCATCTAATGTCACCTTCATGTATGTCCTAGACATTTCTATATGTGGTACCATTCGCCATCAATATAGGATACAAGAATCCTCTTCACCATCCATTTTCACCATCCATTGACACGACATATGCATGAATGAAGTGTCATCATCAACATGTAAATAATACATATAAAACATCACCAACATTGCATGTAAAGTTACATGACTTCACCAATTCACCATCTATTGTTTGCACATATAAGTGTATTCAACAAGTACATGAAAAGCATCGTCATCCATCTTATCATATCATATATATTTAAACGCATGCACATAACCATCCACAATTAAGAATCAAGTAAACCTGACTACTTCGCCAGCTTTCGCTAGCTCTCGCCATAGCGAGGCAAGTCAGAGGCTACTCGCTATCCCTCGCTAGTTCTCGCCGTAGCGAAGCAAGTCAGAGAGCACTGGGCTGGCTGGCGAGCACTGGCGAGCTCTGGCGAGTTCCCTCGCTAGCTCTCGCTAGTTCTGGCCTGGCGACACAAGCCCAGAAACGCTGCTCTGTTTTGCGACCATTCGGATTCCACTCTCAAAATCATCCGAAAACGTGTTCCAGTTTAAAAAAGGTATTTTCTTTGGATCATAAACATGTTATCATACATGGAAGTACAAGTTTCATAACATTAAACCATTAAAATCATCATCAATTGAGATTTATCATATTTTTCATCAAAAGCTCATGAATATGCAATTTCAAACCAATAACTCTAGATTTTCGAAATTGAAATCATCCACATATATTTCTAGCATTAAGATACATGAATAACGCTAAATCAACAAGAAAGATAACATTTTGATTCATACAAGTTCATAAAAATGTCAACTTTAGACATAGCAAAGGGTGAGAGGGTTTGGGCAAAGAGAACATGGTTTCTCCCCCCTCTTTATCACCCACAATCATATAATATTACTCTCTTACCTCTAATTCTTCAAGAATTAGCTCCCCAAATCTTCCCCTCTTAGCTCCTTCTTCTATGTTCTTCCTCTTCTTCTCTAGCTTTCTCTCTCTCTATTTCTTCACAAACTTGTGACAAATGATTTCTCTCTCTTAAGTTTTCAAAACTTATACCTAGGTTAAAACCCTTTCAATTTACCAAATTACCCCTCCTCATAAGCCCACTCAAATCCTCTATTCACACCTCCTAAAAACACTACTATTCTATTCACACCACTACACTAAAAGCCACATAATTAAATAAATTACACAACATGGAATTTAAATAAATAAATTAAATCAAACAATTAATTAAATAAAAACGTGATGTTACAATCTACCCCCCTTAAAGAATTTTCGCCCTCGAAAATTTACCTGAAAACAAATCGGGATACGAACCCTTCATCTTGCTCTCCAACTCCCAAGTTGCATTTTCTCCCGCGGGGCCTCCCCAAACAACTTTCACCGATGCGATCTCTTTATTCCTTAGTTTCTTCACTTCTCTTCCCTCAATCCTTAACGGAATAGTTTCAACAGTCAAATTATCCTTCACTTGGATATCATCCGATTCAATTACATGAGATGGATCCGAAACATATTTCCTTAATTGTGACACATGGAATACATCATGTAAATTAGATAGTGTTATCGGCAAAGCAATCCGATAAGCTACCTTTCCAATCCTCTCCGAGATCTGATACGGTCCAATGAACTTCGACGTCAACTTCTTAGACTTCAATGCCCTCCCCACACCGGCAGTAGAAGTCACTCTTAAGAACACATGATCTCCCTCTTGGAATTCCACATCCTTTCTCTTCTTATCATGGTAACTTTTCTGCCGACTCTGAGATGCTTTCATCTTCTCTCGAATCATTCTAATCTTCTCCGTAGTCTCTTGCACAATATCGGGACCCAAAACTACAGTTTCACCGGATTCGTACCAACAAAGGGGCGTACGACATCTCCTCCCATACAAAGCTTCAAAAGGAGCCATTCCAATACTTGAATGAAAACTATTATTGTAAGTAAACTCGATCAAAGGTAAGCATGAATCCCAACTTTCTCCTTGTTCCAAAACACATGCTCTCAACAAATCTTCTAAAGATTGAATCGTCCTTTCGGATTGCCCATCCGTCTGAGGGTGATAAGCAGAACTCAACCTCAACTTAGTTCCCAACGCTTCTTGCAAGCTCTCCCAAAATCTAGAAGTGAACTTTGGGTCTCTATCCGACACAATACTAGATGGAATACCATGTAATCTTATAATCTGCTCAACATAAATCTCTGCCAACTTAGGTACCAACGTTCCAATCTTGATAGCAATAAAATGAGCCGACTTCGTCAAACGATCTACTACGACCCAAATCACTTCGTTCCCTTTTGCTTTCCTTGGTAACCCTCCAACAAAATCCATGGCAATACTGTCCCATTTCCATTCCGGTATGAACAACGGTTGCAACAAACCAGATGGTTTCTGATGTTCAATCTTCGATTTCTGACAAATCAAACAAGCATACACATATTCCGCGATTTCCTTATACATTCTAGGCCACCAAAATAACTTCTTCAAGTCTTGATACATCTTAACCAATCCAGGATGAATACTTAATCCACTTTTATGACCTTCATCAAAAATCATTTTCTTTAACTCAGGTACATCGGGTACACAAACTCTTCCTCGGAATCTCACTACTCCATTCTCATCCATTTTGAAATCATTCTCTTGTCCTTCGATTACTAGTGCCACTCTCTTCATCAACTTCTCATCCTCTTTTTGACATTCTCTAATCTTCTCAAGAAAAGGGTTGGTCAACTTCAACATTCCCAACTTCACACTATTGGAGGTGACTTCACATACCAAACTCAAGTCTCTAAATTCTTCAATCAACTCCGACTCCTTCGCCATAAGCGATGACATGTGCAATGACTTCCGACTCAAAGCATCTGCCACTACATTAGCTTTTCTAGGATGATAACTCAACTCAAAATCATAGTCGTTCAAGAATTCCAACCATCTTCGTTGTCTCATATTCAATTCTTTCTGATCAAACAAATACTTCAAACTCTTGTGATCACTAAATACTTCAAATCTTGACCCATACAAGTAGTGCCTCCATACCTTCAAAGTAAATACTACAACCGCTAATTCCAAATCATGGGTGGGGTAGTTCTTCTCATGAACCTTCAACTGACGAGATGCATAAGCTACAACTTTTCCTTTTTGCATGAGCACACCACCAAGTCCCAACTTTGATGCGTCACAATACACCACAAACGATTCCTTGGCATCCGGTAAAATCAACACAGGTGCGGTAGTCAATTTCTCTTTAAGCTCTTGAAAACTTTTCTCGCACTTCTCATCCCAAACAAACGCTTGATCCTTCCGAGTCAACAAAGTCAATGGTAACGCCATTTTCGAAAATCCTTCAATGAACCTTCTGTAGTAACCAGCTAATCCAAGAAAACTTCTTATCTCTAAAACAGACTCAGGTGTTCCCCATTTCATTACAGCATCAACCTTTGCAGGATCCACCGCTATACCTCCACTAGAAATTACATGACCAAGAAAACTCACTTCTTCCAACCAAAATTCACACTTAGACAACTTGGCATACAACCTATTTTCCTTCAAAACTTGCAATACAATTCTCAAATGTTCTTTGTGCTCTTCTTCCGTTTTAGAATAAACTAAAATATCATCAATAAACACTACTACAAACTTATCCAAAAACGAATGAAAGATCTTATTCATGTATTCCATGAAAACACCAGGGGCATTCGTAACTCCAAAAGGCATCACTGTATACTCATAATGACCATACCTTGTTCTGAAAGCAGTCTTAGGGACATCCTCCGTCTTCACTCTTATCTGATGGTATCCGGACCTCAAATCAATCTTGCTAAACACACAAGCTCCAACTAGTTGATCCATCAAATCATCTATCCTCGGAAGTGGATACTTATTCTTGATTGTTGCCTTATTCAGCTGACGATAATCAATGCACAACCTCATACTCCCTTCTTTCTTCTTAACCAACAACACCGGTGCACCCCAAGGTGACACACTTGGACGTATGAATTTCTTTTCCAATAACTCTTCAAGTTGCTTCTTCAATTCGTTCAATTCCGATGCCGACATGCGATACGGTGCCATTGATATCGGGCTAGTACCAGGTACTAAATCGATACCAAACTCAACTTCTCTTTCGGGTGGTAAATCAGATATATCCTCCGGAAATACATCCGAAAATTCACTAACAACTGGTAACTCTTCCAACTTAATTCTACCTTCAAGCTTCAATGATCCAAACACCATGAACAACTCTCCGTGATCATTCAAAGATTCCTTCACCTCTTCTCCATTCATCAAGGACAAACTTCTTTCTGACTTCGGGAAAATCACAGTCTTCTCACAACAGTTAATATGAACTTGGTTAAAGACTAACCAGTTCATCCCAAAGATAACATCAATACCACTAAGTGGAATACATACCAAATCCATACCAAAATGTCTACCAAACACAGAGACAGGACAATTACGACACACAAGACGGGTAATAACCGAACCACTAGCAGGAGTCTCAATATTCATACAACCAGACATTTCATAAACAGGAATATTCAAACGCTTCATACAATCCCTAGAAATAAAAGAATGTGTAGCTCCGGTATCAATAATCGCAATTAAAGGAGTGTCATGAATGAAACACGTACCTCTAATAAGATTATCAACTTGATCAGCTCCTTCTCCATTCAAAGCAAACACTTTCCCGGTAACCTTCTTCGGCTTCTTACATTCCGGACTCTTGTGACCTTCTTCACCACAGTTATAGCAAGTAGGAGTAGTTGCCTTGCACTCTCTAGACTTATGTCCTTCCTTCCCACAATTATAACACACCTCCTTCTCCTTCTTACACTCAAAAGAACGGTGTCCAATCTTGCCACACCTATAGCACTTGTCATTATCCATCTTCTCTTTTCCTTTTCCACTTCTAGCACTTCCTCTACCCTTAACTTCATAAGGTTTGGCACGGTCTTGACTCTTTCCTCTAACCGCTTTGAAGTAGTTACTCTTGGCTTTCCCATCTTCATCACAAATTCTAGCCTTTGCCACCAAAGTAGTGAAGTTCCTAATCTCCGCAAATCCAATGATATGCTTGATGTCGGGGCGTAGACCACTCTCAAACTTAACACATTTGTCGTTCTCCGCCTCCGGGGTATTGTAGTGAGGACTAAAAGCACACAAGGACTCAAACTTAGCCGCATACTCCGCTACCGACATGTCCCCTTGTTCTAACTTCATGAACTCTACTACCTTCTTATTCTTCACATCCGCCGGAAAATACTTGTTAAAGAATTCCCTCTTGAACATTTCCCAAGTGATGACAACACCTCCATTACCTATCCTCAACTTAGCATTCTTCCACCATTGGTTTGCTTCTTCCCTAAGCATATAGGTTCCCAATGCGAGCTTGTTCTCATTAGCACACTCCATGGCCTCAAAGATAATCTCAACTTCTTCAACCCATTTAACCGCTCCATCCGGGTTAAAACCTCCAACAAAGAAAGATGGCTTGTGCTTCAAGAACCTATCCAAGCGCTTCTCTCCATCCCTAGCTGGATCATCACCACTTGCCATAACATGAGTCAAGGTAGCAAGTGATTCCGCGATTTGAGCATTAGCACGTGCCGACGTCATGGTCCTGAACAACCAATTCCAATCAACAAACAAACGTTACAACAAAAGTACAAACAGTGCACCCTACACATGTTGTACAACGGGTTACTAAGCCTAATTGATTCCAATGAATCGACCTTGCTCTGATACCAATTGCAACACCCTCCTTATATCTACCCATAATTTCGACCAAATTAATAAATAAAACGCAAGTAGACACAAGAGGAGCGTTACATGTGAAAATCATCATTTAACCATAGCATAAAAACCAAAAATATATCATGCTTCACATACATTGCAGCGGAAAATAACAATGATACTTCATCATACAAGTCATGATTCAAATAGTAAAACCATAGGTAAGTCAACAACCATATAAATCACCTACTTATATTTCATCGTCACATAAACAAGAAATAAAGTAATTGGCATTAAGCCTTACACCATCATACAAAGATAAGGTCTAACAATGGCACTAGGCTAAACCAAAAAACAAATGAAACCCCCAACATAGTGTTACAATCTTTCAGAGCAACTGGACACGGTACTACGCTAGTAGTAAGACACATAACCTCACCCCAAAAACTTAGCAACGATGCCGGGTACTCCTCCTAAGCAAGCGAAGCAAATCCTCACGCCTGAGAATCTGAATCGCCCAACGATCCATTATAAAAGAAGTAGAGAGTTAGCACATATAATCGGTATTGAGATAAATGAAAGTAAATAACTAACATTAAATCCAATTCAACACACATAAGGCAATCATATACATATTCATTCCCTTATTCACATACTAACACCCATACAATACCCATTCATCAACATCAATAAAACACACACATATAATCAACTTATATGTAACCATCAACAGAATAATGCACAATTAGTGAGAACACCATTATTCAAGTATCACGTCATTATCACATCAACACAAATTGGATACACCTTCCTAATGCATCTAATGTCACCTTCATGTATGTCCTAGACATTTCTATATGTGGTACCATTCGCCATCAATATAGGATACAAGAATCCTCTTCACCATCCATTTTCACCATCCATTGACACGACATATGCATGAATGAAGTGTCATCATCAACATGTAAATAATACATATAAAACATCACCAACATTGCATGTAAAGTTACATGACTTCACCAATTCACCATCCATTGTTTGCACATATAAGTGTATTCAACAAGTACATGAAAAGCATCGTCATCCATCTTATCATATCATATATATTTAAACGCATGCACATAACCATCCACAATTAAGAATCAAGTAAACCTGACTACTTCGCCAGCTTTCGCTAGCTCTCGCCATAGCGAGGCAAGTCAGAGGCTACTCGCTATCCCTCGCTAGTTCTCGCCGTAGCGAAGCAAGTCAGAGAGCACTGGGCTGGCTGGCGAGCACTGGCGAGCTCTGGCGAGTTCCCTCGCTAGCTCTCGCTAGTTCTGGCCTGGCGACACAAGCCCAGAAACGCTGCTCTGTTTTGCGACCATTCGGATTCCACTCTCAAAATCATCCGAAAACGTGTTCCAGTTTAAAAAAGGTATTTTCTTTGGATCATAAACATGTTATCATACATGGAAGTACAAGTTTCATAACATTAAACCATTAAAATCATCATCAATTGAGATTTATCATATTTTTCATCAAAAGCTCATGAATATGCAATTTCAAACCAATAACTCTAGATTTTCGAAATTGAAATCATCCACATATATTTCTAGCATTAAGATACATGAATAACGCTAAATCAACAAGAAAGATAACATTTTGATTCATACAAGTTCATAAAAATGTCAACTTTAGACATAGCAAAGGGTGAGAGGGTTTGGGCAAAGAGAACATGGTTTCTCCCCCCTCTTTATCACCCACAATCATATAATACTACTCTCTTACCTCTAATTCTTCAAGAATTAGCTCCCCAAATCTTCCCCTCTTAGCTCCTTCTTCTATGTTCTTCCTCTTCTTCTCTAGCTTTCTCTCTCTCTATTTCTTCACAAACTTGTGACAAATGATTTCTCTCTCTTAAGTTTTCAAAACTTATACCTAGGTTAAAACCCTTTCAATTTACCAAATTACCCCTCCTCATAAGCCCACTCAAATCCTCTATTCACACCTCCTAAAAACACTACTATTCTATTCACACCACTACACTAAAAGCCACATAATTAAATAAATCACACAACATGGAATTTAAATAAATAAATTAAATCAAACAATTAATTAAATAAAAACGTGATGTTACACCATCTATCCATCACTAGTAAAGGATTTCTGGATCAGAAGTAAGGTGAAGACGATTGAAGACTACAGAAGGGAGCTGGATGAAAAGAAGAAAGAGAAGTTAGAGAATAAAGACAAGACTCCTCAAGAATTGGGAATTAGGATAGTTGAAGAAACTGAAGTACATTCGGTGGTTTGTGGTTTCGAAGTCATTCTTACTGCTTCAAATTTGGCTAAGGTATTATCTATTCCAAATGAAGGTATCTATCGTACCTTTAGCCAAAGTGAAGCAAAGAACTCAGAATTTCTGGTAAACATGACCAAGCTGTGCTTCACAAAAGGAAAGAGTTGTGAAAGCAATAAGGTGGGTGATCTGAAGCCTATTCAAAGAGTATTAGCCAAAATTGTTCTACGATCAATATTTCCAAGGAGTGGAAGTGCTGATCAACTTTCTTGGGATCATAGACACTTTGTCTATTTTCTCACAAGAAAATTCAATTTGAACTGGGCACAATACATCTTCAATCACCTCTGCAAGGCTATAAGTGCTACTCAGAAGCAGTCTAAGCCAAATGTTCATATCATCTATCCTAGGATCCTGAGTGAGATATTTTATCAGTGTGGAGTGATAGATGCAATTAAAGCTGCTGGTCATGACAATCTGATTAGGGAAATCAGAGCATCTACAATCTCTGCTCACACTCTCTCTAACATGGGCTTATTAGCAGGAAAAGAAATACAGTCCTCTGATCCATTTGAACCTCTACCTCATTCACAAGAATCAATGGTAAAGAGATTTGAGATTGACATACCTTATGTCTCAAATGGTATTGTCAATCAATATATACAACTGCTAGAAAGTCAAGGTGGAGGGTTTGAGATTGAAGATGAAGAGCTGAAGAAGAAAAGGAAGAGGCTTGTAAAGATAAAAGTGGAGAAGAATGAAGCTGAAAGGGTAGAAAGCAAAGGGAAAACCAAGTCCAAGGCTGAAAGATCAAATGTGATAGCAGTAGATGATGAAAGTGAGGATGATGATGAACCATTAAGTGTCAGAATGAAGAAACTCACAGAGGAGCCAAGAAAGAAAACTACTGAAGACTCAATCAAGGACAACTCAGGAAATGCATCAATGTCTACACCTGCTACTGTCAACACTCAAGAAACTCAATCAACACCATCATCAACCCAATCAAAAACAAACAAAAATTCTGCTCAGAACTCACTCATCCATTCACCCTCTGAGCAGACTCAGAACATCTCTATCCAAACATGTCCTGAAGACAATCTCACGATAAAACAAATTATGTCAGGACATGATCATTCATATCTTCTCACATCAAAAATAACCCACACTGAACCACAGCTCACATTTGAATCTATCCAACCACGACCTGAACAACAAAGTACTGAGGAAATTGAACCTCATTCTGAAGACATCCAACAGTCACCATCATCAAACTACATTGATGATATGGTCCAAGAGCTTCATATAGATGATTTTCATTTAAAAGCTCTTGATCAACAACATCAACAATCTCAATCATCACCTCAACACACCTCTTCACCCTCAAATTCTAAACCTCATACAACCAACTCAACTAACCCTGAAATCTTGAGTGAATGCAATAGCTTGATTAGACAGATACATGGTCTTCCTGAGTTAAGATCTTCTGACATATCGTCGTCTGAATCTGTTGCAAAATTGATAAGCTTGGCAGAGGATTTGGTAAAGAAGCTACATAGTCTTCAAGGAGCTGATGTTGAAGAACTAAGGAGGTGTGAAAAGAGGAAGGATAAGGTAGTTGAAGAGGTCATTCAGAATAAGAAGGACGCAGAAAGGAATCACCCTGACTCCTTTACTGAAAGAAACAACAATCTGGATGTATCTGCTCAAAGAGATTCAAGGAGTGATCAAGAGTGTATGAGAAATACAGTGTATGAAGCTGAACTTAAAGAAATCAGAACTGAGATGAGCAAGTCTAAAAGGGTGTTGGAGAAAGTCGATGGAAAACAAACATAAATCTTAAAAACATTAACCTCTCTCTTTAACAAATTACCAGAAAACCAATAAATGCTTAAGTGTTTATATGCTGATTAAATGTTTTGATTAGATACAGTATTAGGTTCAACTTGTGTAAATATTAAGTTGTTTCTTAATTATCTGACTGATTATGTGTTCTTAATTGATTCTGTTTAGTATTACTTTATTCTAGAATTTTTTTTTAAAAAAACAAATCAATTCTTGAAAAATCATTACACCAAACTACTGAGCTATTAACTGTCAAACTTAATTTTCAATAAATACAATATGAGATACTCTTAAAAGCTTAAATTACATATCAAGAGAAGAAATATTTGTAAGAAATCAAAATTACATAACAAGTCAAAGTAATGAATTTTATCTCATTAAGAACTAAAGTTGTCGACTACATATCTATCTCCTAAAGACTACTTCTGGAAGCCTCCAGGGGATGACCTTGGAGAAGGGACTGATATTCTTGAAGAAACCATGCATAAGTTTGGTTTCCTTCAGGAATGTCAGTTTGCCCTTCTTAGGCTATGGACTTCAGTTTGATTTTCTTTAGGAAGATATGTCTTCAGAACTTAAAACAGTCAGAGTCCAAAGATTTCTCTTCAGACTCTGAACTGAGTTCTTCTGGAAAGGACACTGGCTTTGTTTCCTTTGGTTTCTTCTTATGTTTTCTCCTATCTTGACTGGCTCTCAGTGAAACTACTTTCTTCTTCTCTGAGCGTTTCATTTTTTCTCTCAAGAGATCTATCAATAACCTATGATTATTCTGTGTGAGTAAAATGACTAGGTATCTATCTCCTTTTATAAGCAAAATTCAATGGCCGAATATTAAATGTGTTCAACCACTTCTGATTTGACGGCATTGAAAGTTGAATTTCTATTAATTGCTTATATTACCTTTTTGATAATGACAAAAGGGGGAGAAAGAATATTGGTAAATCAATTGTTGGAAGAAGCGAAATTACTTGGCTTTTTAGGGCCTTGTAGTGCTTCAGAGAGAGAACGTAGGAGAGTGGTCAAAATAGTAGCATGAGGTACATGCTTTGTTATGACAATCTGATCTTTGAGGATTTCAAAATATTGTACTAAAGAGCTCTGAACTGTTTTCAAATTTTTGTTCAGACTCTGAGCTATTTTCTTTGAAAAGATTTTTTAAAAGCTCTGAACTGTTTGAAAATATTTTGAACTCTGAAGCTGTTAATGATAATCATCAGAACCGTGTGTGTATGTAGAAGTCTTTAAGCGCCTCTGGTTCTATTTTGTCATTCAATTTAAATATTGCTTCAATTTAAATACTGCTTCATCTTGCATCTGCATTAAGGGCTTAATTTTCAAGGAGAATGCATTTATTAATTGAAGTTTATTATTCATAGTTAGTTCTTGAGTAAGGGTGCAACTTTACTCAAAGATTATCACACTATGGACTGAAGAAGCTTGCAAACCTTGTTCTTTACATAGTGAAATATGAATAATTTAAGTCATATAATAAAATATTTCTGAAACTGATTAAAATTAACTATGGATACAAAATAGGGGGAGCTTACAAACCTAACCCTATGGGTTATCAGACTTAGGGGGAGCTTGCAAAACTCAGAAGCCTAATGTCAACATAGCTGATTTTTATCAACAACAATTGTATTTAATACTTGTGTTTGTCATCATCAAAAAGGGGGAGATTGTTGGAACAAAATATGTGTTTATACACACCCTTAAGTTTTGATGATAACAAAGTATTAAATGGACAATTGATGGAACTAATGTTTAAATTAAGTGCAGGAGAATTCAGCGTTTAATCAAGAGCACACTTAATTTAAACTCTGATGAAACCAATGGAAGTCTGAATATTTAAGACTCTGAAAGAGTTCAGATGCTACAACGTGGTCAGAAGCTATACAAAGTTCAGAAGCTCAAAGTAGATCAGAACGTCTGAAAGCTGTTCAGGGACTCAGAGTAGTTCAGAAGCTCAAGGATGTTCAGAGGCCTACAAGAGTTCAGAAGCTGTCTGATAGTCATAAGTCATTCAGAGGACGAAGGCGTTCAGAATCTGAATTACTAAAGACTATCAGAGGCTAAACATTCAAAGACCAATCAGACTCCAAGTTATCAAAGGTTCATCAGAAGCAAAGGGAATTCCCAGTCATCAGAGGGCTACTTCAACTACAACTTATCAAGCCTGATGACTTGTTCTAAGGTCAACTAAAATGCAACGATCACAAAGGATGTGATCTCTCTCTCTAGGAGCTAGTTGTACCTTATAACTGTACCATTGGACAAACAGCAAAGGTGAAGCTTCTCTGCATAGGAAGACGTGGCTTTACTCAACGGATCTTCATGTCTACAGCTGTCCAAGTTGCAACGGGAATTTCTCCAACGTCTCAATGTCTTTCTCAACTCATATAAATATGCCAAAGAAAGAATTGAAGACTAGCGCTCAACATTAGAAAAATCTCTCAAGAAAGTGAGCATTTGAATTGTAATAGATAATATCTCTCAAATGAAGTGAGCATAGAAACTAGCTTAGAGCCTCTGAAGTTATTATGTTTTGTAATAAGTTTTAAGCTCTTAAGTTAGTAGTAAGTCTTCTGCTTAGTGTAGAAGCAAGTAAGTCTTCTGCTTAGTGTAGAAGCAAGAAAGTCTTCTGCTTAGTGTAGAAGCATGTAAGTCTCAGTCTTAGTGATTAGAGCAGTGAAGTCTTAAGCCTGAGTGCTTGAACAAGGAAGTCTCTGATCTTGTGTGATAAGAGTAAGGAAGTCTCTCTGTCTTGTGTGACTTAGAGCAGGAAGTCTCAAGCTTGTGTGCTTGAGCAAGGAAGTCTTAAGCTTGTGTGATTAAGCAAGGAAGTCTCTATAAGTCTTGTGTGACTATGAGCAGGAAGTCTTGAGCTTGTGTGCTTGAGCAACTATTGTAATCCGTGTGATTATAGTGGAACTCTCTTGGAAACAAGGGGACTGAAATACTCTCAATTTATGAGGGGAACCAGTATAAATTGTTGTGTGTTCTTCTCTCACACTCTCTCATTTACTCCTTCATCATTTATAACGCCATAAGTTAATTGTGTGAATAATCCGCTGTGCTTTAAAGACTCTGAAAAGATTTAAACATCTTGGAAAGTTTTTAAATATCCAAAACACAATTCAACCCCCCTTCTTGTGTTTTCTCCACGCACCTTTAAAAAACTCAAATGAAACCTAAAATTATGTGTAAATCACTTATTAAATTGAAAAAGAAATAAAAAACAATCAAGAAAGGTGATTCCGGATCAAAATTAATCCTAAATCACCCATTTCTAATTGATGAACCTAGAAAAAGAAAAATTAGGTTTCTAAGAGTGTGGCCGCTATGTAACGACAAGTTATTTATAAATTTATATTATTAACTAAGAAGTTGATAATAGTTAAATTTATTAACAATTGATATTATTATTATATTTACCTTCTCTTCAGAATAATGATAAAAGCTATAGAAAATTATATTAACCTTTAGAAATAAATTGTCCAACCTTAACATGATCAAAGTTGGTAATACAAATGGAAATTGTGTAAAAATCGAACAAAATATGTATTGAAGAATTACATAACTTGGCTTTTAATTAATCCAAATAAATGTGAACTAAAAGGATGCTTGCATCAAAGAAAGTCATGTGTAATTAAAATCTATTGTTATGCAAATGAAAGGTCACGTGAAAAAGAACTTTGAGTAAACTTTTCAATTTTTATAATAAAACTCATTTAAAAGGTCACATGAGGCTTTTTAATGCATTAGTGTTTTTTTTTTAAAATTTAATTTAATAAATTAAAAGAGATAAATATTAATATTTTAATAAAGATTAGGAACATTTTTTAGAGTGCCACATCATCAAAAAATACTTGCCTATAAGTTATTCAAGCTTCCTTTTATAAGTAAAAGATCCTTTTTGTTTTTAGTGATACTGAATTTGTATTTGAATCTGATTTACTTCGATTATTGAAATGAATGAATATCGTTGTTTTTGAGTCCAAGAAAGTTGTAATTTATTTTTACCCTGACAAACTCTTTGATAGATATTTAACTAATTAATAAATTGAACACTTTCATTTTTGAACTCACTCATTTATTTGAATGAGTCGTTAAAAAAATGCATGATATTTTATCAACTATTTTCTAAAATATGATTTAAAAAATGGGATGTTACACATTCACTTTCCAGCACTATTATTCACCGTAGTGCCGCCCCTCCCTGTTGTGTCTTATCCTTCCCGTCGCGCATCCCTCAGTCCCCTCGCCATCTTTTTCAGTTCTTCAAAGTTTCCATTTTTTTTTTCTTTTCATTTTTCCTTTTTTTTTTTAAGTAATGAAGGTCTTGAAGCTACTCAAACTTCCTTTTATAAGTAAAAAATATAAGTGATATTTTTGAGTTTGTCTCCGATGTTACAATGATAGCAAAAATCATTGCAGGTAAAACTTGCAAACTAGATTGATGATACATGATACATATAATAATTAAAAACCAAATCAGAACTGGACCGGTCGTCGAATCGGCGAGTTTACTGATTTAAGGGCAATTGGTCGGACCGGGGTTCAATCGAGTCAGACCGTTTTTTAATTAAATATATATTTTATTTAAGCAAATATGTTAAGTTGTTCATAATGCAAACATTTATTTTTTTAAAGAACGGATGAAAATGAAATATGGCAACTCTAAATTAATCTATTTGTACCAAAAAATTCATCAATCCATTAAATAAATATAGGCTTATGTTATAAGCCCAATCCATCAATTAATTAGTAAGCCCTAATTTATAGCAACTTAAATTCTTTATGAGATAGATACAACATAGTTATGATTGGCCGCTGCCACTTCTTCGAAATCAACGGAGTGGCCGCTGGCATGGGACCATGGTCCGTCAACATGATGCTCTCGTGTGTTAAGCAGCGACATAGCGACTTCCGTTTCACCATTAACTTTTTAAAGTTATTTATTTAATTTTTGCGTTTTATTAATTATTATTTTTTCAGTTTATATTTATACCGTTGATTTAATCCAGTGGCTGAATATGGAGCAACAAAGAACACTGCAGAGACTTTGACTGTTGAGGATTACTGTATCAATCTTATCCAACACTGAGTTGCAGTTGCAATAAGCATAAAACTGAATCACTACCACAGTTGCAACATTTCATTCTTCCCTCTCAACAGTCGCAAATGTCAATTTCGGTGTTAAGTCACGCTGCTGCTGCTGCTATTACTCTTTCTCCTTCCAACAATTTCAACAATCGTCGACGGTTTTACCCTCAACCTAATTCCAATTCCCAATTACATCACAATCTTGTTGTTAATGTGAATGATGCTGATTCTTCATTCAATCGAATGCTCGATATCAACCCTACCCCATCATCCGTGTTCGAAGTCGGTAAGATGTTAGGTTCCCTTGTTAGAAACAAGCAGTTTCACACTGCTATTTCACTCTCTCATCAAATGGAACTTAAAGGAATTCAACCTAACCTTGTTACTTTGAACATCTTGCTCAATTGTTTCTGCCGCCTTAGTAAACTTAATTTTGCATTTTCTGTATTGGGAAAAATTCTCAAGCTAGGTTATCAGCCTGATACGATAACAATGACTCCACTTATGAAATGCATGTGTCTTGGTGGTCAGGTTAAGAAAGCATTGGATTTTCATGACGACATTATATCAAAGGGATTTCAGCTTGATCAAATTAGTTATGGAATCTTGATTGATGGTTTATGTAAAAAAGGAGAAACAACAGCTGCCCTTCAGTTGCTTAGAAGGATTGAATCGTTAATGGTTGAACCAGATGTGGTAATGTACAACACAGTCATTCATAGTCTTTGCAAGGATAAACTCGTGAGTGATGCTTTTCTTTTATATTCTGAAATGATTGTCAAGAAAATTTATCCTGATGTTGTCACTTACACTAATTTAATATATGGCCTTTGTATTGTGGGTCAATTGAAAGAAGCTGTTGAATTGTTAAATGCAATGTTGTTGAAAAACATCAGCCCGGATGTTTTTACTTTTAATACATTGATTGATGGTTTATCTAAGGAAGGAGAGTTGAGAAAAGCAAAAAATGTCTTAGCTGTTATGATAAAACAAGGTGTGAAACCAGATGTTGTTACGTATAATTCTTTAATAGATGTGTATTTGTTGGTTAATAAAGTGAACATGGCCAAATATGTATTCAACACTCTTACTCAAAGGGGAGTGATTCCTGATGTTAATAGCTACAATGTCATGATTAATGGATTATGCAAGAATAAAATGGTGGATGAAGCCATGAATCTCTTCAAAGAAATGCATTTAAAAAACATTTCCCCTGATACTGTAACATACAATTCACTTATTGATGGACTTTGCAAATCGGGGAGAATCTCTGATGCTTGGGATCTTGTTGATGAGATGCATGATAGAGGCCAACCTCCGAATGTGATCACTTACAATTCTATATTGGATTCTTTGTGCAAAAACTATCAGGTTGACAAGGCAATTGAATTATTAGCGAAGATCAAAGACCAAGGAATTCGGGTAGATTCTTATACATGCACTATATTTGTCGATGGACTATGCAAAAATGGAAGACTTAAGGATGCACTAGAGGTTTATCGGGATATTTTGATTAAAGGCTACCATTTTAATGAGACAATGTCTAATGCTATGATTAATGGGCTTTGTAAAGAGAGCTTGTTTGATGAAGCATTGTCCTTGATGTCAAAAATGGAAGATAACGGTTGCACCCCTAATGCCGTAACTTACAAAACTCTTATTTGTGCTTTGTCCAAAAATGGCATGAATGAGAAGGCGGAGGAACTTCATCGTGAAATGATTGCTAGAGGTCTTTCATATGAGTAAAACTAGGTGAGATGCTTTCAAAGTACAGTTTGTTATTTTGAATTGGAAAATGACCATCTAAATTTTCTTTCTTTTCATATTTATAAAAGATGGTTGGTGCAATTTGCTCAGTATTACATTTGTTTTAATTTTAATTAAAAGATATAATTTGGTAGTTTCATTATAATATTTGTAACAACAATTGTGTTTGACTGTTTTTATTCCTTAATAACTATCCTTAATAACAACATGAAGCAATAATGCTATAGTGGCAAGCATATGAGGTACTAGTAATGATCATTGTGTGATGTGTACTCACCAGGTAATGCTCCCTTCCTTTAAATTAATCTTGTGATGTGTAATCACCAGAGCCTTCCCATTTTTCCAACTCTGAATCATCCATAACCACAGGATATAATAATTTGCCTTAGCACCCATATCATCAACAATTTCAAGCACAAAGTAACATCTTAATGCATAATTGATTCTCCTGGCATGGTCTATATTTCCCTGCTCTATACATTTCTGATTTCATGGTTCCAATTTTTACACATTCCCCCAACAGTTGGCACAACTTACTTTTGAGTTCCTTAATGTGTCCTTCAACAATCTCTCAATGTCCTATATCTCAGAATGAGCAGTTTGCTACATCTCAAGATAATTCATTTAAGGTAACCAAGGTCTGTGTGGGGATCAGTTATTGAAGAAGTGTATAGATCACAGAGGGCCTTCTTTTTCTCCACTTTCTGCCTCTGATGGTGACGATGAATCAGAATCTTTGTTTGAACCTTATTGGAATGTAATTCTGATTGGGTATGTAGGCCGTCTTGTTGCCAGAGTAGCATTGGGAAGCACTTTCTATCCGGAGGTACTTGGATGGCTTAAAAGGGTCTTTTGAGTCGAAAACAAAAAGCCTCTCTTTCTTTTGTATTTATTGTTCTCAACTATTCTAGTTTCCTTTTGTTGTTGTGACTGCCTTTTGTAATTAACAGTGCATTAGAACCATTTTTTTGTGTTTCAATGAGGTTATCAAAAAGTATAATTGTAGTGGTGGCTAATATGAATTGTTATATATTGTCTTCTTTTTGTGCTAATTATTTTTCTACAACAATGCAGCCGTAGTATTAGATTATGCAATAAGGAATGAATTAGTATCAACAATAAATTTCATGCTTCCACAACTTCTAGTATCCAGCATAATTAAATTAGCATGAAAATCAGAGGAGATAGGAATTGCTTCTGAATGCATCACTGTTGCTTTATAATGGTATCTGGTTGTAGTTTATCTTATTAATTAGGACTATGAAACAAGTCATCATCTCTTCTTACATCCTACATCTCCAGCCTATATTACTGTTGGTTTGTAAACATTAAAAATCCATGGTCTGAATCAGTCCCCTAGGACCTGGTTCGATAGATTCACTAAAGGCAAGTAAAAATCGTGGCATTCACAACTCACAAGTATATATATATATATATATATATAGGGGTTTGCTAACTTAGACCCATCTAAAAACATGAAGGTCTAAGTTAGCAAGGTGCACCTTTTCACTTTGGACAAAAAAACCTTGATATTTAGTTATTTTACACTAGAAAATTGAAGGTTAGTTAGGTAAATTTTATTAAATATTGTGCACCCATTTGCTAACTTAGACCCACTTAATTATAAATGTATGCAACCTAAATAAACAACCTTTTTTGATTTGGTTTTAAATTCAATGATTTTAATTAATCCATGAATTTGAATATATATTGGTTTTCTTTTTGGTACATGAGTTTTCATGTTTATAACCACAAATAGCATAGACTTAAATAAATTAGAAAATATATTGTTTGCTTAAATAAAATTAGAAAATATTCCATAAAAAATTAGAAAATAAATTGTTTGTCCTTTTTTTTATTTCCTAGGTTGTTTATTTAGGTTGCAAATATTTATCATTAAGTGGGTCTAAGTTAGCAAGTGGGTGTTAAATAATTTAATGAAACTTACTAAACTATCCTTTTTTACTAGTTTTGAATAATAAATATGAATGGTTTTTTTGTCCAAAGTGAAAAGGTGCACCTTGCTAACTTAGACCTTCATGTTTTTAGGTGGGTCTAAGTTAGCAAACCCCATATATATATATATATATATATATATATATATATATAGGATTATGGTTGAAAAGATTACATGACTATTTAAGGATCACAACCTCAACCAATGAAAGTATTTTGTGATCTTGTCTGCAATAAATCAGCATCTACTATGTTTTTTGTTACAATTTTAATTAAAGCCCGCTGTGCTTGTGAGTAGGAACAGAACAATCATTGATCATAATGAAATTGGAAATTTGAAAATGAAAATATTTGACATCTTTCTATGATTTTATTTTGTCCTGAAACCATATAATATGCACTTCTACATAACATGAATGTTAAGGCTGTGTTGCATGTGTGCTGAGTCAGTCTTTGTCTCTCTTAGTGTTATCAAAGTATTTTTTTTTTGGAGGGTGGGAGGTGTGGAGGGACCTCCTTCACCGCCTGTTGTGGGGATTCGGTTCTTTAGTTTTTGAGTCTTTTATGTTGTTTATAATACTGTTGCGACTTTTTCGTTTTCCTTTGTTAATTGATCCTGGAAGCTTCTATTAAAATTATTACCTACTTAATTGAATAATTTAGATGTTTGCAATTTGCATTATTTATCTATTATATATCAATTGCTTCATTGTACTTGTTTTGATTAATGATATCCACCACCTTGTTTTGATTGACCTTAATTAACGGAACTTGTGGCTTAGGAGAGGATAAGATTTGAATGGAGTAAGACGCAACTCAGATTTAATAGATAAATAAATGCTATAATTGTTTAGCATTGCAGAGCCAGCTAACTATAGAAAGTGATGAGAATCATAATCTAACACACATATATGAGTTCTTATTTGCCTAGGTTTTCTCTCTACCGTTGTCCCATCAATTTTGACTTGCGAAGCTGCTTTTTGGATTCAGATGGGCCGATCACTTTTGATTCGAGATCGGGAGTTAGAGTCTAAGGGCATATTTATGGGTCGGGCTGATGTTTTCTTTGGTAGTCTGGAGACCGAGGAGTGTCCTTCTAAGAATGGGATTAGAAGTAGACTTCTATTAGGTAGTATTTGTTTTGGTTTTTTTCTTTGGTGTTCCGCTTATATACGGCACATTTGATTTGTAGATCCGTTGTTCCCGGCCTCTGTTCATCTTCTGCAGAAACCGGTTATTATTAATAATATATTTGCCGTTCAAAAAAAAACACACATATATGAGTTAATTAAGATCATCTCCAAACTTTCATACACCTGAAAATGGCTTTCTCTTTAGTTGGAGCTGTGATTTCACAACTGGCACCTTATGTTCGAGAGGAGTATACAACATTTAAAGATGTTAACAAACATGCTGAAAAGCTATCAAGTAATCTCACTGCTATTCATGCTGTCCTAAAAGATGCCGAGGAGAAGCAAATCACAAGTCATCCTATGAAAGATTGGCTGCAAAAGCTGACTGATGCAACACATATTCTTGAAGATGAAGCAAACAGAGACAACATTACCATCCTCCATCCTGAGATGCCATTTGTTCGTCGTAGCATTGGCAAGAAGATGAAGAAGGTTGCTAAAAGGATTCATGAGATTGCTGAAGAAAGAACACAACTTAATATACATCCAGGAATGGTTGAGCGTCGTCTTGAAGATGTTGAATGGCGCCAAACTACTTCTATCATCACTGAACCCCAAATTCTTGGAAGAGATGAGGATATGGAGAAGATTGTGGAGTTTCTTCTCAGGCATGCTTGTGAGAGGGAAGAACTATCTGTCTATTCCATTGTTGGCCATGGCGGATATGGAAAAACGGCACTTGCTCAACTGGTCTTCAATGATGAAAGAGTAAACACCCATTTTGATTTTAAAATATGGATTTGTGTTTCTGATGATTTTAGTATGATGAAAATTTTGCCCATCATAGAATCCAAAGATGGAAAAAATCCAAATCTCGTCTTTAGAATCAATGCAAAAAAAGGTACAAGAAATTTTGCAAAACAAAAGGTATTTACTTGTCCTTGATGATGTTTGGAGTGAAGACCCAGAGAAATGGAATACGTTCAAGAAACAGTTGGAAAATGGAACAAAAGGTGCATCAATATTAGTCACTACCCGACTTGAGACTGTTGCGTCCACTGTGAAAACGGTTGGGGTGTCCCCAACGGATGATACTACGATTCATTGTTTGGAAGGCTTATCTGATGATTACAACTTGTCTTTGTTCAAACAACACACTTTTGGAGCTAATGGAGAAGATCGTGCAGAGCTTGTGACAATAGGTAAGGAGATAGTAATAAAATGTGTGGGTTCGCCTCTTGCCGCCAAAGTACTAGGAAGCCTTCTGCGCCTTAAAAGTGAGGAATGTCAATGGCTTTCAATAAAGGAAAGTGAGATTTGGAATTTAAATGATAATAAGATTATATCTGCTTTAAATCTGAGCTACTACAACCTAAAATTGTCACTGAGGCCATGTTTTACTTTTTGTGCCATATTTCCTAAAGATTTTGTAATGGTGAAGGAAGATCTAATTCGTCTTTGGATGGCCAATGGATTTGTTTTGTCCAGAGGAAATTTAGAGGTGGAGCATGTAGGCAATGATGTGTGGAATGAACTATACCAAAGATCATTTTTTCAAGAAGTCAAAACTCATGAAAAAGATGAAGTTACATTCAAAATGCATGATATTGCTAGCTCCATTATGGGAGAACAATGCGTAGCTGCAAAGCCTGCTAGTTTGACTACTTTAATATTGATGGACAATTCAAATACAACTTGATTCCGTTCAAAAGAGTGAAATCCTTGCGAACTTTTCTTGAATTTTTTCCGCCTCAATCAAATTTAAGCATGTTTCCATCAATCACTCCTCTTCGAGCATTAATTACAAACTGTTCTCAACTCTCAGCCTTGAAGAATTTTATCCATTTGAGGTACTTTGAACTTTATAATAGTGAATTAGTGACATTGAAACCCTGCCTGAGTCTATTTGTAGCCTAAGAAAATTACAAACACTAAAACTTTTTTTATCGTTACAAGCTTATTAGTCTTCCCAAACAACTGACACAACTACAAGATCTCAGACATGTCATGATTAAACGGTGTTACTCATTCAGATCAATGCCTTCTAATATTGGTGGGTTAACTTATTTGAGAACATTGAGCATTTTCAATGTGGGTTTAGAGGTTGGGTTCAGTTTAGTGGAGTTACGTAACTTAATACTACGAGGCCAGCTACACATCAGAGACCTTCAGAATGTGTCGAATGAAAGGGATGCTAGAGAAGCTAATTTAATTGGTAAGAAGGATTTAAGTTGCTTATACTTCTCTTGGGGTAGTGGTGGTAACTCACAAGGTAGTAGTGCAGGTGCTGAGCAAGTTCTCGAAGCCCTTGAACCTCACACAGGTCTCAAATGTTTCGGGTTGAAGGGTTATGAGGGAATAAACATTCCAAACTTGGATGAGAAATACTTCTCTTTTGGAAGGCCTGGTTGATGTGATACTTTACAACTGTAGAAACTGTTTGCGGCTTCCACCACTTGGTAAATTACCATGTTTAACAACTCTTTATGTGTCTGGAATGAGAGATGTGAAGTACATTGATGATGACTTGTATGAAGGTGCGACCAAGAAGGCTTTTCTCACATTAAAGAAAATGATGTTATATGATTTACCTTCTTTTGCAACATTGCCAGACTGGTTGGGCACCATGACTTCTCTTCAAACATTAGGAATCGATTATTGTCCCAAATTAACCTCATTACCAGCTAGCTTTCAAGGACTCATAAACTTGAATGAATTACATATTGATAGATGTCCTATTCGGGTGAACCGATATGCAAGAAAGAAACAGGGGAAGAATGGCATAAGATAGCTCATGTAACAAAATTGAATTTGGAATTAGAATCTACTGTTGAAGCATCATTTTACGGTAATTTAATGAATAGTTTTCCTTTCTTACTGTATGTAGTGCATCATCAAATTTATGGTGTTTTTTAACATATTGATCTGTGTGTGCAGAGAAAATGTTCTTATTATGGAAGAAGTCGAAGCAACTCTGGCGTCACCATCAGGACTATTACCATTCAGAGGATGAATTTGACATGATGGTTGATGACCTATGAGTATCAATTTTATGTTAACTGCTGTAAACTAGAGTTGACAAAGCATTTTAGTATTTATTCTCAGTTTTCAAATTTGGTTCTTTTTAGCATTTCATCTCAGTTTTCAAATTGGTAAATGAGATACAAGTTATACAAGGACAAATTCATCAACAATGAATATATTAAAATGCCTGGAATATGCTGTGTTGATTATGTAGGAAATGCATACTCATGCTGACAAGTTTGACACTGAAACAGAATGTAGGGATGAGACCAATGATCAAATTGTGATGCAGCCACACATTCTTCTCACGTTAATTTCCCTTTACTCATGTTGTAGTCAAGCTTGAAACCTCAGAAGCCACACATTCTTACTCATTTTGATACATTTACGGACTAGTGTACGTGACAACATCTCACACATTTAAGGGCTGAAATAATTGCTTACTTTTTGGGAGAGATGCACGATAGAGGTCAATCGGCTAACGTGACGTGATCCCCTACATTTCCTTAATAGACAGTATGTGCAAAAACATCTTGATAAGGCAATTGCATTGTTTACGAAAATTAAGGATGAGGATTCAAGCAGATGTGTAGTGTACACATACACAGTACAGATTGATAGGTTGTGCAAAAATGGAAGACTTAAAGAATGCACTCTAGACAGTTCTGAGATTGTCAGTAAGGTTTTTGAGAGGCAAAATACAAAATGTGGGTCAAAGTATTGGATCATGCATAAAATAGTCAGAATTAGTGTTGTGTAAAACAACTATGCAATGAAACAGTTATAAAAAATAAGTAAAATATTGGATGGTGCATAAAATAAGTCTAAAACAACTATGTAATGAAACAGTTATCTAAATTATTACTATTGTGTAAGATTGTGAATTGTTTACTACGACAAGAATGTGATTATCAGATTTGTCTGTTGTGTACTCTTTTGAAATAGTTGGAGTTTCTTTTCCTAGATAAAATGTTGAAACATATATTATAATCCAATTGAATGACATAATAAAATAAAATTATCATAGCAGCAAAAAAGACATTTTTCAGGTGTATTCGGTGTTTAACACGTCACTTCCTGATTCAAGATCTACATGATATAGTGGTTTCAATTCAATTATTTCATCAACAATGAATTATGTTATTTTCTCAAATAATTATTGGTGTCAATGTGTCAGTGTTCATGTTTGTATCTCAGTGATTCATAGATTGTAACCCTTCATAGGCTAGGAAGATCCTACTAAATATATGTCTTGTGAAATATGAACTAGAATGACTCGAATGATTCTAATAACATTGTAACTCTTAATTAACTTTTATGAGAAATGTCATTGTATGCCTGCTCAATGGGCTTGAGAAAGACGGGGCAGAAGATCCTATCTGATAATCAATCAAGAGACACACTCAAGAGCATAAAACAATATTAAGATGATGACTTCAAGAAATAAAATTGCTCTAACTTTTTTAGTGTTGTTTATTATGATGTCCTAACATGTAATTGATTGTCAAAATTATTTGCAATACCAAGTAAAAAATAACATTTACATTAAAGTTTTATGTTTCCATTTTTCTTTAAAATTCATTTCCTCCTCTAAACCAAATAGACCCCATTAAAATTATGTTTTCATTTTTCTAAGTAATACTGGTTCCTGCATCAAAAAAAGTAATATTGGTTACTTAATTTATTTATTAGTTTTATTTTATATGGCCAATTCTAAGGTGAAATACCTTGTCAAGTCTTTTATCGTGCAGATGTTACAAGTACTACTATAACGAATACAAGTTTTATAAAATTGATGGTTAGATTGAAAATTTATATCGTATAGATCATTCATAAGAATTTAAAAAAAATTAAAAATCATTTGATATGTTATTAAGATCCATCAAGATTAATCAAATCTTTTTATTGAATACCGTTAATCTTGATGAGTCTCAATAACATATTAAATGATTTTCAATTTTTTTAAAAAAAATTATGGATGATCTATACGATATAAACTTTCAATCCAACGGTCGATTTTATAAAATTTGTATTCGTTATACTTTTTTTTTTTGACAGATTGTATTCGTTATACTAATATTTATTGTTTTGTTTTATTTCAGTTCCCAAACTATAATAACAATAAGAGATTATAATTACTCCCCCCGTTCTTTTTTATAAGGAACACTTTGAAAAAATTACACATACCAAAGAAGTACATTGTACATAGTTATTTTCATTTAATATTCTAGTAAATTTAAATTTATTTCATATACACACTTATTTAATTACTTTTAATTCAATTAACTTACTTATTTTTAATATTTTCTCTCATAATAAATAAGGGCATAAGTGAAATTAAATATTTAAACATTTGCAAATTGGTCGAAATTTTTTATAAAAATGATAAAAATAATTCTCCAAAGTGTTCTTGTAAAAAGGACTAAATAGAGTATTTCGTTTAAAAACAACCTTATCTGCAGTTGAATTTATAATCTTTGGTTTTCAACTGATCTAGAGCATAGCCAATATATCATTCTAACAAACAAAATGAAATAAAATCAAACACACTAAACTGATGAATAAACTTATAAAATAATTTATAAAATAAAATGATTATGAGGAACAATGTATAATTTGAATTAGGGTCATGTTAACATGTGCATATAGGGCACATGTTAAGGTATCTTAATATAGAAATTTAACATTTAATGATACAAAAATTTAATACTTAAAAAGTTAAAATTTAATGCTTCAACATTTAATATTTTCTATTTTTATTTTCTTAACATGTGTCATTGATGCACATGTTAACATTCTCCTTTGAATTATTTGACTTCATATCAAAATCCATATTATTAACCAACCAATAATACCATCTAAGTGTGAGATGAAGGGGGTGGCTTGGCTTTGATCAAAAGCATAAATGTTATTGGAGTTTCGAAAAAAACGATTGAGTAACCTCAAACATAAAAATTCAAAAATTTATTGAACTTTTTTAGTTAAATCAAAAAGTAAAAAATTAAAAAGTCGTTGCGGATTCCATTGCACTACTTACATTGAGTGGCGAATTAAAAGAGTTTCTCTGCGACTTCTTCAACGGAGTCGCCGCTGCCATTGTCGTCACCATCGACATAGCCACCATTAAATTTTTAAAGTTATTTAAGTTTTACGTTTTATTAATTATTAGTATTATTTTTCAGTTTATATTTATACCGTTAATTTAATCAAGTGGCTGAAAATGGAGCAACAAAGAACACTGCAGAGATTTTGACCGTTGAGGATTATCATTCTTATCCAAAACTGAGTTGCAATAAGGATAAAACTGAATCACTACTACCTACCACAGTCGCAACTCGCAACATCTCGTTCTCATTCTAAAATGTCATTTTCAGTATTAAGTCACGCTGCTGCTTCTATCTCTCTTTCTCCTTCCAACAATTTGTATTTTCCAATTCCCAATTTCAATCATACACGGTTTTACTCTCAACCTAATTCCAATTCCCAATTACATCACAATTTCGTTGTTGCTGATTCTTCATTCAATGGAACGCTCGATGTCAACCCTAAGCCATCATCGGTCTTCGAAGTAGGTAAGATGTTAGGTTCCGTTGTTAAAAACAAACAGTTTCACACTGCTATTTCCCTCTCTAATCAAATGGAGCTCAATGGAATTCAACCTAACATTGTTACTTTGAACCTCTTGCTCAACTGTTTCTGTCACCTTAATCAACTAAATTTTGCATTTTCTGTATTGGCAAAAATTCTCAAGCTAGGTTATCAGCCTGACACGACAACACTGACTACACTTATGAAAGGCATGTGTCTTAGTGGTCAGGTTAAGAAAACATTGGATTTTCATGACGACATTATATCAAAGGGATTTCAGCTTAATCAAATTAGTTATGGAATCTTGATTGATGGCTTATGTAAAAAAGGAGAAACAACTGCTGCCCTTCAGTTGTTTAGAAGGATTGAATCGCTAATGGTTGAACCAAATGTGGTAATGTACAACATAGTCATTCATAGTCTTTGCAAGGATAAACTCGTGAGTGATGCTTTTCATTTATATTCTGAAATGATTGTCAATGAAATTTCTCCTAATGTTGTCACTTACAATAGTTTAATATATGGCCTTTGCGTTGTGGGTCAATTCAAAGAAGTTGTTGGATTGTTAAATGAAATGTTGTTGAAAAACATCAGCCCGAATGTTATTACTTTCAATACACTGATTGATGGTTTATCTAAAAAAGGAGAGGTGAGAATAGCTAGAAATGTCTTAGCTGTTATGATAAAACAAGGTGTGAAACCAGATGTTGTTACTTATAATTCTTTAATGGATGGGTATTTCTTGGTTAATGAAGTGAACAAGGCCACATATGTATTCAACACTTTTGCTCAAAGGGGAGTGAAACCTAATGTATTTAGCTACAATGTTATGATTAATGGTTTATGCAAGAACAATATGGTGGATGAAGCCGTGAATCTCCTCAAAGAAATGCATTTAAGAAACATTTCTCCTGATACTGTAACATACAGTTCACTTATTGATGGACTTTGCAAATCGGGGAGAATCTCTGATGTTTGGGATCTTCTTGATGAGATGCATGATAGAGGCCAACCTGCGAACGTGATCACTTACAATTCTATATTGGATGCTTTGTTCAAAAACCATCAGGTTGAAAAGGCAATTGAATTATTAGCGAAGATCAAAGACCAAGGAATTCCGCTAGATTTTTATACATACACTATACTTGTCCATGGACTATGCAAAAATGGAAGAATTAAGGATTTTTATCGGGAACTTTTGATTAAAAGCTACTATTTTGATGTAAAGATGTATACTGCTATAATTGATGGGCTTTGTAAAGAGGGCTTGTTTGATGAAGCATTGTCCTTGATGTCAAAAATGGAAGATAATGGTTGCAACCCTAATGGCATAACTTACACAACTCTTATTCATGCTTTGTCCAAAAATGGCATGAATGAGAAGGCGGAGGAACTTCATCGTGAAATGATTGCTAGAGGTCTTTCATAAGAGTAAAACTAGGTGACATGATTGCAAGCTACAATTTGTTTTTTGAATTAGAAAACGACTATCTAACTTTTATTTCTTTTCATATTTATAAAAGATGGTTGGTGCAATTGGCTCACTACTACATATGTTTTAATTTTAATTAAAAGATATAATTTGGTAGTTTCATTATGATATTTGTAACAACAATTGTTTTTGACTGTTTTTATTCCTTAATAACTATCATTTTCTTCCAAATTTTATGTGAGTCTGCATCATATTTTTCAAGGCATTTTTTTCGTTCAGTGTCATTGTCAGAGTTCAATTTATATGTAATTGAATCGATGAAATGAAAGATGTTGTAACACTGTTATATTGCAGAACATGTAAGGGTAATTACAATGTAAATAAAGTAGTAGAGCAGATATACATGAAGCAATTTGCAGATAAAGGAGACCCTCTACTGTTCATTCATCTACTGTCGCGAGCATCTATGGTAGAGCTGTTCGATCTAGGTGCAAGGAAGTGCAGTTGGATCTACCATCTCTGCAAATATTAGCAGGCTGCACCTAATATTTAGACCTCAGGTCCAAATATTAGGTCAAAAAATTATTGTCCAGGGAATTCATTTATTTTCATCAACAATGAAAATAGGGAATTGTGCAGAAACAAATCAAATTTGTTAAAGATATTATAAAAATTAAAATGAAAGAGTAAGAGAGGAAATTGTACAGCAGATTTACAAATTTTGTGTTTATCAGATTTGTCTGTTGTGTATTTAGGACATTAACCTTTTCTATTAGTCTCAATAATCAGCAGTTTAAATAAGGAAAACTATCAAAACCAATAATATACACTTAAATTAGAAGTGTACACTTAAATCAGCACTTCAGGTACGTTTTCCCATTAGGTACAAGCAATCAAAATTGTTATTATTGTTTTGGATATCCACTGATTGAAATTCGTTCCAACCTTATATCAACTTAAATTATGTTACTAGTGTGTATACCCGTGTCTTGCACGGAGTAAAATTTTTTTATAGAATAAAAAAACTTATATTTCTTATACTAAACCACCAAATCAGTCTTGTATTTTGTAAGACACTTTCAAATATGTCTATAATTTTATGAATATTTCAAAAAGGTCTATAACTAAATTTTAGCGTATTAATATATGAGTAGGTAGATAAATTAAATCTTAAGTAGTAAAATATAAGAACATAGTAGATAAACTTAAGATTTAATTGATAGTAATTAGTTAAACATAATAATAATTAGTTTTTCAATTTTTTTCCATCTTTCTTACAAATGCATTGCAATAGTTATATGCAAGGGTTTTTATAAGAACAATTGCTTTGTCTGAGATCCGTACGCTTTGTTTGAGATTTGTTGCAAGCATGTGAATATTCCCGTAGCATACTTTTCCACGAAGAACTTGTTTGATTTGTAGACATTATGGGTCTGTTTGTTTCAGCTTTAAAAAAATAGATTTTTTCTTTATATTTTTGAAAATAGATTTTATAAAACCGTTTTTCAAAATATTACAAGTTTTTTTATATTTGTTTTTTCTAAATTCACATACTAATTTTGACATCATATAACATAGACGTACATTATTGAAGAACAAAAAATAGTCAAAATCTCAATTTTTATAAAAAGTTGTATTTCAAAAATGATTTTTATGAAAATCTATTTGAAATAGCTTCAAAAAAAGTGATTTTTTTGAAATTTTGATATCCAAATTTTTTTTCAATAAAATGATGAAATACCTAAAATAACATTTTAAGAATAACTATTCAAACAAAATTTTCATTTGAAGCTTTTATAAAAAATTTCTTTGTAAATTTTTTTTATACAAAATTTTCTAACACTACAAAATCTATTTTCAAAAAAATCTAAAACAAACGGGCCCTATAATTGAGTAATCAGTCAATTTAGTCCTTAAACTATCATTCTCTCACCAACTTAGTCCCTAAACTATTTAAAACAACTAAAAGGTCCCTAAACTATTTTCCATCCATCAATTTAGTCCCTCAGTTAACTTTTATGTTAACTATTCTATAAAACCCTAAAATACTATTACTCTTTCTTCTTCCACACTTCGGCAGAAACTTTCAAATCACTATTATCTCCGGCAATAAAATTCACTCATGCCCAAGAACATTCACGAATAGTCAGGCCGATAGAAAGTGGGTTATTGAGAAGTTGGAATTGAGATTAACACAACAATCGTCTCAGCCAAAGTGAGGCTTATTAATTTGGAGAGTAGTATGATTTATAGACCCCTTAAGCAAGCAAAACAAAATCTCGAGGGATCTGAAATTGATCAGTATGTTAAGCTATGAGACTATTGTCAAGAGTTATTATCCAATAATCCAGGTTCCATAGTAAAAATGAGTACTACCACAACAAGAAGGACCACCCATAGTTGACAATATGTTCAATGGTGATCTTTTAGTTGGAAAATAAATTTATGGATGGAAAAGTTAACCGATGGACTAAATTGATTGATGGAAAATAGTTTAGGGACCTTTTAGTTGTTTTTAATAGTTTAGGGACTAAGTTGGTGAGAGAGTGATAGTTTGGAGAGTAAATTGATTGATTACTGCATTATAATTCAGTTTCCATACAAATAAGAAGCATATGATCATCAATGACGAAAATAAAGAAATATATAGGTAAAAAGACATGTAACACAAAAACATTTATGTTGATCTAATTAAACTTTATTTTAAACTAATCCTATAATTTCATAAAGGTCTTTTGAATGCTTCAATTGCATAATTTTTATAGGAACAATTGCATAATTTTCTACATCTCTAACATTTTACATCAATTAAAGAAATAAATAAAATTCACAAATTAAATTAAGATCTCAAGATCATCATAATAACAGAAAACAGTATATACATATTCCAAATTTTTCAAACTAATGACTAATCCTTAATGTATATTCAATTTTGTGATGTCTTCTTTTCTGTTCAAGTCTCACACCTTTAACTTGGGTTATTTGGCTACATAATGTTCCAACCTTCAAAAACAAAGAAAGAATGTTAGATAATATAAATGGAAGGAAGTCTGTTTTATTTTTAAACTTTAAATGTATTTTCCAGCACACGCCCAAATGGACAAAAGATTAAAATCACACACTTAGCTAACTCAAAGCAATCAAAAGTCAAAACATAAGTGGGGGGATCCATTACTTGTGATCCAGATCTTCTATTCTTCTTTCATTTTCAATCCATATTTTTCAATTTTATATTGACAATTCCAAATTGCCTACTGCATCATCTTCAAACCTGAAAAACATTTGAAAATAAATATGTGATGAATAAATATGGCATACAAACAACATAAATGCCTAACTGTGCTTTTGAGACAAAAGGAAATGCTAGGGATTTTATTAGTGAAGCTTTTTGTCGCACCGTAAATTTAGAAATAAACTAAAATTAGAACGAAGTTGGTAGTATAACATGTATAGATTGAAACACTAAAATGCAGAAAAGAACAGTGTATACAAAAGTTACAAAACAACAAAATTCTAGGACTCTTCGAAGAAGTGATTGCAGAAAAGAAAAAAAAAAGTTTTTTCAGCTATTGCAAAATTCTGTATTGAAATCAAGTTGATAGTAGGAATTTCTCAGATAGGAAGAAGACGAATAAGAAGAGTGATTGAGATTGGATGAAACTGATCCTATTTGCAAAGCAAACAAAAATTGAAACAAAATACCTCTTGAGATTAGGAGTGGTGATTCCATTCTAGAATTTGCCATGAAAAAGACAGTAAAATTGAAGGTAGCCTCTTTGCCTTTTGTGTTTCCGAGTTATGTGATCTCATTGAAAACAGATCGTACACATGAACTAACACACTTAAATATATACTCCCACAAAATACCATTAAAAACAAATAATCCCTCCGTCCCATTTTCATTGTCACATTTGCAAAAAAAATTGTCCTATAATACTTGACTCATTTCAATTTTTTGTTATTTTTCCATTTCTACCCCTTATAAATGCTTTCGCCTTTTCACTTTCTCACCACCTTTTGCCTTTTCACTTTCTCAGCATATAACAAGGGTAATTTGGTAAAATTAATATTATCTCTCATTCATTTATGCACTTTTCTTAATATGTGTGAAATGGTCAAATGTAGCGATGAAAATGGGACGGAGGGAGTATAACTGTTTCTCTAGTTTTGTGCCATTTAAATTGCCATATTTTATTGAGTTTAATTGATATGCACCGACGGTGTAAAATAGTTTTACACCATCGTCCAATAAATAACCATCATTTTGCCATGTCATGTCAAGAAAGTGGGGTAAAGTGAGATGATGTGGCGGAAAACAGGGTTGGTATTAGTTGACAGTGTAAAATTATTTTACACCGTCGGTGCATATCAATTAAATCCTATTTTATTTTAATAAAAAAAGAAATTGCTGCATATTTATCCTCATACATTGAAATTCGGTTGAGATTTTGTAACTATTTAAATTAATAATTATTTAATAAAATAAATTTAAAGATAATTAGAGTAATATTACTATTAATAGCAACTTTTAAAATGATAATCACTCTTATTTACTGGCGAATGACAAACTTACCAAACAACTCATCTTATTTTATTATATTCTATCATTGATATTACAATTATACTTGCTAAATATATTGGTTGGTGTTTTAATGGGTAAATAAAATCTAACAACAAATTATTCCACACATAAATCAAACTTGGCAACCATACCTTTGAAAGTGAACAATTTTTTTACTCATTGATCAAAAGAACGGACATGATGTTTATGAAAAGATTCCTAATTTTTGTATTTTTTTTTTTACTCATGTGTCTTCACAACTTGTTATGTAATTGGCAGGAAAGGACAAGATTGGTACATCGCGTCCAAAGGGCCAAACGGCACCGGTAAGACGGGATAAAGCCAAAGCATTGGAAGAGGCGGGAGGTCGCAAGAAACTTCGGCGTGGAGGGGTTCGGCAACAGGCACAACCCGAGCCTGTGGCTGAGCCTCGGCCTGAGCACAGTGACGAAGCCAGGAATAATAGTAAGTCTGGGCACAATTTTAACTGCAAATGTAAGAATGTTTATTGGTTTAAGGTTTTTGGATCGGGGTTTAACTGGATGAGACCGTTTTTAACTAATATATATATATATATATATATATATATAATAAGAGAACAAATTTGATATTTTTAGTATTTTTGATAATGAAAACAAAGAAATATATTTTTGGAATTTTTAGATATTTCTAATAATGTATATAAACAAATAAAAGAAAATGAAGTAAAATATCAAAAGGGTAAAAAATAAAGAACATATAAAATAAGGTAGAATCACAACATATTTTTACCATATATAAAAAGGAAACAAAGTTGATACTTTTAGTATTTTTTATAAAGAAAACAAAGAAATATATATTTTTAGAATTTTTAATAATGTATATAAACAAATAAAAGAAAATGAAGTAAAAATAAAAATAAAAAAAAGGAAATAAATATATATTTTTGGAATTTTTAGATATTTATAATAATGTAAATAATCAAATCAAAGAAAATGAAACAAAAAAAAAAACAAAAAAAAAAAGGGGAACTTGGGAGTTGAACGTCGGCCCCCAACATGTTAAGCCAAAACACAAACCACTACACCAACATGCGCTTCCTAAAATAAAATAGCTTAAATAATATATGTAAAAAACAAAACATTTGTTACACTGTTCTTCATCTTCAACCTCAAAAACCTCAAAAATGGTTTTTTTATTCATACACCAAATTGGACATGTAAATATACCATTTTGCTCATAATTTCATGAGGATTATGAATATGCACTTAACTTTTATAAATTCTTACTAAAAAATTATAATTTTCACATTAAATTAAGAACCCTAACAAAAATTGGGAGAGTCTGAGCACGTGCCCAGGCATGCACGAGCCTTGACGTCGCCCCTGCCTGAGCATGTGGCTAAGCCTCAGGCTGAGCATCAACCTGGGCCTATGTCCCCGCCTGAGGGTGTGGGTGAGGAGGATGATTGGGAGGACCTCAGTGAGGCGGACTTTGCAGACTAGTTAGTGGAGGAAGGGGAGGATGAGGCGGCTGTGAAGGTTAAGAAGGCTCCTGAGTTGGAAGGTCCATCTTGGACGGAGTGTGTATTCGAAGCGGTAAAGTTGAATGAATATCTTGGAGGGCCGAAGGACACGAGTATTCTGACATTGTACGAATGTCATTTTGCTAGACATGTATACTAAGGATAAGTAAGTTTATTATTTAGTTGTTACGATTTTGATTATTTATTAAGTACTTAATTTTTTTTGTCAATGTTATTTAAATTATTTAATTATGCAATTGTTATTTGTTTAGTGTTATTTAAATAATTATGCAGTTGTTAAATTATTGGGTAAATAGTATTTTACCCCCTGCAAAAAATGCGAATTTTGGTTTACCCCCTTGAAATTTTTTTTTTTTGATAACCCCCCTGCAATATGAAGATTCCTTCAATTACCCCCCTCTATTGACAACTTATGACATGAAATATTCATTTTTGCTTATGTGGAATGTCTAGGTGGTTTTGATTTTATTTTTGATTAATTTAATTATTGACATATTGCCACATAATAATTGTATTTTTTTAAAAAAATTAAATTGACATTTATTTTAAAAAGTAAAAAAAAAATGAATTTTTTTTTATGGTTTCAATTTATTTATTTATTTTTTTAAAATGTCAATTTAAATTCAATTACTTAAAAAAAATCAGATTTATTTAAAAAAATTGAAACCAGAAAAAAAAATTAATTAATTTTTTTTGACTTTTTAAAATTTATTTTTTTATTTTTAAAATAAATGTCAATTTTTTTTTTTTAAAATACAATTATTATGTGGCAATATGTCAATAATTAAATTAATCAAAAATAAAATAAAAGCCACCTAGACATGCCACATAAGCAAGAATGAATATTCGATGTCCTAGTTGTCAATAGAGGGGGGTAATTGAAGGAATCTTCATATTGTAGGGGGTTATCCAAAAAAAAAAATTTGCAAGGGGGTAAACCAAAATTCACGTATTTTGCAGGGGGTAAAACCCTATTTACCCAAAATTAGTTAATTATTCAACTGTTATTTGCAGCATCGTGTGAAGCTTTGCCCCGTCAGTCACGGGTGGAAGTTGTTGTTGTTAAATAACGAGATTAAAGATGCAGCTTGGTTTCAACAACGATTGGAATTAACCGGGTTGGCGGGCCTTGCCACGACAAGGTACCGGCATCTAGACTCATCTCTGATAAGTGCATTTGCTGAGAGATGGCACGAGGAGACCTCGAGCTTTCGTATGCCTTCCGAGGAGATCACAGTGACACTAGATGACATGTCATGTCTGCATCTTTGATGGTGAGACTGCTTGGTTCGGATCCGGGTGATGCACTAACAGAGGTTAAAAAGACCAAATGTGCCCATGCCAGTATGACCTATCTGAAGAAGTTGTGTAAGCATCATCTTAAACGCGTTGCATATTTCACTGGTTTGGGAGATGAGGAGGCTTATGAGATACACCGTACCTACGCCCTAAGAGTTTATCTGTTGCTGCTGGTCAGATACACTATTTTTGCCGACACAAGCAAAAATGCTATTCACATTTACTATCTAAAGTACTCCGAAGATTTGCATCTTGTGGGCGAGTATGTGTGGGGTCCTGCTGCTCTGACTTTTTTGTATAATGGTGTCTCTAATACCACCCCGCCGGAAAAAAAAGTGGTCACAGGGTTACATGACACTCCTTCAAGTAATCAATCTTGTAAATTAATTAATTGTTGTGTAATTTTTAAGTAATTGTTAATTATTTGTTAAGTAATTATGTGTTAATTATTTGTTAAATAATTATTTGTAAGTAATTGTTGTTAACTTGCATTGCAGACCTAGATCTATGCCCACTTCCCTAAAATTTGTGGACGCTTCGAGGCTGCCGAATACAATAAGGCATAGCCCGCTGCCAACAGATATAATCCGAAGAAGGGGTGTGTTGGAACAAGAATTGTTCACAAAATAAACCTCAAGAGCTTTATGAAGTTTTATTTATCAAAGAGTTTATTTATTAAATAGTTTGAAAATATTTTAAATAAATATTCAACTATTTCTCTATCACAGAATGATCGTGTTGAGTAACGTCATACCGATAGAGTATGTCCGTCACTGAACACAATACAGGGATAGTAGCAATCCAACATATTTTAATTTTTTTTTTTAAAAATAAGTCATCAATTAAAGGCTTAATTATACTTTTTCTTCCTTATCTTTATTTTAGGTTTCAAGGGTAATAGTTAAAAAATTGATTTATATGTCCAAAAAATTGTCACGTGTCCAAATTTAACGGTAATAGTTAAAAGGAAAACCCTAGTTAAAAAATTGACAGGAGGTACCAACTTGAAACCTAAAAAAGAGATAAGCAACCAAAAGTGTAATTAAACCTTAATTAAAATATAGAATAATATTGGATTGCAAAATTGAGATAGTAGCTACATGCCTTTTAGTATAGTATATCTATTAAAGAGTCTTATTTATTGTAATCTCATTCAAGGGTATTAAGCGTAATAAATAAGAACTATATCATTACAATGTACTGTTCTTATATCATTACAATGTACATTGAGTAATAACAACATTATATTAACAACAATACACCGATAGGGTATAATTGTTATCAATATCATATTATAAGTATATTAGTAGAGTAGTGTTTTGATGAAGTGTGAATATTAAATTGGACTTTTTGGTGAAATTGGACTTAGAATAAGTGAATGGTAATTTGGTAATTGAAGGTGAGGTTTGACCTAGATATAAATAGGTACCTTTAAGAGAGAGAAATCATTTTGTGATTTTTTTGGTGGAGGAAGAGAGAGAAACTCTAGAGGAAAGAAGAGAAGAGAAAGAATAGAAAAAGAAAAGGGAAAAGAGAAGAAAAGTCAAGTTAGAGGGGAAGATTGAAGAGGGAAAGCTAGAAAGTTCTTCAATGAGGTAAGAGTGTAGATATATATGATCAATGAGTGATCAAGAGGGGGGAGAAATTACATTTCTCTTTGCCCAAACCCTCTCACTCATTTTGTGTTGAAAAGATGATATTTTTATGAACTTGTATGAATCAAAATTCTATCTTTTGAGTGGATTTCGTTTTATATATGTCTTATGATGCTAAAAGTACGAATTGATGATATTGAAAATGAGAATTTATGGATGTTTGGATGAATTTATGTGTTCTTTCAGTTTTGACCAAAAACATGATAAATCTTTGATTGTTGATGATTTGGATGTTTGTATGTGTTATAAATTGTACTTTCATGTGTATAAGTATGTCTATAACTTAAATGAATCAACTTTTCGTGACTGGAACATGTTTAGATGATTTGGATGATGATTTTATGAAGAACCCGGAGCAGAGCATGAATTCTGGACGTGCTCGCCGGGCGAGCCTTGCAGCGACGTGCAGCGAGTGTGTTGTTCTTGAGCTCGCTAAGCGAGCAGGTGGCGAGAGGTAGCGACGAGTTCGCTAGCTCTCGCCAGGAAGTCCGGGAGCTTCTGACTTGTGTTCGCTAGGTGCTCGCTGGGCGAGTGGTAGCGAGGACAATCAGAAGGGTTGTATTTTAATGATGATTCTAATGATGATGATGGTTTAATACATAAGTTGTTAGTTTCTTATGAATGTATATAATTGATGATGATATTTTCATATACTTGTTGGATATGCATGATGAATGTGATGATGATAATGATGATGTAGATGTTGTTGATTTATATATATATATATATATATATATATATATATATATATATATGTGTGTGTGTGTGTGTGTGTGTGTGTGTGTGTGTGTGTGTGTGTGTTAAACTTCAAAGAAACTTCTTCTACAAGTAACAAATCTAAGGAAGCTTCTTGTGCAAGTAACAAACCAATGAAGGAGTGTAACTAACTCTAACTACCTCACATGATTTTGTAACTAACTCTAGGGAATTATACTCTATGAGAAAGTGTAGATTAGCTAAGCATACACACTAATTCATGTATATAAGACAAGCTTGTACTCATTTTTACACAATTGAATCATAATATGAGATTCATTTCCAATCATTCTCTCTTTCATTTAGTTTCTTAACATGGTACCACTGCCATAACCGATCCCTTCCGCCGTAACCGTTTCTGTTATCATCTTCTCCGGTGACAATGCCACCACGCATTGCACCGCCAGATCCTTCTACTGATCATTCTTCCCCGTTCTATGTTCATCCTGGAGATGGACCTTCATCCGTTATAGTTTTGCCACCTCATGATGGTTCCAAATACCATTCTTGGTCGCGATCGATGAAGCGAGCTCTTGGTGCAAAGATGAAACTGGATTTTGTGGATGGAACTCTTCCTCCACCGGTTGATGTGTTTGATCCTTCGTTTCGTGCATGGAATCGTTGTAATCAACTCGTTTCATCTTGGTTATTGAACTCCGTTTCATTATCTATTGCTCAGTCTGTGATCGTCTTGGAGAATGCCGTTGATATATGGAATGATCTTCGCGAACGCTTCTCTCAAGGTGATTTGATTTGTATCTCTGAATTGCAACACGATATCTATGATTTGAAGCAAGAAAATAGATCTGTAACTGAATTTTACTCAGAATTGAAACTTCTTTGGGAAGAACTTGAGTTGTATTTTCCAATTCCTACATGCACATGTCATATTCGATGTAATTGTGAAGCCATGCGTGCAGCTCGAAGGAATCATATGATTCTTCATACTATTCATTTTCTAACTGGACTCAATGAGAATTTTTCTGTGGTTAAGTCTCAGATTTTACTCATGGATCCTCTTCCTCTTATGAACAAGGTTTTCTCCATGGTTATTCAACATGAGAGGCAAGGTAATTTTCCTTCCATTGATGAATCCAAGATTTCCATCAATGCTGCTAAGTCTGGTAGAGCTTCTAGATCAAACTCCTCCTCTCGTGGTTGTTCTTATTGTGGCAAAGACAATCATGTGGTTGAAAATTGTTTCAAGAAGTATGGAGTTCCTCCACATATGAAGAAATCTTACTCTGCCAATGTTGTAGCTGAGGGAGGCAATGTTGATTCACAAGCTACATCATCAGCTACATCATTTGTTCCTGCTCTCTCTCAAGATCAGTATAATAGATTGATGTCACTTCTTCAGGTCTCAAATCATTCATCCATGCCTGCTACAAGTTCAAATTAGGTTGGTTCATCCATGAATCCTGACCATACATCAGGAATTCATAAAAGGTATATTCTCTCATTCTTATACTACATGTAATCTCAATGCTTGGATATTAGATTCTGGTGCTAGTCATCATATATGTAGTTCTTTAAATTGGTTTCAGTCATATATTGAAATCAATCCTATAAAGATAAAGTTACCTAATGGAGCTTTTGCTATTGCAAAACACTCTGACACTGTCAGTTTTTCATCTTCATTTACTATCACAAATGTGTTATATGTGCCCAATTTTTCTGTTAATTTGATTGCTATTTCAAAATTGTGTCATTCACACAACTATCTCATAAAGTTCACTGGTTCAAAATGTCTCATTCAGGACCAGAAGAGCATGAGGATGATTGGTTCAGTTGATGAGCATGAAGGACTATACTACTTGAATCTCACAGATAGAGTGGCACATGTATCTACCATTGATGGCACAAATCTACCTACCATACCAAAGTCAGCCATTTGGCATTTTAGGCTAGGACACCCATCCCATAGTACACTAGTTAGCTTGTAGACCAAGTTTCCTTATGTAACCGCTGATCAAAATGGAATTTGTGACATTTGTCACTTTGCTAGACATAAGAAATTTCCCTATAAGAATAGTTTTAATAAAGCATCTCATGCTTATGATGTAATTCACTTTGACATTTGGGGTCCTTTATCAATAAAATCTATTCATGGTCATTCATACTTTCTTACTGCTATTGATGATTTTAGCAGATATACATGGGTTATATTGATGAAAAACAAATCTGAAACTAGACAACATGTCATGCATGTCATCAATTTGATTCAAACTCAATTTAATCATAGTGTCAAAATAGTTAGGTCTGACAATTGACCAGAATTTCTCATAAATGATTTTTACTCTCAAAGAGCATAATTCATCAAACCAGTTGTGTGGAATCTCCACAACAAAATGGAAGAGTGGAGAGGAAGCATCAACATCTTTTAAACATTGGTAGAGCTTTACTTTATCAGTCAAAATTGCCTAAGCATTTTTGGTCATATGCTGTTTTACATGCTACTTACATCATAAACAAAATTACAACACCAGTTTTACAAAATAAATCTCCTTATGAAATGATACACAATTGCTTGCCTGACTTACATGATTTAAAAGTCTTTGGAACTTTAGTTTATGCTTCAACTCTAAGTGCCAACAGAACAAAGTTACCACATAGAGGAAGAAAGTGTGTTTTCTTGGGATACAAGCAAGGTGTCAAAGGCACAATTCTATTTGATCTCAGTTCAAGGAACATATTCATTTCTAGAAATGTAGTGCATCATGATCATATATTTCCATATCAAACCAAATCCATTCAAAATGACTTGCATTACCATTCTCAATTTGACTGTGATCAACAAACTGAAACTTTTATTGATAACTCAACCATCCTCAATAACTCAGACACTAACACTCCATCACAACCTGAACATAACACCACACATGACACAAGTGAACCTTCACCTCCTAACCCTAACACTGACCATATTGAAGAACCTAGCCAGCCCTCCACAAGACCTCATAGAGCAGCACAGAGACCATCCTATCTGTCAGATTATGTATATAGTTCTACAAAGACATTAGCTGGTTCATCATCTGCAGGTTCAATCTATCCCATTTCTTCTTATCATTCTTTAGAAAAATTGTCAAATTCTCATAGTGTCTTCACATTGTCTCTCACACAACACACTGAACCAAAGACCTATACTGAAGCTTGCAAGTCAGATCATTGGGTGAATGCTATGAACTCTGAACTTGAGGCATTGTCTAGAACTGGTACTTGAAAGATTGTAGATATGCCACCAAACACTAACCCCATAGGTTGCAAATGGGTGTACAAAATTAAGCACAAGTCTGATGGTACTATAGAGAGATATAAAGCCAGACTTGTTGCCAAGGGATACAATCAAATTGAAGGGCTTAATTTTTTTGATACTTTCTCACCTGTTGCTAAACTCACTACTGTCAGGGCTCTACTGGCTATTGCCTCTATCAAAGGATGGCATTTACATCAATTGGATGTTAATAATGCTTTCCTACATGGTGAGTTACAAGAGAATGTCTATATGACTGTACCAGATGGTGTTTCAGTTTCTAAACCAAATCAAGTCTGTAAGCTTCTCAAGAGTCTCTATGGCCTTAAGCAAGCTAGTAGAAAATGGTATGAGAAACTCACATCCTTGTTGGTTAAGGAGGGCTACAAACAATCCACATCTGATTACTCTCTTTTCACTCTTAGCCATCAAGATGATTTTACTGCTTTTCTTATATATGTGGATGATATTATCTTGTCTGGAACTTGCTTAAATGAAATCAACAGGATTAAGAACATTTTAGATATGCATTTTAAGATCAAACACTTGGGGATTGTAAAGTATTTTCTTGGTCTTGAAGTTGCACATTCTAAAGAAGGTATCAGTGTATCCCAAAGGAAATATTGCTTAGACTTGCTCAATGATTCTGGTCTCCTTGAATCCAAAACAACTTCCACTCCACTAGATCCATCCATAAAGTTACACAATGATAATGGAAAACCTTTTGAAGATATTAGCCTGTATAGAAGACTTGTTGGAAAACTATTGTATCTTACCAACACAAGACCAGATATAGCTTATGCCACACAACAATTGAGTCAGTTTCTCCACAATCCTACCATGACACACTATCAAGCAGCTTGTAGGGTTGTCAGATACCTAAAGCATAATCCAGGTAGAGGACTCATGTTTCATAGAAACTCAGATATCCAATTAATTGGATACTCTGATGCTGACTGGGCTGGCTGCTTAGATACTAGAAGATCCACTTCAGGTTATTGCTTTTTCTTGGGATCATCTCTAATTTCATGGAAAGCCAACAAACAATTAACCATTTCTAAGTCTTCCTCTGAAGCAGAATATCGAGCACTATCTTCATCCACTTGTGAGCTTGTCTAGCTACGACATCTTTTAAAGGATTTAGATTTTGAATGCACACAACTGCCAGTGATCTTTTGTGACAATCAAAGTGCTTTACACATTGCTTCCAACCCTGTATTCCATGAGAGGACTAAGCATATTGAGATAGATTGCCATCTAGTCAGGGAAAAGGTTCAAGCAGGATTATTGAGATTGTTACCAATTTCTACACAAGATCAACTTGCTGATTGTTTGACAAAGGCTCTACCAGCACCAAAGTTCAACCAATTTATATCCAAACTTGGATTGCTCGATATATATCAAGCATCAGCTTGTGGGAGGCTGTTAAACTTCAAAGAAACTTCTTCTACAAGTAACAAATCTAAGGAAGCTTCTTGTGCAAGTAACAAACCAATGAAGGAGTGTATCTAACTCTAACTACCTCACATGCTTTTGCAACTAACTCTAGGGAATTATACTCTATGAGAAAGTGTAGACTAGCTAAGCATCCACACTACTTCATGTATATAAGACAAGCTTGTACTCATTTTTACACAATTGAATCATAATATGAGATTCATTTCCAATCATTCTCTCTTTCATTTAGTTTATTATATATATATATATATATATATATATATATATATATATATATATGTGTGTGTGTGTGTGTGTGTGATTGATGAATTTAATGATGATATCATGATTTACATATATGTGCATTTAATTGAGAAACGACATTATCTTGTTATTGATGATTGTTTTATGAGCTATGTGGAGTAATTGAGTCGGATATGTGTATATGTTGATGTATATGATGTTGTTGAGATAAATGATAATACGTTGTTTTCATTTATTATGTGTCGGTTATATATATCTAACTCTCTGTTTTGTGTGTTTGCGGGTCGTTGGGCGATTCAGATCTTCAGGTGTTGTGGTATGATTTGTCGGTGAAGCTCCGCTCTGATTAGGACACGGGAAGGGTTCATGTATATCGAGTCTTTTATGTATTTATGTTGTATTAATTGAGTACTTTCTTGTATAGACCGGTGATTACTAGTTTATTTACTTAGTAATTAATTTGAAAGAGTGTAACATCTCAAACTAGTGCTTGTATCTTGGTTTGTGATTTTTATATATATAATAAAGTCTTATTATCCGCTGCGAGTTTTTGAAAAGAATTTTTTCTTAAAGTTGGAATTTTTTGTAAAATTCCGGTTTTTGGTGTTACATGTACTCTGGCTCTGTTCAGTGGCATGTATTCCCTATCTGCTGGATACCGCCTGTGTTGGGGGTAATTCATACCACCACTACCGTTGGGAGGGTAGTAAGGCTTACTACGATATCCTTGTTTATGGGTATCGTTGTTTTTCCAGCTGCGCTGGGGTTGTGAGTTTTGCCCCTTGTTGTAGTTGCTTCTCAGAGCTTTTTCTTTGGCGTCTCTCGAGCGCTTCTCTGCGTTGCTCTCCTCGCCTTTGATGTAGCAGTTAGCTCTTTTGATGACTTCTTGCATTGAAGTACGGGCTTTTGTGCTAGCGACTCGTTAAAGTGTCCAACCTTCAAACCGTTGTGGAAAGTTGCAACGAACATCTCCTGGTTTGGGTTTGACATTGTGATCGTTGCTTCGCTGAATCTAGCGAGATACTCTCGAAGAGTTTCAGCGTAGTTTTGGCGATTGTGAATAAACTGGTCGCCGTTACTTTGATGTGTTTAGTTCCAGAGAATTGGTGTATGGTCTTCTTGTGAAAGTCAGCATAACTTTCAATAGAGTTCTTGGGCAAGTTCATTTACCAACGCAAAGCAACGTCTTTTAATGTCCCTAAAAGGAGGTTGCACCTTAGGTGTTCTGGTGCCCCAATGATGGCAGTTTGAGTCCCAACAACCATCAAATGCTCTAAAGGATCGGTCTTTCCATCAAAAGTTGGTGACTTGAAGTTGTCTGGGACTTTGGAATCCCGGAGTGATTGGCGAAGGGGTTGAGACTCAATGAGACTCTCATCATCAGAATCTATGTTTTGTTCAGCCTGCTCCTTTATAACACCCCAACTAAATTTTCTAGAATATTTAGTCGAGATATACATAACTGAATCTGAGTACATTAAAATTATAGAATAATTTCTTCTTGAATTACAAATTAGCATGAATACAATACAGCAGAATAAGAATTATTTTCTAAATAAACAAGTTAAAACAAAACAAAGAAGAAGACAAAGTCTTCTAATCCGATAATCCAAGCTCAACCTCGATCATCAGTTCCTGTCTGGTCCTTGCTCCGGTAAACCCCTAAAAAATTAAAGGGCGTGGGGTGAGACACTAAGCCTCAGTGAGTCCTACTGCCCAACTAATGGTGACTACACTGGGGGCAACTGAAACTAATAGTTTCTAACATATATAACCTGGACCTGATTACTAATGTTTCTAATCCTGACATAATCCTGATAACATAATTTCATAATATGATGCATAACATAATAAATAAAGGTGTAACACAAAATTAATTATCTTGTTCATTTTACGAGGACACTCTTGAGGTGAGCCGATCTCAAGAGGCCTACCATATCCGTCTGCGATAATAATGTACGTCGACACGGCGAACAACTCACAATCATATCATAACATGATGGGATTCTAATTTAGAATTCCATAACGTGGTACATAGGTAACCACACATAATGTATTAACATTCCTGACATAACCATAATATTCCTAGTTCAAACTTCTCATGCACCGATGCGTAACCACAATTCTCGTGTATGAACCGGTTTGTGCAGACATGTATCGATTCATATGGCCACAGTTTTGGAAAACTGCAACCTGGAGCTTTATGCACCGGTTCACACAGGGTGTGCACCGATTCATAAGGCACCATACACGCATTTGAACAAGTCGGGAAAGACCTATACACCGATACATGCACGTATAAACCAATTCATATGCCAGTTCCTGCATAATCCACATAAAAGAGAATTTTCCAAACAAATTGTAATTGATGGATTTGTCTTAGATTCCATGAATTTCTAACATTCCAGACATGTAGGGAGTTAAATCGAATAGTCAATTAATCCAATTAATGTTTAATTCCTAAAATCCTAATTTAAACCTATGTTAACATACAACGTGTGATTCTTGGGCAACTAAGTTTTCTAACAAAATTCTTAAGGTAAGGAACCTAAGAACCCACATGAAATTGACTCTTGAAACGTGTTAACGACAACTTCGGAGCTCGCCGAAAACCCGAATTTGCAACCACACAACTGTAAACCCGTAGCCCAAATATCCTGCATCAGATTCCGAACTTCAAATACATCTCTCGAACTCATTACTGCTCAGAAATTCATGAAACTGGCGTCCAATCGACCAAAATTTCGTTAGCTAACCATAGGATCAAACGGAATTGAAAATCGAGTTACGAGGAGAGAGTACCGACCGTTTTAGTTAACGTATATACAGAATTACCAAGCTTGTTGTAACCTTCGCAAAAGCTCTATTCCACATCACATCACCAAGAATACCCAAAACAAAACATGACTGATTAACAAAGTTGGTAAAAAATTGAGCTAAGAGGGATATAGAGAAAGGGGAATTGTGAGAATTTTCCTTACCTTAAACTTCTTGTAGTCTAACAGTTATTGGATTTGCCAAAATCTCACACATGCAGCTTAAATCCATTGAAAGTGATAGAAGTGAACTCATGAGAGGGAGAGTTGGCGAGAGAGAGAGAGAGAGGATAAAAGGGAGAGTGAGAGTTGAACAATGGAGATGCATGCAAGGAGTCACTCTTGTGGGGTTTTGTATATGAGTGAGAATGAAGGTTTTTGGGTGAGGGTGGTTGGTATGCTGGCGGCGTGAGAGAGAGAGAGGAAGAAGAAGAGGTTTGCTGAAACACATCATTTTTTCAACACCGTCAGATTCAACACCTTTGAATGATTTCATCACCCGACTCCTCCACATCATTTTTTCAATACCCTCTCCAATGGTTTCAATAGTTGAAACACATATTCAACACCTACTTTAAACACCATTGTACATGGTCTTAGAATGAAGGGAAATGAATGAAATTGGGAGTGGCTTGAGTTCATATACTCTTCATTGCTCTTTTACTAATTTGCCCTCCACCTTATTACCAATTTATTTTGTATTCTTCATATGAGAAATTTCCAATTACTCACTAACTTTTTCTTTATACTTTCAAATTGGAGACCCAAATTAATATTCCTTTTTATTAATTAGAGTTAGGTTGTTACATCCTTCTCCATTGTGGTTACTTTTATTTGCAAGCTTCTGATCTCTTCCATTGCGGTTTGTAGCGAAGGTGTTCCATGGTTAGTTGCAATGGCTGAATCTTTGCTTGCGGTTTTGCTTTCTCTCTAAGTGGTAGGCTGGAAACCGTTTTACCACAGCCCCACGGTGGGCGCCAAAATGTTCTGGTGAACACTTAAAGGGGTATGCAAAGTAATTAATTTGGATTGCTAATAATAGAAATAATGTGTCTATGATAAAAAATTATCGGGGTTTTTTCCATCAATGTTACAGGTATTTATAGAATACACAGGGAGGGAATTCTTCCCGCCCATTTTCTCCGTTGGCCTTCCCACGTTTCCCTCTATACATTTAATCACATGCCTATTTGTAAGGTGATTATGGGAAACGTGACTTGAATATTATAGTTTCATCTAAACCATGCTCCTAGTCGTAAGGAATGTGGAGATAAATGAGGTGAATCATCGAAGGATGACGGTTACATTGGTAGAACGTGGGATCATGGGGTCATGGGGTCATGGGCGTCTCGCCTATCTCGCCCTATCAGAAACAGATGTCTCGCCCTCTATGTCGCACATTTATGTGAAGTTGGGCTGAATATTGCTTATGCGTTGGGCCGTTGCTATTGGGCCGTTGTATGAATTATCAAATAATGTTTGAGCCTTGCTAAATACACCCCTTATATTTACACCCGGTCCAAGCATATAAGATCTTGTTCAATTTGTTTTGATGAGTATTTTAAAAATAGTATGTTTCTATAATTTTTACTAATAGACAATTAAAGATATTAGTGATCAAAATTGTGCATTGGCGTATGAAGCGGGTGGAAAAATGCGCGAGCGGAAAGCGCTCGCTAGACAGTAAAGTCGCCACCGAACTTTATTTATTCCCGGAGGAAAAGGAAAATATCGATAAAACCTTAAAATAATGGAAAGATGGTCGTCGCAACCATTTCTAAGTTCGGGAGTCGATTATGCGAGGGGAAGGTATTAGCACCCCTCACATCCGTTGTACCCAACGGGAACCTTCTCGTTAATTTTAGGGTTAAAAGAGTGTTTAATTTATCTGCATGCTTTTAATTATTTATTATATATACAAGGAGAAAAAAGTTAGTTTTTTATTAGTGTGCTTGACAGGATGTATGAATCCCGCTCCTACGTATTCCCGGGTGCAATGGGAAATTCAAAGCTACACGCAGTTCTGGGTAGAAAATAATTGTTGGTTGGTTGATTTTATTTATGAAAATATGCTAGTCGCGCTTGGCGAAAAAAATTTATTTGATTGAAAAATAGACGCACGGGGGTGCAAAAATTAGTAAGGTTTGGTGTGTTGAAGTTTATTTTAATGTTTGGAATGACAACTACCCCAGTCACGAGCCATACGTCAAGAACACGGGTAATCGGGAGAAGGAGTGATATACATCAAACCATCTCTTTTTCATCCATTTATTGTTTATTTTAAAAAAAAGATGTTTTATTTTTTAGAATGATGGTTATCCGGACCACAAGTCATACGCCAAGTATCCAGATATCCGGGGAGCGAGAAGGCCATACGTCCGACCACTCCTTTTTTCATTCGAGTTTATTTATTTTAAAAGAAATGTTTTATTTTTTAGAATGACGGTTATCCGGACCACAAGTCATACGCCAAGTATCCAGATATCCGGGGAGCGAGAAGGTCATACGTCCGACCACTCCTTTTTCATTCGAGTTTATTATAAAAAACTATTTGATGTAAAAGTGCTTTAAAAGAAGAATTACAATTGATTTTTTTTTTTAGTGCTTTATTACATTAACTAAATCATATAATAAAAACAAATAAATAAAAATTAAATCAGTGGGTGCATAAGCAACACGGGGAGGTGCATTCAGCGAGGAGGTCCCAAAAACAAAAGAAGCCTAGATCTGTTTTGTAATCCTGCGGGAGCAGTCTCTAGAAGAAGCACCATATGTGGGAAGATCAGGACTGTCCGATCAGAATCAGACATCCCTGATCTGATCACAATGATGGCCGTCTTGATGTTGACACGTGGCAAATAATAAATAATAATAAGCAAGATAGAAACAGATTTGTACTACCTTCTTCACGTTTTAAAGAAAATGTGTTTCTTCTTCAACCTCTCTCCGTTCTCGACTTCACTCACTCCCGGCGGCGGCGGCTCCGGCGCTTGCCACCGCCGTCGCCGGTCGTTCTCCTTTTTCTCTCTTGTACCGTGTCTCTGTTCTCTCGGTGGCGAACTATCTTTCTCTCGGACTTGAGTTCCTCACTCGCCGGCGGCGGCGGAGATCTTTCTTCACCTCTTCTTCTCTGTTTCTGTTTTTCTTCTTATTATTTCTATTCTTTTTTGTTTTATTTGATTGCTGGACCTCTAATAATGGGTGGTGGGTTTATGGATAGAAAATGGTGTTTTTTTTGAAAAAAAGTGGTGGTTGTAGTTATTATTACAGTGATTGTTGGTGTGGATTGATTTGTGTTGATGGTAGATGATGAGGAGGTTATGTGGTTGTGATGGTTATAGTGGAGTTGATGGTATATGGTGGAAGAAGGTGGTGATAAGTGGTTGTCTATGAGAAAAGACGGTGTTTTTTTGGTTATAATAACAATGGTTATGCTTGTAATAACAATGTTTTACAAATATGAGTTTTTTGTGTTCCCCCTCTCATGAGTGTTTTTTTCTTGTTATTTATATGGGTACAAAAATTAGGTTTTTATGAATTGAATGAGGATTATTTTGGTTTAGGAATGCTTTGATGATGATGATTTGGAATTGATGGGAGGATTGATTTGTTCCTCTTTGGTTTAATTTGTCTTAAAAGTGCAGATATTTTCCTCTCTACTTATTCTTTTGACTTTTGACACATGATGACAATAATAATAATAATAGTAACAATGATACCACTAATAATAACAATTATAATGACAATAATAATAAAACATAAAGAGATTAATAGTAATACTGACAAATTAAAGAAAAACATAAAAATAAAAATAAATTGACTAAAATATTTTTTTGGATTTTTTAATAAAAGTTACTAACGATAAAACTTAAACTAAATGAAATAATTATAAAAAGACGACAATAGGATTCGAACTCAAGACCTCACACTAGTAAACCCCTAAATACTCTTTCCAATACCAATTGAGCTAAATCACATATTCAAAAGAAAATGCGGCAATAAACCATATGATTATGTAAGTGGGCAAAATTTGGGGTATGACAGCTGCCCCTATTTAAAAATCTTTAATCACATTCGAGTGATGGAAGATAGTTAAATACAAGAAGACCGCAAATTTTGTTGGGAGAGTGATTGATGACGGTACTCTAAACTTGTTAACCAAACAAAGACGGTACTCTAAATTTCTAATCCACAAAGATGGGTCTCTAAAACTCCTAGCGCTGATGGGACTCTAAATTGCTAGACAAGCGGGGATAAGACTCTAAATTGCCAGCGCGAATGGGACTCTAAATTGCCAGCCAAACAAAGATGGAACTCTAAACTGCCAGCGCGAATGAGACTCTAGATTGCTGCTAGCCAAACAAAAATGAAACTCTAAACTTCCAAATAAGGTAGAACTCTAACTGCCAGCGCGAATGAGACTCTAAATTGCCGGCCACACAAAGATGAAACTCTAAACTTTCAAATAAGGTAGAAAACTAACTGCCAGCGCGAATGGGACTCTAACTTACCGGCCACACAAAGATGGAACTCTAAACTTCCAAATAAGGTAGAACTCTAGACTTTAAAATGACGAATTAGATTGGACCCTGAAGTGCCAAATAAGGTATGACTCTTAACTCTGAACTACCAGCGATGATGGGACTCTAAATTGCCGGCCAAATGGGGATAAGACTCTAAACTGCCAGCGTGAATGGAACTCTAGATTGCCAGCCAAACAAAAATGTAACTCTAAACTGCCAAAAAAGTAGAGCTCTAACTACCAGCGCGAATAGAACTCGAAATTGCCGGCCACACAAAGATGGAACTCTAAACTTCCGCATAAGGTATAACTCTAACTGCCAAAATAGGGTAGAACTCTGAAAATTCCAGATAGGTTAAGACTCTAAAAATTGCTAAATCGTGTAGGCATCTGGACATCAAATAGGGTAGGACTCTGAAAATTCTAGATAGGGTAAGACTCTAAAAACTACTAAATCGTGTAGGCCTCTAAACGTCAAATAGGGTAGGACTATAAAACTTCCAACTAGGGTAGGATTCCGAACTATCAGTGATGATGGAACTCTAAATTGGCAGCAAAGACTAGACTTTGAATGCCAGTAAAGACTGGACTTTCAATTGTCAGCGAAGACTGAACTTTAAATTTCCAATGAAGATTGAACTCTGAAAGGATTTGGTAGGTATGACTCTAGAAATGCCAACAAAGGTAGTCCTTAGGTAAGACTCTTGAATATTGAGAGCGTGAGACTCTGAATTTCCATAAGCACATGGGCCAGGCAAGGGTATGTTGTTATCGGCGTGTGAACCAAACAAGGATCGAAAGGTTGCCGTATAAGATCATACTTTTCAAGTTTAGATTGAGTGCTTGTTTACTAAGAAAACTAACGAGTCTCTCCAGAGTAAGAGCCTCTCTCAACAGTAGTAATGGACCTCGACAAAGAACTAACTGAACTACCTTGAATGGTCACATAATGCTTGCCTATGCTATGTATGCGTGTGTTTGTATGATTTTTTTTTTTTTTTTTTTGGATGCATGATATTTTTTGGGATGATGCACTTGCATGATATGAATGCGTGTTGCATGGCTGATGCATGAAAAGTCGGCAAAGACCTGGTTTAGGGGTGTTAAGTGGCAAGGAATCGATGTCATGGTATATTGAATTGAATGGTATGGAACTCTGGATGTAGGGAATGTCGGCAGGTATTGAGCTTTATGCGTGCCAATGAAGATTGGGCTTTTAGGGTGCCAATGAAGATTAGGCTTTGAGTGTGGCAATGATGATTGGAACTTTCGAGTACCAATAATGATTGGACTTTCGGGGTTACTGGATGCGGTTTGGGGCACAACTTGATGCTAGTGAAATTCAAACATGATTTATGTAAGACACATGAATGATGATGAATGCAATAAGATGCATGATTTGATGCTAGAGTGATGCATGATGCACGGTTATGATTTGAATGTATGAAAAGTTTCCCTGTGGTGGGTAATGAAGTGTTTTGTAACAAGGCTTCTTGGCTAGCGGTTATGGGATATCTGGCTAGCGCACTCTTCCGACACCCAAGTTGAACTCAAAGGTCGTTGATGCATGGCAAAGTTTACTTGAGCTGCTTGAAAGGATGGAGTGGACATGCCCCTTGTGTTGCCCATTTTGCCATTTTCTCTTTTTTGAAAATCCCTAACTTTTGCCTGGACCGCTCTTTCGAGTTTTCAGTCCACTGGGAGTGTACTTCCTTTTTGGTGTCCCTAATTTTGCCTGGATCGCCTTTTCAGGTTTTCGATCCACCGGGACGCTCTCTATTGCATAAGACGCCCTTCCGGGTTTTCGACTTAGCGAGCTTTTGACTTTGATTCTTTTTGTATCTCTTTTTTATTGGGCATTTATTTTTGGTTGCATCAAGCCGTGAGCGAAGGCTCCTCTCCGTCAATGGGATGATAGATACAGGCTGCCCCAACATTTGAATCTTTGAACGGTATGCCCCATATTAAATCCTTGACCCGGAATTCCCCCTATCACTTGTTGTTGAAAAACGTGCTCCTGATTGATTGACACTTTGAAGGCTTGACCCATTCTCAAAACATCTTAACCCCCGTAAGCAACATCTCCATATGATCTGCCCCTTGTTTATAAGGATTTGCTCTTGATTGGTAGGACCCTTAGGTGATTTGCCCCTTGTTAGGAGTATCATGTAATGATTCACCTTTTGATCAGACCTTTGTTGAAGTTCCCTCGATGCCAAGTATTGATTTGCGAGTGAAATTGTTTCTCTTGAAAAGTAATTTCGACGCAATGCACATGCAAGTTTTGAATTTGAAAATTGTTTAGCTATATACAATGGGTGATATTTGGCCAGAAGATCGGCCCAATTGAGAGTGATAGAAATTATAGAAAAAATGTTATTGATGTTTCACAAACATGAGGAGTCAGTTTAACAGTTTTGCTGAATATGCTTTTATAGTCAACCTAGCTTCAATTAGGTCTTTTGAGGGTTGTAATGTGGCCTGGTTCACGGTTTTTTGAAAAAAGAGATTATAAGGCTCGAAATTTTAATTTTAACCCACCCATTCTCCCTTGATGACCTCCAATCCTAAGTTCAATTAACTCAATAGATGACTTTGGTCGACAAGAGAACTTTGCTAGTTATGATACCGAAGGTAGGTACCGTGGTCAAGCACTAATGAAATTCTTGAAGTGACAGTCACTTCTTTTAGTTGACAAACTTGCTTTCATTTTTTTACTCCCTATTTTTGCATGGACCAATTTTTGAATGTGAGGCCCATCGGGATGCCCCATTTTTGCCCAAGTTTTTACTTAGCGGGCTCTCTCTCCCCTCTTTTTTTAACAGCTCTCATGAGATTTTTCTTTTAGCTCAGCAAGTTATGACTGTCACATCAACGATTATGTGTTTTACCCTCTCATTATTCCCTCCATGTTGGATGGTGTACACGAGGGTGATAATGTGCTTAACCTCTTAATGAAGTGATTAATTGGGTTGATTCTCTTGCATCGGAACGCATCATTGAATTAATTGTAAAACTACCCTGCCCCTGGTTAAAATTGAGGGTTTTTAGCAAAATAGAAAGAACGCCGACTTCGGGCTCAAATGGGTTAACTATGGATTACCTCCTTATATCTCCAGTGTTTGGGAATTGAAACAGTGCCTTACATCATCAACCGGGTTTTACATATAAAAGCATATATCAACAAATTCAATTATTTGTTTACATCATCCTCCCCACCAAGTTTGTTAACATGTGAGAAGTGAAATGAAAAGAGAGAGATGACATACGAAGAGAGTGGATACGAATGGATGGAATCCAAAAACATGCATGCTAATTTCATTAAAACACTTTGTCAAAGAGTACAATTTCGAAAACTAATCAACATCTTAGCATAAAGCAAACTAGAACTGGAAATGACAAAAGTTTAAAGACTCTAGGGATAGGCCTCCTTGTTGATCCACCACCTTTAGGAGATGCTTCTTGACGTTCTTTCCCTTGTCCAGATGAGGGATGACCATTTACGAATGGGGGTTCTCCTTCGAAGGTCAACCATTTGTCGTTGATCCGGTGTTTTGGACCTCTTCTTCTTTTGAGGGTTCATGTCCTCTCTCGGGTCCATGATTTAAGTTTTCGTAGAGTGTCGGGCAACCGGCTAGCAAGATTACGGTTGAAGGGGGTGAAGATGGAAGAGATATGCTTTGAAACTGTAGGTGCATGTATGCAGATGTATGAAAATGCATGAGTATGCAAAAAAAAATATGTCTTTTCGTTTTCAAGGCATGCTTAAAAGATTTTAATGACATGTCATGATGCAATGTGACCAAAGAAGGTCAGGGTGTGACCCGGACAGGTTTGTAGGATAATTGGAAATTGACGGAACCTAAATAGGGGGTTCCCTACGATAGGTCGGTTCTAAATCTTAACTACCAAATCCCCTCACATGTCGGTTCTAGGGTTTTGGTTTGTTTAAGGGCGACAACCAAAGTCGCGGCCCTCGTTCAGAACTTCCCCACGAGGTTAGGTTAGCCAATTCAAAGGTCTCCCTTAGATGGAGTCATTGGGTTCTAGAAAGGTCCCTAAAGTCACGGACCCAACCGGAAAATATTGCCGTCATTGCAAATACTCGCAAGACAACAACACCTTCAAGAGGATCTACTCTAGGTGGGGTTTTCATGCCGATCCTACAAGCCATACGTCAAGAGGAACAACATTACGCAACCACCGTCTTATCTCAAGTTTTTCTCCAAGCTCGGGTGTAGAGCTTTACTCAAATAATATCTCCCACCCCACAATTGATATATGTAGAAATAAATAGAATAAACAAAATAAATAAAGCTTAAAGATAAAACCAATAAAAAAAAGGAAATAAAACACAGTAAAAGCAAGCACACAAACGGGAGGACCCATAACCCTAAAACTAACAAGGATAGGTTTGACTCTCTAAAGTCCCCAGTGAAGTCGCCAGCTGAAGCGGGTGGAAAAATGCGCGAGCGGAAAGCGCTCGCTAGACAGTAAAGTCGCCACCGAACTTTATTTATTCCCGGAGGAAAAGGAAAATATCGATAAAACCTTAAAATAATGGAAAGATGGTCGTCGCAACCATTTCTAAGTTCGGGAGTCGATTATGCGAGGGGAAGGTATTAGCACCCCTCACATCCGTTGTACCCAACGGGAACCTTCTCGTTAATTTTAGGGTTAAAAGAGTGTTTAATTTATCTGCATGCTTTTAATTATTTATTATATATACAAGGAGAAAAAAGTTAGTTTTTTATTAGTGTGCTTGACAGGATGTATGAATCCCGCTCCTACGTATTCCCGGGTGCAATGGGAAATTCAAAGCTACACGCAGTTCTGGGTAGAAAATAATTGTTGGTTGGTTGATTTTATTTATGAAAATATGCTAGTCGCGCTTGGCGAAAAAAATTTATTTGATTGAAAAATAGACGCACGGGGGTGCAAAAATTAGTAAGGTTTGGTGTGTTGAAGTTTATTTTAATGTTTGGAATGACAACTACCCCAGTCACGAGCCATACGTCAAGAACACGGGTAATCGGGAGAAGGAGTGATATACATCAAACCATCTCTTTTTCATCCATTTATTGTTTATTTTAAAAAAAAGATGTTTTATTTTTTAGAATGATGGTTATCCGGACCACAAGTCATACGCCAAGTATCCAGATATCCGGGGAGCGAGAAGGCCATACGTCCGACCACTCCTTTTTTCATTCGAGTTTATTTATTTTAAAAGAAATGTTTTATTTTTTAGAATGACGGTTATCCGGACCACAAGTCATACGCCAAGTATCCAGATATCCGGGGAGCGAGAAGGTCATACGTCCGACCACTCCTTTTTCATTCGAGTTTATTATAAAAAACTATTTGATGTAAAAGTGCTTTAAAAGAAGAATTACAATTGATTTTTTTTTTTAGTGCTTTATTACATTAACTAAATCATATAATAAAAACAAATAAATAAAAATTAAATCAGTGGGTGCATAAGCAACACGGGGAGGTGCATTCAGCGAGGAGGTCCCAAAAACAAAAGAAGCCTAGATCTGTTTTGTAATCCTGCGGGAGCAGTCTCTAGAAGAAGCACCATATGTGGGAAGATCAGGACTGTCCGATCAGAATCAGACATCCCTGATCTGATCACAATGATGGCCGTCTTGATGTTGACACGTGGCAAATAATAAATAATAATAAGCAAGATAGAAACAGATTTGTACTACCTTCTTCACGTTTTAAAGAAAACGTGTTTCTTCTTCAACCTCTCTCCGTTCTCGACTTCACTCACTCCCGGCGGCGGCGGCTCCGGCGCTTGCCACCGCCGTCGCCGGTCGTTCTCCTTTTTCTCTCTTGTACCGTGTCTCTGTTCTCTCGGTGGCGAACTATCTTTCTCTCGGACTTGAGTTCCTCACTCGCCGGCGGCGGCGGAGATCTTTCTTCACCTCTTCTTCTCTGTTTCTGTTTTTCTTCTTATTATTTCTATTCTTTTTTGTTTTATTTGATTGCTGGACCTCTAATAATGGGTGGTGGGTTTATGGATAGAAAATGGTGTTTTTTTTGAAAAAAAGTGGTGGTTGTAGTTATTATTACAGTGATTGTTGGTGTGGATTGATTTGTGTTGATGGTAGATGATGAGGAGGTTATGTGGTTGTGATGGTTATAGTGGAGTTGATGGTATATGGTGGAAGAAGGTGGTGATAAGTGGTTGTCTATGAGAAAAGACGGTGTTTTTTTGGTTATAATAACAATGGTTATGCTTGTAATAACAATGTTTTACAAATATGAGTTTTTTGTGTTCCCCCTCTCATGAGTGTTTTTTTCTTGTTATTTATATGGGTACAAAAATTAGGTTTTTATGAATTGAATGAGGATTATTTTGGTTTAGGAATGCTTTGATGATGATGATTTGGAATTGATGGGAGGATTGATTTGTTCCTCTTTGGTTTAATTTGTCTTAAAAGTGCAGATATTTTCCTCTCTACTTATTCTTTTGACTTTTGACACATGATGACAATAATAATAATAATAGTAACAATGATACCACTAATAATAACAATTATAATGACAATAATAATAAAACATAAAGAGATTAATAGTAATACTGACAAATTAAAGAAAAACATAAAAATAAATTGACTAAAATATTTTTTTGGATTTTTTAATAAAAGTTACTAACGATAAAACTTAAACTAAATGAAATAATTATAAAAAGACGACAATAGGATTCGAACTCAAGACCTCACACTAGTAAACCCCTAAATACTCTTTCCAATACCAATTGAGCTAAATCACATATTCAAAAGAAAATGCGGCAATAAACCATATGATTATGTAAGTGGGCAAAATTTGGGGTATGACAGCGTACGTTCAGTTGTCAAACATGGTCTTATAATTAGGGACAAATGGAGTATTTTTTTTAATGCACTCACGCTTTGTGTGATGCCTTTCACGCTGTGTTGTGGGACATGTAACTCTGCTTGGATATAACTTGGAGGGAGCTTATTCCATAACTCATTGTGGAAAGTGACTCAAAAGTTCTGATTAATATGATTACGTTTTCCACATTAGTGTGGCGTATTCAAAATTTGTTGGCTTTGAATTGGCGTGTCCATTTTATCATACTTGGAAAGTAGGTAATCGTTGTCCTGGTTGACTTGCTAACTTTAGCCTCTCATTAGATTTCTCAGTTTGTGTTAGAATGGAGACTCCATCAAGCGAGCTCCATAAATTTTTGATGATTTTTCTAGAGCTTGCATGCCAAGAAATGATCGTTTAGTTTCTTAGTTTCCTAGTTTCTTGTTAGGCAGAAACCCTCTTTTGTACAAAAACAATAAAATAAAAAAATAATACCACCTAAGTTTATTAGTCACAAAAAAAAAATGCTACCTAAGTTTAAATTTAGAGTTCGGCGTGTATAACACGATATTCCGGCCAAGATCCATGAAATATGTCTTTGTATGTTTCTTTATTCGGTCACCAAAAATATCAATCCCTACGTCAAAAAGAGGAGTAAAACAATCACTGAAAATAAAAAAATCAAAGAAGTCGTTGCAGCTTCCATTGCACTACTTACATTGAGTGACGAATCGGAAAAGAGTCTTCTCTGCCACATTTTCAAGGCTCATTCTAGGGTGGGCAAGTGAAATGGATCTCCCAGTGTTGGGGATCAATTTTTTTGCAAGTCCATCATACACCTCCCCACACTATATCATTTACTCTTCTCTGTCATTCAAACTCAATTCACTGCTTCTCATCCCTCTGCAACCATCAAATTCACTCTCTTTTGTGCTCTCAAATCTTATCATTCTCTATCCTCAAAACAAATCTTATCCTTCTCCTCTCTCTCTCTCATTTTTGAACGCCAAAACAGATTTTATTAGGCACCAACACTGTACAAGAAATAAAATGAGGCCACAAGAACAAGTCCAAGGCTTACAATAAACCAAGATCTGGGCGTACATCCAGCCCTTGTAAATAAAAGACAAAACTATCAGCAAGCGCCACCATTAATTTCTTATTACTCCTAAATTGATTTTTTTAAGACAATTCAATTGACAATTAAAAAAATGGATAATTTAAAATTACTCAATTTTTTATAATTAATGTACAGGAAAATTAATCAATATTTAGTAGCAACATGATTTGTTGCAACTGGCCATGTTATACCGGGTGGTTCAAATATGGTGAAGGAGGTGTAATTTCTCTTCTTGATTGATGCAGCTCAAATGATTGCTGTGATAAAGCAACAAGTACAAGTTTTTCTAACTCAATCTCATTATGAAAGTATATGTTTAGAGGTTACCGATTATTGCTAAGAAATGTAAGAAAAATGATTCAAAGGTTTAGGAAAGGGAAGACAATGTATAACAACAGTGAGAGAGAAGAAACACAGTGCTTAAAAATATATGGTGTGAAATTTTAATGATGGTCTAGTGTGGACCTTAGTGATCTAATGGTAAAAATAAGTCTCCCATGGTGGGAGACCCATTTCACTTCCCCACCCTAGAATGAGCCCATTTTCAAAATCAACGGAGTCACCGCTGCTCGCTGCCATGGTCGGTCACCATGATGCCGTCGTGTGTTAAGGACATAGGGACTTTCTGATTCACCATTAAGGGTGTGTATTGGATTGAGATTTCAATGAATTTTAAAAGACTTTTTTATGTTAAAAAATTTCATTGGTATTCAATCAAAGTTTTATAAAATCAAATCAAATCTTGTGACATTTAATTAAGATAATTAAGATATTTTTTTTCGGGGCAATGAAATCCGCTGTCATTCGATTGAGATTTATCATGACTTATAAAATGTCAATTGGTATTCAAATATCAACAGATTTTGGTGGATTCTTTCATGTTGTGGATTTCGTGAGACTTTTTAGTTAAAAATACACTTGAGAGATTCTTCCAACAATCTCACCAAAAACCTTGAGACTTTTCCAAAATCTCCAAGACTTTTTTTTTCTTTCAGAGTTCATCATCACTTTACCATAAATTTTCTTCTTCTTTTCTTTCTTCACTTGCTTATCAAATATGGTTTTTGCAAGTTTTCTTTTTGAACAAATTCTGCAACTTTTTTCATATTACACTTTTGCTATTTCTTGTGTTATTCTGGTCATTGAAATGCGTTATGCAGTTGGTTAACAATCAATTTTTTTTTTTTATATATACAATCGGTAATCGGTGATTTACTTGCTCCATATGCTTTTATTTCCAACATCGTACGTAAAGAAAAACAAAGAACTTTTCATCGTATTTTTTTGTTGTTGTTTTGGATTCCCAAAAAAAAAAATTTTTTTATTGATTACTCTTATAAATTTTTTTATTAAAATTCATTGAGTCTTTTGAAATTTTCCTAATATATATTGAGTGTTTTGAAAATTTCCTACTATATAATGTATTATGAAATCTTTTTAAAAAAATCTCTCAAAATCCATTCAAATCATGTGTTAAAAATCTCGATTGTAAAAGGTCTTTTGAAAAAAATCTTTTAAAATCTCACAAAATCAATATAATCCCACAAAGTCTTCTGTCAAAATAGTCTTTCAAAATCTCAATCGAATACATCCCGCTAACTTCATTTTTTATTTTTTTTTATAAGCTTCACCATTAACTTTTTAAAATTATTTAATTTTTACGTTTTATTAATTACAGTATTTTTTTCAGTTTATATTTGTACCGTTGATTTAATCTAGTGGCTGAATATGGAGCCACAAAGAACACTGCAGAGTCTTTGACGGTTGAGGATTATGAATCTGATCCAAAACTGAGTGTTGCAGTTGCAATAGCATTAAACTGAATCTCATTCTCCTCACTCTCAACCATTCAAATGCCATTCTTCACTCTTTCTCCTTCCAACAATTTGTGTTTTCCAATTCCCAATTTCAATCGTCCACGGTTTCACTCTCAACCTCATTCCAATTCCCAATTACGTCACAATTTCATTGTTAATGTTAATGATACTGATTCTTCCTTCAATCGAATGCTATGTACCAACCCTACCCCACCCATCTTCGAATTCAATAAGATGTTAGGTTCCCTTGTTAAAAACAAGCAGTTTCACACTGCTATTTCACTCTCTCATCAAATGGACTTCAATGGAATTCAACCTGACCTTGTTACTTTGAACATCTTGCTCAATTGTTTCTGCCAACTTGGTCAACTCAATTTTGCATTTTCTGTATTGGCAATAATTCTCAAGCTAGGTTATCAGCCTGATACCATAACAATGACTACACTTATGAAAGGCATGTGTGTTAGTGGTCATATTAAGAAAGCATTGGATTTTCATGACGACGTTATATCAAAGGGATTTCAGCTTGATCAAATTAGTTATGGAATCTTGATTGATGGTTTATGTAAAAATGGAGAAACAACAGCTGCCCTTCAGTTGCTTAGAAAGATTGAATTGTTAAGGGTTAAACCAAACGAGGTAATGTACAACACAGTCATTCATAGTCTTTGCAAGGATAAACTCCTGAGTGATGCTTTTCTTTTATATTCTGAAATGATTGTCAAGAAAATTTCTCCTGATGTTGTCACTTACACTAATTTAATATTTGGCTTTTGCGTTGTGGGTCAATTCAAAGAAGCTGTTGGATTATTAAATGAAATGTTGTTGAAAAATTTGAGCCCGAATGTTTTTACTTTTAATACACTGATTGGTGCTTTATCAAAGGAAGGAGAGACTAGAAAAGTTAGAAATGTCTTAGCTGTTATGATAAAACAAGGTGTGAAACCAGATGTTGTTACGTATACTTCTTTAATAGATGGGTATTTCTTGGTTAATGAAGTGAACATGGCCAAATATGTATTCAACACTTTTGCTCAAAGGGGAGTGATTCCTGAAGTTAATAGCTACAGTGTCATGATTAATGGATTATGCAAGAATAAAATGGTGGACGAAGCCGTGAATCTCTTCAAAGAAATGTATTTAAAAAACATATCTCCTCATATTGTAACATACAATTCACTTATTGATGGACTTTGCAAATCGGGGAGAATCTCTGATGTTTGGGATCTTCTTGATGAGATGCATGATAGAGGCCAACCTCCGAATGTGATCACTTACAATTCTATATTGGATGCTTTGTTCAAAAACCATCAGGTTGACAAAGCAATTGAATTATTAGCGAAGATCAAAGACCAAGGAATTCAAATAGATTTGTATACATACACTGTATTTGTCGATGGACTATGCAAAAATGGAAGAATTAAGGATGCACTAGAGATTTATCAGGATCTTTTGATTAAAGGCTACCAGTTTAATGTGACAATGTATACTGTTATGATTGATGGGCTTTGTAAAGAGGGCTTGTTTGATGAAGCTTTGTCCTTAAAGTCAAAAATGGAAGATAACGGCTGCAACCCTAACTGCATAACTTACACAACTCTTATTCATGCTTTGTCCAAAAATGGCATGAATGAGAAGGCGGTGAAACTTCATCGTGAAATGATTGCTAGAGGTCTTTCATATGAGTAAAACTAGGTGAGATGCTTTCATCTGTTATTTTGAATTAGAAAATGACCATCTAAATTTTATTTCTTTACATATATATAAAAGATGGTTGGTGCAATTGGCTCACTATTACATTTGTTTTAGTCTTAATTAAAAGCTATAATTTGGTAGTTTCATTATGATATTTGTAACAACAATTGTGTTTGACTGTTTTTATTCCTTAATAACTATCCTTAATAACAACATGAAGCAATTTGTAGATAAAGGAGACCCTCTACTGTTGAGCTGTTGGATCTAGGTGCAAGGAAGTGCAGTTGGATCTACCGCTGCAGAGGATCAGGTCCAAATATTAGACATCTTGGTTTGTGTTTAGCAGGCTGCACCTAATATTTAGACCTCAGGTCCAAATATTAGGTCCAAAAATTATTGTGTAAGATTGTGAATTGTTGAAGAGTGTGTTTATGAGATTTGTGTTGTTGTGTACTCTTTTGAGTTCAATGAGTCCAATTAGGAAAAGCTAAATGATAAACAAATCGAATAAAGAAAACCAATTGACAGCAACAAAGGTAATGTGGTGTGAATGTGTGATATGAGGAAACAAAAATTGGGTGTTTAACACATGTCACTATTCGATTCGAGACCGACATGATATACTGGTTTCAATTCAATTATTTTCGTCAACAATGAATAGGGAATTGTGCAGAAACAAATCAAATTTTGTTAAAGATATTATAGAAATTAAAATGAAAGAGTAAGAGAAGAAATTGTACACAAGATTTGCAAATTTTGTGTTTATCAGATTTGTCTGTTGTGTAATTAGGACATTAACATTTTCTATCTCAATAATCCGCAGTTTAAATAAGGAAAACGATCAAAACCAATAATATACACTTAAATTAGAAGTATACCAACTTGTCTAGCAGACTTAGATAATGCATTGTGTACAATTATTCTGAAAGAAAATGCATTGTGTACTTGAACAATTATTCTGTAATTTTGATGTATCTCAATACAGTTATATATACTCCTATTGATATTCTAGATAAATTAATATGAGGTGTTATAATTGGTATTATAGCAGGTCATTAGAATTCAGTAAAAAAGTAGTACGGACCCTTTGGAGTCTGGATTGTTTACTCTGAGGAACATGATTAACAAAATGAGGAGTATAATTCCAAATGCCAAGGAACATAGTTCTCTTCCCCTTTCAGAATGTGAAAGTTTGTATCAAGCTTACTAGCTAGTTCAAAACCATCATGATCAGAAACGACCAGGCAATGGCTGAGAGATTAATTACTCAAACTTCAGGTATGTTTTCCCATCAGGTACAACAATCAAAATTGTCATTATTGTTTTGGATATCCACTGATTGATATTCGGTCCAACCTTATCAACTTGAAATGTTATATTATTAGTATTGCAATTATAATGGTTGGTGTTAACCCTCCTGTTTTCAGAAAATGAATTCTGGAGTTTTAATAGGTAACTAAAATCTAACAAAAAATTATTCCACACATAAATCAAACTTGGCAACCATACCTTTGAAAGTGAACAATTTTTTTACTCATTGATCAAATGAACGGGCATGATGTTTCATGCGTAAAGATTCCTAATTTTGTATTTTTTTTGACTCAAGTGCCTTCACAACTTGTTTATTTTCCTCACTGTCATGTACCTTCACAAATCAAAACTTAGTTTTTCTTCCTCACTTTTATGTACAATAATAATGTTATTTTTTTTTTTTTTGACAAAATAATAATGTTATATTATAATACTAATTGTTTGTATTGTTTAGCACTTTAGCTAGAGGAGCCAACTTTGAAAAGTTACATGACAACTATAACCATTCATTTTATAGATAATATTTGAAAACAAATTATTTAGCAAATTCATCTTTCAAGAGCAAAGTTATCTCCAATCAAACTCCGGATTCTTCAAGTTTAAATGTGAAATTCTAGCCATTAGACTACTTGACAAAAAAAGTGAATCATTTCAATTTCCAAATGCATCACAACCAAAGAATGTCTAATCGGAGATGAGTTGCTGTAGGTCGGGAAGGATGAGGCAGTCGTGGAAGGAGTTTTACTCTGAAAGATTAACCACTGGTACACTTTGAAATGTTATTTTCAATGCAAAATATATTTTTTCGTACTTTTAACTTATGCCCGGGGCACTAGCATGCCTTATTTTAATTATCAATTTCTTTACCGGAATTACAATATTATTATCATCTTTTTAAATGATAAGAAAACAATAAATGTTCAATTATTAATACATTACAATGAGATATTATAGTCCCAATTATTAGATCTAAATTTTGTTCTTTTTTCTCAACTTGTCAACTTTGACATTAATTATTGTTCTTTAGAGGAGCCAACTTTGGAAACTTACACAACAACTATCACCATTCATTTTATAGATAATCTCTGAAAACAAATAATATAGCATATTCATCTTTCAAGAGAAAAGTTATCTCCAATCCAACTAACTTTGTTTCATTTTTGTTTTCGTACTTGCAAATGGATGATGATTTATTTGGAATTGTGCTTGAAAACCTTGGATCTTTTATTCGAGAGGAGCTTGCAGCCTTTTTGGGTGTTGATGAATTGACCAAAAAGCTATGTCGAAATCTCACCGCAATTCGAGAGGAGTCATGCTGTGATAGTTTGGCTGCAGAAGTTGGCTGATGCTGCTCATGTTCTTGATGATATATTGGATGAATGTTCAATAACATCCAAAGCACATGGAGAACACAAGTGGATCACCCGTTTCCATCCTAAGAAGATACTGGCTCGTCGCAACATTGGAAAGAGGATGAAAGGAGTTGCTGAAAAGGTTGATGATAGGAAACCCCGAAATCAAACAAAGAAATAATAATAACAATAAGAGATAATAGATAAATAATAATATTTATTGATAATATATGGATAATAGTAGTAGAGACTTTCTCTAACTACTCCCAGAGCAAAGCTCCGACACACTCAGAGAGGAATCCTACTCTGGCCCTTACACAAAAGTTATTCTCATTCCATGTCTCTAAACCCTAAAACTTATTCTTAAATACTAAAGAAATATTATTGAAGAATATCTTTACTAAAAGATATTATTTATTACTAATAAATATAATTATTTCTAAGGAGATATTATTGAATAATATATTTACCAATATATTATTCAAGAATATGTTTATTATATATATTACTAATTACTAATATAATATTTATTACTAATACACCCTTATAATTGCTTAAACACCTCCTATGAGGTTCTACCATTGCCACCGTCTTGAAAAACAGACTTGTCCTCAAGTCTGTAGCAGTAACCTTTCTGCAGAATAGAACCCTCACTCCAGGATCCCATTGTTGGAAACTTGATGAGCTAACTTCCTTCAAACTAGTGTCTGGAGGCTTTGGTGGTGGAGGTACCGTTGCGAGTAGGCAACCATCTGGCTGCTCCCACGGTTTTGGCGGTTTCAGTGGAGGTATGGCAGCATCAATCGATTTATGAGCTTTTTGTGGCTCTCTGAATACCCCACGTGGTTTAGCCGGTGGTGGTTCCGGGTCGAGAACAATCACTCGATTCTCTCTTGTTTGTGAAATCTCTTCCTTCTTGAAGAGGTTTGGATCCTCCACAGTTGTGGTCACTTCCTCCGCCCATTTGATCTTCATCTTTCCCAACGCTTCTGTTTTGAATAACACATACGACCCAGTGACTGATTCCTTCCGGCACTCTGAGTTTTGTGGTGTTGTGAATTCTGTGACTGATGGTATCACCGTAGTGGTCTTCGAAAATTTCTGATCCGACTGCTCTGATGAATTCCGAGTCAATCCAAAATCTATCTTGGTCCCAACCTCCATCGGCTCTTCTTTGTTCTTTACGCTCTCTTTCAAAACATATTCATGGTTTTCTTGCTCCTCACCTTTTGCGGCTTCAAGCATCTCCCACAGATCTGGAATAAATTTCTTAATGAAAGCCCTTTCAAAAGTCTCCCACGTAACATCTTGTTTACCTTTCTTCCAAGAGAGCCACCAGGTAAAAGCATCCCCACTCAACCCAAATGCAGTCACCCATCCCACCTTTCTTTCTCCACAAAGCCAAGTGTTGGTCTCAAGATACCGATTTAACTGGATCAGCCACCAGTAACCATCTCGCGCTCCGTCGAATCTAGGAACCACCTTCGTCGACATCACTGGATCTCCGTATGCACTGATCCAATCACGTATCCGGCAGGTCGGACCAAATTATAAAATAATGATAATAGTAGTAGAGACTTTCTCTAACTACTCCCAGAGCAAAGCTCCGACACAACTCAGAGAGGAATCCTACTCTGGCCCTTATACAAAACTATTCTCATTCGATGTCTCTAAACCCTAAAACTTATTCTTAAATACTAAAGAAATATTATTGAAGAATATCTTTACTAAAAGATATTATTTATTACTAATAAATATAATTATTTCTAAGGAGATATTATTGAATAATATATTTACCAATATATTATTCAAGAATATGTTTATTATATATATTACTAATTACTAATATAATTTAATTACTAATATATTTACCAATATTCTACCAGTTGATGTTATTGCTGAAGAAAGGATCACGTTTGGATTACAAAGGGGAGTCGCAGAAGAGCGCCGACGAGAAGATGTTGAATGGCGACGTACTACTTCTGTTGTTACTGAACCAAAAGTATATGGAAGAGATTATGATAGAGAGAAAATTGTTGAGTTTCTTTTAAGGCATGCTGTTGATAGTGAAGAACTCTCTGTCTATTCTATCGCTGGTGTTGGTGGATTAGGAAAAACAACACTAGCTCAAGTGGTCTTCAATGATGAAAGGGTAAATAAACATTTTGACTGAAAAATATGGGTTTGTCTTTCTGATGATTTTAGTATGATGAAAATTTTGGAGTCCATCATAGGATCCACCAGTGGAAAGTCTCCATACTTCTCATCTTTAGAATCAATGCACAAAGTGGTTCAACAAATTTTGCTATACAGTAGGTATTTACTTGTTCTTGATGATGTGTGGAGTGCAGACCCAGAGAAATGGAATGAGTTCAAGTGTTTTTTGCAACATGGAAATGGATGGAAAGGGGCATCAGTTTTGGTCACTACCCGGCTTAATGTTGTTGCGTCCATCATGGGAACATACCCTGCTCATCAGTTGGTAGGTTTGATGACGACATTTGGTCATTGTTTAAACAAAATGCTTTCGGACCAAATGGGGAAAAGCGTGCAGAGTTTGCAGCAATAGGAAAGGAGATAGTGAGAAAATGTGTGGGTTCGCCTCTTGCTGCTACAGTATTAGGAAGCATTTTGCGCTTTAAAAGTGAGTTTAGGAATTTATCTGAGGAGTGTATCATACCTGCTTTGAGACTAAGCTACTTTAATTTGAAATTATTACTAAAACCACGTTTTACTCTTTTTGCTGTTTTTCCTAAGGATTTTGAAATGGTGAAGGAACAACTAATCCATCTTTGGATGGCTAATGGACTTATTACATCTACAGGAAATTTAGAGATGGAGCATGATAGAAGTACAGTTGCTGAGGAAATGGGCTTAGGTGACTATGGGCCTAGGCAAAGGGAATGGAAAGTGTATTCAAGGAAAAGGACAAAAAAGAATGAATAGAAGCTAATAGAAGTTGAGTACGTGTCATCTATTGAGCTGTCAGAGTTTGTTATTTAAGGAAGGGTCTAGTAAGAGAATAATCATTCAATCATTTGGTAGTTATTGGTAGGGTCACATTGTCTGTGATTCAGGGAGCACGCAGTGCTTTTGGGATTGGTTATTCATACCAATTGTATTTTCCTTTATTCCATTTCCTTGTTTTCCTGTAATTGTGGATCCTCAATATATCAATTACAGAGTTGTTCTTATCAATATCAGTTTTATTATTATCCATTTCTATAATTCATTACTAGTATCTATCAAATTGGTCCGACCTACCGGATACAATTAAGGATGGATAATCGCGTACCTGCTGAAGCTCGTATTACCAACTTGGAAGATCAGATGAATGATGTGAAATCCATGTTGAAGACGTTGATTGAAAAGATGCATGAACAAAACTTGTCAATTGCTGCTGGAAGTAAGCAATCGGGCAAGGCAGCGATGGATCCAGTTAGCGATGAATCTTCTAGAGGATTGTCGCAAGCGGAATCTCGCCTCGCCGGGAAGAAGGTGAAATTACCGGTGTTTGAATGAGAAGATCCGGTTGCGTGGATTACACGCGCTGAGATCTATTTTGATGTGCAAAACACACCAGATGATCTGAAGGTGAAACTTTCGCGATTAAGCATGGAAGGTTCAACCATCCATTGGTTTAACTTACTAATGGAGACAGAGGATGAGTTATCTTGGGAGAAGCTGAAACGAGCGCTGATTGCTCGTTATGGAGGGCGGAGGTTAGAAAATCCTTTCGAAGAACTCTCGACGCTGCGTCAGAAAGGAGATGTGGAGGAGTATGTGGAAGCTTTCGAACTCTTATCATCTCAGATTGGGCGTCTCCCAGAAGAACAATATCTAGGATACTTTATGAGCGGTTTGAAACCTTCAATTCGAAGGCGTGTGCGAACTATGAACCCACAAAGCAGGATGGAGATGATGAGGATCGCGAAAGATGTAGAAGAAGAGCTGAGGGAAGAAGACGATGACGTGGAGGTACGAATTAAAAAGAAAAGTGGATACGAGCGGTTAGGTCAAAAAGATTGGGCCGGGTCATTGAGGAACAGGAATGGGCTTCAACAACAGGACCCATTACGTTCTAATTTTGCTGGCGGGTCATCCCTAAACCCGAAATCTGGATCGATTGGATCCAACACGAGATCAGCTGCGTCCTTTGCATCTACAGCTCGCAAAAGTGAAAATAATCAAAGATCTGGTATGACGGAGAAGTGGAAGGGAGTAAGGAGTCTGAGCAATGAAGAATTTGAAGAGAGGAGAACTAAGGGTTTGTGCTTCAAGTGTGGGGGAAGATATCACCCCACACTGCATAAATGTACAGAGAGATCCCTAAGAGTTCTTATCCTGGGAGATGGAGAATCCATGAATGAAGATGGTGAAATTGTATGTTTGGAGGAAGAGAATGTAGAAAGTGATGAAGAGGTGGAGGTTGAATGCAAACTGATGGGGGTGTTGGGAAGCATAGGAGAATCGCATACAATGAAGGTGACAGGGAAAATTCAAAATGTGGAATTATTGGTACTAATTGATAGTGGTGCTAGTCATAATTTTATTTCTCCAAAAGTGACCAAGGCTTTGGGGTTACAAATTACTCCTTCAGCAGCTAGATACATCAAATTAGGAGATGGCCACAAGATACTAACGCAGGGTGTTTGCAGGGGATTGAAAATGAAGATAGGAGACATGGAGATTATGGTGGATGTGTTTGTTCTGGAGTTAGGAGGGATGGATATGGTGTGTTAGGAGTGGCATGGTTGAGCACTTTAGGGAAAGTGATGATGGATTGGAAAAGCATGACTATGCAATTTACTCATGATAATAAATTAGTGAAATTGCAAGGTCAGAGCAACAGAGCTATGAAACAATTTTTTCTACATTCGTATTTGCAGAATGATCATGGGAGTAATGAATGGGGGTGGTGGAATCAGCAGTTGAGGTCCATAGAAACTGCAAACTCAGAAACTCCTACTGAGTTGCTTCCAATCTTGGAGAAATTCCATGAAGTCTTCAGAGAACAGATACAACTTCCCCCTATGAGGAGTCAAACTCACCAAATCAAATTATACAGTGATCATGGTGAAATCAATGTCAGGCCATATCGTTATCCCCATCATCAAAAAGAAGAAATAGAAAGACAAGTAACTGAGTTGCTGAAGGCAGGAGTAATCAGACAAAGTATGAGCTCATTTTCAAGCCCTGTGATATTGGTTAAAAAGAAAGATAAGAGTTGGAGGATGTGTGTTGATTACAGAGCTTTGAACAAAGCTACAATCCTAGATAAGTATCCTATTCCAATAGTTGATGAGCTGTTAGATGAACTGTTTGGATCAACTGTGTTTTCAAAGATTGATTTGAAATCTGGATATCACCAGATTAGGATGCATGAAAATGATATTGCTAAAACTGCTTTTAGAACACATAATGGCCATTATGAATACTTGGTTATGCCATTTGGCTTGATGAATGCACCTGCTACATTTCAAGCTACTATGAATGATCTTTTCAGACCTTATTTAAGGAAATTTGTACTGGTTTTCTTTGATGATATTTTGGTTTTCAGTAAAAATATGACTGAACATCAAAATCATCTACAAGTAGTGCTGGCTGTATTGGTTAATAACTGCTTTGTTGCAAACAAAGGCTAGTGTCAGTTTGGAAGTCCTCAAGTTGATTATTTGGGTCACATAATTTCTGGCAAGGGAGTAGCAGTAGACCCAACCAAAATACAGTGTGTAGTTGATTGGCCAAAACCCAAAAGTGTTAAGGGAGTCAGAGGGTTTTTAGGCCTTACTGGGTACTACAGAAAATTCATTAAGGACTATGGCAAGATTGCTAAACCTCTCACAGAATTAACCACGAAAGATAATTTTAAATGGGGAGTGGAGGCTGATCAAGCTTTTGACCTAATGAAAAAGATCATGACTTCAGCTCCAGTGCTAATTCTGCCTAACTTTGAAATTCCTTTTGAAGTGGAATGTGATGCAGCTGGGAGAGGGATTGGTGCTGTATTAATGCAACAAAAACAGCCCATTGCATATTTCAGCAAAGCATTGTCTGATGGGAATCTAAGTAAATCAGTTTATGAGAAAGAATTGATGGCTTTGGTTCTCTGTATTCAGCACTGGAGGCATTATTTGCTTGTAAGGGAATTCATAGTGTATACAGATCATAAGAGCTTGAAACACTTCCTACAGCAGAGGTTATCATATCCAGATCAACAGTGTTGGTTGGCTAAATTACTGGGTTATCAGTTTGAAGTTAAGTACAAACCTGGCATTGAAAATAGAGCTGCTGATGCATTGTCCAGGTGTTATGATAAACCAGAAATCAATACCATTATCTCTTTTCCTATATGGGCTGATAGGCAAAATCTGCTGGATGAGTTGAAATCTGATGAGTATATCCAGAAATTGACACAAGAAGTTCAAACATCTCCAGAAACAAAACCTGGATTTGCTGTGAAACAAGGTGTGTTGCTGTACCATGACAGGTTAGTCCTCTCCCCCAATTCACCTGCAATCCCTTGGTTATTGGAAGAATTCCACAGTACTCCCAGTGGAGGACATTCAGGGTTTCTAAGAACCTATAGGAGAATGGCTGACTCACTATATTGGGTGGGTATGCAGAAAAGAGTAAGGGATTTTGTCAGGTCTTGTGACGTGTGTCAGAGACAGAAATATAATGCTACCACCCCTGGAGGGCTACTACAGCCTCTCCCTATTCCAAATAATATATGGGAGGACCTGTCATTAGACTTTATCACTGGGTTACCAAAGTCTAGAGGATATGATGCAATTTTGGTAGTAGTGGATAGACTGTCAAAGTATAGTCATTTTATACTTTTAAAACATCCTTATACTGCTAGAACCATTGCTGAATTGTTTGTTAAGGAAGTGGTCAGGTTGGATGGGGTTCCAAATTCTATCATTAGTGATAGGGATCCTTTGTTTGTCAGTCATTTCTGGATGGAATTGTTTAAACTTCAGGGCACTAAGTTGAAAATGAGTTCAGCCTACCACCCTGAGACAGATGGCCAGACTGAAGTGATTAATCGTTGCTTAGAAAGTTATCTCAGATGCTTTGTTGTTGACCATCCTAAGACATGGTCTGTATGGGTTGCCTGGGCAGAGTTTTGGTACAACTCCACCTTTCATGTATCCATAGGACAAACTCCCTTTGAAGTGGTTTATGGGAGGAAACCTCCTCCTTTAGTTAGGTTTCTGTCCAATGAATCTAAAGTTGCTGCTGTAGTTGTGGAGTTAGCTGAAAGGGATGAGGCCCTGAGACAATTGAAAGCACATTTGACTTGTGCTCAGGAACAAATGATGAGATATGCTAATAAGAAAAGAAGAGATTTGAGCTTTGAAGTAGGAGAATGGGTGTTTCTTAAATTAAGGCCTCATCGGCAACACTCAGTAGTCAAAAGAATACATCAAAAGTTGGCTGCTAGATTCTTTGGCCCATTTCAGATTATAGAAAAGATTGGAGCTGTTGCTTACAAGTTGAAACTCCCCGATGAGTCTAAAATCCACCCTATCTTCCATGTGTCTTTACTCAAAAGAGCTGTGGGTAATTATGTGGTACAAGGTGAATTACCTAGAGACTTAGAAACTGCTGGTGACAATGAAGTATACCCTGAGAAGCTTTTGGGTTCCAGAGTTGTGAGACAAGGGCATGTTGATATTCATCAAAGTTTGATTCAATGGAAGAATAAAGCTGCAAAAGATATTACTTGGGAGGATACTGAATTTTTGCGTGGCCAATTTCCTGATTTTAGTCTTGAGGACAAGACATTTTCTGAGGAGGAGGGAATTGATAGAAGTACAGTTGCTGAGGAAATGGGCTTAGGTGACTATGGGCCTAGGCAAAGGGAATGGAAAGTGTATTCAAGGAAAAGGACAAAAAAGAATGAATAGAAGCTAATAGAAGTTGAGTACGTGTCATCTATTGAGCTGTCAGAGTTTGTTATTTAAGGAAGGGTCTAGTAAGAGAATAATCATTCAATCATTTGGTAGTTATTGGTAGGGTCACATTGTCTGTGATTCAGGGAGCACGCAGTGCTTTTGGGATTGGTTATTCATACCAATTGTATTTTCCTTTATTGTTCCTTGTTTTCCTGTAATTGTGGATCCTCAATATATCAATTACAGAGTTGTTCTTATCAATATCAGTTTTATTATTATCCATTTCTATAATTCATTACTAGTATCTATCAGAGCATGTTGGTAATGAGGTATGGAATGAATTATACCAAAGATCATTTTTTCAAGAAGTTAAATCAGATTTAGTAGGTAAAAAATTACATTCAAAATGCATGGTTTCGTCCATGATTTAGCTCAGTATTTGATGAGAGAAGAATGTGTGGCTTATGAGGTTTCAAACTTGACTGATTTGTCAATTAGAGTTCGCCATATAAGTCTCTTTGATACTAAATCAAAATTTGACTACATGATTCCCATAAAAAAAGTTGATTCCTTGCGAACCTTTCTTGAGTTTAAACCACCCTCCAAAAATTTAGATGTGTTGCTTTCAAGAGCTCCTCTTCGAGCTTTGCGTACAAGTTCTTCTCAACTCTCAGCATTGAAGAGTTTAATTCATTTGAGGTACTTGGAACTTTCCAATAGTGACATTACAACCTTGCCCGAGTCTGTTTCTAGTTTTCCCAATGAATTGACACAATTGCAGGATCTTAGACAACTGGTGATTGAAAATTGCCCATCATTGGTATCAACTCCTTTTAGAATTGGAGAATTAACTTGTTTGAAAACATTGACCATTTTCATTGTTGGTGGTTCAGTAGGGGGCTTGGTTTAGAAGAGCTACACAACTTACAATTAGTAGGCAAGCTACACATCAAAGGCCTCGAGAATGTGTCAAATGAAAAGCATGCTAGAGAAGCTAATTTGATTGGCAAGGACTTAAATCGCTTATATTTGTCTTGGGGTGATTATGCTAATTCACAAGTTAGTGATGTTGATGCCGAGTGAGTTTTGGAAGCTCTTGAGCCCCATTCAGGTCTTAAGAGTTTTGGGGTGAAGAGTTATGGGGGAGCACATTTTCCTCCATGGATGATGAGAAATACTTCTATTCTAAAAAGTTTAGTTCATATTATTCTCTATGACTGTAAAAACTGCAAGAAGCTTCCTCCACTTGGTAAGTTACCATGTTTAACTACTCTTTATGTATGTGGAATGAGAGATTTAAAGTACATTGATGATGCCTTTTATGAACCCGCCTACGAGATGGCTTTTACATCATTGAAAAAGTTGACATTGTGTGACTTGCCAAATTTAGAGGGGGTGTTGGAAGTCGAAGGAGTAGAGATGCTACCCGAAATTTTAAACTTAAGTATATCATGTGTCCCCAAACTTGCATTGTCGTCCCTTCCATCTGTTGAGTTACTTTCTGCTCATGGAGGAACTGATGTGTTATGGAAGTTCATTTCTTACAAGAATTGCGATGAAGAGTTGGCTTCCTCGCCACAAGGAGTTGTTGGCAATAATCTGTATAATCTTAAGTCACTTTACATATCAGACTTCGAAAAACTCAAGCAATTACATGATGAACTTGGTACTCTTTGTGTCTTAGAACATCTTCACATTCAATTTTGTGATGAAATGGAGTCATTTTCGGAGAACTTGTTGCAAGGATTAAGTTCTCTTCGAACTTTGACATTAATTATTGCCATGGATTTAAATCTCTGTCCGAGGGTATTAAACACCTAACTTGCCTTGAGAGACTTCAAATCACTTACTGTCCACAGTTCATTTTTCCACATAACATGAACAGTCAAACGGCCCTTTGTCAACTCAAAGTCTCTTGGCATAATGAGAACATACTAGACGGCTTAGAAGGCATCCCCTTACTGCAAAATTTGTCTTTGACATATTTTGTTTCTCTAACATCCTTGCCGGACTGGTTGGGTGCCATGACCTCTCTTCAAGTACTAGAAATCAGTAGGTTTCCTAAGTTAAGTTCACTGCCAGACAACTTTCAGCAACTCCGAAACTTGAAAAACTTGAGTATCACTTATGTTGAAGATTACCTTGAAATTGGATGATGAAGCAAAATCGTTTTTTCCTGGTTCTGTCATGTGCGCGACGCGCAGGTGTTGATGATTGGTGCGCAGAGATCCAAGGTTTTTGGACTTGTGGCAACTGGTGGTGGCGCGTCGTGCAGCCTCCCTTGCGCGACACGCGTGCGTGTGTTTATATACTCCCCTGCTTTCATTGTGTGCGCCGCCAGGAGAGAGAAGAAGAGGTTTTGTGATTTTTCTTCATCAACAAAGACTAGGGTGTTTCCTTAGGGTTGAATAATCTTTTCTCTCTTCTTGTAAACACATATCATTGAAATCTCTTGGTCACGGGGAGAGATTTGGGAAAAGGATAGAAAATAGGATAATTCTATTTTTCTTGTAACTCTTTGTGAGAATCTCATTGTAATCAAGAACAAGTTTGATAGTGGAATGAAGAGCTGCCCCTCCCCCAGAGTAAGTTTATTATAGCCGAACTGGGTAAACAATTTATCGGTGTTTTTTTTATCGTTTTATTGTTGTTTACTTTCCATTGGTTTTATTTCTCGTAGAATTATTGTTCTTCGTTATTTGGTTGCTTATTCGTTTGCTCCACACACTTGAAGGTTTTATTGGTGTGGTATTTGATTCGAATTCACAAAAATTGACGCGCACCGTGGGGCAAGGGATTAAACGAATTTAGGCACCATGGGTTCGAAGTTTGATATTGAGAAGTTTACCGGTAACAATGATTTCAGATTGTGGAAGTTAAAAATGAGGGCGGTTTTGGTTCAACAATAATGTGTTGAAGCGTTAAAGGGACCGACACAGATGCCAGCGCATCTCAGAGGACGAGAAAACCGAGATGAATGATAAGGCGGTGAGTGCTATCACTTTGTGTCTCGGGGATAAGGTTTTGAGAGAGGTAGCATGTGAGACTTTGGCGGTAATGATGTGGACTAATCTTGACGCTTTGTATATGACAAAGTCTCTAGCACGTCGACAGTGTCTGAAGGAACGACTATACTTTTATCGTATGGTGGAGAATAAGTCTGTGGTGGAGAAACTTGCAGAATTTAATAAAATCATTGATGATTTGGCGAACATTGATGTGAACTTGGAAGATGAGGACAAAGCCATTTATTTGTTGTGTGCTTTACCTAAGTTATGGGAAAACCTCAAGGATGCATTGCTTTATGGCAAAGAAGGCACTATCACATTGAATGAGGTTCAATCGGCTTTGAGAACTAAGGAGTTAACTAAGTTGAGGGGCTTGAAGATTGATGATAGTGGAGAAGGTTTGAATGTTGCGAGAGGTAGAAGCGAGTACAAAGGCAAAGGGAAAGGGACATAGGTCCAAGTCTAGGCCAAAGGGTGGAGGTGATAGTGGTGGCAAGTTCAAATGCTATCATTGTCATGAGCCGGGTCACTTCAAGAAGGATTGTCATCAAAGAAAGGGCGGTGGTAGTTCGTCGGCTCAAATTGCTACTAGGATTGACCCGAGTATTAATATAAATAATATAGTCACATAGTGGTGTCACTTAACATAATTTGCGAAAATTTTATAATTATTTGAGGCCTTACTTAGGGTTGGTAAAAATATCCATACCCGCGGATATCCGCGGATAAAATCCGCCACGGACACAGAGCGGATAGTTTAATTGATATCCACGGGTAAGATAAATGGATATTTCAACTACCCGATAGTTAATGGATACGGATACAGATTTAATGGTATCCGTATCCGCGGATATCCGTACCCATTAGTAAATAAGAATATTATATAAATATTCTTAGTTATCAAATATATAAGAGCCTTTTTAATTCTTTAGAATTTTGTGATGGACTTTGTTTTAATTATAAATGAAATGTATGAAATTTTTTCTAAAGAGAAATGTCTGGATGTTATTATATTTTGGTGAAAAGAAGAAAAATAAATGTGTTGAATTTTGTTGTTAAATTGAAAGTGAAATGTTGAATGTTATTATGTGATAATAATCTTTTTCTTGTTTCTTTATAAAGAAGATAAACAAATTTCAAGTAATTAAATAATTTTTTTTACAACAATCACAATTATTTTTTTAAAAATTATTATCCATGGATATCTGTGAATATCCACGGATACTTCAAAATCTATGGATTACCCACTTGACGGATACCCGCACGGATATGGAGCGGATATGGATATCGTATTTATCCAACGGAGCGGACACGGATATCATACTATCCGTCCCCATGGATATCCATTGACATCCCTAGCCTTACTACAACTCTAATTTAAAACTATGATTTTAAGTAAGCCTTAAAGTTTCTTTTTTAGTCATCCTTTTATGAATGAGAACGAGAACTAAACACTCAAAAGATTAGATATTATTAAGTAGAATCACATACATTCCTTGATTTTCTCAAAAATGATATGGAATTTAGTTGCATTTTCATATGCAATCTTTGATTCATTGTGGTAACAGTAAATGACTAATTTATTACGTTACTTAGTTTGTTAGATCCCAACTAAAGTCGATCTTAACTATATTCAACATTTCAACTCATAAAATGATCTTAACTATGAATCGCAAATGATTTTAAGTAGCAACTAGTAACTATGAGAGGGAGTATAATTCCAAACACCGTCCAAGGCACAAAATTCTTTCCCCTTTCAGAAATCAGATGGAGGAAAGGAGTTTTCCTCTTCCCAGAGATTAATCACTCACACTTCAGGTACGCTTTTACAACGATAATTACAATATACTGTAAAAGTATTATGTAAAACCCTAAATACTGAATTCGGTCCAACCATATTCAACTTGAAATGTTAAATTATTAGTATTACAATTATTTATCGGTATTTTTTTTTTTTGAAGCTAAATTAGCCCACCGATTGGCACCAGAGAGAATTGGACCTGATATATGTGTTAACCCTCCTATTCGTAAGTAAGGTGTTCTGATAATCTAGAATTCGGCTTCGAGATAAATAAAGGCTGATAAAAGATTATTCTATCTAAGAATTGAATTAGGGAAGCATAACTTTGAAATTTAACAATATTGTTTTAAATTTTAGGTGCTCTCAAATGAGTCATGAAATTATGAATATTTCAAAAAAGTCCATAACTCTGTTGAATTGTGAAATAGTTCATGTATTTAACCACTTACTCTCAATTAAGTCCTTATATTTTAACAATTTACTATTAATTTGGTCCCTGTGTGTTACCACCATTTACATATTATTAATTTAGTCTACTCACTTATCAAAATGTGATTCTAAATTTTGTATTTTTCCTCACTATCATGTGCCTTCTTCACAACTTGTTTCTTTTTCTCACTGTCATGTGCAGTCCACAACTTGTTTTTATCTTCAATGTCTTGTACAATAATAATGTTATACTATAATACTAATTGTTTCGAGGTGCCAACTTTTAAATGTTACCATGACAACTTTATCCATTCATTTAATTGATAATCTTTGAACACAAAACAATTTAGCTTATTCATCTTTCAAACTTTGATTCATTTCTGTTCTCATACCTGCAAATGGCTGATGTTTTACTTGGAATCGTGGTTGAAAATCTTGGATCTTTTCTTCGAGAGGAGATTGCAACCTTTTTGGGAGTTGATGAATTGACCCAAAAGCTATTTCGAAATCTCACTGAAATTCGGGCTGTTCTCCAAGATGCTGAAGAGAAGCAAATAACAAGTCATGCTGTGAAAGTTTGGCTGCAGAATCCGGCTGATGCAGCTCATGTTCTTGATGATATATTGGATGAATGTTCAATAACATCCAAAGCACATGGAGACAACAAGTGGATCACTCGTTTCCATCCTAAGAAGATTTTGGCTCGTCGCAACATTGGAAAGAGGATGAAAGCGGTTGCTGAAAAGATTGATGTTATTGCTGCAGAAGGACAGAAGTATGAATTACGAGTGGGAGTCATGGAGGAGCACCAACGAGGAGATGATGAATGGCGGCAAACTACTTGTGTTGTTGCTGAACCAAAAGTATATGGAAGAGATGGTGATAGAGAGCAAGTTGTTGAGTTTCTTCTAAGGCATGCTGTTGATAGTGAAGAACTCTTTGTCTATTCCATTGTTGGTGTTGGTGGACATGGAAAAACAACACTTGCTCAAGTGGTTTTCAATGATGAAAGGGTAAACACCCATTTTGACTTGAAAATTTGGGTTTGTGTTTCTGATAATTTTAGCATGATGACAATTTTGAAGTGCATCATAGAATCCACCAATGGAAAAAATCCAGACCTCTCGTCTTTAGAATCAATGCAAAAAGCAGTTCGAGAAATTTTGCTAAACAAAAGGTATTTACTTGTTCTTGATGATGTGTGGAGTGAAGACCAAGAGAAATGGAATAAGTTCAAGTATTTGTTGCAATGTGGAAATGGAACAAAAGGAGCAGCTGTTCTCGTGACTACCCGACTTGACATTGTTGCATCCATTATGGGAAATTATCCTGCTCATCATTTGGGAGGTTTATCAGATGATGACATCTGGTCTTTGTTCAAACAACAAGCTTTCGGAACAAATAGAGAAGAGCGTGCAGAGCTTGTACCAATAGGCAAGGAGATAGTAAGAAAATGTGTGGGTTCGCCTCTTGCTGTCAAAGTACTAGGAAGTCTTTTGCGCTTCAAAAGTGAGGAACATCAATGGCTTTCTATAAAGGAAAGTAACTTTTTGAATTTATCTGAGGATAATCGTATCATGTCTGTTTTGAGACTAAGCTAGTTTCATCTGATATTATCACTGAGGCCATGTTTTATTACTTTTTGTGCTGTTTTTCCTAAGGATTTTGAAATGGTGAAGGAACAACTAATCCATCTTTGGTTGGCTAATGGATTTATCTCTTCCAGAGGAAATTTAGACGTGGAGCATGTCGGTCAGGAAGTGTGGAATGAATTATGTGCCTTGTCATTTTTTCAAGAAGTCAAAACCGATGAAAAGGGTAATGTTACTTTCAAAATGCATGATTTATTTCATGATTTAGCTCAGTCTATAATGGGAGAAGAATGTGTAGCTTCCGAGGCTGAAAGCTTGACTAATTTGTCTAGCAGAGTTCATCATATAAGTTGTTCCTTTACTGGGTTGTTTGAAAAACCATTCAACTACAACACTATCCCTTTCAAGAAAGTTGAGTCTTTAAGAACTTTTCTTGAGTTAGATATTGTTCCCTTCGGACAGTTGGGTTCGTTGCCATCAATCACTCCTCTTCGAGCATTACGTACAAGTTCTTTGCAACTTTCAGCACTAAAGAGTTTAACACATCTAAGGTATTTGGAACTTTTTGAAAGTCCCATCAAATCCTTGCCTGGGTCTGTTTGTAAGTTGCGCAATTTGCAAATACTAAAACTTGATATTTGTCCTAATTTATCTAGTCTTCCCAACCAATTCACAAAATTACAAGATCTTAGGCATCTTGTGATTAAACATTGCCCTGAATTAGTATCAATGCCTTCCAATATTAGTAAGTTAACTTGTCTAAAAACATTGAGCACTTTCATTGTTCGAAGATGGGGTTTGGTTTAGCAGAGTTACGAGACTTGCAACTAGGAGACAAGCTACACATCAAAGGCCTTGAGAATGTGTCAAGTGAATCGGATGCAGAAGAAGCTAATTTGATTGGTAAAAAGGAGTTAAATCGCTTATACCTGTCATGGGATATTTACGCTATGTCACCACCAGGCCATACTAATGTGGAGCGAGTACTCGAAGTCCTTGAGCCTCCAACAGGTCTCAAGGGTTTTGGGATGAAGGGTTATTTGGGAATACTTCTTCCCAATTGGATGAGAAATACTTCTATTTTGGAAGGTCGGTTGATGTTATACTCTACAACTGTAAAAACTGTCAGCGGCTTCCTCCACTTGGTAAATTACCTTATTTAACCACTCTTTATGTATCTGGAATGAAAGATGTAAAATACATTGACGATGACTCATATGAATCTAAATCTGAGAGGGCTTTCGTTTCATTGACGATTTTGACTCTGCGTGGTTTACCAAACTTAGAGAAGATGTTGAAAGATGAAGGCGTAGAGATGCTACCACAACTTTCCTACTTAAGAACTTCATGCGTTCCCAAGTTGGCATTGCCATCCCTTCCATCTCTTGAAATCATTGATGCTGGTGGATTAAACTACGATTTGTTTTATAACTTTTCTGAGTACCGTGGCGATGAATTTCTGGATTTATTCCCAAAGGAAATTGTGTGTAATATGCATAATCTTAAGTCACTTTTTATCATACACTTCACAGGACTCGAAGTATTACCTGATGATCTACACTCTCTTAGTGCCCTGGAGGAGCTTTACATTTCAGGGTGTGGTGCACTTGAGTCTTTTTCGATGCATGCATTGCAAGGTTTTATGTCTCTTCGAACTTTGACCATTGTTTCATGTCCTAACTTAGTATCCTTGTCAGAGGGTATGGGAGACTTGGCTTGTCTTGAGAGTTTGAAAATCCAAGGTTGTCCACGACTTGTTTTACCGAGTAATATGAACAAGCTAACTTCCCTTCGTCAAATGGAAATTCTGGGTGACGGTGGAAACAGCAGAATGCTACAGGGCATAGAAGTTATTCCCTCCCTACAAAGTTTGACTCTAATGCACTTTAATGACCTGCCAGAATCGTTGGGAGCCATGACTTCTCTTCAATCAGTACAAATCTTTGGGTGTCCTAATGTAAGGTCGCCACCAAATAGTTTTCAGAACCTCATAAACTTGCAATCATTGCTTATTGTTGCAAGTCCTATGTTGGAGAAGCGATGCAAGAAAAGAACCGGGGAAGATTGGCAAAAGATAGCTCACGTTCCTGTATTGAAGTTAACTGCAAAAGAAACATTACTACAATTTAGTAATTTACTTAATCCCTTGCTTTTTTCATCTTGTTCTTTTTAACTATATATAATTCTATGTTGCACCGTCACTTCAGATTTAAAGCTTGTGTTGTCTGACACCTGCACTACACCAACATATTTAGTGACATTGAAATAGTCTATTTTCTCAAATTATTATCGGTGTCTACGTGTTTGTCTTAGTATCGTGTCTGATATCTATGTCTGAGTTTGTGCAACATAGATTGTGTTTTTCTCACCAAATGTATGGTAATATTTGACATATTTGTACTCTAAACGCAGGGAATGGTTTTTCAGAGTGGAAGATGGAAGTGCATTTGTTGCACCGTCATGACGAGGGCTTATTGGCAATTATAGGTTCATTCAGAGATTTTGACAGGATAGTCGATGCCTTCTGAATGAACTTAATGACATATAGATAACACTCCTATATGCCAAAATAATGGTGAGCACTAAGAAACATATATCTTTCTTCTTTCTTTATAACTTCTTAATATAAGAAATTTGTATTTTCTTATTTTCATTTTCTCCATTTTCTAAGATCAAAACACTTGCATGAAAAGGCTATTCATTTTGAAATATATCGTATTATTTAAGTATCCTGTTTTAAAACTATTTTGAATATGTACCTTGTTTAATACAAATACATTCTTATTGCAGACAAGTAATCCCAAAATACTCAAGTAATCTTTTCAACAATTCAATGTAGGATCAACTTGTCCTTTGTGAATACCATGTTTTTTATTTCCTTAACATGTACTATGCCAAAGGATACTGCATTCTAGAATTTTAAAGAAATTAGAAAACAAAATTTGTTTAGAAGAGTTAAAACTAAACAAAAAAAAAAAATTAATAAAAAAAAAAAAAAACTAAACAAAATTAAGAACAAAAATTATACTCCCTCCGTCCCACAACTTTAGTCCTTTTAGAGTTTTGCACGGAGATTAAGAAATGATAAAGGTTGATAAGTTAAGTCATTTTTACCCTTACTTTATTAAGAAAGAGAAAATATATTTAATTAATGATTTAACTTTAGTAAGGGTATAAATGGTAAAATATCACTAATTGTGCATTGGTTTCTTAAAAGGACTAAAGATTTGGGACAAAATTAAAAAGGTAAAAGGACCAAAGATTTGGGACGGAGGGAGTATAAATTTATGGCATATGACAGCAAATTAATAACTTAACTGCTATTTACTGCAATCTGCAGAATTCTAGACTCATGGACATCTTTCTCAAGCTTCATCATCTGAATGTTCTTCACAGCAACACAACATCTCTAGAAGGAATGAGTAATTAAAATTTTCATGCAATTCGCTATTTCTTTGTAAATACTAACATCCTTTATGCTTAGGATGAATACTTTTCAGTTTTAATTTCAACTAAATTATAAACTGTGTCTGTGTTCCGTTTTCTGTGCGTAGTATTTCAATTCTGCAGCAGTGTAAATGTTTGTATTCAATCTCTATTTGAGACCAATTTGTTTAAAAATTCATCAATAAAATCGTTGTTATTCAGTGAATTTATCAATTGGTAGCAGTTTTTATCATTCTATTATTAATCTATTATATATAAATGACCAATATTTTTGTAATTTAAATATAAACTTTATAACTATCTGTCTGCCATTAAAATTTGACATTGCAACATCATCGATAGACTGCAACTGAGTAGCTGATAGTGTCTGAATTTGAATGTATGCTGGCTGCCTTCGACGAGGAATATCCATGATTGGTCTGTCTGTCACAAGTTCTTGCACACACACAACTCCAATATGCATACACCTAAACATATCCTTGTGAAATATTAAAACTTTGCTTGGGTCTGTTTGTAACTTGCAGAATTTGCAAATATTACTTACCTTTCTAGTCTTCATGAAAAATTAACACAATTACAAGGTCTCACGTATCTTGTGATTAAAAACAGCATGTCATCAGTATCAATGCCTCCCAATATTGGGAAGTTAACTTGTCTGAAAACATTGAGTACTTTCCTTGAGGGTTCGAAGATGGGGTTTGAGTTTGAAGATGAAGTACTTTCATTGAGAATGTGCAGAGTGAATGAGACACTAAAGAAGCTAATTTGATTGATAAAAATGAGTTAAGTCGCTTATACCTGTCATGGGGTAGTTATGCTAATTCACAAGGCATTGATACTAATGTTAAACGAGTATTCGAAGCTGAGGCCATGTTTTACTTTTTGTGCTGTTTTTCCTAAGGATTTTGAAATGGTGAAGGAACAACTAATCCATCTTTGGTTGGCTAATGGATTTATCTCTTCCAGAGGAAATTTAGACGTGGAGCATGTCGGTCATGAAGTGTGGAATGAGTTATATGCATTGTCATTTTTTCAAGAAGTCAAAACTGATGAAACGGGTAATGTTACTTTCAAAATGCATGATTTATTTCATGATTTAGCTCAATCTATAATGGGAGAAGAATGTGTTGCTTCTGGGGCTGAAAGCTTGACTAATTTGTCCAGCAGAGTTCACCATATAAGTTGTTCCTTTAATAATTTTGATAAACTATTCAACTACAACACTATCCCTTTCAAGAAAGTTGAATCTTTACGAACTTTTGTTGAGTTAAATAATAATGCTCCCTTCGGAAAGTTAGGTTGGTTGCCATCAAACACTCCTCTTCGAGCATTACGTACAAGTTCTTTGAAACTTTCAGCACTTAAGAGTTTAACACATCTAAGGTACTTGGAACTTTTTGGAAGTCCCATAAAATCCTTGCCTGGGTCTATTTGTAAGTTGCAGAATTTGCAAATACTAAAACTTGATATTTGTCCAAATCTATCTAGTCTTCCCAACCAATTGACACAATTACAAGATCTCAGGCACCTTGTGATTAAACATTGCACTAAATTAGTATCAATGCCTTGCAATACTAGTAAGTTAACTTGTCTAAAAACATTGAGCACTTTCATTGTGGGTTCGAAGATGGGGTTTGGCTTAGGAGAATTACATGACTTACAAAGAGGAGGCAAGATACACATCAAAGGCCTTGAGAATGTGTCAAGTGAATGGGATGCTAAAGAAGCTAATTTGATTGGTAAAAAGGAGTTAAATCGTTTATACCTGTCATGGGATATTGAAGCTAAGTCACAAGGCCATACTAATGTGGAGCGAGTACTCGAAGTCCTTGAGCCTCCCACAGGTCTCAAGGGTTTTGGGATGAATGGTTATTTGGGAATACATCTTCCCCATTGGATGAAAAATACTATTTTGGAAGGCTTGGTTGATGTTATACTCTACAATTGTAAAAACTGTCAGCGGCTTCCTCCCCTCGGTAAATTACCTTATTTAACCACTCTTTATGTATCTGGAATGAGAGATTTAAAATATATCGATGATGACTTATATGAATCTAAATCTGAGAAGGCTTTCGTTTCATTGAAGATTTTGACTCTGCGTTGTTTACCAAACTTAGAGAAGATGCTGAAAGCTAAAGGAGTAGAGATTCTACCAAAACTTTCCTACTTTAGAATTTCAAGTGTTCCCAAGTTGGAATTGCCATCCCTTCCATCTCTTGAAATAATTGATGCTGGTGGATTAACCTACGAGTTTTATTATCACTTTTCTGAGTACCGTAGCGATGAATATTTGGATTTGTTCCCAAAGGAAATTGTGTGTAATATGCATAATCTTAAGTCACTTTTTATCATAAACTTCGAAGGACTCAAAGTATTACCTGATGAACTACGCTCTCTTAGTGCCCTGGAGGAGCTTTACATTTCAGGGTGTGATAGACTTGAGTCTTTTTCGATGCATGTGTTGCAAGGTTTGATTTCGCTTCGAACTTTGACCATTGTTTCATGTCATAATTTAATATCCTTGTCAGAAGGTATGGGAGACTTGGCTTGTCTTGAGAGACTTGAACTCCGAGATTGTCCACGACTGGTTTTACCGAGTAATATGAACAAGCTAACTTCCCTTCGTCAAATGACAATTCTGTGCTATGATGGAAACAGAAAAATGTTACAAGGCATAGAAGTTATTTCCTCCCTACAAAATTTGCCTCTAGCACACTTTAATGACCTGCCAGAATCGTTGGGACTTGGGAGCCATGACTTCTCTTCAAAGAGTAGATATCGTTGGGTGTCTTAATGTAAAGTTGCTACCAAATAGCTTTCAGAACCTCATAAACTTGCATACGTTGAATATTTTTGCATGCCCTATGTTGGAGAAGCGATGCAAGAAAGGAACTGGGGAAGATTGGAAAAAGATAGCTCACGTTCCAGAATTGAAGTTAACTGCAAAAGAAACATTAATATCTGGTAATTTACGGAATCCCTTGCTTTTTTCATCTTGTTCTTTTTAACTATATATAATTCTATGTAGCATCATCGTAGAGACCCGAGTATGACGGATCCTTTGGAGTCTGGACTGTTTACTCTCAGGAACATGATTAACAAACTGAGGAGTATAATTCCAAATGCCAAGAAACATAATTCTCTTCCCCTTTCAGGATGTGAAAGTTTGTATAAAGCTTGCTAGCCAGTTCAAAACCATCATGATCAGAAACGACCAGGCAATGGCGGAGAGATTAATTACTCAAACTTCAGGTACGTTTTCCTATTAGGTACAGCAATCAAAATTGTTATTATTGTTTTGGATATCCACTGATTGAAATTCGTTCCAACCTAATATCAACTTGAAATGTTATGTTATTGGTATTACAATTATACTTGCTAAATATATTGGTTGGTGTTTTAATAGGTAAATAAAATCTAACATAAAAATTATTCCACACATAAATCAAACTTGGCAACCATACCTTTGAAAGTGAACAATTTTTTTACTCATTGATCAAAAGAACGGACATGATGTTTCATATGAAAAGAAAAATATTCCTAATTTTGTATTTTTTTTACTCATGTGCCTTCACAACTTGTTTATTTTCGTCACTGTCATGTACCTACGCAAGTTGGTTTTTTTTTCCTCACTGTTGTTTGTATTGTTTTGAGGAGCCAACTTTGAAAAGTTTTCTTTTAATAAACCACCAAATTAATCTCTGATTTAAGAGGTCTCTAATATGTTTTGAAATTCTTAACAAAAAAAAAAGTCTTGAAATTATGAATAATTTAAAGGGTCTCTAATTCTTTTTTTGGTTTTCACCACCAGAATCCGGCACACTGGACCGTCTCATGCTAATAAATTTAAATTTACATAGTATTTCAAGTGTGATATAATGTTTTCTTTATGTTACTTATGCCATTTTATATGCATATATATGAATTTATATGCATATATTTGAGTTTTATGAATTTTGTATAATCTTACGATTAACGTTATGATTATACGATTTTACTTCCCCTTTTCGATTTTACGTAAAATCCCGATTTTAACTACCATGCCTTTTGTGTTATTCCGACTTACTATCGATTTAGTCTACTCACTTATCAATAGACATGATGTTTCATATGAAAAGATTCCCAATTTTGTATTTTTCCTCAGTGATATGTATGTGCCTTCACAACTTGTTTCTTTTTTTGTCATTGTCATGTACCTTCACAAATCACAACTTGGTTTTTCTTCCTCACTGTCATGTACAATAATAATGTTATATTATAATACAAATTGTTTGTATTGTTTAGGTAGAGGAGCCAACTTTGAAAAGTTACATGACAACTATAACCATTCATTTTATAGATAATATTTGAAAACAAATAATTTAGCAAATTCATCTTTCAAGAGCAACATTGTCAACTTTGATACTAATTATTGTCCTTTAGAGGAGCCAACTTTGAAAACTTACTCAACAACTATAACCATTCATTTTATAGATAATCTTCGGAAAAAAAATGATTTAGCATATTCGTCTTTCAAGTTATCTCCACTCAGACAAACTTTGATTCATTTTTGTTCACATACCTGCAAAATGGCTGATGTTTTACTTGGAATCGTGGTTGAAAATCTCAGATATTTTCTTCAAGAGGAGCTTGGAACCTTTTTGGGTATTAATGAATTGACCCAAAAGCTATCTCGAAATCTCACCGCAATTCGGGCTGTCCTCCAAGATGCTGAAGAGAAGCAAATAACAAGTCATGCTGTGAAAGTTTGGCTGCAGAATCTGGCCGATGCTGCTCATGTTCTTGATGATATATTGGATGAATGTTCAATAACATCCAAAGCACATGGAGATGACAAGTGCATCACTTGTTTCCATCCTAAGAAGATATTGGCTCATCGCAACATTGGAAAGAGGATGAAAGCGGTTGCTGAAAAGATCAATGCTATTGCTGAAGAAAGACAGAAGTATGAATTACGAGTCACAGAGGAGCACCAAAGATGTCACGACCCAATCTCATATCATGATTGGCGCACACGTTAACACTAACTCATCATATATACTGTCTGACAAGCCTAATACACTAGCTATAACCTATACACCTTTCTAAAATACTACTGAACTATTGAAATTTAGAAGTGTCTCAAACTTTCATGACATCCCAAAATGAAAATTTAATTATCAAAAACTATATATAAACTATATTCTCCTTTGTACAACTCTTATTCTTAACATTGCATCCTGCTAAAATCACAAACAATGACACCATTCAATATAGAGAGACCTACCCTAGAATAAACTTTTGGGTAGATACAAAAATTTGCAAGAGTTGCATCCAACAACTTTTAAACTAAAATGATTGTACTTTGAAAACTTATACCAAAAATAATATTTACAACATCCAAGGGAACAATATTTGATAAAATCTTTAACATGAACCAATGGTTAGTCATACAGGAATTGTTTTACGCACACATCTACAATTGAAACTAATAATAAACTTGTCATGTCTGATATTGCTTATCTTTTCCCACTACATTCACATATATCACATTATCTCTTCGTTGTGGCGAACGGATACCACATTATCTCTTTGTTGTGGTGAACGGTATTAACCACTAATTTTTACTTGTTTGCATCATTAACACCGAATCTATAAAGAAAATATAATAGTGAAATTAAATTTGAATGAGATGAACTTCTCTTTAAAAATTCTGTTTCTCCCATAAAAAGAATAACTTAGAAAACTTGTCACATGGTAAATTGGGTCTGTTTGTTTCAGCTTTAAAAAAATATATTTTTTCTTTGTATTTTTGAAAATGGATTTTATAAAACCGTTTTTCAAAATATTACAAGTTTTTTTATATTCGTTTTTTCTAAATTCAAACACTAATTTTGGCATCATATAACATAGGCGTACATTATTGAAGAACAAAAAATAGTCAAAATCTCAATTTTTATAAAAAGTTGTATTTCAAAAATGATTTTTATGAAAATCTATTTGAAATAGCTTCAAAAAAAGTGATTTTTTTTGAAATTGTGATATCCAAATTTTTTTTCAATAAAATGATGAAATACCTAAAATAAGATTTTAAGAATAACTATTCAAACCAAATTTTCATTTGAAACTTTTATAAAAAATTTCTTTGTAAATTTTTTTATACAAAATTTTCTAACACTACAAAATCTATTTTAAAAAAAATCCAAAACAAACGGACCCATTATCTACTCACAATTTCTTATCATTCAAAATTTGTAAACAACACTAGCTTGTCCTTAAAATACTCAAGCTAAGGGAATCAATCTATACAATATATATCTATACAATATATAAAGGGGATAGGGGAGTTTGGGATGACTTTTTCATATTCCCATTATACCCCTCATGATTACTTAACAACATTGATTTGATTTTTTTTTGTACCAACAAAAATCTTTTATTAATAAACTCACCATAACATAAGGTACATTTTTTTTGTAGTAGCAAAAATCTTTTATTAACAAACTCACTATAACATAAGACATATCTTTATGTTTTTGGACATAAGTTAGACACAGACATACAATTAATCTGAGCAATACCATTAACTACTTAATCAATTTGATTATTAACTATGTTCATTATTTATCCTCAATTACATAAATAATCAATTAATAATTTCATTCCTTTTAAGGTTCTAAATCTAATCAAGGAAAATGATTTAATTTCTTCTAGCCATTCTAATTACCCCCAAAGTGTCTCAGATTACAAGACCAAGGGACTAAACCTCCAAAATCATGCACACAGCAAACAACATCTGGTTCATGTGTTCTAGTATTTTCAAGCTAATACATAGCAGCTCCATTTTAAACATATACAAGATTCTATTTGGCAAATGAATTGTACTGGTAGAGTTCAAATTATAATTAATAGCAGCAACTTCTCAACTAACTTTCCAAGAATTGATCTTTTCTAACATTTTAATTGTATAGCTAACACTTTCATATCAGCCCCAATTTTGTAATATATATATATGGAACACTGTTTAACTCATGAATTGAAATGAACAAAATTCTGGTCCCTAACATTTCAAATTTGTATTCTCAAGCACTCTTGAACTTCCACTTTATTACTCTTGTGTCATTAATGAGATTCTGTCTTAATTACGAATTAAGATTAATAGAGCAAATTATCATAACTTATTAATTAATTATTCAGGATATTACAAAAGAAATGATGAATGGCGCCAAACTACTTCTGGTGTCGCTGAACCAAAAGTATATGGAAGAGATGGTGATAGAGAGCAAGTTGTTGAGTTTCTTCTAAGGCATGCTGTTGATAGTGAAGAACTCTCTGTCTATTCCATTGTTGGTGTTGGTGGACATGGAAAAACAACACTTGCTCAAGTGGTTTTCAATGATGAAAGGGTAAACACCCATTTTGACTTGAAAATTTGGGTTTGTGTTTCTGATGATTTTAGCATGATGACAATTTTGAAGTGCATCATAGAATCCACCAATGGAAAAAATCCAGACCTCTCGTCTTTAGAATCAATGCAAAAAGCAGTTCGAGAAATTTTGCTAAACAAAAGGTATTTACTTGTTCTTGATGATGTGTGGAGTGAAGACCAAGAGAAATGGAATAAGTTCAAGTATTTGTTGCAACGTGGAAATGCTAAGAAAGGAGCATCCGTTTTGGTCACTACCCGACTTGACATTGTTGCGTCCATAATGGGAACTTATCCTGCTCATCATTTGGGAGGTTTATCCGATGATGACATCTGGTCTTTGTTAAAGCAACAAGCTTTTTTTGGAGCAAATAGAGAAGAGCGTGCAGAGCTTTTAGCAATAGGCAAGGAGATTGTGAAAAAATGTGTTGGTTCGCCTCTTGCTGCCAAAGTACTGGGAAGCCTTTTGCACATCAAAAGTGAGGAACAATGGATTTCTATAAAGGAAAGTAACCTTTTGAATTTATCCGAGGATAATCGTAATAATCGTATCATGTCTGTTTTGAGACTAAGCTACTTTCATTTGAAATTATCACTGAGGCCATGTTTTACTTTTTGTGCTGTTTTTCCTAAAGATTTTGAAATGGTGAAGGAACAACTAATCCATCTTTGGTTGGCTAATGGATTTATCTCTTCCAGAGGAAATTTAGACGTGGAGCATGTCGGTCAGGAAGTGTGGAATGAATTATGTGCCTTGTCATTTTTTCAAGAAGTCAAAACCGATGAAAAGGGTAATGTTACTTTCAAAATGCATGATTTATTTCATGATTTAGCTCAGTCTATAATGGGAGAAGAATGTGTAGCTTCTGAGTCTGAAAGCTTGACTAATTTGTCTAGCAGAGTTCATCATATAAGTTGTTCCTTTACTGGGTTGTTTGAAAAACCATTCAACTACAACACTATCCCTTTCAAGAAAGTTGAGTCTCTAAGAACTTTTCTTGAGTTAGATATTGTTCCCTTCGGACAGTTGGGTTCGTTGCCACCAATCACTCCTCTTCGAGCATTACGTACAAGTTCTTTGCAACTTTCAGCACTAAAGAGTTTAACACATCTAAGGTACTTGGAACTTTTTGAAAGTCCCATCAAATCCTTGCCTGGGTCTGTTAGTAAGTTGCGCAATTTGCAAATACTAAAACTTGATATTTGTCCTAATTTATCTAGTCTTCCCAACCAATTGACAAAATTACAAGATCTTAGGCATCTTGTGATTAAACATTGCCCTGAATTAGTATCAATGCCTTCCAATATTAGTAAGTTAACTTGTCTAAAAACATTGAGCACTTTCATTGTGGGTTCGAAGATGGGGTTTGGTTTAGCAGAGTTACGAGACTTGCAACTAAGAGGCAAGCTACACATCAAAGGCCTTGAGAATGTGCCAAGTGAATGGGATGCTAAAGAAGCTAATTTGATTGGTAAAAACGAGTTAAATCGCTTATACCTGTCATTGGATATTGAAGCTAAGTCACAAGGCCATACTAATGTGGAGCGAGTACTCGAAGTCCTTGAGCCTCCCACAGGTCTCAAGGGTTTTGGGATGAACGGTTATTTGGGAATACATCTTCCCCATTGGATGAGAAATACTTCTTTTTTGGAAGGCTTGGTTGATGTTATACTCTACAACTGTAAAAACTGTCAGCAGCTTCCTCCCCTTGGTAAATTACCTTATTTAACCACTCTTTATGTATCTGGAATGAAAGATGTAAAATACATTGACGATGACTCATATGAATCTAAATCTGAGAGGGCTTTTGTTTCATTGAAGATTTTGACTCTGAGTGCTTTACCAAACTTAGAGAGGATGTTGAAAGATGAAGGAGTAGAGATGCTTCCACAACTTTTCTACTTAAGAATTTCATGTGTTCCCCAGTTGGCTTTGCCACCCCTTCCATCTCTTGAAATCATTGATGCTAGTGGATTAACCTACGAGTTTTATTATCACTTTTCTGAGTACCGCAATGAATATTTGGATTTATTCCCAAAGGGAATTGTGTGTAATATGCATAATCTTAAGTCACTTTTTATCATAAACATCTCAGGATTCAAGGGATTACCTGATGATCTACACTATCTTAGTGCCCTGGAGGAGCTTCACATTTCAGGGTGTATTGAACTTGAGTCTTTTTCGATGCATGCATTGCAAGGTTTGATGTCTCTCCGAACTTTGACCATTGTTTTATGTCCTAACTTAATATCCTTGTCAGAAGGTATGGGAGACTTGTCTTGTCTTGAGAGACTTGAAATCCGAGATTGTCCACGATTGGTTTTACCGAGTAATATGAACAAGCTAATTTCCCTTCGTCAAATGGAAATTCTGGGTGACGGTGGAAACAGCCGAATGCTTCAGGGCATAGAAGTTATTCCCTCCCTACAAAGTTTGACTCTAATGCACTTTAATGACCTGCCAGAATCGTTGGGAGCCATGACTTCTCTTCAATCAGTACAAATCTTTGGGTGTCCTAATGTAAGGTCGCTACCAAATAGCTTTCAGAACCTCATAAACTTGCAATCATTGCTTATTGTTGAAAGTCCTATGTTGGAGAAGCGATGCAAGAAAAGAACCGGGGAAGATTGGCAAAAGATAGCTCACGTTCCTGTATTGAAGTTAACTGCAAAAGAAACATTACTACAATTTAGTAATTTACTGAATCCCTTGCTTTTTTCATCTTGTTCTTTTTAACTATATACAATTCTATGTTGCACCGTCACTTCAGATTTAAAGCTTGTGTGTTGTCTGACACCTGCACTACACCAACATATTTAGTGACATTGAAATAGTCTATTTTCTCAAATTATTATCGGTGTCTACGTGTTTGTCTTAGTATCGTGTCTGATATCTATGTCTGAGTTTGTGCAACATAGATTGTGTTTTTCTCACCAAATGTATGGTAATATTTGACATATTTGTACTCTAAACGCAGGGAATGGTTTTTCAGAGTGGAAGATGGAAGTGCATTTGTTGCACCGTCATGACGAGGGCTTAGTGGCAATTATAGGTTCATTCAGAGATTTTGACAGGATAGTCGATGCTTTCTGAATGAACTTAATGACATATAGATAACACTCCTATATGCCAAAATAATGGTGAGCACTAAGAAACATATCTTTCTTCTTTCTTTATAACTTCTTAATATAAGAAATTTGTATTTTCTTATTTTCATTTTCTCCATTTTCTAAGATCAAAACACTTGCATGAAAAGGATATTCATTTTGAAATATTTCGTATTATTTAAGTATCCTGTTTTAAAACTATTTTGAATATGTACCTTGTTTAATACAAATACATTCTTATTGCAGACAAGTTATCCCAAAATACTCGAGTAATCTTTTCAACAATTCAATGTAGGATCAGCTTGTCCTTTGTGAATACCATGTTTTTTATTTCCTTAACATGTACTATGCCAAAGGATATTGCATTCTAGAATTTTAAAGAAATTAGAAAACAAAATTTGTTTAGAAGAGTTAAAACTAAACAAACAAAATATTGAATCAAAAAAAAAAAAAAACTAAACAAAATTATATAAATTTATGGCATATGACAGCAAATTAATAACTTACTGCTATTTACTGCAATCTGCAGAATTCTAGACTCATGGACATCTTTCTCAAGCTTCATCATCTGAATGTTCTTCACAGCAACACAACATCTCTAGAAGGAATGAGTAATTAAAATTTTCATGCAATTCGCTATTTCTTTGTAAATACTAACATCATTTATGCTTAGGATGAATACTTTTCAGTTTTAATTTCAACTAAATTATAAACTGTGTCTGTGTTCCGTTTTCTGTGCGTAGTATTTCAATTCTGCAGCAGTGTAAATGTTTGTATTCAATCTCTATTTGAGACCAATTTCTTTAAAAATTCATCAATAAAATCGTTGTTATTTAGTGAATTTATCAATTGGTAGCAGTTTTTATCATTCTATTATTAATCTATTATATATAAATGACCAATATTTTTGTAATTTAAATATAAATTTTATAACTATCTGTCTGCCATTAAAATTTGACATTGCAACATCATCGATAGACTGCAACTGAGTTCTTGCACACACACAACTCCAATATGAATTTGAATGTATGCTGGCTGCCTTCGACGAGGAATATCCATGATTGGTCTGTCTGTCACAAGTTCTTGCACACACACAACTCCAATATGCATACACCTAAACATATCCTTGTGAAATATTAAAACTTTGATTGGGTTTGTTTGTAACTTGCAGAATTTGCAAATATTACTTACCTTTCTAGTCTTCATGAAAAATTAACACAATTACAAGATCTCACGTATCTTGTGATTAAAAACAGCATGTCATCAGTATCAATGCCTCCCAATATTGGGAAGTTAACTTGTCTTAAAACATTGAGTACTTTCCTTGAGGGTTCGAAGATGGGGTTTGAGTTTGAAGATGAAGTACTTTCATTGAGAATGTGCAGAGTGAATGAGACACTAAAGAAGCTAATTTGATTGGTAAAAATGAGTTAAGTCTCTTATACCTGTCATGGGGTAGTTATGCTAATTCACAAGGCATTGATACTAATGTTGAACGTGAACGAGTATTCGAAGCTGTTGAGCCTCAATCAAAGCTCAAGGGTTTCAGGATGAAGGGTTATGCAAGAATACATTTTCCCCAAAGGATGAGAAATACTTCTATTTTGGAAGGATTAAGGCTCATTTGGATTAGCTTATTTTTTAGCTTATGCAAATTGCTTATGCAATTTTTATGTATTCTTATAAGTTTGTCAAGGTAGTTTATGATAAAATAGCTTATAAAAATACAACTTTCACTAGTGTGAACTTATTAAATAGCATAAAACCTAATTTATATTGCATAAGTTGTTTGCATAAGCTAAAAAATAAGCTAATCCAAACGGGCTCTTAGTTGATGTTATAGTCTACAACCGAAAAAAGCTATCGGCGGCTTCCTCCACTTGGTAAATTACCTTGTTTAACCACTCTTTATGTATTTGGAATGACTGATTTAAATTATATTGATGATGACTTGTATAAATCTACAACTGAGAGGGCTTTCGTATCATTCAAGAAATTGACTTTGTGTGATTTACCAAATTTAGTGAGGATATTGCTACCACAACTTTCCTACATTAGAATTTCAAGGAGTTATCCAGAGTAGGAAGAAATATTTAAAGGTAGAGTTGATTACAGTAAAGGGACAAAGAAAAAGAAGAAAAAAAATCTTCTAAAATGACAGAACGGAGAGAGTATGTATTATTTTTGGGATTTTTATCTTACAATTGGGTTAGGTTAAACACCACTCCTCAGATAGCAGAAACCTATCAAGACAACTCATTGGGAGGCCACTCCTTTTGAACCAAATAAACTTATAACCACTCAGCGGGAGGTCAATCAAGGTATTATCATCAATGAAGCGATTGAAAGGGATATGATCCGAGGAACGTTGCACATCCCTTGTTGAGTGTCGCTCATCCAAACTCTTGACAACATTAAAATCCCCACAGATACACACCCTTTGTCTCCCCAGTGACTGAATTCGAACAGAAAGCGAAACCCACAACCCTTGCTTCGCTCCGTCATCACAGGGCGCGTAGACATTTGCCACAGAAAACTCCTCCCCAGACTTAATGAACCAGCCATGACACCACATGACATGCTCGCGACTCTTAGTCGACCACACCTCCACCTCAGTAGAGTCCCAGATAGATAAAAGGCCCCCCGACGCCCCTACCGAAGGGCGAAAAGGAATAATATATATACTAAATTTATTTGGAAAAAGAGCAAATAAATGTTGGATTTAAATGAAACTGTCCACAAATCATAACTCAACTGGTAGAAATATCGAAATTACTTGTGTCAAACACCATGATCGGGGTTCGAACATCGGTCACTCCACTCTGTGTGTGCGAGTTTTCAATGACATTGTCATTTCGTGGGTCAACAAAAAAAAATGAAACTAGAATTGGAAAAGACTATAACTGTTATAAACTAAAGTAGAAGAGTAAGAGAATAGAGAAAGAGAGATACAAAGAGAGAAAGAAAGAGGAGAGAATAATAGACTATTGTATTCCTTATTCTCAAGTGTGTCTTTACATAGCAACATAGGCTCTATTTATAGGACAATAAATTGGGTCAATGATATGGGCCAAAGCCTAGTGGACATCTACTAGAATTATTCATAACACTCCACCTTAGATGTCCATTGAGGATATGCCTCGTTAAAACCTTACTAGAAAAAAAACCCAGTGAGAAAAAATTCTAGTGAAGGAAAAAGAGTACAATATCCTTTTGTGTAAATTACATGACAAAATTATTTCTCCCCCTCAACTAGACAACTATCTCTGAGACGACGAAGACCAATCCCTTTTACTAGTTTCTCAAAAACGCTACATGGAAGTGATTTCGTGAAAAGGTCTGCAAGATTATCACACGAACGGATTTGTTGAATGTTTATCTCGCCATTCTTCTGAAGATCATGCGTGAAGAAGAATTTTGGAGAAATATGTTTTGTTCGGTCGCCTTTGATATACCCTTCTTTCAACTGAGCAATGCATGCAGTATTATCTTCATAAATGATAGTTGCATCTGTTCTTCCAGAGGATAAACCACAATTCTTTCGTACATGTTGAGTCAAGGATCTTAACCAAACACATTCTCTACTTGCCTTGTGTAGTGCTAGAAGTTCGGCATGATTTGATGATGTTTCTGCTATGGTCTGTTTCACAGATCTCCATGATATGGCTGTATTTCCACTTGTAAACAAGTATCCTGTTTGTGATTTACCATTGTGGGGGTCTGACAAATAACCTACATCTGCATAAGCAATCATTTCTGGTTTGGATATTTTAGGATAAAGTAAACCCATATCCATTGTACCTCTAAGGTAACGAAGTATGTGTTTGACTCCATTCCAATGTCTTTATGTAGGTGAAGAACTATACCTTGATAATAGATTGACAGAAAATGATATATCAGGACGTGTATAGTTAGCAAGGTACATCAATGCTCCAATTGCACTGAGATATGGTACTTCGGGACCAAGTATTTCTTCATCCTCTTCTCGAGGTCTGAAAGGATCTTTCTTCACATCTAGTGATCTAACAACCATGGGGGTAGATAACGGGCGAGATTTGTCCATATAGAATCGTTTTAGCATTTTTGCTATGTAAGCTTCTTGGTGCACAAAAATTCCATTATTCAAATGCTCAATTTGTAATCCAAATATTCGCTGAGGCGATTATACCACATGCGCCCTGATTGTTTTAGCCCATATAGGGACTTGTTCAACTTGATCGAGTAATTTTCTCGAGACCCTGAACTATATCCGTCAGGCAAATTAAATCCTTCAGGGAGTTTCATGTAAATATCACTATCAAGTGAGCCATACAAATAGGCTGTAACAACATCCATCATGTGCAAATTTAGCCCTTCATGTGTTACAAGGCTGATTAAGTAGCGAAAAGTTGTTGCATCAATTACAGGTGAATATGTCTCATTAAAATCAATCCCATGTCTCTGAGAGAATCCTTGAGCAACAAGTCTTGCTATGTATCTCGCAATTTCCCCATTCTTGTTTCGCTTTCGCACAAAAACCCATTTGTATCCGACTGGTTTCACACCTTCAGGTGTTCGGACTACAGGTCCAAATACATTTCTCTTGGAAAGAGAGCTTAATTCTGCTTCAATTGCATCTTTCCATTTTGGCCAATTCTCACTTTGTCTACAATCTTTAATAGAATTCGGTTCATGATCCTCGTTATCATTTATCACATTTAGCGCTATACTATATGCAAAAATATCATAAACGTTGACTTCATGTCGGTTCAATTGTGTTCCATTAGTGACATAATTTATTGAGATCTCTTTATTTTCATGATTTTCAAGTACCTGATCAGTCTCTTCTGGAACTGAAACATTAATTATGTCTGAACACTCTCTTAGAGTTTCTATATCCTCGCTTGGGTCATCTTTATTTTTAGCTCCCTTTTTTATTCGAGGATTTTTATCTTTTGAACCGACCGGTCTACCACGCTTCAAGCGCGGTTGAGACTCATTCACAATAATAGATTTTCCAATGGGGATATCTATTTTTATTGGAGCATTAGCAGTTGGTATATAAGATTTGGTCACACTTTTTGGATCAGTAAATGCATTTGGCAATTGATTTGCCAAGCTTTGTAAGTGAATTATCTTTTGAACTTCTAGTTCACATTGTTTAGTTCGAGGATCAAGATGAGACAATGATAATTCATTTCAACTGATCTCTTTTCCCAACTGCATATTATCTCCCCCTAAAGTTGGGAAATTTGATTCATCAAAATGACAATCAGCAAATCGAGCTGTAAATAAATCTCCTGTTGTTGGCTCAAGATACTTTATAATAGATGGAGATTCATATCCAATATATATTCCCAACTTTCTTTGAGGACCCATCTTAGTGCGATGTGGTGGGGAAATAGGAACATATACCGCACATCCAAAAATTCTTATATGTGAAATATTGGGTTCTTGACCAAAAACTAATTTTAAAGGGGAAGAGTTATGATAACTAGTTGGCCTGATGCGAACCAATGTTGCAGCCTGTAGAATTGTATATTGAAAGTTTGCTTCTCATGAGAAGTGGTCTTGCAATTAACTTTATACGCTTAATAAATGATTCTGCAAGTCCATTTTGTGTATGAACATGTGCTACATGATGTTCAATATCAATTCCAATGGACATACAATAATCATTAAATGCTTGAGATGAAAATTCAGCGGCATTATCAAGACGTATTTTCTTGACAGGGTAATCAGGGAAGTGAGCTCTTATTCGAATTAGTTGAGCTAGCAATCTCGCAAACGCCTGGTTGTGAGTTGACAACAAACAAACATGTGACCATCTAGTTGATGCATCAATTAAAATCATAAAATATCTAAATGGTCCACATGGTGGGTGTATTGGCCCACAAATATCACCATGTATTCGTTCTAAAAAGTTTATAGATTCATTTCTAATTTTTATTGGTGATGGTCGAATTATTAACTTCCCTTGTGAACAAGATGTACATGAGAACTTATTAGGCTGAAGAATCTCATGGCTCTTCAATTGATGTCCACATGAATTTTCAACTATTTTTCGCATCATTGTAGATTCGGGATGACCCAACCGTTCGTGCCAAACAACAAATTTATTATGACTCGTAAACTTCTGGTTTACGGTTAAATGTGTTTCTATTGTACTAATATAAGTGTAGTACAAACCAGAGGAAAAAACGGGTAACTTTTCTAATATAGATGTTTTATTCAGATCACGCTTTGTGATACAAAGATATTCAATGCCTTCTTCATTACTTGTTTCAAGATGGTACCCATTTAGGCGTATATCCTTGAAACTCAATAAATTTCTTTGAGACTTAGAGGAATATAAGGCATTTTCAATATGTAAATTTGTCCCTTCACATAACGAAACGTTAGCTCTTCCGGAGCCTTCAATTATTTTTGTAGTTCCGGATATTGTATTGACATTGGTTTCTCTCTTCACTAAGTAAGAACAATATTTTTTCTCTTTGAGAATGGTGTGTGTAGTTGCGCTATCGGCGAGACACATATCTCCATTGATGATAGTGTCAATATTCATTCTATAAAAAAAAAAAAAAAAATAGTTATATTATAAACCAAAAGAAAAAGTTATGTCCAAAAATATTAATCTGAGTGTTCCTATATGGATGCTTGAAAATTAAGTGCTTTGATTTTTTCAAGAGCTGTACAAATATCAATGCATATAACAATGGTCAATGTAACGTCATTCATTAAAACTCAATGATCAATGCAGATAATGAGGTAACAAGCATTACTTATTTTGTGTCATATAATTATATGCTAATCAAGAAAAATCGGTTAACTTTAATACCACGATCTGAAATTGTTTCAGAAGAAAATCGTATATTCCTCTAAAAATGGAACAAAAGTAAAGTCATATATTAATGGAATATATTTTCATGCTAGCTGTAAAATCGATGATTTCAAAAGCAAGGTTCTCTTTGCAATGTATGACTAAATAATATATTAGGCTAGTCTTTGAACAATGATGAAAATGGTAAAATTTATTATCACGGAGGTATAAAACTCCATTTCAATTCAAATGACAACGAGAGAAAAAAAAACACACTTAAACAGAATTAAAACACACTTAAACATCCATTGCTAATAATAATGAGAATTAAAAAAACACACTTAAACTAGAAAAGAAAAAAAATCAGAGATCTAATTCTCTATGTTTTGTTTCCAATAAGGTCCTCATTCTTTCCTTCTGGATCCACCAAGAAATCAGCAATGTCTAAATGCGTAGAATCCATATTATAATCAAAGTCATCATTCTCATAAGCAAGATGAGTCTCGATCTTTTTCTCTTTGAGTGTTCGTTGGTAAAGGTCAATAAGATGTTTAGGCGTACGACAGGTACGAGCCCAATGACCTTTGCCTCCACAGCGGTGACAAGTATTCTCGTTAGTTTTGCTGCACTGTCCACTTTTTCCCTTTTCATTCTTTTCATTTTTCCACTTCTGGTGGGAAACTGAGTGCTTGAAATTACCATGGCCATGAAAATTACTACGACCACGACCATGACCACGACCACGGCCATGACTATGGCTACGACCATGACCATGACCACGACCACGGCCATGACTATGGCTACGACCACGACCTTGAGTTTGTCTATGGTTATCGTGTGTTGCTGCATTCACTTCTGGGAATGGAGCAGCACCGGTTGGTCGGACCTCGTGATTTTTCATTAGGATTTCATTATTTTGTTCAGCCAACAAGAGGCAAGCAATCAAGTCAGAGTATTTTGTGAATCTTTTTTCTCTATATTGTTGTTGAAGGATCACATTGGATGCATGAAAAGTGGAGAAAGTTTTTTTCTAGCATATCCTTATGGCTTACTTTTTCACCACACAGTCGCATTAGAGAAGTGATACGGAGTACCGCAGAATTATAAGCCGTTACAGATTTGAAATCTTGTAAGCGTAGGTGCAGCCATTCGCAACGAGCTTTTGGAAGAAAAATTGTCTTTTGGGGATCAAGTGGATCTTTTACAGTAAGATATTCATTTTTGAGGTCACCATGGAGATGGCGGCGAAGGAATATCATGGCGTTTGCCTTTTGTTGATCATTTGTTTTATTTCCTTCTTTGATCGTGTCACCATTTCCTTCCGCATCTAAATGAATTTCAGCGTCTAAAGCCCATGGTAAATAGTTCTTTCCGGTAATGTCAAGGGCCTCAAACTCAAGTTTAGAAAGATTTAACATTCTTAGTACTATCATCAAAGAGTAATATTAAACAAATTAGATATATAAAATATGATTAATGAACATAGTCACTTAAAATTGAAATGAAAAATACCATAACTTGATTAGGGTATCAGGTATATTATTGGGATAGTATTGATTTAAGTTCATAATAATTCAGACGAAAAAAAAATTCATATTAATGAATATAGAAATGAATTATTAGTAATTAATTAATTTAATTTATTTAGACATGCATGTCACTGTAATAGCATATCAAATATTAAAAATGAGTCATTAATAAAAAAAATGTCAACGTAAATATATAAGGGGTATTAGTAATTAGTAATAAGAGTCATTCAATAGAATTATATGGTCATAAATATAAATGCAATAATAATTATGGTGATAAATTGCAATGAAAACCATTAGTCAATCCTTCAGGGATGAGAAAAAAAAATGATATTAAGTTCTGTGGGAACTATATAATGTATATAAGAAACATTATTTCTGCAATCCTTCGGGGATGCATAAATGTTTACAATGTTGGAACAAAATATGTGTTAGTACACACCCTTAGGTTTTGATGATAACAAAGTATTAAATGGACAATTGATGTTACTAATGTTTAAATTAAGAGTGCAGGAGAATCCAACGTTATATCGAGAGCACACTTGATTTAGACTCTGATGAAACCTATGGAAGTCTGAACCTTTACATTCTGAAAGAGTTCAGAAGCTACAACGTGGTCAGAAGCTAAACAAAGTTCAGAAGCTCAAAGAGGATCAGAATGTCTGCAAGAGTTCAGAAGCTCAGAGAAGTTCAAAAGCTCAAAGATGTTCAGATGCCTACAAGAGTTCAGAAGCTATCTGCTAGTCATGAGTATTCAGAAGATGAAGACGTTCAGAAGCTGAAGTACGAAGGACTATCAGAGGCCATTCATTCAAGACCAATCAGACTCCAAGTTATCAAAGGTTCATCAGAAGCAAAGGAATTCCCCAAATCGTCAGAAGGGCTACATCAACTAATCTTATCAAGCCTGATGATTTGTTCTAAGGTCAACTAATTACAACGGTCACAAAGGATGTGATCCTACTCTCTCTAGGAGCTAGTTGTACCTTATTACTGTACTTTGGACAAACAGTAAAGGTGAAGCTTCACTGCAAAAGAAGACGTGGCTTTACTCAACGGATCTTCAAAGACTACAGCTGTCCATTTTACAACGGGAATTTCTCCAACGTCTCAATGTCTTTCTCAACTCATATAAATATGCCAAAGAAAGAATTGATGACTAACGATCTTCATTAGAAAACATCTCTCAGAATAAAGTGAGAATTTGAATTGTAATAGAAAACATCTCTCAAATGAAGTGAGAATAGAAACTAGCTTAAGCCTCTGAAGTTATTATGTTGTAATAAGTTTAAGCTTAAAAGTTAGTTGTAAGTCTTCTGCTTAGTGTAGAAGCAAAGAAGTCTTCTGCTTAGTGTAGAAGCAGGTAAGTCTTCTGCTTAGTGTAGGAGCAAGAAAGTCTTCTGCTTAGTGTAGAAGCACATAAGTCTCAATCTTAGCGATTAGAGCAAAGAAGTCTTCTGCTGAATGTAGGAGCAAGGAAGTCTCTCTGTCTTGTGTGACTTAGAGCAGGAAGTCTTGAGCTTGTGTGCTTGAGCAAGAAAGTCTCTGATCTTGTGTGATTAGAGCAAGGAAGTCTCTCTGTCTTGTGTGACTTAGAGCAGGAAGTCTTAAGTCTTGTGTGACTTGAGCAAGGAAGTCTCAAGCTTGTGTGCTTGAGCATCTGATTGTAACCTTAGTGGTTATAGTGAACTCTCTTGGAAACAACGGGACTGGAGTACTCTCAATTTGTGAGGGGAACCAGTATAAATTGTTGCGTGTTCTTCTCTCTCTCACTCTCTCATTTACTCCTTCATCATTCACTTAGCCTTAAGTTAATTGTGTGAACTATTCCGCTGTGCTTAAAGACTCTAATAGATTAAAATATTTTGAAAAGTTTTTAAATATCCAAAACACAATTCTGTTGGAACAAAATATGTGTTAATACACACCCTTAGGTTTTGATGATAACAAAGTATTAAATGGACAATTGATGGTACTAATGTTTAAATTAAGTGCAGGAGAATTCAACGTTATATCAAGAGCACACTTAATTTAGACTCTGATGAAACCTATGGAAGTCTGAATATTTACACTCTGAAAGAGTTCAGAAGCTACAACGTGGTCAGGAGCTAAACAAAGTTCAGAAGCTCAAAGAGGATCAGAACGTCTGATGGAGTTCAGAAGCTCAGAGAAGTTCAGAAGCTCAAGGATGTTCAGATGCCTACAAGAGTTCAGATGCTCTGCTAGTCATGAGTCATTCAGAGGATGAAGACGTTCAGAAGCTGAATCGCGAAGGACTATCAGAGGCCAACCATTCAAGACCAATCAGACTCCAAGTTATCAAAGGTTCATCAGAAGCAAAGGAATTCCCCAAATCATCAGAAGGGCTACTTCAACTACAATTATCAAGCCTGATGATTTGTTCTAAGGTCAACTAATTGCAACGGTCACAAAGGATGTGATCCCTCTCTCTCTAGGAGCTAGTTGTACCTTATAACTGTACTATTGGACAAACAGTAAAGGTAAAGCCTCTCTGCAAAGGAAGACGTGGCTTTACTCAACGGATCTTCAAAGACTACAGCTGTCCATTTTACAACGGGAATTTCTCCAACGTCTCAATGTCTTTCTCAACTCATATAAATATGCCAAAGAAAGAATTGATGACTAGCGATCTCCATTAAAAAACATCTCTCAGAAGAAAGTGAGAATCTGCTTTGTAATAGAAAATATCTCTCAAATGAAGTGAGCATAGAAACTAGCTTAAGCCTCTGAAGTTATTATGTTTGTAATAAGTTTAAGCTTATAAGTTAGTAGTAAGTCTTCTACTTAGTGTAGAAGCAACAAAGTCTTCTGCTTAGTGTAGAAGCTCTTCTGCTTAGGGTAGAAGTAAGAAAGTCTTCTGCTTAGTGTAGAAGCAACAAAGTCTTCTGCTTAGTGTAGAAGCATATAAGTCTCAATCTTAGTGATTAGAGCAACGAAGTCTTCTGTTGAGTGTAGGAGCAAGGAAGTTTCTCTGTCTTTTGTGACTTGGAGCAGGAAGTCTTGAGCTTGTGTGCTTGAGCAAGGAAGTCTCTGATCTTGTGTGATCAGAGCAAGGAAGTCTTTAATCTTGTGTGATCAGAGCAAGGAAGTCTCTCTGTCTTGTGTGACTAAGAGCAGGAAGTCTTGAGCTTGTGTGCTTGAGCATCTATTGTAATCTTTGTGATTATAGTGAACTCTCTTGGAAACAAGGGGACTGGAGTACTCTCAATTTGTGAGGGGAACCAGTATAAATTGTTGTGTGTTCTTCTCTCTCTCACTCTCTCATTTACTCCTTCATCATTCACTTAACCGTTAGTTTAATTGTGTAAACAAATCCGCTGTGCTTAAAGACTCTGATAGATTTAAATATCTTGAAAAGTTTTTAAATACCCAAAACACAATTCAACCCCCCTTTCTTGTGTTTTCTCCACGCACCTTCAATTGGTATCAGAGCTCCGGTTCTGTTGGTAAATCACTTAACCGTGAGACAGTCAAGATCCAAAGGAGAAAACCACCATGGCTCAAAACATGGATGATTGGAAGCAGAAGTTATATCAACGAGTTGCTGATCTTGTAAAGAAATTGAAGATGGACTGAACTTAAATGAAGATCTGAGCAACAATCAAAATCCTTCCACATCAGAGGTCAAACAAACCTCTAGTATTGAATCTACAACTACTACTCTTTGCCTCATTAGTGATGATAATGAAAGCATTCAGTGGGCAACAGTAAATGGTTTGTTAGATCAATATGAGGAGTTTAGGATGGAGGAAAATGAGAGCATTGAAGAGATGAACTTAAGGTTTCAAGCCATCACAAGCAAGCTTGAAGACTATCACAACAAACTCAGCAACAAAGAGCTTGTAAGCAAGTTGCTGAGAAGTTTGCCTCTCAATTGGAATGAAATTTCAAATACTATAGAGGAAACTGAAGACATCAACTCAATGAGTCCAGAATCATTGATTGATTTACTCAGAGTCCATGAATTGGCTCTGAAGGATTTACAAGAATTGAAAGGTGAAGAAGCAGAAGCAGCAAGGAAAGGAAAGCAAGCATTGGAGCATGAAGATCTTGTTGAAGAACCTGATGAAGATTATCTTGAAAGGTTTTCAAGAAAAATTCAAAGATGGTACAACTTCAAGAAGAATGGAGGAAGACTGGCTAAAGGAATGACAACATGGGATGTACTAGACAACTTCTCTGAAGATGAGTCTGAAAGAGCACCAGGAGCTGAAGGATCAAATTCTGAAGATGGCTCAGACTTTGAAGACTCAAGTTATGATGAAAAGTCAGAACCTGAGAGCATAGAAAGTATTCAGAGAACAGTGAATCAGGTATATTCCTGTCTTTCTAAAGCAAAATTGATCAAGCATCTTAAGAAGACTTTACTTAAACTCTCTAATAGTCAGCAGAAGTATAAAAAGCTTAAAGCAGACTATGAGAATTTAAGTAAGCAAGCAAATCACTCTGAAGATCTTGTACAAAACATTTTTATCAAAACAAAAGATCTTAAGAATGATTATGCTATGTGTTACAAACCCTTTGAGCACTCTTTTGCTCTCAAAGAGTATTGCAACACTAATGCTGATCAAAATAAAATTGTTTCCATGCTTTGCAACCTTAAGATCAACAATACTAATAGGATTGGATACTCTAGTAGTAAAACACTAGAGGAACCAAGCTCATCAGTTATTGATGGAAGCTTCTCACTTCCTAATCTTTACACTACATTTGTATCTGATAGCACTCAGATGAAACAAATGGAGGATGAAGATTTGGCAACTAACAGTCTAGGACCCTCAAGTAAGTGGGTACCAAGAGACACAATTGTTTACTTGTTTGCAGGTGAAACTAAGACTCTGAACCTTCCAATCACATGGATGCATGTGACTGTGAATGGAAGAAGAGCAATTGTGCATATAAGGCACATTTTTGAAGAGTCAGATGGAGAAGAAGATGAGATGGAGTACATAAGGAGCAGGAGGGAGTATGAAGAATTTGAAGATTGTTTTGAAGAAGACTTTGATGATAGCAACTCTCTCTGGTGGGATGAATGTTCAGAATTTGACCTGGAGAGAGATCGAGCTTAAACAAAATATCATCAAAACATAAGAGCTTCAAAATCAGGTAAGTAACTCTTATCTCCTGAATGACAACTCAGAGGAATAACTCTCAAAGGATAAAATATTCTTTTAGAACACCTGATATCTTTAGATTGTTCAGAAATAAAACCTTGAAAATTTCTGTCTGAACATATTTTTTTGTGTCCTGAAATATTTGTTTTCAGCCTCTGAAGTTCTTCAGGTTTCAGCATCTGAAGAAGCTCAGACTATGAAAATTTTTCAACCTCTGAGAGATAAGCCTCTGAATAAGAAATGAATTGGAAACATTTAAGTATTTTATACTGAAACGTTTTGGCGCTAAACAGACAACACGTACACACGTTCTGATTGGTTTAAAACAGTTAATGATTAGTTCTTTTCTTTTTGATTTATTTTCTATGTGTGACTTAATTTGCCTTTAATCAAAATCACTAAATCACTTGCACACACTGCATCTCCACAACCTACACTTTCGATTGTCTCAAACTTCAGAAAAACCCTCTTTCTTCAAAAATTTAGCAAAACCCTAACTGAAGAAATGACAGCATCCACATCGTCTTCAGATTCTCTATTTGTGTTTCCAAAGAACTTTCCTATCAATACTACTACTTGCGAAGAATTGTTCTCCACAGATTTATCTCTAGAGATGGAGGGAAAATCTCTAAATCTGGTTATAGAACAACCAGTGGACTTTGACAGCTTGGAGAAGAATCACTTTGGTGTCTTAAAGTACTTTATTGAACGTGATGGGAGCTTTAAATACATGGAGTTGCTAAATGGCCCCATCTATCCATCGCTAGTAAAGGATTTCTGGATCAGAAGTAAGGTGAAGACGGTTGAAGACTACAACAGGGAGCTGGATGAAAAGAAGAAGGAGAAGTTAGGGAATAAGGACAAGACTCCTCAAGAATTGGGAATGAGGATAGTTGAAGAAACTGAAGTGCATTCTGTGGTTTGTGGATTTGAAGTAATTCTTACTGCTTCAAATCTGGCTAAGGTATTATCCATTCCAAATGAAGGTATCTACCATACCTTTAGCCAAAGTGAAACAAAGAACTCAGAATTTCTAGTAAACATGACCAAGTTGTGCTACACTAAAGGAAAGAGCTGTGAAAGCAATAAGGTGGGTGATCTGAAGCCTATTCAAAGAGTATTAGCCAGAATAGTTCTAGGATCAATATTTCCAAGAAGTGGAAGTACTGATCAACTTTCTTGAGATCATAGGCACTTTGTCTATTTTCTCACAAGAAAATTCAATTTGAACTGGGTAAAATACATCTTCAATCACCTCTGCAAGGCTATAAGCGCTACTCAGAAGCAGTCTAAGCCAAATGTTCATATCATCTATCGTAGGATCCTGAGTGAGATATTTTATCAGTGTGGAGTGATAGATGCAATTAAGGCTGCTGGCCATGACAATCTGATTAGGGAAATCAGAGCTTCTACAATCTCTGCTCACACTCTCTCTAACATGAACTTACTAGCAGGAAAAGAAATACAGCCCTCTGATCCATTTGAACCTCTACCTCACTCACAAGATTCAATGGTAAAGAGATTTGAGATTGACATACCTCCTGTCTCAAATGGTATTGTCAATCAATATATACAACTGCTAGAAAGTCAAGGTGAAGGGTTTGAGATTGAAGAAGAGCTGAAGAAGAAAAGGAAGAGGCTAGTGAAGATAAAAGTAGAGAAGAATGAAGCTGAAAGGGTAGAGAGCAAAGGGAAAATCAAGTCCAAAGCTGAGAGATCAACTGTGATAGCAGTAGATGATGAAGAAAGTGAAGATGATGATGAACCATTGTGTGTCAGAATGAAGAAACTCACCAAGGAGCCAAGAAAGAAAACTACTGAAGGCTCAATCAAGGACAACTCAGGAAATGCATATATGTCTACACCTGCTATTGTCAACACTCAAGAAACTCAACCAACACCATCATCAACCCAACCAAAAATAAACAAAAATCCTGCTCATAACCCACTCACCCATTCACCCTCTGAGCAGATTCAGAACATCACTCCAAACACTATCCAAACAAGTCCTGAAGACAATCTCACGTTAAAACAAATTGTGTCAGGACATGTTCATTCAGAACCTCCCATATCAAAAATAATCCACACTGAACCACAGCTCGCATCTGAACCTATGCAACCACGACCTGAACAACAAAATACTGAGGAACTTGAACCTCATTCTGATGTTTCAAAACATACTGAACTTGTTGATTCAAAAGATATCCAACATTCCTCACCATCGAACTATGTTGATGATATGGTCCAAGAGCTTCATGTAGATGATTTTCATCTTAAAGCTTTTGATCAACAGCAACAACAACCTCAAACATCACCTCAACACATCTCTTCACCCTCAAACTCTGAACCTCATCCAACCAACTCAACTAACCCTGAAATCTTGAGTGAATGCAATAGCTTGATTAGACAGATACATGGTCTTCCTGAGTTAAGACATTCTGACATATCTTCATCTGAACTTGTTGCACAATGGGTGAGCTTGGCTGAGGATTTGGTAAAGAAGCTGCATAGTCTTCAGGAGGCTGATGTTGAAGAACTGAGGAGGATTGAAAAGGGGGGGAATAAGGTGGTTGAAGAGGTCATTCAGAATAAAAAGGACACAGAGAGGAATCACCCTGAATCCTCTACTGTAAGAAACAGCAATCTGAATGAATCTGCTCAAGGAGATCTAAGGAGCAACCAAGAGCATCTAAGAAATCCAGTTTATGAGGCTGAACTTAAAGAAATCAGAACCGAGATGGGCAAGTACATGGGAATGATAGAGAAAGTCGATGAAAAACAAACATAAATCTTGAATACATTAGCTTCTCTCTTTAACCAACCACAATAAAACCCTTAAGATTTCTTTGAATGCTTATGTGTTTATCTGCTGTTTAAATGTTTTGATTAGGCACAGTATTAGGTTCAACTTGTGTATATATTAAGTTGTTTCATGAATATCTGAATGGTTATATGTCCTTGATTGATTCTGTTTAGCATTTTTATTTGATTTAATTCTAGAAATGACTTTATTTCTTAAACAAACAAATCTTGGACAATCAATACTTCAAACTCTTGAGCTCTTACTTGTAAAATTTGATTTTCAATAAGTACAATATGTGGCATTCTTAAAAGATCAAATTACATAACAGGCCAAAGTAATGAGTTTTATTTCATTAAGAACTTGAGTTGTAGACTACATATCAATCTCCTAAAGACTACTTTCTTGAAGCCTCCAAGGGATGACCTTGGAGAAGGAACTGATATTCTTGAAGAAACCATGCATAAGTTTGGTTTCCTTCAGAAATGTCAGTTTGCCCGTCTTAGGCTATGGACTTAAGTTTGATTTTCTTCAGGAAGATATGTCTTCAGAACTTAAAACAGTCAGAGTCCAAAGATTTCTCTTCAGACTCTGAACTGAGTTCTTCTGTAACAGACACTGGTTTTGTTTCAATTGGTTTATTCTTATGTTTTCTCCTATCTTGACTATCTCTCGTTGAAACTACTTTCTTATTCTCTAAGCGTTTCATTTTTTTCTCTCAAGAGATCTATCAATAACCTAAGATTATTCTGTGTGAGTAAAATGACTAGGTATCTCTCTCCTTTTATAAGCATAATTCAATGGCCGAGTATTAAATGTGTTCAACCACTCCTGATTTGACGGCATTGAAAGTTGAAATTTCTATTAAATGCTTATACTACCTTTTTGATAATGACAAAAGGGGGAGAAAGAATATTGGTAAATCAATTGTTGGAAGAAGCGAAATTACTTGGCTTTTTAGGGCCTTGTAGTGCTTCAGAGAGAGAACGTAGGAGAGTGGTCAAAATAATTTTGATATGACAATCTGATCTTTGAGGATTTTATAATATTGTACTGAAGAGCTCTGAACTGTTTTCAATTTTTTTTGTTCAGACTCTGAGCTATTTTCTTTGAAAAGATTTTTTTAAGCTCTGAACTGTTTGAAAATATTTTGAACTATGAAGCTGTTAATGATAACCATCAGAACCAAGTGTGTGTGTAGACGTCTCTAAGTGCCTCTGATCCTATTTTGACATTCAATTTAAATATTGATTCATCTTGCATCTGCATTAAGGGCTTAATTTCAAGGAGAATGCATTTATTAATTGAAGTTTATTATTCATAGTTAGTTCTTGAGTAAGGGTGCAACTTTATTCAAAGATTATCACACTATGAAAAGAAGAAGCTTGCAAACCTTGTTCTTTATATAGTGAAATATGAATAATTTAATTCATATAATAAAGTAATTCTGAAACTGATTAAAATTAACTATGGATACAAAATAGGGGGAGCTTACAAACTTAACCCTATGGTTTATCAGACTTAGGGGAGCTTGCGAAACTCAGAAGCCTAATGTCAACATAGATGATTTTTATCAACAACAATTGTATTTAATACTTATGTTTGTCATCATCAAAAAGGGGGAGATTGTTGGAACAAAATATGTGTTAATACACACCCTTAGGTTTTGATGATAACAAAGTATTAAATGGACAATTGATGGTACTAATGTTTAAATTAAGTGCAGGAGAATTCAACGTTATATCAAGAGCACACTTAATTTAGACTCTGATGAAACCTATGGAAGTCTGAATATTTACACTCTGAAAGAGTTCAGAAGCTACAACGTGGTTAGGAGCTAAACAAAGTTCAGAAGCTCAAAGAGGATCAGAACGTCTAATGGAGTTCAGAAGCTCAGAGAAGTTCAGAAGCTCAAGGATGTTCAGATGCCTACAAGAGTTCAGATGCTCTGCTAGTCATGAGTCATTCAGAGGATGAAGACGTTCAGAAGCTGAATCGCGAAGGACTATCAGAGGCCAACCATTCAAGACCAATCAGACTCCAAGTTATCAAAGGTTCATTAGAAGCAAAGGAATTCCCCAAATCATCAAAAGGGCTACTTCAACTACAATTATCAAGCCTGATGATTTGTTCTAAGGTCAACTAATTGCAACGGTCACAAAGGATGTGATCCCTCTCTCTCTAGGAGCTACTTGTACCTTATAATTGTACTATTGGACAAACAGTAAAGGTAAAGCCTCTCTGCAAAGGAAGACGTGGCTTTACTCAACGGATCTTCAAAGACTACAGCTGTCCATTTTACAACGGGAATTTCTCCAACGTCTCAATGTCTTTCTCAACTCATATAAATATGCCAAAGAAAGAATTGATGACTAGCGATCTCCATTAGAAAACATCTCTCAGAAGAAAGTGAGAATCTGCATTGTAATATAAAATATCTCTCAAATGAAGTGAGCATAGAAACTAGCTTAAGCCTCGGAAGTTATTATGTTTGTAATAAGTTTAAGCTTATAAGTTAGTAGTAAGTCTTCTGCTTAGTGTAGAAGCAACAAAGTCTTCTGCTTAGTGTAGAAGCTCTTCTGCTTAGGGTAGAAGTAAGAAAGTCTTCTGCTTAGTGTAGAAGCAACAAAGTCTTCTGCTTAGTGTAGAAGCATATAAGTCTCAATCTTAGTGATTAGAGCAACGAAGTCTTCTGCTGAGTGTAGGAGCAAGGAAGTCTCTCTGTCTTGTGTGACTTAGAGCAGGAAGTCTTGAGCTTGTGTGCTTGAGCAAGGAAGTCTCTGATCTTGTGAGATCAGAGCAAGGAAGTCTCTCTGTCTTGTGTGACTAAGAGCAGGAAGTCTTGAGCTTGTGTGCTTGAGCATCTATTGTAATCTTTGTGATTATAGTGAACTCTCTTGGAAACATGGGGACTGTAGTACTCTCAATTTGTGAGGGGAACCAGTATAAATTGTTGTGTGTTCTTCTCTCTCTCACTCTCTCATTTACTCTTTCATCATTCACTTAACCGTTAGTTTAATTGTGTAAACAAATCCACTGTGCTTAAAGACTCTGATAGATTTAAATATCTTGAAAAGTTTTTAAATACCCAAAACACAATTCAACCCCCCTTCTTGTGTTTTCTCCACGCACCTTCAAATTCAACCCCCCTTCTTGTGTTTTCTCCACGCACCTTCAATTGGTATCAGAGCTCCGGTTCTGTTGGTAAATCACTTAACCGTGAGACAATCAAGATCCAGAGGAGAAAAACACCGTGGCTCAACAAGTGAATGATTGGAAGCAGAAGATTCATGAACTTGTTGCTGATCTCATTAAAGGAATGGAAGATGGACTTAATTTGAATGAAGATCTGAGCAACAAGCAAGTATCTACATCAACATCTGATGTTTGTACCTCAAGTGCAAAAGACAAGGAAGCAGCCAGAAAAGGGAAGCAAGCAATGGAGCTTAAAGACATTAAGGGAGAATCTGATGAAGAATACTTTGATAATTTCTCAAAGAAATTTCAAATTTGGTCTGTATTCAAGAAGAATGAAGAAGAGATAGCTAGCAAGAAGAAATTGACAACCTGGGAAGAGTTGGACAAATTTTCTGAAGAAGAAAAGAAAGTCAAGCTACCAAGGAGATCAAGACCTGAAGTGCAAGCAAGACCTGAAGCAGCTGCAGAGTCTGAAGGGGACTCAGAGTCTGAACACTCAAGTTATGACTCTGACCAAGACATCCTGAATCAGGTATATTCTCAACTTCCTAAACTTGAACTCATAAAACTACTAAATGCTGGTTCACATAAGTTTAAAAAGCTCAAAGTTAATTGTGAGCACTTAAGTGAACAAGCAAGTCAATTTAAGTGCTTATATCAAGAGGCTCTAGAAAAGATTGAAGATCTTGAAAAAGGGAATGCCAGCAGTAGCAAACCTTACAAGAACTCAATTGACTCTAAAGACCTCTGTAATAAACACATTGACAGTAGTGACATTATTTCTTTATTGTCTTCTCTTAAAAATAATGGTGTAAATGGAATTGGCTATTCATGTGCTGATACATATGAAAAACCAAGTTCATCAAGCATATTTGAAAATGCTTCACCTTCTGATCTATATTCAACATTCGTACCTGAGAGCTTTCAGGTGGTACAAATGGAGAATAGAGGTCATGTAACTAACAGTCTAGGACCCATATGCAAATGGGTACCAAAAGACAAAATTGTTTATTTGGCTGTAGGACAAACGAGGAAAATAGACTCTCCACTCACATGGACTCATGTGACTGCAAATGGAAGGAGAGCAATTGTGCACAGAAGGCACATTTTTGATGAATCTGATGGTGAAGAAGATGAAGAAGAATTCATAAGGAATAGAAGAAGATATGATCCTTATGATGAAGAATATGAAACTTGTTCTGAAGATGACAGTAACTCAGCTTGGAGGAGTAACTGTTCAGGCTATGACACTGACTACAATTGAAACAAGAAAGCTTCAATGCAAGGTGAGTATTCTTAAAAATCTCAATGACAATTCAGAGGAATAACACTCAAGGTTAAAAATATTCTTTTAGGACACATGATTCATTTGAACAAAGTGTTCAGAAATAAAATCTTGAAAAATCTTGTCTGAACATATATTTTTGTGTCCTGAAAGATTCGTTTTTAGACTCTGAAGTTCTTTAGGTTTCAGCATCTGAAGAAGTTCAGACTATGGAAACTTTTCAACCTCTGAGAAATAAGCCTCTGAATAGGAAATGAATTTGAAACGTTTAAGTATTTTTTACTAAAACGTTTTGGCGCTAAAAAGACAACACGTACACACGTTCTGATTGGTTTGAAACAGTTAATGATGGTTTGTTTTCTTTTTGATTTAATGTATTGTGTGCTTTAATTTGTTCTATTGTTTTAAACAAAATCACTTAAACACCTGCACACTTTACACACATTCGTCTTCAATATCACAGAACAAATTCCTTCTCTCGCATTAGCAAACTCTACACCCTAACCTTCTGAAATGGCATCCACTTCTACATCAGCTTCAGATTCGTTGTTTACATTCCCTAAAAACTTTCCGATCAACACTATCGCTTGCAAGGAAATGTTTTCCACAGATTTGTCTCTCAAGATGGAGGGGAAATCTCTGAACCTGGTTATGGAACAACCAGTGGACTTTGATAGTTTGGAAAAGAATCATTTTGATGTTCTAAAGTTCTTTATTGATTATGATGGGAGCTTTAGATACATGAAGTTATTAAATGGTCCAATCTATCCTACTCTGGTAAAAGATTTCTGGATCAGAAGCAAGTTGAAGACAGTTGAAGATTATGATAAGGAGCTAGCTGCAAGGAGAAAGGAAAAGGCTGAAAATAAGGATAAGACTCCTCAAGAGTTGGGATTGAGGATAGTCGAAGAGACTGAAGTGCATTATGTGGTTTGTGGATTTGAAGTAATTCTCACTGCTTCAAATCTGGCTAAGATGTTATCTATTCCCAATGAAGGCATCTTCTACACCTTTGGTCATAGTGAAGCAAAGAACTCTGAGTTTCTGGAGAGTATGACAAAGCAGTGCTATGTTAAAGGAAGAAGTTGTGAGAGCAACAGGATAGGTGATCTAAATCCCACTCAGAGAGTATTAGCCAAAATTCTATTGAGTTCTATATTTCCAAGTGGAAGTTGTGATCAACTGTCATGGGATCATAGACACTTTGTCTATTTTCTCACAAGGAAATATGATTTAAATTGGGCTAAATACATCTTCAGTCATCTCTGCAAAGCTGTGTCTAGCACTCAGAATCAGACCAAGTCTAATATCAATGTCATCTACCCAAGGATACTCAGTGAGATTTTCTATCAATGTGGAGTGATAGACATAATCAAAGCTACGGGTCATGACCGTTTGTTAAGAGAAATCAGAGCCTCCACAGTATCGGTTCATACTCTCTCTCATATGAACTTGCTGTCAGGACATGATGTACAACCTTCAGATCCTTTTGTACCTCAATCTCACTCAGGACCTTCCTTGGTGAAGAAATGTAACATTGATATACCTTCAGCTTCTAGTGGTATTGTCAATCAGTATATTCAACTGCTGGATAACCTAGGAGAAGGGTTTGAGATTGAGAAGGAAGAAGTGAAGAAGAAGAGAATGAGGCTGGTGAAAGCATACAAGGGTGAAGGCTCAGAAAGAGATGATGAACCTCTCAGTGTCAGACAAAAGAAACTTACCAAAGAGCTTGAGGAAAAGATTGCTGAAAGATCAGATCATAACAAATCAGGTGATGTATCTCTGTCTAAACCTGTTGTTGCTACTACTCAAGACATTCATTCAACCTCATCATCAACCCAACTCTTTTCAAACTATAACCAGGAAGGTTCTGAAGATAATCTTACCATAACACAACTTATATCAGAACCTGTCAAATCAAAACCTTCTATACCAGAAACAAACCACCCTGAACCAGAACTCATCAATATTTCTTCATCATCATCTTCAGTGGATTTGAATGAGTTAGATGAAATCCTAGCTAGTTTTGAACCTCTTAATGCTAAAACCAAGCCATCAATAACTCACACATCTTCAAATTCTCATCACCAAACTCCATCTAAACTACAATCTTCTGAACCTGAAAAACTACCATCAAACCAGACTGATGCTATGATCAAGGAACTTCTTGTAGAAGATTTCCACCTCAAAAGCTTTGTCCAAATCAGTCCTAGTCCTCAACAGTCACAACAAATACCTATCCATTCCAATCCTCAACTCATCAATACACCCTTATCCAAATCAAACAACCCTGATGTCTTGAGCAAATGCAATGACTTGTTTAAACAAATACATGGTCTTTATGACCTAAGCAAACTGATATGCCTTCATCTGAGTATGCTGCTCAATGGGTAAGTCTGACAGAGGAACTAGTAAAAGAGTTGTACAACCTTCAGAAGGAAGTTGTGGAAGAACAGAAGAAATTTGACAAAGGGAAGGTCATCAATGCTACAGAAGACATTCAGACTCAAGTGGACACAGAGAGGGATCATCCTGAATCCTCTGCTGCAAGAGAAAATATTGGGCAAAACCTTAGGGAAAGGTTAGCTTCAATAGTTGATTATCTGAATGTATCTTCTCAAGACAATCTGAAAGAAGATCAAGGTAACCAACAGCATCTGAGGAACCCTGTCTATGAGAATGATATCAGAAGAATTGAAGCCAAAGTGGACAAGTTTGTGGGATTGATGGAAAAAGTAAATGCTAATCAGAAAAACATCATGATAACCCTAGCGTCTATCTGTAATCAACCCCAACCTTAGGATTACTTTGATTCCCTATGTGATGTTATAACTGATTAATAGGTTGTTAGGCATATTGATAGGATAAAGTTCATATTGTTATATAATTTCTATCTCTGTTTTTAAATCTGACATATTTATTCACTAAGTTTATCTGAATGCTTATATGTCTGTTTTGATTCTGTTTAGCATATCCATGTTTGTTTTCAATTTTGCAAATTGACTTTTCAAACTCTTGAGTTCTTATTTATAAAATTTGATTTTCAATAAGTACAATATTTGGGTATTCTTAAAAGAATCAAATTACATAACAAGAGAAGAAATATAACTAAGAAATCAAAAATAAACAAGCCAAAGTAATGAACTTTATTTCATTAAGAACATAAGTTCTGAATTACATATTAAAATTTCTAAGAACTATCTTCTGGATGCTCCAAAGGTCATATTTGTGGTTGCAAGCCTACATGACCTTTGCAGAGGGGAAAGGTTGAGGTTTTGGCTGAAACCATTCAACCAGTAGTCTTTCTTGAAGAAACCGATTCTGTTGCATCAGTTTGGTTTTCCTCAGGAAAAGACTCTAGCCCCTCTAGAGCCTTGGATATCAGTTTGATTTTCTTCAGGAATATATGTCTTCAGAACTTAAAACAGTCAGAGTCCAAAGATTTTTCTTCAAACTCTGAACTGAGTTCTTCTGTAACAGACACTGGCTTTGTTTCCATTGGTTTCTTCTTATGTTTTCTCCTATCTTGACTGACTCTCTTTGAAACTGCTTTCTTCTTCTCTGAGCGTTTCATTTTTTCTCTCAAGAAATCTATCAATAACCTAAGATTGTTCTGTGTGAATAAAATGACTAGGTATCTCTCTCCTTTTATAAGCATATTTCAATTGCCGAGTCTTAAATGCGTTCAACCACTCCTGATTTGACGACATTGAAAGTTGAAATTTTTATTAATTGCTTATACTACCTTTTTGATAATGACAAAAGGGGGAGAAAGAATATTGGTAAATCAATTGTTGGCAGAAGAGAAATTACTTAGCTTTTTAGGGCTTTGTAGTGCTTCAGAGAGAGAACGTAGGAGAGTGGTCAAAATAGTAGCATGAGGTACATGGTTTGATATGACAATCTGATCTTTGAGGATTTCAAAATATTGTGCTAAAGAGCTCTGAACTATTTTCAAAATGGTTTCAAGTTTTTGATTCAGACTCTGAACTTTTCTTTGAAAAGATTTTTTAAGCTCTGAACTGTTTGAAAATATTTTGAACTCTGAAACTGTTAATGATAACCATCAGAACCAAGTGTGTGTGTAGACGTTTCTAGTGCCTCTGATCCTATTGTCATTTAATTTAAATATTGCTTCATCTTGCATCTGCATTAAGAGCTTAATTTCAAGGAGAATACATTTATTAATTGAAGTTTATTATTCATAACTTGAGTAAGGGTGCAACTTTATTCAAAGATTATCACACTATGAAAAGAAGAAGCTTGCAAACCTTGTTCTTTATATAGTGAAATATGAATAATTTAAGTCATATAATAAAGTAATTCTGAAATTGATTAAAATTAACTATGGATACAAAGTAGGGGGAGCTTACAAACCTAACCCTATGGGATATCAGACTTAGGGGGAGCTTGCGAAACTCGGAAGCCTAATGTCAACATAGCTGATTTTTATCAACAACAATTGTATTTAATACTTATGTTTGTCATCATCAAAAAGGGGGAGATTGTTGGAACAAAATATGTGTTAGTACACACCCTTAGGTTTTGATGATAACAAAGTATTAAATGGACAATTGATGTTACTAATGTTTAAATTAAGAGTGCAGGAGAATCCAACGTTATATCGAGAGCACACTTGATTTAGACTCTGATGAAACCTATGGAAATCTGAACCTTTACACTCTGAAAGAGTCCAGAAGCTACAACGTGGTCAGAAGATAAACAAAGTTCAGAAGCTCAAAGAGGATCAGAATGTCTGCAAGAGTTCAGAAGCTCAGAGAAGTTCAGAAGCTCAAAGATGTTCAGATGCCTACAAGAGTTCAGAAGCTATCTGCTAGTCATGAGTATTCAGAAGATGAAGACGTTCAGAAGCTGAAGTACGAAGGACTATCAGAGGTCATTCATTCAAGACCAATCAGACTCCAAGTTATCAAAGGTTCATCAGAAGCAAAGGAATTCCCCAAATCATCAGAACGGCTACATCAACTAATCTTATCAAGCCTGATGATTTGTTCTAAGGTCAACTAATTACAACGGTCACAAAGGATGTGATCCTACTCTCTCTAGGAGCTAGTTGTACCTTATTACTGTACTTTGGACAAACAGTAAAGGTGAAGCTTCACTGCAAAAGAAGACGTGGCTTTACTCAACGGATCTTCAAAGACTACAGCTGTCCATTTTACAACGGGAATTTCTCCAACGTCTCAATGTCTTTCTCAACTCATATAAATATGCCAAAGAAAGAATTGATGACTAACGATCTTCATTAGAAAACATCTCTCAGAATAAAGTGAGAATTTGAATTGTAATAGAAAACATCTCTCAAATGAAGTGAGAATAGAAACTAGCTTAAGCCTCTGAAGTTATTATGTTGTAATAAGTTTAAGCTTAAAAGTTAGTTGTAAGTCTTCTGCTTAGTGTAGAAGCAAAGAAGTCTTCTGCTTAGTGTAGAAGCAGGTAAGTCTTCTGCTTAGTGTAGGAGCAAGAAAGTCTTCTGCTTAGTGTAGAAGCACATAAGTCTCAATCTTAGCGATTAGAGCAAAGAAGTCTTCTGCTGAATGTAGGAGCAAGGAAGTCTCTCTGTCTTGTGTGACTTAGAGCAGGAAGTCTTGAGCTTGTGTGCTTGAGCAAGAAAGTCTCTGATCTTGTGTGATTAGAGCAAGGAAGTCTCTCTGTCTTGTGTGACTTAGAGCAGGAAGTCTTAAGTCTTGTGTGACTTGAGCAAGGAAGTCTCAAGCTTGTGGGCTTGAGCATCTGATTGTAATCTTAGTGATTATAGTGAACTCTCTTGGAAACAACGGGACTGGAGTACTCTCAATTTGTGAGGGGAACCAGTATAAATTGTTGTGTGTTCTTCTCTCTCTCACTCTCTCATTTACTCCTTCATCATTCACTTAGCCTTAAGTTAATTGTGTGAACTATTCCGCTGTGCTTAAAGACTCTGATAGATTTAAATATTTTGAAAAGTTTTTAAATATCCAAAACACAATTCTGTTGGAACAATATATGTGTTAATACACACCCTTAGGTTTTGATGATAACAAAGTATTAAATGGACAATTGATGGTAATAATGTTTAAATTAAGTGCAGGAGAATTCAATGTTATATCAAGAGCACACTTAATTTAGACTCTGATGAAACCTATGGAAGTCTGAATATTTACACTCTGAAAGAGTTCAGAAGCTACAACGTGGTCAGGAGCAAAACAAAGTTTAGAAGCTCAAAGAGGATCAGAACGTCTGATGGAGTTCAGAAGCTCAGAGAAGTTCAGAAGCTCAAGGATGTTCAGATGCCTACAAGAGTTCAGATGCTCTGCTAGTCATGAGTCATTCAGAGGATGAAGACGTTCAGAAGCTGAATCGCGAAGGACTATCAGAGGCCAACCATTCAAGACCAATCAGACTCCAAGTTATCAAAGGTTCATCAGAAGCAAAGGAATTCCCCAAATCATCAGAAGGGCTACTTCAACTACAATTATCAAGCCTGATGATTTGTTCTAAGGTCAACTAATTGCAACGGCCACAAAGGATGTGATCCCCCTCTCTCTAGGAGCTAGTTGTACCTTATAACTGTACTATTGGACAAACAGTAAAGGTAAAGCCTCTCTGCAAAGGAAGACGTGGCTTTACTCAACGGATCTTCAAAGACTACAGCTGTCCATTTTACAACGGGAATTTCTCCAACGTCTCAATGTCTTTCTCAACTCATATAAATATGTCAAAGAAAGAATTGATGACTAACGATCTTCATTAGAAAACATTTCTCAGAATAAAGTGAGAATTTGAATTGTAATAGAAAACATCTCTCAAATGAAGTGAGAATAGAAACTAGCTTAAGCCTCTGAAGTTATTATGTTTGTAATAAGTTTAAGCTTAAAAGTTAGTTGTAAGTCTTCTGCTTAGTGTAGAAGCAAAGAAGTCTTCTGCTTAGTGTAGAAGCAAGTAAGTCTTCTGCTTAGTGTAGGAGCAAGAAAGTCTTCTGCTTAGTGTAGAAACACATAAGTCTCAATCTTAGTGATTAGAGCAAAGAAGTCTTCTGCTGAGTGTAGGAGCAAGGAAGTCTCTCTGTCTTGTGTGACTTAGAGCAGGAAGTCTTGAGCTTGTGTGCTTGAGCAAGGAAGTCTCTGATCTTGTGTGATTAGAGCAAGGAAGTCTCTCTGCCTTGTGTGACTTAGAGCAGGAAGTCTTAAGTCTTGTGTGACTTGAGCAAGGAAGTCTCAAGCTTGTGTGCTTGAGCATCTGATTGTAATCTTTGTGATTATAGTGAACTCTCTTGGAAACAAGGGGACTGTAGTACTCTCAATTTGTGAGGGGAACCAGTATAAATTGTTGTGTGTTCTTCTCTCTCTCACTCTCTCATTTACTCCTTCATCATTCACTTAGCCTTAAGTTAATTGTGTGAACTATTCCGCTGTGCTTAAAGACTCTGATAGATTTAAATATCTTGAAAAGTTTTTAAATATTCAAAACACAATTCAACCCCCCCTTCTTGTGTTTTCTCCACGCACCTTCATACAATTGTGAAGTTCTTCAAGAACTATTTTATGTATATAATAATCATATTTTGCAATTCTTCTGGGATGCATAAATGTTTACAATTGAGAAGTTATTCGGGAACTATTTTATGTATAATCGTATTTTGCAATCCTTCGGGGATGCATAAATGTTTACAATTGAGAAGTTCTTCAGGAACTATTTTTTTATATATATATATATAATAATCATATTATTATTTTTTTTTATTTTTTATTATTAGATGAGCGAAGTGCCGATGTTTCACCATACATGTTGTCGGTCATGAAACTCAAGCAATATCGAACTTCCAAATATATAACATAAAATAAATAAATAATCGATCAACATTTTTATGTAATATGAATGATCAAAGTGTTATGCTTCACCATACAAATGTCGGTCACGAAGCGTAAACAACATCGAACACTTAAATACATAAAGGCATGATGCTTATTTATTTATTTAATTTTAATTATTATTATTGTTTGATCTTTTATAAATATACAAGGTTCCTGAAAATAAAATATACTCATGGTTGGTTTCATAAAAATAGTTAAGAGATTCGTACCTCAGTTGGTAAGCTCGTGCTGATAACGTGTTATAAACTAAAGTAGAAGAGTAAGAGAATAGAGAAAGAGAGATACAAAGAGAGAAAGAAAGAGGAGAGAATAATAAACTATTGTATTCCTTATTCTCAAATGTGTCTTTACACAGTAACATATGCTCTATTTATAGGACAATATATTGGGCCAATGATATAGGTCAAAGCCTAGTGGACATCTACTAGAATTATTCATAACAATAACAAGAATTTTTTTTTCTACCCCTACATTTAACTCTTTACCCCTACGAACAAACCAATATTCCTATTTTACCCCTTTTGAAAAATTATAAAATGAGTTTTGAACATTTAGCCACGGTTAAACCGTGGCTAATATGAAAAATTTTCGATACACTTTTTTTCATGTACACCGATGACAAAGTGTAAATCGGAACCGTTTGAAAAAGTCTTCCGATAAACATTAGCCACGGTTAAACCGTGGCAAAAACTAAAATTTGGAAAAGTACAAAAACACTACGGATTAGCTACGAAGTAGCTACAAATTCAGTAGTAGCTAATCCCACTACAAGAAAATAGCAATTTAATGGCCACATTTAGCCCCACAAAGTGGGAAAAACGGCCACTATGTGAAAAAAGTGGCCAATTTACCGGCCACTCTAATTGGCAGCAAAATTGCTCGCCGGTAAGTCTTACCGGGGGCCTAGGTGGCCACAAAGTTAGAGGCAGACTGACACGGATTCCAGAAAACTTACCGGCGGCTTTGCTGGTACGTATTTTAATTATTTTGTTATTTATTTTATATTTTAGTAAAAAATATTACTATTATTTTTCTTATTATTAGTAGTAACAAAACTCAAAAAAGAAAAAAAGTGAAACAAAAATGCATTACACACATTGAAGCAGAAAGAAAAATTCTCATTTACTAACAAATCAAATCTTACTAACAAATCAAATCTGCATCATACAAAGTTATTCCTAAATCAACAACCAACTTTGATTTCAAATCCTAATCCTAACTCTATTTATAAACCAAAGCTTTTACACTAAAAATCTCCTAAAATCAGCAGAATTTACATAGAAATTACAAAAGCACTAAAAAGTACAAGCAGTACTTAGAGATAATTACACAATAAACAAAGCCCCAAGGCTTGAAACAACACGCCAGAACCTACCAAATGAGAAAAAACAGCACCCCTGAGGCCAGAAAAACGCCCAGCAGCAACCTAAAGGTGGCGATAAAAAATCAGAGCAAAACCAGCAGGAACAACTTTGCATATTCCACCAAATCATGCTTTCATCAACATATTCAATTTCTTTTTCAATTGCAACGAAAGGACACAGATCCGGCCAAAAATAATAATAAAAAGATAGATCCGGCCAAAGCTTCATGTAGAAATACATATTCCGGCCAAAAAAGACAGATCCCACAAAAGCTTCATGTAGAAAGTTGAGTTTTTTTGGGGCTTTTAAAAGGACAGATCCGGCCAAAAAAAATAATAAAAAGAAAAAAGAGAGGTACCACGCCGGAATATGGGTACAACGGTGGTAACCCACCGGAAGAGATGAGGAGAATTCGTAGAGAGGAAGAGAAATTTAAAAGAAACCCTAGCCGTGAGAGAGGAGAATTCGTAGAGAAAGAGAGAAATTTAGAGAGAGAAAATTTCTGGAAAATAAGGAAAAATGTGGTGTGTATGGGTATTTATAGCTTCGGATTCAGCGTGCGCGCGTGCATCGCAGATCTCCCATTTCAGGCCGTTGAGCTTCATCAAACGGCCTAGAGTGTTTTTAGTTAAGATCTCATCAGGGTTGTCTGATCAATCGGACGACCTAGATCACCCCCCGATTTTGAAGCCGCCGGTAAGTGCTGGACCTATTTTTTTATTTTTTTTTATTTGTTTGAACTTACCGACGGTCTAGGTCGTCGCTAAGTTCTGGACCATTTTGCAGCGGCCTAAGTGGCCAGTTTGTTTCAGAAATAATATTTTTTTATTTTGTGGCTATTTTTCTTCAGTTTGTGGCGGCTTAGGTGGCCACAAACTTATTGCGGACCAAAACGGCGGGTAAGTTCAAATTGAATCCCCAACTAAATGAAGATATTCTTGTAGTGTCCTGTATATTCTTGTAGCCACAAAGACACAAATTATTCGACAACAAAAATCTAATAATGGTCGGAATCATTCCATTAGAAAAATCTCATCAACTAAAGTACTACAAATGAATCTAACAAGCAAAATAACACTAAAATTACATATTGTAGGGTTAAATATACTTGATATCTTGTTTCCCACATATATAAGTAAAAAACTGGTTCTTACATCTATTCTGTTGCAGATTACTGAAGATTAAACGACAAAATTACATATTGGAATGGAAATGTTTTAAGAAGTATGGACTAAACCAATAAAAAGTAACACGTGCACAATGAAGACTAAAATGTGTATCTCTAGTCACCTTGCAAGCAGTATCAAACCCAAAGCTTGTGGGAACTTCTTTGCTTTTCAAATCGCCGTCAATGGTTTTAGGGCATCCAAGCACCTGTGTTTTTAAATTTTTGCTCCTGCACAAATCCAAAGGAAAGTATGATAAAAAATATATTAGTTAAACATACATTACATGTTCATCATAAATGGACACAAATTATAATTACATGATAATTGGTCAAAACGTCCCTGAGTGTAAATTGCAAACCAACACAAACTTTTCATTAACAAAGCTCCCTGGATGGTACTAAAAAAAAAAGCTCCGATAAGGCAAACATGAAGTTCTCAGCAAGGAGGCATGCATTGGTGTTTGAGTCATCTCCACCAATAACAACAAGCCCATCCAAGTCTAGCTTCTTCACTGTTTCTTCAGCTTGTTTAAACTACATCAAGTAAATTAAAATTACATCGCAGGGGCGTAAAAGAATATAGGATAGCTCTAATAGTAAATATGTATTCCCATCGACCTTACCTGTTCTGGAGTTTCAATCTTGTCCCTCCCACTACAAATCATGTCAAAACCACCCTGAAAAAGATTATTACCATTATTGGATTATTGTTGTCGAATAATTTGTGTCTTTGTGGCTACAAGAATATACAGGATTAGCTACTACTGAATTGGTAGCTACTTCGTAGTGTTTTTGTATTTTTTTCCAGATTTTAGTGTTTGCCACGGTTTAACCGTGGCTAATGTTTATCGGAAGACTTTCCAAACTTTTCCGAACTTTTCCGATTTACACTTTGTCATCGGTGTACATGGAAAAAATGTACCGAAAATTCTTCATATTAGTCACGGTTAAACCGTGGCTAAATGTTCAAAACTCATTTTTTAATGTTTCAAAATGGGTAAAATAAGAATATTGGTTTGTTCGTAGGGGTAAAGGGTTAAATGTAAGGGTAGAAATATACTTCAACCAATAACAATCTATTACATTGGTTGGAGATCTTTTATCATACAATTACACTTCAAAAAAGAATGGAGGAAGTAATTTAGTTGCATTTTCATATTCATTTCTTGATTCATCATTGTAACAGAAAATGACTAATTTAGCACATTACTTAATTTGTTAGATCCAAACTAAGGAAGTCTTAACTATATCCAACTCAGGAAATGAATCGCAAACGGAATCGGTATAAATTCCAAACACCAAGGCACAAAGTTCATTCCCCTTTCAGAATGTGGAAAGTACTCGCACTTGTACAAAGCTTGCTGCTAGCGCAATGGCGGAGGGATTGTCTTCCTCCTGCCTGAGATTAATCACTCGCATTTCAGGTACGGTTTTCCGGCGATAATTATAAATATAATATACTGTAATTATTATTTTTCAAGACAAACCACGATCAAAATTATTATGTAAAACCCTAAATACAACAATTATTGTTTTGGTTATCCACTGAAATTCGGTCCAACCTTATTCAACTTAAAATGTTAAATTATTAATCTTACAATTATACTATATATTATCATAGTCCGTGTTAACCCTCCTATTTGAAGATAAGGAGTTCTGATAATCTAGAGTTCGGCGGTCTGACAAAAAATTATTCTATCTAGGAATTGAATTAGGGAAGAATACCTTTGAAATTTAACAAAATTGTTTTAATTTTAGGGCTCTCAAATGAGTCCCCGAGATTATGAATATTTCGAAAAAGTCCATAACTCTTGAATTGTGAAGTAGTTCATGTATTAGTATTAACCACTTACTCTCAATTAAGTCCGTATATTTTAACAATTTACTATCAATTTGGTCCTTATGTGCCACTGCCATTTACTTATAATTAATTTAATCTACTCACTTATCAAATGAATGGACAGTTTTGTATTTTTCCCGACTATCATGTGCCTTCACAACTTGTTTCTTTTTCTCACTGTCATGTGCAGTCCACAACTTGTTTTTATCTTCAATGTCATGTACAATAATAATGTTATATTATAATACTAATTGTTTCGAGGTGCCAACTTTGAAAGGTTACCATGACAACTTTATCCATTCATTTAATTGATAATCTTTGAAAACAAAACAATTTAGCATATTCATCTTTCAAACTTTGATTCATTTCTGTTCTCATACCTGCAAATGGCTGACGTTTTACTTGGAATCGTGGTTGAAAATCTCGGATCTTTTCTTCGAGAGGAGCTTGCAACCATTTTGGGAGTTGATGAATTGACCCAAAAGCTATCTCGAAATCTTACCGCAATTCGGGCTGTTCTCCAAGATGCTGAAGAGAAGCAAATAACAAGTCATGCTGTGAAAGTTTGGCTGCAGAATCTGGCTGATGCAGCTCATGTTCTTGATGATATATTGGATGAATGTTCAATAACATCCAAAGCACATGGAGACAACAAGTGGATCACTCGTTTTCATCCTAAGAAGATTTTGGCTCGTCGCAACATTGGAAAGAGGATGAAAGCGGTTGCTGAAAAGATTGATGTTATTGCTGCAGAAGGACAGAAGTATGAATTACGAGTGGGAGTCACGGAGGAGCACCAACGAGGAGACCAACGAGGAGATGATGAATGGCGGCAAACTACTTCTGTTGTTGCTGAACCAAAAGTATATGGAAGAGATGGTGATAGAGAGCAAGTTGTTGAGTTTCTTCTAAGGCATGCTGTTGATAGTGAAGAACTCTCTGTCTATTCCATTGTTGGTGTTGGTGGACATGGAAAAACAACACTTGCTCAGGTGGTTTTCAATGATGAAAGGGTAAACACCCATTTTGACTTGAAAATTTGGGTTTGTGTTTCTGATGATTTTAGCATGATGACAATTTTGAAGTGCATCATAGAATCCACCAATGGAAAAAATCCAGACCTCTCGTCTTTAGAATCAATGCAAAAAGCAGTTCGAGAAATTTTGCTAAACAAAAGGTATTTACTTGTTCTTGATGATGTGTGGAGTGAAGACCAAGAGAAATGGAATAAGTTCAAGTATTTGTTGCAACGTGGAAATGCTAAGAAAGGAGCATCCGTTTTGGTCACTACCCGACTTGACATTGTTGCGTCCATAATGGGAACTTATCCTGCTCATCATTTGGGAGGTTTATCCGATGATGACATCTGGTCTTTGTTAAAGCAACAAGCTTTTTTTGGAGCAAATAGAGAAGAGCGTGCAGAGCTTTTAGCAATAGGCAAGGAGATTGTGAAAAAATGTGTTGGTTCGCCTCTTGCTGCCAAAGTACTGGGAAGCCTTTTGCACATCAAAAGTGAGGAACATCAATGGATTTCTATAAAGGAAAGTAACCTTTTGAATTTATCCGAGGATAATCGTAATAATCGTATCATGTCTGTTTTGAGACTAAGCTACTTTCATTTGAAATTATCACTGAGGCCATGTTTTACTTTTTGTGCTGTTTTTCCTAAAGATTTTGAAATGGTGAAGGAACAACTAATCCATCTTTGGTTGGCTAACGGATTTATCTCTTCCAGAGGAAATTTAGACGTGGAGCATGTTGGTCATGAAGTGTGGAATGAGTTATATGCATTGTCATTTTTTCAAGAAGTCAAAACTGATGAAAAGGGTAATGTTACTTTCAAAATGCATGATTTATTTCATGATTTAGCTCAATCTATAATGGGAGAAGAATGTGTTGCTTCTGGGGCTGAAAGCTTGACTAATTTGTCTAGCAGAGTTCATCATATAAGTTGTTCCTTTACTAAGTTGTTTGAAGAAAAACCATTCAACTACAACACTATCCCTTTCAAGAAAGTTGAATCTTTACGAACTTTTCTTGAGATTGATAATGCTCCATTTGGAAAATTAGGTTGGTTGCCATCAAACACTCCTCTTCGAGCATTACGTACAAGTTCTTGGCAACTTTCAGCACTAAAGAGTTTAGCACATCTAAGGTACTTGGAAATTTTTGAAAGTCCCATCAAATCCTTGCCTGTGTCTATTTGTAAGATGCAGAATTTGCAAATACTAAAATTTAATATTTGTCCAAATCTATCTAGTCTTCCCAACCAATTGACACAATTACAAGATCTCAGGCATCTTGTGATTAAACATTGCACTAATTTAGTATCAATGCCTACCAATATTAGCAAGTTAACTTGTCTTAAAACATTGAGCACTTTCATTGTGGGTTCGAAGATGGGCTTTGGTTTAGCAGAGTTACGAGACTTGCAACTAAGAGGCAAGCTACACATCAAAGGCCTTGAGAATGTGTCAAGTGAATGGGATGCTAAAGAAGCTAATTTGATTGGTAAAAAGGAGTTAAATCGCTTATACCTGTCATGGGATATTCACGCTATGTCACCACCAGGCCATACTAATGTGGAGCGAGTACTCGAAGTCCTTGAGCCTCCAACAGGTCTCAAGGGTTTTGGGATGAAGGGTTATTTGGGAATACTTCTTCCCAATTGGATGAGAAATACTTCTATTTTGGAAGGGTTGGTTGATGTTATACTCTACAACTGTAAAAACTGTCAGCGGCTTCCTCCACTTGGTAAATTACCTTATTTAACCACTCTTTATGTATCTGGAATGAAAGATGTAAAATACATTGACGATGACTCATATGAATCTAAATCTGAGAGGGCTTTCGTTTCATTGAAGATTTTGACTCTGCGTGGTTTACCAAACTTAGAGAAGATGTTGAAAGATGAAGACGTAGAGATGCTACCACAACTTTCCTACTTAAGAACTTCATGCGTTCCCAAGTTGGCATTGCCATCCATTCCATCTCTTGAAATCATTGATGCTGGTGGATTAAACTACGATTTGTTTTATAACTTTTCTGAGTACCGTGGCGATGAATTTCTGGATTTATTCCCAAAGGAAATTGTGTGTAATATGCATAATCTTAAGTCACTTTTTATCATACACTTCACAGGACTCGAAGTATTACCTGATGATCTACACTCTCTTAGTGCCCTGGAGGAGCTTTACATTTCAGGGTGTGGTGCACTTGAGTCTTTTTCGATGCATGCATTGCAAGGTTTTATGTCTCTTCGAACTTTGACCATTGTTTCATGTCCTAACTTAGTATCCTTGTCAGAGGGTATGGGAGACTTGGCTTGTCTTGAGAGATTGAAAATCCAAGGTTGTCCACGACTTGTTTTACCGAGTAATATGAACAAGCTAACTTCCCTTCGTCAAATGGAAATTCTGGGTGACGGTGGAAACAGCAGAATGCTACAGGGCATAGAAGTTATTCCCTCCCTACAAAGTTTGACTCTAATGAACTTTAATGACCTGCCAGAATCGTTGGGAGCCATGACTTCTCTTCAATCAGTACTAATCTGGTGTCCTAATGTAAGGTCGCTACCAAATAGCTTTCAGAACCTCGTAAACTTGCAATCATTGCTTATTGTTGAAAGTCCTATGTTGGAGATACGATGCAAGAAAAGAACCGGGGAAGATTGGCAAAAGATAGCTCACGTTCCTGTATTGAAGTTAACTGCAAAAGAAACATTACTACAATTTAGTAATTTACTGAATCCCTTGCTTTTTTCATCTTGTTCTTTTTAACTATATATAATTCTATGTAGCACCGACACTTCAGATTTAAAGCTTGTCTGGTGTCTGACACCTGCACAACACCAACATATTTAGTGACATTGAAACGTTCTATTTTCTTAAATTATTATCGGTGTCTACGTGTTTGTGTCAGTATCATGTCCGATATCTATGTCTGAGTTAGTGCTACATAGATTGTGTTTTTCTCACTAAATGTATGATGATTTTTGACATATTGGAACTCTAAATGCAGGTACTGGTTTTCCAGAATGGAAAATGGAAGCGCATTTGTTGCACCGTCATGACGAGGACATATATATAGGAGGTTCTATCATGGATTTTGACAGGATAGTCGATGCTTTCTGAATGAACGTAATGGCATATAGATAACACACTCCTATATGGCAAAAATGGTGAGCACTAAGAATCATATCTTTCTCCTTTCTTTATATTCTTTGACAGTATCTTATTGCATTTAGGCTTCAGCATGCTTTGACTTTCTAGATTTTATTTTATTTTTTATATTAGATACAAAATGGAGAGAAATTGAGGGTCCTGCTTGATTTGCCACATTATCTCATATATTCTTCCCAAACACTGCACTCCTGTTATGTATCTTATGATAGAAGTGCATTATATAGCTTAAGGATGAAATGAAATCATAGAAAGATGCAATTATTGATAATTTGTACTTTCTTATTTTCACTTTCTCCATTTTCCAAGATCAAAACACTTTCATGAAAAGGATATTTATTTTATTTTGTTTAGTCTGTTGAAATATTTCATGTTATTTAAGTATCCTGTTTTAAAACTATTTTGAACATGTACCTTGTTTAATACATGACATTTACAATACTTATCACAAAATGCTTTATTGGTTGTGTATTAGATGCTTAATTACTCAAGTAATCTTTTCAACAATTCCATGTAGGATCAGCCTGTCCTTTGTGAATGCCATGTTTTATATTTCCTTAACATGTGCTATGCTAAAGGTAGAAATTCCTAGATCCACCTGATATTTTGCTATATGATACTGCATTCTAAAATTTTAAAGAAATCTGGAACAAATGAGAACAGAAAATTTGTTTACAAGTTAAACCTAAACAAAATTAATAACAAAAATATATAAATTTATGGCATATGTCAACAAATTAATAACTTGCGGCTATTTACTGAAAACTGCAGAAGAAATTCTAGACTCATCATGGACATCTTTCTCAAGCTTCATCATCTGAATGTTCTTCACAACAACACAACATCTCTGGAAGGAATGAGAAATTAATTTTTTCATGCAATTGGCTATTTCATTGTAATTAGCAACAATGAATCCTTAATTTTCAGTTTTAACTTCAACTAAATTTTAAACTGTGTTCGTGTCCCATTTTCTCTGTGTGTAATATTTCAATTCTGCAGCAGTGTAAAATGTTTGTATTCAATCTCTGTCTGAGACCAATTTCTTTAGAGATTCATGATCAATAAAATCGTTGCTATTCAGTGAATTTATCAATTGGTAGCAGTTTTTATCCTTCTATTATTAATCTATTATATATAAATTAGCAATATTTTTCTAATTTAAATATAAATTTTATTACTATCTATCTGCCATCAAAATTTGACATTGCAACATCATTGATGGAGTACTTTCATAATGTGTAGAGTGAATGGGAAGCTATTCCCTCCCTACAAAATTTGACTCTAGCACACTTGATGACCTTCCAGAGTCGTTGGGGGCCATGAAATCTCTTCAACGAATAGAAATTTTTTTGTGTACTAATGCAAGGTCGCTACCAAATAGCTTTCAAAACCTCATAAACTTGCATACATTGCTTATTGTTGCATGTCCTATGTTGAAGAAGCCATGCAAGAAGGAACCGGGGAAGATTGGCAAAAGATAGCTCACGTTCCTGATTTGAAGTTAACTGCAGAAAAAATATACCATAGTATAATTTATTGAATCCCTTGCTTTTTTCATCTCGTTTTTTTTTTTTAAACTATATATAGTTCTATTTAGCACTATCACTTTACATTTAAAGTTTGTCTAGTGTCCGACACTTACGCAACACCGGCACATTTAGTTACATTGAATCGTTTCTATTTTCTCAAATTATTATCGGTTTCAACGTGTCTGTTTAAGTATAGATTGTATTTTTCTCACCAAATGTATGGTGATTTTTGACATATTGGAAATATGAATGCAGGGAGGGATTATTCAGACTGGAAGATGGAAGTGCATTTGTTGCACCGTAATGAGCAGCCCTACTATATGTTTTTGTTGTGGCAAGTGTGAGTGTTAAGTCCCACATTGCTTAGAATAGTGGAGGTTGAACACTTTATAAGTAAGAGAACCCATAAACCTAATATCTTAAGGTTTTGGGTAAGAGTGTGGTGTCCAACTCACTTGTAGAGTTGTTCTTGAACCCAATTGTTGGAAGGAAGTTTTAATAGGTGGAGCCAATTGTTGGAAGGAAGTTTTAATAGGTGGAGAAAGTGTTTAAGTATTTGAGAGAGGATAGATAACTTTTGAGAAAAAGAAGGCTACTTATATTATTGAGTGTTTGTAATTTTTGGCTTGATATACAAATGACTAGCTCTCCCCTATTTATAACCTTCAAGGGAGAGTTCTAGATACATCAAGAAATACTTCTACACACTTCTAAGTAGAGAGAGTTCTACACACTTCTCTCAACTACATACTTTTAATACTATGACTTCCAACTACTAGTTATTTTCACATATCTCTAGAACATTCATTGGACTTACTATCTTATTAGTAAATTGGGCCTAACACTTTATTAGTCCAATGGACCAAATCAAGTTTATTATTCAACACCCCCCCTTAAACTTGATTTGTCCATAAAATGTTATCCTCACCTTGTATCCCAATAGTTGGTCGATGTGCACTTCGTCTTCGAGGATTCCATTCAAACAGAGACACTTCCCGTCGATCTGATGGATTTTTAGCTTGTGTTGAAATACTAGAGAAAGTATGATTCTAATGATATGTAGGTGAGCGACTATGACGAAACGCCTTATCATTCTTACCTTTTTGTTTGTAGCCTTTTGCGACTAGTTTTGTCTGGTATATTTTAATTTTTCCATTGTCATTCTTCTTTGCCTTGCAAAATTTCTTGACACCGATTGTCTTACGATCTTTCGGAAGCGAGATGAATTTCCATGTATCATTCTTCTCGATGGTTTTAATTTCTTTGTCCATTGCATCTCTCCATCTCTTATCTGGCACAACTTCTTCATAGTTTCCTGATTCATGGAGACTTCTTGTACGCGTCACAATCTTTTCACTTCCAGTGTCTTCATATGTGGGCGATGTTGGTGAGTTGGGCACTTGTTGAACTTCTCTAGATGTTTCTTCTTCAAATTCTGGAAAGAAGTTGTAATCTTCATTACTAGATCTCCAATTCCATTCACCCTCTTCATCGAAAATGACATTTCGACTGATGATAGTCTTCCCCGTATCAGGATTATAGAGCTTGTAGCCTTTGGAGTTGCCATCATAACCAATGAAGATGTACTTTTCACTTTTGTCATCCAGTTTGCTTCTTTTCTCGTCTGGTACATGTGCATGAGCTATGCTTCCAAAGACTCTTAGATGGGAAATTCCAGGCTTTCTTCCACTCCAGGCTTCTTGTGGTGTTTTTCCCAATACACTTCTTGTCGGAGAACGGTTTGATAGATAAACCGCGCATGCAACAGCTTCTGCCCATAGTTCCTTTGGTAGTCTTTTGCTTTTTAGCATGCTCCTCGCCATCTCAAGGATTGTCCTGTTCTTTCTCTCTGCTACTCCGTTTTGTTGGGGGGATCTTGGCACCGTCAGTTGTCTCCGAATGCCGTTGTCTTCACAATACTTCAAAAATTCATTTGATGTGAACTCTCCTCCTCGGTCGGATCTTATGGCTTTGATCACACGACCACTTTCCTTCTCAACAAGGGCTTTAAACTTTTTGAAGTTCTCAAACACTTCTGATTTCTCCTTCAAAAAGTACACCCATGTTTTTCTTGAAAAATCGTCAATAAAGAGAAGGAAGTAGTTACTCTTACCAAGTGATCTTGTCTTGATCGGACCGCACACATCCGTGTGTATGAGCTCCAATGGCTTTTGCGCTCTTGAGTTTGACTCCTTGGGAAAGCTCATTTTGAACTGCTTTCCAAGTAATCCTTCGCATACTTGATTGGGGTGATTAATGTAAGGCAACCCTCTAACCATTTCCTTCTTAGATAGCAACTCTAATCCTCCAAAATTGAGATGCCCAAATCGAAGATGCCAAAGCCACGATTCCTCTTTGTAACACATCTTGAGACATTGCGCGACATCATTTTGTATGTTGAGCACGAACGTTCTGTTGTACCCTAAATTTTGCCCACTCTTTTATCACATATAGTGTTTTAAGTTGCATTATCTTACAAATGTGTGAAGTAGCCTGTTTGGTAATACCAATGGTTTATAAGTGCATGTGAGCACAATGTCACAAGTTTGAGTCCCACTTAAGTCTTTTTATGTGTTTTATTTTATTAAAAAAAAGGAGTCACAAAAATTGTTTTTTTAAATTTATTATTTTTATTTTCGGTTTTTTATTATTATTATTGGAAAAATATAAAAAAAACAAAGTATAAGATCTTAATAAAAAATATATAAAGAGCAGATCATGCAAAAAAATATATAAAGAGCAGATCATGCAAAAAAATATATAAAGATCCCAAAATATAAAATAAAAAAACAACAAAAGAATATAAAATTTTACAAAATCTGGAGGGAGATATTATAGAGACTTTGTCCCCAAGTTTCAATCAAATCGGTCATACAAATTTATTCCAAAAATAAACCTAATTTTTACCTATAAATACCACAAGAGTTTCACACTAAAAAAGGGGGAACAACTGACATAAAATTTGAGAGAGCACTACAATTCAAGCAGGTCAGTTTTTTTACTTCGTTGTTTTCTTATGCATATCTTGATACTTGTCTAATCATTATTTGAGTTTTGGGTTATATTCGTAAAGGAAAAGGGAAACATAAACAAGTTTATTTTAATTTGAATTTCTTTGTTGCTTTGATTATTTGCGTTTTGAGACTTTGTCTGTGTTTCTAGTTTATAAAAATGTTTAAAAAGTGATTTGGGTGATTTTTCTAGTTTATTTTGTTTTGTTTCTTGATTTAACCCAATAAAAATAGTAAAAGAGCAAAAACATATCTTTCTAATTTTCATATTACAAACCAATTTTTACTAAAATCATGGATTAAAGAGGAGATTGGCGAATGTACATTCGTTGGTCTCTCGAACGATCGGGGGCTTAGCGTCACGCTTTGTCGACGGATTGTTCGTCTTCCACATAAATAACTCTTCAACAAAAAATCACGGACGAAAAGGAGATTGGCGAATGTACATTCGTTGGTCTCTCGAGCGATCGGGGGCTTAGCGTCACGCTTCGTCGACACACTGCTCGTCTTCCGTGTAAACAAATTTTAATAAAAATCTTGGATTGAGAAAGAGATTGGCGAATGTACATTCGTTGATCTCTCGAACAAATGAGGGCTTAGCGTTACGCTTTGTCGATAAGTTGTTCGTCTTCCACATCTAAAAATAACTCCAACACATCAAATATTTTTAGCACAGTCAAAATATAAAAAACAAAAATCTTTTTATAAGTAAAATCAACCAACACACAAACATTTTCTACCCAGAACTGCGTGTAGCTTTGAATTTTCCATTGCACCCGGGAATACGTAGGAGCGGGATTCATACATCCTGTCAAGCACACTAATAAAAAACAAACTTTTTCCCCCTTGTATATATAATAAATAATAAATAATTAAAAGCATGCAAGCAAATTAAACACTCTTTTAACCCTAAAATTAACGAGGAGGTTCCCGTTGAGTACAACGGATGTGAGGGGTGCTAATACCTTCCCCTCGCATAATCGACTCCCGAACTTAGAAATGGTTGCGATGACCATCTTTCCATTCTTTTAAGGTTTTATCGATATTTTCCTTTTCCTCCGGGAATAAATAAAGTTCGGTGGCGACTTTACTGTCTAGCGAGCACTTTCCGCTCGCGCATTTTTCCACCCGCTTCAGCTGGCGACTTCACTGGGGACCTTAGAGAGTCAAACCTATCCTTGTTAGTTTTAGGGTTGAGTGTATTTGTCTGCTTGCATGCTTTCCTGTGTTCTTAAATGTCTTATCTTATCATTGTCTTCTTGCTCTTGTATTTATTTTATATTTTGGTTTTTTTTATGAATATATATCAATTGTGGGTTGGATTTATTATTTGAGAGAAGCTCTATACCCGAGCTTGAGTAAAACCCTAAGTTTAGGTAAGGAGTTAGTAGTATGGGCCTATGGGATGTACATCCCAATGGGTGATTTACGAAAACTTCGCCTAGAGTAGATCGGTTCAAAAGGTTCGTCAGGAATTGGCTAGCCCATCCGCCTGACGAAATTTTGAATTTGGTCCGTGACTCTAGGAACCTCACCTAGAACCCGACGACTCCACCTAAGGGAGACCCTTTTGAATTGATCAGCCCATTCTCATGGTGAAATTCTGAATGAGGGTTGTGACCTTGGTTGTCGCCCTCAAACAAACAAAAACCCTATAGCCTACATGTGAGGGGATTGGGTAGTAAAAATTTAGAACCGACCTATTGTAGGAAGCCCCCTAGTTAGGTTGTGTCAATTTCCAATTATCCTACAAACCTGTCCGAGTCACACCCTGACCTTTTTTTGGTCACATTGCATCATGGCATGTCATTAAAATCTTTTAAGCATACCTTGAAAACGAAAAAGACAAATCTTTTTTGCACACCCATGCACTTTCATACATCTGCATACATGCATCTTCATGCATTTGCATCCCATATCAAAAAACTCATATCATTCCCCTTAAATCTCCCAGAAACATACTTGCTTGCTCTTCGACACTCAAACAGGACGCATGCCAACATTTGAAGGACTATGGAGCAACTTGAGAAGAATAATGTTGCGCTAAGGGAAGATGTTGACTCCATAAAAGAAAAAATTGATAAGCTCCTTGTGCTCTTCCAAGCTATGGCAAGCAACGAGAACATTCTTCAAGATGGAAATAGCTCACCCAATCACACTATTGAAGGTGTGGGATGTTCTATGCCACACCAAGCTACGCCCGTCAATGCTCACCCGAATGCTGAATCTGCTCAAATGTATCGGGCCTTGGAAGCTATAGAGGGTTTTAGTGTCTACGGATCCAATGCTTTGGACGTGTGTTTAGTACCGGATGTAGTCGTCCCCCCAAAGTTCAAAGTGCCTGACTTCGAAAAGTACAAAGGGATCCACTGTCCGAGGAATCACTTGAAGATGTTATGCAGGAAAATGGCTGCACACGCCACTGATGAGAAGCTTATGATCCACATGTTTCAGGATAGTCTAAGTGGGGCATCACTGGATTGGTATATGCAATTAGAGAGAACACAAATCCAGACGTGGAAAGATCTCACAGATGCCTTCATGAGACAGTACAAGTACAATCTAGACATGGCTCCTAATCGGATGCAATTGCAGAGCCTTACTCGGAAGAGTGGTGAATCTTTCAAAGAGTATGCTCAAAGGTGGAGAGAACTTGCTGCCCGTGTGCAGCCACCGCTTCTAGAAAGGGAATTGGTCGATACGTTTATGAGCACTCTTCAAGGGCCCTACTATGAGAAAATGATAGGGAGCATATCATCAGGCTTTGCTGATATGATTGTAATTGGTGAACGAATAGAAGAGGGGTTGAAGAGCGGCAAAATAAAAGGCGCCTCCAATAATCAGGTTGGGGAAAATAAGTTCTTTAACAATGACCCAAAGAAGAAAGAAGGCGAGACTAATGCCGTTCAACATAATCATCGGCAACAGCAAAACGGGCATCAATCAAAGAATCCACTTAGTCTTGAAAGGAAGAATACGCCTTTTGATCAAGTACACTTTGATCCTATACCCATGTCATATGGTCAAATCTTGCCGTACTTAATCCAGAAAGGGATGGTTGAGCCGAGATCCCTTCCCCCTGCGAAGCTACCATACCCACCTAGTTTCGATGTGAACGCTAGCTGTGAATATCATGCTAGATCGCCCGGGCACGACGTCGAAAATTGTAGGGCCTTAAAGTACAAGGTTCAAGAGCTTATCGACCGCAAGCTGATATCTTTCAATAAGGATCCCCATTCGTAAATGGTCACCCCTTTTACAAATCAAAGAACGTCAAGGGGCATCCTCAAAATCGGTGGATCAATGTGGAGGCTCGAGCCTAGGAATACTAGGCTTTTCATTCTAAGTTGTAATTTCATTCCTGCTAAGTTTTGTTTGCTTTCTTAAAATTGTTATATTTTGATCAAGTGTTTTAATGAAATTCGCATGCATGTTTTGAATCTATCAATTCATATTCACTCTCTTCTTATGTTATCTCTCTCTTTCTATTTCACTTCTCACATGTTAACAAACTTGGTGGGGAGGATGATGTAAACAAATAATGGAATTTGCTGATATATGCTTTTATAAGTAAACTCGGCTGATGATGTAAGGCATTGCTTCAATTCCCAAACACTGGAGATATAAGGAGATAATCCGTAGTCAACCCCTTTGAGCCCGTAGACGGTGTTCTTTCTATTTTACTAAAAACCCTTAATCTTAACCAGGGGCAGGGTAGTTTTACAATTAACTCAATGATGCATTCTGATTCAAGAGAATCAATCCTCTTCTTTAAGAGGTTTAAGCACATTATTTCCATCATGTACACCATCCAACATGGAGGGAATAATGAGAGGATAAAAAACATAATCATTGATGGGGCAGTCATAACTTTGCTGAGCTAAAAGCAAAATCTCATGAGAGCTGTTCAAAAAAAAAAAAAGAGCCCGCTAAGTAAAAACTTAGGCAAAATTAGGGTATCACGATGGACCGCAAATTCAAAACAGTTGGTCCATGCAATAATATGGATTAAATAAAAAACAAAGGGAAACAAGCTTATAAATACAAAAAGAAATGACTGCCACTACAAGAGTCTCATTAGTGTTTTGACCATTGTCCTTACCTCCATCACGGTAAGCAACAAAATGCTCTTGCCGACCAAAGAAATTTGTTGAGTTAATTGAACTTAGGAATGGAGAACAACAAAGTAGATGGGAGGGTTAAAATCAAATTTTGAGCCTTATATCCTTTGTTTCTTAAAACCGTGAACCAGACCACATTACAACCCTCAAAAGACCTAATTGAAGCTAGGTTGACTATAAAAGCAAATTCAGCAAAACTGTTAAACTGACTCCTCATGTTTGTGAATCATCAATAACATTTTTTCTATAATTTCTATCACTCTCGATTGGGGCTATCTTCTGGCCAAATATCACCCATTATAGATAGCTAAACAACTTTCAAATTCAAAACTTGCATGTACATTACATCGAAATAACTTTTCAAGAGAAACAATTTCACTCGCAAATTAATACTTAGCATCAAGGAAATGTCAACAAGGAATCTGATCAAAGGTGAATCATTTCAAGAAACTCCTAAAAAGGGGCAAGTCAACTAAGGGGTCCTACTAATCAAGAGCAAATCCCTATAACCGAGGGGCACATCATTTGGATATCTTATTGATTGGGGTCAAGATATTTCAAGAGTGGATCAAACCTTCAAAGCACCAATCAACCAGGGGCATGCTTTTCAAAGTTCAAGTGTTGGGGCAGTCCGAGTCAAAGATTTAATATTAAGCATACCTTTCAAGGATTCAAATACTGGGGCAACACGTGTTTATCCCCCATGGATAGAGAGGAGTTCTCATTCCCAGTTTGATGCGGCCAAAGATAAAATGCCCAAGAAAAAGAAATAAAAAAAAAATCAAAGTCAAAAGCTCGCTAAGTCGAAAACCCGAAAGGGGGGCTTAGGCAATAAAGAGCGTCCCGGTGGATCGAAAACCTGAAAAGGCGGTCCAGGCAAAAATTAGGGACACCAAAAAAGGAAATACACTCCCGGTGGACTGAAAACTCGAAAGGGCGGTCCAGGCATAAGTTAGGGATCTTCAAAAAGAAAAAAAAAGGGCAAAATGAGTTACATTAGGGGCAATTCCTTTTCGTCCTTTCAAGCCGCTCAAGTATATGATGCATCAACAACTATTGAGTTCGACACGGATATCGGGGAATCATGCTAGGAAGACATCCCATATGAAAAACTTCCTAATCTTAACAATCACGCGACTTACTACGAGGAAAACTTTTGAGGAGCATTCCAAATCATAGCATGCATCTAGCATCAATCATGCTTGCATCATGTTAGTACCAAACTATGCATCTCATTGCATTCATCATACCATGTCATCCATGCATCCCACCTCATACTTGCACATTAAACCTCCTAGTAAAAGTGAACTTACTTCCCTCAAAGTCCAATTTTTGCCGACCTATCATGCATTGACCACACATTTCACATAGCGTGCATTCATGATACATCATGCATAAATAAATGCATTAACCCAAAAATCATGCATCAAAATAAGATCATGCATACATAACATAGGCAGAAGATTTCTACCTTAGTTTGCAGTTTTAGAGCCCTACCTAATTTGGCAATATGAGTTCCATCCTATTTGGAAGTTTTAGAGTCCTACCCTATTTGCAATCTTCAGAATCCTACCCTATATGGCAATTAGAGTTCTACCCTATTTGGAAGTTTAGAGTTCCATCTTTGTGAGGCCGGCAATTTAGAGTCTCATTCGCGCTGGCAATTAGAGTTCTACCCTATTTGGAAGTTTAGAGTTCCATCTTTGTGAGGCCGGCAATTTAGAGTCTCATTCGCGCTGGCAGTTAGAGTTCTACCTTATTTGGAAGTTTAGAGTTTCATTTTTGTTTGGCTGGCAATTTAGAGTCCCATTCGCGCTGGCAGGTTAGAGTTCCATTTTTGTTTGGCTGGCAATTTAGAGTCCCATTCGCGCTGGCATGTTAGAGTTCCATCTTTGTTTGGCCGGCAATTTAGAGTCTCATTCGCGCTGGCAAGTTAGAGTTCTAACTTATTTGGAAGTTTAGAGTTTCATCTTTGTTTGGCTGGCGATTTAGAGTCCCATTCGCGCTGGCAGTAAGAGTTCTACCTTATTTGGATGTTTAGAGTTTTATCTTTGTGTGGCCAGCAATTTAGAGTCCCATTCGCGCTGGTAGTAAGAGTTCTACCTTATTTGGATGTTTAGAGTTTCATCTTTGTGTGGCCGGCAATTTAGAGTCTCATTCGCGCCGACGATTAGAGTTTCATCTCTGTTTGGCTGACAATTTAGAGTACCATTCTCGTTGGCAATTTAGATTTTTATCCCCAGTTTGGCTGGAAATTTAGAGTTTTCATTCACGCTGACAGTTTAGAGTCCCATCTACTCGGACAAAATTTTGGGTCCTTTCGTATTTAATTATCTTCCACCACGAGTACATGAAGACAGCCGTCAATCATGTTCTCGAGTAAAAAATAATTAAATAGGGGCAGCTGTTGTACCCTAAATTTTGCCCACTCTTTTATCACATATAGTGTTTTAAGTTGCATTATCTTACAAATGTGTGAAGTAGCCTGTTTGGTAATACCAATGGTTTATAAGTGCATGTGAGCACAATGTCACAAGTTTGAGTCTCACTTAAGTCTTTTTATGTGTTTTATTTTATTAAAAAAAAGGAGTCACAAAAATTGTTTTTTTAAATTTATTATTTTTATTTTCGGTTTTTTATTATTATTATTGGAAAAATATAAAAAAAACAAAGTATAAGATCTTAATAAAAAATATATAAAGAGCAGATCATGCAAAAAAATATATAAAGAGCAGATCATGCAAAAAAATATATAAAGATCCCAAAATATAAAATAAAAAAACAACAAAAGAATATAAAATTTTACAAAATCTGGAGGGAGATATTATAGAGACTTTGTCCCCAAGTTTCAATCAAATCGGTCATACAAATTTATTCCAAAAATAAACCTAATTTTTACCTATAAATACCACAAGAGTTTCACACTAAAAAAGGGGGAACAACTGACATAAAATTTGAGAGAGCACTACAATTCAAGCAGGTCAGTTTTTTTACTTCGTTGTTTTCTTATGCATATCTTGATACTTGTCTAATCATTATTTGAGTTTTGGGTTATATTCGTAAAGGAAAAGGGAAACATAAACAAGTTTATTTTAATTTGAATTTCTTTGTTGCTTTGATTATTTGCGTTTTGAGACTTTGTCTGTGTTTCTAGTTTATAAAAATGTTTAAAAAGTGATTTGGGTGATTTTTCTAGTTTATTTTGTTTTGTTTCTTGATTTAACCCAATAAAAATAGTAAAAGAGCAAAAACATATCTTTCTAATTTTCATATTACAAACCAATTTTTACTAAAATCATGGATTAAAGAGGAGATTGGCGAATGTACATTCGTTGGTCTCTCGAACGATCGGGGGCTTAGCGTCACGCTTTGTCGACGGATTGTTCGTCTTCCACATAAATAACTCTTCAACAAAAAATCACGGACGAAAAGGAGATTGGCGAATGTACATTCGTTGGTCTCTCGAGCGATCGGGGGCTTAGCGTCACGCTTCGTCGACACACTGCTCGTCTTCCGTGTAAACAAATTTTAATAAAAATCTTGGATTGAGAAAGAGATTGGCGAATGTACATTCGTTGATCTCTCGAACAAATGAGGGCTTAGCGTTACGCTTTGTCGATAAGTTGTTCGTCTTCCACATCTAAAAATAACTCCAACACATCAAATATTTTTAGCACAGTCAAAATATAAAAAACAAAAATCTTTTTATAAGTAAAATCAACCAACACACAAACATTTTCTACCCAGAACTGCGTGTAGCTTTGAATTTTCCATTGCACCCGGGAATACGTAGGAGCGGGATTCATACATCCTGTCAAGCACACTAATAAAAAACAAACTTTTTCCCCCTTGTATATATAATAAATAATAAATAATTAAAAGCATGCAAGCAAATTAAACACTCTTTTAACCCTAAAATTAACGAGGAGGTTCCCGTTGAGTACAACGGATGTGAGGGGTGCTAATACCTTCCCCTCGCATAATCGACTCCCGAACTTAGAAATGGTTGCGATGACCATCTTTCCATTCTTTTAAGGTTTTATCGATATTTTCCTTTTCCTCCGGGAATAAATAAAGTTCGGTGGCGACTTTACTGTCTAGCGAGCACTTTCCGCTCGCGCATTTTTCCACCCGCTTCACGTTCTATTTCTTGACATTGGCACCTTAGCAATGAACTTGTTTGAATGATCTCTTATAGAAAGGTTATTATTCTTCAATTGAATGTCATAACCTTTCTCTAAGAGTTGTCCTAGACTCAAGATGTTGCTCTTCATGTTTGGCACATAGTAAACATTGGAAATAAATTGATGATCTCCATTCTTCAAACGGATGAGAACATTTCCTTTACCTTTCACTGCCACTTTTGATTCATCTCCAAAAGCCACGTTTCCGTTCACTGATTCATCTAGCTCTACGAACATACTTCTTCGCCCGCACATATGGTTGCTTGCACCGCTGTCAAGGTACCATTGATTATCTCCACCCCTTTCATTGTCTTTGTGCGCCAACAATAACGTCCCGTCTTCTTGGCTTATGTCTTCTACATAGTTGGCCTTCTCTTCAACTTTACGATTGCTAGGAGCTCTACATTCGGAAGCATAATGCCCAAACTTTTCACAATTGTAGCATTTGACCCGTGACTTATCGTACCTTGGTTTTGGAGATCCTCTCCCACGACCTCTTGATGAGATTTCTCCTCTTTGGTTGTTGTCATCATTAGGCCTCCATCCTCGTCCGCCTCCATATCCACGACCACGTCCACGTCCTCGATCGTCACCTCGTCTTTGATTGCTTCGACCATGCTCTTCTCTAGGTGAATTGACTCGTGTCTTGAGTACTTGCTCCTCGATATCTTCCTTCTTCTTTTTCCTTTCCTCATAAGCTTGCAACGACCCAAGAAGTTTCTCTATTGTCATGGCCTCCAAATCTTTTGTCTCTTCGATGACGGTGACAATATGCTCAAACTTTGGATCTAACGATCTAAGAACTTTCTCCATGATTCTTACATCATCATACTTCTCTCCGTTTCTTTTTAGGTTATTAGTAACCGTCAAAACTCGTGAGAAGTAATCAGAAATAAGTTCACCTTCTTTCATATGCAAGGCTTCAAACTCTTTTCTTAGTGTTTGAAGACGTACCTTCTTCACTTGATCGGCTCCCTTGTAAGAGGTTTGGAGTTTCTCCCATGCTTCTTTAGCCGTCTTTGCTCCCGAGACCTTCTCGAACGTGTCTTCATCTAATCCTTGATAGATTAGACAGAGAGCCTTCTTGTCTCTCTTCCTTGAATCTCTCAAACTATCCTTTTGAGTTTGAGATAGAGTTCCTTCATTCTCCGGGATCACAAGGCCTTTCTCGACTATCTCCCACACGTCGTGTGCGCCAAGGAGAGCCACCATTCTTAGACTCCAATTGTCATAGTTGCTCTTTGTGAACATCGGGACTTGGAGAGGAACACCATTATTTGCCATCTTTAGGAGGATCTTCAAGCTCTTGATACCACTTTGTTGGAAGGAAGTTTTAATAGGTGGAGAAAGTGTTTAAGTATTTGAGAGAGGATAGATAACTTTTGAGAAAAAGAAGGCTACTTATATTATTGAGTGTTTGTAATTTTTGGCTTGATATACAAATGACTAGCTCTCCCCTATTTATAACCTTCAAGGGAGAGTTCTAGATACATCAAGAAATACTTCTACACACTTCTAAGTAGAGAGAGTTCTACACACTTCTCTCAACTACATACTTTTAATACTATGACTTCCAACTACTAGTTATTTTCACATATCTCTAGAACATTCATTGGACTTACTATCTTATTAGTAAATTGGGCCTAACACTTTATTAGTCCAATGGACCAAATCAAGTTTATTATTCAACACCAATGTGGATGATCCCCCTGGCTGCCCCCTCGTGATGACCCAACAGTTTTCAGAGGTTGAATTTAACATAATGGTCTATGCATTTTGAATGAACTTAATGGCATATAGATAATACCCCTAATGCCAATAATGGTGAGCACCAAGAAACATATCTTTCTCTTTATAAAATATGAAATATGAAATTTGCCATTCAAATAATAAACAGTGTTTATGATCTGTAGGTTGTATTAATGATGACATTTGAGCTATATCCTTTGACAGTGTTCTCTTCTCTAACAGGCTTCATTTCTTACTTAAAGAATGTATGCGGTTAGTTTTCTTATAGCCTTCAGGCTTCAGCATGCTTCACCTTTCTAGATTTAAATTTATTTTTTTGGATATTATTCCTGTTATGATAGAGTAGTTCTAAACATGCATATCATGCAGAAGTGCATTATATAGTTTAAGGATGAAATGAAATCGTAGAGATGACAGTTATTAATAATGTCTACTTTCTTATTTTCATTTTCTCCATTTTCTAAATATAGTACACAGGTATTTAGTTTATTAAAACTTCAGAAAGAAGTCTGAAGCTTTCTGAAGCTATGTAACAAAATTGAGGGATATAAGTGAGATGGAAAGAAAAGGAAAATAAGGAAATGATACTGCATTCTAAAATTGTAAGGAAATTTGGTACAAATTAAAACTAAACAAAACTTTTATAAATTTTTTGAATATGACAACAAATTAATAACACTTAGCTATTTACTGAAATCTGCAGAAGAAATTCTAGACCCATCATGGATATCTTTTTACAAGCTTGAATTGTGGTCGAGGTCATAATCGAGGTTGTCCATTAAGATGAGTCAAATTGAATCGCACTATTCATTCATCAATTACCAGTTATACTTGGGAAGAAGAAATTCGTGCTGCGTGTGCGGTGTTGAGCACCGTTGATGACTGCAATGAGAATATGAGATTTACAGTTTCTTGGTTTTCAAGGGTTTATTGGCATTCTATCAATTCTAGGTTTTGCATTTTGTCCCTCATATCCTGGATGTAATGGTGTTTAGATTGATGTCATTTATTGATTCAAGAACTCTATACAAGAACTCTTTAAACTCCCCATAAATGATTGATCAAATAGTTGATCAAATAAATAGTTCTTGCCTGAACAACTATGAAATTCAAGAACTCTGCAAATAAATAGTTGCAGGAAATAAATGATTACTCCCCATAAAATGAAATAGTTGCTCATAAAAAATTCACTTCAAATACAACTAACGTTGTATTCAAAGATGTATTTCAAAATGTTCAATAATTAAGTGCTCTATTTTTAATTATTCTACATTAATTATAATTTTATCCAAGTTAATTTATTTATTTTGTTCAATATTCAAGTTAATTTATTTTGTCGCTAGATATGTGGCAGTAGCGTCCTGATCCTGTCAGAGGCTATTTAGTTTGGGGAGCTTAATTATTAGCTTTTGACTTCTCATACGCCTGATCTTTTGGATGTAGCAGTAGATCTTATTTGGCATAAATAGGTTTCCTTGAAGGTATCTATTTTTGCTTGGAAATTGTTGAGAGGCAGGTTGGCAACTAAAATAAATTTGGCGATTCGTGGTATTATCACTCTCGATGTTCAGTCTTGTGTGGCCAGATGCGGAGGCATGAAGTCAGCTTAGCATTTATTTATTTCCTGCAGCATCTTTGGCTCTCTTTGGTCGCCAATTAGGTCGTAGATTGACTTGTCATCGGTGGATCCTCACAATCTGGCGGAGCATTTTCTTCTATTTACTTTTTCATCCGATGGTCTCAGAGTGCGACGCTCATTCCTACAACTTATTTGGCTCTTATGTGTTTGGGTTATTTGGAACGAAAGAAATCAAAGATTATTCGGAAATTCAGAACAGTCCTTACCTCAGTTGTTGTACAAGGTTAAACTCTATTCTTATTGGTGGTTGAAGACAACAAATATCAACTTCGTCGCTAACTATTATAGCTAGTGGTCGAGCTCGTTTACTTGTTTGGGCATGGTGTAATTTTGTATTTTGGTTGTTCACGATTGTTTCCCTGATTTTTGTATCTGTAAACTTTTGTAGTCATTTTTGGTACACTTTGTGCTGAAGTGACTAATCGGTTGATTAATATATATCTCTTTTTGGCTAATTAACCAAGGTAATTTTTGTTAATGCCTAAAAGGTAAAGTATCGTCATTAATTTAAGGGTTAAATAAGTATATGGTACCTATAGTTTTCCAGAATTTTGTTTTAGTCCCTAAATTTTTTTTCCGCACTTTTTGGTCCTTGAAGTATTTTCTATCATGATTTTTTATCCCTACTCTTCATTCAACTCATGCATATCATTCAAAATTTTAATTTTTTTTTCTGCGGTCATATTATAAGGAACATTTGAAAATTGTTGCCTAAGGTGCGCTGTTTAGGCAACACTTATAGAAAGTGTGCCCAGAGAATGTCAAAAAACGTCCCCAAAGACAATAGGCAACACTCGCATAGAAGACAACTGAAAACCGTCCCTTATTCTTTTAGGCAACGTTTTTAAGGGTTCTGACATCACTTTTCACCTGTTGTCAGAAACAATAAATGTTGTAGTGTTAGTACATTATATAAATCTCTCATGCAAAATTTTAAATTTTTTAAACAAAAAATAAATTAAATATAAATTTTTATTCTTATTTTATTTATTTCATAGTTAAATTCCAAATTACCATGATCCACTTCTCATAATAAAAACTGCAAAGTTAACACAAAAAGAATATATATATATAAGGATAAACTTATTTGTAAAAAAAAGATAAGGATAAGTTTATATGGAAAGGGGTAATACCAAATTTGGTAGTTACCAAAAGTTATTTTCAAAATTGCTTGTTTTATATATAATCACTTATAGTCAAAATCGAATTAATGTTAAATTTGATTTCTAGAAATTGAAAATCTCATAAAAGTTTAAGAGAGATAAAGATGTTAGGTGAAAGTGTTAATGATATCTCTATGAATCTACCTAGAAAAATAGGTTAAGGGAAGGTTTTTTGTTTTTTTTTTTTTTTTTTTTGACTAAGGAAGGTTTTTTGTTTTGTTTTTTTATAATTGAAAAATAGGGAATTTGCTAAAAATATCTATGTTCACACACTACTTTTAAACCTTTTCCTTTCTTAAAAAATAAAATAAATTATTCTAAAAAATGAAAAATAATGTATAACAATTAACAACTACATCCCTTAATCAAGAAGTAAAATGAAAAATAATGTATAACAACTACATCTCTTAATCAAGAAGTAAAATTCACAAATCAGCTTTTACCAAAAATAAAAAGAATAAAATCATTAATTAACTCTTGAACCTCGCTTATAAAACCCAACTATTGTTAACACCACAATTCAACCTTTGCTCAGATCAGTGGTTTGTGTTCCTTGTCATTTCTCCCCCCATTTTGCTTTCATGGCGTCTCCCTATGAGGTTGAAGTGAAGGTTTGCTCTGCCAACAACCTCAAGAATGTGAATTGGCGGAACGGTGCAAACCGCCCATATGCTGTTGTCTGGGTTGATCCCACACAAAAACGTTCAACCAACGTTGACGAGTCTGGAGACACTCAACCCAATTGGGATGAAAAACTCTTCATCCCTTTACCACCATCAGCAAGCATCAACAATTCTATCCTATTCATTGATGTTCTTCACTCTGAACCAAATGACAAGCCGCTCATTATTGGATCAGCTCAGCTTCCACTGGATACAGTGGAAACCGATGATGGATCAAGGGGCAACCGTACCTTGACATTGAGGCGTCCTTCTGGACGCCCGCAAGGCACGGTTGACATTAAAATCATTATAAAAAATGCTGGTTATTGTGCACCTTATGGTGTTCCTCCACCTTATGGGGGTCCATATGGTGCTCAACCTGCACCATATGGAAATTCATATGGTGCAGGAGTGAGTGTAACATATGGAAATCCATATAATGTTGCACCACCTCCTGTAGGCTACCCTGTAGTTGCACCCACACCTACATCGTATGGGTACAATCAAAGCACTCAACAAGGCCTAGGAAGTGGGCCGTCTGTGAATGTGACAGTTGGAGGGACAACTGCGCCGGAGAAGAACAATCAGAGTTATGGATACGGTCAAGGTGCTCAGCAAGGTAGTGGTTATGGGCAAAGTGGGCCAACTGTGAATGTGACTGTGGGAGGAGTGGCGCCGGAGAAGAACAACGCCCCACAAAGCTTCGGATACGGCCAAAGTGGGCCGCAAGGCAATGGTTATGGGCAGAGTGGATCAACAGTGAATGTGACCGTTGGAAAAGAAGTGCAGGAAGAGAAAAAAAGTAGCAAGTTTGGATTGGGAACAGGTTTGGTTATGGGTGCTGTTGTGGGTGGACTTGGTGCACTTGCATTAGAGAAGGGTATTGATGCGGTAGAGGACAAGATAGCGGATCGTGTGGCTGAGAAACAAGAGATTGATGACTACTATGAAGAGTATTATAATGAGTACTAAGGATTATTTTCCATAAGATTTCATGGTAATTGCAATTATGAAAATAAAGCAAACTGCTTAGAATAAAATGTAATAATGAAATTCAAAGTTTAAGTTATTTTAAAATGAAATGAAATTTGAAATTTAATAAATTAGATTCTATTTTATTTTATTTTTTTTGACGAAAGATTCAATTTTATTTAAAACCTCCTTTTTATTGTTTTAATTAGAAATTGAAATAATTATTCTTTTAATGCAAATTTGAAATGTAATAATTAAATTCAAGAGTTTAAGTTATTTTAAAATTCAATTAATTTTCTTTATCAAAAGTAAAATTAAATGAACATTGTAATTTAACAAAATAAAATAAATTTTATCTTAAAACAACCTTTTTATTTTCTTAATTAGAAATTTAATTAATCATTTATTTTATCTGTCAAAATTAGAAATTTAGTAATGAAATTCAAGAGTTAAAGTACATTTAAAATGAAATGAACTCTAAAATTTAATAAAACATATTCAGTTTTATTTTAAAACCTCTTTTTATTTTCTAAATTATAAATTGAATTAATTTTTCTTCTTTCTATGAAAATTCAATTAATGTGCTTAAAATAATATAATAATTTTTTTACAAAATAAAATAATGTCTTAAAACTAATATAATAAGATAATCATTTTTTTTTACAAGGCGAAGAGCACCTAGGTATTAGGGGACAAAGCAGGTTTCACCCCATCGTTTAACTATATCTCTTTATTATATTATCAAAAGAAAAATATATATACAAAAACTGGGGGGACATATAGTCCTAACCTAGTATATTGATAAGTGTCAAAAAACAGTGATTTTACTTATACATTTTAAGCATTAATTGACTTGTTTTATAAGATATTTGAAATAAAAACCCCAACTATTTATAAATATTAGTCTTTACTAGCAGATTAATATTTTAACTATTTTCACCTATTTCAGTTCACTTTTGTAGATTTTTAGGAGATTAATGATAAGTGTCAATTTTACTTAGGGTTAATAGAGTTTTACCCCCCTGCAAAGTTGACGAGTTTTGGATTACGCCCCTGCAAAAAAAAAATTAGGATTACCCCCCTGCAAAATGCAGATTCCATCAATTTGCCCCCTGCCTGCACAACTTGGCATGTGATATGGACATAATCTTGACATGACACGTGGCGATTATTTTATTTTTTAATAAATTGCCATGTGTAAAAAATATAATTGTTTTATAAAAATACAAAATTGAAAAAACAACAAAAAATTATTTTTAAAAAATAAAAAATGATTTTAAAAAATCAGGAAATTGAAATAAAAAAAAAAAATTTGACCTTGATGTTTTGCTTACCCAAACTTTGACCTTGATGCTACCTTGCGATGCTTACCCTATCTTCAAATCCACAGTGCTTTGTTCTCTTCTTTAATATTTATGTTGTGAATTCGGTTAAATCACACCAATAACCTTAGTGTGTGGAGCAATTCGATTAAAGCAATCAAATAAGTGAGAGTAAGCAATATCAATACTAAACAAATAAACCGCGAAAACGTAAATAACACAATCACAATTGTTTACCCAGTTCGGTGTTAATGAACCTACTCTGGGGGAGAGGGCAGCTCTCCGTTCCACTATCAAACTTTGTTCCTTGATTACAAAAGATTCTCACAGAGGTTACAAGAATTAGAAACCCTAAATCTACCCTTGTCCCAAATCTCTTCCCGTGACCAAGAGATTTCAATGATATGTGTTTACAAGATGAAAGAGATTATTCCCAACCCTAAGAAATATTCCTAGCCTTTTGTTGTTTGAGAAAACCCTCAAAAAACCTCTTTTCAACTGTGACGGCATAGTAGAAATCGCAACCCTATAAATAGGATTCGCGTACTCGCGCCGCGCGCCAAATACCGGCACCGCGCGCCAACAAACAAAATTGAACACAGGGTTGGAGAGTGGCACTGGCGCCGGCCGCCAGACTTGCTGCGCGCCGCGCCAGGTACCAGAGCCACACCCAATTTTCTGTTTTCTTCAAGTTCAAGGTAATTCCCAATAAATCTCCACCTTGCCTTTAACTTGATGGTGATGCCAACTTCCCACCAACCACCATGCTGCCCTCTCCAATCTTCGTCTACTCTTCAAAGTTAATCAAGTTCAAGCAATGCTTGAACTTGACTCTTGGTAATGATTTGGTGAACATGTCTGCTGGATTTTCCTCCGATGCTACTTTCTCTACTATGATTTCCTTTGTCTCAATCATATCTCTAACAAAGTGCAACCGGATGTCAATGTGTTTTGTCCTTTCATGATACACTTGATGATTCGCCAAATGAATAGCACTCTGACTATCACAATGTATCCTAACACACCCTTGATTGATCCCCATTTCTCCAATCATACCCTTCAGCCATATATCTTCCTTGACTCCTTCAACAAGAGCTATATATTCCGCTTGAGTTGTCGACAAGGCGACAACTGACTGTTGATTAGCCTTCCACGTTAACGCTGTACCAAATAGAGTGAATACGAAACCAGATAGAGACTTTCTAGTATCCACATTGCCCGCATAATCCGCATCCACATAACCCTCCAAAGCATCTCTTCCTGGATCAGTTCTTCTATACTTCAGACCTCCCTTCAAGGACCCATTCAAATACCTCATAACCCACTTCAAAGCTTGCCAATGAACTTGGCCCGGATTTGCCATAAACCGACTTACCACACTTATTGCATAGGATAAGTCTGGTCTACTACAAACCATGCCATACATGATGCTTCCAACTCCACTTGCATAAGGGGTAGTTTCCATCTTCTTTCTTTCATCCTCGGATTGAGGACACTGTTTTATTGACAATTTTGAATGGTGATCAAGTGGTGTATTCACTACCTTAGAAACTGTCATTCTAAACCGCTCCACCACTTTCTTCAAGTAATCGTACTGAGATAAGAACAGCTCACCTTTACTCCGGTCTCTCACGATATCCATGCCAAGTATCCTCTTTGCATTACCAAGATCCTTCATCTCAAATTCACCATTTAGTTTCTCCTTGAGCTTTAGAATCTCCTGCTTTTCAAAACCTACAATAAGAATATCATCTACATAAAGAAGAAGGTAGAGAATGATTTTCTCATTCCTCTTCATCATGTACACGCAACTGTCATAGTTGCTTCTCACGAATCCAGCCTTTAATAAGAAATCATCAAACCGACGATACCACTGCCTTGGACTTTGCTTCAACCCGTACAAAGATTTCTTCAACAGACATACTTTAGAACTGTCTTCCACAAAACCTTCAGGTTGTTGCATGTAGATGATTTCTTCTAACTCTCCATGTAAGAATGCGGTCTTCACATCCATTTGTTCCAACTCAAGATCATACTGATTCACAATAGCCATAAGTACCCTTATAGAACAATGCTTCACAACCGGTGAGAAGATTTCGTTGTAATCAATCCCCTCCACCTGAGTGAAACCCTTTGCTACAAGTCTAGCCTTATACCTTGGTGCTTCAACTCCAGGAATGCCTTCCTTTTTCTTGAACACCCACTTGCGACCCACTACCCTTTTATTTTTAGGTAATGGCACAAGTTCCCAAGTCTGGTTCTTCTCCAATGATAGCATTTCCTCATTCATTGCCTTCAACCAGTCATTGCCTTCTATGCTTTCTGATGCTTCCCTGAAGTTCTTTGGTTCCGAGTCTTGCACCTCTTCAGCTGCATTCAAAGCATAACAAATAAGGTCAGCATAACCGTATCTATTTGGTGGACGGATATCTCATCTTCTCTCCCTATCTCTAGCTAGTTGATAGTCATAAGTAGTTGTATCATCACTTCCACTTTCTTCAGGGATTAGAGTCTGCTCCTCTGTTTCCCTCCTATCAGTGAAAGGCTCCACCTCAAACTGGAAATTCTCCACCCCCGTTTCTGGACTCTCATTTAGGTCTTTGCACTTCATCCTCATCCGGGTCTCATCAAAAGTGACATCCCTGCTTATTATAAACTTTGATCCTCCCTGTCCCATCTTCCACAGCTTGTAACCTTTCACACCATCTGGATAACCAATGAACACACACTTCACAGCTCTAGCATCAAGCTTATCTTGCTTAACATGAGCAAATGCTAGAGCTCCAAAGATTTTCAACTTGGAGTAGTCTGCCGGCTTGCCACTCCAAACCTCCATAGGTGTCTTTAGATCAATTCCTGTTGATGGACATCTGTTGATCAAATATGCAGCAGTGTTAACTGCCTCTCCCCAGAAACTCTTGGGTAATCCAGCTCCCAACAGCATACACCTCACCCGCTCCAACAAGGTCCTGTTCATTCTTTCTGCAAGACCATTCTGCTGCGGTGTGTATGCAACGGTTCTATGCCTCTTTATACCTTTCTTCCTGCAAAACTCATTAAATTGCTCTGAAACAAACTCCAGGCCATTGTCAGTTCTTAAAACTTTCAGTTTAGTTCCAATTTGATTTTCTATCAAGGTATGCCATTCTTTAAATTTTCCAAAAGCATCACTTTTATTTTTAATGATGTGCACCCATACCCTCCTAGAATAATCATCAATAATGCTAAGAAAATAAGAACCTCCACCATGAGTAGGAACCGACGCTGGACCCCAAAGGTCCGAGTGAACATACTCAAATGGTCTACTAGACTTATGAACTCCCACCCCAAACTTCACCTTGTGTTGTTTGCCTAGTGTACAGTTATCACAGAAATCTAGTTTGTTCAGTTTTTCTTGTCCTAGAAAACCTTGTTTTGCTAGCTCAACTAAACCTCTCTCACTGACATGCCCTAACCTCAAATGCCATAGTTTAGTTATGTCTGCATTTTCAACACTAGTTACTAATGCATTAGAAATAACGGTGGAACCTTCTAAAATGTAAAGACCATTCATTTTAGACCCTTTGGCTATTACTAATGCACCATGAGAAATTCTCATCACACCACGTTCAATTCTAGTGGAATACCATAGATTATCAAACATGCTTATCGAAATTAAATTTCTCTTAAGTTCAGGGATATACCTGAAGGAAAACGTAACTGTTTATCAAAGATAAAACGCAGCGGATTTTAAAATTCTATTTTCCTTCAATGGATCCATGTGAAAGATCATGGTGAAGAATATATTGTTACCTTGAAGAACTGATGCTTTCTTTCGCGAACAAGGAGCTTTCGATCACGAACAGAAACTGCTTACGATCACGAACACGAACTGCCTTTCGATCACGAACAAGAAACACCGTATGATCACGAACAAGAACCTTCAATCGATCACGAGCACCACAATTGCAGCGCCTCCACTTAGTCCACACGAACAGGAACCTTCAACCTTCGGTGCTAGCCGTTCTTGGATGAAGAATGAGGGAACTTGAGCGGATTAGGGTTTAGAGAAATTCAGAATTTCCCAAATACGAATTAGGGTTTAGAGAAATTCAGAATTTCTCCAAAAGTGTGAGAGACTGAACTTCATAAGGCTCTATTTATAGAGTTTCTTATGTGAGCTTCAGTTCACACGAATTTGGACTTCTTAAGCCCAATATTCGTTTTTCACTAATTGCACCCCCGCAATAAGTCTTACTTATTTTTCCCGTTTTAACTGTCCTTATGTGTGTGACCCTACACAAGGCATAGTATGTCATCCTTGTCTAGTTCAATATTGGGCCCATAGACATATCTCCCGTTATGTAGGAGGGACAAATCCCATCTAGGTCACTCATGTCCCTCAGCATGATTCGTGGGATACCCATCAACCAACTTTATAGTTATCCAGTTACGGATAACGTTTGAATGGCAACAAGGTATTACACTCCTACATCTAGGGTACACAGTGGTTTCAGGTCGAAGGATGGAATGCACCTTTTATCACTATGAGAATAACTTATGACATTTCATAACATTCTATGCAATATTCTCATGGTGGGTCAATCCGATATAAAGTTACCCTTAACATTTATATCTATGTGAAGACTTGATAACTCATTATCTATGATCAGTGAGACGTGATCATCAGTCTACCAACATAATAGTCTTTATGCTTTAATGTTATCCCATTTCATATTAAAGCTTGACTACGGATACTTTAAGAATAGTGTTCTTAAGTTAATGTAATCTCATGATTAAGTCTCACTTAATGTTTCATTACATGAACAATCTATTCTAGGGACTTTATTATTTTGGAAAACAAACATAATAAAGAAATGTCTTATTATATATATTTAATATATATAAATCATGTCACAATACAAAAGTAAATGTTATCAAATAGATTGGCTTTTAGGGCTTACTCCAACAATCTCCCACTAGCACTAAAGCCAATCAAATGTTCATCTAACATTTATCGGTTAGCATGAGCATCGAGCAACTGCTTAGCAAGATGCTACATTAGTGGATAAGGAACTATTTCCTATGTTGGTTAGTATCTTACATATCTTTTCAAAGTTACTCTTTCGATCTCTATCGAAATAGAAAGGTGTCTATATATATCTAAATCGTTGGTGAGATCTATTCCTTTGTTTGCAAGATTAAATCATTATCATCACTAATGTGATTAATGAAATCTGCAACGATGGAAACATAGTTTTAGCTCAATCCTGAACTAAACGATCCAAATCAAATACTTGACCTTTGTAATAGAAATAGACACTTTCTGAAGCTTATTAGCTTACAGTGTTTATATATGACATAAATTTGAATTTCAATACAATGTATCGGATTGGAAACTAACATCATTATAACTTATTTACAATGATTTTTTTTCCATACCTACCTATTTCAAAAGATAGTCCTTAGATCCTTTAAGGTACTTAGGGATATTCTTGAAGGTCAATTAGTGTCAAACACTAGATTCAATTTTGGTACTTACTGATTATGCTATAAGAATATGGTGTATCTGGTGTTGTACATATTATATGGTATACATGACTGATCCATTTGCCAAAGCATGTGGATTCTTTTCATGTATCTCTTTCTCATCCAATGAGACGTGACATTGTCCTTTGAACAAATAAAATCATTTGTTGCGTCAACAATCTATCTCTATAGATTATGATTCCTAACTCTTTAGGAAGTCTCGCCTAAGTATTTCATCAAGAGATATTTCCTTAATCATGTCTTACATGTATGAGGAAAATGTTTTGATGATTAATATGTCATCCACACATGATACCAGATTAAGATAATTACTCCCACTAACCTCCTTGTGTGCACAAGAATTATATTTGTCCTTTATTAATTCGTTTTCATAAAACTTCATAAATAAGAACAAATAATTCAACTTCTGAGAACTTGATCTAATCAAAATTAGATTGCTACAATTTGTATACCTTTCAAGCATCCTTTGGATTGAGAAAACCCTATGTATATGTCTAACACATATATATGAGGTCATTCCAATTAAGGAATGCAACTTTGTCATCCATCTGCCAGAACATGTAGTATAACAATTGTAACTAGACTACGATCATGGTTTCATCATAATTTGCATTTTGATTTTGCGTGAAACCTTTAATAATTAATTACATCTTAATGTAGTCTCCATAATCACATAAGGTCTGTGTACATGGATTCTATATAAGATTCTATGGCATTTAGCTTCTTCTCAGAATTTAGGTCATTTACGACCTTTTAAACAAGTTAAATATTCATCTTCAATGAAAACCATATCACCTTGTTAAGTCATGATAAAATCATACTTCCCAGCCTTGAGATATGTTAGACTTGTCTAGCTTCATGTGCAACTCAAACGGTTGATCCTACAACAACCTTGAGGAAGCAGTTTGTGTTCCCTTTTAAAATATTAATGTTGTGGTACTTGAATCAGTCAAGCTCTATATCACTCCCACTAACTCTTTTAAGAGACACATTCCCACTCGAGGAATGCTTCAGTCTAGCAACAAAACAACTTTTGTCCTAAAGAGTGATGTAGGACTAGTATCCCTTAGTTTCCTTAGGATACTTCCACATTCATCCAATTTGGAATAAAATTTATCTGATAAATTTTCAATCCAAACTATCATAAAGGCAAACTAGGTACTTAACCTTCATATCAAATATGATGTCTTTATGATTACTTTTAAAAGGCAAAGCTAGTTGTGGGTGAAGAATAACTATAAGTAGAGAAATTACAACAAAGAGTCAACGACATATACTTAAACTATCTTAAATCAAACCATGTCAAACATGATGCGATAAAATAGTTATTATATTCCTTAACTAAGTATTTACCATTATGACTTGTTCATATGATTTTGATAAGCATCCTTCTCGAATCTAGTCATAGTAGGTTGCTAGAGAGTATAGTTCAAGAACTCATAGTTTTTCTCGCATTTGAGAACAATTCTCAATTGTGTACCAATTCAGAAACACTTTTCTGAAATTCTTGTCCTTCATAAGGACAATATAATTTGTATTGTATTCCAAAATTCTAATTACAGAGATATGTAAAACTTTGTATTATGATTAAATCATTTTAATACGGACTTTTATTAAAATGCTCCCACTATTTTATTCAAACCAAATGACCTTCAAGCATATGATTCGGAAAATCCCGTTGGAAGATTTTCTAGTGAGAATGAGATCCATATTTCACTTTGTTTTAAGTCAGCGTTGGACTGATTACACAAAACTTAGTTTATTTAGGTAGGAAACTCCTTTCCAATTGTATCTCATACAACTCTCATATCGTTTCCGTTGGGTAAATAACACTTATTTTATTTTTAATCCATCATATGGAATAACCCAACGCTTGCTTCTAATATCATATAATCATATTATATTTATTTAGTTAAGTTAACCCAAAGAATAGCCCTCGGATAAACTGGTTATCTCACCGCAACTTATCAATATAGACAATGCACTTTACGTTGGCAAAACCTACATTAATCGATATTGATCTTGAAGGGTGCTATTCTTTGGAAAGCATAAAACTTAATATATTATTTGAAGGATTTTTAATTAGTTTGATCTCACCTCACCACGGCTTATATATCATATATATTCGCACTCCAATCATTCAAGCATGCATAACAATTAAACAAAATAAAAGTGACATGATTATGGCCCCTAACGCTGTGATTCTCTCAAGCCAATGAGAGAATGTAAACTAGTCCTACAAACGACATTGCTTCTCTAAGCTAGACCTCCAGGGTTGTTCAAGCATCAGGATTCTTCTTACTTCCTTGTATTCTAATTACATTACAAATAAGAGAAACTCGTTTTACATACGAGGGAGTGGATGAGAGGAGAATGTACATATAGAATTTGAGAGAGAGAGGCACGACACGCAGGCCGTATTTCAAAAACTCAATAAATAGAATTATAAGACTAAGACCATAATCACTCACAACAAAATAATAATAAACACACTTTTATCATTATTATTAAAATTAAAGTCTCATAATTAAATAAATTAAATTAAAATCCGGCGATTGATCACACTACGCAAAGTTAGCAATTAAATTTGATTCAAACCTTTTAATTCACAATTAAATCTTTCGAATCAAAATTTGCTAAAATAAATAATATCATTTTAAAGTAGAATCAAATCTTTGACAATTCTCCAATTACCAAATATTGCAATTTATTTAATCAAAACGTTTTTGAATAAAATATTTTTCCAAAATTGGTAATATTATCTTTTAAAACAATTTCAAAAGATATTTCTAAAATTTTGAAACGATTTCAAAATTAAATATATTTCGAATCAAGATTTGCTAAAATAAATAATATTATTTTAAAGTAGAATCAAATCTTTGACAATTCTCCAATTACCAAATATTGCAATTTATTTAATCAAAACGTTTTTGAATAAAATATTTTTCCAAAATTGGTAATATTATCTTTTAAAACAATTTCAAAAGATATTTCTAAAATTTTGAAACGATTTCAAAATTAAATATATTTGTCAAAATCACTTTGAATTACCATCTAATTTTGCATCAATATTTGATACGTTTTACAAACCCTAATCATAATGATACAACACTTGCATCGTTATGAATACTCTTACAATAACATGATCATACCAAATCAAGTGCTCTGATTCTTCGTTCAATACGATAATCGAATTCGTTAAACTTCACCAGATATGGTTTCAAAGCTTATACTTCACCAGATACGGTTCCGAAGTTTCAAACATCAATTATCAAATATGAACAAGTATCATTCAACTCAATTATTGTACGATCAAAATCAGTATATCATATATACCAATATCACATAGGGTTTATGTGCATATGTGATCGTGTAACATGTTTCTCTTGTTAAGATAATCAATACGTTGATGCTTCAACAGAAACGGTTCCGAAACATCAAACCAATCGATAACCATGAACATAAACATGGTTTGGCCAATTTTAATTCCTTTATTATTTAATTAATTCCAATATGTTTAAACATTTTAAACATGAAGGAATTAAACAGAAACAATTTCTGATGTGTTTAAACGATTTAAACAGAGACATTAACATTTTTAAACAATTTAAACAGACACGCGATTAAACAATTAAACAGAATCGCGATTTAAACAATTAAACAGAATCGCGATTTAAACAACCTTTGCTTTAAACAGAAACGCGATTAAAATGTTTAAACAGAATAACGATTTTAATCAATGTTTAAACAATTTAAACAGAAACGTGATTAAACAAAACAAAACGATTCAAGGTTTCGTAATGAACCGTTCATTAACGAAACCCTAATTGTATCAACGTTTGACACAATTTTGAAACCCTAACCGATTCTGTTTCCATAATAATACAACACTTGTATTTTTATTAATCCTAATACAACAATCATTCATCAAAACGTTTCAAGATTGTTGTTCATTATAGATGATTGACTCATGAATGCTTCACCAGTATCGGATTCCGAGGCACATGCTCACAATCACCCATTATTCACGTCAATCACAAAATATTCTGATGAACAATATAATCGGTATATCACATATAGCAACGTCGTATTAGAATTATATATCGCATATATAAATTAAGATTAATCAATCACATCTTATTAATTCTTGTTCTTATTATTAATATAGATTCACAATCATATCATATTAATAAACGGTAACAAACATCAAAACCGATCCATGGTTTCACAAGTGGCTCTGATACCACTGAAGGAAAACGTAACTGTTTATCAAAGATAAAACGCAGCGGATTTTAAAATTTTATTTTCCTTCAATGGATCCATGTGAAAGATCATGGTGAAGAATATATTGTTACCTTGAAGAACTGATGCTTTCTTTCGCGAACAAGGAGCTTTCGATCACGAACAGAAACTGCTTACGATCACGAACACGAACTGCCTTTCGATCACGAACAAGAAACACCGTATGATCACGAACAAGAACCTTCAATCGATCACGAGCTCCACAATTGCAGCGCCTCCACTTAGTCCACACGAACAGGAACCTTCAACCTTCGGTGCTAGCCGTTCTTGGATGAAGAATGAGGGAACTTGAGCGGATTAGGGTTTAGAGAAATTCAGAATTTCCCAAATACGAATTAGGGTTTAGAGAAATTCAGAATTTCTCCAAAAGTGTGAGAGACTGAACTTCATAAGGCTATATTTATAGAGTTTCTTATGTGAGCTTCAGTTCACACGAATTTGGACTTCTTAAGCCCAATATTCGTTTTTCACTAATTGCACCCCCGCAATAAGTCTTACTTATTTTTCCCGTTTTAACTGTCCTTATGTGTGTGACCCTGTAGGTTCTTATAACGTTGGCAATAATATTTATCTTAATATTATAAACAGTGAGCGGTATTTAGCAACACATCACTGTTACCCAAGTTATAAGAATGTCATGTGATCTGACTAACCTTTCTGTGATAAACATCTTGTGCATAATTACCCTTTTGTCCTCATGTCTATATTGAACACAAGGCATAGTATGTCATCCTTGTCTTGTTCAATATTGGGCCCATAGACATATCTCCCGTTATGTAGGAGGAACAAATCCCATCTAGGTCACTCATGTCCCTCAGCATGATTCGTGGGATACCCATCAACCAACTTTATAGTTATCCAGTTACGGATAACGTTTGAATGGCAACAAGGTATTACACTCCTACATCTAGGGTACACAGTGGTTTCAGGTCGAAGGATGGAATGCACCTTTTATCACTATGAGAATAACTTATGACATTTCATAACATTCTATGCAATATTCTCATGGTGGGTCAATCCGATATAAAGTTACCCTTAACATTTATATCTATGTGAAGACTTGATAACTCATTATCTATGATCAGTGAGACGTGATCATCAGTCTACCAACATAATAGTCTTTATGCTTTAATGTTATCCCATTTCATATTAAAGCTTGACTACGGATACTTTAAGAATAGTGTTCTTAAGTTAATGTAATCTCACGATTAAGTCTCACTTAATGTTTCATTACATGAACAATCTATTCTAGGAACTTTATTATTTTGGAAAACAAACATAATAAAGAAATGCCTTATTATATATATTTAATATATATAAATCATGTCACAATACAAAAGTAAATGCTATCAAATAGATTGGCTTTTAGGGCTTACTCCAACAATACCTCACATTTTTCAAAAGAAAGTCGCGGTCATCATACATTTTGAGACGAATAGAACCAGTACCTTGAACCTTGCACGCCTTATTGTTACCAAGACGCACAACTCCACCTTCTTTCAATTCCAAGGTTTCAAAGTACTCCTTTCTTGGACAAATGTGATAAGAGCATCCAGAGTCCATGACCCAGCTCTTCTCCGGTTCCCAACTAGTAACTGTCAGTGCACCTGCACTCTCATAACCTTCCTCTTCACTAACAGCAATCTGAGCCGACGAACTATCACTGCCCCTTCTCTAAGGACAGTCCTTCTTGAAGTGACCCGGTTCATGACAGTGATAGCATTTGAACTTGCTACCACTATCACCCTTTGCCCTAGACTTAGACCTGTGTTTCTTCCCTTTCCCTTTACCTCTGTTTTCACTTCTGCCCCTTGTGACATTCAAGCCTTCTCCACTATCATCAATCTTCAATTCATTTAGCTTTGTCAGCTCCTTGGTTCTCAAAGCCGCTTGGACTTCATCCAATGTGATAGTGCCTTCTTTGCCATATAGCAATACATCCTTGAGATGCTCAAGAGACTTAGGTAAAGCACACAACAAGTGAAACGCCTGGTCCTCATCTTCTATCTTCACATCAACGTTCGCCAAATCATCGATAATCTTATTGAACTCTGATAGTTGCTCCGACACCGATTTATTCTCCACCATACGGAAGAAATAGAGTTGTTGCTTCAGACACTGCTTATGTGTCAGGGACTTAGTCATATATAACTTATCAAGTTTGGCCCACATAGCAGCTGCACTTTTCTCCTTTGCCACCTCCCTCAACACCTTGTCTGCAAGACACAAGATGATAGCACTTAATGCTTTGCCATCCATCTCGGCCTTCTCCGTGTCTGAGAGAGTTGTTGGCATGGCTGCCACTCCCTTCAACGCCTCATCGCACTTTTGTTGAGTAAGTATTGCCCTAACCTTCACCTTCCAAAGACTGAAGTCGTTACTCCCATTGAACTTTTCAATGTCCCACTTAGAACCCATGATACCTTAATCGTTTTGGTCCTTGCCCCACGGTGGGCGCCAATTGTTGTGAATTCGGTTAAATCACACCAATAACCTTAGTGTGTGGAGCAATTCGATTAAAGCAATCAAATAAGTGAGAGTAAGCAATATCAATACTAAACAAATAAACCGCGAAAACGTAAATAACACAATCACAATTGTTTACCCAGTTCGGTGTTAATGAACCTACTCTGGGGGAGAGGGCAGCTCTCCGTTCCACTATCAAACTTTGTTCCTTGATTACAAAAGATTCTCACAAAGGTTACAAGAATTAGAAACCCTAAATCTACCCTTGTCCCAAATCTCTTCACGTGACCAAGAGATTTCAATGATATGTGTTTACAAGATGAAAGAGATTATTCCCAACCCTAAGAAATATTCCTAGCCTTTTGTTGTTTGAGAAAACCCTCAAAAAACCTCTTTTCAACTGTGATGGCATAGCAGAAATCGCAACCCTATAAATAGGATTCGCGTACTCGCGTCGCGCGCCAAATACCGGCGCCGCGCGCCAACAAACAGAATTGAACACAGGGTTGGAGAGTGGCACTGGCGCCGGCCGCCAGATTTGCTGTGCGCCGCGCCAGGTACCAGAGCCACACCCAATTTTCTGTTTTCTTCAAGTTCAAGGTAATTCCCAACAATTTAGCATCCCCATTTGGCAGCTTAAGTCTAGTGATGCCTCTCATTCTTTTTGGGTCCATAGTCAGCTGTGACATCTCTTCCTCTAGCTCTTCAAGTTGGATCTTCATTTTCCAACCTTTGGTTTGAGGTGATGACACATTCTTCGGCTTTTCTCTTACATCAATCTTGTAGCACTATGCCTCTTATTCTTTATGAACTTCAATGACTCTCCCTTCATTCCCCATTCTTAGCGTTAATTCTCCTTTTTCCATGTCTATCAAAGCATGACTTGTTGCTAAGAATGACCTTCCTAGAATTATTATAATTTCATTGTCTTCTTCAATGTCTACGATCACAAAATCTACTGGAAATACCAGGTCTTCGATTTTAATTTTTTGTTGAACATGAATATAGGATTGAAGGATAAAGAATGTTGATTTTTTTTTGGAAGAAAATAATTTATAAAGTTGATATTAATTAAAAAGTGTTTAGTCAACAACATGTATAAAGTCATCATGCGCCACATCATCAAAAAAATTGGCCAGATAAGCTAAAAATAGTGTAAAAAAAAAAAAAAAAAAAGTAATAATTAAAAGGACAAAAATAAAAAAAAAGGACATAATTAAAAGGTCAAAAGTCATATTTAAGCCTAAAATAATAGAAAATATAAAATATTGGGGAACATAAACTTGACTTAGTCAAACCACAACAAAATGTAGTAATTAACCCAAATGGATGATATAGACGATTGAACTACTGTAAAAGTGGTCTAAAAGGGAATGAACAAAGGCGCACACACCACTACCTAGCAAAACCATGTATGAGCGCGAAATGAGATAGCAAGGATCAATTTATGAACCAACAACCCCCTGCGATAAATCACAGCAAGCACAAATAGCCTTTCAAGCCAAACAAACTTAGACCGAATATACTAGAATTGAGAAATCTGAACCAAAGAGAACAACACTTATCATGAGAACATCGAGGTCATGAAACAGAACCAAATCCTTTTTTATTTCAAAAAGATGCATGCAACCAAGTGAATAAACCTAGAAACATGACGACAAGCAAAAACAACACTATCGTGAACATACTTAAATCCAAATCTGGAAAACCCAGATCTTGAACAACTGATTAGAGAAGGAAAATGACTCCATTGCAAACATAAGCACAACTGCAAACAAATGGTGATTACTCAAGAAATACCACCCGACACCGAAGTGTAGGGAATACAAACAACCCTTATGAGTTATAAACCCGTCAAGGTAAAATGTGGTGTTGCCAAGAAGTTGCACGAGAACCACCAAAAGTGTAAGGTAACGTACATGATGAAGAAAAAAGATTATTTTCTATAGCACATGCAACACAGGTAGCAACAGCACAACCACCTCAGCATCATCAGTGTCCACCTCCTCAGCATCATCAGCCACCACCTCACATCTCCCAGCTCCAGCAGGACTCAGATTATGAGTCGGGGATGGTTGTGTCTCACTATAACACAACATAGAGGATGGATTGGGAGGTTCCAACATTTGCTCCTAGGCTGATTTATTAGGTCCAGGATTATAGGGCCTAGTATCCGATCTCATTTTACTACTAGCAGTACCCGCAACAAGATGATATGCATGCCCATTTTCAGAGACAGACCACTAGACTGCTGGAGCATCAGACACATGTCCATGATACATGGGATCCGGCCAGAGCGCTGACGATTTTGCCAGCCAGCTAGATGCTGATTTATTAGGGCCGGAAGAGCCGAGATTTTTCACAGTTGGAGGATCATCATCCCCAGGGCGGACAGTAGTATTGGAGCATTCTCGTTGTTCCCTTCTATTTTTATTTACTATTTCTATTATTTCATTTCCAGTACTTTTAGTATTTTTCACTTATGTACTTTTTTTCTTTTTATGATGTAATAAATATTTTCATTTAGAGTTTATTTTCAATGACTATAAGGAACTCGGCACACATATTAGTTCAAATATCAGTACAGATATTAGGTTATAGTTTATTATTGTTGTTTTCAAGTCACTGAATAAATATACGTAGAGTATTATTTTTAAATATACGGTTTAATTTTATAATAATGAACTTTCACTTTGATTGTCAAAAAATAACGGATAACTAATTGAATTTATAATATTAGGTAAAATTAGCAATTGAACTAGCATATATAAAAATGAAATGACATAAAAAAATATGTTTATTAATATTTAATTTCATAAGTGAGATAATTAGGGAAAATTAGAATAAACAATAATAAGTTAACTGAATTAGCTTATCAAAATAAATTATAAACTAGTATAAATTAGCTATAAGCTCGTGAATTTTTTTTACTAGACCAGTTTTTTTCTTTTCTTAATATGAACTTATAAGCTATATAAGTTTAAAATTCGAAATTGCCAAATAGTATTTTTTTTTTTTTTTGGTTGGTTTCCAAATAGTATCTTTAATTTGTGATTTTTACAACTTATATTTTTATATGCAATATAATTTTCGTATTTAATTTATATATTAAAAAAAATTGGGGCCTCCCAAAACTATTTTTTCTGATTACGCCACTGATTGAATTTATCATTAATTTATTACAAGTCTATGCTCTTCGCGAGAGCAACACTTTGGTTGCAAATTTAAATAAAATGTATTAAACACACACAAATTAAAATACATATAACTTATTAAGCAAATATTCATTTTTCTTTTATTTTTTATATTGATGTGTGTCATAATACTATATTCATCTTCAATTTGCTAATGTTACTACTATTTTTACCGAGAAGAGTTGGGTCATCATTCGTGCCATTAAAGTTATTCTATTATTATTCAAATCGATGTCAGGTCTAAAGGTTAATTTTTTATAAAAGTATGTTGGTTGAAGTGAAGGTTGTAGACTCTGGGTTAGAGGAAACTTATTTGGTGTTACATTGTAAAGATGGAAAGACTTTTTTTAATTATTTGGGGTTGTCTATTGGGGGGTAATCTCAGAAGATTATCCTTTTGGAAACTGGTGATTGATTGTATCAAGTCCTCTCTGTCAGTTTAGAAATTTCATAATCTTTTAATTAATGGATGGTCACTTGGTTCTTCTAAAAGATGTCTTATCCTCGCTGCTGGTTTATTTTCATTCCTTCTTCAAAGCTCCCACATGTATTATTTCTATTATCGAATAGTTTTTTAAAGCATTTTGTGGGATGGGGATGAGGAGTCTAGGAAGGTCCACTGGATTCATTGGGATAATGTGTGCTTTGATCGGAGTCATGGGGGCCTAGGTGTTAGAAAGGTTAATGAGTTTAATGTTGCGTTATTCCGATCCTTTTTTTTGTCAAGAAAGCTTATATGACCTAGACAAACAGGGAGGAGGCGATAGCCACAAAGGAGGGTGTTGAATTGGCTTTGGTTAAAAGTGTTCCACTGAAATTTTTAGTTTTCACTTGCCATTTTTTGGCAGATCAGCTACCAACAAAAAATAATTTTTTCAAGAGGGGCATTTTGAACATTGAACCCAACTTTGTAGTCTCGGATGTGGTAGTATTGAATCATTATCATATCTTTTTTTGTTTGTTTTTGGGAGTTCTCATAAGATGTGGTGTGTGGTGTGAGGAGTTTGTTGGAGTTCAGTGTGCATTTTCTAACGACGTCTGAGCTCGTATGTTTCTATTTAGTGGTCTACAAGTCCGTTTCTTGAAGATTAAAAATAGTTTCAAGACTATTTGATTGGCGACAACTTAGATGATTTGAAAAACTAGAAATGATTGGGTTTTTAATTAGAAAGTTTTTGAAGCCGATTTTAAGATTCTTAATATTAAACTTCAGATTTGGTGGTAGTTTAGAGCAAAATTCAAGGATTCTAATTGTAATTTTAATGTGATACATGAAGCCATTAGTTTGTCTGGGGCTACTTGATGTGCTAGCACCGTAGCTGGTGTACTTATGGTTTGTGACGTAATTTGACTTCTTGTTTAACGTCTAAGTTTTGCACATCTTATACTAATATATAGAATGTTTTAATTTTTTAATACATATGATTATTTAGTGTGGGTGCATATATATATATATATATATATATATATATATATTCAATTTACATGCACCGTCAGTGTAAAGTTATTTTACGCATATGTCCAATAATATATCGACACATCATATATGGTAATTAAAAATGGATTTAGATCCTCTTCAATTTTTTCTCTCCAATTTTCCTTTTTGTGAGTGTGAAGAGAGAGAAATTAATAATAAAAAATAAAAAAGTGATGATGAGAGAGAAGAAATGATGAGAGAGAAAGACACACAAAAAATTTGAGAGAAAAAATTTGAGAGGATCCAAATTCATTAAAAATACATGATGTGTCACATTCATTAAATGATGTAGCAACACATCATTAGATATATGTGCAAAAAACTTTTACACCGATAATGCACAACAATTAAACTATATATATATATATATATATATGAATTTAATTTATATGCACCGTCAATGTAAAGTTATTTTACACATACGTCCAATAATATATCGACACATCATGTATAATAATTAAAAATACATGATGTGTCACATTAATGAAATGATGCGGCAAAAAAAATTTAGACGGAAAGTGCACAATAATTAAACTATATATATATATGTGCCCCAGTATTGCATTGATTCCAAAATCAATTTGTATGTCTTTATATGCATACTTCCTCAAGTGATTCATTCCCTAGAAAACATCTTATGATGTGAAACGCGTTTTCTGCGTGTGGCAACAGGACCATACCGGTGGCTAAATGCCTAATCCTTACATTTTTCTTTGTTTATTATCTTCACAATTAATAATCGCACTCAAGACATGTCCCATGCCATCATCCTTTATATAATATTAAGAAAAAACAAAATTACTATTTCTAAAATTTTCAGGTATGGTGCAAGTGCAAATAAAAAATTGTTTAGATTTATATATAAAGAAAATATATAAATACATATATTATTAAGAAATTCCATGAATATATAACTTAATTGATATTGACATTTTAAATTTGTAATATGCACAAATCGGTTATTAGACAAAAAATATATTATTAAAAAATAAATAAATAAATACAAGAAAATTAAGGAACCTCCGAGAAACTTCAATCAACTCTTTATTTTATTAGTCAAAAAAAAAATAACTCTTTATTTTATTATTATTATATAAGCGAAACGTACACTTTATTATCCCACTGGACAAATAGAAAGAAGACTATTACTAAAACTAGATTGACTGAGAATTCTTCAAAAAAAAAATAGATTAATGGAGAATTGAACTGTTGTGTATGCAAAAGATTAAAAGTTATCTTGTGTGCCACAGGTTTTCTTAGATTAATTACCGATAGTAATGCTAGAAACTTTGTAAATGTAATTTGTGTTGAAATGTGTGGTATGTGGACCTTGTTGAAATTAATTTAATATTAATAATACAAGACATGCTTAATAATAAAGACAAAATCTATAATAATATTTTATTGCGGAAATCTAATAAACATATATACGAACATATAATCTTTGATATGTTCGGTATTATAAATACCTAGTATTAGGAATACTTGGATGGATGAACCTTGTAGATAATGGAAGTTTATTGACAATGTATTTATCTCGTTCTTGATGTGGATTCTTATATTGAAAATAACATTTGAGATTTTTTTTAATATCTACCATTCAATTAATATAAGATATTGTAGGGTCAGATTGGTTTTCTTAAAAAGTTATATTATATTTTTACACATCGAATAAAGCAAGCTCTATCTACTTGCATCGTTTATTCTCCACACAAGATGATATTTTCCCCAGTTGCAACTGAACCCAATCAAGCCAAATGAACGTTCAAGTTGAATGAAAGTGAACCACCCCACACCAAATTCAAATTGTCTATAAACAGTGTACTCACTAGTCAACAATGGCATTACAAATACCATTTTGTTTTAGAGGGAAGACTAATTTTTAGGTCTATGGGGAAAATACCCAGAGACTCAAATTTAGTTCCTGGAAAAAATAAAAGAAATCGACTTAAATACAATTTTTTTTATAAGAATAAAATTTTAATATTAAATTAAACAGCAATTTTAGTGTTCTATTTTCTAATTGTGCAATTGTCATAAAGAAATTCTAATCGTGCAATGTTGATCCTACAATTTATATCTATATTATATATTTACGAGTTTCTTTTCGGTTGATTTTAGGTTTTTCGGCCGATTTTTGGGTTATGATCAGGTTTAGGGTCGATTTTTGGGTTTTACGCCAATTTTGTGGTTTTAAGCCGATTTTATGTTTTTCGGGCAATTTTAGGTTTTTCGGACGATTTTAGGGTTTATAGCCGATTTTACGTATTTTAACGGTTTTTCGGTTGATTTTGGGGTTTAGAGCATATTTTTGGTTTTTCGGCCGATTTTTGGGTTCTGGTCAGGTTTAAGGTCGTTTTTTGAGTTTTCAGTCGATTTTAAAGTTTATAGCATATTTTAGGTTTTCGGCCGATATTTGGGTTATGATCAGATTTAGGGTCGATTTTTGGGTTTTCGGTCGATTTTAGAGTTTTGAGTTGATTTTAGGTTTTTTCGGCCAATTTTTGGGTTCTGGTCGGGTTTAGGGTCGATTTTTTTGGTTTTCAGCCAATTTTAGGTTTTTCGGTCGATTTTAGGGTTTATTGCCGATTTTAAGTATTTTAACCCATTTTGGGGTTTATGTCGTGTTTAAGGTCGATTTTAAATTTTTCGGCTGATTTTAGGTTTTTCAATCAATTTGTAATTTTTTAAAGTTTATAGAGAGGAAGGAATTTGAAATTCCTTGCTTTTAGGTGTCATTTGAAATTTCATAAATTTGGAAATTCTTCAAATTATCATCCAACAATGAAATTTACCACAAATCATTTGAATTCCCTCAAAACATTCTCTCATCCATACACACTCAATGAATATACATGAGTTAATTCTATGTGTTGCCTATGTGATGTATGCTATTTATAGTCAATATACTCCCTCCGTCTCAAAATAACTGACCTAGTTGACCACTGTCACGTTTGTCAATGTTCAACTTTAATTGTTAATATCTTAAATTATATTTTATTAAAAATTATATATTTTGAAAATACTCAGCGAGACAAATCAAACAACATATCACATGCTAATATTTGTATATATATTTTAGTAGAAAAATGTAGTCAAACTAGATCATATGAATAGTACTCAAAGTCAAAAATAGGTCAGTTATTTTGGGACGGAGGGAGTAGAACTCCAGTTACATGTTGCACACAAAAAAAAAATCTAATTACATGTACACAGTTCAATTTCCATCAACAACGTCATTTTTATGATATTTTTTCATGATAGAGTAGCAATTTTTTTTTTTTTGAGTCAAACAAACTTACTGCATTTCATTAACTATTAAATGTTCAATACATAAGAGAATAATCTCAAATCTATGGAAGCTAGACCAAGAATTGGCTGCCCTAGCAAGAGTATGAGCAACCGAATTCGCTTGCCTCCTAACAAACTTAACCTCAAAGTTTAAAGAAGACAACATAATACTAAGAATATTATGAACAATTGAAAGAAACTCAGAAATGCCTCTACGCTTCATATGAATGGCATCTATCAACACTTTCGAATCACTTTCAAATTGAACTCGATCCAGTCCTCTATGTCTAGCTTCTTCCATTGCTAAAAGTAAAGCTCATGCTTCTCCTTCTACCGGTGAAATCACAGTTTGCTGTCATTGTGTCATACCAGCCATGAATTGACCACTATTATCGCAAAAACACACTCCCACCGAGGTCCTTCCAGAGCCAGACAACGTCAACATTACATTTTACCCAGCTTAGAGCTGGTTTTTCCCACCTTACCAGAACTGCTTCTGTAGTTCCGCTCACACTATTACTCTGTAACTTATGAACTGAGTATCAATCATTTCAAGCATCAAAAGCATATCTTCCAATATGGCGTAGTGTCTGCACATTATCATTCCAAAGTTTATCATTACGATTGTGCCAAATGCTTCAGAGTAACATAGCCACTCTACCAACTGTATCACTGATAGCAATTTTAATCAATGTTTTTTTTATAAGCTATGTGTCATCAATGTGTTGTGTGCTCCTTATTTTAAGTCAATATAAAACTTAGGTAAATTTTAGTTACTTGTACACGGTTCAATTCTTACTTATGCTTCAAAAAAAAGTTATTTTTTTATTGTTACGGTTGCACTCTATCATTCTAAAATATGTAAAATTTAATATATATTTTAAAAATTTAATATTTTTCAAAATAACAAACATGAATTTTGATCATATATTTTTCAGTTGTTATATATATATATATATATATATATATATATATATATATATATATATATATATATTATAATATAACAACTGAAAAGTTAGATTTAACTCAACCTTATAAAATGAACTTATAAAATGAGAATTGTTCATGCCCAACAAATTTCCATCATAGAATCTGAAGTTCACCTCACTCAACTACAAAACCAACTTATAAGTTAACCTCACGTATAAAACTATATTTGTTGTGGCAAGTGTGAGATGAGTTAAGTCTCACATTGTTTAGAAAAGTAGAGGTTGAAGTATTATGTTCTACTCACTTGTATTGGAATGTTTCTCTTCCTCCCCCGCACCATGGTTCTCTTATCCACCACCTGCCACCCAAAATTCTTTTTTCCCCTGGGTTCAGATATGATGGTTTGAAGAAGGGTTTGATCGGCTCCATGTATCGAAAGTCTTCCTAACAAAGGTGATCAGACAATGAGTCCTGTTGAGCTGCGACAACGGCAGTGCAAGTGTATGTAGCTGAAAAAACTTTCACTTAAGGGAGAACATAAATAATTGAATAACTATAATACTCGAGGGAAAATTGTTGTGACAAGTGTGAGGTGGGTTAAGTCTCACATTTGTTAGAAAAGTAGAGATTAAACATTTTATTAGTGAGTAAACTCATTAACCTAATGCTTTAAAATTTTGGAGAAAAATGTGATGTTTAATTCACTTATGTTGTTGCTTTAAGTCAAATGTGGATGATCTTCCAACTGTTCTCACGAGCTAACAATATTTCACGTATTCATGTCATCCCTCTTGATTTGATGTTTTTCGGCTATTTACCAACCAAAACTCCTGCGATTTATATTTTGGGTCCTAAGACCATCTCCAATGGTGGATCTTACACTATTAAGAATCGGTTCTTAATAGGAACTACCATTGGAGCAATACACTTTTGAATTCTTAATAGAAACCGATTCTTAAATAAGAATTATCTCTTCTATGGCTCACCTTAGTTTTCATTAACATATATTTTTTTATGGGACTCGCTTACTTTTATATATTATTAATAATTAAAATGTATTGTGATGTAGAGTTATTGATGGGACCTATTTAAAACTTTTGAAGAGGTGTTGGATTGGAGGGATTGAGTGCTTATTAAGAACTATTTTAAAAAAATAATAAATAAGTGATGTGTACACATGAAGTCCAGTTAAGAACTCAAATTTGGGGAGCTACATTGTGGATGCTATAAGTCACGATATCAATAAAACATTTATGGTGATACCTTATAACATTTATTTTTGTTAAATTTGATTAGATGTTGGCTGTGTACCAACCAATAGTCCTACAATTTTTATTTTTGGTTGTAAAGGTGTGCGTTAAGATATCTAAATATAAAAAACTTATATTTAATAATATAAATAAGAGTTAAAAAAGTAAATGGTTCTATAATTTTTTAGAATTTTATTTTTAGGCTTTGTTTGGTAAAAATAACGGTTAGCTGATAGTTTATAGCTTATAGCTGATAAACTAATTGAAGTGTTTGGTAAAATTAGCGGTTCAATAGCTTATGGATGTAAAATGCATAAAAGAACATTTTTAATTAATAATAAAATTTATATTTAAGATGTAGTAATTTAAATTCATTAATGTAATTCGTCAAAAAAAATTCATTAATGTAATATAACTTTTATATAATATTATTAAATTAATTTTTATATAATATAAATTTTTTATTTTATTTTATTTTAATGTAATATATTATTTATGTCAAAGTATACATATAAATTAGTCAAACTTGTGATACTTAAAAATTGACTACATACTTATGAAATTGCATACGTAAATAAAAAAAAATCTCAATTCATAATTAAATACATATTGTAGGCAAAAAAATTAAATGAAGATTTAAACATGGTGGCACTAGTATGGTACAACGTAGTAGTACCAGAGAAATGAATATGGGATCAATACTCCCTCCTTCCCTAAACTTTAGTCATTTTAGAGTTTTGCACGAGGATTAAGAAATTATAAAGATTGATAAGTTAAGTCATTTTTACCCTTACTTTATTAAGAAAGAGAAAATATATTTAATTAATGCTTTAACTTTAGTAAGGGTACAAATGGTAAAGTATCCCTAATTATGCATTAATTGATTTCTTAAAAGTACTAAAGATTTGTAACAAAACTAAAAAGTTAAAAGTACTAAAGATTTGAGACGGAGAGAGTATATAACAGCGTCGTAAATCAAGTTAGCGTAGTAATAAAAAAAAAAAGTTAGTGTAAATACAATTGAATCAATATCTATGTTTATTTATTATACATTTATTTATTATAAATGATAAAGGTTAAACTTGGATTTTAGATAAATTAATAAGGGTAAAAACGAAAGAAAAAACAATAAGCTATAAGCTACTTGAAATAGCGTTTGAAAAATAAGCTATAAACTAGTAAAATAAGCTATAAGCTCATAACAAAATGACATTTACCAAACAAGCTAAAAGCTCTAAGCTAGTTTTTGGCCTTCCCAAACAGAGCCTTAGTCTCTAAAGATTTTTTTGCATTTTTTGGTCCTGAAGTATATTATGTCATGATTTTTGGTCCCTAAAAATCCAATGCTTAACAGATAGAGTGTACAAGTTTCGAAAGAATGTTTCTACATTTGAATCCTTTAAAGGTAGTTGGATCATCTTCATTTTCTATTCTTTTCATTTCTTCTATTACTATTTACTCCCTCTGTTTTAAAATGTAAGTCACTTTGAGAAGAAAAAAATTGTACCAAATTATAAGTCACTTTACATTACCAATGAAACATTTAATGTTTTTTTTCCTATTATACCCTTAACTATTTATTTCTCATTTTTCTTTCAATTCTTCAAATTATTTTTCTCAAACCATTGATGAATGACAATTTTGTAAATTAACTCATAATTTTTTTTTTCCATACAACATTAATCACATTTCTTAATTTGTGCAACATGGTCAAAACAACTTACATTTTGAAACGGAGGGAGTAGTTTTTTAAATATAAATGTACAAGTGTGACAGTAAAAGAGTCTAAATTTATTTTATTCACGTTGGTAAGATTTAATTCCAACTTTTCTTTTCTTCTCATCTTTTAACTCTAGCCGCCACCACTTTTTCTCTTCTTCTTGATCTATCGAAGAGGGTGATTTTGGGTTAATTTAGGTCTAGAATCATCCCTCCAAATCATTTTTTTTTCTTTCTATTGACTTCCACATATATTTAGTGTTTCTTTCGTATTTTTTGCAATTTTGTCGTAGTATGATGCTTGTTTGTTTTGATTTCTCGTCGTAGTGCAGTATATTTGTTTTTCCATCTTAGTGCGGAGTTGTTGTCTTGTCTTGATGCGGTGTTTATTTATTTCAGGTTGAATGATTGAATTTGATTTAGTCTAGTATAAATCCAATCATTTACTTTAGTGTCTTCAATGCTACAAATCCAGATACATGAATATTTTAAACACTTCAATATAGTAAAATGCGTAGACTTATGCAACTTTTTACTTTTATGTCATTAACCTTGTATCATCTGTTTTATTTTTAGCGATTGAATTTTGTATTGCATCATATATTATATTTAAGGAGAATGTTAACATGTGCCCTTAGGGCACATGTTAAGAAATTAAATTTAGAAAGTATTTATTGAAAGTGTTTGTGTATCTTATCTCTACAACATTAAATTTCTTGGCATCATTAAATGCATAATTTTTATTTTAAGGTATTTTAACATGTACCCTTAGGGCACATGTTAACATGACCCTATATTTAATTTAAATGAATCAATAAATATAGTTTATTTAATAAAATATAAACTCTTTTATACACTTTAATATTTAAAAACTTTTGTTCTGAAAAAACAAATAAAAATAATAGAAAATTGAGATTATTTTGGTTCCTTAATGTAATGTCACATGTGAGAACTTTCCTTTTTATTTTTCAATAAAGTCATGCATGTTAAATAAATGGCAACTTTGTTAAAATAAAATAAAGTACTCTCGTCTTAAATCTTTGGTCCTTTTACCTCTTTAATTTTGTCCAAAATCTTTAGTCCTTTTAAGAAACCAATGCGCAATTAGTGATACTTTACCATTTATAACCTTACTAAAGTTAAATTATTAATTAAATATATTTTCTATTTCTTAATAAAATAAGGATAAAAATGACTTAACTTATCAATCTTTATCATTTCTTAATCTTCCTGCAAAACTATAAAAGGACTAAAGTTGTGGGACGGAGGGAGTAAATGGCAACTTTGTGATTAAACAACAAACTAAGGACTATCTGTCAAAAAACAAAAAAAACAAACTGGTGACTAAAAAAATCCAATCTTCACCTATAAAACCATTTTTTTAGACACCAAAGTTCATCAAATTCTCAAACTCATCAAAACACAAACATATAAAAACAAATGGCATCACGCTATGAAGCTGAAATAATACTTTCATCAGCTCATGGACTCAAAAACGTGAACTGGCGCAACGGCTCAAACAAACCATACGCCGTCGTATGGATAGATCCAAAGAACAAATTCTCAACCAAAGTAGATGAAAACGGCGACACAGAAGCTAATTGGGATCAAACTCTCATCATCCCTTTACCACCACAACCAATTGAAGATCTTAGTCTTTACATCGACATCGTTCACGCCGGCACAGAGCCGGACACCAAGCCACTGATTGGCTCGGCTAAACTCAAATTAGTCGAAATTCTCGAGGATGTTGGGATCGGCGAGCGCACTAGCCGATCCCTCAAGCTCAAAAGACCGTCAGGAAGACCACATGGAAAACTTGATGTTAAGGTAACAATTAGAGAGCCCGGCTATCGTGCGCCAGCGCCAGGTGCTTATTATGCTCCACCTTATGGTGTTCCTCCACCTCAGGCATCATCCAGGGATTATAATTATAATTCTTCTGCGCCTTATAATTATAATTCCTCTGTGCCTGGGTATGGAGACCCTTACGGTGTACCGCAGCAGAATTATGGTTATTCTGCTGCGCCACCTGGAGGGTATCCTTATAATGCAGGTCCTCAAACTGCAGGGTATGGGTCTGGGTACGGGTCGCAAACGACGTCGTATGGACAAGGGAGTAGTTATGGGTATGGACAAGTGGAGGAAAAGAAGAAAAGTAAGTTTGGTGGGATGGGGACAGGATTGGCTGTTGGTGCGGTTGCTGGGGTGTTAGGTGGAGTTGCACTTGTGGAAGGTGCTGAGTATCTTGAAGATAAGATTGCTGATGATGCTGCGGAGAAAGTTGAAGATGATCTTGGCTATGATGATGGTGGTTATGATGGGGATGATTTCTAGTGGATGAAAACTTTGGAGATCAGTGTTTTTCTGCCAAGTCAATAAAGGAAAAAAAAAAAGAGCTTATACACATAAGATAATTGATTAGATTGTGTTTAAGATTTAGGTATGTTGTTTGCATCTTACTTTTGTTGGATTTTCTATCATTTTTACAATTTTATCTATATTTACTACGTTTATTTTTCAGCAAAAACTTGGTCAATTAATTGCACTATATTATTGGAAAAGTCGTGGTTCATGTTCTGAATTCCTACTTTTCTGCAATTAAATTGTTTAAGTTAAAAAAATCTAATTATTTGACAAAAATAAAAATTAGACATCCAAAATTTTACTACATTTGTGTCACACGTAAAAATATATTTAATTCAGTTGGATTTATGATTAATAAAGTTCGTTTGTTTTCTAAAGTGAAATTGTAGTTAATTGTGTATAACCCCAGCTTATAAAAAAAAATTGTGTATAACCCCAAATTTAACTGTAAATTAAATTAATAATTTATTCAAGTGAATTAACTATTTTTTATTTTGAATTAACCATATTTTGTAATGTAATTACGGGTGTCACAAATCTGTATATCATTAATGTAAAAAAGAATAGTTCGTAAACCTTATAGAATTGTAATTAGAAATTGAAGAAATACCATTAGGATTAAGCCTTAAGAAAGGTGATTAATTAAAGTTCACATTCTTCCCCTCTGTGATTTATATTCGAATCCAGAAGTTCCAATTTTACCAATGACCTAAAACACGTTGTTTTTATTAAAAAGAATATAAATAACTAAAGCTGAAAAGGACAAGCAAGAATTTATACGTAATGTCTCTGGAATATGCGGTTTAAGTGAGTGGATGCTTCAAGAATAATGTTTCTCCAAGAAAAGAATCGATTCAGGCAACCTTTGCAAAAGATATTTGGTCATGTTTTACATAGGCAACAAACAAGGTTTTACGGTTGAAGTTTCTTGGTCCTTGAAGAAGTAATTTATTTATTTTTAGGAAGAAGCTAACATGTTCCGTGGGCACACGTTAATAATCTAAATAAAGCAATGTTTTAGTAAAATTCATGTATTTGATTTAACTTTTAAACTTTTAATAGCTTAAGAATTTAATTTATATGCATTGTTAGTGTAAAGTAATTTTACACATGCATCCAATAATATACCAACACATCATGTATTGTGTTTAAAAACACATGATGCGTCACATTTATTAAATGATGTGGCAACATATCATTGGATGCATGTGTAAAAAAACTTTACACTGACGATTAGGGGTGTAATTGGACCGGTGTGAATTGGTTTTTACTAGTGAATCCAATGTCCGAACCAATGAACCTTCAATTGGTTTGGTTTGGTTCGATTTTTAGTGTTTTTAAAAAATGAATCCGAACCAAACTCGTCGGTTTGGTTCGGATACTTTAATCGGTTTTACACAAATTCTTTTTTCAGCTCGAATTCGGCTCGTTTAGAGTTCACGAGCAGTTCAACTCATATATTTTGAAATGTTACATATATAATTGAGTCAGATATATTTTGAAGTGTTATATATATAATCGAGTCAGGTTGTGAACTAAACAAGCCGAACTATATATATAGCTTAAGTTCAACTCAAATAATTAGCGAACTTAATTTTTAACTCAAGTTCGGGTCATTTGGTTCATGAACCAAGTTCAACGAATCAATTGTCGAATCGAGTCTCGAACTTTGTTCGAGTTGGTTCAGTTCATTACCACTCCTAGATGAGTGTGATGAGCAACTGAGAAAATGAGAGTGATTTTGCGGCTGAGAAAATGAGATTGTTTTTGCGAATGTGTGTTACTATGAGGGAGAGAGAGAGTTTATAAGTTAGGGTTTGTTACAAGAGGTGAGAAAGCAAGACTTTTCTTTTTACAAGTAGTTGGGCCTACTTCATTTTCTAATAGATGTGGATTGCACTAAAAAAATTATTAATTTAATAATATATGTATATTGGTTTGGTTTGGATTATTCATCGGTTCTTAAAAATAGAACTAAACCAAACTACATCGATTTTCAATTGGTTCGGTTCAATTTTTAATCCGAACCAAAAAATTCGGTTTTTTTTCAATTTGGATTGATTTGTAATTTTTTTAAAAGACGTTGGTTTATGGGCTATATGAAAATGACTACAAATCTAAACATACACATCATTTTGTTAAAACATTCAATCATTAATTAACATTATCATTTTTGAGATGGTTGGGAATCTCAATTGATTTGAACAAAAAATTAAAAGAGTTTATGAGTTAAAATGTTAATTAAGATTCAAGTCCTAGTAAAAAAAATAAAGGGTATGTTTAACATGTACAACATTGCACATGTTAAAGTAACCAAAAGTAGTAACTATTTAATGAAAAACAACAATTGTTTATTAAAAAAGGGTCATGCTAAACAGTGCTCCCGGGGCACTTGTTAAGCATACCAAAAAAAGAAATAAAAGATAAAATTAATATTGAAAAGACAATTTTTTATACTTTTGAGGTATTGAATGTTCACATTTCGAGATAAAATTTCCATTTAAATATGCTTAACCAGTGCCCCGGGGCACTGTTTAGCATTTTTCATTAAAAAATTATACATTTAATATAAAATGTACAAGTTCCAATACAAATTTACCATTTAAAACTTCCTAACATGTGCAAATTTGCACATGTGAAAAATCCAAACATAAATACTAACCTTAACAATTCATCAGGTTCACTACTAACCTTAACAATTAATTGACCTTTTTTGCATTTTACCTGCAATATTCTTACCAATTAAGTTGTGCTATTTTTGGATTCTCAGCAATTGATCTTTATAAAAAAATAGCAGTGTTATTTTCTATCGTTTCACAAATTTGGGATTTATGCACACAATTGCACAAATTTTGAAGCCATGTAAAATTCAAATGGATGACCATTGTGGTTGGTGGCTTGGCTACATCATGACTCCGATGTTTTCAAGTCTGGTGAGATCGGCATGTTTCAAGTTGTCTTGTATTCCTACTTTTTGGTATTTGTTGCTCGAACTAGTTTTTATGCTTGTTGCGTTGGTTAGAGAGTTGTTGGCACTTGGATTTCGTTATCGGGTTGGCGGTCGATCCATTCACCATTCTTAAACTCTAATTGTTTATGGCAGAGGTTTACTTATCAGGGAGTTGTTGGCACTTGGATTTCGTTATCGGGTTGGCGGTCGATCCATTCACCGTTCTTAAACTCTAATTGTTTATGACAGAGGTTTACTTATCATTTTTTTTATATAATTTGGTTTCGTGCCCCTACGCGGGTTCGCTGGGTTGTGTCAGTGATTAGTGGATTTTTGTTATGGCAATTTCGGGTTGTTCCACTAGGTCTGTTAATATCGATTTATCCCCTATTGGGTTGTACCCGGGTCAAGTTTAATGTCCGCCAAACTTTGTATGTCTCTCGTTTTATCTATTTTATTTTTCTTTTGACTAAAAAAAATGGATGACCAATTTTCTGATAATTTCAACATGTTGGTCTCACTTTTACTAATTAATAGTACTTTTCTTGAGGAATTCTTTACATGAATTTATTCAATTATAAAACTGTTTTTCAAAAGTATGGACAATGTCATATAACATATTCATACTTTTACTTTGTTTTGAGCTATTAACATCTCAAAAGTCCTTTGTCCAAACCAAGAAGAAAAAGATATTTTTGGATTCTTATTTGACATGTTTAAATATTCAAATTGTAACTTCTCACAAAAGTAAAATATGACAATAAAAGATTTGTGAAAATTAATAAGTTAATAAAATGAAACAAAAGTGCATAAAAATGATAAAAATTGAAAATTGGTATTATTAATGTAAAAGATGAGATACATATAGAATTTGAGTAAACAACCACTAAGATATTTATTTTTTGAGAAATATTATTCAAACATCACATTTGCAACATCACTACAACATTAAGGGGAGTCACGTGTATATATATATAAGTGGTGAGTTCTTCAACACATTTGGTTAACTGGCATAAAATCTTTCAAACTTGAAAAAATATTTACTTTTAACTTTGTTTTAACTTTATCATCCGCAAACAATCAAAAGGTGTCCCATCTAAAATTTCTCGTAAACAAATAGTTGAGGAGTTGGAAATCAAGTTTGGTTAATGCCAATTAACCAAATGTGTTGAAGAACTCCTCAGTTATATATACATGACTCCTCTTAATGTTATAGAGATGTTGCAAATGTGATGTTTTAATAACATTGTTGTTATTTTTTGTGTGTGGATGAGTTATCTATTATACAACTTTGCGGAATAAAAAATGAACTCTTTTGTATGGACCATAAAACCACTATTTATAGAGGAAAATTGGAAATTGTCTCGTATCATGCATGATTTTCAAATGCCTTCTAAGCTTGCTTATCAAAACTTCTTACACTCGGTTACTTTTATATAGTTGGCTGTTAACAATTTGTACTAGAGCTCCGGAGGGAGTTCGGGAGAAACAGTTGTACGTACAGTGGTACAGGGCATCTGATTTTTACGGGTATTAGATTTTTTTGTTTAGCACATTATATTGAATGTTAGTGTGGGATGTTCCTGATATATATATTCGGATTGGTTGATACATGTATAACTATTTTAGTCGTAATTTTATTGTAGTTTTGATTTAGTGTGAACTTTTCAATATTGATCTAATATTTTACTTTTTTTACAATCATCTATATTTATAATTATATGACTTATAAATCCATCAAAATAAAATTGTGACATAAAAAAATTGGGCACCAAATTCACACAGAAAGTCATTACCCGAAAGTTGTATACGGGTTGATTTAGTTCTTCACAACAAAAGTTATTACCCTTATCCATTAGATTAAATCTCTGTGAATATTTTAATTAAACCTTTTACATAAAAAAAATTAAGATGTGAGGTCTAAATTGTGTTCTCGATTACTTTACTTTTTACATTGGCTTGATTTAGTTCTTTACACCGTAAGAGAATACCTTCTTCTGTTATAACAAATTTCTTTGGATATTTTAATTGTATTTCTTACAAAAATAATTAATATGTGAGACCTAGAGATATGATCTTAATTGTTTTACTTTTTACATTGTCTTTATTCAGTTCTTCAAGCCATAAGTGATTACACTCTTCCGTCGGATTAGATCTCTTTGAATATTTTAATTAAACATTTTAAAAAATAATTAAGATCAGAGGCTTAAGGTTATGATTCATAAACTGCTTTACTTTTTACATCGGTAAAATTAGATCTCTCTTTTTACATCTGTTAAACTAGATCTCTTTTAATATTTTAATTCAACTTTTTACATGAACAACAAAGACCCAAGAGCTAAGATTAAGATCACAATTGCTTTATTTTTACACGGACTTGATTTACTTTTTCATACCGTATGACATTACTATCTTCCATTAGAACAAATTTATATGGATATTTTAATTGAAATTTTTACAAAAATAATTAAGATGTCATAACTATAAGGTTATGATCTCAATTGTCTTACCTTTTTACACGGGCATGATTTAGTTCTTCACGCCACCGGCCAGAAATTACCTTCTTCCGACAGATTTGATCTCTTTGGATATTAATTTTAATTAAACATTTTACAAAATTATTAATACTTGAGGCTTAAAGACTATGGTCCAAATTGCTTTACTTTTCACATGAACTGGAATTAGTTCTTCACACCGTAAGAAATTACTCCCTTATGTTAGATTAAAGTAAATTTGAAATTTTAATTAAATTTTTTACAAAAATAATTAGGATGTTCGGCCTAAGATTATTGTTTCAAGGCTTAAATATGCAAAAGATCCCTGCACTTACGGGTCATTTGAGTTTTAGTCCCTGCATTTTAAAAATATTTCGTTTTGCCACTGCACTTTCATTTTATTTTAAAAATAGTCCCTGGACCCATTTTTTTGCTGAAGTATCATGTTTAGGTCCCTGCACTTAAGGGTCATTTGAGTTTTAGTCCCTGCATGAAACTCAAATGACCCGTAAGTGCAGGGATCTAAACTCAAATGACATGTAAGTGCAGGGACCTAAAGTTGACACTTTAACAAAAAAAATAGGTTCAGGGACTATTTTTAAAATAAAATGAAAATGCAGTGGCAAAACGAAAGGTTTTTAAAATGCAGGGACTAAAACTCAAATGACCTGTAAGTGCAGGGACTTTTTTCATATTTAAGCCTTGTTTCAATTGCTTTTACACGAGCTTGATTTAGTTCTTCACACCATAAGAGATTGATCTATTTTGTTAGATCAGATTTTTTTCAATAAATTAAATTAACATTATATTTTTAAAAAATAATTAAGATGCAAGGCCTAAGATATTGTGGTCCAATTGCTTTACATTTTACACTAGTTAATTATTCACATGGTAAGAAATTACCCTCTTTCGTTATATCATATTTATTTGAATTTTTTAATTGAATTTTTTACATAAATACTACATTCCGTTCGTAATTATATGACCCTTTTAAAAATAATTATTGCCCGTTTTTACAAGTCTCTCTTTGAATTTTCAATAACAATATTTATTTCTTTAACAAACAAACACACCTGTCTGTAATTATTCTACCTCTTTTTTTTACACCTTACAATAAATACCTTGATAAAACATAAATATATTCTCTCTCTCAAAGGCTAAAATTATAAATATAAACACAATATCCATTATCAATAAATTTATTACTACTACCAACTTTCTTAATACTCTTAATTTAGTCAACAAGTCATATATATATATATATATTTAGGGACGGAAAAAAATTGGTCCTTTTTATAAGAAACTTTGACCAACTTTCAAATGTTTTAAATGTTTAATTTCTTTTATGCCTTTATTTCTTATGAGAGATAATATTAAAAATAAGTAAATTAGTTGAATTAAGAATAATTAAACAATGGTATATATGGAATAAATTTAAATATGCAATAGTATTAAATGAAAATAACTATTTACAATGTACTTCCTTGTTCTGTGTGATTTTTTCAAAATGTTCTTTGTAAAAACGACCGAAAGGAGTTCACAAATCCTAACTCAAATGGTAGAAATATCGAAATTGCTAGTGTCGGACGTCATGACCGGGGTTCGATCCCTGATCACTTCACTTTGTATGTGTGAGTTTTCAATGACTTTATCATTCCGTCTACCAACAAAAAAAAACACCCGAATGGAGTAATTGTTTTTAAAAAAAAAATTGAATTTCTTGCCATGCTTGTTACTAATTTGAATGGGAAAGTCAACGAACTAACATAACTACAATCTACATCTTCAATTAACATTAACCATTTGTAGAACACCGGAAAGGTAACAACAACATTAAATCTCATCTTCAAAAGTCAACCCAAAAAAACCCAATCAAATGGCTTCTCATTACGAACTTGAACTAACCCTCACATCAGCAAAACAACTCAAAAACGTAAACTGGCGCCATGGCACTAACAAACCATACGCTGTCGTTTACATCGATCCAATTATCAAATTCACAACAAACATAGATCAAAACGGTAACACAGAATCTCAATGGAAAAATCAAACACTAATTCTCCCTTTACCTTCAAAACCAATCAAAGATCTCATTTTATACATTCAAATTGTTCATGCTGGATTTGAAGAAATCACAAAGAAACTCATTGGTTCGGCTCGGCTTAAAGTAATTGAAGTTTTTGAAAATGGAATTGGTAAGCGTGTGAGTCGCATGCTTACATTGGAAAGACCTTCTGGTAGACCACAGGGGAAGGTTGAAGTTAAGGTTGGGATTAGAGAAAGTTGCTATTGTGTGCAGGGTGTGGATTTTGGAAATGAAGAATTTAAATCGAGGGAGTGTTCCTCTACTTCGCGGTTGCCTCAGCAACGTTATAACGCGGGAGGTTATACGGCGTCGTATGGGGAAGTGAGGGGAAAGAGAAAGAGTGAGTTTGGTGAGATGGGGATAGGATTTGCTGTGGGTGCTGTTGCTGGGATTTTGGGTGAACTTGCATTTGAGAAAGGTGTTGAGTATATTGAAGATAGGATTGTTGATGAAGTGGTGGAGAGAGTTGAGGATGATCTTGGTAGTAGTGATGATGATGTGGCGGAGAATGTCGAGGATGATGGTGATGATGATGATGATGATGATAATGTGGCTGAGAATGTTGAGGATGATGTTGGTTATGATGATGACATGGGGGAGATTGTTGACGATGATTTTGGTTACGATGATGATGATGATGGTTACGATGGAGATGATTTTTAGAGACCTTCATCATGTTTTGATATTTGATATCATATCAGTGTTTTTGTTTGTCAAACCATTAAGCTTTGTGTTTTTCTTTTCTTTTCTTTATGTTTGGGTTAATTATTTCTCCTATTTTTCTTATTAATGTTTTATTTTGGTTGTTATATTTTAATTGTGTGCGGTTTTTAAAAAAAATAATTAGTTAGGTAAGTAGTTAGATAGATTGTGCTCTTGTGTAGAATTATTAGGTGAATCATTTGAGGAGGTGATGTTTTCTTGACGCCAATGTTGATGAACTATATTGAAAACTTTAAAAATAGAGAACTCTTTGATAAAAGCTGTTGGAACAAAGTTCACATTGGTGTGTGAATTGAAAATAAAATTTTGAGTCTCACTTCGGGTCCTAGAACATATTAGTGTGTGGACCATACTAATGTATATTTTTTGAGAATTAAAATACCAATTAAGTTGCATTTGCAATTTTTTATTGTGAATGAGACGTTACTCTTTTTCTTTGAAGAATGAGTAAGACTTTACAATTTAAACACCCTAGTTTATAACAAGTACTAGGTGAAGAAAGATCGTAGCAGCCGTAGACACAAATCACAAATTAACAAAGGCCTTATCATATCTATTTTCTAGTTGTTGCTAGCTTCAACCTTATTCTATGAATTATGATGTCAAAAGTTTGGTTTAATATGAAAATGGGCATTGGTGGCATTCGGGCTACTTGTGGGTAGGTTACCTTCTTGCCATCTATTCTAACTTGTTTATACGTTGTATTCAAGCATATGAATGTTTGTACTTGTTAGCATATCCATAATTATTGTTACTTGTGGCATAACCATATACAAATAGAATAATAACTTTTGCACAATTGATGATGCCTTACTTCTCGGTTACTGCTTATGCACTTTCATGATATCCCTGTCTAGTTGCAACTATGCTTGACTTTCAGAAGCAAGAGGTTCAATTCGTATAAAATTTAATAAGAATTTTATTTCATGTCATATTTGTGTGTGTCTCTTTTATCATGAAATTTCTGAATACAATAGAAACCATATTAGATTGGTTTAAGAGGAGTTTTACTTGTTTTGTTTATAGAAGATTGAGGTTTGTTTATACGTATGTGTCTGTTTAGAAAAATCATGAATAAATCTATATTATGATGATTCCTTTGAACCACAAGGTTGTTGTTAAGTTACATCAGTAAGCGATATACTAGTACTTGTATTAGTATTACTTGTTTTGAGAGTGATAAACGAATATCACTAGTTCCATTAAATTAAGAATGGTCATAGTACCATAATCCTCGAATGGTCTTAGTACCATATTAAAATGACCTTAGTGTCATTATATTGATTGATATTGTAGTATCAATACGATAGGTATCGTAGTACCAATGAATCAGAGATTGATATTGTAGTATCAATATAGTGGTATCGTAGTACCACTGATTCATAGATTGATATCGTAGTATCAATTCGAGTGGTATCGTAGTACCATTCAAGAAGGTGTATTCTTTGACCAATTTCTACCGTGCAGTAGCAAATCGGTATACAGTTGTAACTGGGCTGTTTTATCCTGGGGACTTCGTGGTTGATAGTCTGCTTGCACAATTTTGGGCAGTGCCGCGAAACGTCTTAAAGAGAGCGACCTAGTCCGCGACTCAACCCAGTAATCTCTTCGGTGGCTGAAAATTATTTTTAATGATTTTTTAACTCCGGTAACAACAATTTTAAGACGTTTCTTTCTGCCATGACTACCGAAGAAATTACTGGCTCAAATTATAATGTCGCTGATTTTGACAAACAATTTCAGTTTGAACGGAATCACTTCAAACATTAGCAACGAAACAAATTATATTTTTTAGAACAATAATAAAGAGTTGTTAATGTGTTGAAGGATTATATTTCAGTTGTATTTGAAATAATTGAACAAGTTTAACAGGATAAAAAGTCTAAATAATATACACCAAACTTCTGATAACTTGTCTTCTTTTGAAAGAAAAAGTTGTAAAGCAAGATCAGAAAAATAGCGAAGTGCTTGTTGTCTTGAACAACAACACTAGAAACATAAAAAGATACTTCATCAATTTGGTTGATGAATGTTGAGATTATTTTCATAAATCTTATGAAAAATAAAAGTGACAAGTGATATTCTTGACGTGTTTCAATTCTTTGAAACTGAAATAAAAAAATTTATTCAATAAAAAAAAAAAAAAAACCAAGTAAATTTTGATAAGGCACAAAATATGATTCCCGCATTTTTTAATGAGAATGAAATTATTCATGAAACAACTACACCTTACTCTTTTGAGTTGAACGGTAAAAGAAAAAAAATTAAAAATAAAGAACTTTTTACCGAGCTAGTTGTTACAGTCATGTTTAATTTCGGCATTGCATCTCATTAGTGGGGGGAACATTAATTTACTGTTTGTTTTGTGCTAAATAGAGTGCCTAATTGCAAGAACAAAATTTACTTGTGAAGTTTTGAACAAAATAAAATTTAACTTGTCTTGTTTTTTGAACTTGGAGTAATTTGGCGTGTGTTCAAATTTCTGATTCTAAAAGAGTTAAACTCATTAGTAGAGACTATGAATGTGTATTTGTTGATACACAATTAACAACAAAGCTTATAGGTTGTTGCCTAAATGCTAAAATGATTATAGAATCAAAAGATGTTGATTTCTACGAAATTGAATTTCTCTTTAAAATTGAGAAATAGTGGGGGCTCTAGTGGGGGCATTGTAACTGGTCACATTCCAGTGATCAGAAGCAATAACGAGAACATCAAACAAGATGTAATAGAACCTCAAAGAGGTAAGATAGCAAGAATTGCTAAAAATATGAACTTGATTTCATGGTTTATAGATTAGAAGAGGATCCAACCAACCTCCAAGAAATTATCGTTCTTGGATGCTGATTTATGGTGGTGGCCGTAAATGAAAGATGGATTCTCTATGCTGATTTATGGTGGTGGCCGTAAATAATGAGATTGATTCTCTAGAGTCTAATAAGACTTGATATTTGGTAGACTTGCCTCATGACTGGAAACTGAATGGTTGTAAATAATTTTTGAAAAAAAAATATAGATCTTTTCAATATTTTTCCTCCAATCACAAGAATGATATCCATAAGGCCAAATGGATATTAAAACTGTTTTTCTAAATAGTGAATTGGAAGAAGAAATTTTTATGGAACAACCTAAATAATTTTTTAACTCATGGGCAAAAAAATTAAAGTCGATAAATTAGATAAGACTTTGTAGAGTCTTAAACAAGCTATATGAAATGTAATGAAAAGTTTGACAATTTGATGATTGTCAAATGATTTTCGAAGTAAATGTAATCTTAGATGAGATTACTCATGAATACGAATTTCCTTAAATCAATCTCGTTATGATGAGAAAGTTTTAAAGAAAAATATTTTACTGAATGCAAACTTGTTTGCATACGATATGACCATAGTGTAAAAACTATGAAAAACATTGTTGAATGTGTAACACAATCAGAATATAAAAGCATATATATGTTGCCGCATTCGATATGCCACTGATTGTATTATACCTGACATTGCATATGTAGTGGCATTGCATATGTCGTGGTACTGTTGTGCAGGTTTGTTAGTAAACTGAATAATAAGCATTGGTGTGCTATTGAGAGATTCATGAGATGAAAATGACCATGAATATTCTCATATTACATTATTAGAGATTTTCTGATTTTCTTGAAGGATATAGTGATGTAGACTGAAATACATTATTATATGATTCCAAAATAATTAGTGACTATATATTTGGTATATATAGTAGAGAAACTGTATCTTGGAAATCAGAGAAATAGACTATATTGACTTAGTCAATATGAAGTCTAAAATGATAGCACTAGTCGTAGCTAGTGAAGAATGTAAGTTGGTTGCTTTCTATTTGAGATTCCTTAATGGAACAATCTATTACAGATGTGTTGATCCATTGCGATAGTACCGCGGCTATTGCATAAATTGAGAACCGTTATTATAACGGTAAAAGACGTCGAATAAAAAGAAAGCACAACACAGTGAGATGGTTAGTCTCTAAAAGGTGTTGTAAGAATGGGTTACATACACACTGATGAAAATTTAGCAGATCCTTTGACGGAAGGAATAGCTAAAGAGGAAGTCCATAGTACTTCTAAAAAGATGGGACTAATGCCTATAAGAATTTCTCATGATGGAAACCCAACCTAAATGACTGGAGATCCCAAGAAATAGGTTCAATGGGTAATAACAAGTTATGAGGAGTTAATGATGATCATGCAAGTAAAAATAAGAAAAGCATGATTCCTGAAAGCGAAAGGATGAGTTGAAACTCTTAATGAGATCTATACCTTGTATGAGTGGAGTACCGAGCTTCAGGAGTACTCTTGATAGACTCACCTATATGAATGTGGAACGGAGGCCGGTTCCTATGGAATTTAGAGGCGAATTCCTAGAGTGTTCATGAAACTGGGATACACGTGCAGGGCCATTAAAGCACGGGCTATAAAGATACACCTTAAGATAAGGTTGTGTGCCGGTTTGAGAAAAATCTGAGATAGAGTTCAAGACAAGTGTCACTCTTACTAAATCGGGCTCTTACTTGCTATGTAAAGGTTCAAGTCATAGACACCTTTTCTTATGCACAATCTTATAAAAGTGTCCTACGATATTTTGGAATTTTTTTTTAAATTCAAGTGGGGGATTGTTGGAACAAAGTTCACATTGGTGTGTGAATTGAAAATAAAATTTTGAGTCTCACTTCGGGTCCTAGAACATATTAGTGTGTGGACCATACTAATGTATATTTTTTGAGAATTAAAATACCAATTAAGTTGCATTTGCACCTTTTTATTGTGAATGAGACGTTACTCTTTTTCTTTGAAGAATGAGTAAGACGTTACAATTTAAACACCCTAGTTTATAACAAGTACTAGGTGAAGAAAGATCGTAGCAGCCGTAGACACAAATCACAAATTAACAAAGGCCTTATCATATCTATTTTCTACTTGTTGCTAGCTTCAACCTTATTCTATGAATTATGATGTCAAAAGTTTGGTTTAATATGAAAATGGGCATTGGTGGCATTCGGGCTACTTGTGGGTAGGTTACCTTCTTGCCATCTATTCTAACTTGTTTATACGTTGTATTCAAGCATATGAATGTTTGTACTTGTTAGCATATCCATAATTATTGTTACTTGTGGCATAACCATATACAAATAGAATAATAACTTTTGCACAATTGATGATGCCTTACTTCTCGGTTACTGCTTATGCACTTTCATGATATCCCTGTCTAGTTGCAACTATGCTTGACTTTCAGAAGCAAGAGGTTCAATTCGTATAAAATTTAATAAGAATTTTATTTCATGTCATATTTGTGTGTGTCTCTTTTATCATGAAATTTCTGAATACAATAGAAACCATATTAGATTGGTTTAAGAGGAGTTTTACTTGTTTTGTTTATAGAAGATTGAGGTTTGTTTATACGTATGTGTCTGTTTAGAAAAATCATGAATAAATCTATATTATGATGATTCCTTTGAACCACAAGGTTGTTGTTAAGTTACATCAGTAAGCGATATACTAGTACTTGTATTAGTATTACTTGTTTTGAGAGTGATAAACGAATATCACTAGTTCCATTAAATTAAGAATGGTCATAGTACCATAATCCTCGAATGGTCTTAGTACCATATTAAAATGACCTTAGTGTCATTATATTGATTGATATTGTAGTATCAATACGATAGGTATCGTAGTACCAATGAATCAGAGATTGATATTGTAGTATCAATATAGTGGTATCGTAGTACCACTGATTCATAGATTGATATCGTAGTATCAATTCGAGTGGTATCGTAGTACCATTCAAGAAGGTGTATTCTTTGACCAATTTCTACCGTGCAGTAGCAAATCGGTATACAGTTGTAACTGGGCTGTTTTATCCTGGGGACTTCGTGGTTGATAGTCTGCTTGCACAATTTTGGGCAGTGCCGCGAAACGTCTTAAAGAGAGCGACCTAGTCCGCGACTCAACCCAGTAATCTCTTCGGTGGCTGAAAATTATTTTTAATGATTTTTTAACTCCGGTAACAACAAAAGCTGAAGTAGATTTGTTGATGCAGTTAATTAAACCTCATTTGATTCCTTGCAAACCAAATTAATACTATCAAATATGTTGCTTCGAAGTGATATGACTCTAATGGGACCCACAAAAAACTTCTGTAACGGTTGCACCATTGAAGGTGCTCTAACCGAGCTTGAGCAGAGGAACTTGTATTATACACACTCTAGACATGAAAAACTGGAAAATGCAATTGCAATCCTAAATGTTGCTCAGCCAAGTCCAAATTCTAGAAGCATAAGTGGGAAACAGATTACCTGAAGTTTAACCCAACTGCAGGGTCACACTGTTGAGTAAATCTGGCCATTGTTATTTAAATAATATAAACAAATTATAAACTAAAAAAAACATGTGGATGGCAGTGGCTTAAAATTCTTACAGCAGGAACATGCAGTTAAAAGCAACTGCAGACAATCCTAGTCCGCATAAGTGTAAACAAAGAATAAATGATAAATTGTTTCGTGATTACAATGGCATAAAGAACACGTGGAAGTAAAACTAATCAGCCGCTATAATTAACTTACAGTTAATGGCGGAGCTTATCATGCATCATGAATTCTTCTCCAAGAGAGAAGTTATGTTGATGCAGGAATGTTCTGATTCTAGATCAACTAATTATCCCAAGATATATTTTGACAATTTACACCTTGAGCTAAATAAGCATCGATCCTTAAAAGTAAGCAAGTTGATTCATTCCAAACTAGAAAATCATATTTAGGCTTCACAGGAATAGTAGTAACTTGAGAGACCAGAATAAAGCCTCATTGCTCCTCTGATATTAATTAGGCATGATTACAATAAGTCTATCAACTAAAATTTGGAGATAATTTTAAACTTAAGGTTGGTCATAACAATTGGCCTAAAATGGTCAATAAATTCTGCATTGGAGGGCTTTTTAGGATAAGCACAATAGAATTGACATTCCAGTTAGGCAACCTCCAATCTTTTCTAAAGAACTCTCAAGCACATCATTAAAAACATGTAGCTTGATTTTCTCCTAATAACTTTGATAAAAGAACAATGCACGAGATCCATCAGGCTCAAATGCATTGGGGGTGTGTATGGTTTAAAAACCACACCAAACCTAATTTATGGTTTGGTTTAAATCCAAAATCATTTAAATTAAAAATTGGTTATTTTTAAAAACAAATTTGGATTTGTTTCATATCCGGTTCGGAACCAATTTATAACCGGTTAGTAAGAAAAATTGAGTTACTCATTTAAACCAATTTTAAATTGATTTTTCACTCAAACTTTTTTTTCTCTTGATAATAATGACAATAGTCAAACCAATTTTAATTTTTTTTTATTAATTAATTATGAAAAACAGATTTATTTTATTAGTTATTTTAAAAACAGATTCTTTTTATTAATTACTAGCGGGTCAGGCGTTCCGCGCCTGCCTGTGTCTAACTTATGTCCAAAAACATAAATATATGTCTTATGTTATAGTGAGTTTGTTAATAAAAGATTTTTGCTGTTAAAAAAAAAAGATGTACCTTATGTTATAGTGAGTTTGTTAATAAAAGATTTTTGTTGTTAAAAAAAAATCAAATCAATGTTAAGTAATCATGAGGGATATAATGGAAATATGAAAAAGTCATCCCAAACTCCCATATCCCCTTTATATATTGTATAGTATAAATTAATTATTTTGAAAACAGATTTAATTTAATGAATGAATACTTTGGTTTATAAACAATAAAAAATGATGTTTTTGACTAAGCCCAACATTATTTTTTTTACTGAAGCCCAATATTTTTTTTTACTTGGCCAAAAACATCATTTTTAAACATCCCTTTTATTAAAATATTTAATAATAAAAAAAATTGATATGGTTGACCGGCGGCCAGGGTGGTTCACGGCGGAGCTCCGGCGCCGGTACGGCGGCGACCCGCTGTATCATGAAATTTTCCGGCGACTCACGGCGGAGCTCCGGCGTTGACCACCACCCTTACTATTTTAATATATTTTAATTTAATCTTTTTATTAAAATATTAAATTATAATTATTTGAAAATTAGTTTTTTAAATTATAATTATTTGAAAATTATAATTAACTTAAATAATAACATGCAAGGAGATAAGGTATTACACATCATCAAAATACCATGCAATATAACATATATATGAATCTTATAGCGGCAGATACTTAATTCTTTTTTTTGTCAAATAGTCTAGCGGCTTGAAATTCCACCCTTAAAGTGGATAAGTGGGATGACCGGGATTCGAACCCTGACCCCTTCACAGAGACGGATCCAGAGGTTTTAGATTGGTGTAGCCAAATATAAAAAAAAAATTATTAACTAAATTGTACTAAAATTAAAAATAATATTGTTTAATCTTTAAACTTCACCACGCCTAATAATTTCAATATTATTAGTTGAGAACTATTTTGAGGATTAAAGGTCCATTTGAATTAGCTTATTTTTGAGCTTATGCAAACAACTTATACAATTTTTATGTATTATTATAAGTTTGTCAAGGTAGTTTATGATAAAATAGCTTATAAAAATACAATTTTCACTGATGTGAATTTATAAAATAGGATAAAACCTAATTTATATTGCATAAGCTAAAAAATAAGTTAATACAAATGGACCCTAAAAATATCTATTTTTGTAAAAAAATAATCAAAATAAAGACTATTTTTATAAATTACAATATTATAAAGGACTAAAATTACCATTAAAATTTAGTAAGCACTGAACTTAACAAAAATTGTATAAAGAAAAAGAGGAAAATAAGTGGTAAAAAATGATTCATATAAACATATGGCCCAAGCTCATAATAAGATGAGTACAACCCTAAATAAGTGCCTAATAATTATGATATAGAGAACAAAAATGAGCTGCCTCCGTCAGTTCCTTTGCTATTCTTCTTCTTCCCACGTTATGCTTCATTTTTGCTTCATCTTCTTTTCCTTTTTCTTGTTTTTGCTTAATTTTCCTTGTGTTTCCTATTCTAATTTATGTTTTTTTTTTTCCTCTTTTACTTGCTCAGTATATGAGTATATGTTATATACATAAAAAAAAATGAAAAATTCTGGTGTGGTCATGGCCACAGTGTGCTTCAACATAGATCCGCCCCTGCCCCTGCATAAATTTTTTGAATAAATTTTTTCTTTAAATATAATGCTTAAAGAATGGTCGGGACTCGTTAACAATATTAAAAAAAAAATATTTGCTAACAAACTCGCAACATCCATATAAATTGCATCATTCATTTCCGTTAATCCTGAAATATCTTTATTATTATAAAAGGAGAATAAGGGTTTAGGTTAAACAACGACTTAACCCTAATTTGTTCCCTCCTAATTCCTCACCACCCCAACTACCACCTTATTTATTACAGATCCAAATTTGAATTTCAAATTCACTATAAAAAAAAGTTTCTATTTTCTTTTCTAATACTCCGTATTTTGCAATTCTTCTCTCACTCTTCACACATGATTTTTTTTATTATTTTTTTTATTTCTCCACATTTCAAAATATTCTTAGTTATGATTTGAGGATGGTTTATTTTTTTATTTTGTTGGTCTTTATTCTCTTTTTCATCTTTCTCTTAAAAAGATGCTGTAAAGCTTTGATTTTTTATGGTGGCTGAGTTCTAAAACTTTGATTTTGATGGTGGCGGGTTTTTTTAGATGCTTTACAGCTTTGAATTTTATGGTGGTGGGTTCTAAAGCTTTGATTTTGAATTTCCTTTGAGTTAGGGTTTAGGTTAAACAACCACTTAACCCTAATTTTTCCCCTCCTAATTCCTCACCACCTCAACTACCACCTCATTTGTTACAGATCCAAATTTGAATTTCAAATTTCAAATTCACTATAAAAAAAAGTTTCTATTTTCTTTTCTAATACTCCGTATTTTGCAATTCTTCTCTCACTCTTCACACATGATTTTTTTTTATTTCTCCACATTTCCAGATATTATTAGTTCTGATTTGAGGATGGTTTTTTTTTTTTTTGGTTTTTATTCTCTTTTTCATCTTTCTCTTAAAAAGATGCTTTAAAGCTTTGATTTTTTATGGTGGTTGAGTTCTAAAACTTTGATTTTGATGGTGGCGGATTTTTTAGATGCTTTAAAGCTTTGAATTTTATGGTGGTGGTTCTAAAGCTTTGATTTTGATGGTGGCTGTAATTTTTTTAGATGCTTTAAAGTTTTGATTTTTATGGTGGTGAGTTCTAAAACTTTGATTTTAATGGTGGCTGAGTTTTATTTATTTATTTTATGGTGGCTGGGTATGCTGCTGCTATGGTGACTCCCTCGACCTTCACGGTTAAGTTTCTTTATAACGAGCCGTTTTTGTTTTACATTTAAATTGATGTATTTAGTGCATTCGAATTGATTGATTTTGTAAATTATAGATGTTTTGTCGATCATGAACATGTGTTTCATCACGTATTAATTTTTATAATTTGTCGTATTAATTCTTAAAAAAAAAATTTGTATAATTTGTCCTATTAATTTGGTCAATCTGATATTTCTTTGTATGGGTACAAGTTTGTTTTTTCTATGAATAGATAATCATTTGTAAAATCTACTAAATGCACATGTGTCTGTATAGTATTTTGATTTTTTTTTTATTGTTTATATTTTTTGAGAAATTGACCGCAAATTTTGCCGGATTGTTCCAATAATGTATGTTCTATTTTTATATGCATTTATGTTTGATATGCAGCTCGAAGATTTATTATTGATTATGGCGCGAAGACTTGCTATGGGTGATACTATTAAATTTTGTGGTCACCTTGATGGAAAAAATGAAATCTCTACTTAATATTTTATTGTTGCTATCATATGATTTTCGATGTGTTAGACTTTACATGGGAATTAGTTTTGTGTATTTGTAGAATGTGGATCAATTTTTTATCTTCTCTCTTGAGTCTTTCCTTCTCTAAAAATGTTGCCTTAAAAATAGGTACCTTTTGTTTTATCTTATAGGAATAATTATGCAGCAATTTTTTAATTTAAAATCAGAGTTGTTTTTCCAATTTTTCAAATATTCTGTCGCACACCAAAAAAAAAGTTTGTATCTTTTGTTGCGGGGTAAATCACTAATCGTACAACATATTTGTTTGTTTAGATATGTACAGGCTATATGTGACCATACTTAAAAAATTATTATTGATTTAAAGTTTTTAAATATATTTTGTAGTTTCATTTGTACCGACTAATTTCAATTTCCCAATATTTATATTTTGATTTCATTTTATTTTTTTACTTGCAATTTTAATTGTAGGAATTTATATCGTATTTTTTTTTTTGAGAAAAAATTTATATCGTATATTTGATTCAACACAAAATCCGTGCAACGCACGGGTTGGAGTCTAGTTGACCTATATAATCTGATAGACCGGTGGGGGATTAATAAACCGGTAGTTTTGCTTAACGGAAAGGACGGCTCAAATTATAAAACTTTAAATTTTGAGGGAGCCATTGTTTATTAAGTCTAAGGTGGACCCTGCTCCAAAAGAGAGAAAACTTAAAATCTAAGGTGGACCATTAACATAAACGCAAAATATAGATTTGACAATAGATTTGTGTCCTGTTGTTGTAATCAATAAAGACATTGTTTCCTCAAACCAAAAAAATTCAATAGCCATTGAAGGTTTTTTTTTCCTTTACAAAGAAAAATATTTAATGGAGTTCCATAGTAATGTTATAATTGGAGCATGACTTAGAAAAAATAGTATCAAAAAAATGATTCAAGTATTTTTTTAGGTATCTTATCAATATCATTAATTTAATATTGGTTTATTTATTTTTTGGTATATAAGTAGTAGCTTATTTAGAATGATTAAAAGTTCTAGTCTCGTGAGCTTAGCTCAATTGGTAGGACATCGCATATTATATGCAGGAGGCCGGAGTTCGAACCCCAATCATCCCACTTATACACCTTATGAGTGGAGTTTCTAGTCACTAGGCTACTTGACAAAAAAAAAATGAATGATTAAAAGTTCCGCAATTTTGTATTGTATAAAATTTAGTGTTATCTTGACCAAATTTTTTTTTTAAAGCGTTATGACTATTATTGAAGACGTTCTAAGAGTATTAAACAAGAAATTAATTATAAAAATATTCTTTAAAAAATTGTGCATTCATTAAAAAAAAAAATTAGTTTTAATTTTTTAAAGAGAAAAAACTATTGTTTTACTTTCCTTTTTGGTTTCTTAACATGCTCTAGAGGCACCGGTTAACTATATAGTAACTACTTGGATTGACCTAGTGTTGTTGACTTAAGATCTTGGAGTGTGATTCTCTCAAGGTCTTACTAGTACATAAGTCACTTTTAACATCAGTCCAAAAACACATTTTACATCAGCTTCTCAAGTTCAATTCCCTTTTTTGCCAATTTCGGTGGAATAAACCATGTAGAGGTAAAAAAAACCTTTGGCTTTAAATCGGCCTCCGCAAATGGGCGGTGGGATTGTGATATGAGCAATCATAACTAGATGGTTTCTACGATAAGATGACGTGTATATTGATGGTGATGATAAACTTCAGGCACAGTGGGAAAATGGTACATGCAAAAATGTTAGCACTTAACGCTCAAGTCAGTAATAGCTCAAGATAAGTGTTTATTAATTGGGTAAACTTTTTGCCCCTTCAAATTAGTCGATCCTTGGGCTAAATACCGAATTTAAAAAATAAAAAAAATTGTTACCCGTAATAAACAAATATTACACCAGTCCTCAATATAAGAGTCTTTTAAAAATAATTGTGTCTCTTTTTACAGTGTCTTTCGAGCACTAATTAAAAAAAAGAGTTAATAGGTGTTTATACCCCTGCAATGTGGACGAGTTTTTGTTTACTCCCTGAATATATTTTTTTATTACCCCTTGTATTGTGAAGATTTTGTCATTTACCCCCAATTGAAAGTTGTAGTATTTATCTTTTTGAATAAAAATTTATTTTAGTTGAATGCTTAAAGAGTGCCCCGGGAGCCCTCGTTAGCAAAAACCTTAAAAATATAAACAATATTTTTTCAATATAAAATTTACTTTTTTTTTAACTAGTAGTTCCTAGAGACATTAATCAGCATAAAATTTACATATTTTACTTTTATATGCAAGTATCTGCAGAACCACCAATTTCAAGGTAATTTTATTTGACATTTTGCTGTAACAATAAATTCGATAAGTTCCAAAACTGTATGGTATTAAAAACTAAAAGAATTGAATTGCTACGTGTATAATGATACTCGTTCTAGTTGCATGGTAGGAGTATATAATAACCGACACATTAATCAAATTTACACAAATTAATATTGACAGTGTAATGTCCCGTGAGTTTAGTTCAGTTGACAGTGACATAATTAATTAATGTTATAAATGCAGGAGTCAGGTTTCGCATCCTGAATACTCCACTTATCTGTCTTTAAGGTCGAATTTCTAGTCATTATACTACTTGACAAAAATAAATTGACGGTTTTTCAAAAAAATTATTTGAATAATAATATTATATTATCAAAAAAAAAAACTTATACAAAATTTATAAAATTAATCATTGAAAGTTTATATAATTTAATGTCATGTTAATGTGTACTATTAGAATACTGTTTCCATATATATATATATATATATATATATATAATATTCTTTTTTGGTTTGATTTCTTCGGCTTCTATCAAAGAAAAAAATATACAATAATATTCATAATTTCACTCTCAATTTAACAACAAAAGTCGTCACTTTCATTTGTCTTCTTTTTATCAAAACATAATAATACTTCCATGTACATTTGGTGACGTCTTGAGGGGATAAGCCTTTATCCTCTAAAGAATTGCGCAAAATCTCTTGCAATTATGGAAGCCTATCGATCAATGGGAGATGATTCTCTTGAGTCATTTTTTTTTTTTTGAATTATGCTTCTCTTGTGCTGATGATCTTAAAACTATTTGGTTGAGTGATGACTTGAATCCGGGATTGTTACATTTATCTCGTTGGACAACGAATTTTAATTCTTCCCGATTCTAATAGATGTCAATATCGCTAGAATTTTTCTTGATTCTTTGTGGGTTGAAAGAGAAAAGTTTTCTTTTGATATTGAGATTGAATATGAAAATCCTCATTATACCTTTGTTCCACTTGTAATTCTATTGGTCATTTATCGGATCATTGTAAAAAGGATCCTGCGAATAAAGTTGCTCGAGAAAGAACAACCAGTGTGCTAGTGGGAGATAAGGGGAGAAATTCCTCTTCCATTTGCAGAGGTTGAAGAGGTTCACACTCTTGATTTGTCTGTGATCCCCCATATTCAAGATCCTAAATCTTGGTGTGGTTTGAGTTCTTCTGTCGTCACTACTTCTACAGAGGTTTTAAATCTCAATGTTGCTCATGACTTGGAGATTTTGCAGCAATATTGGAAGCAAGGAAATGACGCTAGAGACATTAAGCATAAGGTTTATACTTATGAGGAAGAGCGGGCGGCAACTATCAACTTTTTGAAGAAGCATGCTACTGCTAGTGAAGAGCCTTTCACTGAGGTGGTGTCTAAGGCCAATAAAAGGAATATGCACAAGGCTTTTCAAGTTCATCATACTCGCTCTAGGGGTAGACACCCAGATTGAGTTTTACTTGGGTTGTTATGTTTTTTCAAGTTTTACTTGCTTGAGAAAGTTTTGGTCTATGTCCTCCTTCTCTTTTTGTTTTTTTTGGGCTTTTGCCCTCTATGTAATTAAATAGTTCTACTAAATTTAAAAGGCGGCTCTTTTATATTTAATAATTATAGAAATTTAAGTAGTTTTTTTTTAATGGGTACGGACGTTAACAAACATCAGTAACAATAAATCTGCATGCATATCTATTAAGTGATGTGCGGTTAAAATATCTATTTATGTTATCATAGATATCTAATAAGCTACCCGCCCTATGTCCGTCGGATTTTATATTCGGGTAGCCGCAAGTACCAATTTTTTTATCATCCTTACTCGTGATAGCATTTGTCTTGTTTAGAATTTGTATTGTGAATTATAAATAATTACATATAATATTATTTGTAAAAAAAATGAAAAAAGTTATATTCAACCTCACACTTAACTTTATAGGGTAGGGATATAAATCAATTCTTTTTTTTTTGTTGGTAGACGAAATGACAAAGCCATTGGAAACTCACACACATAAAATGGAGTGATCAGAGATCGAACCCCGGTTATGGCGTCCGACACTAGCAATTTCAGTATTTATATCATTTGAGTTAGGATTTGTGGACGGATATAAATCAATTCTAATGCTGAAATTTCTAACATAACCACATTAAATTTGAAAATGAGAGAAGATCTAACTGATTAAGTACTTTCCACTAAAGAATATTTCATTATTTCTACACAAATTCTTCCTAAGTTGGACTAGTTACATTTTCTCACAAAGAAAGTCTTTGTTATTTTGACTAAACAATTGCCGCATCTATAATTACCTCTAACCAAACACCATAGCTTGTAAGTGCTATTAATTGGTCACAACCGCTTCCATGAATTCCTTAAATGCACCTCAACAACACTTGTCTATAAAAATCCTCAAAATTCATATCTCACACACACATCAAATAAATTCTAAACAAAACAAAAATAATTTCTTAACAAAATTTCATTTAACAAAATGTCAAGTGAAGTTGTCAAGAAAGAAGAATCTCTAAATCTGAAAATCACTAGAAAAAGCTATGTTAAACCTGAGGAAAAACTAGGGAAAAAAGTGTGTCAATTGGTCACATTTGATCTACCTTACTTAGCTTTTTATTATAACCAAAAAATAATTTTATACAAAGGAGGTAACTTTGAAGAAAATGTTGAGAATCTCAAAAATGGGCTTAGTGTGGTTTTGAAGGAATTTCATCAATTAGCTGGAAAATTAGGAAAAGATGAAGAGGGTGTGTTTTTTGTTGAATATGATGATGACATGGTTGGTGTTGAAGTTATTGAAGCTGTTGCTAATGAGATTAGTGTTGAAGATCTAACTGATGCTGAAGGTAGTGCTATTTTGAAGGAATTGATTCCTTATAGTGGAATCTTGAATTTGGAAGGCATGCATAGACCTTTGTTGGCTGTTCAGGTAATTTAGTTTGTTAAAATGTGATTATTTTTGTTGATTTAATTTATTTTCTGCTTTAGTCATTTTAAAATAGAAAAAACAATGTCTAATAGGTCATTAGACAAGGAGGTTTTGGTTTAATATTTTTCTTTTATTATTTTCACTTTTTTCGGTCTATATATATATATATATATTTCTTATAGTTTGATCTAATTAAATAATATACCTCTCTTATTAATATAAGAGAAAATTTATTTTTTAGATACATGAAATAACTAATATTGTATCTGACCTATAATAGTTATTCATTATATTTAAAAAATAAATTTTCTTTTGTATTAAGAATTGGAGATAGTGTTAGTATTTTAAATAGTTGAAATCATAGTCTAAAGGGTCAACATTTAACTTGTTAATGAAATGTGTAAAGATAACTATTAATGGTAATACTCTTTAGTTTTATCAAAATGTCCCTAATTTTGATTGTAATGTTAAACTTTGGTCCTACAAAAAAGGGGTGGCATCAATGGTGATGGGTGTGACTCAATTGTAAGCTTATAGTGACTCAAAACTTTGGTCCTACAAAAAATGAAGTATTAGTTCATAACTAACAAAAAAACTCGTGGATTCGCACGGGTCAGTTGCAAATTTTTATTTCATACTATTAAAGTTTTAGAGTCGAAGTCATAAAAGTCTCCGGTTGTCTCTAAATGTCAAATACTCAAATTACAGTTGCTTAAAAAACATATTACTACGCGCAAAGAACAAAAAATAAGAAAACAATTTATATAATTTGTACCAGATCTAATTTAAAAAAGGTTTTTGGATGTCTACATCCCATATGTACCTTCAACAAATATAGAGTGTTGCTATGTTTTTATTTTATTTTTTCCTATTTGCCAATAAAAGTATATCATTAAATAGTACAAATGAAAAGGAGACTATTACTGAAAAATGGACAATTTTTCAATCTGCCTTTCTCATATGTTCAAATTTGTCAAAGCAATTTATTATAACACTACTATTTAGATTAAGGCATCTAGATTTTTACTGAATTTGAGAAACACAAGCAACAAACTTGACCAAAGACATTATCGGATCCTGGGTATTTTAGATCAATCACACATCAAAAAACTTTACATTAATGAATTAGTTGTAATTCTTGTACCAAAAAAATGTTGTAAATTGTACCACAAAAACTAGTTGTAATTCATAAATGAGTCATAAATCTCAACCAATAAAAAGGATAAGATAAATAGGACATCATTACAGCCAACTATGTAAGCCCATTTTTTTGGTGAATGATAAATGCTTTTGTCACGCGTTAGCATTTTCTATTAAATAAATTATAAAATAAGTATTGTGTACATGTGAGATCACTTGACACCTTTATAGGTGAGTTCGATTGTGGATATTCTAATGTCATTTTTTTTAAGAAGTGCAAATGATGTCTTTGATCTAGCCAATTGATTGGTGCACAATGTGTGCGAGTGGTGTAAACTCTTGGATATCGGATTTGTTTTCTACTAAAAAAAATGACATAGATCAATTCATGATTTAATGATTGTTTTAATTTTTGAGACTGTTGATTAAGATAATTAATTATACTCATTTGGTGTTGGTATCTCAAAAAATTCATTTGTTAGGACTTAGGACTAATGAGATGAAGAACATGTACTCCTATTTTGCTTGAGAAACCCCAAGTAATAGTTGGAGTAAAAGTTTGATAAGTTGTAATTCATAAATGAGTTATAAATATCAGCCAAGAAAAACAAAGGGATAAGATAAACAGCACACCACCTCACCATCCAACAAGTATGCATGTGTCATTTATTTTCAATGATAAAAGCTTATCTAGAATTAGAGACATGTGAACCAAGTAATTGGACTTGAGCGGTTAATGAGTTTTTACATGATAAATTGTTCGGAAGAATTCAAGTTCTATTTTTAGTAGAAATAATTTTTTATCAAACTTTACTTATCTCGGAACTTAACTCTGAATTATCAAAACCCTTTTTTGTGAAAAGACTCAAAATCCTCCCAACTTGACCTTCTCTATGAGGGCATGTCTTTTATTTTTCTAAAATTAAGAAAAGTAACACAACTTGCTAAATTAATATAGAATAACAATATATGATGTAAAATTAATTAATTTAATAGTGTAAGAAACATTATGTTAGATTAAAATAGTTAACCAACATTATGTTAGTTTATAAGGAAACAAGTGTACTTGGTTGTCAAATTTAGTTGACAAATGAGTGTGTTATTAAATAGCTACCAATGTTGTTGGAAGAGTCTTCACATTCTCAAGGATCTCCACTTTCAGATGTCATATTCACATTCTTTTCTTTCCTCATTTTTGTGATTTCTTCTTTTTCATTGTTCATGATTTATAACTTGGTTGCAATCTTGAGTTTTCACAGTTAACAAAGCTCAAAGATGGGCTAGCAATGGGCTTGGCTTTTAACCATGCTGTTGTTGATGGAACTTCCACATGGCACTTCATGACTTCGTGGGCCGAGATATGCAGCAGCGCACCCCCCACAACACCCCGACCATTCCTGGAACGGACCAAGTCCCGAAACACACGTGTAAAGCTTGACCTCTCCCTACCCGAGCCGAAAAGCCCATCAACCAACGGAGAGGCAAAGCTCGAGCCCGAAGGCCCTCCTCCATCAGCCAATGGTGAGGCTAATGGTGAGGCAAAGCCTGAGCCTGAAGGCCCACCACCATCAGCCAATGGTGGGGCAAAACCCATACTTAGAGAAAAGATCTTCAAATTTTCTGAGTCGGCCATCGACAAAATCAAGTCAACAGTCAACCAAACTCTTCCAACAGACGGTTCAAAACCATTCTCAACATTCCAGTCTCTCTCCGCTCATATTTGGCGTCATGTGACCCTTGCACGTGACCTAAAACCCGAAGAATATACAGTGTACACCGTCTTTGCAGACTGCCGAAAACGAGTAGACCCACCAATGCCAGAGGCTTACTTCGGTAACCTAATTCAAGCCATATTCACTGTCACCGCCGCTGGGCTTTTGTCGGCCCACCCACCACAATTCGGCGCTTCTTTGATCCAAAAGGCAATTGAATCTCATGATGCTAATGCTATTAATGGACGTAACAAAGAGTGGGAGAGTGATCCCAAGATTTTTCAATTCAAAGATGCTGGAGTAAATTGTGTGGCTGTTGGAAGTTCACCAAGGTTTAAGGTTTATGACATTGATTTTGGATGGGGAACACCAGAGATTGTGAGGAGTGGAACCAATAACAAATTTGATGGAATGATTTACTTGTATCCAGGGAAGAGTGGAGGTAGGAGCATTGATGTTGAGCTAACATTGGAGCCTGAGGCCCTAGGAAGGTTGGAACAAGATAAGGAATTTCTCATGGAATTATAATTTAAACTACTAGAGTTTGTTGCAATAAAAGGTTTGGTAGTGAGGAAATTTGAAATTTCTACTATTAGATTGTTGAAGGGATTTATCCTTCTAGCTTGATTACTCTTAAAAAAAACTATGATGTTGTTTAGGTGTGTGTTGCTTAATACTAGGATTTTGTATTTTGTGATTTTGTACTTGGATTGAATTTTCACTTGCTAATGTTGTTTGGATAGTGTATGTGATCCACAACTTAATAATTTCTATTTATACTATTTTTACTTTTTTAACACTATTATTATTAAGAATAGAAAAACTAAGAAGTAGAATACATTTGATTTATAATGGTTCCGGAAATAAATGAACCACTATGGTATTGGTTCACTATTATAATTTATTTAAAGATTCTCAGGTCTTATTACTTATTAAATAAAAATATAATTTCAAAAAAAAAAAAATAGAAAATATTTTTACAAATACTCAAAACACAATGTACATGAACCCACTTTTTTATACTTTGTATTTATTTTATAACATTGAAATAATTATTTTAATTTTTTTTTGATATTTTTTTCATATTAAGTTTTTTGTTTAAGAGCATTAATGTCATTCTATAAATATACATTTTTTCCTCGCATCTTTTATTTTTATTTTTGTTGATATCCAACAACCAAATAATCATCTAATTTTTTTATAAAAGAAACAAAAAAAAATCAAAATTTTATTTTGGATCTATTTGACAAAGTCATATTTTTAACTTAAAACTTATAACTTTTATGTATCCAAAAAATTATTCATTTAGTAACATTTTTTCTCACGAATTTATAGTATTTTTTTATAATCAAAAGTTAAATTATAAGGAGTACAAAGTGTACTCAATTCTTATAATTCAAAGTAACACTCCTTAGATGTGAATAAAAGACTCTAAGGGGTTATTACACCAATCAAAATAAACAAGAGAAATGTGACCGCTCCTTATTACACCAATCACAAACTTATAGTTCATTTTAATAAGCTAATTCAATTAGTTTATAGTATATCATTTTCTCTCTCAATTTTGCTCCTATCATCTTGCTTAAAAAAATTAAATATTATTTAAAAATATTTCATATTTATTTACAAGATATTCTAACCGCTAATTTTCTCAAACATTAAATATCACTTATGCAGTACACCGGAACAAATAATTAGATTGATCTCAATGGTCCTCCCATCCCTTATCTTCCTCTTTTAATTTTCAAACCAATAAGGTTAGAGAATAAAGGAACCATGAACAAATAATTTTCAAACCATATCCGTATTTCTCTCCTAACTTTCTATCTCTCTTTTAATTTCACTTTGCACCATGCACCACTTGACCTACTGTTTCATGTTAACCTTCACCTATATATAAAATGATTTTATGATGAGGAGAGAGAGTGTTAGAAGGGAGATATAGAAGAAAGAGGAAGGAGATGATCCGAGTACTATATTAATACATCCAAAATAGTTCTTTCTTTTCTCTTTTTAGGATTGAATTTAGCTAATGTGATAAGATTTTGAGAATCTACGCTTGATAAGGTTTTTTAAGTAGTTATATATTTTTAATTTGCTTTATTTTCTTTATTTTGCTAATTTGATAAGGTTTAGAGTCTAGAGAGCCTGATTGTTTATTGAATAATGCTACTTATAGCGAGAAACTTGCTCACGAATGCATCACGAGTTCACGACAACTTGTATAAGTAGTACGTTGAAACTGCCTCATACTCTCTTCTTTTCATCCCACCGTTCATGTTTTCAACCAAACAAAATCCAATGGTGGCAATAACTTCGTGAAAAGTTTGTGATATTTTCTTTCGCTGCAAATAGTAGTGTTGTTTTTTATTTTAGAAGGAAAAAAAATTGAATTTTGATACTAACATATACGGTCCAGTTCTTAATGGCTGGGTCCAATTATTTGTAATTCAGTTATGGTTAGTGAACTATGTTTGAAACATAGGTTTAGATCGTGATGAACTCCAAAATAAGTTCAGTTAATTTCGGTTTAGTTCGGTACAATTTGATACTAGTTCAGTTCAATTCGACAATTACTTTAAACACTATAACCACGGTAACTGTCTCAACTCTCGAGTCTCGCCGTCGAAGTCAACCAATTTTATTCCTCCTGAAACAACATAAGTAATATGAAAAGTTCATAGTCAAATATACAGATGCAGATGCAGTAATAAACAGAGTAGGTAAAAAAGAGAACATTTAAGGCCACTAATGGTAGGGAACAGTCATAGGTCAAAAAGTGTACAAATTTAACTTCAAATCAAAATGGGTTGGTTCAAAAATAACAGTTTATGTACGATAGAACTAGAGAATAGGGTGGATTAAATGAGTTTTCTAAAGATAACTAACCAATCGGTGGGTGTGTTTGATGATTGGTAGGAGAGAATTTTAAGACAAGGGGCCACTTTACACGTTTGTAAAACCTAATTCTGGGGCCATATAGGACATGTTTCATACGAGTAAGTTCATATTAATTTTCACACAAGATAAATTGATAAAAAAAAATTCATCACAACGATCCGACTCACTGGATTGCCTAATCTGATTTGAATGTTAGTTATGGTATGAAGTGGTTTCAACCCCTTTCTGATGGCAGTTGCGAGGGATCAAACCATAGTTCTTCCTGCCAAATCTATCGTAATCACCACTCAACCAATTAACGATTGGTACAGAAATTGATAGTTTAGTAACTATTGTTTTCAATGCTTAAATAAATAACAATAGTCTTACTCTTGCAATACAATTCAATTGGTAGCTGAAAAACATTTTATTTTTATATATGTGAGTCTAGATTCGAACTCAAAATTCATAACTTATCTAAGTTTGAGCTTAGTCATTAGATTAATTTATCCAATAATAAATAAACCTAAATGGATCATTGATTCTAAAAGGGAAATGCTAGATAGTATAGTGAAAGACAATTTCACGACTTTTTCTCGACATGAGGTGGCAATATGTAATTGGCTTATTATCCCACACAACAACCATGAATTTCATCAAAGCAGTTTTTGAATTTAATAACACTAGAACGTGTGCTTCGTAATGCAATTCGCGATAAAAATTTCGCTTGATATATAGCAATGCTCATTCTAAAATGTTGTTTGAGTTCTTCCTGATTAAGTTTATTCAATGAGTCAATGATGTGCATCGTTTATTAGGAACACAAATCAAGTATTAGTTCAATTAAGGTGAGATTGGTAGTTCAATTGGTTGAATTAGTTGAGTTAAATGTTAAAAGAAGGTAGAGGTTCAGGGTTCATGTTCTTGCAAATGTGTAAAAAACTAACATAACAATTAACATACTAACAATTTGTCATTAAAAAAAAGTGTTAGTTTAATCACTGGAACAATTGTATTGGAAGTCGATTTTGAAAAATCTTTGTTTCTGTCTCCAAGGTACAATTGAGTAATTAATTGGTAGTTGACTTTGTAAGACACTTTTAAATAGGTCTTCGACATTTTAAATATTTTAAAAAGGTCTTTGCAGAGAGAGTACTTCTTAATCTACGTATGTGCAAAACTCTAAAAAGATCAAAGATTTGGGACAGAGAGAGTACTAGTCTTAACCGGAAACAAAAATGTACATGAGAGGATACTTTCCTCTACCAATGGACTTGGATTCCATTCCGTGCAGTGATAGTTATCACTGCAGGAGGTCCAGTCCACAATCTAACCATTCATTTTTTAAATAAAAAATAAAAATAAAAATAAAAATAAAATTGCAATAATAATAAAATATAAGGTTGGGATTTCACTTGAAAGAAAAATGTAGGGAGTGGATAGTTTCTCCTACCGATGAAATTTATATTAGTCTAGGCTAGAATTTTGCTTTAAGGTGAGTAAGTGGAGTGTCTAGAGTTTGAACTTCAATCTCTGCGGATAACAATGTCACAACGAACTGAACTAAGTTCACGATGACCATTTTCTACTCATTTATTAATTACTATTGAGAATGTATTGAGAATCAATGAAATAAACGCTAAACTATAGGAGTATGTATGTAGAGAAAACTAGGATGGATGACCTCATACAAAGTCCTTATGTTGCACTTCTTTTAAAATATCCCCAAAAAAAATGGAAAAAAAATGTGAAATTATACATAATAAAGGAAATTGCTAGCTCAACTATGTAAAGCCCAAAAGCAATGTTGTAAGTCGAAGCCAAACTTTCCGGCCCAAAAGTCAACACAAAGCAAGAAAAATTTTCTGCCCCCTTACATATCTTTTCTCACCCTCCCACTCAAATTCCAATTTAGCCCTTGAATAAAAACTTTGGAAACATGTTTTCTGAAGTTTTTCTAGTTCAAATTTGGAAAAAGTTCAGAAAATATGTTCCGAAGTTTGTATTCAAGGCAAACAAAATTCGAAAAACACGTTCCAAAGTTTTTATTCAAGAGCAAAAGCGAAAATTCGGGGAAGAGAAAATATATGGAGGGTGAAGAGAATTTTTCACAGAGCAATCTCCCAATTAGTACAACAGCAAAAGTTTGGGTTATATTTTATGGACAACAATAAGAAAACATTTCCTTATATCTTTACAAACCATCAAATATTTTCATCTTAACTGTTTTATTATTTGACAACCTAAACAAAAATTAAGTATGTAAAATTAAATTTAGCCACGATTAAACCGTAACTAAATCGAATAACTTTACAAACAACTTGAATGAAGTATTCCGATAGCCAAAATTATAAACCGGAACACTCAAAAAAAATATTTCCAAAGCTTTAAACATGGCTAAAATACAGATTTTTTTAATGATAGACATTACAATCCAGAACTAAAATAATTAAACAAACCGGAACACTTTAAACATGACTTTATGTGATTGTAAGCACAATTTAATTGTGGTTAAAATGCATAATAACCTTCGATCTATGTCAAATTAGTACATCAGAAGCTACACAAGAATATTTTAATGTTATGTGACAAAACTGATATTCAATTTTGTGTTACATATTTTGAGATTTTACTACTACTACAAGTCAAAAGGAACGAAGCATACATTAAGGATCTTAAAAATCTACTCAATGTATCATTCCATCAAAGTTTCTCAAATTTAGAATGTTTGAGAATGAAAATCTATACTCAAAAGTTTAAAATATTTAAGTTCATGAATTACCTATTTTACAAATCCAATATTTTTTTATTCATAATCGATGTGCAATTTAGCAATTTACATTTAAAACCTTCCAAGGCCGCGGGAACTTAATTCAACAAAGTTAAATTAGGTACGTACTGGTTGCTGAAAGTCCACAATGTCCACCTTGGTATAAACTCCCACAGATGGTGGTCAAGCTCGTTGGTTTGTTTAAGCATCCATTAAACTTTTCATTATAGGATATACTACTTGAAGGTTGTAAAACTTTGTGGTTTTGCGTGACACACCTTATGCTAGGTAGAACTAACTTTTGGTTTTAATATATTTCATTTTTTATTTTGTTAACAAAAAACCTAACAATACAAGAAAATAAGTTTATCAATAGTGACTGAAATTTAAGATCCTACTAATTAGCCATGGACCTTTCATTAAAAAGGCTTGTTGTTCTAGCTTTGGGGATAAGCTATTTTAAAACATGTAATGGTGCATTTTATCCTATACTCTAGCTAGGGACAACAAAAGTAAAATACATAAAGGAGAATCATGGCCTTGAAACAATCTCCATGACCAAGTGTTTTTTTTTCCTTCTCCTTGTTATATACTCTCTCCGTCCCAAAATAACTGATCTATTTTTGACTTTGAGTACTATTCATATGATCTACTTTGACTATATTTTTCTACTAATATATATATGCAAATATTAGCATATGAGATGTTGTTTGATTTGTCTCGATGAGTACTTTCAAAATATATAACTTTTATAATTTTTAATAAAATATAATTTAAGATATTAACAATTAAAGTTGAACATTGTCAAACGTGATAGTGGTTAACTAGGTCAGTTATTTTGGGACGGAGGGAGTATATTATGATCCACCACCTACTTGTTAATTGGAACATGTGGTGTGTTGGTTTAGCTTTTGACTGGTGGGACCATGACCATACAGAACCATCCCATATGAAGGTCATCTTGTCAAATATCAGGTACTTCCACCTCTTAATGGACCCACAAATTAATGATTTTTTGCTAAGTGAATAAAGAAACATATATATTATAATTCCCCTTTTCATTTATTTGTTTGCCTTCGATTCTTATTATTGAAAGTGATTGTACCAAAAATATATTATTGAAAGTGAACCTATAAAGTCAAACAAATAATTTAGAACAGATACAACCCATCAATGAATATTATATAAAAATACATTGCTAAAAAAGTGTTCAATCAAATTAAAGAGGGAAAAAAAAAATACTTGAGTTTTAAAAAGTAACTTTTATTTTTCTATAGTTTAAAAAAGTGGTAAAAAGGGCTGATGCGATTTGTGAGAAAAGGGGAATATATAATTTGTTACTTTTATACCACTTGTAAAAGTAATTTTAAGAATATAAAATAATTTTTACAAATATTTCGTTTAATATAGTTATGAGACCACCTTATAATTGCAGTGTGATGATGTTGCAAAAATTATTACATAAAAAATACTACGGTTATAAATATAGATGTCCGTTAAAACCATGGCGCTGCCTCTTGGCTCGTAACCCATTCGAATGTCCTTATGTGGTTGAAGCCGAGTAAAATGTCAAATATCCCTGAAATTTTAAAATGCGTTAAATACTCCTTAAAATTTGGAAATAGGCAAATACACCCATAAAATTGTAAAATGTCAATTAAATTACCCATTGCTATGTTTACTCTGTCTATTTTAATGAGGAAAAGATGGATGAGACAAAAATTGATAAAGAGTATGATGTTGATGATATGTGTTTCTTGTCTGGTTGTGAATCTGATGACTCAGATTGGTCTATTGGGTGATTAGAACTTCTTGGTTCTAATTTTGAAAACAATTATAATGATGAGGATGATTCTAGTAATGATAGTTTTGCTATTTTGGTTCCTTGTTATTCACCTGATTGCAAAGAGGTTGAAAACTTAAACAATGTGCTTTTGAAGGCTCAAAATAGACGGGGTAAACGGAGCATGGGACAATTTAATTAATATTTTAAAATTTCAAGGGGGTATTTGCCTATTTCTAAATTTCGAGAGGGTATTTGACAAATTTTAAAATTTCAGGGAATATTTGGTATTTCACTCTGTTGAAGCCACATCGATACTATGAGCTTTTCATTTTGAATTCGATTGTTGCTTTAGTGACATCATCTTTGAGATCGGTTGCCGGTTGTGTTAGATTTTCACATTCTTACTATATTCTTTGTTACCTAACATCTATGATAACTCATTTGGCAAAATAATTATAAGAAGCTATATAGATTAGCCACTACAAGAATTTATTAGTGGTCAAAGTTACCTATGGTTTTGAATCTACGAAAAATTTTCGGCGGTTTTTAGCCATTTGCAGTGAAAAACATCGCAGAAAAACCATTTGAAAAAATAAATTTTAAATAAAACATTTCCAGGGGATTAGGTACATTTAGGGAAAAAGATTGCCTGCAGTGGTAATTCAACTGCAGGGTAATGCTGTTGGGTCTTTTTCTTTTTCAATTTTATAAATTATTTAAATAATAATATATTTTTTGTGTACTATGTGGGTCTGCAGTTGGAATCCAACAGCTGGAAAAAATAGACAGGGAAAAATTCAAACGGAGGGATTTACGGCAGTTTAAAACCACCGTTGGAAGAGTTTTAGCAGCGGTTTCGAAACCGCCGGTAATGTTTCAGCCCATTTTTTTTTATTTCGAAAAAACTGTTGGAAAATCAAACGAAACCACCGAAACGGCTATATACATTTAGCGGCAGTTCAAAACCGCTGAAATTTATGGCGATAATTTCCGTGAGATTTTTGTGGCGGTTTAGAACCACCGGCAATGTTTAGGCGCTACTTAATTTTTTTGAAAAAAATTAGAAGTAAACCACCGGAAATGTTTTAAACCGCCAACATTGCAAACGGAAATTATTTTCCTCTAATCTATATATTTCCCTTCATTTCTGACGTTAAAAGGACAATCTTGTGGTGTCTTAATCTTTTGGTTTAGTTAGTGGTTAACTTAATGTAATTATAGGTTTAAATATAGTATTCAACCTTTTGATTGTGTACACAAGCTTCAAAAGTGGTACTTATTGATTAAGTTTAATAAAAGTTACTTTTGGTGTGAGAGAGAGAGAGAGAGGATGTTGTTATTATCAATATGAATGGATAAAAAGGAAAATTTATAATGAGTGAAGTGAACCAACCGTGTAGATATAAAAAGAGAGAAAGATAGATGCTTTTAGTTTAGGGAATGTCACAGTCTCTCTCACACACGAGGGAATGATAGGCACAAAAAGCCATTCATAATGTCACCAAAATGCAAGTGGATACACACACACACGTACACCAAAAAGCCAACTTTCTTATGCATATGAGTTTCTCTAAAAAAATTACTAGTACTACCTTTCTAAAAAATGTTGTATTGATTTAGTGGTTAAATGCTTAGTCCAAAATATATCATGTTTGGAAGGCACGTTTTCAACCACATTACTCTTATTCCCTACAACACCCAACAACTACCGATTATTTAATGAATCTCAAAATAAAATATTTATTTATATTTTATCCGTTTCTTTTTAAATGTCATTTTTTATCATTGTACATATATCAATGTATTATTTTAATCACTAATATATTTAAGGGTCATGCTAAACGGTGGCTTCAGGGCACTTGTTGAACATACCATAAAAGGAAATAAAAAATAAAATTTATGTTAAAAAAATAACTTTTCACAATTTTAAGGTATTGACTACACAACTTTCTCGATTTGGATCCTCTCCAATTTTTTTTCTCCAATTCCCTCTCCAATTTTTGTTATGTGTCTTTCTCTCTCATGTGAAGAGAGATAAATTAATAATAAAAAATAAACAATTAATGATGAGAGAGAATAAATGATGAGAGAGAAACACACATAAAAAAAATTGGAGATGTGAAATTTCCTTATTAATAACTTTAACAAGTGTCTAAGGGGCAATGTTTAGCATTTTCCTATATTTAATTATCTATTATAAAAAACTATGAACATTTTATATTTTGAAAATATTCGTCGAGATAAATTGAACAATAGCTTATTTGCTAACATTTATTTTATATATTAATAAAAATTTATAGTCAAAGTATATATATTAATTAATAAAAAATTATAGTCAAAGTCGATTATGTGAATAACACAGAATGATCCAAAACAACACTTAAAAAGAAATGAATGAAGTAATTAAGATCTAGGTGGGTACTCCCTCCATCCCATAATATAAGCAAAAAAAATATTTCAAACTTATTAAGAAAAGTAAAATGTGATAATTTGAAGTATGACTTGTGTTTTTCTTGAAATAAGTTTCATTGGAAGATGTAAAAAGAATTTTTATTGGTTATTGATTATAGGAAAAAGAAGAGAGTGAGTAAATTAAATGCAATTTGCATTTAATTTTATGAGAATACGTAAAAATAAACCTTGAAAATGGTAAGTTGCTTATTTTTGCTTATAATTTGGGACAAAAAATGATTTTTTTACTTATAATATGGGACACAGAGAGTATTTAATTAGAGCAAATATCGTCACAACACATGTTAGCATTCTCTATTTCTTAAAGTTGTCATCCAAATGTTAATATATGTGGCCTAAAGGATACACGATAAACAACTTAATATAGAAGTACTCTCTTCGGTCCTTTTTATAAGAGATACTTTGAAAAAATTACACAATCAAGGAAACACATTGTAAATAGTTATTTTCATTTAATACTTCTATAATTTAAATGTATTCCTTGAATACCTCTATTTAATCACTTTTAATTCCACAAACTTACTTACTTTTTAATATTATCTCTCATGATAAATAAGGGCACAAATGAAATTAAATACATAAAACATTTAAATATTGGTTAAAGTTTCTTATAAAAGCACAAATTTTTTTCACTTTTATTTCTTATAAAAAGGACCGGAGAGAGTATTTCTTTCAAAAGTTATACATTCAACTTTTCAAAAGTCAAATTGTTATATTTTTCAATGCAATAATTCTACTTTTAGGTTCTTTAACATATATCCTTAAGATACAAGTTATAAAGATCATTTTAAGACAAATGCTAACATATACCCTAAATAATAAAATGTTTAAAGCTCAAAGTTTAGCTCTACATATAAAATGGGATATCAAGGATACAATTATATTTTCCTTGCTTTTTAAGTTTAATGTACTCTGTTATTAAAAAAAAAGGTTTAATGTACTCTATTTTTTCTCAACCTTAACATTAATTAACAGCAGTAATTTGATTAATTCATGTGAGATGTACTCAAATGATCAGACTAGTCTACTTATTCCACGTATCTGATTGGCCCAATATGGAATTCTACCAGTATCATGTGGTCCTCACCATACAATGTAAGTACAATTACTATCACAATTCATGAGGGTCACGTGAAAAGCAAACATAAACATAAACAGAACAACCTACGCAGTGAATCACGAGTATCTCACACAATTCATAATTACAACATCATTTTATACCCTTTTAACTCGGTGGTATAAAGGGTAATTTTGTGCATATAAAAGGTCAATTTTTATGAATGAATCGTGCGTGGTATCTACGCGTAGAGCTGTAAAATATGGGTAGGACGGATGGACCAACCCATTAGCCCACGATTTTTTTTTTAATAAGACAAAATGATATATATACATATACACACGAAGGAGAAACCTCCTCAGCACAAGACGTACAAAGGAAGATTCAGAAAGTTACGAGTCACAATACCAAGTAAAACAGAGACTATACAAAGCCCAAACAAAGCATAAGACAATAGAAGCTATCAGATTGTAACACAGCGGATAAGAGAAGCTAGTCAGAATACAAAACACGAATAAGACAATGAGAGGGAGAGAGAAGAGAGTGCACACACAACAATTATACTGGTTCCTCTAGTCCAGTCCCCTTGCACTTCCAAGGGATTTCACTATAATCACAAAAGATTACAATTCTAATGCTCTAAGTCACACAAGACAGAGAGACTTCTTTGCTCTAAGTCACACAAGACAAAGAGACTTCCTTGCTCAAATCACACAATATAAGAGACTTCACACACTATCTTAATACACAGATTAAGTAGGACTGAAAAGTTGGTAAAAACCCACCCCTTGTTTCAGTCAGAATGAGTCCCCGGGACCCCGGGATTCTAAGCTAGACTCTCTTAACTCACAGTTCAGAGCCTAACAATATCAAAAGATATTTGACTTAGAAATTACATAAGAAAGAAACAATTCACAGCTTGAATACAAAGTAAGCCTTTCTCTGAGTTTCAGTAATCTTCTAGTAGCTTTCAGTGGTCTTCTCTCAAGTAGAATGTTTTCTATTTATATTCTAAGTATAATGACGTTGAGAAAGGACCGTTGGTAGTACAATCTTCTTTTGCTGAGCTGGATTTGATTATTTCTTCCAGAAGGAGTAAATCAATTTCACTACTTCTCTTTGTCAAATGGCGCTTCAGTAAATTAGGTAAAATAGTACAGAGTACTGCACGCTCCATTTGATTATAAGATTGTTGTACTATTCCATTAGTTATGAGCTGTCTTTCTTCAGAGAATGTCATTCAGAATCTTGTAATAACATTTCATTGATCTTTTGAATGGTGTACACAAGCTTCAGGACACGTTTCTCTCTTTGGCATCTGAGGACTTCTTCAGAGGCTCTGAAGCTACTTGCTTCTCAGAGTCTAAACGCTTCAGACTGTGTCCTTTAGAGGCTCAATTGATGATCTGAGTGAATAAGATTTTTACTTTGTTCCTGCACACTAGATCATTAATTAGTAATACCAATTGTCCATTTAATACTTTGTTATCATCAAAACTTAGGGTGTTTTATAACTAAAACTCATTTTGTTCCAACAAAGACCACCAACTGTGACAGTTTAAAGCTAAAATATTGTTGTTCGCTCTCAACCACCCATAGGAAAATATGTTTTTGGTAAATGAAAAATTAATATATTATATTTTGTGTATATTATCAAGTGTTAATTTCATTAATTAAGTAATATTTTTGGATCAAGAGTAATTTTATTCTTTAATTAAATTGATAAAATTGTGTATATATAATACAAATATTTAACTCCAAAGGGTTTAATCTAGTGGTAACAACACATGTCTTTGAATAAAGGTAAAGATAAATATTTTATAAGTGTTTTCTAAGCTTTAGGGTCTGTTTGGTTCAACGAAGGGGAGGAATTTTAATTGAGGGGAGGGGATGGGATGGGAGGGAGACGGGAGTTGTTTAATTAAATACGTGTTTGGTTCAAAAGAGGGGAAGTAAGGGGAGGGGATGCATCTTAATTAAATATATGTTTGGTTCACAAGGGGAGGGGAGATATGCTAAAACTAATTTACTTTTTTACCCTTAAAATGTTATAACACTCGTTTTAGAGTCCTACAATTTATAAGAAGCATTAGGCAAAATTGACGAGGACTTGGAAAAGAAATAAACATGAAAATACACAGGTAGCAAAAGCATGAACTGCAAACAACAACATGCGAAATAATTGCTTCCACTAATGAGATATAAAGATAACCTTATCAAGCTTTTTCGATCGATGGTATACACGTTTATGTCTTCTATAATTAATGGGTGAGCAAAACTCTCTGGTACACCTGTCGCACTTATATAGCTGAACCTTTGCAGGAGAGAACAAAGGCCACCCATGAATTTCTGTCAAATGAATCAAATATATATCAAAAAATTTGGGTTTAGAATCAGATGCATCATTGACCAGCTTAAAAGTGTTTTCATGATGCATTTTACATATAATTCTACTTTTAATATTCCAACAAGGATAATTTAGGATTTTAACAAATTAATCGAGGGTAATTTTGTCAATATAAGAAATTAGATTTTAGTTTCCCTCCCCTCCCCTCCAAATCCCCCCAAATTGGGGGGAAACAAAAATTGAGCTATATCACCTCCCCTCCCCCTCACAAAAAATTGAACCAAACATAAAAATTTAAAATATCACCTCACCTCCCCACCCCTCCCCTCCAAAAACCCCGAACCAAACAGACCCTTAAGGTGTTTTTTTATCTTATATTATACACCATATCCTAATTCTAAATTTGTTATAAAATAAAAATAAAAATAAAATTAAATAGGCATACATCGACAATATAAAATAGTTTTACATTGTGATCCAATAAAAAAATCATGAATGTGTCATGTTATACAACTATTTCTAAAATATTTATGTGATCTACAAAAACATAAAATGTTCATTGGTTGTTAGGGTAAGTACATCCTCTATTTTCTTAACTAAAAAAAAAAGAATTTTAAATTACATAGAAACAAAATATGATTTTTTTTAAAATGTAATTATTAATTTATTTTTTTACAAAAATATTATTATTAATTTAAAAAGGCCTCATCTAACAATATGCTTTAGGCCCCATAATCTGTTGGGCCGGCCCTGGAAAAAACTCTTGATCCTGTCCAACATATGAAGTAAAGAGTTTGCTGAGCTTCGAAACAATCTATGATTTCGGTTGTTAATTGAGATTAAGGGATTAAAGTTCAAATTCCTCACTTGATCATAAATCATCTTAAGACATTAGGGATTCATGATCAATGGAGAGGATTATGTTACCAAGACATTGGGCATAATCACATTTTTTAATCAAATCTTGAAACTGATTTAGTAATTTTGTTAACATACATGAGATTACCAAGACGAATTTAAATTAGATGAACAAAAAGGGTCAATCGCTTCGCTTCTATTAGTTAAAACTCTATTTTCTTTCCAACGCTTATTAGTAAGCAACAAACAAGAAAAACCCCCTTTTATTAATGTCAATTTATTTAAGTATGTTTTCAATTCGTTATTGATGATTTAATGCAATCCCTATGAATACGAACTTTCATTTTATTACTTCACGACAGTTTAGTTCACTTGCTAAATTATTCATCACCATTCACCAGAACAATCATGACTGTATTAACAATTTCCAAATCATGCGTGGTTATCAAAACACAGGCAAAGTCGAGTTTGTCCTTGTCAGCAGAGCAGCTGTCCGCACGTAAGTATCTACCACAGTAAAAAACGTAAAGCTTGAAAAAATCAACATTCCAAGCATGCAAAGGAATACCATACATCCAAACGCAAGTTCCCCGCCGATAGGGCTGCTGAATAAAATCCCAACGCATCCAATGCGAGAAGATAAGATTGAAGAAATCTTTAGCACCGTTGACAATGTCCAAAGCGTTATCCCCTGCCAAACTTCGAACAAAGACCTTGTCTGCCCCCATAGGGATGAGAACAAGATTATTGAAAACTGCGTCCGTTATTCTTTTTTGCACCACAGGGACCGCTTCCCCATTAATAGTCGTTGCTATTATACCATCTTGATCCCAATTCAAATCTTCAGACTGAGCATTGTACTTTCACATGAGGACTTTACGTTCTTTTTCTTTGACGACTGCAACATTCTCTACCGGTTTATTGGGATTTGGCCCACTCTCCTCCTCCTGACCTACATGTCTCTCACCCGTCTCCTTGCGCGCCCCTAACTTGTTCCTAAGGTAAAAGTTTGATAGTTGAACTGGAAAATTTGTAAAATAAAACGATACGTACCTACCTTTTCCAAGAGTAAGAGTGCCTTCTTCAACACATTGCACCTGACCACCGCCAAGACTTCCACTCTTTGTGTCTTTCAAATTTTTCCTGGTTCAACTATCGTTCTGCTGCCCATCGTGAAGGATCACCATTTTACCGTCGATGGTCCTTATTTTGCTGTCGTCGTTCAGCGTGTATTTCCCCCGCCGTTCGCGAAACCTGGATTTGGTTAGATAATATTATTTTCTCATGAAAGCCTATCTACTGTGAATAACATGAAAACACAACTTGATTAAGCCAAAATTAAAATAATTCAATTGAATCCAATGATTATCCAACAAAAAATCAATTCAACTGAATCATATTGGATCCAATAATACAAGTTGGACTTAAAACAAGTAAAACTCCTCTAATTGTCTCCAAACCAGAAGTTTGCACAACTTTCTCCAAACTCTTTTTCATTGCTCCACCATCTTCAAATCAACTATAGCTACTTTTTGTGTCTCCATCTCCCTCTCAACTTTCTTAATTGAAGTCATTGATCAACTAAAAAAATAATAAGTCACTGTATACTCTAATATAATACTTGTAATCAATATAATCAGGTACCTTGAATCCATGGTTATCAATAAGAACAAACACTTAAATGTAATTCACCTCCTCTTAGTTATTCATGGATGTTACTTCATAAATGTATATGCAGTAAAGCTATTGCAGGGCAAGTAACAAATCTCAAGTAGTGACATGATTACTAGTAACAAATAAAATGACTAATCTTTACAAAAGATACATAGATAATAACAAAATTTTACTATACAACCACAAACTAATTAAATGTCACTCTCTATGTCCTTGGATATTTGTTATCATCAAAGATGCATTAAAAAAGAATCAAATCATTTCTATTAATACTATATATAAGAAATTAATTAAGCTTATATCATTGAATTTTGAAGATGCCATATAAGTGAGAATGAGAAGTACCTCCAAAACTTGCTAAACTAAGATAATTTCCCAAAGGGATAGACATGAGGATATTTACCTAGCAGTTGACAAGAAAGCAACTTCAACCCAAGAGTTCGAGGATGCATTGTATGAATAAACCTTGTCAGTAGCATCTTCAGACCAGCCACAACCACCCAATAAGAAGAGCTTATTTTTCAAAGGTTTAAAACCCATGTCTTTCCTTCTAACGATGTGAAGCGGAAGCCCATGAACGAGCTTCCAAGATTTTTTTTGACGAGGTTTTGGATCCAGTACATAGCAGCAAACATGATCCAATTTCTCCCTGCACAAAGCATAGGTTATGGCTGAAGTAATTACCTACAATAAAGAAGAAATATATAAAGATGGAAACTTATTTACAACTAAAATTATGATCCAAATTGACCTGAAAAAACTACTGCCTAACTAAAATAAATAGGTAAACCTTGGGTAAGGCCGCATTTGATCTCCGATCTTCTTTTCCTCCTTTAAGTAATAAACATTCCCAATTCGAATTGCCAACGCTTCTACCTATTAATTCAGTTAAACAAAAAAACTTATACATCAATATCCAAATTAACAAAAAGGAAATATTGCATAAATGAAAAGGCTATATTGAAATATGATTATATGATGAAACAATAATCAACTTATACTAGATAGATACTTACAGTTGCATTTGTCATGCTTAGTAATATTTGAAAATGGAAGATGGAAAAGACAGGGTGCCTTAAATACCTGAACAAGAGCATTAGGTCGGGACTCAAATATAATAAGGAGGACACCCAGAGGACATGATATTTTCTCTCGGACGAGTTCATCTACTAGCTGGACACATAACAGAAATAGAACTGTCAATATGAGCAAACTTATTTTTTGGTAAAATATGTCAGTGACTATATTTTTTTTATCTTAACTTAGTGATGAAACTCGTTTGATTTCCTTAGCAAAATAAAGATAATTGTCATAAACATAGTTTTAAAATTTGTGGCAAGAATGAAACTGGTGTTAAGGTGTAAGAGTTGGAGTTTGGAGTTTGTGGTATGGGGTTAAGCATTTGAAGTTAGGGTTTAAAGTTAAAATTTGGTGTTTGGTGTTTAGGGTTTAAAAGTTAGGGTTTGACATTTATAGATTTGGGGTTTGAAGATTAGGGTTTGAAAATCAGTGTTTAGGGTTTAAAAGTTAGGGCTTGACATTTAGAGTGTGTGATTTAAGATTTAGGGTTTGAAGATTAGGGTTTAACATTTGACATTTGAAGATTAGGGTTTAGGATTTAGGGTTTGAAGGTTTAAGATTTGGTGTTTGGTGTTTAGGGTTTAAAAGTTTGGGTTTGACATCTAGAAGTTAGGGTTTGGAAATTAGAGTTTGACGTTTAGATTAGAGTTTATGTCGTACACAAACCCTTAACTCCAAACCGCAAATCCAATTCCACAAATTTCAAACCCTAAATTACAAACTCCAAATCCACAACCACAACAAATACAACCCTAAAATTTAAACCCCAAATACTATTCCACAAATTCCAAACCCAGAATTTGAAACCCCAATAATGCAACCCTAAACTCCAAACCCCAAATCCGATTCCAAAAATTCCAAACTCATAATTTCAAACCCTAAACTCCAAACCCTAAATCCAATTCCACAAATTCCAAACCTCAAATCCAAAACCACAAAAAATGAAACCCTAAACTGCAAACCTAATTCCATAAATTCCAAACACCAAATCTACAATTACAAAAAAATGCAACCTTAAACTCCAAACCCAAAATCAAATTCCACAAATTCCAAACTCTAAATTTCAAACCCCAAATCCAAAACCACAAAAAATGCAACCCTAAACTCCAAACCCCAAATCCAATTTCACAAATTCCAAACCCTAAATTTCATACGCCAAATCCACAACCACAAAAAATGCAACCCTAAACTCCAAACCCCTTATCCAATTCCACAAATTCGAAACACTGAATTGAAAACCCCAAATCCAAAACCACAAAAAATGCAACCCTAAACTCCAAAGCTCAAATCCAATTACACAAAATCCAAACCACTAATCCACAACTACAAAAAATGCAACCGTAAACTCCAAATCTCATATCCAATTCCACAAATTCCAAACACTGAATTTCAAACCCCAAATCCAAAACCACAAAAAATGCAACCCTAAACTCCAAACCCCAAATCCAATTCCTAAAATTCCAAACCCTAAAATTCGTACGCCAAATCCACAACCACAAAAAATGCAACCCTAAACTCCAAACCCCATATCCAATTCCACAAATTCCAAACACTGAATTTCAAACCCCAAAACCACAAAAAATGCAACCCTAAACTCCAAACCTCAAATTTAATTCCACAAATTCCAAACCTAAATTTCTTACGCCAAATCCACAACCACAAAACATGCAACTCAAAATTTCAAACCCCGAATCCAATTCCCCAAATTCAAAACATCAAATCCACAACCACAAAAAATGCAACCCTAAACTCCAAACCCCAAATCCAATTCCACAAATTCCAAACCCTAAATTTCAAACCCCAAATCCAAAACCACAAAAAATGCAACCCTAAACTCCAAACCCCAAATCCAATTCCTAAAATTCCAAACCCTAAAATTCGTACGTCAAATCCACAACCACAAAAAATGCAACTCTAAACTCCTAACCCCATTTCCAATTCCACAAATTCCAAACACCGAATTTCAAACCCCAAAACCACAAAAAATGCAACCCTAAACTCCAAACCTCAAATTTAATTCCACAAATTTCAAACCTTAAATTTCATACGCCAAATCCACAACCACAAAAAATGCAACCCTAAACTCCAAACACCATATCCAATTGCACAAATTCCAAATACTGAATTTCTAACCCCAAATCCACAAAAAAAAAATGCAACTCTAAACTCCCAACACCAAATCCAATTCCACAAATTCCAATAAATTTCGAACCCCTTTATTTCCTACTCAATAAATTGTATCTCTTCTCCCTCTCTATCTCTCTCATCTTCTTTCGTCTCTCTCTCTCTCTCTCTCATCCTCTCTCTCTCTCTCTCTAAAAATAACTCAGAAATAAATTAGTTAAACTTAATTTATGATTGGTATAATAAAGAGAAGTAATATAATCCAAGTGTTATTTACAAGGTTAGAATTATCAAAAATTTGATTCATGAACTATACTCTTATTATCGTGCCATGTCACTTTCTTAATTAGGGAATATTATACATTTCCAATAGAAATTTGTTGTGAAACAAAAGAACCAATGTGAAGCTTAATTGACATGTAAGAGATTATTTTTATATTTTTATGTTTTTCTTATTTGCAGTAGGAGCTTAATGATATTGTGCTGCTCCAATCTTATATTCATATGCACTATTATGATATATTTTTCCATATAGTCAATCTTAAAATAATTCAAAGATAGATCTAATAATTTATTTGCTTCACTAATAAAAAATTTATACGGGGTACTACTTTTTTTACTCTTCATGTTGTATTGCATAACTATTTACATACTCAATATTGTTCTTGAAAGGCATTCCTCATTATGTGGAGACAGGAAGATGGAACAATCATTATTAATTTTAGCAATTGAAATTAATAGTGTGAGAGTGTTTGTAGCTAGTGAGTGAAAACACTGAAACTTCTCAGAGCCATTCATTTTGCATGCATTGCACTATAAATTGTTTCCATATGTTTTCATTTTAAATGAATCATCTCAGTAACAATCCTTTTGAGAAACAATCCAAAAGAGAGTGTCATCCACCATTTGTGTTGGTGAGAGTTGTAATACACAATTTGTATTATTATTCAGTTAATCAGAAGAAACTCTTGTTATTCCATTGTTATTGTTATTATTATAGTGGGAAAAGTTTGATCCAGGATAATCATTCCGCCGACCTTGTATTAGGTGTGTTTTTGTGTTATCTTTCCCAACAAGTGGTATCAGAGCTTCGGCTCATAACCACACATTTTAACTTTTATTATTACAATTGAAGAGTCAACCTCTGTGGGATCATCAACAATGATCAAGTTAACTTCTTCAAATTATTCCATATGGAAACCCAGAATGGAAGATATCCTCTATTGCAAAGATTTGTATCAACCTTTGCAAAATGAAGGGACGAAGCCTACCGAAAAGTCTGATGATGACTGGAATATTATGAACAGGAAAACTGTCGGACAAATTCGACAATGGATCGATCAAAGCGTCTTTCATCATGTTGCGCAAGAAACAATAACGTACACATTATGGAAGAAACTAGAAGCTTTGTACGAGAGAAAGACAGCCCAGAATAAAGCCTCTACTATTCGGCAATTGGTGAACCTCAAGTATAGAGAAACTAGGAGTGTTTCTGAACACTTGAGTGATTTTCAAAGATTGGTAAATCAACTTACCAATATGAAGATGGTGCTTGAAGATGAATTGCAAGCATTGTTATTATTAAGTTCTTTGCCAGATAGTTGGGACACGCTTGTGGTTTCGTTAAGTAACTCGGCACCACAAGGTGTTCTAACATTGAACATAGTAAAAGATAGCATGTTCAATGAAGAATCCCGACGGAAGGAACAAGGAATTTCGTCGGAGTCTGAGGCGCTTGTCACTGAGTATCGTGGAAGAAGTATCCATAGGAAGTTCAATAATAGAGACAAGTCAAGGGGAAATTCTGGAGATAAGTTCGGGGGTAGGTCGTGGGCAAGAAAAGACGTTGAATGTTTTTATTGTCACGAGAAAGGTCACGTGAAGAGAGAATGTAGAAAGCTCAAAAGGGAGCAGCAAGAAAATGGTGATGCGAGAAACATAGCCGCTACCATTTTTCAAGGCAATGAAGTAATATTTGTTTGTGATGATGGTCATGTTAATTTGACATCACAAGAAACATGTTGGGTCGTGGATTCTGGTGCATCATTCCATGTAACCTCGCGAAGGGATTTCTTTTCTTCTTATACAAGCAGTGATTTTGGTTATGTGAAGATGGGGAATGATGATAAATCCAAGATTGTGGGCAAAGGAGATGTTTGCTTAGAAACAAACACTGGTTGTCGTCTAATGTTGAAAGATGTGAGACATGTTCCTGACATGCGTCTCAATCTAATATCAACAGGACTTCTAGACGAAGAAGGTTATACTAGTGTGTTTGGAGATAGAAAATGGAAGTTGTCAAAAAGTTCCTTGGTAATGGCCCGAGGCAAGAAAGTAAACACTCTTTATGTGATAGAAGCGAAAGTCAATAATGAGTGTGTTAATGCTCTCGGAGAAGACTCCTCAGTCGAGCTATGGCATAAACGACTCGGACATATGAGTGAGAAGGGACTTCAAATCTTAGCCAGAAGATGTATTTTGGCCGGTGTGAAAGGATTGGAAATGTCGCTTAAGCCATGCACACATTGCTTGGCTGGAAAGCAACATAGAGCTTCATTTCAGTATAAGGCCCCGCATAGAAAGCCAAATGTTTTAGATTTGGTGCATTCTGATGTTTGTGGTCCAATGACCACTAGTACGCTTGGAGGTGCAAGGTATTTTGTTACCTTTATTGATGATCACTCCAGAAAGGTTTGGGCATATGCGCTCAAAACAAAAGATCAGGTGTTTGTTATATTCAAACAGTTTCATGCTAGTGTTGAGAGAGAAACTGGCAAGAAGTTAAAATGTGTTCGTACTGACAATGGAGGAGAATTTATGGGAGATTTCAAACGTTACTGTATTAGTAACGGAATTAGGCATGAAAGATCTGTTCCGAAGACGCCTCAACACAATGGAGTGGCTGAGAGAATGAACAGAACTATTGTTGAAAGAGTGAGAACAATGTTATCTCATGCAAAGTTACCGAAGAGTTTTTGGGGTGAGACTCTGATGACTGCAGTTGATTTAATCAACTTATCCCCTTCAACTCCATTGAATGGTGATGTTCCAAATAGGTTTTGGACAAGTAAAGATGTATCCTACAATCACTTGAAGGTGTTCGGTTGTAGAGCATTTGTTCATGTTCCAAAAGATGAGAGGTCAAAACTCGACTCGAAATCGAAGGAGTGCATCTTCTTGGGATATGGAAATGAAGAATTCGGGTACCGGTTATGGGATCCTATACAGAAGAAGATTATTAGAAGCAGAGATGTTGTCTTCTTTGAAGACCAGAATATTGAAGATATTCAGAAGGAAGTTAAGCCTGTTATTTCTAGAGAACATCTAATCAACTTGGATCCAATTCCTCCTCTAGAGCATTACGGGGGAGATGAAATAGAAGATATTGGAGAAGCGGAAAATGAACCTCCAATTGATGATCCAAATGAAGAAGTAACAGATGGTAATGGAAGTGGCAGTAATAATGAAGATGTGACTGAAGACTCTGAGGATGAAGAACAAGTTCCCCAGTTAAGAAGGTCATCTAGGATACCTAAACCGCAAACCAAATATCCTGCAACGGAATTTGTGTTACTCACTGATGGGGGAGAACCAGAGTGTTATGAAGAAGCCTTGATGAATAACCACAAAGAAGAGTGGTTGAAAGCCATGCAAGAAGAAATGCAATCCTTGCATGAGAACCTGACATATAAGTTGGTAGCTTTACCGAAAGGTAAAAGAGCACTAAAAAATAAATGGGTGTACAAGTTGAAGACTGAAGAGAATAACTCACGACCTAGATACAAGGCGAGATTAGTCGTGAAAGGCTTTAGTCAAAAGAAAGGCATTGACTTTGAAGAGATTTTTTCACCCGTGGTCAAGATGTCATCAATTCGGGTAGTGCTTGGTTTGGCTGCAAGTTTGGATCTAGAAGTGGAACAACTAGATGTGAAGACTGCATTTCTTCATGGTGATTTAGAAGAAGAAATTTACATGGAGCAGCCAGAGGGATTCAAAGTCAAAGGCAAAGAAGGCTTGGTATGTCAGCTGAAAAAGAGTTTATACGGACTTAAGCAGGCACCGCGTCAATGGTATAAGAAGTTCGATTCCTTCATGATTGATCATGGATACCGAAGGACGAATTCTGACCATTGTGTGTTTGTGAAGAGATTTAATGATGGTGAGTTCATTATACTTCTCTTGTATGTTGATGATATGTTGATCGTAGGACAAAATAGTGAGAATATCGGCAAGTTGAAGGATGAAATGAAGAAATATTTTTCTATGAAAGATTTGGGACCGGCAAAACATATTCTTGGTATGTCCATCCGTCGTGATCGGAAGGAGCGCAAGCTGTGGCTATCACAAGAAAAATATATCGAGAAGGTGTTAGAGCGGTTTCACATGGAAAAGGCAAAACCAGTTGCTACTCCACTTGCTAGTCACTTTTGTCTTAGTTCAAAGCAGAGTCCGCTAAATGAAATTGAAAAGAAGGATATGAGCAAGGTGCCATATGCTTCAGCTGTTGGAAGCTTGATGTATGCAATGGTATGTACACGAGCAGATATAACACACGCAGTTGGTGTTGTTAGTAGATTCTTGGCCAATCCAGGAAAGGAGAACTGGAATGCTGTGAAGTGGATCTTGCGATATCTCAGAGGAACTTCTAAAATGAGTTTGTGCTTTGGAAGTAGAAATCCTGAACTAGTTGGCTACACAGATGCAGATATGGCCGGAGATATTGATTCTAGAAAATCAACATCTGGATTCTTGATTACATTTTCAGGGGGAGCTGTATCGTGGCAGTCGAAGCTACAAAAGTGTGTTGCTTTGTCTACCACAGAGGCAGAGTTCATTGCAGCAACAGAAGCTTGCAAGGAAATGTTATGGATGAAGTGGTTCTTGCATGAATTAGGGCAAGACCAGGAGAAGTACGTCGTGCATTGTGATAGTCAGAGTGCCATCCACTTGAGCAAGAATTCGAGTTTTCACTCGAGGTCAAAGCATATTGATGTGAGATATCACTGGATACGTGATATGTTAGATTCCAAGCAACTACAGCTTGAGAAAATCCATACTGATGACAATTGCTCAGATATGATGACCAAGTCCTTACCCAAGGACAAGTACGAGTTCTGCAGGAGAGCTGCTGGACTGTTGGAGCCCTCCACCTAAATCGGAAGGGGGAGATTGAAAGGCATTCCTCATTATGTGGAGACAGGAAGATGGAACAATCATTATTAATTTTAGCAATTGAAATTAATAGTGTGAGAGTGTTTGTAGCTAGTGAGTGAAAACACTGAAACTTCTCAGAGCCATTCATTTTGCATGCATTGCACTATAAATTGTTTCCATATGTTTTCATTTTAAATGAATCATCTCAGTAACAATCCTTTTGAGAAACAATCCAAAAGAGAGTGTCATCCACCATTTGTGTTGGTGAGAGTTGTAATACACAATTTGTATTATTATTCAGTTAATCAGAAGAAACTCTTGTTATTCCATTGTTATTGTTATTATTATAGTGGGAAAAGTTTGATCCAGGATAATCATTCCGCCGACCTTGTATTAGGTGTGTTTTTGTGTTATCTTTCCCAACAGTTCTAATGTAAAATCTAAAATAAGTAATTTATTTCTTTCACTAATAAAAAATTTATACTACTTTTTTTACCACTCCCACACTCCAATATTATACTAATGCAAAATATAAATTAATAATTTGGCGTGTGTAACAATTTTTATTAATTTCTCATTATCCTATTCATTTTTAAAATAATTTTTTCTTCATTGTGTAACTATGAGAATAAACACGAGACATTAAATTCATGGTTGCACACTCTAAAAGGTTGAATAAATTCTCCTTTTTTAACAGGAGGCAATGATCTTATAATTTCCCATCTTGCAATCTTTACACTTATAATTATTTGATATGTAATGTGGCCTTTCCATTGATTCCCTGGTAAACATGCATGAAAACATTACTTTCATTAGTAGATTGAATTGCTCTATGTTCATGTAATGCATTAGGTCTTGAATTTTGCTGATTGTGATTGGCTTGAACATTGTTAGGTTGATTGTGACGAACTTGAGTGGTTGTAGTACCATAATCTCATTATGAATAAATCTTAGTTGAATCAAATACGTTGTAATATTGTCGTATTTAGTGTTTTGTTTTAGTATTGTCATATTGTTTAACAATCTTAATTCTTAATACTTCATTCATCCCTATTTATAGGATCATTTTGTAAAAAAAATAATTGTCTTTAAATATAAAATCTTCTACAAAAATTTTGATGTACTTAATAGTACTACTAATATTAATTTATTTTGTTATGCAAAAAAAAAAAATTATTTTGAAATATGAAAAGTCAATAAAGAAAATACATTTATACACAAAATATAATTTAGTAATAGTCACACATTTTTAAGACAAATTTATTACTTCAGTAATTAATTACTTCATAGCATCATCACGAACTAACTGACTGAACTCACTTGGACAAACATACAGAAAACGCTATGATGTGACTTACTCCGGTCTTCACCCTTTGTGAAATTTTCCACTATGTTGTTTGAGAAACATTCTTAACTCCTACACCTTACAATTTTGCCACTTTGAGCTTTTTCCACTTTGAGCTTTTGCATATACTGCATTATAACTTCTACGCCTTACAATTTTGCCACTTTGAGCTTTCGCATATACTGCATTATATAAGCCTCATGAAGCCCACAAACTCCTATAAGTCGCACTAGACACAATAGAAAATTGCAGTACACTCAATTTCACATTTACACACTAATAAAGAGAGATGAGAATGTTTACAAAGTTTTGAAGGTGAAAATGTTTGGGTGGCTTATCACTTGGATAAATTAAATATTGATACACACTAAGAGTTCTAGACTACTTAAGCTTTTGTGTTCAATTGAGAGATCTTTTGAAGAGATTTTTGAGCTAACCACTTTGAGAAGTTGTTTATATTTACTGATATGCTCTTTGACTTGTTACCTTATCTATTACTCTTCGAGGAACGCTATTTTGAGTAAGAGAGATAAAGTTATTCAAATAACATTTTTGTTACTCTTCAATGTTGAGTGGTGTCATCTTTTCATAGAAGTTCTTGGCCTTATGACCGCTGTAGGTTGACAAGTAACATTTTGACACGTGTCATTTTCCCAGAGTATCACTTATGAAGATCTAAGATGAACTTTCTGAGCTCGCTTTGGATCTTCGTGAACTTCATAATGTTGTTGTGATGAACATTTTGAACTATCTTTATCCTTGGTGTAGGAGAGAGAAAATAAGAACTACTCCTTGTCCTTTATATAAGAAAGACAAAATTACATTGTAGGTCCTTTATTTTTTATAAATAGATAAGACAAGAGACCAAAATGTTACAAAAAGAGGGACTAAAGTATTACAAAAAATAAGATAAAGGACAAAAGTGTTACAAAAAAACATAAAGGACCAAATTGTTACAAAAAAATAAGATAAAGGACATGCGTTGTAATTTTTCCTATAAGAAAACTTTTACTTTTTAGATTCATAGAATGATTGATGTATCTGGTCCACTTTTTAGACCAAATACATCAATCATTCCATGAATCTAAAAAGTAAAAAATTTCTTCTATTAAGGACCGGAGGGAGTATCACTTTTTGTCCTTTCTTTTTGGCAAGGTTTACACTCCAAAGTGCCTTTGTAGAATTGCTTTTGGAAAAGCACTTTTGTACTTGCTTGTTATTATTTTTGAATAGCAAATATATTATTAACAGTAAACAGGTCTCTGCACAAGACGAATATAAACCCATAAAAGAGGGATATGGATTCCCTGCAGTCAAATAGTGACTGCAGGTAAATCCTAGCCATCCATTTTATTTATATATTTTGTTTATTTGATGAGTTTTAAATTTGGACCATGAGATTGGGTGACTGCATGACTGCACAGTCAATTTGAATGTACTCAATCCATATCCATAAAAGAGGAGCTACAAACAAAAACGTTGTATACAAGCGGAACACCAATGAAAATCAAAACAGAAACCACCTAATTGAGGTATACTTCTAATCACATTCTTAAAAAGACACTACACAACTACCAGACCACTAGAGAAAACATCAACCCGCCCCTAGAGATGCTACTAAACACTAACTCCTAATCTCAAATCAAAAGTGATCGGCCCACCAGAATCCACTAGACACTAAACACTTTAATACGACTTAGGAAGCATATACTGCAATTTCAAACATTGACTTATGCTTCGTCTGTTTCCACGTCATTTTCACTAATATCACGTCCCAATGTCAATTTGAATATGATATTACGTAGCCCTATTTTCAAACTTCAACTGAAACGCGACTTTAAGCATATCCTACCGCAAAAGCAAACACATACTTAGCTTAGTTAAAAGAGATTAAACTCTCACGACTTGATAAGTCTAAATTTCTGACTACTGCAAGTTAAATTATCTTCTTTTTTTTGTGTTCATAAACGAAATGACAAAGCCATTAAAAATTCACACACACAAAACGGAGTAACATGAATTCGAACCCCGATCACAATATTCGACACTACTAATTTCAGTATTTCTAACGATTGAGTTAGAATTTGTGTACCAAGTAAGATTATCCTTATACAATCACAAAAAGAAATAAAATATATCTATATGAAAAATAAATAAAGTATATAAAAGTATAAAGTATATAATAATATAAAATTCAATATCTAAAATGGTAGTACTATTTGATTGTCCATTTCTCCATTTTTCATGTTGAGTGATGAATCACACAATCACAAACAAAGCCACACCACATGACACACACAAAACAACACTCTCTCTAATTCCTACTACTTTCCATTTTCTTCTATTCTCTCTCTCTCTCTCTCTCTCTCTCATTGTTTTGGTTATATATCCTGTTTTCTCCAAACTCCATGATTGCATCTCACCCAAAAATCATTCCACCGCCGTCGATCCTCAAACTCCGGTAACCGGAAAATAATTCCTCACCGTATTTCCCTCCAAATCCCGCCATGGGAAGCCTCAACAACAACAGCATAGATACTGTTAACGCTGCCGCCACCGCCATCGTCACTGCCGAATCCAGAGTCCAACCCACCACCGCACCGGTTCGTCTCTCTCTCTAAATATTCCTCGTACGTGTGACAAATTTCCTTGTTTCGTTTCGATTTTCGATACGCTCTGTTTGGTTACCGAGACAAATAACGTGCAAAAATTAGAAAATTATGGGATCTTGTGTTTTGTGTATAATTTTTTTTACTTTTATTTATTTTTCATATTTGTGTAAAAGTTCCTTTTTTGACTTGCGTTGAAAGATTTGAAATCACTTTTTTCTTTTCATGTTTTTTATTTTTTAATATCTCATACTGTTTTGATTTGGTTTCTAAAAATTGTTAAAACAAGGAAAATTCTGAATTTGGATCTTGAATTATTATTGGCAAATTTTTTTCCCCTCATATTCTATAATTAGTAGCAACCATGAATTGTTATAATTATAATTTTTATTTTTATTTTTATGTTTTGTGCATTTTATTTAGTTTGATTGATTCAGCTATATATAAGGGGTTTAATTCTATTGTTTGTACATAATAATTTTAGTGTTTAATTTTAATAATTGGGATTTTTAATCTGCAATAATTTGGCAAAATGATGCAATTGTGAAAGTCATGATTTTTTCATGATAGAACTATAGTTAAAAAAGATATTATCCTTTAGAGAAGATTTTGAGTTAAAATTTTGATGCATAATTTGATGTAATTTTAAGCTTTGTGTTTTGATTTTTGATTATTGACATAGTTCTAATGTAGATTAAATTTTTTGATTATAAATACTGGGGAGTCACCTTAATTAAATCTTCATATGCTTCTTAGTCCAATAAACTGATAAACAGTATGCAACCATGCTGCGAAAAGCGACATCTTTGATATGCTTTCAATAATTTATGTTCTGTATTTATTATGGTTGCATGCTTTTGGCTGGCAAAACGATAAATTGTATTCAAATGCAACCGTGTTGCGAAAAGCGACAAATTGATTTCAGCGGTATTATGTTTTAATATTGATTTTGTTTTTTGTTTTTTAAATTTAAACCGTTGCCGCAATGTTTTCATGCAAATCCGTACAACAAAGCTTTCGTGTGCAATATCGAATCTCTTTTGTCGGGTCTGAAAACAGATTATTTAATGAGTTTAGCAGAATTTATGTCTGGAATTTGCGCCGAATTCTTGACCTTCCCATTCCTGCTGGCATTGTAGTTTAGTTTTCATCTTTCATCAATACAGAATCGAATAAATTTGGAAATGTATTGCGCTGTCGAATCCATTTGAAAATGTATTTCGCTGTCTCGGGGAATGAATTCTTAGTTTTCTACTTGGCGCCTGTTTGGATAAACATCTTATTTGCAGCTTATAGCACAAGCTCTTATCATGATAAGCGCTCATGTATAAACTTGCATAAGCTATTTTTTATAAACTTGCAGTAATTGTTTTTATATGCTAGGAGCTGTTTTCATATTCTATATATTGGATAACTTATGAAAATAAGCTGAAAAATGCTTATGAAAATTGTCGTAAGCTGTTTTCATAAGTTCTCCCAAACAGTGCCTAAAAACTTGTGCTAGTAGATAAGCTCAAATAAGCTAATCCAGACATGTCCGGTGCTTTTCATTTCTTTATACTTCTACTAATGTCTATTGTTGTTGTTCTTCCATGTACTATCTGATGTACTACACACATTTTAATTTTAATTGCTTGTTGATCCTCTAATTACTCACTTAAATGTTAAATTTCTGTATGTTGATAACCAAAAATTAATGTGCTTAATCTGGAAGATATAATTCTAATTGAATATTTCTTATCCGTAATTTTTTTTATTGCCAAATCACTCTTATGCCCTGAAATATTGCACTCAATTTAGATGTGTGATAACATTACCAAATTGATAATAGAGTAATATGTCAAATAATTTGATGCTCCAGTAAGGTAGAATAAGAAACCTTGGTGGTTTCATATGATTGTTGAATATCAATAGATGAAATTCCGTCTCTTAAGTATATGGTTTTTCTGTCGATCCTGTTTTTAACTTTTGCCTTGCAATTGCTTCTTTGATAACTGCAGAAAAAACGATGGGGAAGCTGCTTTAGCCTGCCGTCTTGCTTTGGATCTCATAATAAAACCAGCAAACGAATAGGTCATGCGGTCCTTGTTCCTGAACCTGTTGCACCGACAGTTCCAGTTGCTAATGCCGTACCGAATCCTTCACCTACCATTGTAATGCCTTTCATCGCTCCTCCGTCTTCTCCTGCATCTTTTCTCCAATCTGATCCACCGTCTTCGACTCACTCTCCAGCAGCTGGATTACTTTCACTCAGTTCTCTCTCTGTCAATGCTTACTCTACTTGTGGCCCTGCATCGATTTTTACCATAGGTCCATATGCCTATGAGACGCAGTTAGTTTCACCCCCGGTATTTTCCAACTTCACGACTGAACCGTCAACTGCTAATTTTACTCCCCCACCTGAATCTGTACAGATGACAACACCGTCATCTCCTGAGGTTCCATTTGCTCAATTGTTGGCATCTTCACTGGCTCTTAAAGGTAACGGGACACACAAGTTTGCATTATACAATTATGATTTTCAGCCTTATCATCAATATCCTGGAAGTCCTGGTGCTCAACTTGTATCACCTGGATCCGTTATTTCAACTTCTGGTACCTCTACGCCTTTCCCCGATAGACGCTCATCACTTGAATTCCAAAAAGGGGAAACACCAAAGATCTTGGGTTTCGAACACTTCTCCACTCGAAGATGGAGTGGTTCAAGGATGGGATCCGGATCGTTGACACCAGAAGGTGCAGGGCAAGGTTCAAGACTAGGTTCAGGATCTTTGACACCCGACGGTGTTTCACATGCATCGCGATTAGGTTCTGGCTGTGCAACACCTGATGGTCTAGGGCAGGAATCCAGATTAAATTCAGGCTCCTTGACTCCCGATGGCACTGGTCCAACTACTCGAGACAATTTCAATGTTCAAAACCAGATTCCTGAGGGTGTATTTGTTGCAAACTCGGATCACGGATATCAAAGTAATCCAGCATTAGTTGATCACAGAGTTTCATTTGAATTAACCGGAGAAGATGTTGCACGATGTCTTGCAAATAAAACTGGAGCATTACTTCGAAATATGTCTAGTTCTTCGCAAGGTATACTGGCCAAAGACCCTATTGACAGAGAAAAGATTCAAAAAGACACCAATAGTTGTTGCGACGTGTGTTCAGGGAAAACTATAGAAGGAGAACAGTGCTGTCAGAAGCGTAACTCTGTTAGTTCTTCCAAAGAATTCAATTTCGACAGCAGAAAAGACGACGTTTCTGGAACATCTGCGAATGGCTCTGTGTGGTGGACTAACAAGAAAGGTGGTAGATCAGGCAATAGTTGGGCGTTCTTCCCAATGTTACAACCAGATATCAGCTAAGGATTTTGTTTATTCGCAACATGACTTAACCTCTTATGGTTTGAAACAGAAGAATTTTTCATTTTTCTCTGCAGAATATTTTGCATATAATGCATAACTGAAGACATTATTTTGAATGGTATATGGATATATATAGTCTCTTAGGGGAGCATAGTTTGTAGGTAGGGACATATATAATCGATTTAAAATTCTATGGAACAATTACTCCTTGCATTTCATTTCATCATTTTTAGTATACAGAAATAGGAAAGTACAGGTATTTCTTGTTGTGTATTTTTGTATCATTTCATGTGTAATAATTAAAAAAAATAATATCTTTTTTCTTTGAGCAGTTGGATTATACAGAACCTACATATTTGATGGGGTCTCTAGTTACATATAGTGCTTCTATGTGGGTTCCTTATACAGCTCTATTGCTATTTGCTACACACGTTTACCTGTTTTTATGTCCTTTATTTAATGTCTCAAAGGAGGAGCTACAGTTATAGGGCTACTCATCTGTCACTAACTGATACAAGGACCCTTTTGGATCTGGATTGTGTGCAGTAACGCGCAGTCACAACCTGTGACTCGACAAACTCAACCACATTGTGACCATTCAATTAAGATCGGACAGTCCAAATTTAATGTTCAATAGTGCATTAAAATCTGGACCTTCTGAACTTGATCACACGATCCAAACGTGGATAACTTCGTGCATCCATGTTCAGAATCCAGATAGATCTGTCCCTTTTATATCAATATATGATGCTGAAAGGCCGCAAAGATGTCATTCTAGCTCATCATTTGCTTGATAGTTCAATTTAATTTTTAAGTAAATCGTTTGTTTAGTCCTTTCATTTTAAGCATCATTCAACTATTTCCGATTTTTTAAAACGATCTCTTGAATTATAAGTTTGCGATCATATTAGTTTATTTGCACCACACAATTTTGTCTGTGAAATTGTTTCGAAACGACTGATGTGATTAAATCATCTGAGAACTTTGTTAATTTTAAGGATTAAGTTTTTTAACAAAACAATTATATGGACTAAGATTGTTTGTTGAGTTATTTAATTTTTCATATCTTATGGAAGGAGTGTATGATTGAGAAGGATAAGGGGGGACCCTAATATAGTGGCTACATGCACTATGAAGGGTTTGTCTTAGTTGTTTCTTCTTGTCTTGTCTCTTAAGTTAACCAATAAGTTCCCCTATTGTACAAAATGTTTCACTTTCATTTCAATGCCTTTAATGATAGGTAGGTACATGTTTCATTCAACAACCTGCAGGATTAAACTTTTCCATTGACATTGTCTTAAAAGGCAAGGTCGTGTGAATATAGTTTTTTTTGTATATTAACAAACCTTGATAAATCTGTATAGTAGCAGTTAAATCTTTGGAAGTTCATAGTATGCTTTATACTTATCCCCCAAATATTGGGATTGCCATCTTTTTTGACCCTTCTCCTAGGTTAAAAATTACCCTTTGACATTTTTTTTCATTTTCTTTTTGAAAAAAGAAAGTATGTTAATAATTTTGAGGGTTAAACTTGTAAAGAACAAATAAATATGGCTGGATAATTGGATTTTATGCGGAAAAATAAATGTATTTGGGAGATACTTTCATCAGTTGTATTATCTTTACCATTTTTAATGTATTTTCTGCTATTATTTTTTTAAACTATAATTCTTTTCATACAAACATGGTTCTCAATTTTTTAAAAAAACTATGAAATTAAATAAATTCATACAGCATACTCAAAATTAATAAATTTATACAACATATTTAAAATGATGATAGTTCTTCAAATACATTCATTTAGAGATTAAAAATAAATTCATACAAGTGAGTGTGTTTCATGTTTGCCCTTGGTTTGAAGTATGATTCACTTTCCAAGTTGGACTAAGCAAAAAATGAGCGTGATAATAGTAAGGTTATTTATATCTACATATTCTTTCGATTCATCGGTACTTAAAAATAAAAATCGAGAACCAAATTAAATAAGTTGATTTTTATCTGTTCAGTTAAGTTTTTAAATAGAACCATAATTTTTGATTTTTTTTCTTCTCAATTTAGATTGATTTGGATCTTCGGTTTAATCAATTTTGTCTGAAGGACTTACACCCCAATATTATATTATATGGTCAAAAAACAAACAATTATTTCTAAGCCAACTAGTGTTACATGTTACTTGTGTTTCAGATCTACTCCAAACTGGCAACACCTTGTTTATGATATTATAAATTATAATTTTTATAATTTTATGTTTTAAAATTTATTAGCATTGATATGATATTGTTGTAGTGCAATTGGTGTTTAAAAAATTGTACCAAAGATCTGACCTATGAGACTTTGAATTATTGTTCAATTAGTCCAATCACAATTGAATCATATCACTTTTTTTTTTTGTACATGAATCATATCACTTTTAAATAGATTAAAAAATAAAATTGATAAAAGAAAAACAAAAACAAAAAACTAATAATTAAAATCAACCACAGTTTAATTTGATTCAATCTAGTTTAATCCAGTTCAATCAAACTTTGGTTCAGATTAGATTGCCTTTTAAAATATTGAGCATTAGTTTTCATTTTGATGAATGAAACAGGACTAATTATATTTTTGTTTGCACTAGTATGACAATAATTTTTCATTCTTACAATCTCACATGCATCATAATATTATGTATTTCTTTTCATAGTACAAATGTTTGTTTTACACTCTCTTTAGAGTGCCATATCTTCCTGTTTTGGCATCTAGGTCCCCATTCAATTTCAAAGCTAAAAAAAAAAAAAATTATGATTAAATTTTACATGTAAACTTAGAACAATTTGTAGCTTGGTTCCATCAAATCAAATTATTGGTTCCATCAAAACAATTTTGTACAGTTGTGCATTTTGTGCTTGCTTTGGGATGTTCAGAACTTCATGGATGAGTGGAGAAAAATAATTTTCCTATAATTATCAAAAAAAAGTTACTAACAATGGGTTAGTCATTGCTTAAAAAAAAAATAACAATGGGTTAGTCATAGTCAGAGTTCGATTTCTAACTATTACGTATAAAGAAAATTTAGTAAAGAGAAAACTTGCATTGTGTGTCCAACAACTTTTTGATAGATATTAGTCACCGTTGATAAAGTTTTTATACCTATAACATGGTAAAAATTTAATAAAATTACAACAATATCATTTATCAAAAAAAAAAAAAATTACAACAATTTTTCAATATAGGCCGAGCATGCATGTAAGTAGTATTTTTCATTTTGGGCTCTTGCATATCCGTACAGTGAGTATAGGCCCAGTTGGAGGGTACATGTTTGGTATACTCCCACACCTATGTCACAAGAGATTTTCGGTTGCCACCCTACTCATTTTCTCGTCCGTCCTAGGAATTTATAAAAATATCTCTGCATGTTAGTTTGATAGTGGATGCACTCCAAAATACCTTATCAGATTTGTGGTTTATAACATCCGCTACTTAAGTAGCGGACGTTATAAAACATAAAACGCGTATGGTGCGCGAGAAGCAGGTAGAGTGACAAAAAAAGATCTCTTCTCACAATTTTACATTGGCTAGAAAACATACGAAAATTATTTCTTAAATGTAAATGGTAATGTATGAACGGGTTTATGGTTTTTATAGATACATTAGTGAGTCGAATCCTTTTCTTGCAGAACTATGGGGAGTTTTTGATGGTTTGACTATAGCTCGATAGAGAAGATATCAGCAGGTGGAACTCCAAATAGATTCTCAAGCTATGGTTAGTTGCTTGAACAATTAATATAGATGAGAGGCATATCATGTGTACTCTAATCCGCCATATATGTAATATCATGAAAGAAGATTGGAGAGTGGTAGTCAAACACGTTTACCGTGAGGCGAACAAAGTTGCTGATAGTTTAGCCTCCTTAGCTTGTAATACGAGAAGCTCTATGCTTTCAAATGAATCAACCGCTTAGTCAGGTTGCTAGTTTGTATCAGGATGATTTGTTGGGTGTTTCTACCCCTCGCTTAGTTTTTGTGTAGTTTGGGCTTAGGGCTCAAATTTCAAATGTTCAAAACTTTATATTTATAATATGGGAACAAAAATAAATAAATTATTACAATGTATTTTTATGAGCACTGCTATTTGAACATTTGAAATTTGATACGTGACACTGTAAAAAATATATCATTTATAAATATCCGTGATTTGAAGAAAAATTAAAAACTAATAAAAAAATAAAAACATATAGAACACCATATATTGGACAAGATAACCGGTGCCAAAATAACTTTTTTTTAATATTATATATATATATCCTAAATAGCAATTTACAATAAATTTTTCGTAAAAAATAAAATAAAATTTGAATTTCGAAATTATTTCATCGTGCTAGTATATAGTTGTGTTTAGGACAATCTATCAATCATAAGAATTGGTTTCTGCAATTGTGCGTGCATGAGGATATATATATCCTAAATAGCAATTTACAATAAATTTTTCGTAAAAAAAAAAAAAAAATTGAATTTCGAAATTATTTCATCGTGCTAGTATATAGTTGTGTTTAGGACAATCTATCAATCACAAGAATTGGTTTCTGCAATTGTGCATGCATGAGGATACCTTTTAGTTTGATAAAAAATGGTTCTACTTATTGTATTTTGGTTTGTGTGGAAAATGAAAACCAAAAAATGTGAAATATGGGATAGAGTAAGTGGGATGGTGAACTACTTATCAATTGTGATAGGCTTTCAAAAGAGAATTTCTTTTAAGACTCTCCTAGTTTTCTTACGCGCCTGCTCCCCCGACAAAGACACCCCGTGAAAATGTATTTTTTTTTCCATTTGCTAATTAAGTAACGAAATTGGTTTGTATCGTTACAACATTCTGTTATTTAAGTAGCGAACATATCTATCTATATCTAAACAATGACATAGACACTTTCTTCTCCACTAACTTTTTTTTCCAAACCCTTCCAAAAACCACAATTTTCACGAAAATTTTGTTTCCAACATACAACCAAAGTATCAAAGAACTCTACATATATTCCGCTCTGTTTTGAATACAAAGGTAATGTGTATCTAAAACTTCCCTCATTCAATTTCATACTCCCTCTAGTCTTGTATATAAGCAAAAAAAAAAAAAAACACACCCTTTAAGGAAATTGATAAAGTGCATTGAGTAATGAGAAAATTATTTCATTTCCAATTTTACCCTTGTTTTTGGGTTTGTTTAAAACATTAGTAGTTGCATGGATTGGTGGAGTGGAGTAAAGCTATGTTGGAAACCGCATAAAATAGTGTAATTATTGGGTCTTGCTAACTAGTGCCTCTGGGGCACTCTTTAAGCATTCAATTTAAAGAAATATTTTATTCAAAAAGTTAAACACTACAACTTCCAATGCGTTGACTTTACGCATTCCCATAAGAATTCTATGAAAAACTTACTATTTAAGATCTTAAAGAGTGTCCCGAGGGCACTATTTAGCATTTGCCTAATTATTATAGATTTATAAAAAGTTGTAATAAATGTAGTAACTTTTGCTTATATCTGAGACTTTCAATTTTTTTTTGTTTTGTTGCTTATATTCGATACCGGAGGGAGTATGCATTTCGTTTGAATCACGTCAGAGCTATCTTACTGGCCAGGTTTGTTACTTAAGTAGCGGATCACTCTGTTACTAGACTTGATTGCGTTTATTTTTTAACTGTTTTAACTTAATTATGGTTGATCTTAAACCAAGCAAATAACCTAATATTGATGTGAAGCCGTCTAAGGTTGAGGATATGGGTCATGGGAAATCAAGCAAAAAATCAATGGTTGTGGAACACGCAGTTGTGATTTTCGCCTACAATTCACGACGTCTAGAAGGATTTGTGCTGAAGCGGAGAAGTTAGAATTTATTGTAGTGCTTAAGAAGTTCAACAATGAGGGTAGCAATAGAAAAGCTTATGTTGTGATGGGATGTCAGAGAGGTGGCGATTATAGGGCGTACATCAACAACAAACAGGAAGCCACGACAACATTATGTAATTGTCTGCTTAGACTTAGGATTTGTATGATGAACTGTGGTCAGTGGAGTCTTAATATCGTCGAATCAACACACAATCATAAAATGACAAAAAATTTGAAAGTCACAAATATACTGAATTGCTTAATCTGAAAGATGCATTAATAGTTCATGAGATAACAAAAAATTTGGTACTCTCAAGAAATATTTTATCCACGATTATTATAAATATATTGGTTTTATAATTCAGACTGTGCAATGTTGAGTCAGATGTTGGAACATCTGTCCTTCAGATGCTCTAGCAGTCGGAGACTCTAGCTCTTATACAATGTTGGAACATTATTCTGTATAGGCAGTTAGCAGTTATTAGTTTGTTATGTACAGTTGTCATTTCTGTTAGCTAGTTTGTTTGTTTGTCTTAGGTAGTTATGCAGTTGCTTGCATTTAAAGCAACCACCTATTGTATATAAACAATTAAGGCCCTTTGTGGAAGAATAAGATTTTTCTTTACTTTCCCTTTATCATTTTTTCTATTCTTTTCATTGTTTTCCATCTCTCTCATAATTCATCTCCTTCAATCTTTGTTCAAAGGGTTAGAGTGAATAACCCAACAAAGTGGTATCTAGAGCAAGTACGATCCAAGGAATTTTTGATTCAATCTTGAGGATAGAATCTGTGATTGTGAATCAATCATGGCAGGGAAGAGTAACTTCCACGCAAATCTTCCAATTCTTGATGGAAAGAACTGGGATACATGGGTCAAACAGATGAAGGTGATATTCATTGTTCAAGAAGCTGATGAACAAGTGAATACGATTCTTGATCCATTGCCAGCCAATGCAACAGAGCAGCAAAGAACCACATTCAGAGAGGAAAAAAAGAAGGATAGCAAGGCTCTGTTTCTCATTCATCAATGTGTGGATTCAAAGGTGTTTGAGAAAATTGCAGATGCTACAACCTCTAAGGATGCTTGGGACATTTTGCAGAAGAGTTATGGAGGTGATGCAAAGGTTAAGAAAGTCAAATTGCAAGCCTTGAAAAGACAATTTGAACTGTTGGAGATGAAGAATGATGAAGCAGTTGCAGAATACTTCACAAGGGTGGAAACTCTCACAAATCAGATGAAGAATTGTGGAAGCACACTCAGTGAAGAAGAAATGGTGGAAAAGGTACTAAGAACTTTAACTCATAAATTTGATCACATTGTGGTGACAATTGAACAAACAAGAGACTTGAGTGAAATAAAGATGGAGGATCTGCAAAGCACTCTTGAGGCTCATGAATTGAAGCATGGTGAGAGAAATCATGGCAAAGAAGATGAGCAAGCTCTGTTTGTAAAATTCAAGAAGTATCAAGATGAAAAGAAGAAATGGCAGAACAAGAAAGGTTCCAAGAAATGGAAAGAAAGTGTTGAAGACAAGTCTGAATCTTCAAAGAAAGAAGGAGGGCAAAAGTCAAAGAAAGATAAGAGTACCATTCAGTGTTACAATTGTAACAAGTATGGTCATTATGCAAGTGAGTGTAAGGCTCCAAAGAAGAAGAAAAGTCAGAATATTGAAGAAGAAGCAAATGTTGCACAAGATGGTTCAACATCAGAAGATGATGTGAGTTTCATGGTTACAATTACTGATGAAACAGCTGAGTCTATGGTTTGATACTTTGATACAGGGTGCTCAAATCATATGACAGGGAACAAGAGTATTTTGACTGATTTCAACAAATGTCTTAACACGAGGATCAAACTGGCCAATGGTAATTTCATTGCAGCTGAAGGCATGGGAAATGTGGTGATTCAGAGGAGCAATGGAAAGAAGGCAGTTATTGAGAAGGTCCTATATGTGCCAGGGATGAAGTGTAATCTGATGAGTGTAGGTCAATTGCTTGAGAAAGGTTTCAAAGCAGTGTTTGAAGGTGAAACACTGAAGCTCTTTGATTCAAAGCAGAGATTGATCTTGAAAACAGCTCAAAGTCAAAACAGAACCTTCAAGACACAAGTTAAGACAATTGAAGTTGAATGCTTAGCTACATCTACTGAAGATAAAGACAGTGACTTATGGCACAAAAGGTATGGTCATTTGAATTTCAAAAGCTTGTCAATGCTTAATTCAAAGAACATGGTGTTAGGACTGCCTAGTGTTATAGCTCCAGTAGATACTTGCACTACATGTCTGTTAGGGAAACATCCTAGATCACCATTCAAAAGTAATTTGCCTATGAGATCTAGTGAAGTGCTAAATGTTGTGCATTCAGACATTTGTGGACCAATTGATGTGTTATCAACTGGTGGAAACAAATATTTCATCACATTTGTGGATGAGTACTCAAGAATGATATGGCTGTATCACATAAAAGCTAAGAGTGAAGCTTTTGAAGTGTTTAAGAGATTTAAAACACTGGTTGAGAAACAAAGTGATAAGTCAATCAAGGTACTTAGAACAGATGGTGGAGGAGAGTACACATCAAAGGAATTTGAGAATTATTGCAAAGATCAAGGCATAATTCATGAGGTTACTGCACCATATACTCCTCAGCATAATGGTCTTGCTGAGAGGAGAAATAGGAGTATCCTAGATATGGCAAGGAGTATGGTAAAGCAGAAGGGTTTGCCACATAGGTTTTGGGGTGAAGCTGTGTCTACAGCTGTGTACATCCTAAACAGAAGTCCAACAAAGAAGTTGATAGACAAGGTACCTGAAGAGGTGTGGTCTAAGTGCAAACCAAGTGTGACTCACTTCAAAGTGTTTGGTTCCTTGAGTTACAAGCATGTACCTGATGCTAGAAGGAAGAAGTTGGATGACAAGAGTCAACCTATGGTTTTTGTTGGATATCATAGAACTGGGGCATATAGACTGTATAATCCCACATCAGACAAGATAGAGATCAGTAGAGATGTGAAGGTCTTGGAAAATGAAGGCTGGGATTGGAAACAGAAATCCACATCTAAGAAAACTTGTGAAGTGGACTTAGATGTTGGAACATCAGAAGCAAATACTCCAGTAACTTTTGTTGATCAACATCAACATCAGGAGAATCACAATGAGGAAGATGTCTCAAGTGATGAGGATAATGGAAGACACCTACCAGTAAGATCTCACAGAACTACTCAAATCCCAAGAAGGTTAGCAGATTGTGATATGGTTCCAGATAATGTTGTAGACAATGAGGGGAACATTGTGCACTATGCTATGCTAGCAAACACTGAACCTCTAGATGTCAAGAGTGCACTAAAGAGTAAAGTGTGGTTAGAAGCAATGATTGATGAGTTAAAGTCAATTGAGAAGAACAGGACATGAGACATATGCAAGCTACCTTCAGATAAAAGAGCAATTGATGTGAAATGGGTGTATAAGCTGAAGCAAAATCCTGAAGGTCAAGTGATCAAGCATAAGGCAAGGCTTGTGGCTAAAGGGTTTCTGCAAAAGCAGGGATTAGACTATGATGAGGTCTTCTCACCTGTGGCTAGACATGAGACTATAAGGTTAGTGATAGCACTAGCTTGTAGTAGAAGATGGCCTATGTTCCACTTAGATGTGAAGTCAGCATTTCTAAATGGTCCATTGGAAGAAGATGTATATGTGAAGCAACCACCTGGCTTTGAGTTGAAAGGCAAGGAAGATAGGGTGCTGAAACTGAACAAAGCTTTGTATGGCTTGAAGCAAGCCCCAAGAGCATGGAACAAGAGAATTGACCAATTTCTTGTTATGCAAAGTTTTGTGAAATGTAGTGTTGAATATGGTGTTTATGTGAAACACAGTGATGACAAGCATATGTTAATCATATGTTTGTATGTTGATGATTTGCTAGTGACTGGCAGCTCACCCATGGAGATTGAGAATTTTAAATCACAAATGAAGAGTGAATTTGAAATGACTGATTTGGGAAAATTGACTTACTTTCTGGGAATGGAACTCCTAGAAACACCAAAAGGAGTGATATTGCATCAAGCAAAGTATGCTACTGAGATTCTGAAGAAGTTTGAAATGCTTGATTGCAATTCAGCAGTGATACCTGCAGACACAAGGCTGAAGCTAGAAGTAGATGGAAGCAGTGAGACTGTGGACTCTACTATGTTCAGACAATTGTTAGGTTCCCTAAGATACTTGTGTCAAACCAGACCTGACATTAGCTATGCAGTAGGCTATGTTAGTAGATTTATGAGCAAGCCACTGAAGTCTCACCTCCTAGCAGCAAAGAGGATACTCAGATACATCAATGGCACAATACACTATGGTGTGTTATTTCCATATTCAAGTGATAGCTCCAAACTTGAATTGAAGGGATTTTCTGATGCTGATTGGTGTGGAGACAAAGTAGACAGGAGGAGCACAAGTGGCTATGTGTTTAAATTTCAAAATGCACCAGTTTCATGGTGTTCTAAGAAGCAATCAGTGATTGCTTTGTCTAGCTGTGAAGCTGAGTATGTTGCAGGCTCTCTAGCTGCTTGTCAAGCTAATTGGCTGCAATCACTTCTCAGTGAAATGAAGATTATTGACAACATCACAGTAATGCTGAAGATTGACAACAAATCAGCAATTAACTTGGCTAAGAATCCTATCAGTCATGGTAAAAGTAAGCACATTGAGACCAGGTTTCACTTTCTTAGAGACCAAGTTAACAAAGGCAAACTCAGTCTGGAGTATTGCTCAACTAATGATCAACAGGCTGATATATTGACTAAAGCTGTGAAGAGAGATCAGTTCCTGAAGCTAAGAAGAGAGATGGGGATAGTCAGCTTTGACAGTCTGAATTAAGGAGGAGTATTGGTTTTATAATTCAGACTGTGCAATGTTGAGTCAGATGTTGGAACATCTGTCCTTCAGATGCTCTAGCAGTCGGAGACTCTAGCTCTTATACAATGTTGGAACATTATTCTGTATAGGCAGTTAGCAGTTATTAGTTTGTTATGTACAGTTGTCATTTCTGTTAGCTAGTTTGTTTGTTTGTCTTAGGTAGTTATGCAGTTGCTTGCATTTAAAGCAACCACGTATTGTATATAAGCAATTAAGGCCCTTTGTGGAAGAATAAGATTTTTCTTTACTTTCCCTTTATCATTTTTTCTATTCTTTTCATTGTTTTCCATCTCTCTCATAATTCATCTCCTTCAATCTTTGTTCAAAGGGTTAGAGTGAATAACCCAACAAAATAAAGTCCATAGAGAGTTAAGTTGGAAAAAAAATGTAAGATGTTAATCAAGTTGTCACATTTTATTCATGAGAGAATGGTGATATTGTTCCACTTCTAGAAGAGGAAGCTTTTGTCTTTGTCTTTTGATTTGGAGAGATGTTCACATTTAGTGTTGACAAATAACATAAACCTCTAGTTAAGAGATCTTATGCAAACAAAAATTGCCAAAACAAAACCCAACTCTTGACATGTGATCAAAAGAAATACTCGGATAATCACAACTCTTAATAAAATTTATTTAGACACAAAAAATATGCCCATAATTTAATTATTTTAAAAACACACATCACTTATTTTCTTTGCTCTTTTATCTTATCTTTTTTGGGTGAGCACTTAAATAATATTATGACAACATAAGACTTTCTATATGATCGATATTCCACATTCGTGGCTTCTTTTACTCTTCTAACTTCGTTAGATATGATCAATATTAATTCATGCATTCAACTAGATATTCGATATTAATTCATGCATTCAACTATAGATATATATCAACTACAAATATATTTGAGGGAAGGTGTGATTAATGCTTCTATTGTATGATATTAAACAAGACGTGTAGTCACAAGAGCCAAATATTCCTCGTTCATTCACGTGGTACGGTCCAGCTACCTATAATAAATATCGGATCTTTTATATTGTAAAAATAAATAATCGGATCTTTTATTTATAAGCTATATTTAATGAGTTTAATTGTTGTGCCATGTCGGTGTAAAAGTTTTTGCACATATATCTAATGATGTGTTGCCACATCATTTAATGAATGTGACACATCATCTATTTTTAATTACCATACATGATGTGCCGATATATTATTGGACGCACGTGTAAAATAACTTTACACTGACGGTACATATAAATTAAATTCGTAGTTTTGTGTTTCTTGTCTATTAATAATAATAATAATAATAATCTATACAATATATAAAGTAATAGGGGAGTTTTGAATGACTTTTTCATATTCCCATTATACCCCTCATGATTACTTAACATTGATTTGATTTTTTTTTTGTACCAACAAATATTTTATTAATAAACTCACCATAACATAAGGTACATCTTTTTTTTTAGCAGCAAAAATCTTTTATTAACAAACTCACTATAACATAAGATATATCTTTATGTTTTTGGACATAAGTTAGACACAGGCAGGCTCGGAACGCGCCTACCTGGCCTGCTAGTAATAATAATAAGTGTTAAATATATTTTTGGTCCCTATAGTTTCGCAGAATTTCGTTTTTAGTCCCTGAAGATTTTTTTCACACTTTTTAGTCCCTGAAGTTTTGTCAGTCAGTGTTTTTAGTCCCTATTTTTCAATCAACTTGTGCATATCATTCGAAATTTTAAATTTTTTTTCTGCAATCATGTTTAGTACGTTATATGAATCTATCTTACAAAAGTTTAAATTTTTTTAACAAGAGATGAATTAAATATGAATTTTTTAGCTTTTTGCACATAAAAATTTATAAATAATTCATCTTATGTTACAAAATTCTAAATTTTTATCGGAGATGTTCTTATAATATTATAAACATGAATACAAAGAAATGTTAAAAAATGTGAAAGTATACAAAAGTTTGATTAAAAGTAGGGACTAAAAACACTGACGGACAAAATTTCAGGGACTAAAAAGTGTGAAAAAAATCTCCAGGGACTAAAAACGAAATTCTGCGAAACTATAGGGACCAAAAACATATTTAACCCTAATAATAATAATAATAATTGTTTTTAGCAAGTGCAAAAAAAAAAAAACAATAAAAAATAATTTTTTTAGGATAAAATGATGATATATTAACCAAATGAATAATTCGTTTGCATAAGGTGTGTCAAAGAAAATTACAAGAGTTTACAAATACAATAATTGAAAAGCAATTGAAAAAACAAGTTACATCATGCTCAAACAAGTAAACGAGCTCGACCACCAACTAAGATAGTTGAAAACTAAATTAATATTTGTTGTCTTCAACCACCAGTGCGAATAAAGTTTAACATTGTCCAACAATTGAGATAATGACTATTCTGAGTTTCTGAATAGCCTGTTATTTCTTTCATTCCAAATAAGCCAGACATATAAGAGCCAAATAAATTGTAGCTAGAAAGGAGCGGCGCGCTCTGAGACCACCAGATGAAGATGTGAACTAAACAAAATGATCTGACAGATGTTTAGGATTCACCGATGACAAGTCAATCCACGACCTAACTAACGACCAGAGAAAGCCAGAGACGCTGCAAGAAATGAATAAGTGCTTAGCTGATTCCATGCCTCTACATTCGGCCACGCAAGACTGAGCCTCTGGTGTGACGATGCCTCGAATTGCCGGATTGACTTTAGTTGGCAACTTATCTCGTAACAGTCTCCAATCAAAGATAGCCACCTTCAAGGGAACCTGTTTGTGCCAAATTAATATTTGTTGTTTTCAACCACCAGTGCGAATAAAGTTTAACATTGTCCAACAATTGAGATAATGACTGTTCTGAGTTTCTGAATAGCCTGTTATTTCTTTCTTTCCAAATAAGCCAGACACAAAGAGCCAAATATATTGTAGAAAGGAGCGGCGCGCTCTGAGACCACCAGATGAAGAGGTGAACTAAACAAAATGATCTGACAGATGTTCGGGATTCACCGATGACAAGTCAATCCACGACCTAACTAACGACCAGAGAAAGCCAGAGAAGCTGCAAGAAATGAATAAGTGCTTAGCTGATTCCATGCCTCTACATTCGGTCACGCAAGACTGAGCCTCTGGTGTGACGATGCCTCGAATTGCCAGATTGACTTTAGTTGGCAACCTTCAAGGGAACCTGTTTGTGTTGGAACAAAATATGTGTTAGTACACACCCTTAAATTTTGATGATAACAAAGTATTAAATGGACAATTGATGGTACTAATGTTTAAATTAAGAGTGCAGGAGAATCCAACGTTATATCGAGAGCACACTTGATTTAGACTGTGATGAAACCTATGGAAGTCTGAATCTTTACACTCTGAAAGAGTTCATAAGCTAAAACGTGGTCAGAAGCTAAACAAAGTTCAGAAGCTCAAAGAGGATCAAAATGTCTGCAAGAGTTCAGAAGCTCAGAGAAGTTCAGAAGCTCAAAGATGTTCAGATGTCTACAAGAGTTCAGAAGCTATCTGCTAGTCATGAGTTATTCAGAAGATGAAGACGTTCAGAAGCTGAAATACGAAGGACTATCAGAGGCCATTCATTCAAGACCAATCAAACTCCAAGTTATCAAAGGTTCATCAGAAGCAAAGGAATTCCCCAAATCATCAGAAGGGCTACATCAACTACTCTTATCAAGCCTGATGATTTGTTCTAAGGTCAACTAATTACAACGGTCACAAATGATGTGATCCTACTCTCTCTAGGAGCTAGTTGTACCTTATTACTGTACTTTGGACAAACAGTAAAGGTGAAGCTTCACTGCAAAAGAAGACGTGGCTTTACTCAACGGATCTTCAAAGACTACAGCTGTCCATTTTACAACGGGAATTTCTCCAACGTCTCAATGTCTTTCTCAACTCATATAAATATGCCAAAGAAATAATTGATGACTAACGATCTTCATTAGAAAACATCTCTCAGAATAAAGTGAGAACTTGAATTGTAATAGATAACATCTCTCAAATGAAGTGAGAATAGAAACTAGCTTAAGCCTCTGAAGTTATTATGTTTGTAATAAGTTTAAGATTATAAGTTAGTATTACTCCTGCGTGAGTAATTGTAAGTCTTCTGCTTAGTGTAGAAGCAAGAAAGTCTTCTGCTTAGTGTAGAAGCATGTAAGTCTCAGTCTTAGTGATTAGAGCAAAGAAGTCTTCTGCTGAGTGTAGGAGCAAGGAAGTCTCTCTGTCTTGTGTGACTTAGAGCAGGAAGTCTTGAGCTTGTGTGCTTGAGCAAGGAAGTCTCTGATCTTGTGTGATTAGAGCAAGGAAGTCTCTCTGTCTTGTGTGACTTAGAGCAGGAAGTCTTAAGTCTTGTGTGACTTGAGCAAGGAAGTCTTGAGCTTGTGTGCTTGAGCATCTGATTGTAATCTTAGTGATTATAGTGAACTCTCTTGGAAACAAGGGAACTGGAGTACTCTCAATTTGTGAGGGGAACCAGTATAAATTGTTGTGTGTTCTTCTCTCTCTCACTCTCTCATTTACTCCTTCATCATTCACTTAGCCGTAAGTTAATTGTGTGAACAATTCCGCTGTGCTTAAAGACTCTGATAGATTTAAATATCTTGAAAAAATTTTAAATATCCAAAACACAATTCAACCCCCCCTTCTTGTGTTTTCTCCACGCACCTTCAGTTTGTGCCAAATAAGATCTTCAGCGACATCTAGGGGACTAGACGGGCGAGAAGTCAATAGCTGATAAGCTCCCCGTATTGAGTAACCCCCGACAGGGTCAGGCCGCCAATGCCACACGTTTGGAGACTGAGCCTGCAAAATAAAGTTATGAAGTAAAGTCTGACAACCCCAACATCTTCTTCTCCCATGCCCACAATTGTCTCTGCCACTCTCATGCCTCCCCTTCGGCACCCCACCCTAAAGAAAATACATTTAGTCACACTAACAAAAAAAAATTATATTATTTAATAATTTGAAAAATAAATGTTATTTAATTATTTTTCAAATAATTAAATAACTTGATTGTTCACTTCTGTGTCCACTTCTGAAGTGGACTCAGAGTCTGAACAATCAAGTTATTACTCTGATCCAGACATCCTGAATCAGGTATACTTTCAACTTCCTAAACTTGAACTCATAAAACTACTAAATGCTGGTTCACGTAAGTTTAAAAAGCTCAAAGTTAATTGTGAGCACTTTAGTGAACAAGCAGGTCAATTTAAGTGTTTATATCAAGAGGCTCTAGAAAAGATTGAAGTTCTTGAAAAAGGAAATGCCAGCAGTAACAAACCTTATAAGAATTCAATTGATTCTAAAGACCTCTATAATACACACATTGACAGTAGTGACATTATTTCTTTATTGTCCTCTCTTAAAAACAATGGTGTAAATGGAATTGGTTATTCATGTGCTGATACATAAGAAAAACCAAGTTCATCAAGCATATTTGAAAATACTTCACCTTCTGATCTATATTCAACATTTGTACCTGAGAGCTTTCAGGTGGTACAAATGGAGAATAGAGGTCAGGTAACTAACCGTCTAGGACCCATCTGCAAATGGGTACCAAAAGACAAAATTGATTATTTGGCTGCAGGACAAATGAGGAAAATATACTCTCAACTCACATGGACTCATGTGAATGCAAATGGAAGGAGAGCAATTGTGCACAGAAGGCACATTTTTGATGAATCTGATGGTGAAGAAGATGAAGAATATGAAGCTTGTTCTGAAGATGACAGTTGTCGCGATGATTTTTGGATGTCGAGTTATTAATTAACTTCGAATCGCAATTTAATATTCCACCACCGATCTTTAATTTATCCAAGGGATAGGGAAAAAGTTCGAAAAAACCCTATTTTTAGAGAACAAGGTTCGGGGGTTGGTTATACGAAGGGAAGGTATTAGCACCCTAAGTATCTATAGTACTCTATAGGAACCTCTTGTTTTTATTCTAACTTTGCGCTTAATTTTTAATTGCTTGTAAAAAATGCATAAGTGTGAGAATTAAAGTGATGATAAAAAAGAAGTTTAAAGTGATGGAAAAGGAAAAAATGTTTTTGTTGATTTTATTGATTGGAGAGACAAGTCTCATGCCTACGTACCCGAGGGATCAAACCACCGTAGTTCGGGGTAAAAAGCCGAGTAAATTTGTTTGTTTGATTTTAATGTTTTGAAAATGGTTATAAAGACCAAAAGCCAAAAGTGGCAAAATGTGAGTTTAATTGATGTTAATTTGTGAAGAAAGTCTATATGGTTAAATTGATTAAAGTTTGATTATGGAAATAAGACGCGGACACTTGATTTAAAATCCAAGGTTTGTTGAGAAAAGGTTTGAGTGATAAAAGACACTTGGTTTAAAGTCCAAGGTTTTTGCATGATTAAAAATCTATGAATGGAGAAAATGCACTTGGTTTAAAATCCAAGGTTTTAGGCGAGAAAAAGGGGCACTTGGGTTAAAATCCAAGGTTTTAGCGATAAAAGAGTCATTGGTTTAAAGTCCATGGCACTTGGTTTAAAATCCAAGTTCGCAATAAAAAAAGACACTTGGGTTAAAATCCAAGGTTTTCACGATAAAAGACGCCGTTGGTTTAAAGTCCAAGGCACTTGGTTTAAAATCCAAGTTTGCGGTAAAAAGACTCTTGGGTTAAAATCCAAGGTTTTCGCGATAAAAAATAAACGTTTGGTTTAAAGTCCAAAGTTTTGAAAAAAGTTTGATGATGAAATGTTTTTGATGTTTGATGATGTTGGTTGCTTTATTGATTCTCGGTTTCTATTTGCGATGAAGATGATGAATAATGATGAAGTTGATATTATATTTTTTGATTTTTTGTTTTGTGGTTTTTGATTTTTTTTTGATCTGTTTTGATTTTGGAAAGGAAGCAGAAGGTGTTTCTGCGGCTGGTCTTCCCTGCCCTAGGGCACTGTGCATTAAATGCACTATATATAGTGTGTCAGGAATTTAGGGTTTGCAGATGAAATTTCCCCATTTGGACAAAATTGCCCCTTTGGGCTTGGATTGGACAAAAACACCTGATCTGTACCCAAAAAATAAAAAAACTGAAAAAAGACACCACAAATAAAAAATGAAAATAATAATAAAAAAGAAAATGACTTAAAAAAATGAAATGAAATGAAAAACCAAATTAAATAATGAAATAATAATAATAAAAGAAGAAAATATAAAAAAAAGAAACCAAATAAATGAGGTATTTTAAAATACCTCTCTGCCGAAATTTCGTCAGAAATGACAAAGAAAAATCCGTCTTAAAAAGACGCATAAAAGCGATCGGTCAAAAAATGGGGTATGACAGATGCCCCTATTTAAGTTTCTTCCATCGGAGATAAAAAGAAAAAGATGATTTTTGATGATGTTTTTGTTTTGATTCGATGATGGAAGAGACTTAAATACAGAGTACACCATTTTTTGACCGGTCCAAACTATAAAATGCTATGATATGATGTTATGAATGTTATGCTTATGAGTGTTATGTTTATGAATGCTATATTTACAAAGTGTTTAAATGTAATGAAGATTATTTGACAGAGGTAAGGAAGACAGAAAGCGATAAAGTCCTGTATGCGGACAGAAAGCAGTAAAGTCCTGTGTGCTGACAGAAGTAAAGACAGAAAGCAATAAAGTCCTGTGTGCGGATAAAAGTAAAGACTGAAAGCGATAAAGTCCTGTGTATGGACAGAAGTAAAGACGGAAAGCGGTAAAGTCCTGGATGCGGACATAAGCAGTAAAGTCCTGTGTACGGACAGAAGTAAAGACAGAAAGCAGTAAAGTCCTGTGAGCGGACAGAAGTAAAGACAGTGTCCACCAACATTGCAGGATGGTAAGGACAAGAGGAAATAAATTGTCTGCTGTCATTGTGGGAGAGCGAGACAGGACAATAATATGTATTTGTCTGGACCAGACACAATAAAGATGACTTCTTTTGGGGAGAATAATCACAAATTTGCAGTTGATTGTTTGCAAAACCTGCTACTTGAAATATGAATGATGGAGACATCTCTGGATCAGACTCACTGGGGATGACTCTTTTTTTTGATGATTTATGATTGATGGAGACATCTCTGGACCAGATACACTGGGGATGACTCTTTTTGTGATGATTTATGATTGATGGAGACATCTCTGGACCAGATACACTGGGGATGACTCTTTTTGTGATGTATTGAAGCAAGACACATGATGGTCAATGCAGTATGTATGAGATGATTCTGTTTGCATGTTGTATGTAAATATGAATGTATGTATACATATGTGAATGATTGTGTGTATGTATGTATGTATGTATATGTACGTATGTATGATTGTATGTATGTATGATTGTATGTATGTATGATTGTATTTGTATGAATGTATATATGATTGTATGTAAGTATGATTGTATGTATGTATGATTGTATTTGTATGATTGAATGATATTTGTACAAGACTAAATGAGACAAAAGTTTGATCAAAAAAGATGAACATCGGGCCGACGTATCCGTACAACCACTCAATAGGTTCTCCACTGGAGACAACACCCTTCCAGGTGAAATAAATCAGATCCTCGGGGTAAAACCCGACGTAGTATGTTGATCCATGGTAAGAATGATTGCTTCTTGGGGTAAATCCCGTCGGTCAGAGGTTTGGCAGAAGTCGCCATTTTGTACACTGAAACTGAATATTTTCTCATGGTATTGTTTTGACAGTCATGCATTTTGCCTTTTCTCTTTTTGAAATCCCTAACTTTTGCCTGGATCGCCCTTTCGGGTCTTCAACTTAGCGAGCTGTTCTTTTTGCCTTTTTTCTGTTTTTTTTTTGCTAGAGAGAAACAAGATTGATGTGCTGATATGCAAACTTCTCCAAGAGATGCCATTTGCTGATGATATGCAAACTTCTCAAAGAGATGCCATTGGCTGCTGAATGAGCCTCCTAAAACGGGTCTCAGCTTTTTTCACTGGGGAAAAGAAAATCATACAAGCTTCTTAATGATAACCACTTGCTGGAGATTACCGGAGAACAATCAAGTTCAGTATTTAATTGAGGAATGTTGATTCACATGCTCAACCTATTATAGTAACACATGTCCATGGAACCCAAAATATCAACTCGATGATTATTGGCTCAAGGAGGAAGAAACATAACAACTATCTTGGCAAATCTAGATTGCCCCTGGAAACCACTTCAGGTGCCCCAAGTGAGTGAAACCTCGATTTTGAATCTTTGAAGTGTATGCCACTGTATGTAAAGACATGCCCCTGATTGGCAGGTTCCTGAGGTAATTTGCCCCAAGTTAGGGGCACTTTGAATTGATTCGTCCTTGATTAGACCATTTGATTGAATTTCCTTGATGCCAAATATAAATTTGCAGACAAAATTGTTTCTTTTGAAAAATATTTCTGATGTAATGTACATGCAAGTTTTGGAATCGCAAAACTTTATATAAAACACATGTGGTGTGTGTAAAAGATAGTTACTCAACAAACAGGTGGAGTCAGTTTTTAACAATAATTTTGCTGATTATGCTTTCAAAGTAAACCTAGTTTCAATTAGGTCTTTCGAGGGTTATAACGTGGCCTGGTTCATGGTTATGAAAAAAAAGATGATTAGGCTCAAAATTCTATTTTAACCCACCCACTTCTTTTTGATGTCCTTCATTCCTATATTCAATTAATTCATCAGACACGCTTTGGTTGACAAAAGGATTTCTTTTGATAATGATATTTGAGGTTGTCGCTTTGGTCGAAGCTTTGATGAGATCCTTGAAGTGACAGTCACTTTTTCATTCACAAGCTTGTTTTCAACATTTGTGCTCTTAATCCCTGATTTTTGCATGGACCAATTCTTTTGGATTTTATGGACCATCGGGATGCCCTGAATTTTGCCTAAGTCTTTTTACCTAGCGGGCTTTTTGTTGTTGTTTTTGTTTGTGTTTGTTTTGTTTTGGTGTAAGATGTTTGTGACTGTCACATGTTATTGTGAGTTTTGTCTACTCATGACTTCCTCTATCTCAACATATTTATCCTCTTGTATTGGGATGTGTCATTGAATTAATTGAAAGACTACCCTGCCCCAGGTTAAGATTAAGGGTTTTTTTTTTATAGAAAGAACACCAACTTCTGGATCAAAGGGGTTGACTACGGATTATCTCCTTATTTCTCCAGTGTTTGGGAAGTGAAACAATGCCTTACATCATCAACTGGGTCTTACTAATGAAAGCATATATCAGCAATTTTAAACATTTAGTTTACATCATCCTCCCCTCAATTTTGAAAAGTGAAATAGAAAAAACATCGCCGTTTATGATGGCACAAGAAAAGAGTGAATACGAATGGAAGGATTCCAAAATATGCATGCTCATTGTTTAGAAATTTTAATTTAAAAGATACAACTTTAAAATGTAAATAAATGCTTGGCAAGAAAGAAATTGCAATTGGAACATAAAAGGCCTAGTGATCCTAGGGACAAACTTCTTGATTCTCTTGAAAATGACGGAGGACCCATGATTAAGCAGAGGATGAACTTTGAACATTAGGATTCTCATCCTTGAAAGATAGCACCTTGTTACTGATTAAATCCTGAACAACTTTCTTGAGAGGATAACAACGTTCTACATCATGGCTAGGGGCCCCTTGATGGAAGACACAGGTTAGATCACTGCGGTAACAGGGAGGTAGTACTGCTGGCACAGGTGGAGGTGGCCTTGTCTGGACAAATTTTTTAGCAAGTAGAGCGGGGAGTAGGTCAGCATATTTCACGGGTATGGGGTCAAATGATTGATTTGTCTGAGCACAGTTATGATTGAATGAATGTTGGGGAGATGGTAGGTGATGAGATTGTGGGTATTGTGGTGGTAGTGCTATGGCTGCAATATGTTGATAAGCTGGGTTTCTCAAATGAGGTCCTCCCTGAGCCACCATGCCAACCTCAGATTCTCTCTTCTCAGAAAAGTTGTTACCATATCTCTTGGCAGTATTAGTCAGAGCTTTCTCTCTTGTCAACCGTCCCTGACGGACTCCTTCTTCTAAGCACATTCTCATTTCCACCATTTCGGTGAAGCTTCTTGATACAACACCAACCATTTTCTCATAGAAGAATGGGCTCAGAGTATGCAAAAACAACTTACACAATTCTTTTTCTTCGACTGGAGGACGAATCTGAGCAGCAAGTTCCCTCCACCTTTGAGCATATTCTTTAAAAGATTCACTCTCTTTTTGTGCCAATGCTCGTAACTCATCCCTATCAGGGGCTAGATATGAATTGTAATTATACTGCCGAATAAAAGCACTGGCCAAATCATTAAAGGAACTGACATTAGCCCTATCAAGGTCCATGTACCACCTCAGAGCTGCACCGGTCAGACTGTCTTGAAAGTAATGGATCAACAACTTGTCATTACTTGTTTGAGTAGACATTTTCCTAGCATACATTATCAAGTGAGCCTTGGGACAAGTACTCCCCTTATATTTCTCAAAATCTGGAACTTTAAACTTATGTGGGACCACAACATCAGGGACCAAGCATAGTTCATGAGCATCCTGGCCAAACAAATCTTTCCCTCTAAGAGCCCTCACCTCTCTTTGTATCTCATCATATTTGATCTGTAAGTCATCAACCTTGTCATAACCTCCCACACTTTCAGCATGAAATATGGGCATCTGAGTTTGCTGGAGAGTATGAACCAACGGTGCGGAAACGGTTGCTGTAACCTGAGGAAGTGTGTTAACAAGCTGAGGAATAGGCACCGTCGATTGTACATGGGGAATTTCAGACACCACAGGACGTGACTCCTCTCCGAGAAATCCAACAGGCATGCCCCATGGGTAACCTTCGGGCATAACAAACTGAAGAGCGCCAAGAGGTGCAGATGAAACAGGAGGAGGTACAAGAGCATTACTAGACTGTGGTGCTGGTGCTGACACCTGATTCTGGGTAGCCATCAAAGAAGCCACCATGCTAGTCAATTTCTCGATTTCTGTTTGCATAGTTGTCATCTGTTCACGGAGCATATGGTTTTCCTCCTCAAAACTAATCATCTTGCTCTTCAACTTTGACCGAGTATTGTAGACACGAGTTGCTTTGTAACGGATACGCCGGGCCACTTTTACTGAGGCGGAGAGAAAAGGGAAAATATGAGACTCGAGTTTGGAAACTTATGATTGCATTATAATGTATGATGTGTTTATGCTAAAATATGCAATGCGTTTTTTTTGTTATCGAAGGACTTATCCCAAATTGGTTGTAAACATTTAGATATGGATTTTGTAAGGAGAAAAAAGAAAAATTTATTATATGTCATTTTAAATGAATGTTCTCTATAATGTTTACAAAAAATTTGTTTAAGTTCTTCGATATCGGATGAAGAAAAAGAATTTATGAATGAGTGCATGCATGCATGATGCGGAAAACATGGTGGGGTTAAAGTATAATGTTGGAGTCATAGGTGAAACCCTCCCATATGGTATGTACTAGGGTTCATTTGTACCTGTATGACGGGTTCTACAAAGTTCTCAAAGTCCTCGACCTCCTCCGAAAATCATCGGGTGACGGAACTACTTCCGATCCAACAAAATCCGTAGAAAAGTCTCATTTGAGTGTAGTATCGCGTATCAACTAATCCGAGACTTACTCTCGTTTAGCCACCGCACTACGCCCTAAAGAGGCCAAGATGGGTTAGGTGTAACTAAAGGTCCTCAACATCGTCGGTTCCTTGAAGATAGAATGTCAAACACGACTACTCATGTTGGCACTATTACCGCCAAGGTTCCTCAATTGAGTGTGGTTACCACATATGCCACGGCCGAAACTTACTCTCGGATAGACATTATGATTATACCACTATCCTATCTTATGGTTCCCTCAAGTCCGGGTGGGGGACTTATCTCACCACTCAAAAGCAAACCCAAAAATATATACAAATATCTACAATTAAAAGAATAAAAGCGCGAAGATAGTAATTTGAAACAAGTTAGGTTCAACCCGCTTGGTTGTCCCCAGTGAAGTCGCCATTTCTGTCGCGATGATTTTTGGATGTCGAGTTATTAATTAACTTCGAATCGCAATTTAATATTCCACCACCGATCTTTAATTTATCCGAGGGATAGGGAAAAAGTTCGAAAAAACCCTATTTTTAGAGAACAAGGTTCGGGGGTTGGTTATACGAAGGGAAGGTATTAGCACCCTAAGTATCTATAGTACTCTATAGGAACCTCTTGTTTTTATTCTAACTTTGAGCTTAATTTTTAATTGCTTGTAAAAAATGCATAAGTGTGAGAATTAAAGTGATGATAAAAAAGAAGTTTAAAGTGATGGAAAAAGGAAAAAATGTTTTTGTTGATTTTATTGATTGGAGAGACAAGTCTCATGCCTACGTACCCGAGGGATCAAACTACCGTAGTTCGGGGTAAAAAGCCGAGTAAATTTGTTTGTTTGATTTTAATGTTTTGAAAATGGTTTTAAAGACCAAAAGCCAAAAGTGGCAAAATGTGAGTTTAATTGATGTTAATTTGTGAAGAAAGTCTATATGGTTAAATTGATTAAAGTTTGATTATGGAAATAAGACGCGGACACTTGGTTTAAAATCCAAGGTTTGTTGAGAAAAGGTTTGAGTGATAAAAGACACTTGGTTTAAAGTCCAAGGTTTTTGCATGATTAAAAATGTATGAATGGAGAAAATGCACTTGGTTTAAAATCCAAGGTTTTAGGCGAGAAAAAGGGGCACTTGGGTTAAAATTCAAGGTTTTAGCGATAAAAGAGCCATTGGTTTAAAGTCCATGGCACTTGGTTTAAAATCCAAGTTCGCAATAAAAAAAGACACTTGGGTTAAAATCCAAGGTTTTCACGATAAAAGACGCCGTTGGTTTAAAGTCCAAGGCACTTGGTTTAAAATCCAAGTTTGCGGTAAAAAGACTCTTGGGTTAAAATCCAAGGTTTTCGCGATAAAAAATAAACGTTTGGTTTAAAGTCCAAAGTTTTGAAAAAAGTTTGATGATGAAATGTTTTTGATGTTTGATGATGTTGGTTGCTTTATTGATTCTGGGTTTCTATTTGCGATGAAGATGATGAATAATGATGAAGTTGATATTATATTTTTTGATTTTTTGTTTTGTGGTTTTTGATTTTTTTTTGATCTGTTTTGATTTTGGAAAGGAAGCAGAAGGTGTTTCTGCGGCTGGTCTTCCCTGCCCTAGGGCACTGTGCATTAAATGCACTATATATAGTGTGTCAGGAATTTAGGGTTTGCAGATGAAATTTCCCCATTTGGACAAAATTGCCCCTTTGGGCTTGGATTGGACAAAAACACCTGATCTGTACCCAAAAAATAAAAAAACTGAAAAAAGACACCACAAATAAAAAATGAAAATAATAATAAAAAGAAAATGACTTAAAAAAATGAAAAACCAAATTAAATAATGAAATAATAATAATAAAAGAAGAAAATATAAAAAAAAGAAACCAAATAAATGAGGTATTTTAAAATACCTCTCTGCCGAAATTTCGTCAGAAATGACAAAGAAAAATCCGTCTTAAAAAGACGCATAAAAGCGACCGGTCAAAAAATGGGGTATGACAACAGTAACTCAGCTTGGAGGAGTAACTGTTCAGGCTATGGCACTGACTTCAATTGAAACAAGAAAAACTTCAATGCAAGGTAAGTATTCTTAAAGTCTCAATGACAATTCAGAGGAATAACACTCAAAGGTTAAAATATTCTTTTAGGACACCTGATTTATTTAAACAAAGTGTTCAGAAATAAAACCTTGAAAAATCTTGTCTGAACATAGATTTTTGTGTCCTGAAAGATTCGTTTCTAGCCTCTGAAGTTCTTTAGGTTTCAGCATCGGAAGAAGTTTAGAGTATGGAAACTTTTCAACCTCTGAGAGATAAGCCTCTGAATAGGAAATGAATTAGAAACGTTTAAGTATTTTTTACTGAAACGTTTTGGCACTAAATAGACAACACATACACACGCTCTGATTGGGTTGAAACAGTTAATGATGGTTTGTTTTATTTTTTTTAATTTAATATATTGTGTGCTTTAATTTGTTTTACTGTCTTAATCAAAATCACTTAAACACTTGCACACTTTACACTATCACATCCCTCACTTTCGTCTTTCAAAAGTAGAACAAATCCCTTCTCTCTGTAATTAGAAAATCCAAAACCCTAACTTCTGAAATGGAAACTTCTACCTCATCAAATTCTACTACTTCGTTTTTGTTTCCAAGGGATTTAGCAGTCAACATCATCAACTGCTCAGAGTTATTTAGCAGAGAAAGATCACTCGAAATGAAAGGGAAATCACTCAACTTGGTTATGGAACAACCAGTTGATTTTGAAGGTCTTAGATTAAATCAACACGACATTGAGAAGTTCTTCACTGACCAAAATGGAGGTGGTAGATACATGAAGTTATTAAATGGTCCAATCTACCCTACGCTGGTAAAAGATTTCTGGGTTAGGAGCAAGGTAGTAACCATGGAAGACTACAATAAAGAAGTGGCTGTCTTAAGGAATTCAAAGCCTGAAAACAAGGACAAGACTCCCGCTGAATTGGGCCTAAGAGAAGTCAAGGAAGAAGAAATTAGGTCAGTGGTATGCGGATATAGTTCTGACTCAATCAAATTTGGCAAGTATTCTACAAATTCCCAATGAAGGAAAATTCAATGCCTTCATCGCTGTTGAAGCCAAAAACACAGGATGTCTAACTGATATGACAAAAATGTGTTATGAAGAAGGGAAAACTTGTGAGAGCAACAAAAGTGGTGATATGAAGCCAACACATAAACTGTTAGCCAGAATCTTGCTAGGATCAATCTTCCCAAGGAGTGGAAGCTCCGATCAACTTTCTTGGGATCATAGATACTTTATCTATTATCTCACTAAAGGATATCAACTGAACTGGACTAAGTATATCTTCAACCACTTGTGTAAGGCTGTTAATGCTATCCAAAGGCAAACCAAGCCTAATGTTCACATCACTTACCCAAGGATTCTTAGTGAAATTTTCTAACAGTGTGGTGTGATTGATGTGATCAAGGCTGCTGGGAAAGATAACCTGTTAAGGGAACTGAGAGCCTCTATCATCTCGGTGCATACATTGTCCAACATGTATTTCCTACCATGACAAATCTTGAAGCTTTCAGAACCTTTGGAACAGCTACCTCACTCAGAAGAGTCAATGATAAAGAGACTTAACATTAACATACCTTTTGTTGCTCAAGGTATTGTTAACCAGTACATTCAACTACTGGAAAGCCAAGGAGAACCTTTTGAGATTGAATCAGAAGAGGTGAAAGGGAAAAGGAAGAGATTGGTAAGAACTAGGGTTGAGTCTGAAAAGGGTGAGAATAAAGGCAAGGCAAAGATAAAGGCTGTGAAGACAAATGTGGCGGTTTTAGAAGATAAAGATGATGATGATGAGCCTCTGAGGATCAAGAAAAGAAAGATTTCTAAGGAGCTGAAGAAAAAGAAGATTGTTGAGAGCTCTACCATCATTAATTCAGGTACTTTAACTGATCCTAAAGGTCCTGTTGCATTAACTCATGAGACTCAGAACCCCCCAACTTCAAACAAACCATCAGAGTCACCTCTAGAATTTCTTGAACAACACCTAGCAGGTGAACTTCCTCCACAAACAAAATCTCCACAATCTGATAATGTTCCAGACTCTGAACAAAATCAAAATTTAACTTCAAACATAGACCAAATCAATTCTGAAACCAACTCATCAAACCAAATTATCTCAGAAATCACTCAACCAGAAACATCTGAGATAATTCAACTAGAACATGCTCAACCACAACCTGAACCATATATCTCACCTGAACATGTTCATTCACAACCTGAACATGTTCATTCACAGCTTACACCTCAACCACCCCCTGAACAACAAACAGAATCTCAATTTGAAGTTGAACCAAATGAGACCCCAAACTTACCAACCAAAGATCAGGTTGATGAAATGATCAAAGAATTGACTAATGCACAGTTAAATTCATCTGGTCAACCTGATCATGATCAACTACAAACAACCAACCAACATACCAACATACCCTTTAACTCTGAACCTCCTCAAAACAATTCCTTAATCCCTGATGTCTTGGGTGAATGCAACAGCCTATTTAGGCTGGTACATGAATTACATGAGCTAAGGCTATCTGACATACCTCCATCAGAGTACGCTGCAAAATGGGTAAGTCTAACAGAAGAATTGGTAAAGGAGCTGTATAGACTCCAAGAAGCTGATGTTAAGGAGCGGAAGAGTTCTGCCAAAACTAGTACTACTGAAGTTGAAGAGTTCATTTAGATTCAGAAGGACACAGAGAGGAATCAACCTGAATCCTCTTCTGTAAGAACAAGTGATGAGCAAAACCTAATGGAGAAGTTAGCATCACTTGAGAAAAATCTGAATGAGCCTATTTTGGACAATCTAGAAGCCAGTCAAGAGCATCTTAGAAACCAATTATATGAGGCTGAGATTGGAGAAATTAGAGCTCAAATGAAAAAGTATGTGGGACTGATGGAGGTAGTTAATGCTAAACAAAAGGAAATCATGAGAACTCTAGCTTCTCTTTGTAGTCAACCCCAATTAACCCCCTAGGACTTCTTGTTTGCCTAAGTAATCTATGATCAATATTTTGTTAGGCACATTGATAGGGTTAAGTTCATTATCTTGTATGGTTCTTTAACTTCTTTGTGCTCATCTGAAATATTAGTTCATATTTGGTAATTTAAGTGTTTCTATCTTTAAAACTGCTGATAACTGTTTTTATTTCATTCTTAAAGTTCAAACTTTTAAATTGACTGCTTACAAACAAGTCCTGTCTTAAAATCTTGTGTTCATTAAATTGTTTCTCAATTTATACAACATTTGGATATTCCTTAAAGATTCATATTGCATAACAGGAGAAGAAACATAATAAAGAGAATCAAATTAAAACAAGCCAAAGAAATTAAAACTTTATTGAAAACTTGAGTAGATGTTACAAATATTTCAAAGATAATCAACTGGTATCCTTAGATGGTGGAGTTGGGTGACCCAGCTTGGATGACACCTCTCTTGGGGAATCTGACTCATCTGGATCAGATCTCTCTTCCTCAGGAGAAGACTCTAACCCATCTGAGACTTGGACATCAGCTTGATCTTCTTCAGGAAAATTTGTATTCAAATACTCAAACCAATCAGAGTCCCATTCATCAGACTCTGTTTCAGAATCTGACCTTTTAGACTCTGAACTGATTGGAATCTCAGGCTCTGGCTTTGCTTTTCTTGATTTTTCTTGCTTAAGTTTTCTCCTATCTTGACTGACTCTCTTTGAAACTGCTTTCTTATTCTCTGAGCGTTTCATTTTTCTCTCAAGAAATCTATCAATAACCTAAGATTATTCTGTGTGAATAAAATGACTAGGTATCTCTCTCCTTTTATAAGCATATTTCAATTGCTGAGTCTTAAATGCGTTCAACCACTCCTGATTTGACGGCATTGAAAGTTGAAATTTTTATTAATTGTTTATACTACCTTTTTGATAATGACAAAAGGGGGAGAAAGAATATTGGTAAATCAATTGTTGGAAGAAGTGAAATTACTTAGCTTTTTAGGGCTTTGTAGTGCTTCAGAGAGAGAACCTAGGAGAGTGGTCAAAATAGTAGCATGAGGTACATGCTTTGATATGACAATCTGATCTTTGAGGATTTCAAAATATTGTACTAAAGAGCTCTGAACTGTTTTCAAGTTTTTTTGATTCAGGCTTTGAACTGTTTGAAAAATATTTTGAACTCTGAAACTGTTAATGATAACCATCAGAACCAAGTGTGTGTAGACGTTTCTAGTGCCTCTAATCCTATTGTCATTTAATTTAAATTCTTCATCTTGCATCTGCATTAAGAGCATAATTTCAAGGAGAATACATTTATTAATTAAAGTTTATTATTCATAGTTAGTTCTTGAGTAAGGGTGCAACTTTATTCAAAGATTATCACACTATGAAAAGAAGAAGCTTGCAAACCGTGTTCTTTATATAGTGAAAAATTAATAATTTAAGTCATATAATAAAGTAATTCTGAAACTGATTAAAATTAACTATGGATACAAAGTAGGGGGAGCTTACAAACCTAACCCTATGGGATAACAGACTTAGGGGGAGCTTGCGAAACTCAGAAGCCTAATGTCAACATAGCTAATTTTTATCAACAACAATTGTATTTAATACTTATGTTTGTCATCATCAAAAAGGGGGAGATTGTTGCAACAAAATATGTGTTAGTACACACCCTTAAGTTTTGATGATAACAAAGTATTAAATGGACAATTGATGGTACTAATGTTTAAATTAAGAGTGCAGGAGAATCCAACGTTATATCGAGAGCACACTTGATTTAGACTCTGATGAAACCTATGGAAGTCTGAATCTTTACACTCTGAAAGAGTTCATAAGCTAAAACGTGGTCAGAAGCTAAACAAAGTTCAGAAGCTCAAAGAGGATCAGAATGTTTGCAAGAGTTCAGAAGATCAGAGAAGTTCAGAAGCTCAAAGATGTTCAGATGCCTACAAGAGTTCAGAAGCTATCTGCTAGTCATGAGTTATTCAGAAGATGAAGACGTTCAGAAGCTGAATATGAAGGACTATCAGAGGCCATTCATTCAAGACCAATCAGACTCCAAGTTATCAAAGGTTCATCAGAAGCAAAGGAATTCCCCAAATCATCAGAAGGGCTACATCAACTACTCTTATCAAGCCTGATGATTTGTTCTAAGGTCAACTAATTACAACGGTCACAAAGGATGTGATCCTACTCTCTCTAGGAGCTAGTTGTACCTTATTACTGTACTTTGGACAAACAGTAAAGGTGAAGTTTCACTGCAAAAGAAGACGTGGCTTTACTCAACGGATCTTCAAAGACTACAGCTGTCCATTTTACAACGGGAATTTCTCCAACGTCTCAATGTCTTTCTCAACTCATATAAATATGCCAAAGAAAGAATTGATGACTAACAATCTTCATTAGAAAACATCTCTCAGAATAAAGTGAGAACTTGAATTGTAATAGATAACATCTCTCAAATGAAGTGAGAATAGAAACTAGCTTAAGCCTCTGAAGTTATTATGTTTGTAATAAGTTTAAGCTTATAAGTTAGTATTACTCCTGCGTGAGTAATTGTAAGTCTTCTGCTTAGTGTAGAAGCAAGAAAGTCGTCTGCTTAGTGTAGAAGCAAGTAAGTCTTCTACTTAGTGTAGAAGCATGTAAGTCTCAGTCTTAGTGATTAGAGCAAAGAAGTCTTCTGCTGAGTGTAGGAGCAAGGAAGTCTCTCTGTCTTGTGTGACTTAGAGCAGGAAGTCTTGAGCTTGTGTGCTTGAGCAAGGAAGTCTCTGATCTTGTGTGATTAGAGCAAGGAAGTCTCTCTGTCTTGTGTGACTTAGAGCAGGAAGTCTTAAGTCCTGTGTGACTTGAGCAAGGAAGTCTTGAGCTTGTGTGCTTGAGCATCTAATTGTAATCTTAGTGATTATAGTGAACTCTCTTGGAAACAAGGGGACTGGAGTACTCTCAATTTGTGAGGGGAACCAGTATAAATTGTTGTGTGTTCTTCTCTCTCTCACTCTCTCATTTACTCCTTCATCATTCACTTAGCCGTAAGTTAATTGTGTGAACAATTCCGCTGTGCTTAAAGACTCTGATAAATTTAAATATCTTGAAAAAATTTTAAATATCCAAAACACAATTCAACCCCCCTTCTTGTGTTTTCTCCATGCACCTTCAGTTTGTGCCAAATAAGATCTTCAGCGACATCTAGGGGACTAGACGGGCGAGATGTCAATAGCTGATAAGCTCCCCGTATTGATTAACCCCCGACAGGGTCAGGCCGCCAATGCCACACGTTTGGAGACTGAGCCTGCAAAATAAAGTTATGAAGTAAAGTCTGACAACCCCAACATCTTCTTCTCGCATGCCCACAATTGTCTCTGCCACTCTCATGCCTCCCCTTCGGCAGCCCACCCTAAAGAAAATACATTTAGTCACACTAACAAAAAAAAATTATATTATTTAATAATTTGAAAAATAAATGTTATTTAATTATTTTTCAAATACTTACTTATCTTTATGTAAGAGCGAGCAAAATATAATTTATCGGTCACGTGAATATCTCTTAAATGAGTTGGATCCATACCCGTTTATAATTTGGGCCTAATTTAATATCAATTGCATCTAGACCGGTTTTTATGATTTTGATGGCTGATCAGTGCATTTTAATGCACTTTTTAATCACTCTGTGCTATGGCAATTTTATGACTTCTCCTGCTAATTTGGTATTTTTATCATGTTTTGTGTTTAGAGTCTAGTTTTGCTATTATTTATGTTTTGCTATTTATTTTCGTAATAAACAGTAATTTGACACCTTCTCATTGTGCAGACCATAACTTGGGCTACGAATATCGGATTGAGGCGCGGGAAGATGCGTTGGAAAGCTAAGAGAAAGAGCTACAACTTTGATGTTGAAGCCGAAAGCCAATTTGGAGCGCAAAGGAGTCATATTTACTCGTCATGTTTCAGACTTACAAAGATTTAATTAGTTTTCAGCATAACTATATTTTTCGGCCCAATTGTTTTGTGGCCCGTTTTGCTTGCTTATAAAAACCCAAAATTCAAACCTAGGTCACGTTTTTTACACTTCATTCACGAATTCAAAGAAACCCTAGAGCAGCCACCACTTGAATGGAGAACTAAATCCTTCTTTCAATTCGTTGGTGCAAGGAACTCGTTTTAGATTCTTGAGGTCTGTTTTTAATAGCAAAATTTTGTTTTATATTCATGTTCTGTTATGTCAATTTCGTATTCTTAATTCAGTATGTATGAAATTGAATTATAATGATGCTTAATCACTCTAATTCGATTCGACACCGTTTATTCAATTTAGTTTATCGCTTGTATAGATTATATTGAATAGGAATTGACATAAACTTTGAGCGCTTAGCAAAAAGGGTTGATCGAAATTCAGTAAGGATATTAATCTGACATTAGTACGCTTGTTTACTATTGCCTACGATTAGTTGAACGCATTTGACGCTTGTTTGAATGGAATTCGTATAAAACTGTTAACGCTTGTTTATTTCAGTTTTATAAATCAACCAGAACTTGAGCATATAATGAATTTATTCTTTGTGAACCATATGATAGAATCAAGAATGAGTTACCTAAAGCCAACGAATTGATCGTTTTAAATCAATCGAATTTCACACTTTTCTTACGTTCTGTTAACAAAACAAAACCCCCATAATTTACAGTTTTTGAATTGTTCTAATATAGTTAAACTGATTGTGAGTCTTTGGGAAACGACCAAGGTTAACTACCTTGTACTACTTTTCTTAAAACATTATTTGATCACGAAACGACCGTGATCAATGACCTATGAGGAAGCTTATAATTTGGGTCTAATTACTGAATGGTATAGAAAATTTAAATTTGTAAAAATCATTGAATTTCTTATTTAATATCAAATTACACACACAAAACACTTCCAACGAGTTTTGTTTTTGGAAAAGCTAAATTAACCTGCCCAAATTGACACCAAAGAGTCGAACTTGAGTCCTTAAGTCCAACGAGCATTTTTCGTTGCAAATTCACTAATAATTGTTTATATATCAATATGTTCTATCATATATCTTTGTCAATACATAAAATAGCTAGATCATTCAACCTTTCTTCTGACATTGAAGATCTAAAGTAGTTTTTCAATAATTTGAACTTCGAAAAACTTCTTTCCACAGATGCAACAGTCACCAACATAGTTAAGAGAATTCGATAAACAATTAAAATATTTGGATAACTATCTGCGACATTGACAAGAAGTTCAATTGCTGACATCACCACATTTGACATATACATTTGCAACACTTTCAATTCAGAAAAAAAGATATCTACTTCAACATCTGACGGATCCTTATGAGAAAATTGTGCAAGATTTTTTTAATTCATCATTATCCAATTGTTTCAACATTTTTGCATCAAATAAAAATCCAAAAATACATTCAAATACTTCTAACTGCTCAAATATATTTTTTAATGAAGTTATTGTCATATCAACAACCATAAAAATATAGTTGACCCTAAAAGATTCATCACATGATTGTATTTCTTTATTATTATTCTCGTCATATCGTTTTTTCTAAGGCTACTATACATATATCATATGCAAGACATTTGAAAATATTCATGGAAAGCTTTCATTTCTATATTTCTTAAATTAGGTTTTCTTTTGATATTTATTAAAGTCTTATAGTTTTATAAGTACATATCAATTGGTTATAATACTTATAAATCAAAAGATTAAAATATTCAATTATTAAGATCTGGTCAAAGTAAAAATATTTCTGCCAATATTTTCATCATCAGCCTAATATGAATATTGGAATTATGCAATGCAAGTCTAATGTGACATTTCTGATGCTGTTTTGGAATCTATATAGATAAAAAAAATGCGTTACGCTATCTCTGGAGGTTCATTGATAAGCTTTTATTTATTAACTTGGAATTAATCCCGTCCATTGGATATATTTAAGGTTGAGTCTCAATAATATGCATCAAAATTAATTTAGCTGATGATAGGGACAAGTTGACGTAGAACTGAGACTCAATTTTGTCCTTAAAACCTACCAAACTATATGACAAACTTGGAGTGCAAGAAGTCAAAACTCAAATTTGATTTGAGTTTCACGTTGTAATTTTTATATGTGAAGTAGGGCGGGTAATGAACTGAACAAACTCGAAAATAGTTCGAGACTCGATTCGATAATTAACTCGTTGAACTTGGTTCATGAATCAAATGAGTCGAACTTGAATTGAAAATTAAGCTCGTTAAATAAATTAGTCGAGTCGAGCTTTTAAACGAGTTCGACTCGACTCGACTCATTTCCAGTGAAGTGCTAAATATACTATTTTTAAACTTAAATACAGATTTAATTCCTTTGTTTTGATTATTAAATTTTGATTTTGACCTTATTTTAAATTCCAGGATTTTAGTCCCATATTTGACTAAATTTCGAATTAGTACAATCTCTTTGGTAGATAACTTTTTAACTTTTTATTCACAAGATACATGGTGCCTTTAAGAGGGAACTGCGTCATTCCAACCAAAATCAAAATTGTTTCCAACTTTTTTTTTTTTTTTTTGACGAAAAATTGTTTCCAACTTTATCAAGTTACTTTTACGTGAAACAACCGACTATTTAATATAAATAAGGATAAAATTATTTTTGGTCGGATGTTTTATTTGGCGTCACATTAATCTTTGAATGAATTAAAATTAGAAATAGATTCACATCATAATCATGGCTACATGATAATTCAATCTAATATTCTTTCCAAAAATTATAATTAAAAAATATGCATGATTTTATGTTCAACAAGGATTCAAAACTTTAGTTTTATAGATTACTATGATTCATGAGAATTTATTGTCAAAAAAAAAAATGATTCATGAGAATTTAGTCCTTTATGTTAGACTCAATCTTACTGAAATTATCATTACTATTTATCTATAAAAAATAAAAAAATTTGTCCTTTCCCATGATTCCAGTCATTAAAGTTTGAAGTTGCTGTTTATGATTTTTTTTTTGACAGAGTCGATTTATTATTACTATCTGACAAGGATTTTATTAATTATTATAATCAACAATTCATATATAATAGAGTGTCATGTTTCAACATGTGACTATGAGGTGTCTTTGAAGCCTCAATGAATGATCCATGGATATATGCTACAATTTTCTCCTTCTTATTCCTTAAAAATAAAAAAAACCTTTCAAAAAGTTTATAGCTTTTCATGAAGATGACAAAAATCCAATTAGGGGAAAATAAATAGACATGAATTTCCAAGTTAGACAACTCAACCAAAAATAGATTCTTCTTTCCAAGGTTTGTGTGTGGTACACGTTTCATGCTCTTTTACTCATCCATTTTCCTTGATTTAAATGTTATTTAAGATGATATTATCTTTGCCAATAATTTCCAAAAGTTTACCTTAGTAGCATAAAATTTTAATAAAAAATTGCATGTCAATTTTTTTCTAAAAATAATATTATTGATTTAACTGAAAATAAGTTTGTAATATATGATCTAGCTATTTTCCATTTATGGGTTTTGTGAATTAATTTGATTCTCTTAGAAGTGTGTAGAGACTTGAATTTTCTGAAAAAAGTGGTTGAACTTTTTTGTTATTGCAAGTTTATATCTATATATAATCTCTAGTTATAGCTTGATTTAATTAGAATCTACTAAGATATCATAAACATATCTACTTCAATTTGTTGATGATCACTAATATTTATTGATGTCAATGATTCACAATTTGCAGTCTCATGATAGACTGAATACATGCATGTTTGGATTCACAGTGAGTTTGACAAAATCACTGTAGTACTGTGATTTTGTTGAAGCTTGAAATTGTAACTTCTGTAACAGTAGTACACCGTGATTCTGACGAAGCAATGAAGTCGTCTCAAAAGGTTATATTTTCATGCATTTTTTTTTTCTAACCAATCCTTTTTTTTTCTTGTTCAGGAAAATTCATTTCAACCAAAGTAAAGATTCTATGGGTATTTAATGTTCAAAAGGTGAAGTTTTTGTTTATGATCTTTGATTGGAGCTAAGATTTTCTTGTTGAATCAAAACAATGGCTTTAGCTCCAACTCAAAAAGTTGTTTTAGGTTCAATAGCCTTTGCAATTTTTTGGATATTAGCAGTTTTTCCTGCAGTTCCATTTCTACCAATTGGTAGAACAGCAGGTTCTCTTTTAGGTGCAATGCTTATGGTAATATTTAGAGTCATTTCTCCGGACGAAGCGTATGCTGCAATCGATCTTCCAATTCTCGGTCTACTTTTCGGCACAATGGTTGTTAGTGTCTATCTTGAAAGAGCAGATATGTTCAAATACATAGGAAAATTACTTTCTTGGAAAAGTAAAGGACCAAAAGATTTACTTTGTAGAATCTGTTTGATTTCGGCTTTATCGAGTGCTCTTTTCACAAATGATACTTCTTGTGTTGTTTTGACTGAATTCATATTGAAAATTGCAAAACAGCATAATTTACCACCTCACCCTTTTTTGCTTGCACTTGCTTCAAGTGCTAATATTGGTTCCTCAGCTACACCAATTGGTAATCCTCAAAATCTTGTTATAGCTGTCGAAAGTAAAATTTCGTTCGGAGATTTTTTGTTCGGTATTCTTCCAGCTATGCTTATAGGAGTTGTAGTTAATGCTTTAGTTCTTATAGCTATGTATTGGAAACTTTTATCTGGTCATAAAGATGTCGAGGATCCTATCGCTGAAGTTGCGGCTGAAGAAGAGGTTAATTCTCATCAATTTTCACCGGCTACAATGTCTCATTATTCATCACTTAATTCTCAAGAGTTGAATGGTTACTTACTAGAATCTTCTAGTATTCAAAACTCTCCTCAAGCTCAGAATCTAAGGAACCGGTTAGTTTCAATTGAAAGTGAAATTCATAGGTTTCATGTTGGAAGCGCGATCAATTCTGCTCGAAACTCAAGTGCATCAAAGGAAGGGACTAATAATGACTTGGCCTCTGAAACAAAAGTGGAAACTAGTCCTTCGAAAACTGTTGTCGAAATAGATAGAACAATGGAAGCACATGTTTTGGTGTCTTCGGATGGAAAGGACTGTTTAAGCGCCGAGCGGAAACGTTTACTGTGGAAAACTTGTGTTTATTTGATCACATTAGGAATGTTGATTGCAATGCTTCTTGGTTTGAATATGTCATGGACTGCAATTTCGGCTGCATTAGCTTTGGTTGTTCTTGATTTCAAAGATGCTAGGCCAAGTTTAGAGAAGGTACTAAAAAACTAAACACTTTGTTACTATTATTGTTGTGCTAGTTGAAGATTGAACAAATGTCTTAGAATTTTTTTTCTTCTTGTTCATACAGGTTTCATATTCACTTTTGATATTCTTTTGTGGAATGTTTATCACAGTAGATGGATTCAACAAAACTGGTATTCCAAGTGCTCTATGGGAGTTTATGGAGCCTTATTCGCGAGTTGATCGTTCTAGTGGAATAGTGATTCTCGCTCTAGTTATACTCGTCCTATCAAATTTGGCTTCAAATGTACCAACCGGTAAGTGGATGATTTTCATGTTCAGATCCTCTACAATTACCGGGTCGTTCTAGTAACAGGAAGAAAGACAATAATCAATAAAATAATTTTTAAAATATTGTTATTTTATTTATCGTGTCTTTGTCTTTCCTACTAGAATCATCCGGTAAATAACCGGAGAGGATCAACATTGGTGAATATCCTTCTTGTTTTGTTCTTTTTGCTTTTCACTTCTATGTCATATCATTTTTGTAATTAAATGCATCAAGTTGTTAGGAATGTAATTTGAAAAGTCTTTTTTTCCCATGTTTTTTTCTGATAGTTTCTTGGACCCATATATGGACCCTATAAGGTTCTAGTGATTTATTTATGTAGGGCTATCATTAATATCCAATTTATGGGATGAATCAACTTGTATGCAACATGTTGTAGGAGAGAGAAAAGAGATTCTAGGTCTGTTTATGCAGGGTAGTTACTCTGTATGCTTTTAAAATCATTAGAATTTTAATTTGGGACCATAGGAGTTAACATTTGCTTGTATTATTTTCTGATACATTTCTATAGTTTTCCTACTTTTTTTTTCCTTTTGATGCAGTCTAGTGGCTAGATATTCCATCCTTTAAGTGAATAAGTGAGATGTCAATTTTCCTACTTTTTTTTTACCAATAAAACAATAACTTTTTGATTTAATATCCCCTAAAGTTTCACTTGTAACGAAAAAAGAGAAAATTATTAGAATATTAATTTTTGTTATAAAAAATTGTTGAATGTGAAATTTTTATTAATTCAAGTAGCACTAATGACCATTTTACAACTGATTTTATCGGAATTCAAATGTAACCACTAAGCTAAGTTGAATTCCGATAAAAACAGTTGAGGTTACAAGAATTAGTGCTACCTTGAGGTTACAAGACTAAGTTTTAACCACTAAGCACTAATGAAATTAGTGCTAATTAGTGCTATCTTGAAGTTACAAGACTAAGTTTGAGATGTTAGCTTAGTGGTTAAAACTTAGTCTTGTAACCTCAAGGTGTCCGATAAAAACATTTGAATTCCGATAAAAACAGTTGTAAAATGGTCATTAGTGCTACTTGAGGTTACAAATTTTATCGGACCTCAAGGTAGCACTAATTAGTCTTGTAACCTTAAAAATTAGTGCTACCTTGAGGTTACAAGACTAAGTTTTAACCACTAAGCTAACATCTCAAATGTAATGCAATAGTAATTATGTACAACATAATGAGATCTATCATATAAATTATTCTGATCAGATATTTTCTTCTCTTTCCTTGAAGTTTTTAGAAGTCCAAAAAATTAGTTAAATGTTCGTATATACATTTTAGGATTTTTGCAGGAATTTTTTTATGTGATCTATGATTTACCAATCTTGTGTTCATATTTTGTCTAGTTCTATTGCTTGGAGCAAGAGTTGCAGCCTCAGCTGCTGCAATTTCAAAAGAAGACGAGAAAAGGGCGTGGCTCATCTTGGCTTGGGTGAGCACCGTAGCAGGGAACCTGTCATTATTAGGATCAGCTGCAAACTTGATTGTTTGCGAACAAGCTCGCCGAGCACCGAACATTTCATACACATTAACCTTCTGGAACCATCTGAAATTTGGCCTCCCTTCAACAATTATAGTCACTGCTATTGGTTTGACACTCATAAGATGATAAGAATTTGTTGAACTTGTAGAATTTTACATACATTATGTTTCTTGATGTGCAAGTTAAAGGGTATAAAATATAAATATATGTAAATGAATGCAGAACTATTTGTGTTTTGAGCATTGGTGTCAATGCTTGTGATGATCCTGAATTGTCCAGGAGTGATTTCAAATTTCAACTTTGAAAGGAAATAGGAAGTAGTAGACTTGATTTTGCCTTTGAGTGGATATTTATGTACCCGGATCTCCTACAGTAGGAAAATTACGATGACGCGGTAGAGAATCTTGACCGTTGATTTGAAATTGAATGGCCCAAATCACACATTTAGCAAACAAGCTTAAAAAATCTTGACTGTTGGTTTTTTTTTTCAAAAAGCAATGTTAGTTGTTAGTATTACAATGTTATGTTAATATTCTCTTTGCCAGGACTCGAACCCCGGACCTTCAACTCCTTAACCCCGCTCAACTAGCTTAGCCAGTCGAGCTACCTATCCCACCCTCTTGACTGTTGGTTATGATCAGGCGGTCGAAAGTAGTATTTGTGCGACTGCAACAAATTTGTTCCCGGATATGTATAGAATAGTTCAAATAAGTTTTTGTCCACGATAGATCAACGCCTTGTCAGAATTAGTAAAATAACAATCCTTATTTAATTTAGGTTAAATATGTTTTTATTCGTATAAACATCTCAAATTTTGTTTTTAGTTTTTATAAAAAATTTCAGTAAGTTTGGTCCTCAAATATTTTGTGTCATGATTTTTGGTCCTCTTTTCAGTCAATTCGTGTATATCATTCAAAATTTTAAATTTTTTTTCCGCGGTTATGTTTAGTACATTATAGAAATCTCTCTCGCAAAAGTTTAAATTTTTTTAAGAAGGGATGAATTAAATATAATTTTTTTAGTTAGTTTTTTGCGCTTAAAAATTCATAAATAATTCATTTTATGTTAAAAAATTCTAAAATTTTGTGGGAGATGTGCTTATAATATTATAAACATGTATACAAAAATTCACTCAAAAATGTGATAGTATACAAGAGTTGACAAAAGATTGTGATAGAAAATATTTGAGGGACCAAAAGTCGCTAAATTATTTAATAGGGACTAAAAACAAAATTCGATATATTTATAGTGACTAAAAACTTAGTTAACCCTTTAAGTTATGATATATCATGAAATCAATGGTTATTCTAATTTTGTTCATCATAAAATTTTGTTCAAGAATGCCATACCAGTTCTGGACAAAAGCACAACCACACAGACACAGGTGTAATGCTCCAATTTTGGCTCAATCAAATGTTTCATTACCTGATTTAAATAGGAAAGCAAGATAGAACCAATGCTGCCACTCTTGATCCATATAGTGTAAGCAGATTCAAAAGTCTCCTCAAAATCTTAATTCTCATCAAAATTACCATAGCTTCTCCCTATTAATATTGTTGAGATTCCATAAGTGCATTCAAGACAGATCACAAAAAGCATCATTACTACTGCTCCTGTACTGTACACATGATTTTCAGCACAAAGCCTCAGGTAATATTACATTTTATTTGCATATTTAATAGCATTTAATAGTCAAACAACTTCCTTATGGTCACAATTGTGACTGTATTTTCTACTTCAGTATAATCTCCGGTTTATTCCCCAAGATCGGCCTCAGTTGGAGACTTCCGTTTTCAAGCACATTTAGAAGAGTGCAGCTCCTTCAAAGTTTTGCGCTTTCTCTCCGCAACTTCTCCTGGGTTGGATCTTCTTGTAACGAGGCCTAATACTATATCCAGCGATTGAATCTCCTTCGAATGTTGTTGTTCAAGCGCAAATCCAGTAGCGAGGAGGGGCAGTAGAATGCGTCAGCCTATCATTCAACTGTCAAGATTCTCTACTGCGTGTAACAATCGTAAATTTCCTAACATAGGAAATCTGGGTCCATACATATCCAGCCAAAGGCAAAATCAAGTCTGCTACTTCTTCCTTTGAAAGTTGCAATTTGAAAATTAAAATTACTCCTGATCAATTCAGAATCATCACAGGCATTTACTTATTTGACACATGCTCAAAACACAAAAAGTTCAGCATTCATTTACTCATACTTGGTATCTTATACCCTTTAACTTGCATATCAAGAAACATAATGTATGTAAAATTATACAAATTCAACAAATTCTTATCATCTTATGAGTGTCAAACCAATAGCAGTGACTACAATAGTTGAAGGGAGGCCAAATTTGAGATGGTTCCAGAAGGTTATTGTGTATGAAATGTTCGGAGCTCGGCGAGCTTGTTCGCAAACAATCAAGTTTGCAGCTGATCCCAATAATGACAGGTTCCCTGCTACAGTGCTGACCCAAGCTAAGATGAGCCATGTCCTTTTCTCGTCTTCTTTTGAAATCGCAGCAGCTGAGGCTGCAACTCTTGCTCCAAGCAATAGAACTAAACAAAATATGAACAGTTGAACACAAGATTGGTAAATCATAGATCAGATAAAAAATATTCCTGCAAAAATCCTAAAACTTATATTGACATTATGAAAAATGCTAAAATGTTTATATTGACATTTAACTATTTTGGACTTCTAAAACTTCAAGGAAAGAGAAGAAATATTCCAACCAGAACAATTTATATGATAGATCTTAAAATTGGGAGTCGGGCCTAACTCGTGTCATGTGAGTCACAGTCCACGTGTGCGTTGACTTGGTCTAAATAATTGGGGGCCAGACTTTTGCAAAATGGGCTAAAGTTAGGGGTTAAAATCCCATGTTTGTGAAAGTTAGGGGGCAAAAAATGCAATATACCCTAATATTTAAAAAAATAGTTTGTTGGTTGTGTCTTTCTTCCTGATACTAGAACGACATAGTTGTAGAGCACCCGGATATAAAATCATCCACTTACCGGTTGGTACATTTGAAGCCAAATTTGATAGGACAAGTATAACTAGAGCGAGTATCACTATTGCACCAGAACGATCAACTCGCGAATAAGGCTCCATAAACTCCCATAAAGCACTTGGAATACCAGTTTTGTTAAATCCATCTACCGTGATAAACATTCCACAAAAGAATATCAAAAGTGAATATGAAACCTGTATGAACAAGAAGAAGAAAAAGTTTAAGACATTAATTTGTTCAATCTTCATTTAGCACAAGAATAATAGTAGCATACTGTTTAGTTTTTTAGTACCTTTTCTAAACTTGGCCTAGCATCTTTGAAATCATGAACAACCAAAGCTAATGCAGCCGAAATTGCAGTCCATGACATATTCAAACCAAGAAGCATTGCAATCAACATTCCTAATGTGATCAAATAAACACAAGTTTTCCACAATAAACGTTTCCACTCGGCGCTTAAACAGTCCTTTCCATCCGAAGACACCAAAACATGTATGTCCGTTGTTCTATCTATTTCGACAACAATTTTCGATGGACTAGTTTCCACTTTTGTTTCCGAAGCCAAGTCATTATTAGTCCCTTCCTTTGATGCATTTGAGTTTCTAGCAGAATCGATCAAACTACCAACATTAAACCTATGAATTTCACTATCATTTAAAACTAATCGGTTTCGTAGATTCTGAACTTGAGGAGAGTTTTGAATACTAGAAGATTCTAGTAAGTAACCATTCAACACTTGAGAATTAAGTGATGATGTATAATGAGACATTGTAGCCGGTGAAAATTGATGAGAATTAACCTCTTCTTCAGCCACGACTTCAGCAATACGATCCTCGACATATTTATGACCAGATAACAATTTCCAATACATAGCTATAAGAATTAAAGCATTAACTACAACTCCAATAAGCATAGCTGGAAGAATACCAAACAAAAACTCTCCGAATGAAATTTTACTTTCGACAGCTATAACAAGATTTTGAGGATTACCGATTGGTGTAGCGGAGGAACCAATATTAGCACTTGAAGCAAGTGCAAGCAAAAAAGGGAGAGGTGGTAAATTATGCTGTTTTGCAATTTTCAATATGAATTCAGTCAAAACAACACAAGAAGTATCATTTGTGAAAAGAGCACTCGATAAAGCCGAAATCAAACAGATTCTACAAAGTAAATCTTTTGGTCCTTTACTTTTCCAAGAAAGTAATTTTCCTATGTATTTGAACATATCTGCTTTTTCAAGATAGACACTAACAACCATTGTACCGAACAGAAGACCGAGGATTGGAAGATCGATCGCAGCGTATGCTTCGTCCGGAGAAATGACTCTGAATATTACCATAAGCATTGCACCTAAAAGGGAACCTGCTGTTCTACCAATTGGTAGAAATGGAACTGCTGGAAAAATTGCTAATATCCAGAAAATTGCAAAGGCTATTGAACCTAAAACTACTTTTGGAATTGGAGCTAAAGCCATTGTTTTTATTCAACCTTTTTGATATTCAGTACACCATAGAATCTTTTACTTTGCTAGAATGAAATTTCCTGAACAAGAAAAAGAAAAATTGGTTAGAAAAAATGCATCAAACATAACTTTTTTACATAACTACTTTGTCAGAATTACGGTGTCACTGTGATTTTAGAAAAGATACAATTTAGAACTTCAACAAAAACGCACATACATTCAAACATGCACTTTTTCAATCTATTGTTATGAGAATGCTACATTGGAAATTGTGAATTATTAAAATCACTAAAAATCGGTGATCATCAAAAAGATGGAATAGATATACACTTGCAACGTCTACAAATCCTAGCTCAAATGGTAGAAATACCGAAATTGCTAGTGTCGGACGGTATGACCGGGGTTCGATCCCTGGTCACTCCTCTTGTGTGTGTGAGTTTCCAATGACTTTGTCATTTCGTTTACCAACCAAAAAAGATATACACTTGCAACAACAAAAAAGTTCAACCACTTTTTTCAGAAAATTCAAGTCTCTACACACTTCTATGAGAATCAAAATAATTCAGAAAACCCAGAAAAGGAAACTTGTACCTCAAACAAACCTTGGAAAGAAAAACTACTACTTTTGGTTGAGTCGTTTAACTTGGAAGCTCATGTCTATTTCCTATCCCCGAATTGGATTTTTGTCATCTTCATATAAAGCTATAAACTTTTTGAAAGATTTTTTTTAGTTAAAGAATAAGATTGAGAAAATCTCAGCATATATCCATATCAGAATTGGGTATAAAATGGAAAATGGAATTTCATTTTTATTCCCGTAGAAAATTTCAGCAAGTTTTGGTCCTCCAAAATATTTGACGTCATAATTTTTAGTCGCTACTTTTGCGTAACTCATATGTAATTTCATATTTTTAAATGAGTTTTTGTATTTATGTTCATAATAATATAAGAATTTTTTCCACAAAAGTTTAGAATTTTTTAACAAAAGATAAATTAAATATGATTCTTTAAGCGCCAAAAAATATAAAATTTATATTAAATTCGTTCCTCTTATATGTGAGTTTAAAATTTCAGTAGATTAACACATTATCTAACACAAAAAAAAAATGATAAGTTTTAGGATTAACTTATCATATCATGATGCATCATCAAACACATGATTGAGACAGGAGATGCAACTGAGATGGAGGTAGACTTGACAATGTAGCTTGTGGTGTATTAAGAGATTATCAAACTAATTTTCTAAGTTGTTATGCTTCCAATATTGGTTTCTTTTGCTCTCCGTGCATAATTTATGAGATCTATTTTGGCCATTAACTTTCAAGCAACTTCACATTGGCTTTTGTTACATTGACTTTCAAGCAATCTCACATTATTTCGTGGACTTTTTGAAATTCAATACATCTTCTTTCTCAAATGCATTTTAAAGTCATGCACATTTTTAGAGAATGAAATTGTTGAAATAATAAAATGACCAACATTAATTTATCTACAAATATTTTAGGATACTTTGTAGATTGATTCTTTAGGGTTTCAATATACATTTTTGTATCCTTTTGACTAAAAAAATGGACCCTAATTAGTTGGTGATATTAGTGGCTATTATTAATTCATCATATTAGTGCCTATTCTTTTTAATTTATATATTCGAGCTTTAAATTATGTTGGAAGTGATTGTAGATAGATGATCATATGCAAGATTTGGTATACGCAATAACACAAATCGTAAAATCTTTATGCTTCATTGAAATTATCAAATAAAAGATTTTATTTAATGAATCAAATAAAAGATTATCAAGTGTATTATTAATTTATTTGTACATTTATATCCACTATAAAGAAAAATAATGAAGCAAGGTAATGGCTTCACAACCATGGTTCATGAAACAGCCAGGAAAATTTTGACTTATTCAAATTTGCTTTAGTTGCCGCCACTAAATCATAAAATTAATATTTCGAGAGCACGAAATAAGATTAAAAAACAGTGTGTTACATTTGATTTCTTGTTTCTTTCCTTCTTTTGGGGGAATTAGTGTTCTACTAGTGGAGTAAAATATTCACTATACCTAACAACCACGAACGTAAAAGAGAGAAAATGTGTTACATCTCGAGCAGCAGATACTTTATAAATGTGAGTATTATACTACTTATTAGGTTGCTAATCATCGTTCAAGTTAGCATAGATAGGCATTGGTATCGAAGACTCCACGCATTCTATTCTAATAAATTATTTATTCAAAAAATTAAATATTTCAATTTTTAATATATTAATTTTACTATTCTAATAAATTATATAGGTTTTATGCATATTTAGTTCTTACGTTTATTTTATATTTTAGTTTGGTCGCTCTTATGCGTTTAATTAATTTCAAATTAGTAGGAAGAAATCTATATGACAGTAGCTCATGGTTTACTACCATATGACTCTAGTAAAGTTTGTAAACTTGAGAGGTACTTCTTTATAGAACTGGTATTGGGATTAACTCAATTTTACAAAAGTAGCATGTAAGATATAAATGGTGATGTCACCGGAGTTAAAAAATCGTTAAAAATCATTTTCAGCCACCGACGAGATTACTGGGTTGAGTCGCGGACTAAGTCGCTCTCTTTAAGACGTTTCGCGGCACTGCCCAAAATTGTGCATGCAGACTATCAACCACGAAGTTCCCAGGATAAAACAGCCTAGTTACAACTGCATACCGATTTGCTACTGCACGGTAGAAATCGATCAAAGAATACACCTTCTTGAATGGTTCTACGATACCACTCGAATTGATACTATGATATCAATCTATGAATAAGTGGTACTATGATACCACTATATTGATACTACAATATCAATCTATGAAATTCATCGGTACTACGATATCACCGTATTGATACTAATACTACAATATCAATCTATGAATCAATGGTACTACGATACCACTTATAATGATACTACAATATCAATCAATATAATGACTCTGAGGTCATTCTAATATAGTACTAAGATCATTCAGAAATTATGGTACTGGGATCATTCTTTATTTAAATGAACTAGTGACACTTTTATCACTCTTATTAAATTAACACCGATACTAATATTATAGTATCACTCAGCACATAGAAAAAACATTATTTTTCTCTAAACAATTGGGAACAAATGAAAATGCAAATCTTTCTAATTTGCATAATCAAATAAATAAAATAAAGAAACATTGTGTGCCTAATTCTTTAATTTTTAATGTTAAAACTTACTCAAACAGCACTATATTACAATCAACATTTTTACCGTCTCGTGTATTTAAGCAAGTGTAAAATAACGCATAAATTGTTTACGATGAATAAGGAAATGGTTCAAAAGAAAACCAAAACTTGCAACTTATTTTTCTAGAAAATTGACAAAATACGAGACATGTTATTGATATGCATCACACAAATAAAGAATTGCTATCATTAAAGGGACTATGCTATTAAGCTTAATATGAGTAATACACTGAATGAAATTATGTTCCTCTCTTTGTAAAAACTAGCAACAACAATTCAGCCTTTGTTCAGGGGCTCAACAAGCAGTACTCATCACATGTTGGACAAGATCAAACTTTTCTCTTTCAGGTGGTTGAAGGCGACGAGTGATACTTTAACCTCAAACCCCCATAGTTGGTGGTCTAGTCCTATGCTATGTCTGGGCCTTGTATGATTTGCTAATGATTTTATTCCTGTGATTCTTTATAAACTCTTGGTAGTCTCCCCTGGTACGTCTTGTGTTGAGGAGACGGTGTTTCTTAATATATATATCTCATTTTGGCTTGTTCAAAAAAAAGATTTCATTCATAAGATACTAATTACATCACAACCATAGCTCCCTGGAACAGATTTTTGGATACTAGGGATGTTAATCCGGTAATACCCTAATTCTATACCAGGAATAGCAATGAACTAGAATGCCACTCGGTGATAAGGAATTCACAGTAAAAATAATAGAGTTGAGAGAGAGAAGAATAATTTTGATTAATTGAGTTGTTTGATTCATACTGCTGAAGCAGCTATAAAAAGGGGAAATTGGTTACAAATTCACCACTCAAGGATAAGGACAAGATACGTCAACAACCTCTAACAAATTGACTAAAGACAAAATAAAGGAAAACGACAAATTTATTTTAAATACTAGAATCCTATGACAATACCCTCCTCTTAAGCAACATCCATGTCCTCATGGATGGAAATCTGGAAATTTCTTCAACAAATCATAAAAATTCCCAAGTAGCTTTGTCAGGTGGTGAATCTTTCCATTGGACCAGGACCTTAGTAGCTGCAGTGTGACCCCTTTTCACCATTTTCCTCTCTAAAATGGCCACTGGAATCTTCTCAACAGTAGGAAGAGTAGCCGGCAAGTGTTGAACTGGCTGGTGTTGAGGATTAGGACAAAGCTTTAACTGAGATACATGGAAGACGTTATGAATAGCAGCAGAGGGAGGCAGTTGCAACTGATATGCAGTAGCTCCAATACGATCCACAACCTGGTAAGGACCATAAAATTTGGGAAGCAACTTGTGAACACCATGAGATTTCATAGATAACTGTCTATAGGGCTGAAGCTTTAGATAAACATAGTCACCTATCGCAAAAACACGATCACTCTGATGCTTATTAGCTTGTTGAGCCATTCTATTCTGTGCTCTTAGAAGATGGAATTTAAGAAGCTTAATGGCTTCTTCTCTAGCCATTAAAGATCTATCCACAGTAAGATTTTCAGCAGATCCTGGTAAATAAGGCAAATGTATTGGGGGAGGTTGCCCATAAACCACCTCAAAAGGTGTAGTGTGAATAGACGAGTGATAGTTGGTATTATACCACCATTCAGCTAAGGATAACCAGTTGAACCACTTCTTAGGTTCATCAGAGCACATGCACCTTAAATAGGTCTCTAAACATTTATTCACCACTTCAGTTTGACCGTCCGTTTGAGGATGGTACGCTGATGATTTGTTCAAAGCAACTCCCTGCAGCTTGAAGAACTCAGTCCAGAAACTACTGAGAAAGATAAGGTCCCTATCACTTGTGATAGATTCAGGTAAGCCATGTAGTTTAAACACATTGTCTAAAAACACTTGTGCAACATCCAAAGCAGTATATGAATGTGCTAATGCCATTAAATGAGCATACTTACTAAGTCTATCAACCACCACAAATATCACTTGCTTACCTCCTGAAGTTGGAAGTCCTTCCACAAAATCCATGCTGATGTTAGTCCAAATTTGATGAGGAACGGGCAAGGGCTGTAGTAGACCAGGGTAAGCAGCTAAATCAGACTTATTTTTCTGACAAATACCACAATTCTTGACAAAATTAAAAATATCCTTAGTCATGCCTTTGCAATAAAATAGGGACTTGACCCTACTAGCAGTCACATCCCTGCCTGAATGACCACCCACAGCTGAACTATGAAGCCAAGTAAGAATTGTGTCTTTAATAGTTGTATTAGCTCCTATAACCAGTTTCCCATTTCTTCTAAGTTCATCACGAGTCCAAGAAAACTTAGGATGAGATTTGGAATCCTTTTGAAGATCATGAATGATGGTTTGTAAATAAGGATCTTGTTGCCAATGATTGATAATAGATTCCAAAAGGTTATGATCAGCATTACTCAATAATAAAGCTAGTAATTCAGCACCCTCTTTTCGAGATAAAGCATCAGCAACTACATTTGAGGACCCCTCCTTGTATTGAATCACAAAATCAAAACCAAGTAGCTTAGCCACCCAAACTTGTTGAAATGGAGTGTTAAGTTTCTGATCCAACATATATTTAATAGATTTTTGATCCGTTTTGATGATGAAAGGAGCATGAGAAAGGTAAGACCCCCATTTTTGCACAGCATAAACAATAGCAAGAAGTTCCCTCTCATACACAGACATTGCTTGTTGTTTAGGACCCAAGGACTTGCTTATATAAGCAATTGGATGTTGATCTTGCATCAGGACTGCACCAATGCCTTTACCAGATGCATCAGTCTCTACCACAAATTGCTTAGAAAAATCAGGTAATGCTAAAACAGGAGCAGTCACCAAGGCATGTTGCAAGGTATTAAAAGCATTTGTAGCCTCTTCAGTCCACAGAAAACTGTCTTTCTTCAACAAATCAGTCAAAGGTTTAGCTATCGTGCCAAAGTTTTGGACAAACCTTCTGTAATATCCAGCCAAGCCTAGAAATCCTCTCAACTGTTTCAAGGTTTGAGGAATTTGCCAAGAATTTACAGCTTGAATTTTAATAGTATCAGTAGAGACTCCTTCTTGGGTAATGAAATGACCTAAATATTCAACTTTAGGCAAGGCAAAGTGACACTTCGATTTATTCAAAAATAATTGATTATCCTTAATGGTTTGGAAAATCAATTGTAAATGAATATGGTGATCCTCAAGTGATTGGCTATAAACTAGTAAATCATCAAAAAAGACAATCACAAACTTCCTTAAAAAAGGTTTAAAAACTTGGTTCATAAGTGACTGAAAAGAAGTAGGTGCATTAGTGAGTCTGAAAGGCATTACCAGAAACTCAAAATGACCACTATGTGTCTTGAACGCAGTTTTATACTCCTCCCCTGGTGCCATGCGTAATTGGTGATAACCAGATCGCATATCCAATTTAGAGAAAATAACCGAGCCGTGTAATTCATCCATCAAATCTTCAATCAAAGGAATTGGGAAACGATCCTTGATTGTAAGTTCATTTAGTCTGCGAAAATCAACACATAAGCGCCAAGAACCATCTTTCTTTCTTACCAAGATAGTAGGAGAAGCAAAAGGGCTAGTACTATGTTGTACAATGCCCTGAGCCAGCATATCATGTACTAATTTATCAATAATATCCTTCTGCACTATTGAAAAACGATAAGGACATAAGTTGAAAGGTTGAGCTCCTGCTTTGAGAGGAATCATGTGATCAAATCCAGCACGTGGAGGAGGTAAAGTAGTTGGATCCGAGAAAATAGAAGCATAAGTATCAATCAGTTGCTCAATTGAATTTGGTAATGGCATAGGGCAGTGTAAACTTGGTAACACATGGCAAGAAGGCATCACAAAAGAGGAGTCTTGATGCATGATAGATAGAAAACACAATTCTGCATCCTTTTTAACCATCTGAGCAAAAGATTTGTTGTTTATTAGTTTAAAACTAGGAGTTTTGGCACCTCTTAGAACCACCTTTCGTCCATTGGTTGAAAACTCCATTTGTAATTTGTCAAAATCCCACAATATAGGACCCAAAGCTTTTAACCATTGGATACCTAATATTAAATCACAACAGACCAGAGGTAAAACAATCACATCAGCAGTGAAAGACACTTGTTGAAGTTGCCATTGAAACCCTCGACAAATAAATGCTGCTACAAACTGATGGCCACCCCCACCAGTAACAGATAAGGGAGAAATTGCTTCTAATTTGCAACCAAGAGACTTAGCAATTTCCAGATCCAAAAAATTATGTGTGCTACTGTTACTCCATATTTTTGTTTGAAACAAAATATGAAATAAAGATAAGTTAATTGTTAAATTATACATATTGACAATATGTATACTTAAAAGTTAATGTAATCTTTTTTAAAAGGTTCTTTCTTTCGATTCGATTTTGATATAAATCGAAGTCTTGCTATATCGAAAGAATTTTGGATTTCACGGAAAGTCTAAGTGCTTTTCAAATGATTTCGAACGTCTTAATTCACTTCGATTTCGACTATTGGCAACGGATGCAACGGTTCAAAACTGAGGACAGCGCATAGAGGCAAAGACACGCGTCATTTGGTCAAGAGGCAACCGTTACATAGAAGTTGAAATAGGAAGTCTATATATATGTATTTTGTAGTCAAAATCAGGGTCACAAATTCACATACTGAATCCTTATAAAAACTCAGAGTACCCAAGCGTTCGAGCGAAATGAGCAACATAAAGGAAACGTATGATTCTGTGTACCACCTTTATTCCTTGTAAATGTTTACATTTGAATGCAATTTATCTTTCAAAGCAAACCTTTATTTTAACGCTATTTTATCAAATTCATTCATTCGAAAGGATTTTGCAGTTTGTTCTGTAAACTTTACTTTTCTGCAAAACTTTTTTTCATTCGAAATACTTTATTGCATTGTTATTTCCATTTACATGCTTTAAATTTAAGTCTCTTTAACAACATTTCCAAATTATGAACTTTAAGTGTTTTCTAATCACAAAGAATGCACAAACATGTCCCAAGATTTACTAGTTGATCTTACCAGTAAATAAACTAGCGGTTGTTTACCAAAAAACAGTGTAAACAAATTGGCACGCCCAGTGGGACTGGTTTTGTGCATTCTTCTTTAAAGTTCTGTTGATTTATTTAGTTTTTTCCGTTTGTTTTCTGTCTAGGAAAAAAAATATCAATAAAAATCTTTGTTTTGTATGCATTTGAGAAGTGGTAAATCTTTACCAGACTTCGAAAATTACAAAACTCGTAAGAAAATGGTTAGACCATCAACAAGTCTAAACATAAATCAACCAATTCCAGAGGGACAACCATCGCAACCTTCTGGTAGCAATGCCAACATAGGTTCTGGAAATGGGTCTACAACCCTTAACCAAAATGTGAGCACCGTAGGTTCGAGTGGTCCTTCTGTAATATTGGAACAAATACCAGCGACTGTTCCAGTGACTATTCCTTCTATTCCCTCACCATCTGTGCAAGTAGGTGGAGGAAATTCTTCATAGCCAATGAATGGCGATCACAGAAGCCCTATTCGTTTATTTCGATTACCAAATAACGATCGTCAATATGGCATGCCTCCTGAATTTACGGCTGGCCTTCATAACTCTAGTAATGAAGGGCCAAATATGTTTTCTCCTTCGACTTCAGTAGTAGGAAATCAGGGAAGACAATTTCAAAATTTAACTAATACATCTTTGATGTCTCTTAGACAGCAAATGAATGATAGTAATCATGAAATGGTTCATATGTTAACACAACAAATTGGGGCAGTGTTCAACCCATTGATACAAACTACAAATGATAGTTATCAGTTGTTAGCCAATCAAATGGGAAGAATGGCAGATTTCTTTGGAGCACCAAATGTTCCAAATGGTGCTAGGCCTAATGGTCAAAACGGACTGTTACCCAATGAAATCGAAAATGTTAACCAAAGGCAAGACCCATTGCCAGATATTATAATGAATGTCAATCCTAGGCCAGGTCCAATCCCAGTGGCCCAACAACCACTAAATCAAAATGTTGTAGATCAAAATCAAAGGGTAATTTTGGTAAATCGAAACCAGAATGCTGACGAAGTAGTTAGAAATGTCCAACAAAACAATTTTGCTGGACAGAATAATTTGGCCCATTTGGTCGAAAATATTCTTGCACAAAATGGCCTTAATGGTGGTTTACATAGGCCAAATTTTGTATCTGCTTTGTCTGAATTTGTGCTTCAAACTGAATTGCCCAGAAATTGGAAAACTCCTAAGTTAATAAAGTTTTCTGGGGATACCAATGAATCTACTGTCGAACATATTGCTCGATATCTAGTAGAATGTGGGGATTTGGCAAATAATGAGAATTTGAGAATGAAATTTTTTCCAAATTCTTTGACCAAAAATGCTTTTACTTGGTTTACAACTCTTCCCCCCATTCAATTCATCATTGGGCCCAATTAGAAATGTTGTTTCATGAACAATTTTACATGGGTTAGACTAAAATTAGCCTTAAAGAATTGGCTAGTGTTAAGCGCAAAGTGTCAGAGTCTATTGATGAATATCTTAATAGATTTAGGATTCTTAAGGCAAGGTGTTTTACACAAATCCCTGAGCATGAATTAGTCGAAATGGCCGCTGGTGGTCTCGATTATTCAATTAGAAAGAAGTTAGATACCCAGTATCTAAGGGATATGTCACAATTGGCTGATAGAGTTCGACAAGTCGAAAGGCTTAAGATCGAAAAAGCCAGAACATCTAAGTTTCATAAAAAAGAGAAAATTGCTTATATAGAAACTTATGATAGTGATGATGAAACTATTTTCGATTGTGAGAATATTGAAAATAACGAGGTAGATGTGGCTGAATTAAAACCAGACCCTCCTTATATGTGTAAATTACTAAAGCCATGCAATGGAAAGAATCCCGTCGAACCCAAAAATGATAAATATGTTGCAAAAACCTACACGTTTGATATTACTAAATGTGACGAAATCTTTGATCTATTGGTAAATGATGGCCAAATAATTGTTCAAAAAGGGTTAAAAGTTCCCCCTTTAGAACAGAGGAAAAAGAGAGGTTATTGCAAATTTCATAATTTTGTGGGTCATAAAACATCTCAATGTGTTCTTTTCAGGGATCTTGTCCAAAAAGCATTGAACGAGGGGAGATTAAAGTTCGATGAGAAATCGAAGCCGCCAATGAAGGTGGATACTGATCCTCTCCAAATTGCTGATACTTCTTTTGCTGAACCATATGAATTTATGATGGTGGAAGCCATGGAAGTCACTACTCTCGAATCAATCCCAGAAGAGGAGTATATCGAGAAGATTAAGGTGGTTTACCCTAAGGCTGATGAGGATTTGCTTGATTTTCTTATGAGATGTAAAGCAAAAAATCATCAAGTTATGCTATGCCCCAGGTGTAGTGCTGTATGCGACAAAGAGGCTACTGCAGGCCTCGAGAATTATCTGCCTTATGTGAAGCCAAAATTTAATGGTCCAAACAGAAGACCGAACTTCAATATTGGACCAAACCAACAGCCTAACAGAGGAAAGGCTATAATGCCAAATCCTTCGATTCATGAAAGGATTGGTCGAAAACAGACTTTCTTATCATCAACAAAAATACCCATGGGTCAATGGGGACATGGTAGATATGCAGCTTTCGACAAGAGAATCAAGCATCAAGGAAGTTCTAGTAAAGGTTGGCAAACTGATGGTCAACCCAACATGGCAATAGATGCCAATAAATACTCTTATAAGAACAACTATAAGGGTAAGAATCCAATGACAAGAACACAATGGCGTAGGTTCCAGCGCCAGAAGAAACAAGAATTCCAAAATGTTCCACAAGAGAACAATTTGAAAGGAATCAAGATTCAAGAAAAGGCCAAGAGGCCTGTGATCGAAAGACTCTCACAACCAAACATTCCGGAAGAAAATAATGAAAAAATAAATGAAGAGGAATGTTTTGATGGTGAGGATGATGACTTTGGGTCAGAAAATGACTTCGATGTGGTTTGTAATGTGGTATCTGTATTGGCACGAGAGTTTGATGTTTGGTCTTTCTCTGATCGAGAAGAAGACTGCTACGAACCACCACTGGTTGATATCAAACCAGTTTGTTATTATGTGATGGATAATGGATGCATCGAAGAACAATGCGCCAACTTTGCAAAGCCTGATGAGGGGATGAAAAATCACCTTAAGCCTTTGTTTGTCAGAGCAAAAGTCAACAATGTTGGCATAAACAAGGTTCTAATTGATGGAGGAGCAGCTGTGAATCTGATGCCTTCTTCACTAATAGAGAAAATTGGGAAATATGACACTGATCTTATTTCTCACAACATAGTCCTTTCGAACTATGAAGGGAAAAGTGGCCACTCTTGGGGTGCTCTCCAAGTTGAAGTTGCCATTGGAAGCACAGTTAGGCCAACATTATTTCTGGTGGTCGAATCCAAAGAAAATTTTAATCTTCTGTTAGGAAGAGAATGGATTCATGGAGTGGGGGCAGTGCCTTCGAATCTTCACCAAAACTTGGCTATATGGAGAGATGATGACATTGTAGAATATGCGGAAGCAGACCAAAGTTATTATCTGTCTTAGCAATGCCACATAACGAAGCAGACTTTCGACAAGAACCTTGCTTCGATTGCACCATGCGGCGATAAGGACGCTGCTTTTGATAAAGTGGTTTCTGAAAATGTTTACCACTCTGTAAAACTCCACCCAACTCATGGATTCTGTTGGAGAAGAGAGGAAATAAATCAGGATTCCTCTGAAGATGGAGTAATTCCACCATCTGGGTGGGATTGTGAATTCTACTATCCCTATGACTGAGCCCAACCCATGGGCAAGAATTTCGGCTTTTATGGCCGGAAATAGATTAAATACGGCACTGGAAGCTGTAACAATGAAAGAAAAATGGCTTTCGAAGCCGGTGATTCTCAAAAATTGGCGAATAAAGCCAATGATCTTGAAAATGGCAATAATATGCCAAACTTGCAGAACTTGGATTGTATTTATGATGACGAACCTTTGGGTTTCGAAAAAGATCTTTTAAATATAAATCATAAAATGCAAGCCCAAGACACATTGCAAGAAATAGACATTGGAGATGGCCTGACAAAAAGGCCAACTTACATCAGTGCCAATATCAATTCTGATTTCAAGACGAAATTGATCGAACTCCTTCAGGAATATAAAGATTGTTTTGCTTGGGACTACAACGAAATGCCTGGTCTAAGCAAAGAATTGGTAGAACACAAGTTACCTTTGAACCAGAAAAGAAGCCAATCAAACAATTACCAAGGAGATTCGCACCAGAAATAATGTCCAAAATAAAGGGTGAAATCGAAAGGTTGCTGAGAAGCAAATTTATTCGAACTGCCAGGTATGTTCAATGATTAGCAAATATAGTACCTGTAATTAAAAAGAATGGAACTCTTAGGGTTTGTATAGATTTTCGAGATCTAAATAATGCTACACCTAAAGATGAATACCCTATGCCTGTGGCAGAAATGCTTATTGACTCAGCAGCAGGTTTCTAATATTTAAGTATGTTAGATGATTATTCAGGTTATAATCAAATTTTTATTGCTGAAGAAGATATTCATAAAACTGCTTTTAGATGCCCAGGACCATTAGGAACTTATGAATGGGTAGTAATGCCCTTTGGTTTAAAAAATGCTGGGGCTACATATCAAAGAGCAATGAATTTGATTTTTCATGATTTTATTGATAACTTTATGCAAGTCTATATAGATGACATCGTTATCAAATCTTCATCTGATGATGGCCATTTGGAACATCTTAAAAAATCATTCGAGAGAATGAGAAAATGTGGATTAAAAATGAATCCACTAAAATGTGCTTTCTGTGTGCATGCAGGAGATTTCCTTGGCTTTGTTGTACATAAGAAGGGCATTGAAATAAATCAGAATAAGACAAAGGCAATAATGGAAACACAACCTCCAGTTACAAAAAAGCAACTTCAATCTTTGCTTGGAAAAATCAATTTCCTGAGAAGATTCATTTCGAATCTAAGTGGTAAATCCCAACCTTTTTTGCCACTACTCAGATTAAAGAAAGATGATATTTTCAAATGGGAAGCAGAGCACCAAAAGGCTTTTGAAGATATCAAGTTGTATCTTTCGAAACCACCAATACTAATGTCTCCCATTCAAAACAAATTTATGAAGTTGTATATTTCAGCATTTGATTCGACCATTGGTAGCATGTTTGCTCAAGAAGATGAAAATGGAGATGAAAGAGCCATATATTATTTAAGTAGGGTTCTAAATGATGCTGAAACTAGATATAATGCTATAGAAAAATTATGTTTGTGTTTATATTTTTCTTGTATGAAACTTAAGCATTATATAAAGCCTATTGAAGTTTATGTCTATTCTCATTTTGATGTTATTAAACATATGTTATTAAAACCAGTTCTACATAGTAGAATTGGAAAATGGGCATTGGCCTTAACTGAATATTCTTTGACATATAAACCATTAAAAGCAGTAAAAGGTCAAATAGTGACTGATTTTATAGTCGATCATTCTATAATCGAATCAACTCAAGAAGTTGTAGAGGTTCAACCTTGGATCTTATACTTTGATGGTTCTAAACATAAGTTTGGAACTGGAATTGGGATACTAATTATTTCACCACTGAAAATCCCAACTAAATTTAAGTATAAAATAAATGGTCTTTGTTCAAACAATGAAGCTGAATATGAAGCTTTAATAGCAGGTCTAGAAATTTTAATAGACTTGGGGGCAAAGAACATAAGAATCAAAGGAGATTCAGAATTAGTATTGAAGCAATTAACACAAGAATATAAATGTGTGAAAGAGCATCTTGTCAAATATTTCGAAACTGCAAGACAAATGTTACATTGTTTTGATACTGTTGATTTCGAACATGTTCCTCGATTGCAAAATCAAGAAGCAAATGACTTAGCTCAAATTGCTTCAGGATACAAAGTGTCAAAAGAACAATTATATGAATTAATCGAAATCAAGGAAAAATTGGTATCTAACGATTTATTATCTCCAAACCTATCAATGCCAAAACTTGTGGGGGCAAATATATCACAAGAAACTATTGATAACGAATGTCATGATGAAGAAAGATTTCAAATTTTGGCAATTGACAACTTAATAGACACTGATTGGAGAAAACCAATTGTAGATTACTTACAAAATCCAACAAGTGATACTGCTCGAAAGATCAAATATAGAGCTTTAAGTTATGTAATCATTGGAGACAATTTATTCAAGAAGACTTTTGAAGGAGTCTTACTTAAATGTTTAAATGAATCAGAGGCTCATATAGTCGTCTCTGAAACTCATAGTGGAGCTTGTGGATCTCACCAATCAGGTCACAAAATCAAATGGTTACTGTTTCGACAAGGATTATACTGGCCTTCTATGTTAAAAGACTGCATAGAATTTGCTAAAGGTTGCCAAGATTGTCAAAAACATGCAGGAATACAACATGTGCCTGCAAGTGAATTACACTCCATTATTAAACCATGGCCATTTAGGGGATGGGCTTTAGATTTAATTGGTGAAATAAAACCTGCTTCATCAAAAAATCAAAGATATATCATAGTTGGAGTGGATTATTTTACAAAATGGATTGAGGCAATACCCATGCAAAATGTAGATCAAGAAGCAGTGATCAGTTTTATCCAAAAATATATTATCTATAGATTTGGAATCCCTGAAACTATCACTACTGATCAAGGTTCAATTTTTACTGGTCGAAAAATGCAGGAATTCGCAAAGCAAACTGGGTTTCGTTTGCTAACTTCGACACCATACTATGTACAAGCAAATGGTCAAGTCGAAGCAGCCAATAAAATCCTTATTGGTTTAATTAAAAAACACATTGCCCAAAAACCTAGAAATTGGAACAATACCTTGGACCAAGTATTATGGGCATGCAGAAATTCTCCAAAAGAATCAACTAATACTACTCCTTTTCGTTTAACATATGGTCACGACGCAGTTTTACCAGTCCAGATACATTTGCAATCAATTCGAATCCAAAGGCAAATGGAAATACCAAATGACCACTATTGGAACATGATGTTAGATGAATTAGTTGATTTAGATGAAGAAAGAATAAGAGCTTCAGGAATAAACTCAGTATCAAAATCCATTTGCTCATTCGAGTGATCTGGGTTGGCTTGAGAATTGGAAGTTGTATGAACAAATTCCATATTCGAAGCAGCAGCGTTGGCTGCCTCCAAATTCTCTTCATCAGTGACACTCTTGTCACTATCATCCTACAAAGACAAGGATAAATTGGTAAAGATAAAACGGTTAAGGCATTAACATTGAAAAGGAATTCGAAGTTCATTTACCTTTATTATAACTTCATCATTGGGTTTTTCAACTTCGTCATTGGTTTTATCTTGGTCCAAATCTTCAATCAAAACTTCTTTGGGTTTATCTGTTCCTTCTACAACCTTAGGAGGATCATCTTTCGATGTCTCTGTCGAAGCAACGGCAGCAGGTTGAGTCGAAACACTCGGATTTGTTTGAGTTTGATTCTCAGGAGACTTTGATTTAGACTTTGATTTGGATTTCTTCTTCTTCTTCTTTTTCTTTGGCACCCTTTCATCTGCCTCAGAGCCAGTTTTTTGAACAGGGGCATTATCTTCGCTCTCAGCACTGTCTTTATCTTTTCCTTTATCACCTTCAATTTCTTCGTCTACAACTTCAATAATTGGAGGACTAACAACCTCAGCACTTGGTGCTGGATTCACCTCTTTAGTAGCAGGCTTTAGAGTCGTTGTCCTTGTTAATGGGGTCACCACTTCTTCTTCCTGTTTCGATAAAGAAAAGTTTCAGAAAATTAGAAACAAAATCGAAAACAAGAGGCATCATAGAAGATGAAGTGTAACTTACAGATTCGTCACTAGAGATAGTGACAGTTGGTCTAGTTTTCTTCGAGGCATTTCTAGTTTCAGTCGAACTGTGTGCCCTCTTCTGACCCTGAAAATTTGCTTAAGGTTTAGTAAACTTGGTTTTAAGGAGCAACTACTCAGAAGAAAGAAATTTTGGAAACTTACCTTTACTTTCACCTCCACATTCTTGTTTCCAGTAGTCTTTGTTTTGTTGGTCTCTTTCAAAGCATCTTCCAAAGCTTGTTTCGAAACTATAAAATATAGTGTGAATCGAAACTCAATCAATATAATAAAATGGAAATGTGATTAAAAGATAAAGTTATCAAGAAATACCTTTTGGTTTCGATTTCTTTGCCTTCTCAACAATTGGTTTGTTCAGACCAGCTTCCAACCCTCGAACAATGTCTTCAACACTTTTAGTTCGAGTTAAATAATAATTCTCCCACCAACTATCAAAGTCCGTGGTACAAAAGTGAGAATTATTAAAATCAAAAGAGTTGAGGTTATATGAATTCTGCTCTGATATTTTGAGATAACCTCTAAACGTCTTTTCAGAAAGTCTTGAACCTAAAACCATATCTTTTTCCTCCTCAAACAAACTTTTAGGACGAATCTGAGACATTCCAAATTGTCTCGAGACCAAATTTGGTTGGTATCCCACCAGTCCAAAATGTTTCGCTTGAGTGCCTATCCTACAAGATAGCACAGAAGGATCCATATAGGATGACCATACCTCATTCACTTCATCCTCATTGTCAGGGTCGAAAGCTGGAAAATCTTCAGTAAACCAATTGGGACCAAACTCCCTGGTAACGAAAGGAGCATGCTGGGGTTTGAAAACATTAAAATTGAGAAACATTTTCATGTATCTCATGAAAAGGGTCTTGTGATCAGTATCTAAGTATGGAGGGGCTAATCGAACAACTCTCCTTCCTTCGATTGGACGATCAGCCATTTCAGTTTTATATTCTTGAGGTACCCTCAAATTGAATTCTTGTTCAAAGGTGGCATTCAACCACAATTGTAGCAACCACATGGGTCCAGCAACCAAAAACGAGGAGCCATTTGTCGACTTTTTAATCTCATCACAAGCTAGTCCAATAGACTCATACAAAACAGCTAGAATTAATTTTCCTAAGCCAAAATGCCTACCCTCATGTATTTGGATGGCCATGGGAATAAACATTTTTGCTACTTGTAAGGAACGAGAACAAAAAACATAGTAAGACAACCAAAGGGTTAAAAAGGCTACATGCTCGACACTACTAGTCTCTCCCTTCTCGATGTTTTTCTCTATGAACCTAGTAAAGGACAATTCTGTTGGGTCAAAATCAATGTTATCACTTGTATTCGCAGGATCAAAGGTTTCATCATTTGGTCGAAGACCAGTTAAGGCAGCTACGTCTAACAATGTTGGGGTAAGCATTCCACATGGAAAGTGAAAAGTGTTAGTAGACTTTTCCCAAAAGTGCATTGCAGCAATGATTAACTCTTGTTGAACTTGGGGACCAATTCGAGTAAACTGAATCAAATCATAAATCCCATAAGTTTTCCAATATTCCCCAAAATCTTTTTCCATTCGATTCAGCCATGGGATAAAATACCTAGTATTGGGAATAACAGGGGCAGATCGAAATAACTTCGCATTCAAAAACCCTAAGTGGCGCGTTTCACTAGAGAAAATTGGGGGTTCACATGTATATAGCAAGGAAAGATTGCATTTACCTTCGAGCTCAGTGCTTCTTCGTCTGGTAGAGGACCTCCAAACGCATAAACATTCTTGGTCACAGCATATGGGATCATCAACTCCGAATGCCAAATATCGTTCTTTTCAGGATCATCGTGGGGTTGTGGAACCATGGGTTCTTTGTCTTCATGAAGGATGAAATTCCTCCATTTACCAGCAAAAGGAACTGTAACATCGCGATTGCCTTCTGCCATGGTTGATTTTGAAAAGAAAAGAGTTTGTTGAAAATCACGTTTGGGAAAAGATTAAAACTTCCTGGAAAAGTTTTTGAAGTGTTTAGATCTAAACGGAATGAACAATGCGTTGTTTTCTAGAGTTAAACTTGAAATCGTTGTTGCAAGTTTTCTGGAAAATTTCAGAGTAATGGAGCTTGTTGGAAGTTGCAGAAAACGCTTCAATGACGAAGAAGAAGGGTATTTATAGATTTTGAATAAAATCCCGAATTAAATAAATCAAAAATAAAATAAATTGTTCACATGCAGTTTTCATTCAGCTTCCGGAGCTGCCACCTGGCCCACTCACGCGAAAAAGCAGGGTTTTTCTTTGATAGTGGTGAAAATGTCAGTTGAAAAGACTGATAATGACGTCAGGGCAGTCTTGGGAAAGCGTGAAGACTCTTTGTGGAAAAGTAAGCGTTACAATCTTAAAATGTCAACTCCTAAATTTCATTCGAACCATTCAAATCGAAATTGACATTTTGGGGGCAATTTGTTACTCCATATTTTTGTTTGAAACAAAATATGAAATAAAGATAAGTTAATTGTTAAATTATACATATTGACAATATGTATACTTAAAAGTTAAGGTAATCTTTTTTAAAAGGTTCTTTCTTTCGATTCGATTTTGATATAAATCGAAGTCTTGCTATATCGAAAGAAGTTTGGATTTCACGGAAAGTCTAAGTGCTTTTCAAATGATTTCGAACGTCTTCATTCACTTCGATTTCGACTATTGGCAACGGATGCAACGGTTCAAAACTGAGGACAGCGCATAGAGGCAAAGACACGCGTCATTTGGTCAAGAGGCAACCGTTACATAGCAGTTGAAATAGGAAGTCTATATATATGTATTTTGTAGTCAAAATCAGGGTCACAAATTCACATACTGAATCCTTATAAAAACTCAGAGTACCTAAGCGTTCGAGCGAAATGAGCAACATAAAGGAAACATATGATTCTGTGTACCACCTTTATTCCTTGTAAATGTTTACATTTGAATGCAATTTATCTTTCAAAGAAAACCTTTATTTTAACGCTATTTTATTAAATTCATTCATTCGAATGGATTTTGCAGTTACCTTTTAATTCAATTCAAGTTTTATTCTGTAAACTTTACTTTTCTGCAAAACTTTTTTTCATTCGAAATACTTTATTGCATTGTTATTTCCATTTACATGCTTTAAATTTAAGTCTCTTTAACAACATTTCCAAATTATGAACTTTAAGTGTTTTCTAATCACAAAGAATGCACAAACATGTCCCAAGATTTACTAGTTGATCTTACCAATAAATAAACTAGCGGTTGTTTACCAAAAAACAGTGTAAACAGCTACCACTATCAAGTAAAATGTGCAATAATTTCTTATCATGTACACCAGTAACTCCAATAGTGTGGTAGTTAGCAATACCTGTCAAGGCTTGTAGTGAAAGCTGAGCATTTTCAAAAGATTGAAGAGAATCAGATTCCAAGCTCTTGGTTTCCTCAGTAGGTTCTTCAACCATGATGTCATCATCCTCAATTTCTAAAACCATGATTTGGCCACATTTGTGTTTGAACTGATGACCAGGGGTAAATTGTTCATCACAAAACATACAGAGACCCTTTGCTCGACGCTCAGCCATCTCAATAGCAGAATAAGTGCGGGTGGTACGATTGGTTAATGGTTTGGTGGTCGGAGATATAGAGGAATTTGTGGTTGTGGAAGGTGATGAAATGGTAGGTTTTGTGATCAAACCCTGAGTTTTTGAGAATGGGGGAAAACGGGAACTGGTATGTTGCTTTGCGGGTAGGGAGGCTTCATGAAGTTTGGCCAGATTTGCAGCATGAGCAATAGAAGTGGGATTGAACATACGTACGTGCATCTGCGTGTGTTTTTCAAGTCCAGCTAAAAAAATACTGAGATAGTGTTCAGGGAGAAGTGTAACCTGGGTGAGAGCCAGCTCAAATTGATCTATATAATCTTGGATCGTACCCGTGTGTTTAATTAGAAGCACGGATGAAAGTGGGTCTTCATAGGCATCACCGAAACGAGCAGTGACGTCGGAAACATATTGTTGCCAAGAAGGATAAATATCAAACTTTTGACGCATATAGGTGAGGTGCCATTGCAGTGCTAAACCATCAAGATGAATTGATGCAAGACGAACCATCGATGTCGGCGGAGTCTCGTCAAAGAGAAAAAACTGGTCGCATTTATATAACCACTCACGAACATTCTTGCCGTCAAAACGTGGAAATTCCACTTTAGAAATCCGGGTCTGGTTTGTTTGAACAACATGACGAGGACCGTGAGAACCTTGACGGCCAACCGACGCCGGGGAACCTTGTTCAAGTTGAACTCGGAGCAATGAACGTATTTCTTCCATGTCTGTATTGCGTTGTTGCTGAAGTTGAGTTAAACGGTCATCAAGACGGCGTTCAACATCATCCAAGGTGCGTGACGATTCAAGATCCATGGGAACATGACTGATACCAATTGGAACAGATTTTTGGATACTAGGGATGTTAATCCGGTAATACCCTAATTCAATACCAGGAATAGCAATGAACTAGAATGTCACTCGGTGATAAAGAATTCACAGTAAAAATAATAGAGTTGAGAGAGAGAAGAATAATTTTGATTAATTGAGTTGTTTGATTCATAATGCTGAAGCAGCTATAAAAAGGGGAAATTGGTTACAAATTCACCACTCAAGGATAAGGACAAGACACGTCAACAACCTCTAACAAATTGACTAAAGACAAAATAAAGGAAAACGACAAATTTATTTTAAATACCAGAATCCTATGACACTCCCACATGGGTTGAACTCTCATGATGCTGAAAATAGAGAAAGTGCTTGCATCCATTGGTGAGAAATTTGGAACATGGTTCCATTGCTGCCCGCGTTAGAATACCCTAATTATTATATTAGGCCTTTTTCCTTATCTTTTATGAAGTTATCAACTAAGGTGTTTTGTAACATCCCATTCAATATAACCGACCAGACGAGTCTAACCCGATTTGTCATCCCTAGCTGTAGAAAACCGAATGGGTAATATGAAGATCCAATTTCTACCGGATATGCAGGCAAATTGGATAAGTCTCGGGTCATTCAATTATGATGGGTGGAGGTTTTGGTTGAAGTGAGTTTGGGCCTGTATTTGAATGGCCCAAATTTGATTTTTAATTTTTTTTATTCATAGAAAATTTCTAGTCAACTTTTTCTAAAAAAAAAGAAGAAGAGCTAAAACAATATTTAACAAACTTTATGGCCGTAATAACTTTTATTATACTATACTCATGATTTGTAAATAGAGGAGTATAATTTATATAAACTTGTTTACATAAATTATGCAAATAATTCACATAATTGAGATGTAAAATACATCACAATTGTTATGAAACTAATCTAAACATAACTAAGAATATAGAACAATAGAGATGAAGGAGAGAAGGAAGAAATAATAGGGTTTGTATTATTCTATTCAAGTGTGTATTCTATTACAATGTGAGTCCTATTTATAGGAAAGTACATGGACCAAATGACATGGGCCAATGCTAATGGGCATCCACTATATAATTATTCATAACACTCCCCCTTGGATGTCCATGAAGGATATGCCTCATTAAAACCTTACTAGAGAAAAACCCAATGGGAAAAAAATTCTAGTGAAGGAAAAAGAGTACAACATCCCTTTGTGTGATAATCTACCTCGTTAAAAACCTTACCAGGAAAACCCAATGGGATAAAACCATAGTTAAGGGAAAAAGAGTGTAGAATACATTTATCTCTCCCCCTCACAAATACAATGATATATGAGACGAAGAATGTCAAATAATCTTTTATACTTGTTAATCAAATGGTTTGCTTGGTGGTGACTTTGAAGAAAGATCAGGTTTATCTTCATACTCTTCTTCAAATTAGAAGTACTTGAGATATTATCTTCATATTGAGTTGTTGCAAGAGCCTCCTTATATAATGAGAAAACCACAAGTTTCTTGTATGTCTAAACTCATAATCCTTAATAAATAGCATTATCCACTTCCTTGATTATGTTGTTTCTCTAAGATACAAAACATATGTTTGACTTTGTTCTGACATCTGCATTTACTAATGTGGACAAAAACAAAATACCATGATACATATAATTAACAAAATACATTAATTTCCTCGTTTGAACTAATACATGGTACTTCAGGACCGATTCAAGTTGTTCATCATTTTCTTGAGGACATGATATATACTAACATCAAGTGACATCGCAATCATTCTATCAATTAGATTTGTTCATATTAAATTATTGTAATACATTTTCTATATAAGTTTCTTGATGCACAAAATCTCATTTAAATAATACATTTGCAAATCCAAACAAACTTTGCATATGCCACGTATTTCATTTCAAATATTTCTATAATCAATATATTTTAGAATCTCTTCGGGAGTTCTAATAATATTTGTGTCATCATCATAAAATTGATTATAATGAATTCATTTCAAATTAAATGAAAATATGAAGCCAATTCTTCAATATCTCACGAAAATTAACTTCTTCGGAGAGTTTCATATACTTGTTACTATTACGTGAGTCATACAAATATATTGCAACACATCTATCATAAAAATTGAGCATTTCATGTGCTACTAAACTTAACCAAGCAAGAAAAAGTTCTTGTATTCACTTCAGGTGAATATGTCTCTTAAAAATAAAATGTAGACATTTAACATTCACTTCCGGTGAATATATCAAACTATGTATTTTATTTATGTAATTCTCTTTCGCGCGAAAAATCAAATATATCTAATAAACTTCACATCTTCAAGTGTGTGGACGACAAGTCCAAATAGTCCGGCTTTACAAAGCGAGTTTGATTTCAATAGAATTGTCTTTTTCCATCTGCAGATGTTTTCTTTTTCTATAATCTTTAAGAGAATTGAATTTATGATCCTCATTATCATCAATCACATATAGCGCTATATTATATGCAAAAATGTTGTCAACGTTGACTTCATCTCGGTTCCATCGTATTTATCCATGACATAATTTATTGAGATCTCTTTATTTTCATATGTTTCAGGTACCTGATAAGTTCTTCTAGAACTCGAAAAATCAATTATTCATATCCTCACTCGGGTCATCATCCTATTTAGCTCCTTTTCTTATTTGAGGATTTTCATCTTTGGAACCTATTAGCCTACCACGCTTCAGGGTGGTTAGATTTCATTTGCTTGTCCAATAGGGACATCCATTTTGATTGGAGCATTAGCAGCTGTTGATTAATTTCATAGATTATGCAAATGAATTATCTTTAGAACTTCAGGTTCATACTAATTTGTAAGAGGATCAAGACAAGATAAAAATAATAATTTATTTCAAGTGATTCATGTGATCTTCTGGTTCACATTTTTAGCTGCTTATTCTCTCCCCCTAATATTGGGAAAACTAATTCATCACTTGATAATAGCCTATGGGCTATAAATAATTTCTCCAATTTTGGCTCAAGATAATTTACAATAAAATGGAGATTCATATCAAATATATTTTCCCAATATTCTTTAAGAGTTCATCTTAGTGCATAATATTGGAGCAATTGAAACGTATACAACACATCCAAAAATGCTTATATGGGACATTAGGTTTATAAACCAAAATTCAAATAAATTAGGGGAAGACTTACATATAATAATTAGTTGGCTTGATGAGAATCAATATGTCGACGTACATGTTTGAATGTTCCCAAATTATAAATTATAAGTATCAGTCATGTGATTACTTTAGACGTCTAAAGAATGGATCTTCAAGTCCATTTTTTTCTTGTATGATCATATTCTATTCGATATCAATTTCAACTGACATACAATATTTATCAAATATTTTCTAAGAATTTAGAAAATGAGATATTAGCAAAGCTATTTGAGAAAACAATCTCACAAATTTCTAGTTGTGAGTTAACAACAAACATGCATGTGACAAACTTAATTGATGCGTCAATTCAAGTCACAAATTATCTAAATGGTCCAATTTCTCAAATTATCAATTTCTTTTGGGAACTAGTAACACATAAAAATTATTGGAATGAAGGAACTTCAGGCCCTTCAATACATATCTATAGTTCTTTCGCATCATAATAAATCCGGGATGACCCAACCGATATTGCCAATGATAAATTTAATATGATTTGTAAACTTCTGGTTTATAATAATTTGTGCTTTGATTGCACTAGTATATATATATAAGTGTAGTATAAACTTCTGGTTTATAACTTTTTCATTACTCATAATTTATCCAAAATATACATCGTAATATATAGAGATATTTGGAACTCTTCATTCCTTGTTTCAATATATGATATTAATTTAGGTGAATATCTTTATAACTTAATAAATTTCTTATCCAAAATAGAACTCTCAAAATATTAAACTTGAAATACTCCCATCAGTAGAGTAAAATTTTAAAAATTGGAGTATATAACAAGAAATCAATTAGTGATTATATAGAGTTTCTAATTCTAAAATATTCTGAAAAATAATAATACTTTCATATATAATTGCACAATTATTATTTCAAAAGGAGTCGATAATAACTTAAAATAATTTCTCCTTATGTGCAATTATACAAATCATAAGAGGATAAATAATTGCATCACTAACCTCAAAGAATGTGACTTTTCATCCTTGCAAATGGGTCAATGAGCTTTGGTCACTTTACAATTATCAAAAGATTTTCAACAGTGTCATCTCAAACAACCATATATCAACGATAAACCGTTATATCATAATAAAATGACTCCAATAATAAATTAATGCAAGGATAATTCAATTTTCAATTGCCTTAATAATAATTGCTCAAAATAATATTTTACAAGTGAGCATGCATACAAACACAATACAACTTAAAATATTTGGTGTCATAATCAACAAAATTGAGCATAAAGTAACTTCACAATTATAACACTTTAACAAAATAATTCACATTATTGTTAAAACTTTAAGAGAGATTTTCGTAAATAATATTTTAGGCTCAAATCTCCTATGATTCTCACATTAATCCCTAAATATATAAATATTTCACAAAAATTATTTCAAAACTTAGAAATCAAGAATATGATATCAATACCAAACAAATATTTTTAAATTGAATCTATAGAAATATTTTGGGTATAAATAAAATCATAATTTTATTCTATAAATAAAATAAAATATCAAATGGCTTATTGTGGAATAAAATTAGATCAAATTCTGGATGACACATAAATAGATAGAGTACTGAAGCACATCAAACTGTCTAAATAAGAAGAAAAAAATTCCACAAAATCACTGGACACAATTTTTTTTTTTTTTTTTACATTGGACACAAATATTTGAGAATATGATATTTAAAACTACAATTTATTCTCAAATTCCAAGCATATGCCAAAATTATCATAATTTTTTAGTAAAAAAAAATTTAGCCCACAAAAATTATATGGAAAAAATCATGTCACAAAACTGCTTAAACTTAATTTTTTATCCCGTGGATATTAATGACACAATAATGTACACACGAAATTAATAGAACAAAAATAGAACTCTATAAAATTTACTGAAACAAAACTTAAAACTCATTCATTGTTATGATTATATGGATCCACATAATCAGTAAAACCTGATTTTCCATAAAAAGGAACTTATAATAATATAATAAGTTAACCATATCCCTTTGTTCCTACGCCGAAAACAAATTTAATTTGTGCATAGCCAATCACTAAATTATATATATAGGGGAAAACTTTCAATTTATATTCTTAAAGTGTGAATGGCCGAAAGTCAGAAAACAAAAAAAACTATCGCACAGTACAACCGAAAATTCTTAATCATGGCCATAAAAAATATGATCGCAGTATTAGGTTGTTTAGTTTGAGAATACCACAATATTAGGTTATCTTGTTTGATTCATATAAAACTTTCTATAACACAAGCTTGTGCAATTCTTTACGAATACATATTGAATTCTTCCGGAATTCATGAAAAAAATAAATTTATTTATTTTAAGTTCTTTAACGTGCTGATAACGTGTTATGAAACTAATCTAAACATAACTAAGAATATAGAACAATAGAGATAAATGAGAGAAGGAAGAAATAATAGGGTTTGTATTATTCTATTCAAGTGTGTATTATATTACAATGTGAGTCCTATTTATAGGAAAGTACATGGGTCAAATGACATGGGCCAATGCTAATGGGCATCCACTATATAATTATTCATAACAACAATAAACTTGTTTACCAATATAAGCCTAGTTTAGTCTAGTGGTAAGAGATTTAGGTGGTATGCATGAGGTATTGGATTCGATCCTCTGCTTTGAACTAAAAAAAAATTGCAATAAACCTGATAAGAGTAATTAAAAGATAAACATCAATAGATTAAATCCATGTTCAGACTCAGTAGTAGCTATTACCTAACTACTCTAATAACTAACTATATATTTAACATCAATGTTCATTAGCTACTTGCTAGCATAGATGATGTGCCCTGCTTGACTTCACCACATGTTAATTTATCCAAGTTTAATCATACTTGACTAGGCTTTATCACAAGTTCTGTTTTAGTTTAGTAGTTATAAATTACACCATTAAAACTAAAATATAGTACAAACCAAAATATGATATAAAATGTTAGAAATAATATAAAATTAATGATGTAACTCTTCCTAACAGCTTAAGCTTTTGGGATAATCGGTTATCTGACATAATATCAGAGCCTCTATAACTAAGTGGTCTAGAGTTCGATCCCCGCTCCCCTCACTTTCTAATTAAAAAGTGGAATTTAAGCATATGATAGGTGGGCCTATGCATTGGGCCTATGCATTATCCACGCTTCAAGCCATATGGGCTCTTGCGTGAGGGGACGTGTTAGAAATAATATAAAATCATTGATATAGCTCTTCCTAACAGCTTAAGCTTTTGGAATAATCGGTTATCTGACATTACATATTGACATTCCACCTTTGCTGCCACTATCACCAATTGATCATAGATCTACATATTATACTTGGTCTGAAAAAGGAAAAACAAACCAAGATGTTATTGCTATATAGATCCTCAGCTCATAGTCATCATTTTAATTCACATAAATATGTTCAATTAAACCATATGGCATATCCTAAAGCAACACAACACAATAGAATCTGTTCAGTTGTGATTTTCCTTAATAAAAAATATACCTAATTAAATTGATTTACTTAACTCAATCAACAATATACTTATATAATTATATTGCATTACTATTTGAGTCACAATTATGAACTAAATACAATAATAAATCAATCACATAACAAATCTAGTAAAGATTAATGTGAAATCAAGTTCAGTTATGAATTAATTTGCATACAATACATTTTAAGATTTACCAACAAAACTTATATAAACTTAAATCAGAGATTTAAAGAACTTTCAACACATCCAAATCACAAAAACCATTGCTCATTTTAATTAACATAAATAAGTCCAATTAAACTATATGGCATATACCTGAACAAGATGTTGTGTCATACAAAAACACAGAAATTTTCATTTGTTCTGGAAATAAAAATAACTTCTGGTCACAACAGGAGATTAGAAAAATGTTAGATACAATTCTCAACAAGTGTGCCAGAATCCAATAATGCAAGTTAGTGTACATCTGTAAAAACTACTACAGCAATGTATGCTTCGATCATGTTCGGCCTACTCGGTTTGACTATAAATAAAACCGGGTTCAACCGATCTAACCCACCTAGATCTAAAAATTTTGACCTGAAATCTGGTTCAACCGGTTTAACCCGCATGATTCAGTTTTTTAGCTTCTGGTCGGTTTTTTTTTCCTGCACACCCTAATAGAATATAATTGTGACTGAATAAATTACTTAAAACTTTGCATATATAGAATATAGTCATCATTTCTAACATTCTAACGATTTTATATTTTCTATAGTCCTATATCAATAGAAGGATCAAAATAAAACAAATTGCCTGTTTTTTTTTTTTTTACCTTTTAATAGTTTTGAAAGATTAAAATTATTGGAAATCAAACTCTAATTCTCTTGAACTATTCGTTGTAGAGAAGCTCATTAAACACTTTAACCCCATTACTTGGTTAAGAGAACATAAGGAATAAACAAAAAAAAATAAAATGCTAGTTATGACGAAGACTTGGTGCCCAAAGTGAATGAGATAGAGCAAAATGATAAGGAGATCCAAAGTTCAACCACAACAAAATTAACAAGTTAAAAATTTATGTTATAGGAGATTAACAAGGAGACTCATCATGGTGTAGAAAGCACATATGTTGGTGGGTATTTTGATGAAGAAAATGCTAACTTGTGTTTATGAAAGTTCAGTTAAAAAATCAAAAGTAGTAAAATTATCTTAAAACTTGTGTAATAAATAAGTTTTTTTAAATACTCCCTTCGTCCCAAATCTTTGGTCCTTTTAACTTTTTAGTTTTGTCCCAAATCTTTAGTCTTTTTAAGAAACCAATGCATAATTAGTGATACTTTACCATGTGTACCCTTACTAAAGTTAAAACATCAATTAAATATATTTTCTCTTTCTTAATAAAGTAAGGGTAAAAATGACTTAACTTATCAATCTTTATAGTTTCTTAATCTCCGTGCAAAACTCTAAAAGGACTAAAGTTTTGGGACGGAGGGAGTATAAAATATGTTTTTTCCAATGTAAAATTTACTAGCTTTAGGTAGGGATGACAAAGCGTGTCCATGCGTGAGGGTTTTACACTACCCAAACTCACCCAAAACAATCACCCAAACCCAAAAGTTGTATGGATGGTAAATCAAAACTTACACCCACATCCATTGAGTTCGGGTTTTTTCACACAAATTCAAACCTGCAGCAAAAACACGCATAACAAGCAAAATGCAAAAACTCGGCCCAAATTCTTTTTGATAAAATGCAAAATGTAGCATAGTAATTAAATTACATAGTTCAATATAAGTGATTAATATAGTTTGGTGACATTAGTAATTAAATTACATTGTTCAACATAAATTACATAGTTCCACATAATTCTGATTCGTTCACATTAAGGTCATTAGTAAGCCCTCTCAATTTTCAAATAGACGCACAAGTATTCCATTTAATTAGGTAATGTGTGAACCCTAATTTTGATACATATATACTTAGGGTTAATTAAGTAATTTTACATATATTCAGGTAGGTGTATGAGTTTCGAGTGTGGGTTTGAGTGATCCCAAACCCACACCCATAATTTCGGGTGTCACCCGAACCCAAACACAAACTCAATCAACTCGGATTTTGCCTATTACCTTGAGTTTGATTTCAAGCGAGTCTATCGGGTTTGAGTTTTTTTGTTGTCTCTAGTTTTATGTTCCTTAACTAGTTACCTGGAAGATATAAAATGAAAGAAGAAAGAAATATATATAATGTTATGGTGGACCACCTTCACAAGTGGTCCACCGTGGACAAGTAATCTATAGAATATGAATTTTACAAAATTCATCGTTGGATTGAAAGTTTATATCGTATAGATCATCCATAAATTTTTTAAAATTTTTTGAAAATCATTTGATATGTTATTGAGACCCATCAAGATTTATGTTATTTAACAACCGTTAGTATTGATGTGTCTCAATAACATATCAAATAATTTTTAATTTTTCTAAATTTATATATAGATGATCTATATGATATAAACTTTCAATCCAACGGTGGATTTTGTAAAATTCGTATTTGTTATAATGTTATTCGTGACTGGTCCACTACAGACCACTTGATGAAGGGGTCAATATTAGAATTTAATATAAAATGACCATTGATAGTTTAAAAAAAGAAAGAAATAAAATGAAGTAGCATTGGCAGATAAATAGAGGAGAGAGAGAAAATGTGGCTGTTCAGCAGAATGGGACCTTCTGGGTTCTCAGCTTCTTCTACAGCTGAGGATGTTACTCAACAAATTGATGCAACTGGTCTCACCGCCATTGTTACAGGTTAGTTAGGAGGCCTCAATCAAAATCGAAATGGATTTCCTGTTTTCCTTTTGTTTGTTCCCTTCTTCTCTTATTTTTCATCATTGGTTTTACTTTTAAGAAATGTCGATGTGGATACTACCAAATTTAAGAATTGTTTGTCTATAAGAACTAGATCTTATCATAAAGTAATTATAGGGTAGATAGGTTTTTACCCCTGCAAAGTAGGTGAGTTTCGGTTTACCGCTGCAAAATTATTTTTTCGGATTACCTCTGTAATTTGAAGATTCTCTGATTTAACCCCTTATGGAAAATGTTGACTTAAGATTCCGTCATTTTGCCCCCTGTAATGTTAGCGAGTTTTGGTTTACCCCCGACTGACCATGCCACGTCATCATTTTTGTGGAATCTTAGGTCAACATTTTTCATTAGGGGTAAACCAAATAATCTTCACATTGCAGGGGTAATCCAAAAAAATAATTTTGCAAGGGGTAAACCAAAACTCGCCTACTTTACAGGGGGTAAAACCCTATTTACCCATAATTATATTGACGTAGAACCAACCGACACAAAAGGAGAAAAGATAACTTATGGATTCATTTTGAGTTATTAAAGGTTACACTATTGGAATAAAAAACCAAGGGTTCTTTAATCTGATGAAGCATCGTTGGGTCAGTAAATGAAGGGTTAAGAACCTCAATTGTGAGCTGTTCACTATTGGTGATGTTCTTAGTCGTGGTGTCCGCTTGGAATCACTGCAAGAAGGTGAGTAACGCGCGTGAGTACTCAAAAAAGCTTGAATTTGAAGCTTTACAAAATTCATGGCCACAACACATTGATATATATGAGAAAAGTCGAGGGTACACATATCCAAACAGGCACTTTTTCCTTCTACATGCCAAACGATTGCTGAAATTTATGCTTGATACATGGTTGCTTTGTTTCGAATTATCTTATTGGCGTTGGCACTATGCTATTATAGTATGTGTTATGTAGAGGAAAAGCTAAACTATGTCGTTCTAATGATCTGTTGTAAATGTGCATCCTAGAATATGTTTAGGTCTGAGTGACTGACTATGTCAAGTATGTTTTCTGTAGATTTCGGATTCGTTTTGGTGGAATTCAAATTGGTGCTCATTTTGTTTCTGGTTGTTTTTATTATGTGGTCCATGTTACTGTAGGGGCAACTAGTGGTATCGGTATTGAGACTGCTCGTGTACTTGCATTACGCGGTGTCCATGTAGTTATGGGGGTCAGGAATATGGCAGCTGGTAAGGAGATCAAGGAAACCATATTAAAAAATAATTCAACTGCAAAAATCGACATGATGGAGCTGGACCTAAGCTCGATGGAATCTGTGAGGAAATTCACATCACAATTTAATTCTCGTAGTCTTCCTTTGAATATACTTATGTAAGTTACCACGGACACTAAATTTGTACTTTATTTATGAATATAAGTTTTGATATTATTTTTGAGTACATCACTAAAATGTGTTGCACCAGAAATAATTTCAACATATGATGTTGTGTATACTGAAAAGATCTGCTTCTTTTGCTGTTCTAAGAAATAATGCAGGAATCATGGCAACACCATTCAAGCTTTCCAAAGACAATATAGAATTACAATTTGCGACAAACCACATAGGTGAAATTTTCATTTTAAATGTCCGTCAATGCATACTCTCATGCACACATAAAATTTGATAAATCTTATACACTCTTTAATGTGCTAAAACAATCAGTACATTAAATTGTTAAATGTACGATACAGAGTGAAGATACTTATATTACTATATCAGATACTTTGAAATTTATAAATTTTTATATTGTATCAATTTGTTCATTTTTTTTGGAAATTAATCTATGAAGCACGGACACACGTACACCGGACACGTACGGACACCGACAACAATATTAATTTATGAAAATGACATAATCCATTGTAATTATAAGTGTTGGTGTCGGAAACCGACACGTGTCTGACACCACAACACGCCTAATTCGAGAAGTGTCCATGCTTGATGCAAATAATAACTGGTATTGTTTATAATCATTGTACCTTATTGTATTTTTAAGAAAGTTTGATATATAAAGATCTTTCCATGTAGGTCATTTTCTTTTGACAAACTTACTGTTGGAAACAATGAAACAGACTGCCATTAAACAGAAGAAAGAAGGAAGGATTGTAAATGTTGCATCAAGACGTCATAAATTATCATATTCTGAAGGGATTAGATTCGATAAGATTAATGATAAATCAGAGTAACAATCTCTTGACGGCATAAAATTCAGTAACATTCATTTATGAAAACAAATATTTGACATTTTCAATACTCTTGACATTGTTCAGGTATAACAGTTTGTCTGCCTATGGACAGTCAAAGCTTGCCAATGTTTTGCATGCTAATGAACTTTCGAGACATCTAAAGGTGACTCACTTATTTGAGGTTTCTATGTTAAGCAACTTCGTAGATTTGAAATGCGAGATATTTTTATTTTCTTCGAATGTTTGTTTTGAAGAAACCGCAAAGCTAGTAAAACACAACTATTGAACAAAGGCCTATAGGTTTGTCTTACTTAATTTGCGGTTTCTCCAAAATTGGAAGGTGGGATTTGTCTGCTTGAACTGGTTTCTTCACAGACGACAGGTTTTTCTGTTATTTTGAAAATAAAACTTTTTATTTTTGAATTTTCATAAAGTAACATACAATAGTATGTGATCTTGCGCTAATTGATGTTTATTTATAACAGGAGGAGGGCACGATGATAACTGCAAACTCACTTAACCCAGGAGCGATTGCCACCAATCTATTTCGTTATCACAGTTTAATTGATGGTAATTCCATCTTTCCCGTTTTTTTTTTTTTTCGTCTCAAAAAATGAATATTTTATGCCAAAATTACAACATTCAACTTCTTGTGCACATTGAACATTGCTAGATATTGGTAATTTAGATCATAACTCAGATCCAATATATAAAACCATTACCATAGATACTTTTTGTGGTGTGTGCACAACTTTATATTGTATTCCCTATACATTTTCTGCCAAATACGGATTCCGCGTAGAGAATTCTAATCAGTTACAAATACAGAGATGGAAATAGTATCTTAAAAGCGTAGAATGAATACAAATATAGACACGATACAAAGGCTTCTTTTAATAACAGAACTACTTGAAACCTACGGTTGATTTCTTTATCATCCCTCTATAATGTGATATTGTGCCGAAGTTTCTTGGTTTCATTCTTTGGACCATAATATAATTATAATTTATTAGCTTGATATATCGAGAGTTTGTGCGTATTCTTTATGCAGGATTTGTTGGTCTAATTGGTAGATACGCAATGAAAAGTATACAACAGGTAATAATCTAACTGAAGAATTTGTTTAGTTCTTTATTAATATAGGTCACAGTGTCGCGCAAGATACTTGTAATATAAATGCATTGAAAACTTTGTCTAATTCTTCTTATCATAGGGAGCAGCAACCACATGTTATGTCGCGTTGCATCCACAAGTTAAAGGGTTGAGCGGTTGCTACTTCTCGGACTGTAATTTAGCTGAAACAAGTTCACAAGCAAGTGATCAAGAGCTTGCAAGGAAACTATGGGAGTATAGCTCAAATTTGGTCAAAACTTAATAGTTTTAAACTTATTGTTTCTTTTGCCTGATCGGGGTAAGACTACAGTTAGTCATTGCTTAGAGGTTAAGAGTTTTGATATGTAACCTCAAAGAACATAGTTTAAATTACCTTCGTGGACCGGCAAGGAAGGCATAAAGCACAAGCAGTAAAGGTTTTACATTTTATTTTTGGTACATCGACAAAATAGCAAAGCCATCATAAACTCACATACACATTATTTTGCCACTATTTTGCCAGTTGAGTTAGAACTTATAAATAAAAAATGGTTTATATTTATTCTAAAAGAATAATGAAGTTGGAAAATAATAGGCCTGTTTGTTTCAGCTTTAAAAAAATAGATTTTTTCTTTGTATTTTTGAAAATGGATTTTATAAAATCGTTTTTCAAAATATTACAAGTTTTTTTTTAATTCGTTTTTTCTAAATTCAAATACTAATTTTGACATCATATAACATAGACGTACATTATTGAAGAACAAAAAATAGTCAAAATTTCAATTTTTATAAAAAGTTGTATTTCAAAAATGATTTTTATGAAAATCTATTTGAAATAGCTTCAAAAAAAGTGATTTTTTTGAAATTTTGATATTCAAATTTTTTTTCAATAAAATGATGAAATACCTAAAATAAGATTTTAAGAATAACTATTCAAACCAAATTTTCATTTAAAGCTTTTATAAAAAATTTCTTTGTCAATTTTTTTTATACAAAATTTTCTAACACTACAAAATCTATTTTAAAAAAATCTAAAACAAATTGGCCATAATTACCTCTTAAATAGTATACACCGGCAATTTGCCAATTTGGGTGATTCTTTCTATTAATCATGAGATGAATATGGTAATGCATGTTCTCTCGGTTATGATTGATGTCGAAAATAGGACTGTGTTGCCTATGTGCGGGTATGGTATCGGTACCCGATACGGATACCTGTACGGGGTACAACATTTTTAGAAAAACTAATACATGTATATGGACATAAGTTAAGCTACAGATATGTATCCGGTACTAGTATGGATACGTACCCGGTACCGGTACTTTTCCTCAAACGGAGTACCCGTACATCATAGGATTAAAGTAGTTTGATTTGAAGTTGGGAAAATATTGGGTAAAGTTTTATTAAAAGGTTTTTTTTTGTTGCAAAAATATATCAAACAAGTTTTATCTTTTAAGAAAATAGATTTTGAACCGGAGCATAAAGAAATCTGGAAATTTCATAGAGTATTTTGTACTGGCATAATTAGGTTGAACCGGTACAAGATTCTTTGGAAATTTTGAACCGGTACAAGACTTGTATGGAACGGTGCACAGAACTTTGTTAAAAACTCGAGAGAATTTTGTACGGTACATAATTATCTTGTACGATACAAAAGTGTTATGGAATCTTTTTGAACCGGTGCATCTTTCGGATGAAATAGTGCAAAATTGTTAAATTGATTTTTGTTTGGCTCTTTGTTTGGATGAACATATGAATGTATCTTTTATGATTGTTTCTCACTCCTACACATTTGAATACATATTTAGATAAATTATTCTTTTTATTCTGTTAAATGTTTGTTATCATCAAAAGTTAATTGACGAGATATTGCTTCAAAGTTCAACGAGTACCGGTACCGTACTTTCATCTGGGCAACGTAAGTGGAAACTTATTTTGTTCTAACATATCTTTGAATTTTGTGCACTTACACTACTTTTTTTGTTTCTACCGCTTTTACTCAAGTAAAGAAATACCATAGCTTTTTTGGTAATTTTATTCAAACACCAACTTCAATTTGTTCCTAGGTGGAATTTTTTGTGTGCAATTACATACCCTTTTGATATTGCCTACATATGTATAGCTTGTTCATAAGTATTTGGTATATTTCAATATCAAAGGTTAAATTTGCTTGTGAAAGAAGGTATTTTGAAGTAAATGCACAGACCATGAAGACACATGTACCCGGTTCTGCGCCTTTCTATATGTAGCAGAGTGGACTAGTTGGCCTTGAAGCACAACCTAATTTACATGTTTTTCCAAATTTGAATCCACTATCTAATCCCAATCAACCACTTTCAATCTAGTATTGGTAGTATTGGTGGTAGTCCAAACATTGGATTAACATTACCATTAGAATCTTCAACAATTTCATCTCAAGGTGTCAATATGAGTGGTTCTACCAAGGTACCATCTAGGGAGACTGTGAACAGGAAGCGAGGAAGGCCGAGAAAATATGACTCTATGATAGAGTAGTGTCAATGGTACCAAGTCCAAGTCGGACACCATCTCGGAACTGTGGCACAAGAGGCCTAAAACATGAGAAACGGAGTCCATCAGGAACTAGAAAAAACAAAAATTGGCTTCTTTTGGTGAGTTAATGCCTAGTTCAGCTGTGATGGGATTCACTCCACATGTCATCTACGTTGAAATTGGAGAAGACATTTTCATCAAAAGACATAGCATTTTCTCAGGAGCAGGCTAGAGCTTTATATGTCATGTCCGGTTTTGGTAGTGTCTCATTTGTCACACTTAATCACACTGTTAAATTATTTGAGAGTGTGACTAAGTGTGATGGATGGAAAATTCCCAAAATCTGACATGAAACATATAGCTCTAGTTCGATCCTAAGAAAATGATCTTACCTTTGATGCAATGTCTTACCCACTTTCAAAGTAGATGACATGAGGTCCGAATCCCATCCCAACTGAACCAAACATTAACACACCAGAAGAATCCAACTTTCGTTTTTCCCAGTCTTAGGTGGACGCCATCTCTCTCGTTTTTTGGCCTCCTTACGTCACAATTTTGAAATTACTAAAATATGATGTTGGAATTAGACTTGGTGCCGCTGATACCACTCTATCAGAGTCATATTTCCTCGGCCTTCCTATCTTCCTGTTCACAGTCTCCCTAGATATATGGTACCCATATAAGAGCACTCATATTGACACTTCGAGATGAAATTGAAGAGGATTCTAAAGATAATGTCAATCTAATGTTTCTACTACCACCAATGCTATATTAAAATGGTAAATTGGGATTAAATGGTTGACTAAACAAAGAATACAAATGTCAATTGTCAGTTGGTTCAGTGGTGATTGACGCTGAACTTGATAAGGAGGACCACGGTTCAATCCCCCGCAACTGCGATCGGGAGGAGCTGGAACCACTCGATGTCAGAACTGACCCCCGAACCAGATTAAACTGGTGGGAAAAACAAAAAAAGAAAATAAATAAATTGCTCAACAATGATGGACAAAGAGAAATTGAGTTCTTATTAAATTGAAAAACTAACACTATATATTTGCTATGATGTTATCCATATATATAATTTTAGGGAAGAAAATATTATCATGCAAACTAAATAATAATGATTTGCTATGATTTGATATAAGGATATGAAAAATCATTAGTGAAGGTGGTCTTTGAAGATTAAATGGTAGTAGTGGATCAAAAATTGTAGCAAGTGAAAAAAAAATTGATAAAAATTGTAAAAGTCACATAGATTCTCAAATAGAACAGAAAGAACACAGAACAAGAAAAACAATATTTCACTGAATTTTAATTTCTATAAGATTATTTATATACCTATATTATGTTTCAAACACATCACATATTTTATGGGATAATTGTTGATAAGTCAAATGTTGTCATATTTATTGTAACTTGTCAAATTTGACCATATTTATGATGATATTTGAATGTTGACTGATCAAAGGTGAATTTATTTATTATAATTGGTCAAATTTGACCATATTTATTATGATTTTTGACCTTTTAAATGTGAACATATTTATTGGAATTGAGCATATTTATTGTGATAATGACCAAATTTAAATTTTGGTTAAATAACCTTTTTGTCCCTTAACTAATTTACTGATTGCTTTTTTTTTTTTTTTTGGAATAAAAGAGGGCCGAAGTCCAGAAGAGACAAACTAGATAATAACTAAGCGAGGAGTGGTAACTTCTATTACATCCGCATCAAAGCGTTCCCTAACGGCATTAGGACATACATCAAACAAGACTATCCCTTTCGGTAGATTAATGGCCAAGTTGGCTAGACCATCTGCGCAACAATTCTCTTCTCGGTATATATGCTTAAGCTTTACTTCCCAATCCAATCTCAGCATTTGTTGAATTCTTTGAACAATTCTGTGTCCCATTACATTTCCACCACCTCCATTTTGAATGATAGAAATAACAGAAGCTGAATCCACGCATAATTCTATATGTTGAAATCCTCCGTCTCTCACAATCTTTAACCCTTCTAATACACCCCAAAGCTCGGCCACTTCTGCAGTGCATTCTCCAATTTACTGATTGCATTTTGATTCTATATAATTAATTGTTATGTTAAGGTGGATCAATATGTCAACCATAGACCTCATAATTGTTTTAATTTGAACCATTTGATCTATTTTTAAAAACATAACCATTGGATCTTGTATGTCTACTAGATCTAGTGGTGAAGAATCATCAAATAATTATTTTAATTTTCTTCATCTTCTTCCCTCATTTTTCTTCATCTTTATCATTATATTCATCAAACAAACATAAAAATTCCTTAGATCCCTAAATATTTAACACCCAACATCTGCTACAATTATTTCTAATTTTTCTAGCTTGTTCCAATTTTTCTTCTTAATATTATTAATATCAATTTATTATGCATCCATAAAACAAAAGCAAAAACTATGAATTTAACTAACAACGGTGATCAATCAAATTAGTCATTAGAATAATATCTACAACTTTTTTTTTTGAATCACTACTATTTGACAACAACATTGAAAAAGACAATTATAAACATTATGATATATAAACTATAAGCTATAAGCTTATCTTATCGCCTACATTCCTTCCTCATCTCACAACCGCTGTTAATGTAAAGGCTAGTAGAGAGGAAATGTGAAATGATTATATTGATTCATTCTTGAATGAATGAAGAAGTTGTTACAAGGATTTTATATAGTTGCTATAAATAGATAGTTAGTTGCAAAATGGAGGATAACATGAAATTGAAAGGGAGCTTGCACTATAAGTGACATAGCTTGTAATCTAAGCTAACTACTAAACCTTAATGGGGCGTTTGTATCAAGGTTGTTACTTCTACTCCTAGGAATAATATTCTCAGGAAATGATAGTTGAAATTTTATTCCAAAGTATTTTAAAAAAATTGTGTTTGGTTAATATTAACTAGATTCCTTGGAATTATTAATAGAGATTGGTAAAAGAGAAGTTATTAGAAGTTATTGAAAATGTATTCCCATTTTCATGGGAACTTTTCTTTCCCACCCATTTTCATGGGAATAATATCATGGGAATAAGTGAAGTTATTGGAAGTTATTTTATTCCAAGGAACTTTCATACCTAGAAATAATTTTATGTCAACCTTTTAGCAAACATGGGTATATCTATTCCAACCCATATATTCCAAGGAATATTATTTTTAAACTTGAAACAAACAGCCCCTAAGAAAATAAGCTCACTTTAACAACCTCTCAAAATAAGCTCACTTTAACAACCTCTCTTAATTGGCATTTGGCACATATATGTCAATCATACCAAGTTTGGATACAAAACTATTGAACTTAGGGGAAAAAGTTTTTTAGAATGGAAATCATCTGGTTGTACCTGAAAGTCAATAGGAAGAAATTTGAGCATCCCTTGTTGTAATTTTTCACACACTAAGTGGCAATCAACATTGAAAAATAACAGGGCCGACCCAAGCTATATAGGCAGCCTAAGCGACAGCTTTAGTTTAGGCCTCACAAAAATCAAATTTTTGTAAAATCTATTAAGCCTCCAAAATAATAGGCACGTTTGTTTTGAATTTTTTTTTTAAAATAGATTTTGTAGGGTTAAAAAATTTTGTATAAAAAAAATTTACAAAGATTTTTTTTATAAAAGTTTCAAATGAAAATTTTGTTTGAATAGCTATTCTTAAAATGTTATTATAGGTATTTTATCATTTTATTGAAAAAAATTTAGATATCAAAATTTCAAAAAATCACTTAACTTTGAAGCTATTTCAAATAGATTTTCACAAAAATCATTTTTGAAATACAAGCAACTTTTTGAAAAAATTGCGATTTTGACTATGTTTTGAACTTCAATAATGTACATTTATGTTATATGATGTCAAAATTAGTGTTTCAATTTAGAAAAAACGAATACAAAAAACTTTTAATATTTTGAAAAACGAATTTACAAAATCTATTTTAAAAAATACAAAGAAAAAAATCTATATTTTTAAAGCTGAAACAAACAGGCTCAATATTACTTTTATTATTTATAGTCCTCGTGTCCGAATATTGCAAAAGATTTTTTGTAGCTCAGCTGGTGCGTGGGGATGATGCTATCACTACTAGAAACACAGCTTTTAGCGTCGGCCAAAAGCCCAATCTAAAGGGCTAAAACCAACGCTAAACCACCTTTTTTTTTTCTTTTTTTTTTTGGTTTTCACCACCAGTTTAATCTGGTTCGGGGGTCAGTTCTGACATCAAGTAACGTTAAACCACCTTTAGTGTCGATGTCTAGGTTGAGGCTAAAACATTCGCTTTTAAACAATAGCATCGTAGTTTGCCCATCCGACTATATATTAGAGTCGGCTGAGCCGAGTTTAATGCCGATTCGATATGAGGAGGCCACCTGCTCGAATATTTCAAAATATTTTCGCAACTCATTTGATTCACGAACCAAATTCACGAGTCAATTATCCAATCGAACTTCGAACTATTCACGAGTTGGCTCGGGTCATTGCGAGCCTTAACCTAGACATTCAATTTATGCTTGTTGAACTTCACATATTTCTTGGAGTTTTACCATTTGCTGGTTGAACTTGACATATTTGTTGAACTTCACACATTCAATTTATGCTCGTTGGTAAAATCATTTGGTATTTCTAAGTCAAACAATAATGCATATATTACATGACCAAAAATACAATACAATTTTTTTTGCATTGAAATACAATACAATTTTCCATTACGAGAAACAAATCAAATAGTAAAAAAGATACAACAACCAACCAAAAAAAAAAACCACAAAATACACTTGCCAACTAACCATACCGAAACAAATGACTATAATAATTAAATAAATTGAATTTAATAAATTGCCGAAATTGTTAGGTTGGACGTCATGACCCGGGTTCGAACCCGGGATCTCATATTTATAGGTGAGTTTAATTTCAGTGGAGTACCACTTCATCTAAGACAAAAAAAAAAAAAATCCCCCGCATACATCCCCAAACAAACAAGAGGGTTTAACGATTTATCAGTTCAGCATTCGTCACGTCGTCAACCATCCCGTCAAATTCATTATAAAGCCAGGATTGCTTTGGCTTCTTCCGCCAGAATTGCTTTCGCTTATTCCATAATGACATGACTTCCCCTGCACCCACATTTTAATATGTTAAAAAACAGCACACTCCTCATAAAACTCATACAGTAAGAAATGAAAACTATTCGTTGAATTACCGTGAAATAATGATTCAGGTTCATGTTCGAAAGGATATTCAAATTCCAATTCCAATTTTGGTACATGAGCTATCTTATGCCATTCTTCCCCTGTTTCTTTCTTGCATTTCTTCTCCAGTATAGGGCACATAGAAATGCGTAATTCATGCAAGTTTTTGAGTTCTTTAAAGCTAGCTGGTAATGAGGCTAATTCGCAACAACTATTGATTTCTAATTTTTGAAGGGAAGTCAGGCTTGTCATACCTTCGGGCAAGGATTTTAAGCCACTGCAAAGTGTAAATCCTAGACTCTCAAGACAAGTCAGGCCTTTCATACCTGCCGGCAAGGATTTTAAGCTACTGCAAAATAAAAATCTCAAAACTTGAAGGGAACTCAAACCTTGCAGTACACACTCAGGGAGAGACTCAAGCTTAAAACAACCTGAAATGTATAGTTCTTGTAGGGAACTGAGAGAGTTGAGTTCATTAGGTAGTACCTTGAGTTCATAAAAGTTTTCAATGACAAGTTTTTTGAGATTATGCATACTAGCTGCAATTCCCTTCAGGAAAGATGCACCATCATTATTGGAATCTCTTTCAGAAAGGGACTCCGATAAATCTTTAGTATTCCCACTAGCACGAAGAGTCTCAACAGATGGAAGGGATGGAAATGCAAGCTTAGGGATCCTCTCTATACTCAAGTCAGAAAGTTGTGATAGCATCTCTACTCCTTCAGCTTTCAACACCCTCTCTAAATTTGGTAAATCATGTAACGACATTTTCTTTAGTGATGGAAAAGCCTTCTTGGTCGCACCTTCATACAAGTCATCATCAATGTACTTCACATCTCTCATTCCAGACACATAAAGAGTTGTTAAACATGGTAATTTACCAAGTGGAGGAAGTCGATCACAGTTTCTGCATTTATAAAGTATAACCTCAACCAGACCTTCCAAAATAGAAGTATTTCTCATCCAATTTGGAATTTTTATTCCCTTATAACCCTTCATCCCAAAATATTTGAGATTTGTGTGAGGCTCAAGGGCTTCAAGGACTTGCTCAGCGCTAGTACCAGTACCTTGTGAATTAGCATCCCCACTCCATGACAAGTATAAGTGACTTAATTCCTTCTTGCCAATTAAATTAGCTCTTCTAGCATCGCTTTCATTCGCCACATTCTCAAGGCATTTGATGTGTAGCTTGCCTCCTAGTTGTAAAGTATGTAGCTCTGCTAAACCAAACCTAGCCTCCGAACCAACAATGAAAGTGCTTAATGTTCTCAAATGAGTTAACCCCCCAATATTAAAAGGCATTGATCTTAATGTGCCACACCATCTAATCATGAGATGTCTGAGATCTTGTAGTTGTGTCAATTGCATGGGAAGACTAATAAGGCTAAAACAATGATCAAGTTTTAGTGTTTGTAATTTTCTTAGGCTACAAATAGACTCAGGCAGGGTTTCAATGTCGCTATCATAAAGTTCCAAGTACCTCAAATGGATAAAATTCTTTAAGGCTGAGAGTTGAGAACATTTTGTACTTAATACTCGGAGTGGAGTGATTGATGGAAGCACACTTAAATTTGATTTAGGAGGATAAAATTTAAGAACAGTCCGCAAGGATTCCACTCTTTTGAACGGAATCAAGTTGTATTTGAATTGTTTATTAACATTCAAACAACTAATATGATGAACTCTTTTTGACAAATTAGTCAAGCTAGCAGTTTCTAAAGCTAAGCATTGTTCTCCCATAATGGAGCTAGCAATATCATGGAATATATCATGCATTTTGAATGTAACTTTACCTTTTCCATTAGTTTCGACTTCTTGAAAAAATGATCTTTGGTATAGTTCATTCCACACATCATTGCCTACATGCTCCACCTCCAAATTTCCTCTGGACGAAATAAATCCATTGGCCATCCAAAGATGAATTAGATCTTCCTTCACCATTTCAAAATCTTTAGGAAATATAGCACAAAAGGTGAAACATGGCCTCAACGACAATTTTAGATTGTAGTAGCTCAGTGTTAAAGCAGACTTGGTAGCATCATCATACAACTTCCAAATCTCACTTTTCTCTATAGAACCCCATTGATATTCCTCAGTTTTATAGCGCAAAAGGCTTCCTAGTGCTTTGGCGGCAAGAGGTGAACCATCACATTTTCTCACAATATCCTTTCCAATCTTTACAAGCTCTGCACGCTCTTCCCCGTTTGGTCCAAAAGCCTGTTGTCTAAACAATGACCAAATGTCATCATCTGATAAACCTACCAAATGATGAGCAGGATGATTTCCCACGATGTTTGCAACTGTCTCAAGTCGTGTAGTGACTAAAATTGATGCACCTTTTGTTCCATTTTGCAATGGATACTTGAACCTGCTCCATTTCTCTGGGTCTTCACTCCAAACATCATCAAGGACAAGCAAATACCTTTTGGTTTGCAAAATTTGTTGAACCTTTTTTTGCATTGATTCCAAGGAAATGAGATCTGGATTTTTTCCATCAACGATTTCTATGATGGACCGGAAAAGTTTCGTGATATTAAAATCATCAGAAACACAAACCCATATTTTCAAAGGAAAGTGAGCATTTACCCTTTCATCATTGAAGACCAGTTGAGCAAGTGCTGTTTTTCCATATCCACCATGGCCAACAATGGAATAGACAGAGAGTTCATCCCTTTCACAAGCATGCTTGAGAAGAAACTCAACAACCTTCTCCCTATCCGCATCTCTTCCATGAATTTGGGGTTCAGTGATTACAGAGGTAGTTTGGCGCCATACATCATCTTCAAGACGATGCTCCATGGTCCCGGGATTTAATCCAAACTTGACCCTTTCTTCAGCAATAGCATCAATCCTTTCAGCAACATTTTTCATCTTTTTTCCAATGCTACGGCGAGCATATAGCTTCTTAGGATGGATGATGGAGAATTTCTCTCTGTATGCTTCGGAAACTATTGAACATTCGTCCAATATATCTTCAAGAACATGTGCTGCATCAGTCAGCTTTTGCAGCCAATCTTTTACAGCATCACTTGTGATTTGCTTCTCATCAGCATCTTTTAGGACAGCACGAATAGCAGTGAGATTACTTGATAGCTTTTCAGCAAATTTGTTAACATCTTTAAATGTTGCATACTCCTCTTGGACATAAGGTGTCAGTTGTGAAATCAAAGTTCCTACTAAATCGAAAGCCATTTTCAGGTGTATGAGATTTGGAATGAGTCAAAGTTTAGCTCTGCTAAACAATCATAGTATTTATAGATTTATTAAATCTGACTTGTATCCACTTTCCATGTGAGGCAATAAAATAAGATGAGTTGATAACTTGATATACATTAAATTAGGTTATATTAGTTGAAAAAATTAATTAATGTTTTATTAGTAATGTAAAAATATATTTCCTCTAGTCACTATTATTATCAAAAAAATATTTTTTGGTTTATCAAAAGAGATGATTTTGCCTATAATAGTGACCGGAATGAGTAGTCAAAATTTGTTGGATTGGAGATAACTTTGCTCTTGAAAGATGAATATGCTAAATTATTTGTTTTCAGAGATTATCTATAGAATGAATGGTTATAGTTGTTGTGTAAGTTTTCAAAGTTGGCTCCTCTAAAGAACAATAATTAATATCAAAGTTGACAAGTTGAGAAAAAAGTTAAAAAACAAGTTGTAGGGGTACACAAACAGTGACGAAAAAGACCAAATAATTGGGACTATTAATAATTGAACATTTATCATTTTCTTATCATTTAAAAAGATGATAATAGTATTGTAATTCCGGTAAAGAAATTGATAATTGAAATAAGGCATGCTAGTACCCTGGACATAAGTTAAAAGTACGAAAAAGATATATTTGACATTGGAAATAACATTTGAAAGCATACCAGTGGTTAATCTTTCAGAGAAAAACTCCTTCCGCGACTGCTTCACCGTTCCTGACCTGCAGCAACTCATCTCTGATTAGACATTCTTTGGTTGTGAGGCATTTGAAGGTTGAAATGATTCACTTTTTTTTGTCAAGTGGTCTAATGGCTAGAATTTTACATTTAAACTTGAAGTATCCGGTGTTTGATTGGAGACAACTTTGTTCTTGAAAGATGAATTTGCTAAATTATTTGTTTTCAAATATTATCATAAATCCTTTAAAAAAAAAATATTATCTATAAAATGAATGGTTATAGTTGTCATGTTACTTTTCAAAGTGGGCTCCTCTAGCTAAACAATACAAACAATTAGTATTAATGTACATGACACAGTGAGGAAGAAACAAGTTGTGAAGGCACATATCAGTGAGGAAAAATACAAAATTGGGAATCTTTTCATATGAAACATCATGTCTGTTGATAAGTGAGTAGACTAAATCGATAGTAAGTTGTAGTAATACAAAAGGACTAAATTGATAGTAAATTATTAAAATATAAGCACTTGATTGATAATAAGTGGTTAAATATATGAACTACTGGACAGTTCAATAGAATTAGCGATCTTTTAAAATTATTCATAATTTCAAAACATATTTGAGAGCTCCTTAATCACAATGGTGGTTTATTAATAGAAAACTGTTCAAAGTTGGCTCCTCAAAACAATATAAACAACAGTGAGGAAGAAAAACCAAGTTGTGAAGGTACACGACAATGACGAAAGTTGGCTCCTTAATCGGAAGTTAGTGTCTACTGACATCTCTATAGGGTCGAGTTGATGTCTTTTCTATTCGTCTTGTGTAGAGACCTGATTATGAATAATAGTATATTGTTATTAACGACAGTGAGGAAAATAAACAAGTTGTGAAGGCACGAGTAAAAAAAAATAGAAAATTAAGAATCTTTACATATGAAACATCTTGTCTGTTCATTTGATCGATGAGTAAACAAATTGTTCACTTTCAAAGGTATGGTTCCCCATCTTCCAAACTGATGAGAAGATCAATCAAATATAGAAAGAAAAGAGAGAAAGGAAGAAAAATCATTGCATTTCTAGAGTGCACTCTAAGTCTTCCACTTTTGCACAACTTATCAATCAATACTGTGTGATGTTTTTGCACAAACTGTCTATTAAGGAAGTGTGAAAAATATCCATTAAGGGAATCACGTTAGCCGATTGACCTCTATCGTGCATCACAGCCAAAAAGATCCCAAACGGCATTACAGCGAGTAAACAATTATTTGGGCCCTTAAATGTGTTAGATGTTGTCACAATAGTCCGTAAATGTATCAAAATTACAACAACAAAAAAATACATAAAGTTGTTTTTCGCAAATCAACTTGGTCCTACAAAGTGTCTTCCGTTAGTTTTTGCCTTGAAGGTAACTACCCTTGTCAATTTGGTCCATAAAATAACTAGACAAACTTAGGGATGTTTATGTAATTTGATACATTTGACAGCACCTATACACATTTAAGGATCGAAATTATTGTTTACCAAGTTATAGTATATATGCATAATGCTTTACATTATAGTATATACACACATTCTATATGCATGAGTTCTACATCTTGCTTCCTATGTGAAATGAAGGAAAATCAGCAAAGGAAAGAAGGCTCAAAAGGAGATAGACATCACAGAGTAAGGTTGGAGAGACAATAACAATCTTCATTAAAATTTAAAATGCATTATGATAATAAAACATATAGATAAAACAAACCTCTTAAAGAGCAAGACAAAGAAACCTTTGTTCATTGTGCAAGTCTACAAATCTAGTATACAGTTGTTCACTTTGTTTGAATCAAAACTTACTAGGTAGGTAAGGAGACAGATTGTTTCAACAATGAAGTTCTTCCTTCACTGTATCACATCCACTGCATCCGCTACTCAAAAACACAACATAACGAGGTTACACACAGCGTCTAGAGGCCTCTACGCATCGCCACTATAGCAGCCGCTGTTAACTACAGAGTATTAGGTAAAAATTCCTGCCAACAGATGCACTAAGACCAAGAGTAGATTCAAAAAACTCATTGAAATGGGTTGAGTGAATACAAGCTTGCTCCAGCAACCCTTTTCAACCGGGAAAATGACTTGATTTATGTTCCGCTACCCTTTCCGACCGGGAAAATGAAAAAGTGGTGTATGCAATCTTGCTCCGGCAGTTGGAGTTTAAATGCATGTAATCCTAAAGTTGCAAGACGAAAAATGAACCGAATAACTCGCAACTAGCTAAAGGTGCAGCCTACTAAACACAAACCATTGTTTATGGGGTCTAATATTAGGACCTGATCCTCTGCATCATTTGGAGAGATGGTAGATCTTACTGCACTTCCTTGCACCTAGATCCAATAGCTCTACCATAGCTGCTCGACAGTAGATGAATGAACAGTAGAGGGTATCCTTTATCTACAAATTGCTTCATGTGTGTCTGCTATACTCCTTCACTTACATTGTAATTACCCTTCCATATTCTGCAATAACACAGTGTTACAACATCTTTCATTTCATTGATCCTATTAAATATAAATTGAACTCTAACAATGCCAGTGAAACACAATTGTTGTTATAAATATTATTATGAAACTACCAATGAATAACTTCTAATTAAAATTAAAAAAATGTAATAGTGAGCCAATTGAACTAACCTTTTTTTAGAACTATGAAAAGAAATAAAGATTAGATCTTATAAAAGACCTCTAGCAATCATTTCACGGTGAAGTTTCACCGCCTTCTCATTCTTGTCGTTTTTCAACAAAGCACGAATAAGAGTTTTGTAAGTTACGGCATTAACCGTTATCTTCCATTTTCGACATTAAGGACAATGCTTCATCAAACAAGCCCTCTTTACAAAGCCCATCAATCATAACAGTATGCATGCTCACATCAAAATGGTAGCCTTTATTCAAAAGATCCCGATAAACCTCTAGTGCATCCTTAATTCTTCCATTTTTGCATAGCCCGTTGACAAGTATATTGTATGTATACATATTTAGCTGAATCCCTTGGTCTTTGATCTTCGCTAATAATTCAATTGCCTTGTCAACCTGATTGTTTTTAAACAATGCTTCTAATATAGAAGTGTAAGTGACCGCATTAGCAGGTTGGCCTCTATCATGCATCTCATCAAGAAGATCCCAAACATCAGAGATTCTCCCCAATTTGCAAAGTCCATCAATAAGTGAACTGTATGTTACAGTACTAGGAGACATGTTTTTTAAATGCATTTCTTTGAAGAGATTCATGGCTTCATCCACCATTTTATTATTGCATAATCCATTAATCATGACACTGTAGGTAAAAACATTAGGTTTCACTTCCGTTCGAGCAATAGTGTTAAATATATATGTGGCCTTGTTCACTTCTTTAACCAAAAAATATCCATCAATTAAAGAAGTATAAGTAACAATATTTGGGCTGATGTTTTTTAATTGCATTTCGTTGAAGATATTTGTTGCTTCATCCACCATTTTATTCTTGCATAATCCATGAATCATGACACTATAGGTAACAACATCAGGAATCACTCCCCCTTGAGCAATAGCGTTGAATACATATTTTGCCTTGTTTACTTCTTTAACCAAGAAATACCCATCTATTAAAGAAGTATAACTAAGAACATCTGGTTTCACACCTTGTTTTATCATAACAGCTAAGACATTTCTTGCTTTTCTCACCTCTCCTGCCTTAGATAAACCATCAATCAATGTATTAAAAGTATGAACATTTGGGCTGATATTTTTCAACAACATTTCACTTAACAAACCAACAGCATCTTTGAATTGACCCACAATACAAAGGCCGTATATTAAAGTAGTGTATGTTATAATACCAGGAGCCATGCTTTTTAAATGCATTTCTTTGAAGAGATTCACGGCTTCATCAACCATTTTATTCTTGCATAAACCATTAATCATGACATTGTAGCTATTAACATCGGGAATCACTTCCGTTCGAGCAAGAGTGTTGAATATATATTTGGCCATCTTCACTTCTTTAACCAAAAAATATCCATCAATTAAAGAAGCATAAGTAACAACATTTGGTTTCACACCTTGTTTTATCATAATAGCTAAGACATTTCTAGCTTTTCTCACCTCTCCTTCCTTAGATAAACTATATATCAGTAAATTAAAAGTATGAATATCCGGGCTGATGTTTCTCAACAACATTTCATTTAACAGACCAAGAGCTTCTTTAAATTGACCCACAATACAAAGGCCATATATTAAACTAGTGTAAGTGACAACATTAGGATAAATTTTCTTGACAATCATTTCAGAATATAAATGAAAAGCATCACTCACGAGTTTATCCTTGCAAAGACTGTGAATGACTGTGTTGTACATTACCTCGTTTGGTTTAACCCTTAACAATTCAATCTTTCTAAGCAACTGAAGGGCAGCTGTTGTTTCTCCTTTTTTACATAATCCATCAATCAGGATTGCATAACTAATTTGATCAAGCTGAAATCCCTTTGATATAACTTCGTCATGAAAATCCAATGCTTTCTTAATATGACCACTAACACACATGCCTTTCATAAGTGTAGTCATTGTTATGGTATTAGGCTGATAACCTAGCTTGAGAATTTTTGCCAATACAGAAAATGCAAAATTGAGTTGACCAAGTTGGCAGAAACAATTGAGCAAGATGTTCAAAGTAACAAAGTTAGGTTGAATTCCATTGAGTTCCATTTGATGAGAGAGGGAAATAGCAGTGTGAAACTGCTTGTTTCTAACAAGGGAACCTAACATCTTACCGAATTGGAAGACGGATGATGGGGTAGGGTTGATATCGAGCATTCCATTGAATGAAGAATCAGCATCATCATCAACATTAACAAGAAGATTGTGATGTAATTGGGAATTAGAAGACGCAACTTGTTGGGAATTGGAATGAGCTTGAAAGTTAAATCGGCGATGACTGAAATTGGGAATTGGAAGACACAAATTGTTGGGAGGGGAAAGGGAGATAGCACCGGCGACACCGTAAGTTAACAGTGAAAATGACATTATAACGGTTGAAATTGGGAATTGGAAGACACAAATTGTTGAGAGTGAAGAATGAGATGCGCGACTCTGGTGGATTAGAAGGAAATGATTAATGATTGGGAGCTACTCAATTTTGGATAAGAAGTTTGGATAACAATTTTTTTTTTTTAATTTTTTATTATTCTACTCTCTTTTTCTTTTTTTTTGGAAAATTATCCTAATCATTTTTAAAATAATTTTAATGGTTAAATATGTTTTTAGTCCTTACATTTTAGGAAGTTTTGACAAATAATCCTTACATTTTTTTATTATATTTTTAGTCCCTTTAGTTTTTTTCATTTGCATTTTTAGTCCATGCTGTCAACTTTGGGTGATTAGACTAACGGCAGCGCCACGTAGGACGACACATAGGATGCCATATAGTTTTGACAAATAGTCCCTATATTTTTTTATTATATTTTTAGTCCCTCTAGTTTTTTCCGTTTGTATTTTTAGTATCTGCTGTCAACTTTGCATCAAGTCTCTGATTATTGTAACTCCTCCAAACTTTTTCTTGAACATGTGTTTGGAATGAAAAAGTAAGAAATTTTATAAACAAAAATAAAGTTTAAAAAAATTAAATTTTAATTGATAATACCTTCTGATGGTATTCTTTCGTTCCTTGAGCATAACTTCTAGAGGATTTGATATGGATGTAACTTGCTCTAGAATCTTTTTCTAATCAAATAGGATAGGGTGTAAGCAAACTCGGAATAGAAAGAGCTATTTCCTTTAGTAGGACGGCACAAATGAGCTTATTCAAGTGTGAATCCTAGAGGAGGATCAAGGGGATCCCCGAGTGGGACAAATATGGTCTTTGTCTTTTCAAGGAAAAACGATAAACTATGAATTTAAACTAAACCTTACTAAATACCAACCAGTAATTCACCAACAAATAGCAACACTAAACCTTAATAAATGGCAGTTGTTTGTGTGTGTAAGTGATGATAGATTTAGTGACACAAGTGGTTGACACCTCCGCCATCTTGAATGACCAGCAGAAGGTATTATCCATTAGAATATAATTTTTTTAAACTTTTAGTTTTGTTTATAAAATTTCCTACTTGTTCATTCCAAATGTCATAGGTTCTGCTCCAAACTTTTGATAAATGTGTGGTGGACTTGAGCTTAGGTTTTGTTATGGCATTTGTATGTCAGCTTCAAGAAAAAGTTTGGAGGAGGAACATTAATCAGAGACTTGATGTAAAGTTGACAGCAAAGACTAAAAGTGAAAACGGAAAAAACTAGAGAGACTAAAAATATAACTTTAAAAAAAATGTAGGGACTATTTGTCGAAACTATGTGTCGTCCTACTTGGCGTCTGCCGTTAGCCTAATCAACCAAAATTGACAGCAAGGACTAAAATTGCAAACGGACAAACTGGAGGGGCTAAAAATATAATATAAAAATATGTAAGGACTATTTATCAAACTCGCTAAAATGTAGGGACTAAAAACATATTTAACCCTAATTTTAATGACTGTTTTGCATAGTAGTTAAGATTATAGATAAAACTGCCGCAAAATAAGGACACGTAGTCATTTACCGGCGGCTCAGACCGTTGCAAATACTGCTACAACGTAGCGGCGGCTCAGCCCGCCGCAAAATTAACCAAATTTAAAAAAAAAAAAAAAACATTGGCGAGCATGGTGATGGACGTTCCTGGATGCTTTGATGGAGATCGAACGACTGTGATGGAACAGATGAGTATGGTCAAGTGTGCATAGGATCAGAGGCCTATATATACCTGTTCATAGATGGAACGTATATTTAAATAACTCTGGGTGTATTATACTCTTAACTGTTCTTTTGATAAAATTTCCCTTCCTCTCTCCATTCTCCCAGTATTTATAGGCAAAGGGGGGTATGATAACGGTTTCCCTAAGCCCCCCACGATCTTTCACGCCAAAGGGGGACATCATGGGTTTAGCGAGAAACCGCTCCCTGGATCGTGTATGAACGTGGGCGAGCACGTGATCTTCAAGATTGGAAAATTGACTTTGACTGGGCGGTTGTGACTTGAGTCTCTTAGGCGGTTCATGGGCTTCATAGGTGGGCTAAACATAACCCGGAAACAAATGGGTCACGCTCTTGCGGGCCGGATTTTCCTCGCCCGGTCCACAGCCCCCCAAGCACAAGGTTCGTGAGCAAGGTGTAGTGCTGATTGGTGAAAATTCAAAATATCCTCTTTTTCCGGGAAAGTGCTGACATTTTACATTTGTCACGGCGTGCAGCGTTTAACGTGCTATTCCTTGAAGTCTAGCCTACTTCTGTTATTTCCAACGTTATCTTATGGGAGATAGGGGTAAAGTAGTTCCTGTTTTCGAGGCCTTGCTCATGCCTTTATAACAGCTTTCGCCCTTGTGGTGATAACACATCCTTCTTTTGTGTGCTTATACCATGGGTTCCGCTCCTGCCTCTTTGATTGCATCATTGAAAGCTATTCTGGGGGATGGTCCTGAAGATCTCCTAGAGAAAGCAGAGGAATTTTCGTCTCTTGTGGACTCCCTTCGCGAATTTTCCTGGAGGCTAAATCCTCAGGAAACCCTTTTTCTTCAGCGTTTACTTCGCCTAAAGGCTGAGGTGACGGCTGATTTACCTTTTATTCAGGTCGTGGAGGATGCTCAATTTGACAGCCACGAGGAGACCACATCTCTGTTTGAAGAAATTTCGGTGGTGAAAGAGAACATGCGTATGTATGAAAATACGTTGGCGGCTTTCTTTGATGAAGAGATTGCTCTAGAGAATCAACGCGCGAGGCTGCGGGGCGAACTTGCGGATGTGGAGGATAAGAAAGACAAACTTCAAGAGGACATCAAGGCTGATGTTTCCAACCTGCTGGAGCAAAGACGCAAACTCTTTGATCTTGAGCAAAAACAACGGGCGGTAGGTATAGCGATTATGATTATCAAGGCACGCGTATTAACCATTGGGTAATGCGTTATGATTATCAAGGCTGATGTTTCCAACGTGTTCGTCATGCGTTATGATTATCAGACACGCGTATTAACCATTGGGTAATGAAACGATTCATATGCCCTATTGTCCACTGGTTTTTGCGCGTTCCCATCTATCCTTTAAATATCCGCCTTTCACGGGAAATTATCATTATACCGCAAAGCTTGGAGGTTTTGGATTTACTTGCTTCACTGATACCGCAATTTCCGTCACTCGGTTCTGCAAAGGTATAGCGATTTCTTTGCCTTTTAGTTAGTTCCTTTTGATTCTGCGATCTAGTTGTTCCTCTATGGTTATTCTTCAGGAGTTGAGTGATTCTGAGGAGCCCCTAGATACTCCTTGCTTAGGCTCTAGGCTCGAGCGTCAGATTCGTTCACATTATACCAGAGCTAACAGGTCCCTCAACGACAGGGGTTACATCTATGAGTTGCTTGGGTTTCCGATCAGCTCTAGCAACGAGGAAGATAGTCTAGAGAGTGATAGTGATAGTAGTAGAAGGAGTAGCGACTATGTCATAATATCTCCTTCGTCTTTCACAGGGAAAGGTTTAGTGAAGTATCGCCCGGTGGTGTTTGAAGAGTGCTCTAGCGGGATGGAAACGCCATCGAAGTATAACTCTGTCGAAAGTGTTCGCTGTTTTAGGGAGGTCATCAAATTGTACGATGGCGGTGATGACGCGGAGGTTATAGTAGATCCAGTGGGTGAGGGTGAGTTTATTACCACTGTGAATGTTGGAGAGCCACATTATTTCTATATGTATGGCGCTATTATCCAGACTTTCAATTTGTGGTTTCCCCTGACTGCTTTTGAGATTGATGTGTTGAGGGTTCTGAATGTTGCCCCTATTCAATTACATCCGAATATTTAGGCCTTTGTTAAAGCTTTTGAGGTGGTTTGCTTTGGTTTGGGTGTGACGCCTACTACGGGCGTCTTCTTCTCCTTTTATTATATCAAAAGTTTGACCCCGAGAAAGTTAGTGTCCCTTAGTAGTCAACCGAATTGTGGGCTTTTTACCCTATACGCTTCTAATTTCAAGAATTATCAGGACTCCTTCCTTCATATAAGGTGTGGGCCTAAACTTCCTGACCTGATGTATGATAGTGAAAGGAAACCTCTATTCCCCTTTTATTGGAGTGCTGATCCCCGGGTGGTTAGGGGTGTGGATGACTTGTTGTTGACTCCCTTTGAGAGGGAGACTGTAGAATTTTTGGACACTTTCTGTCTTCTAGACATTAAGGACGTGATTCGTCGTGAGAAGAACCCTCAAGGTTTGGTTTATTTCTTGAGTAAGTTAGCCGCACCTTTATGATTACTTGGCGCTTTATGCTTCTTTTCCCTTTTTGTTTACTCATCTTATGCTGTGGAAAGACTAACCTCGTTGTTTTTGCAGAGAATATGAGGCGGGTGCTGGAAGAAGAATGGGTGTCATTTTTGGCGAAATCGAAGCAGAAGAGGCTTGCACCTGATGCTTCCGTTGATCCTTTGACCCAAGTCATCGTGGAAGAAGGAGCTCCTAAGGGGGTAAAGCGTAAGAAGAGGACGAAGCATGGTAAGGGTCCTACCAAAATTCCTAAAGGGAATGAAGGCTCGTCAGCTACTGTGGGCGAGCCAGCACAACGGGTTAAGGGTGGCGCTGATGTGTCTGAGTCGCCGAAAAAATCAGGGTATCCGCTTAGGAGCTCTGGCACGGGCAATGATGCTAAAGTTGCCAACTCGGACGATGGTGTTATTCTTGAGAAGGAGAAAACATCTACCCAGCCGCCGCCCAGTGTTCAGAGCCCTCCTGTGGCAGAGGCGACACCCGCGGCGTGGGGTAGTGATTTCGACCCTTCGGTCTTTCTTGACATCCATCTTGCTATGAAGGGTGATTCGGCGAAGTTCAATTCTATGGGAATTGCTGAGCTTCGCAAATTGGCGTTAGGGCATGAACTGAAAGGCTCAGTGCTTAACAACTTGCTATCACAACGTCAAGAGAGAGAGACCAGGGAAGCCAATGAAAGGGCGGATAGGGTGGCCAAGACTGCTGAGGATGTGGAACAACGCTATGAGACTGCTAAGTCAAAGCTGAAGGAAGAGGTGGCATCCTTGAAGAAGGCGCGAGGCTGATCTTGAGAAGGCGAAAAAGGACTACGAGGACGCCTGCCAGAAACTTGCCTCTGATAACGAGAAGAAAGTGAATGCTCTTAATGAGGAAATTGCTAAGAATTGTGGTCGTATTGAGGACCTTACTACTCTTCGAAATCAAAACATCGTGGCGCTTAGTTTGGCCGGAAAGCAGGTCGCCGAACTGGAAGGCGAGGTTGAGGAGTTGGAAGAGGATAATTCTTCTCTTAAGGAAACGCTGACGGATAAGTATCTTGATGGTTTTCTTTTTGATATGGAGCAGGTAAAGTTGGTTTTTCCAGATTTGGATCCCGAGCTTTTGGCGCAGGTTGATGTGATGAAAAGGATAGATGGTGGTCAACTTGTTCCTCGTTAGCTAGTTTTTTATTTGTTTCAAAAAATGTTTGTTTGTTCATTGATGCTTGTAATATTGAACTCTGTGTTTATTGTGAACTTGCTTTTTTGGAAAGCCTGATTCTGATATATCGCGCTTGTTATGCATCTATTTTGTTTGAAATTGTTTGATAGCTACGCTGTTGCTTTTTGGTTGTGGGCGCTATGGCCATGTTATAATTGTATGGGCTTTATTTTTATGTCGAAGGCGTTGTAGCCTGAAATTTAACATAGTCGAAAGCGTTGTAGCCTGAATTTTTTTTTAAAGAATCTAGTCGAAGGCGTGATTAACCTGAACTTCGAATTTTTAGTCGAAGGCGTGATAGCCTGAACTTTGAAGAGGCGTTCAAAGGTAAAATTTTGTTTGGTTCAAAGATGAAAATAAAAAATAGGACGGCGGGCCTCGATAAAAACTCCTGCCCATGCAGGAGAAAAGAGTGTCCCGCTGTTCTTTCATTAAAAAATTTGAAATGGTCTTACAATGCTGAAACAATTAAAGTAAAGACGAAAAGAAAGAAATAAAATGAAAATAAATGCATAGTTTAACTGAAATAAAACTTGAGGTTCGCCACGTTCCAGGTCCTTGGCAACGTCTCGCCCTTTAATGTCTCCAATCTGTATGCTCCTCCTCTGAAGGCTTCTTGAATTTGGAATGGTCCTTCCCAATTAGGGGCCAGCTTTCCTCCTTTGTCCTTTCCCATTGGTCTTTTCAGGACTAGGTCGCCCTCCTTGAAACTTCGTGGAATGACTCTAGTGTTGTACTTGCGGGTTGCTCGCTGCTTTGCTGCAAATTCCTTGAAATGAGCTAATTCTCTTACTTCTTCAAGTAAGTTCAGGTTTTCCTGTAATGCGACTTCATTGTCAGGTGCATTCAGTGTTTCCCTTCGCCAGCTGGGCGGAATGATTTCTACCGGGATCATGGCGTCAGCCCCATATACCATTTTGAAAGGCGTTTCTCCTGTAGATGTGTGAACTGTTGTGTAGGACCACAGTATGGCGGGTAGGTGTTCTGACCAACTCTTTTCCTTTCTAGCGAGTTTTCTTTTCAACGCCCTTAATATGACTATGTTAGCGGATTCGGCTTGGCCGTTTGCTTGAGGGTTTTCTACTGATACAAAGGTATTTTTGATTCCCTTTTCCTAGCAGAATTGGATAACTGCTTCGCTAGTGAACTGGGTCCCATTGTCGGACACTATGTATTTGGGTAGTCCAAACCTGCAAATGATTTTCTGCCAATAAAATTTCTTTACCTTGTCGGAGGAGATGGTCGCCACGGGTTCTGCTTCGACCCACTTCGTGAAATAGTCCACTGCTACCAGTAAAAACTTCACTTGCCCTTGAGATGCGGTGAATGGTCCCACAATGTCAACTCCCCACATATAAAATGGCTATGACGCCATTACACTTTGCATTGCTTCGCCAGAGGCGTGGTGAAGGTCAGCAAACCTCTGACATTTGTCGCAGCTTCGCACGTACTTTGTGGCCTCGTGGAGTAGTGTTGGCCAGAAGTATCCTGCCCTTGTGACCTTACCTGCCAAGGACCTTGCTCCTATGTGATTCTCGCATGAGCCGTCATGTATCTCGTTGAGTATTCTTTGTGCTTCTACAGTGCTTACACATAAGAGTAGTGGCGACGAGAATCCCCTTTTATAAAGTTTGTCTCCGATTAAGGTATAGTACGACGATATCTTCTTTATTCTGGCGGCATCCTCCTTTTCGACTGGTAGTATGTATCTTTTTAGGTACTGGATGATGGGGAGCCTCCAGTCACTCTGCTACACCACCAGCGTTATTTCTGCCATTTCAGTGCTTGGATTTGATATGGTTTCTTGAATCATTGTCCTGTTGTTGCCTGGCTTCTTCGTACTTGCCAGTTTAGACAGGAGATCTGCTCTGGAATTTTGGTCTCTGGGAACATGAATCAATTCAAAATTGTCAAACTGTTCAGCTAATCCTCTTACCTTCTCTAAGTATCTCATCAGTTGTGGATCCTTTGTCTGGTACTCGCCAGAGACCTGGTTAGTCACCAATTGGGAATCACTATTTGCTTTTAAGTCTGATACTTCCATCTCCTTTGCTAACTTCATGCCGGCGATTAAGGCTTCGTATTCCGCCTGATTGTTGCTTGCTTTGAAGGCAAAACGCAGAGACTGCTCTATTAACACACCGTCTGGACCTTCTAAGACGATTCCTGCTCCGCTTCCCCTTAGATTAGATGCATCATCAACTGACAGCGTCCATGGTTGTGTGCTGGCCATCTCTGGTGGCGTTGTCATTTCTAGTACGAAATCTGCTAACACTCTGAATTTGATGCTTCCTCTTGGCGAGAATGTAATATCATATTCAGACATCTCTACAGACCATGCTATCATCCTTCCCGCTAAATCTGGCTTCTTCAGTACTTGCTTGATGGGAAAGTCTGTTTTTACCACTATCTTGTGGCTTTGGAAGTATTGACGTAATCTTCTTGCTGTGACGATTACTGCTAGTGATAGCCTCTCGATTTTTTGGTAACGATTCTCAACTCCCCTGAAGGTTCTGCTGACGAAGTATACCGACTTTTCCTCGCCGTTAATCTCTTGTACTAGGGTCGAGCTCATAGCGTTCTCAGATACGGCTAAGTACAAGTGTAAAGGCGTCCCCTGGATGGGGCGAGCTAGTATGGGAGGTGACGCTAGGAATTCTTTTAGTTTGTGGAAAGCTTCCTCACACTGCGTCGTCCAAGTGAACCTCTACCCCTTCTTGAGGGTAGAGAAAAAATGGAAAGCCTTTTCGCCTGCACATGAGAGAAAACGAGATACGGCAGCGATTCTACCTGTGAGTTGTTGTACTTCCTTTACTGAGGTTGGACTGTGCATATTGATTATAGCCTGACACTTATCAGGGTTTGCTTTAATTCATCTGCTGGTGAGCATGAATCCGAGAAATTTTCCTGCTTGTACGCCGAAAGAAAATTTGGCGGGGTTCAATCTCATATTGTATCTTCTGACTTCTGCCAAGATTTCTTCAAGATCCACGTCGTGACTAGTTTCTCCTGTTGTCTTGACCACCATATCGTCGATGTATACCTCCAAATTTCGCCCAATTTGACGTGAAAAAATCATGTCCATTAAGCGCTGATAAGTGGCGCCAGCATTTTTCAAACCAAACGGCATTACTTTGTAAAAGTAGTTGCAGTTATTGGTCATGAACGTCGTATGGGGTGCGTCTGGGAGGTTCATCTTGATCTGGTTATAACCCGAGTATGCATCCATGAAGCTGAGCACCTTGCATCCTGATGCGCCATCGATTAGTTTGTCAATGCTTGAAAGTGGGTATGGATCTTTCGGGCAAGCTTTGTTTAAATCCATGAAGTCGACGCACATCCTCCACTTGCCGTTGTTCTTTTTTACCATGACGAAGTTGGCCAACCACTCGGGGTATTTTATTTCTTCTATGAAATGTGCCGCCTTGAGTTTGGCGACTTCCTCATCTACTGCTCCTCGCCTTTCTTCTCCTAGCTTCCTCTTTTTTTGTGAGACTGGTTTGAAATTAGGCATTATCGTCAGCTTGTGAGTTATTATACCTTCATCAATTCCGGGCATGTCTTCTGGACGCCATGCGAATAGATCTACGTTTTTCCTCAGCGTGGCGATAATTTTTCCTCTTTCCTCATGGGGCAAAGTGGTTCCCAGGTTTGTTACCTGGTGCGCTTTATCCCCTATTTTGATTTCTTCCAGTTCCTCAGTGGGGCTTACTCTTCCCTCCTGGAATTCTTCTCTCGGGTCTAAGTCGGCGGTTTGGCTCATGTTTGTGGTGATTATTGCCTCCTTTGGTGCTTGGGAGATGCTTCTCTGATTCAGCTTCTTTTTTATCTTGAGGCTTGACTCGTAACTTTGTCGTCCCACGGCTTGATCTCCTCGTAGTATTCCTACACCTCCATTGTCCAACGGATATTTGATGGACAAATATAGCGTTGACATCGCCGCTCCTAGGGCGTTGAATGCTGGCCTGCCAATTATTATGTTGTATGATGTGAAAGGCGTCCTGACGACGAGGTATCTAACCTTGACAGTTTTGGCGTTATCACGCTCGCCGAATGTTGTCAGAAGTGTGATATGCCCCATTACTTCTGCTTGGTCACCAGTAAATCCTACGAGGGTTCCGTGGTATGGTTGCAGCTGTTCGCTGGAGAGCTTCATTGCTCTGAACGCTTCCCAATACATTATGTCTGTTGTGCTTCCTGAGTCTATCAATACCCTTTTTACGTCACAGTTTAGTATTTGTACCTGAATAACCAACGGATCGTCGTCATGAGGGACGATGCCGTTGGCATCCTTGGGGGAAAAGGATAGGTCTGGTGTTGCTGGGAACTCTGCGTACCTGGCATGGTTAATGCTGTTTGTCGCGTCGATTATTCCGCGCAGGTACCGCTTCCTAGCTGAATTTGATTCCCCGCCTTCGGCGAATCCTCCTGCAATGGTGTTTACTGCTACTCTAGCAGACTCCTTTCCTTTGTCGTCCTGGGGTGATTCCAACGGAGCTTCAATATCCTCCTGCTTGGCGGTTTCTACCTGTGCTGCTTTTTCGATAAATTTACGGAGGTGTCCACTTCTGATAAGTCCTTCGATCAGATCTTGCAGTTTATAACATTTCTCCGTGTCATGCCCCTTGCAGCGAAGATAGTGGCACCATTCACCATCGTTTGAACCTAAACCATAGTGTTCTTCTTGTGTTGTGGGTAGTTTCGCCAGTCCAGTGTTGAGGATTTCATGCAATACGTGTACCTTGGCACTGTTGAGCGGGGAGTATTCTTCGTAGGCCTGGCGTGGCCTTCTTTCGGAATTTCGGAAAGTCCTTCTCTCTCGATTGTGCCAGCCTTCTCTTTCTCTGGGTTGCCAACCACGTTGGTAGCGATCTGGAGTTATGTTGTCCTGCTGATCGAATCCGCCTTCTCTTCTGTCTCGTGATCGCTTCTCAGTGTTACTTTCCTCGCCTTTAATATAGCATTCCGCCCTTTTCATTACCTCCTGCATGGATTCTACTGGTTTCTGCGCTAATGACTCATTGAAATGTCCAGCTTTCAAACCGTTCTGGAAAGCCGCTACGAACATTTCTTGGTTGGGGTTGGAGACTTTAATTGTTGCCTCGCTGAACCTGGCGAGGTATTCCCTCAAAGTTTCTGAGCCGCCTTGACGGATGCTAAATAAACTCGTGGTTGTAACCTGAATGTGTTTACTTCCCGCAAACTGTCGTACGAATTTCTTTTGGAAATCAGAACAACTAGATATGGAATTTCTGGGGAGGTTCATATACCATCTCAGGGCGGTGTCCTTGAAAGTACTGGACAACAAATTGCATTTCAAGTGTTCTTCCGCGCCTATGATTGTTGTTTGAGTGCCAACAGCCATTAGATGCTCTAATGGGTCTGTCTTTCCCTCGAACGTGGGCAGCTGAGGTATTTTGAAATTCGCGGGGACTTGTGAATCCCACAGGGCCTGAGCCAGAGGTTGTGAATCCTGAATCTCCTCTGGTTCTTCTTCTGTTTCCTTTTTGGCTGCCTTCTCATTTTCTATGGCAGCCATCTTGGCTTTGAGACGGTTGATTTCGCCGATAGCTACTTGTAAGTTCATTCCGGGCCCTCCATCGTTAGATGAAGGTCCTGACATTGCTGGTGTTACTGCCTTGGGTGATGAGGCTGGGGAGTTGTTTTGTATTCAGCCCCTCCTTCTAGCGCCAATGTTCCTAGATGGAACGTATATTTAAATAACTCTGGGTGTATTATACTCTTGACTGTTCTTTTGATAAAACTTGCCTTCCTCTCTCCATTCTCCCAGTATTTATAGGCAAATGGGGGTATGATAACGGTTTCCCTAAGCCCCCCACGATCTTTCACGCCAAAGGGGGACATCATGGGTTTAGCGAGAAACCGCTCCCTGGATCGTGTATGATCGTGGGCGAGCACGTGATCTTCAAGATTGGAAAATTGACTTTGACTGGGCGGTTGTGACTTGAGTCTCTTAGGCGGTTCATGGGCTTCATAGGTGGGCTGAACATAACCCGGAAACAAATGGGTCACGCTCTTGCGGGCCGGATTTTCGTCGCCCGGTCCAATACCTAATTTACACGGATCTCATTCATTCATTTACACGAATTCCTGAAGTAAGTTTCTTTCTTTCAATTTTTGTATCTCGATCTCGTCCCTTTCCTTTCTTCTGACTCACTTTCTCTCTGGATGTAACAAGGTTGCTGCTATTTTCTTTTTTAAGCAGGGATACGATGGAGGTGGTTGTGGCTTTGGTGGAAATTATGAGAGGTGGAGAAGAGGGTGGCGCAACAGTAGGCTTACTACTGCCGCTCTTCTGTTTAATTTTTGTTCTTTTGTGTATAAAACTTAGACTTACATGACGACCTTTAGTAATTTTTGACATCTATGCCTTAGACTTTCACAATGCAAAACTGGGTACTTAAATTCGCCAGAGAAAATCACACGTCAAAGCCTCAGTCTTACATGACGGTGCCGACATCATATGAATCTTACTACTGGAAAATTTGCTCGCCAAAGCCTTAGACTTACATAGCGGCCATTATAATTCACCATCAAAGCCTTAGTCTCACATGATGGTGCCAGTATTATATATTTCTTTTCTACTGGATTTTTCACACACCAAAGCCTTAGACTTACATGGTGGTGCTGGTATTATATAATTCTTTTTTACCAGATTCTAGCTCGCCAAAGCCTTATACTTACATGGCGGCCTTTTTTTTTTTCTTTTTTAGCTCGCCAAAGCCTTAGACTTACATGGTGGCCATAATGAATCACACATCAAAGCCGTAGACCTATATGATGGTGTCAATTTCCTTTTGCAATTTTGCTGAAAACTCATAAATGAAACAATTAAATAACACACTGCAATCTTTCTGAAAATTGTGGGCCTCAATAAAAACTCTTGGAATTGCAAGAGAAAAGAGTGTCCCACTGTTCTTTATTCATCAGCGTCTTGATTTCAGTATACATAAGATATAAAAGTACATATAATAGAGATGTAACTCATCTATCCTAATGTATCAAAAAATCAAATATAAACGTGAGCTCGTCTTGGCGAACTCACTCACAAACCCTTTCAGCTGTAATAGAATCTCAAATTGGCAATGTTTCGTTGTTTCTCTCCTTTGTTTTTTCCCTCACCCTCGCCCTTCTGTTGGTTGGGCGTTTGTTTTGGGATGGCGATTTGACCTTTGTCGGCGTCTTCAAGGAATTTCCTCAAATGGCCGCTTCTGATCAGCTCTTCAATTAAATCCCTCAACGGAAACACCTTTCAGTATCGTGACCTTTGCACCTATGATAAGCACACCACGCCTCAGTGTCTGGTCCCATGACGGTGTTATGCATCCTGGGAGGAGGTAGGGGCGCCAAGACTGCTTGTAGAATCTCGTGCAACACATGCACTCTAGCCCTGTTTAGCGGCGTATACACTTTATCCGCTGGGTGCCGCCTGTAGTGATGATAACCCATTCCTCCACCGGTGTTAGGAGGGTGGTAAGGCTTAGCACGGTATCCCTGTTTGTGAGTATCGTTGGCATCTCTGGAGCGCTTTTATGCGTTGCTCTCTTCGACTTTGATGTAGCAACTGACTCTTTTGATCACCTCTTGCATCGAGGTAGCGGGCTTCTGTGCCAAAGACTCGTTGAAGTGCCCAGCTGTCGCGGTGATTTTTGGATATCGAGTTATTAATTAACTTCGAATCGCAATTTAATGTTACACCACCGATCTTTAATTTATCCGAGGGAAAGGGAAAAAGTTCGAAAAAACCCTATTTTTTTAGAGAACAAGGTTCGGGGGTTAGTTATACGAAGGGAAGGTATTAGCACCCTAAGTATCTATAGTACTCTATAGGAACCTCTTGTTTTTATTCTATCTATGCGCTTTATTTTAATTGCTTGTAAAAAATGTATAAGTAGGAAATTAAAGTGATGATAAAAGAAGTTTAAAGTGATGGAAAAGGAAAAATGTTTTTGTTGATTTTATTGATTGGAGAGACAAGTCTCATGCCTACGTACCCGAGGGATCAAACCACCGTAGTTCGGGATAAAAAGATGAGTAAATTTGTTTGTTTGATTTTAAGGTTTTGAAAATGGTTTTAAAATACCAAAAGCCAAAAATGGCAAAATGTGAGTTTGATTGATGTTAATTTGTGAAGAAAGTCTATATGGTTAAATTGATTGAGATTTGATTATGAAAATAAGACGCGGACACTTGGTTTAAAATCCAAGGTTTGTTGAGAAAATGTTTTGAGTGATAAAAGACACTTGGTTTAAAATCCAAGGTTTTCGCGTGATTAAAAATGTATGAATGAAGAAAATGCACTTGGTTTAAAATCCAAGGTTTTAGGCGTGAAAAAGGGACACTTGGGTTAAAGTCCAAGGTTTTAGCGATAAAAGGAGCCATTGGTTTAAAGTCCAAGGCACTCGGTTTAAAATCCAAGTTTGAGATAAAAAGAACTCTTGGGTTAAAATCCAAGGTTTTCACGATAAAAGACGCCGTTGGTTTAAATTCCAAGGCACTTGGTTTAAAATCCAAGTTCGCGGTAAAAAAGACTCTTGGGTTAAAATCCAAGGTTCTCACGATAAAAGACGCCGTTGGTTTAAATTCCAAGGCACTTGGTTTAAAGTCCAAGTTTTCGCGATAAAAAGAAACGTTTGGTTTAAAGTCCAAAGTTTGAAAATGTTATGATGGCAAAATATTTTTTTGATGCTTGATGATGTTGAAAAGTAATTGTGTTGATATTTTTTGAAAGAGGTTTTGACCTCATTTTTTTTGAGAATAAGATGACTATTTATTTAAAATGGAATGTTGGGTTCCAAATAAAAAAGGTAGCACTAAAAGAATAATAACGTCGCAATAAGCAAATAAGCGCGAAGACAATCCGAGATGATATTTTGATCAAAACGGTGTCTTTTCCCTCGGAATTTAAAATTACGCATATGGACGGAATGCGATAAAAAATAAATATGCATGAGATGCAATTTTTCGTTTAGGAGTACATTGACCTAGTCACACTCTAAAATCTTTGCAAGAAAATAAATATGAAATGATGCAAAAGAGGGGGTATGCTATGCACTTTTATTTAGAATTTACACTTGGCCTATTTACATCCTAAATTCAAGAACAAAAAATAAACGGCAATTAATAAGCGATAAATACTCAATATTGTGATAATAATGATATTACAAAAATAAAGGTAAAAAATGATAAATAAATGGATATAATGAAATAATATGGTATGCATGGATAAATAACATAAATAAATAAATACGAAACTAAAAGATGAAAACAAACCTCGACATCATGCTTTACAAGGCTGAAAAAATAGCTAAAATAGCTATGCCAAAAGCACTTATCTCATAAGCTAAAAATAAAATTAATTAACAAAATAAAAACATGAAATAATATTAACAATATCTAAATATCAAATAAATAGAAAAATAAATAAGCCTCAACATCATGCTTGATTGGCTAAAATAATAGCTAAAATAGCTTATGCCAAAAGCACTTATCTCATAAGCAAAAAAAAAAACAGGGGGGTGTGAACATTAAAACGAAATAACAAGGGGGTGTGAATAGCAGTATTATGGTTTAGGCCCAACTGGGGGTACGGCCCAAAGGGTTGTGTGAAGAAATATTTCTGATTTAATCAGGGACGTCTGATTAAATCAGACAGCCCTGATTTAATCTTAACCATATGAGATCTGGGACGTTTGATCAAGATCTGAAGGATTCAGGCGCGCTGGTGCACCGTAAGGCCATGCACCAGCGCACACAGGATCCGAGATGGGTATATATACAAAGAAACCCTAAAAAAAATCACAATTTCAGAAAAATCTCTCTTTCTCTTCTTCCTCCGCCGCCGTGCTCATCTTTCTCCTTCTCTCTTCTTCGGCCGATCTCTCTTCCTCTCAAACTTCAAGTTTCAAAAATATTTTAACACCAATCATACACAAAATTGTATCCTAGACACGAATCTGGACTCGAAATTACCTAAAACTCAACCAAATATCATAGATCGGACGAAAGGACAAAACAAAGGAAATAAAAAAAAAATCAACCTTTAGGTGTTGATTTGGTTCCGATTCTTCTTCTTCTATTCTTCTCGGTTCGTTTCGATTTGAAAACAGGAAAGAGGTTTTTGATTTATAATTTGTGGTTTTGGATTGATGAGGATGGAAGATTCTGGGTTCGATTTGAATTTGTGTATGAACGGTTTTGATGAATGGTTGTGAACAGATGATGAGAGTTTTGTTTTCGGTTTTGAGATGATGATTATGATTTTCTGAGTTTGTTATGTTTCTGGTTTCGTGTTTATGATTTGGATTTTGAAATTCTGTTTTGGTTTTGGATGATGATGAACAGATGAGATTGTTTGATTTGGATTATTTTGATTTTTTTCGTCTTTTTTTGTTTTCTTTGATTTTTTGATCTGTTTTTGATTTGGAAGAAGATGGTTTGCGGTTGAGGCTGCGTTTTTTCTTCTCTGATTTTTGCTTCTGATATATACTCCAAGTTAGGGTTTGAAAAAACTCAAAAGAGGGAACAAGGATCTGAATTGGGACAAACAAGTACGATGCTTTTTTGCTTTTCTGCAGAAAACTCTTCCTTTGCTTGTTGGAGAAAGTTGACTTTCAATTTTTCTGATTTTTTTTAATCAGAAAAAGGACAAAATAAAAATAAAAATAAAAACAAAATAATTAAATTAATTAAATATAAAAAACGAAAATAAATCAAAAAACAGAAAATAAAAATGGAAATAAAATAAATAAGTAAATTAAAAAAATGAAGATAATAATAATAATAAATAATGATAAAAATAATAACAATAATAATAATAATAGAAAAAAGAATAAATATAAAAGAAACAACAAATGAGGTATTTTAAAATACCTCTCTGCCGAAATTTCGTCAGAAATGATAAAGAGGGCAAGAAGGTTTTAAACGCCGAACAAAATCGATCGGTCAAAAAATGGGGTATGACACCAGCCTTCAAGCCATTGTGAATGGCCGCAACGAACATTTCATGGTTGGGATTTGACACCGTGATCGTTGCTTCACTGAATTGAGCAAGATACTCTCGAAGCGTTTCAGCATAATTCTGTCGAATTGTGAAAAGACTGATTGCTGTGACCTTGACGTGCTTAGTTCCGGAGAACTGATGTATGAACTTTTTATGAAAGTCAGCATAACTTTCGATGGAATTGTTGGGTAAGTTCATATACCAATGCAGTGCAGCATCCTTCAAAGTCCCTAAAAGGAGTTTGCACCTCAAATGCTCGGGTGCTCCAATGATGGCAGTTTGAGTTCCTACGGCCATCAAATGCTCCACAGGGTCTGTCTTACCATCAAAGGTTGATAAGTGGGGTGATTTGAAGTTATCTAGGACTATAGAATCCCAGAGTGATTGACGAAGGGGCTGAGATTCAATAAGACTTTCATCCTCCGAATCTACACTTTGTTCAGCCCTTTCTTTCTCCATTGTGGTTACTTTCTTCTGCAAGCTTCTGATCTCTTCCATTGCAACATAAAGTGAAGGACTTCCATGATTGGCAGCCATGGTTTGATCTTTGCTTGCAGCGTTGCTTTCTCTCTAAGTGGTAGGCTGGGAATCGTTTTACCGCAGCCCCACGGTGGACGCCAAAATGTTCTGATGAACACTCAAAGGGGTGTGAAAAGTAATTAATTTGGACCGTCGAATAAACAAAAAATAATCAAGTTGGTTATCTTCAATTCTGATTCGTCATGTTTTTCATCAATGTTACAAGTATTTATAGGGTATACAGGAAGAGAGTTCTTCCCGCCCTTTCTCTTTCGTTGGCCAATCCCACGTTCCTCCTATGCATTTGATCACATGCCTATTTACAAGGTGATCATGGGGAACGTGGTTTGAATACAATGGTTCTTCCTAAAATCTGCTCCTAATCATACGAAGGATGAAGATAAGTGGATAAAATCGTGGAGAAAATAGCAGTTACAATGAAGGATGAGGGGATCGTGGAATCGTGGGTATCTCGCTCATTTAACCAGGTCCCGCCATGGATGGAAGTCTCGCCCTGCTGGTCTCGCCCTTAATGGAAAACTGGGCTTGATTCTCGCGTAAGTATTGGGCCGTTGTACAACTCCTTAATTAATGTTTGGGCTTTTGCTAAATACACCCTTTACATTTACTCCCGGTCCAGACACAAATGATTAAATGTAGATTTTTTAATTTAAATTAATTTCTACAATGCATGAATAAAAAAAGGGAAGGGTAGTATTAATATATCATTTTCGAAATTTTTATTATTATTCAGAATTTTTGAACAATAATAGTTTATAATAATAATAATAATTGAAAAATAAAAATTAGAGTATTAATGACATATATTAATGACAGTCATTAATATATAAAGTTTCCATTTAAATTTGATAGAGGGATTCGTAAATATATATAGATATAGATTCAACAAACAAACATAGAAAATTCCTAGATCCCTAAATATTTAATACCCAACATCTGCTATAATCATTTCTAATTTTTCTAGCTTGTTCCAATTTTTCCTCTTAATAGTATTAATATCAATTTATTATGCATCCATAAAACAAAAGCAAAAACTATGAATTTAACTAACAACGGTGATCAATCAAATTAGTAATTAGAATAATATCTGCAATTTTATTTTTGAATCACTACTATTTGACAACAATATTGAAAAAGACAATTATAAAGATTATGATATATAAACCAAGGTAATCAGAACCGGATCGGCCATTGAATCGGCGTGTCCACTGATTCAATGTTCAATTAGTCGGACCGTTTTTAATTAAATATATTTTTTATTTTATATATACATAAATAATACACACTAAATTCATTACTTTTTTCTTCCTTAAATTTATACTACCGTAAAAAATAAAAATGTGTATCATATTCATAGTAGTAGTAATTTATGTTTTAATAGTTTTTTTTTTGACACAAATGTGTTTTATAGTAGTTTTTTTTTCTTTTCCTTTTTTCTGTATTATAGTAGTTGTATTACTACTTACTAGTACCGATAGCTAGTGTATTTTTTTCTTTAGAGTAGTAGCTGGTGCACGATATACTAGGCACAGTACCACTTAAAAATTTTAAGCTTTCACACTTTATCATAAATAAAAACAGCTTTTATACTTTCCAAATGAAAATTACACATTGTCCAAAGTTGAATTTCTTTTCAATTGATTAAAAGTCATACTACATCTTTCATCTTCCAATGAAGTGGTATAATTCATCAAAAACTCTCTTACTTTAGACTTTTCTTTGTAGTTCACGTTTGTTTTCTTTCTCAAATATACATCTCTTCTTCTCTTTCTCTTATATATTTGCTTCAAATTTCACATATTTGGTCTAAGTGAGCATGCAATAAAAGTTAATAGAAAATGAGGAAGAAGGAAATGGGTAGAGTTTGGCAAATGAAACAAGAAAGGGTAAATCTGCTACTTCCTCCGGTCCAATGTATAAGGAACAATTTGAAGAAAAAAAATTTGGTCCTTTATATAAGAAACAACTTATAAATTTATGTTTTATTAATTAAATATTTTCATTTCTACCCTTATTAAAGGTTAGTCATTCCTATGTCATGCATTAATTAGATTACGTATTCCCTATATAAAAAACATGGACGGAAACAACATGCACACCAAAAGTCACATTGAAATTAAGCATATAGTGGTGTATGTAGATAATTACAAAAGAGAAGTATAAATTAATACACCAAGGTTATTTTTGGAATAGACAAAAAGATTTAGAATTTTTAATTAAACAAATAAGGTTTATTGGCCTGTGTGATTTTTTCAAATTGTTCCTTATATATTGGACCGGAGGGAGTATTATAATTGTTCTTATCAAAATTCTAAAGTCCAATTTAATTGGGTTTGAACTCATGCTTCAAGATTCGAAAGCCAATTTCAGATCTTGGTGAAGGGAATGAAAAAACCGGTTCAACTTGCAGAACCGAAAAAAACCGTCGATTTTCCCGGTTTATGTCCGTTTTTCCGGTTCATCTTTCGGTTCTCTGGCAGGACGGTTTACATGGCCAACCAGACCGAACAAGGGTCCGGTTCACGGTCGAACCGGCCGGTCCATTCTGATTTTAATCACCTTGATATAAACTATAAGCTATAAACTTATCGCCTGCATTCCTTCCTCATCTCACTACCGCTGTTAATGTAAAGGCTAGTAGAGAGGAAATGTGAAATGATTATATTGATTCATTCTTGAATGAATGAAGAAGTTGTTACAAGGATTTTATATAGTTGATATAACTAGATAGTTAGATGCAAAATGGAGGATAAAATGAAATTGGAAGGGAGCTTGCACTATAAGTCTATAAGTGACATAGCTTGTAATCTAAGCTAATTACTAAACCTTAAGAAAATAAGCTCACTTTAACACCCTCTCTTAAATTGGCACATACATGTCAATCATACCAAGTTTGGATACCAAACTATTGAACTTAGGGGAAATTGGGAAAAAGTTCTTCGGTGAGGAAATCATCTAGTTGTACCTAAGATGCAATAGGAAGAAATTTGAGCATCCCTTCAACATTGAAAAATAGCAGGCCGGTCCAAGCTATATATAGGCAGCCTAAGCCCTAGATTTACGCCTCACAAAAAATTGAATTTTTGTAAAGTTTATTAGGCCTCCAAATAATATTACTTTTATTATGTATAGGCCTCGTGTCTGCGGGGGAGTTTTTGCCTCCATCTCCATTCCCACGGGGGAAAAATTGTTGTTCCCGAAGCTCCGAACAGGGCAATCTCCACGGGGATCCCCACTGACGGATGTAAATTGACATCTCTAAGTAAAAACCAACAAAATTCCCCAATTATCCTCAAAATATTTTTTCAATTTCGAACTCCAGATCCAATTTGTAACCCTCATATTTTGAAGGGTTAAATATGTTTTTAGTCCCTGCATTTTGCGAAATTGTTAAGAATAGTCCCTACATTTTAAAAATGGTAAAAAAAAACTATAAATGTTTACTTTTTAATATTTTTAGTCCCTACATTTTGGAAGAATAGTCCAATCCGTAGAGAATAGTCTCTACATTTTGCAAAATTGTCAAGAATAGTCCTTACTTTTTAATATTTTTAGTCCCTACATTTTGGAAAATTGTCAAGAATAGTTCCTACCTTTTAATGTTTTTAGTCCCTACATTTTGCAAAATTGTCAAAAATGGTCCCTAAAGGATAAACGCAGGGACTAATCTTGATAGCGGAAAATTTTATAGGTTTTTTTTACCATTTTTAAAATGTAGGGACCATTCTTAACAATTTCACAAAATGTAGGGACGAAAAACATATTTAATCCTATTTTGAAAGCAAAAAGTTTTTTGAGAAAGAGAGTTTAAAGAATAATTTTTTTTTTTGGTGAAGGGAGAGTGGGTAATAGCCGTACATAAGGAAACTGAAAAGTTCATTGACGTGTACGATTAAAAAGATTTGAAAGATTATATATAACTGTCACGAGTCAAACGAGTCATACTATATGTAATTTATGTTCAGCTCATTTATTTAACGAACTTAATTTTTAGTTCAGCTTATTTAGTTCATGAATCAAGTTCGCAAGTAAATTATGGAATCGAGCTTCGAACTATTCACGAGTTGACTCGGGTAATTGTCAGCCCTAGACATTCAATTTATGCTCGTTGAACTTCACATATTTCTTCACATTTGCTGGTTGAACTTGACATATTTGTTGAACTTCACACATTCAATTTATGCTCGTTGGTAAAATCATTTGGTATTTCTAAGTCAAACAATAATGCATTACATTACATGACCAAAAATACAATACAATTCTCCATTACGAGAAACAAATCAAATAGTAAAAAAATACAACAACGAACCAAAAAAAAAAACTACAAAATACACTTGCCAACTAACCATACTGAAACAAATGACTATAAATAATAATTAAATAAATTGAATTTAATAAATTCCCCTACATACATCCCCAAACAAAAAGAGGGTTTAACGATTTATCAGTTCAGCATTCGTCACGTCGTCAAATTCATTATAAAGCCAGAATTGCTTTGGCTTCTTCCGCCAGAATTGCTTTGGCTTATTCCATAATGACATGATTTCCTCTGCACCCACATTTCAATATGTTAAAAAACAGCACACTCCTCATAAAACTCATACAGTAAGAAATGAAAATTATTCGTTAAATTACCATAAAATGATGATAAAATTCTTTAAGGATGAGAGTTGAGAACATTTTGTACTTAATACTCGGAGTGGAGTGATTGATGGAAGCACACTTAAATTTGATTTAGGAGGATAAAATTTAAGAGCAGTCCACAAGGATTCCACTCTTTTGAACGGAATCAAGTTGTATTTGAATTGTTTATTAACATTCAAACAACTAATATGATGAACTCTTTTTGACAAATTAGTCAAGCTAGCAGTTTCTAAAGCTAAGCATTGTTCTCCCATAATGGAGCTAGCAATATCATGGAATATATCATGCATTTTGAATGTAACTTTACCTTTTCCATTAGTTTCGACTTCTTGAAAAAATGATCTTTGGTATAGTTCATTCCACACATCATTGCCTACATGCTCCACCTCTAAATTTCCTCTGGACGAAATAAATCCATTGGCCATCCAAAGATGAATTAGATCTTCCTTCACCATTTCAAAATCTTTAGGAAATATAGCACAAAAGGTGAAACATGGCCTCAACGACAATTTTAGATTGTAGTAGCTCAGTGTTAAAGCAGACTTGGTAGCATCATCATACAACTTCCAAATCTCACTTTTCTCTATAGAACCCCATTGATATTCCTCAGTTTTATAGCGCAAAAGGCTTCCTAGTGCTTTGGCGGCAAGAGGTGAACCATCACATTTTCTCACAATATCCTTTCCAATATTTACAAGAGTTGAACAAGTGCTGTTTTTCCATATCCACCGTGGCCAACTATGGAATAAACAGAGAGTTCATCCCTTTCACAAGCATGCTTGAGAAGAAACTCGACAACCTTCTCCCTATCCGCATCTCTTCCATGAATTTGGGGTTCAGTGATGACAGAGGTAGTTTGGCGCCATACATCATCTTCAGCAACCTAATTTAATAGCATCAATCCTTTCAGCAACATTTTTAAAAAACAAGTTGACAAGTTGAGAAAAAAAGTTAAAAAACAAGTTGTAGGGGTACACAACAGTGACGAAAAAGACCAAAATTTAGATCTAATAATTGGGACTATTAATAATTGAACATTTATCATTTTCTTATCATTTAAAAAGATGATAATAGTATTGTAATTCCCGTAAAGAAATTGATAATTGAAATAAGGCATGCTAGTACCCCGGACATAAGTTAAAAGTACGAAAAAGATATATTTTACATTGGAAATAACATTTGAAAGCATACCAGTGGTTAATCTTTCAAAGAAAAACTCCTTCCGCGACTGATTCACCGTGCCTGACCTGCAGCAACTCATCTCTGATTAGACATTCTTTGGTTGTGTGGCATTTGAAGGTTGAAATGATTCACTTTTTTTTGTCAAGTAGTTTAATGGCTAGAATTTTACATTTAAACTTGAAGTATCCGGTGTTTGATTGGAGATAACTTTGTTCTTGAAAGATGAATTTGCTAAATTATTTGTTTTCAAATATTACCATAAATCCTTTAAAAAAAATATTATCTATAAAATGAATGGTTATAGTTGTCATGTTACTTTTCAAAGTGGGCTCCTCAGCTAAACAATACAAACAATTAGTATTAATGTACATGACAGTGATGAAGAAACTAGTTGTGAAGGCACATATCAGTGAGGAAAAAGACAAAATTCGAAATCTCTTCGTATGAAACATCATGTCTGTTGATAAGTGAGTAGACTAAATCGATAGTAAGTTGTAGTAATTTGGGACTAAATTGATAGTAAATTATTAAAATATAAGCACTTGATTGATAATAAGTGGTTAAATATATGAACTACCGGACAGTTCAATAGAATTAAGGACCTTTATAAATTACTCATAATTTCAAAACATATTTGAGAGCTCCTTAATCAAATATTAATTTGGTGGTTTATTAATAGAAAACTGTTCAAAGTTGGCTCCTCAAAACAATATAAACAACAGTGAAAACCAAGTTGTGAAGGTACACGACAATGAGGAAAGTTGGCTCCTTAATCGGAAGTTAGTGTCTACTCATACCGACATCTCTATGGGGTCGAGTTGATGTCTTTTCTATTCGTCTTGTGTAGAGACTTGATTATGAATAATAGTATATTGTTATTAACGACAGTGAGGAAAATAAACAAGTTGTGAAGGCACATGAGTAAAAAAAAATACAAAATTAAGAATCTTTACATATGAAACATCTTGTCTGTTCATTTGATCGATGAGTAAACACATTGTTCACTTTCAAAGGTATGGTTCCCCATCTTCCAAACTGATGAGAAGATCAATCAAATATAGAAAGAAAAGAGAGAAAGGAAGAAAAATCATTGCATTTCTAGGTGCATTCTAAGTCTTCCACTTTTGCACAACTTATCAATCAATACTGTTTGATGTTTTTGCACAAACTGTCTATTAAGGAAGTGTGAAAAATATCCATTAAGGGAATCACGTTAGCCGATTGACCTCTATCGTGCATCTCAGCCAAAAAGATCCCAAACGGCATTACAGCGAGTAAACAATTATTTGGGCCCTTAAATGTGTTAGATGTTGTCACAATAGTCAGTAAATGTATCAAAATTACAACAACAAAAAAATACATAAAGTTGTTGTTGGATATTTGAATTGGCCGCATTTTGCTAAAACAAATATACAAGCAAGATGTTGGACCAAATGTTTCAACATTGGTACAACCAGTGTCCAAATGATTTGCGCGCGTGTTTTATATAAGGAAAGCGCGTTTTTAAAGGAAACCACGTTTTTACTCTTGTGTGTCAAGGAGTATACTTTTATACAGAATCAGCGATGAGATATTTTCCTAAAGATGTTCTGACATTTTAGGAAACTTTATGTATAGTTCTGATTCTTGATTAATGTGTGTTCTAAGCCCAAAGTGGAGTTCAGCCCGTGTTGCTTGGAGTATATATATGAAGAACGAAAAATCCAGTAGGGTTATCAAAGCCGTCATTGAAGAATAGTATTCTAGGGTTTTGAGTTTTGTATTATTTTGTGAGCCTTTCTTGTGGATTCTATAACACAAGCTAAGGACTGATTTTGTTGTGTGTGTTAGTTACTCCTAAGCTTCTAAGTACGGAGTTAACTTGTGTTTTGAAGTGTGTCTTCGCAATCATCATTGTGCTACTGTAATCACTGTGCGTGATAAGTTGGAGGTGAGATAGGATCTCATACTTAGGAGTTCTTAAGTAGAAGTTGCACAAGTAGGTGTCTAGGATATAAGTTGTAAACGGGGCGTTTACTGAGGGCTTAGATCTAGCACTACATTAGTGGATTTCCTTCCTGGATTGGTATCCCCCAGAGTAGGTTCGTTTATGCCGAACTGGGTTAACAAATCATTTGTGTTTTTATTGTTTTCTGTCATTTAGATTATACTTACTGCTGCTTCGTATAAGGTTGGAACATTGTATTCAACATTAGTTCCTGGGCGTGCCAGATTTCAATTGGCATCAGAGCAGGCACCCTGTTCTGGATTGGGTGAGATTCAGGGCGTATACATCTGGTAGAAATGGAGAAAGAAGGAGGGTTCGTGAATAGACCTCCTCTGTTGGATGGAACTAATTATGACTACTGGAAGTCCCGTATGGAAGCTTTTCTAAAGTCTATTGACAGCAAAACATGGAAGGCAGTTTTAATTGGATGGGAACCACCAGTATTGCAGGACAAAGATGGAAAGAAACTGGAAGAGCTGAAGCCTAAAAGTGAGTGGTCTAAAGAGGAAGATGAATTGGCTCTTGGCAACTCAAAAGCGTTGAATGCATTGTTTAATGGAGTTGATAAAAATATGTTTAGACTAATTAAACGTTGCAAAGTTGCTAAAGAAGCTTGGGAAATCCTGATAACCACTCAAGAGGGAACATCTAAAGTAAAGAATTCTAGACTACAGATGCTCACTACAAAGTTTGAAGAACTCAGGATGAAGCAGGATGAAAGTGTGCATGAATTTCATATGACTATTCTAGATTATGCCAACACTTTTGATGCTCTAGGTGAGAAGCTTTCAGAAGAGAAAATGGTGAGGAAAATGCTGAGATCTTTACCAAAGAAGTTTGATATGAAAGTCACATGCATTGAAGAATTTAGAGAACTTGACACTATTAAGCTTGATGACTTGGTAGGTTCGCTTCAAACTTTTGAAATGTCAGTTAATGAGCGGTCTGGAAGTAGTGGTAGCAAGAATAAGAGCATAGCACTTGTGTCAAATACTGATAATGAAGACCATCTAGATGACATTGACACTGATGAAAGTATCTCAGATGCCATGGTACTGCTGGGAAGGCAATTCAACAAGGTTATGAGACGCATGGATAGAAAGACAAAAGGAAATGTTCAAAACATCAGATTCGACATCAGCAAACCTGGAAACAATTTCAGAAGGACAAAAACTGATGACAAAGTGGGACAATCCAAGGGTGTAAAATGTCATGAATGTGAAGGTTTTGGGCACATTAGAGCTGAGTGTGGCACGTTTCTCAAAAGACAGAAAAAGAGCATGACTGCTACATGGTCTGAAGAGGATGAATCTGAAGGAGAAGCTGAGAATGAAGCAGCCAGACATGTAACTGCCTTAACTGGAGTGGTTGAATCTGATTCTGATTCAATTGATGAGGAAGTGTCATATGATGAGTTAGCTGTATCTTTTAAGTCTCTGTGCATCAGAAGTGAGGAAGTATGTGAGCAACTTGAAGCTGAAAGGAAATTGGTTACTCAACTAAAGACTGAAAGGAAGAATCATCTTGCCAAAATAGAAACTTTGAATGATGAGGTAACTCAATTAAACTCTCAACTTGAACACTTAAAGAAGCAAGTTGTAATGATGCACCATAGTACACATGCTTTAGATGAGATTCTGGAAAAACAGGTTGTTAAGCCACAACCCATTGGGCTTGACTATGAAGCTCTCAACAAAAAGCAGATGTATGATCCAGATACGAAGTTTATGACTGCTGAAGGTAATCATCACTTCACAGTGCCCAGGCAGATGTTTCAACATCCTAAGCGACATCAGAAGACTCACATGAACAGATCACGTTCATGGATATGTCATCACTGTGGTAAAAAAGGACATATCAGACCTTACTGTTACAAACTCTATGGGTATCCCAAACACTTCAGGGAGTTTCCTCCTGAACCTCCTATTTTGAAAACTAAAAGTGAATGGAAACCTAAAGGAGAAAGTGTTGCTCTCATTGCTCATACTTCATTTAGAGCTTCATCTAGGGAAGACTGGTACTTTGATAGTGGATGCTCACGTCACATGACTGGAATTAGCAGGTTCCTTGAAAATATTGAACCCTATGCCACCAGCTTTGTTACGTTTGGAGATGGAGCTAAAGGTGAAATCATGGGTACAGGGAAGCTAATCAATCATGGCTTACCAAAGCTTGATGATGTTTTATTGGTTAAGGGTCTTACAGCAAATCTGATCAGTATTAGTCAACTCTGCGATCAAGGATACAAAGTAAATTTCACACAAGCTGAGTGTATTGTCACAAATGAAGAGGGAGAGGTGATAATGAAGGGGGAAAGGTCCAAAGACAACTGCTACTTATGGACATCTCAAAAGGAAGCTAACTCTTTCACATGTTTTTTAAGCAAGGAAGAAGAAGTAAAGTTGTGGCACCAGAAACTTGGTCATCTCCATCTCAGAGGAATGAAGAAAGCCATCTCTGAAGAAGCTATCAGGGGATTACCTAAGTTACATATTGAAGAGAAACATATCTGTGGAGAGTGTCAGATTGGTAAGCAAATCAAGATGTCGCATCCAAGGCTCCAACATTCTGTTACTTCCTGTGTACTCGAATTATTGCACATGGATTTAATGGGACCTATGCAAGTAGAAAGTCTTGGTGGAAAAAGGTACGTCTTTGTAATGGTTGATGATTATTCAAGGTTTACTAGGGTGAGCTTTATTAGAGAAAAGTCTGACACTTTTGAAGTATTTCAAGAATTGTGTAAACAATTACAAAGGGAGAAAAGTAGTGGAATCATAAGGATGAGGAGTGATCATGGAAGAGAGTTTGAGAATGCTAAGTTTCTTGAATTCTGTTCATCAGAAGGTATTAAGCATGAGTTTTCTTCTCCCATCACACCTCAACAAAATGGTGTTGTTGAGAGAAAGAATAGAACATTGCAAGAATCTGCTAGAGTGATGATTCATGCAAAGAATTTGCCTTTGAATTTCTGGGCTGAGGCAATAAACACTGCTTGCTATATTCATAATAGAGTCACACTAAAAACAGGAACCATCATGACTCTTTATGAGTTGTGGAAAGGAAGAAAGCCCACAGTAAAACATTTTCATGTGTTTGGAAGCAAGTGTTATATTCTGGCTGATAGAGAATAGAGAAGAAAGCTTGACCCTAAAAGTGATGAAGGAATATTCCTTGGTTACTCAACCAACAGCAGGGCCTACAGGGTTTTTAATTCAAGAACCAAAGTTATGATGGAATCAATCAACGTGGTAGTGGATGACTCACCATCAGAAAAGGCAAAGGATGTTGAACAAGGTGCTGCAACATTTGAACCATCAGAAGAAGCTGACAGCAGCGATAAACAATCAAATGAGCAGGCTGATGAATTTATAGGTGGGTCTCAGAATGATCCAACTAACAAGGGACCATCTGTAAGGGTTCAGAAAAATCATCCAAAGGAGCTCATCATAGGTAATCCTGAACAGGGAATTGCCACAAGAAGAACGATTGATGTGGTCTCTAATTCATGTTTTGTTTCAAAATTTGAACCTAAGAACATAAAGGAAGCTCTTACTGATGAATTCTGAATATGTGCTATGCAAGATGAGTTGAATCAGTTCAAGCGTAGTGAGGTATGGGATCTTGTGCCTAGACCTAGTGGTTTGAATGTGATTGGTACAAAGTGGGTGTACAAGAATAAATCTGATGAGAATGGAGTTGTGACTAGAAACAAAGCCAGGTTAGTTGCACAAGGATACACTCAAGTGGAAGGTCTTGACTTTGATGAAACCTTTGCTCTTGTGGCTAGGTTAGAATCTATAAGATTACTCTTGGGAGTAGCTTGCATCCTCAAGTTTAAGCTATTCCAAATGGATGTGAAAAGTGTCTTCCTTAATGGGTACTTACATGAAGAAGTCTATGTTGAACAGCTCAAGGGGTTTATTGATCCAACTCATCCAGATCATGTTTACAAATTGAAGAAAGCTCTATATGGATTAAAGCAAGCTCCCTTGGTACGAACGACTCACTGATTTTCTTATTAGTCAAGGATACAGAAAAGGAGGGAATGACAAAACTCTGTTTGTTAAGGAAGAAAATGGTAAATTGATGATAGCACAAATATATGTAGATGACATTGTTTTTGGTGGAATGTCGGATCAGATGGTTCAACATTTCGTTATGCAGATGCAATCTGAATTTGAGATGAGTCTTGTAGGTGAACTAACTTACTTTCTGGGTCTTCAAGTGAAGCAAATGGAAGAAACCATCTTCATCTCTCAAAGCAAGTATGCCAAGAACATTGTGAAGAAATTTGGAATGGAGAATGCTCCACACAAAAGGACACCTGCACCTACACATCTAAAGCTTACTAAGGATGAAAGTGGTACAAGTGTTGATCAAAGTCTCTATAGGAGTATGATTGGCAGTTTGTTGTATCTTACTGCAAGCAGGCCTGACATCACGTTTGCTGTAGGAGTTTGTGCAAGATACCAGGCAGAGCCCAAGATCAGTCATATAACTCAAGTCAAGAGGATTCTGAAATATGTGAATGGAACAAGTGACTATGGTATTCTATTCTTACATGGTAATGATTCTAGACTAATTGGCTATTGTGATGCTGATTGGGCGGTAAGTGCTGATGATAGGAAAAGCACATCAGGTGCTTGTTTCTTTCTTGGAAGTAATTTGATCTCATGGTTCAGTAAAAAGCAAAACAGTGTCTCTCTATCAACTGCTGAAGCTGAATATATAGCAGCTGGAAGTAGCTGCTCTCAATTGTTGTGGATGAAGCAGATGTTGAAAGAATATAATGTTGAACAGGATGTTCTAACATTGTACTGTGACAATTTGAACGCCATAAATATTTCAAAAAATTCAGTTCAACACAGTAGAACCAAACACATTGATATTCGTCATCACTTCGTCAGAGATTTAGTTGAAGACAAAGTTGTTACTCTAGAACATGTGTCTACAGAGGAACAGTTGGCAGACATTTTTACTAAGGCATTGGATGCAAATCAGTTTGAGAAATTAAGGGGCAAGTTAGGAATTTGCCTATTTGAAGAGCTGTAGCAATTACAGTTATGTGGGGGTGCAGCAGTTATAACCAACTCCCTTACTTTAGCGCTGCACGAAAATCTAGGAAATCAAATATACACTTTCCTAAACCTTTTCATATTTTCCTTTTCTGTCTCCACATACAACCTCTCCAACTTCTCAAACCTTCTTCTCTCTGCAAACCGTAAAGTCACCAAAATTCCTCTTCACCAAAACCCTCATTCCGCCATGTCTACTTCACAAAAATCCTACTCTGCCAAAGATCAAACAACTGCTTCGCCTACAAAAAGTTCTTCCGATCACTCCAAACCAAAGGTTGAAACATCCTCTTTGATCGCTCTCGTTGATCCATTGACGTCGGTGCATGCAAGTGAAGTGGAAGAAAAATCAACTCCCTCAACTCGAAGTAAATCTGTTGCAAAGAAATACAAGGCAAAGAAAACGCGTAAGTCTCCAATCTCTGTTCCTTGTAAAACTTCGGGTAGTAAGAAAAAGAGTACTAAATCTGTGACTAAGCGTGCTTTTACCATGACGGATTTATATTTAAATCCAAATCCCTTTGCATCCGATAATGTTGATGTTGCTGTTGATTCTGGAAAATCAAATGTTGAAACATCTAGGACTGTTGATGAATCTGTAACCCTAGATCCCAAAACCCTAGGCTCTGATGATCCCAAATCTGATGATCTTTTAGGGAAGTCTGTTGAGAATACTGTTGTTCCTACTGTTGATGAGAATATTGTTGAGAAACCTACGACTGTTGATGGTGAAACCACTGGTGTTGTTGATGCTGAGTTGGAGTCACAAAAACGAACTGGTGATGCTACTAATGTGGTGAAGGATGTTGGAACATCCAGTGTTCCTCCACCTAACAATGTTGTGCCGGATGTTGAAACATCCTTGGCTCAACCTGATACAAAATCTGCTTCTCAGGCCACTACTGAGAAAACTGTGACAGCTAACAAAGAAAAATCTGAAAGCATTGAGAAGACTGTTGAAGTCAATACGAAGGATTCTTCTGAGGATACTGTTAATAATGATAATGTGTTTATTGATGTGGATGTTGTAACCTACCCTACTGAGCCCCTTGCCCAAGTCATGAAGAACACTATCAAGACTAGGTTGAGAGGGAGTACAAGGAAGACAGCTACTGTCACAAAGACTGTCCCTGCTGCAAAGAAGAAGGACTCATCTTGTAAGCCTGTGCTGTTTGGACCAGGACGTGGGTGGAGCAAAGGCACCCCTGTTAAATCCAGTAAGAACAAGCCCCAGAAGAGACGGCTTGCTTATTCTGATGATTCTGAATACAATGTTGAAGAGGATGTTGAAGCTATTCCTCCTCCTGCTAAGAAGAGTAAGCCAAGTGCCAAGAAGGCTTCTCTTGCTGTTGAAGATGCCCCTATGGATAATGTGTCCTTTCATTCCATTGCCAGTGCTCAGAAATGGAATTCTGTTTACCATAGGAGGATGGCCCTGGAGAGAGAGTTAGGTAAGGAAGCTCTTAAACGTGAAGATGTGATGGAGCTTATTGAAGCTGCTGGTTTGATGAGAACAGTCACTGCCTTTGGAAACTGTTTTGAACGTTTAGTCAAGGAATTTCTGGTTAATATTCCTGAAGGTTGCAATGATCCTCTGAGTAAAGACTTCCAGAAGGTGCATGTTAGAGGCAAGGTGGTAATTTTTTCCCCTAAGGTGATCAACAAATATTTGGGCAGAGATGAAGAACCTCACGCTGAAGTGGAGGTCACTGATAATGCCTTATGCAAGGCTCTTACTGGTGGACAGGTCAAGGCGTGGCCCATTAGAGCAAAGGTCCCTGCTGGGAAACTCACTGTGAAGTATGCCTTATTGAACAGAATTAGCTCAGTGAACTGGGATCCAACGCTTCACACCTCTGATATCTCAACAGGTTTGGCAAAGTTCATCTACATTGTTGCAAATAAAATTCCATATGATTTTGGACAGTATATTTTTGATCAAACCTTGAGGCATGGTAAGTCTGGTGCTGTGAGTCTACCTATTGCGTTTCCCACTCTTTTGTGTGGCATTATTATCAGTCAACATCCAGGTATTGTGTCTTCTGATGATGTGGCTAAGAAGAGGGAATCTCCTCTGATTTTCCAATATAAGTTGTTTAGTAATCAGCATGTTCCTGATATTGTTGGAACATCCTCCCAAGCTACCCCTGTGCAAATGACAAGGAAGGATGTTATAGCTGGGTTGAAGGATGTCTGTAGGGAATTTGGTGAGAAGAAAGAGGAGCTTGACAGGATGTTTGATGCTAAGAAGAAGATGTTTGAGGATATGATTGCTGCTCTGGAGCGTGAGGAAGATCCTGTTGCTGTAGATGCTGATAATATGCAAGGTAATGTTGCTGTTGCTGCTAAGGAAGGAACTGGTGTGAGTGATGACAAAGGTGGTGATGATGTTGAGACCAGTGCTGGAACATCTGGTGGTGATACAGATGAGGGAGAAGCTACTGCTAGCAGTTCTGAAGACTGATTCTACTGCTTTGTTCTTAGCTCTTGTTTTTGTTTTATGTTGTTATGTTTCTATTATGACTTTCTTATCATGGGCGCTGCCCTGAATATTTGAGCACCCTTGTGCTATGCTGGTCTGTAATAATCTACACTTATGTCCTTATGGTATTGTTAGTTATTCTGCCTGAAGATAATTTGTCAACTTTTGTGGCTAAAAAGGGGGAGAAAAATGTTAGTATGTGCATGTTACCTGTTGTGTGATGTGGAATCAGATGTTGAAGCATTCTGCTAGTATGTGTAGTAGTAGTTTATTATGCATGTATGAGTAGCTATGCATGTGATGTATGTTTTGAGGGGGAGTAGTATGACAACATGTTCAGGGGGAGAAAAATTTCTTTTGAAAAAGATCTTGTTCATGTTTGCTCTGATTCTGATGTTGAGGGGGAGCAAGTTTGTTGTGATTTATGTATGTGCTTATGTTCTGATAAATGTTGAAACATCCAGTTACTGGGAATTTATTTTTCCTAAGTGGCTGAGTTTGTGTGAGAGACCATTTCTCTCTGTTGGCTTATCCTGTGAGGCTAGTTGTGTTCACTATTCCGCTGTTGTATGCCTCTGATATTTCTGAGTGATACTATTTTTTTTCTGATCTGCAATTTATCTTGAGGAGCTCAAATGACTAATTTGCTTTGAAGAAATGATGTTCTGTTTCATATGTTGTGTGTTCATGTTGATATGTGGAAATTACATCTCTGTGTATCTCTCTGAAATGGTTGAAGTAATCTCAGATTGTTTTAGCCAAAAATTTGCCAAAGGGGGAGATTGTTGGATATTTGAATTAGCCGCATTTTGCTAAAACAAATATACAAGCAAGATTTTGGACCAAATGTTTCAACATTGGTACAACCAGTGTCCAAATGATTTGCGCGCGTGTTTTATATAAGGAAAGCGCGTTTTTAAAGGAAACCACGTTTTTACTCTTGTGTGCCAAGGAGTATACTTTTATACAGAATCAGCGATGAGATATTTTCCTAAAGATGTTCTGACATTTTAGGAAACTTTATGTATAGTTCTGATTCTTGATTAATGTGTGTTCTAAGCCCAAAGTGGAGTTCAGCCCGTGTTGCTTGGAGTATATATATGAAGAACGAAAAACCCAGTAGGGTTATCAAAGCCGTCATTGAAGAATAGTATTCTAGGGTTTTGAGTTTTGTATTATTTTGTGAGCCTTTCTTGTGGATTCTATAACACAAGCTAAGGACTGATTTTGTTGTGTGTGTTAGTTACTCCTAAGCTTCTAAGTACGGAGTTAACTTGTGTTTTGAAGTGTGTCTTCGCAATCATCATTGTGCTACTGTAATCACTGTGCGTGATAAGTTGGAGGTGAGATAGGATCTCATACTTAGGAGTTCTTAAGTAGAAGTTGCACAAGTAGGTGTCTAGGATATAAGTTGTAAACGGGGCGTTTACTGAGGGCTTAGATCTAGCACTACATTAGTGGATTTCCTTCCTGGATTGGTATCCCCCAGAGTAGGTTCGTTTATGCCGAACTGGGTTAACAAATCATTTGTGTTTTTATTGTTTTCTGTCATTTAGATTATACTTACTGCTGCTTCGTATAAGGTTGGAACATTGGTTACAACACTGTGTTCACAGAAGTGTTGGAACATTGTATTCAACATTAGTTCCTGGGCGTGCCAGATTTCAGTTGTTTTTCGCAAATCAACTTGGTCCTACAAAGTGTCTTCCGTTAGTTTTTGCCTTGAAGGTAACTACCCTTGTCAATTTGGTCCATAAAATAACTAGACAAACTTAGGGATGTTTATGTAATTTGATACATTTGACAGCACCTATACACATTTAAGGATCGAAATTATTGTTTACCAAGTTATAGTATATATGCATAATGCTTTACATTATAGTATATACACACATTCTATATGCATGAGTTCTACATCTTGCTTCCTATGTGAAATGAAGGAAAATCAGCAAAGGAAAGAAGGCTCAAAAGGAGATAGACATCACAGAGTAAGGTTGGAGAGACAATAACAATCTTCATTAAAATTTAAAATGCATTATGGTAATAAAACATATAGATAAAACAAACCTCTTAAAGAGCAAGACAAAGAAACCTTTGTTCATTGTGCAAGTCTACAAATCTAGTATACAGTTGTTCACTTTGTTTGAATCAAAACTTACTAGGTAGGTAAGGAGACAGATTGTTTCAACAATGAAGTTCTTCCTTCACTGTATCACATCCACTGCATCCGCTACTCAAAAACAAAACATAACGAGGTTACACACAGCGTCTAGGGGCCTCTACGCATCGCCACTATAGCAGCCGCTGTTAACTACAGAGTATTAGGTAAAAATTCCTGCCAACAGATGCACTAAGACCAAGTGTAGATTCAAAAAACTCATTGAAATGGGTTGAGTGAATACAAGCTTGCTCCAGCAACCCTTTTCAACCGGGAAAATGACTTGATTTATGTTCCGCTACCCTTTCCGGCCGGGAAAATGAAAAAGTGGTGTATGCAATCTTGCTCCGGCAGTTGGAGTTTAAATGCATGTAATCCTAAAGTTGCAAGACGAAAAATGAACCGAATAACTCGCAACTAGCTAAAGGTGCAGCCTACTAAACACAAACCATTGTTTATGGGGTCTAATATTAGGACCTGATCCTCTGCATCATTTGGAGAGATGGTAGATCTTACTGCACTTCCTTGCACCTAGATCCAATAGCTCTACCATAGCTGCTCGACAGTAGATGAATGAACAGTAGAGGGTATCCTTTATCTACAAATTGCTTCATGTGTGTCTGCTATACTCCTTTACTTACATTGTAATTACCCTTCCATATTCTGCAATAACACAGTGTTACAACATCTTTCATTTCATTGATTCTATTAAATATAAATTGAACTCTAACAATGCCAGTGAAACACAATTGTTGTTATAAATATCATTATGAAACTACCAATGAATAACTTTTAATTAAAATTAAAAAAATGTAATAGTGAGCCAATTGAACTAACCTTTTTTTATAACTATGAAAAGAAATAAAGATTAGATCTTATAAAAGACCTCTAGCAATCATTTCACGGTGAAGTTTCACCGCCTTCTCATTCTTGTCGTTTTTCAACAAAGCACGAATAAGAGTTTTGTAAGTTACGGCATTAACCGTTATCTTCCATTTTCGACATTAAGGACAATGCTTCATCAAACAAGCCCTCTTTACAAAGCCCATCAATCATAACAGTATGCATGCTCACATCAAAATGGTAGCCTTTAATCAAAAGATCCCGATAAACCTCTAGTGCATCCTTAATTCTTCCATTTTTGCATAGCCCGTTGACAAGTATAGTGTATGTATACATATTTAGCTGAATCCCTTGGTCTTTGATCTTCGCTAATAATTCAATTGCCTTGTCAACCTGATTGTTTTTAAACAATGCATCCAATATAGAAGTGTAAGTGACCACATTAGCAGGTTGGCCTCTATCATGCATCTCATCAAGAAGATCCCAAACATCAGAGATTCTCCCCGATTTGCAAAGTCCATCAATAAGTGAACTGTATGTTACAGTACTAGGAGACATGTTTTTTAAATGCATTTCTTTGAAGAGATTCATGGCTTCATCCACCATTTTATTTTTGCATAATCCATTAATCATGACACTGTAGGTAAAAACATTAGGTTTCACTTCCGTTCGAGCAATAGTGTTAAATATATATGTGGCCTTGTTCACTTCTTTAACCAAAAAATATCCATCAATTAAAGAATTATAAGTAACAATATTTGGGCTGATGTTTTTTAATTGCATTTCGTTGAAGATATTTGTTGCTTCATCCACCATTTTATTCTTGCATAATCCATGAATCATGACACTATAGGTAACAACATCAGGAATCACTCCCCCTTGAGCAATAGCGTTGAATACATATTTTGCCTTGTTTACTTCGTTAACCAAGAAATACCCATCTATTAAAGAAGTATAACTAAGAACATCTGGTTTCACACCTTGTTTTATCATAACAGCTAAGACATTTCTTGCTTTTCTCACCTCTCCTGCCTTAGATAAACCATCAATCAATGTATTAAAAGTATGAACATTTGGGCTGATATTTTTCAACAACATTTCACTTAACAAACCAACAGCATCTTTGAATTGACCCACAATACAAAGGCCGTATATTAAAGTAGTGTATGTTATAATACCAGGAGCCATGCTTTTTAAATGCATTTCTTTGAAGAGATTCACGGCTTCATCCACCATTTTATTCTTGCATAAACCATTAATCATGACATTGTAGCTATTAACATTGGGAATCACTTCCGTTCGAGCAAGAGTGTTGAATATATATTTGGCCATCTTCACTTCTTTAACCAAAAAATATCCATCAATTAAAGAAGCATAAGTAACAACATTTGGTTTCACACCTTGTTTTATCATAATAGCTAAGACATTTCTAGCTTTTCTCACCTCTCCTTCCTTAGATAAAACATATATCAGTAAATTAAAAGTATGAATATCCGGGCTGATGTTTCTCAACAACATTTCATTTAACAGACCAAGAGCTTCTTTAAATTGACCCACAATACAAAGGCCATATATTAAACTAGTGTAAGTGACAACATCAGGATAAATTTTCTTGACAATCATTTCAGAATATAAATGAAAAGCATCACTCACGAGTTTATCCTTGCAAAGACTGTGAATGACTGCGCTGTACATTACCACGTTTGGTTCAACCATTAACGATTCAATCCTTGTAAGCAACTCAAGGGCAGCTGTTGTTTCTCCTTTTTTACATAATCCATCAATCAAGATTCCGTAACTAATTTGATTAAGCTGAAATCCCTTTGCTATAACTTCGTCATGAAAATCCAATGCTTTATTAACCTGACCACTAAGACACATGCCTTTCATAAGTGTAGTCAGTGTTACCGTATTAGGCTGATAACCTAGTTTGATAATCTTAGCCAATACAGAAAATGCAAAATTGAGTTGACCAAGTTGGCAGAAACAATTGAGCAAGATGTTCAAAGTATAAAGGTTAGGTTGAATTCCATTGAGTTCCATTTGATGAGAGAGGGAAATAGCAGTGTGAAACTGCTTGTTTCTAACAAGGGAACCTAACATCTTACCGAATTGGAAGACGGATGATGGGGTAGGGTTGATATCGAGCATTCCATTGAATGAAGAATCAGCATCATCATCAACATTAACAAGAAGATTGTGATGTAATTGGGAATTAGAAGACGCAACTTGTTGGGAATTGGAATGAGCTTGAAAGTTAAATCGGCGATGACTGAAATTGGGAATTGGAAGACACAAATTGTTGGGAGGGGAAAGGGAGATAGCACCGGCGACACCGTAAGTTAACAGTGAAAATGACATTATAACGGTTGAAATTGGGAATTGGAAGACACAAATTGTTGAGAGTGAAGAATGAGATGCGCGACTCTGGTGGATTAGAAGGAAATGATTAATGATTGGGAGCTACTCAATTTTGGATAAGAAGTTTGGATAACAATTTTTTTTTTTAATTTTTTATTATCCTACTCTCTTTTTCTTTTTTTTGGAAAATTATCCTAATCATTTTTAAAATAATTTTAAGGGTTAAATATGTTTTTAATCCCTACATTTTAGGAAGTTTTGACAAATAATCCTTACATTTTTTAATTATATTTTTTTTGACAAATTTTTTATTATATTTTTAGACCCTCTAATTTTTTTCGTTTGCATTTTTAGTCCATACTGTCAACTTTGGGTGATTAGGCTAACGGCAGCGCCACGTAGGACGACACATAGGATACCACATAGTTTTGACAAATAGTCCCTATATTTTTTTGTTATATTTTTAGTCCCTCTAGTTTTTTCCGTTTGCATTTTTAGTCTCTATTGTCAACTTTGCATCAAGTCTCTATTAATGTACATCCTCCAAACTTTTTCTTGAACATGTGTTTGGAATGAAAAAGTAAGAAATTTTATAAACAAAAATAAAGTTTAAAAAAATTAAATTCTAATTAATAATACCTTGTGCTGGTATTCTTTTGTTCCTTGAGCATAATTTCTAGAGGATTTGATATGGATGTAACTTGCTCTAGAATCTTTTTCTAATCGAATAGGATAGGGTGTAAGCAAACTCGGAATAGAAAGAGCTATTTCCTTTAGTATGACGGCACAAATGAGCTTATTAAAGTGTGAATCCTAGAGGAGGATCAAAGGGATCCCCGGGCGGGACAAATATGTTCATTGTCTTTTCAAGGAAAAACGATAAACTATGGATTTAAACTAAACCTTACTAAATACCAACCAGTCATTCACCAACAAACAACAACACTAAACCTTAATAAATGGCAGTTGTTTGTGTGTGTAAGTGGCGATAGATTTAGTGACACAAGTGGTTGAAACCTCCGCCATCTTGAATGACCAACAGAAGGTATTATCCATTAGAATATAATTTTTTTAAACATTTACTTTTGTTTATAAAATTTCTTACTTGTTCATTCCAAATGTCATAGGTTCTGCTCCAAACTTTTGATAAATGTGTGGTGGACGTGAGCTTAGGTTTTGCTTATGGCATTTGTATGTCAGCTTCAAGAAAAAGTTTGGAGGAGGTACATTAATCAGAGACTTGATGTAAAGTTGACAGCAGAGACTAAAAATGCAAACGGAAAAAACTAGATGGACTAAAAATATAACTTTAAAAAAAATGTAGCGACTATTTGTCGAAACTATGTGTCGTCCTACTTGGCGTCTGTCGTTAGCCTAATCACCCAAAATTGACAACAGGGACTAAAATTGCAAACGGACAAACTAGAGGGACTAAAAATATAATATAAAAAAATGTAAGGACTATTTATCAAAACTCGCTAAAATGTAGGGACTAAAAACATATTTAACCCTAATTTTATTGAGTGTTTTGCATAGTAGTTAAAATTATATATAAAACTGCCGCAAAATAATGACACGTGGTCATTTACTGGCAGCTCAGACTGTTGCAAATACTGCTACAACATAGCGGCGGCTCAGCCCGCCGCAAAATTAACCAAATTTTAAAAAAAAAACATTGGCGAGCATGGTGATGGACGTTCCTGGATGGTTTGATGGAGATCGAACGGTTGTGATGGAACTGATGAGTATGGTCAAGCGTGCATAGGATCAGAGGCCTATATATACCTAATTTACACGGATCTCATTCATTCATTTACACGAATTCCTCAAGTAAGTTTCTTTCTTTCAATTTTTGTATCTCCATCTCGTTCCTTTCCTTTCTTCTGACTCACTTTCTCTCTGGATGTCACAAGGTTGCTGCTGTTTTCTTTTTTAAGCAGGGATACGATGGAGGTGGTTGTGGCTTTGGTGGAAATTATGAGAGGTGGAGAAAAGGGTGGCGCAACAGTAGGCTTACTACTGCTGCTCTTCTGTTTAATTTTTGTTCTTTTGTGTATTCTCCTGCCCCTTTGTGTACTTTTTGTTCTTTTATGCATTGAATGGAATTGATTCAATGGAAAAGAGATTCCTTTTTGTATCTCTCATGTTGTAATCTGCGTTTTATGGATGAAAATAAAAAATTTCCCCTTTGATTTTGATTTAATCTCCTTTGACTTGATACACTTTAATGCATTTGATATTATTAATTATTTAAATAAAATATGTTTTTTTTTAAAATATTAATAATTATATATCATAAATTAATAAACCAAATAATTAAAATAAATAATTTTTTTAAAAAAATAAATACATACATTTGTGGCGGTCTCTTATAGTTTGCGGTGGTCCTGGCCGCCGATAAATGTGTTGAAAACATGTCATGCTTGTCCCCTCATTTGCGACCGTCTAGGCCGCCGGTGAGTGTTACCAGCGACCATTTTTGCGGCCGATCATGGCCGTCGGTAAGTTGGCCACATTTTTCATTTTGTGGCCGTTTTTCCCACTTAGTGGGGGCCAAATGCAACCACTAAATTGATGTTTTCTTGTAGTGTATGGATCTAACTAATTAATCTCCAAGCAATAACAACATAATGAGAAGCATTTTCATATAGTTGCTCATTCGTTACATTTAACTAATCAATTTAAAGATGAGATTAGATCAGTTTAAAAGATGGTTTGAAGGAGATGACCACATAGGGAAAAAAAAAGGTCCATGGATCTAACTAATTAATCTCTAAACAATAACACCATAATAAAATTCATTTTAAGACACTTGCTCATTGATTGCATGTTTATTTTATAGTCATATTCTTTCGTATGTTGACTTTAGAGTCTTGGCATTGCATTTATTGGTTGCATGTCTATTTACCATGGTTTTCTAACTTTTTACTACTTTGTCTTCCAACAATTTCAATTGCCCTATATAAGGTCTTTTATATCAAATCAAGCATCTATCAACCAATTTGCTTTCATATCCTTACCTATCACCCACCATTTCTTTCTCAATCTCTGATGGCTTTCGACACTCATTTTGTTATGAATAATGTATCCTTTCTCGACGTTGAATCTGCACGTCAAATTGATCATGGGCATGGTGCGTGTATGAATAATCTTATAGCCAAGATACATACATTTTAAATGAAGTTCGATGTTAATAATGTGAGTTTTATTTAAATGCATTGTGAATTAGTTAACCTATTTATTAATAAGAAAATACAATATATAGTGTGTTTTTCCTATTTAATTTATAATGGTTTAACACCTGCTTAGTAAAAAAATTTAACTAACTTTGCATTGTATGATCCAGCCAAGAGGAAAACTTCCCAAATGTTTTGTTCGACAATTTGGTAATGCGATCGCTCCATATGTGATTCTTAGGAACCCCAATCATAACGAATTTGAGGTGCACGTGGTAAAGAAGACCAATAAGCTTCACTTTGAAGAAGAATGGTTTACTCTCAGGGATGTTTATAATATATGGTTTGGTGATTGGGTTACTTTTAATTACATAAATCCTAAACTTTTAACTATAAGTCTAGCAACAAGATGGGGTAACCAAGTTAAGTATCCTACCAATAATCCTCCACTTAGATGTTTGTTAAACATGGCCGGTGTTGGTGATTGCGTTGCCTCCTCTTCTTTCCCCGCTTCCCTTAACATCCCTATTCCACAAAGATAATTCCTTCCTACCGTTGTAAAAAAATTGACCTTCTATAATATTCAATTTGGAACCTTGGTATTTTTTTTCAAACTTCGTTGAAATTTGCTATTTGATCGTTTTTTCGCTTACTTTTTCCATAATATTTTGATATAGGATGCCATGGATTTGGGAAATCAGATTTTGTATTTGCTTCTTCCGATTTATTGTTGACTACATTGGAATCCGGTATAATTGCAAATTGAAATTTTCTATTGATGCTAATGGTGAACTCTACTCCAAGATATCTGGAGGCTGGGGTGATTTGTGTAGAGCAGAGCCCATAAATTAGTTGAGGGTAACAGGGTTATATTTGCCCTTTCCAAATCTCCCCATGAATAATGTCATGCATATGTGTGTTTATCCACACATAGGTGTCCAGACACCTCTCACCTATCCTTTAGAAGATGGTACTGAACTACCTCTCTATGTGTCCTAAAATTACTTTGTGCAATACTAGTGTAAGACATGTGACGATGTACGGATCAATTAAAATAATCAATTTATAAACAATTGTTTCAACCACTAGTATGTATAGTATTTAAAAAACTCAATACTATTTTTTTTTTAAAAACTTAATTTTTTATTTGTTATCAAACTCCAAATGTTTTCATTGACACCTTAATTAATTAGAGACAAATTTTTAGATTGTCTAGACAATAAATTTTTTTTAAATCAAAATATTTACAAATGACAACATTATTAAGCTAAACACTTTCATCTATATTTAGATCTGAAACCTCGCAATAATAACTGTCATTTCATCTAAAACCAAATAAAAAATAACAGTGTCAAAATTAACACAAATTGGAGTCAAAGCATTTAAAAGTCTCAATCACTTTTGATAAAAGTAATATTAATTTTTTTTTGTCAATATTAAAAACTATAAATAAATTGAACTTAAATGTAAAGGATAAATAAAAAAGAAGAAAAATGATAAAAAGAAGTCCAATTAAAATATTTATATTTCTTAAATGCATATTCATCTTTCTAAATTTTGACAGCCTTCACAATATTTCTTAACATGGAAATTACCAATTTCATCAAAACCTTGAGACAAATTTTCAGTATGTACCAACTACTTGATCAATCTTGGATTCATGTTTGACATCAACAATTCAGAAACATATAGTTCATTTCTTCAACAACAAAAATTTGTGTATCATCATTGAATGTGAGAAGACTTCTTAACACAGTTAACCTAACTTCTTTTTCTTCTTCTTCACATAACTTCTTTAAGCACTTAATATGACTACATAACATGTATCAAGGTGATCACTGATCACTCATTCCATGTATTTGCTGGTAGTTATTATGGTAGCATACATAGTGAGCACAAGCAATACCAATTGGCCACATCGGTGCAATTTCTGTAACAGTAAAAATTACTACCACTAATGTTACATTCTTACAAATTCTCAAGTCCCAACCTCATATCATAAGTTGTATTTCTTTATTCCTCCTCTATTCTAGTAACATTTGTATTCCATTGTACCACATATTTTGTAATGGGCTTTCCAATTAGATTGAACCACATATTTCTTAAAACACTTATCTATAAAAGTGTTTTTTAATACCAATAAGATCAGTTGATCACCAAGGGATCAATATTGTCTAACTTTTTAGAGGGAAAGTTACATAACTTTCAGATAATATCAATCATTTGATTAATCAAATGAACGAAATTTTACCACCTGTCCTATGTATTTATGTTGATGTAAAACAGAAGAAAAACAACTATTAGTAGGAACTGTTCATCATCTTCTGTGTTGTTTCTCCATCAAACTATTGTCCCCAAACCACCGCCGCTCCTCCGTGACTGGGCAAATTTGGTTGAGTGCATTATCAGTTTCGATAGATCTGAAGTCAACGTCGGTGTGTGAATCAAAAGCAAGACCGACGTGGAGGCAATGGACATCACCGACGCTTCTTTCTTTTTCTTTTTTGGTCAGAAAAAAAAAACTTTGAAAAGGCACATGAGCAGAGCGCCCATGGTGGCTTGGCTGGCCGAAAAAAAACAGATCTGATAAAAGAGAGAAATTCCGATCGAGAGAAGGGTTTTGGTGCGCCGCTCCGAGTTTCTGTACATCGCCACGAACGGCGTACGAGGGTGACTAAACCGATTTGAGCGGCGGAGTCGTAGATCCTGGCGCCGGGAGCAACACGACGTCTTCCTCCTCTTCTTTATTTTTTTCCGTTTGAGGCAACAAAGAACAAAGTTAAAACAGCAGGCCACGTGGCTCAACATCAAGCATTGGATTTATCAAATGGGTCAAAATTCTCCAAAGTTAGGTGACGTTCCTGCGCTAACGTCAGAGAATAGCGATCCATCACCAAGTGCTCTTGCAGGGTTATGATGAACACATAAAGGTTCAGGACACATCAACCCTCTTTATAATTTCATAACTTGTTCCCTATTTAAGCTTCCAAGGTAAGTCGTGTCCTCTTTGGGGCAATTGAAGGTTTTGGTCTCTTTCAAAACCTTTGTTGCATATTTCACATACAAATCTATTTGAAGCCATTAGTGTTGTTGGTCATAGTGCTATTACTTTAGCACTTTGATCTGCATAAACACATTAATTAATTAAACTATATATGTGTGTGAAACAAAGAAAAAATAAAATGAGAAAATAGGATTCAATAATAGTCAAAAGTAAACACCAATGATTTTTTGTGAACAACAGCAATAATTAAGTTTATGTTCTTCATTTCCTACTTACACACACCAATAATTCATCATTTATTTTAAATATATTAATTGTATTCTGACTTCATTAAAACATATATCCCTTCTCTAGATCATTGTGTCCTCTTAAGTAAATGCACTCTAATTAATTAATTAATTAATTAATTAAGCATACCATGAAAGAAGAAAAAAAATCATATTGGCCTTTTGTTAGAAATCATTTTTGAAAGAAAAAACTTTGTGAGCATATTTTAGTAGTAAACAATGCATCACTGTTTTTTTTTTTACAATTAATCAATGAGAAACACACATTTTTTCTTCTTATTTAAAAGTTTCTTCAGTAGCATATCCCACAACACCAATTTTGTATTCAACAAACACCCATTTAAGGTAAGCACAACCAAAAAAAAGATGCTTTCAACTAAAGAAACCAGTGACCAACCGTTAAACCAATAGAGCAATCAAGATAATGCAACATTTATCTTTATCAATACAATGGCAGCACTTGTTCACCATATTGATCTCTTGAGAGATCCTAATATCTCAGACAAACTTAAACAAACATAATATAGCATCCCAATTAGTAAACCCATATAAAGGAAACAAATAAAAAAAAACCAGGTGACTAAACTACATCAAACATAACATAGCATATAGGGAAATTGATTCGAATTGTTCTAAACTAAAAAATTAATGTAAACTCTTTCTCCCCGTACACCAAAAACAAAAGAGGATTAACATGTATTTAATTAATGTAAATTCTTTCTCCTTGTAATACATGTGTTTGCTAAAAACAATGAATCTAAAATACCAAACAAAGTTACCTCAATTTCCATGAGAATTTGTTGAAAGTCTCAATGCCAAACATGAGCCTAAAAAATATAAAAAATAATGATAAAAAGGAGAAAAAAATTCAAAACCAAATAGCTCTTCCTTTCAATCCTAACAGTGAGTCGAAATCAAAACTTGAAAGAGAACTTACTGTTGATAATAATGCCAGAATATCTTTTTTTGAAGATTTTAGAATTAAATATAGTTTAGATTTATATTTGAAATAAAATAATATTAGGGTTTATGATTTATATTTTAGTTTAGAATTTTAAGTATTCTTTTAGAATTTATACGATTTGTTTGTTATTTAAATTATATGATTTGTTTTTATGTAGTTCTATATATAGAGTCATATCGTTATGAATAATATAATGAGAAGAATAATACAATGAGAAAGAAGAATAAAACATGAGAGCATTCTCCATGTAACAATCTATTTTCTTCTCCGTTTTCTCCATCAAATATATCTCACCAAATTCCGCAATACCAAAAACACAAAAAACCCTATCACTTACCTCTACAAGTGGTGTTCGGGAAGAGTGCGCATAGAACCACGTCGTACAAAACCTACTCATAAAAGTAACGTGTAAACATTAAATTCAGCTATAATACTAACATGAAAGGGTGGAACAAACCATTAAATTTAGCCGTAATACTAATATTTGAAAAGAAATGTAGATGAATAACAAACGGGGAAAGACAAAAAACACCCAAAATGGGGTATCTCCGGTTAAAATTTGGCAAGTCTTTTGTTAAGAGTATGGATTCTTACCAATAGCCTGGACAATAATGGGATCTGCAAACCAAAACCATCTTAAGGTTAGGAAAAAATTGTCGTCCACTGAATTAGAAAGTGGTAGGCAATAAAAAATCAAACATTTGCCTCAACTGATAACATAAAGAGAGATAACAAAATAATACTAAAAAAATACACATGATGACATTAAAGTAAATATCATAAACAGAATTTTTTTTCTATATAAGCAGTTCACCATTTTCTATTTTGGATTTGGAGAAGAACCTCAACAATTAACACACTCCATTAAGGGCAGAACCTCAGTAATTTCTTAAAATGGATTTAGAACAATGTGAAAAAGTAGTATCTGGTTGTGACTTTTGGGAAAGACAGACAGGCAGCAACCAAAAACAGAAAACAGAGCCACATATGACATACAAATATATTATACTTGCAATAGATTACTACCACACATTTCAAAAATATATAATTTTAAATCTTCTTAAGAGCATCTCCAATGACAAAATTTTAAAAAACTTATTTTGGGTTGCATAGCTACGATATATGGCTGCACTATGTCACACACCACACACCACTTCAGTTCAGATTATTCCAATGAGCCGTTTCATAAGAGTTTAAGACTATAATCACTATAGAATCTCCATTGGAGATGCTCTAAGTCCTAACAATCCTTCTAATTATTAAAGGCGACCTTCACATACTATCTGAATTCACCATAGTCATTTGCAACAAGAGAAGAAGAATTGGAATTGCACTTGTGAAGTCGTCCGTCCAAGCTACAAGAGAAGAGGGAATTGAAAAACGATAAATTTTTGGATATCCACAGTACATGAAACCACAGAGACCAGGATTTCAAAAAACCTACAGTATTCTTAGAAGGAGATTCTATTGTTAATAGATAGGATGACTAGCTTATTTTCACCCGAAATTGCTTTGCATTGTATGAATTAAAATCACAATCATTTTTATAGTTTAACCTATGTATTTTCATTCAACTCAATCAAGTAATTCCCCTATGTAATGTACGCAAAAAAAAAAAAAAAAAAAAAAAAAAATTGTACCCATGCTTTAGAATACATTTGTAAGCTTAATAAGAATTTATTTTTTTTCACTTTATATCAAGTAGTATACTATAATGGACTTTTAAGTGGCAATTATTCTACTTTAATTTAACACTGTAATTACTTATTATAGGAAAATAGGTTTAAGCTTTATCATAAAGGATTCACTAATCAAATTTTACTACCATAATCCTTATCACTAAGATTATTAATTAGGAACAAACACTATAAGGACTGCAATATAGCTATGACATCATATATTATTCATATTTTTCCATTTTCCCAAATCAAATTGCATGCAAAAAGGAATGTTACCCTCACATGTACCAATATGTCCACGCTTTAGCAAACAACTATAACATATAACATACACATTTTTTCATTCCTCCAATCAAATTGCATGCAAAAGGAATGTCAACACTTACATCTACCCAAATGTCCACTCTTTTACGAACAAAAAAAAAAGTAAACATGGCACCAAAAAAGTCATTCATTGTCGCCACCTTGAAAGCAAATTAAAATGCAGCTCCTATACACCATTCCCTCTTATCACTATACAAATGAATATTGCCAATTGTGATTTGATCTTCTTACACCAAGAGAATGCCTTACTCTATCAAATTACTAAATAGATTTAGACACCAAATTGATAGTAGTAACCTATAATAAATAGACCAAATTAGAAGCGTGGTGCAAGCATGGTGCTTATTTTCCCGTGGGCTTATAAGTATAATGCTCGCCGTAATAAAATTTTACTTTGGAAATTATATCATTACATGTTTTACAAAATAATCCTCCCTATTTTGACCAAACAATGATGCAGATCAAGTTGTAGTTCACTGTGATTTTAAGCCAAAATGTTCTTCTTGGCGATGACATTGTAGCCCACTTGGGAGACTTTGGCTTAGCTAGACTCATTCATGGAGCCACAAGACATTCAATTAAAGATCAAATGGATTCCTCCACAATTTTGGAAACTATAGGATATACTCCTCCAGGTAATGTTCTTTCAATCCATTACTAGTAACTATTCTTATAATGCAAGAAATGATAATTTATTGTTGTATATGGATTATGTTAAGAGTCTCACATATATCCATGTGAGATGTGAGATGACATGAGCATGAGTTTATAAGTCGAGGCATTCTTCATATTTCAAATCAGTTTTGTAGGGTTGAGTAAAAACCCAACTCCCAGTTCTAAGATGGTATAATAACCTTCTCTAGATTCGTTGAACCACCTGCTATCAGGTTTACGCTATTGAGTCACCCACCATTTATGTTCATGCACCAAGCAAATAGTATTGTGCGTGAGGGGGTGTTAAGAGTTCCATATCGATGTGAGATGATCTGAACATGAGTATATAAATAGATGTGATCCTCACTTTAAAAGTTGGTTTTATATGGTTGAGTTAGGCCCAACTCCCATTTACGAGATTATAATAGGGATTACAAAGTGTGCTAATTTTATCTTAGACTATAATAATTGTCCCATTCAATTAATTCTACAAAAAATATCTTAGTTTATGATCAATATGTGTTGCCTTTTGTTCAAGTTTTCCTTAATAGTTGTTATTGTTGTTTGAAATGAGTATGGAGCAGGTGGTCCAATATCATCCCAAGGAGATATCTACCGTTTTGGGATTCTTCTATTGGAGTTAGTCACTGGAAAGAGGTCAACAGACAATATGTTTTCTGAAAATCTAAGCATACACAAATTTTGTAAGATGAAAATTCCAGAAGGAATCCTTGAGATAGCAGACCAACGTTTGCTTATCCCATTTGCTGAAGATCAGACAGGAATTGTGGAAAACAAGATTAAGAAGTATTTGGTGATGTTTGCAGGAATTGGAGTTGCATGTTCGGAAGAATTTCCTGATCATCGAATGTTGATAAAAGATGTTATAGTTAAGTTGAATGAAATCAAATCAAAGTTTCCATACTAGGAATCATTGCTACTAAGTTAAGAAAATAATTGTGCTAATAAGAAAGCCTGACTACTCTTGTATCCATCTAGGCATGGAAATGGGGCGGGGCGGGGGCGGATTTTGCCATCCCCAAATCCAAACCCATAAAGTTCGGGTTTCCCCAAACCCATCCCAATTCCATGCGGGTATAAAAAGTATAACCCCAAACCCCTACCCAACGGGGATCGGGTATCCCCAACGGGGTTCGGGTATCGCCGTTACGCCTCTTTCCACATGAATTATGATTGTATTTTAGTACTTTTTTATTAAAAAAAAAGGTTAAAAGTCCAAAATTATTTTGTTTTAACAATATTTTTTTTAAATAAATAAAAGAAATAGAGAAAATCATTTGTTTATTACTCAAATTAAAAATAAAAAATAAACATTTGAATATAATTTTAGAGATTCTTTAAGAGTTTTTAATTTTAAAGAGGTAAAATATAATTTTAACATAAGCGGGGCGGGTTCGGGGTGGGTATCAATGTCCCTGTTACCCGCCCCAAACCCATCTTTTGAAATCGGGGAAAACCCATACCCAAACCCAAACCCAGTCAACTCGGGTTTTCCCCGTCAAAGTGGGTAGGGTTTGGGCGGGTACCCGCGGGTATGGATTTTATTGCCATGCCTATATCGATCAAGTTTTCATTTTGTTGTGTTACTTTGAATTGCAATTTCTATATATTGGATAATAATCTATGTTTCCTGTTTAGTTACAAAAGAATATTAAATAGTTTGAGTTTCCAGTAAGTTAGAAATATTGTTAGTTAATGTGCAATTAATTGTATGACAATTTTGGTTTATCAAAACTATTATAAATATTTTGGTGGATGTCCATTACCCGAGTTACCCAAGTTAGTGGTCTTAATGTTTAAGTTTTATTAATTGTGTGACAGTTTTATAATAGTCATTAATGTCACTTTGATTAATAAAATTTCGTTCCAAAAAACAAAACAAAAATTCAAAAATGTTTTAGTTAATGATACATTATGATCTTGATGAGCATAATATAAAAGTCTCTACTCTTCTCTATTTTTCCATTATTTCCATTCTTAAGTAGTTTACAATATCTATCTATAGATTGGATCAATTTCACATGTTGTGAAAAATATGCATTGGAAACAAAGGCGAACAATTTCTTAATAATGTGCATCTAAATCATGTTTTAGATGCATATTGCCCTTACTTTTGTCTTTAGAATTCACCCTCAAAACCAATAGAAATTTAAAATAATACCCATATCATATGACAATAATAGTAGATGCATCTGCTAAAATATAAGTTTATTTCTGCTTAATCTAACAAATTAGGACGGGAAAGAAACAAAAATGGTTCAAGGTATTAATGCGAAGCAATGTCTATAATTTCAATGTTCTTTGTAATCTTGCATGAGCAGCGACATAAAATGATAAAATTTTGCTACAAGTGCATGCAAGAGAGTAGATGGAGTGCACAATCTTCACATTTGTTGCAATACAACTCCTCTTAAAGGCTTTATCATCGCACTCGCACGTAAGATAAACAGAGACCTGCAAGAAGTGGGCAAAGTTTTCCTGCAATGATTCATAAAAGTATTATATAACTCAAACAGAAAAGCACATTATTTGATACATCCATTGGAAATCAGAAAATGAGAAATACCTTAGGCAACTTAGTTTTCTCTGAATCATTGGTGAGAACATTCATCTCCACTTCAGTTTTAGAGCTTTCGTCTGAAGTTTCAGTCTCAACACTACACTCTGAAAGAGAATCAATCTCCATTAAGACAAATGGTCGCAGTTCAATATCTATTTTGTCAGTACGATGTTGGCTCTCAATATATGCTACGGCTGCCGATACTTGAGGTTCAACGTCATTGTCGTTATAACGCTATTCCGATTGTTGCAGAATCAAAACTCACAACTTCTGTTTGGGGGTTAGTCGTAGAACCAACATGGCCATGCAACTCCATTGAGATTGATGGTTGCTGATCATTTGAATCAACACCAGATTACGAGCCTCATGATGTTCTTTGGCTTCTGTTACTTCTCTATGAACCTCATGAGAAGTCACAGGGACTTGCGGTGGTGCTATTGGTGTAAAATCACAACTCATAGATTGTGGTTGATCATTGTTTTCTACAGTAGTATTATGAAACTTGTAATGTTCTTTGCCTATAGACTCTTGAGACAGTGAGAATGAAACATATTGGGACTCCATTTGAAAATTTTGGGACTTCATTTCCAAATAATATCCTTCACCGGGGACTTGTCCCATTTTAGGAGAAGCCACACACGGACGCGCCTTGATGAATTCAGGTATTTGGATTAGAGATTCAACTGAATTTCACAGAGCATTGCCCACAGGTTTATCTGAGATGAAATAAAAGCAGCCTTCCTTCATTGTGAAATATATACAAACTAGCAGTTGTAAGTGTAGATATACAAAGTTACAGAAAGCTTATGACGAAACCAGAATGCCTCAAAAGATTTAACAAAGCCTCACAATGATAAACAGAACAATATTCCCTAACACAAATAGCTTCAGACATAGAATTGAATCTTTTGAATGCAAATTGAATCTTTACTTTGACCAGCAAGAAAACATGTTTTTCATTGTATACAACAAAATGTAAAGTCACAAAGAATTGTGAAACTTCCATTTGTGAAGTACATATTACATTGCATCAACTTACACTTTAAAATGAAGACCACAAGGATTGAGTTGTGAAGTACTTCCGGATGTTGTTTCAGTGATTAGACTAAAGCCATTATGTGACAAAGTGCATAGGGTCTTTTCCACTTGAATACTCAAAAGCATGGGGCTAGAACTCATCAAATGAAGCAAAAACAGAATAAGTTGCATAAAGAAATCTAGTAACAATTCCAGTAATGACAGTGATCAGCAAGTTTTTTCCAAACAGGTCACCGAGATGTTTTGCAAAGTTCTATAACAGGACCTTCTGTGACATAAACTTGGATGAAGAAACCAAACATGAAAGACATAACAAGTCTATCATTCTTAATTTCCTTCACTTCTAATATGATGGCTTAGCTTGATTTTTGTAAATTAGGTTTAGGTCCCAATCTTAAGTTTATGGCTTCTGTTATGGACATGAAAACACTAAATAAACTGCTCAAAAATTTTAAGTATAAACTAACATGGTAGCCCATTTTTAGCCAAATTTTCAACTCAATATGATGTTTTTTCACGAAAACAGTAGAATACATTATAAAATACCACACTCAAAGCAGAACATAGACACAAGTCCTATTTAATGCTGCTAACAAAAAAAGAGATATACAACAGAACTTTCAGCAATCATTATCCATGAAAATGGATAGATGTTGAAAATCATAATAATATAAAAACTATAAAGCATATTACTTACATTTAGTCTTACAGTAAACCTCTAGAAATCATTTCATGGAAAAGTTTCTGTCTTTTCATTCTCATTTTTTTCGAAGAGAGCACGGATAATTATCTCATGTTTTACAAATTTAAAATGCATTATGGTACTAAAACATATAGATAAAATAAACCTCTTAAAGAACAAGACAAAGAAACCTTTGTTCATTGTGCAAGTCTCAACAATTGTCTCAACAATGAAGTCCTTCACTGTATCATCCACTGCATCCGCTACTCTAAAACACAACATAATGAGGTTTCACACAGCGTCGCTCGAGGGGCCTCTACAGAATGGCCACAAATGTCAACAAAATAAATAAGTCATGAAACCAACCTAGTATTAGGTAAAAATTCCTGCCAAGAGATGCACTAAGACCAAGAGTAGATGCAAAAAATCATTAAATTCATACATCAAATCAAATACTATGATGACAGAAACAATAATTGTAAATACCAAAGCTCAGAACAATGCTAGGAGATGAAGTTTGACACACTATGAAGTATTAAAAAATCAAACTAGAATAATAGAAAAGTTCTGAAGTAGTGAAGTCAGAAATGTATAACAAATTATTAGCAAGGTACAAAGAGGACGACAATGAATTGCAACAATTCATTGAAATGTATGGTCATACATCTTAATAAACCAGCTTTCTAGCATCACCTTTGCGACCGGGAAAATGACTTGATTTATGTTCCACTACCCTTTCCGACCGGGAAAATGAAAAACTAGTGTACGCAATCTTGCTCCGGCAGTTGGAGTTTAAATGCATCTAATCCTAAAGTTGCAAGACGAAAAATGAACCGAATAACTCGCAACTAGCTAAAGGTGCAGCCTACTAAACACAAACCATTGTTATGGGGTCTAATATTTGGACCTGATCCAATGCATCATTTGTAGAGATGGTAGATCTAACTGCACTTCCTTGCACCTAGATCCAACAGCTCTACCATAGCTGCTCGACAGTAGATGAATGAACAGTAGAGGGTATCCTTTATCTACAAATTGCTTCATGTGTGTCTGCTATACTCCTTTACTTACATTGTAATTACCCTTCCATATTCTGCAATAACAGTGTTACAACATCTTTCATTTCATTGATTCTATTAAATATAAATTGAACTCTAACAATGCCAGTAAACCACAATGGGTTTTACTAAGGAATAAAAATAGTCAAACACAATTGTTGCTATAAATATCATTATGAAACTACCAATGAATAACTTTTAATTAAAATTAAAACAAATGTAATAGTGAGCCAATTGAACTAACCTTTTTATATAACTATGAAAAGAAATAAAGATTATATCTTATAAAAGACCTCTAGCAATCATTTCACGATGAAGTTTCACCGCCTTCTCATTCTTGTCGTTTTTCAACAAAGCACGAATGAGAGTTTTGTAAGTTACAGCATTAGGGGAGCAACCGTTATCTTCCATTTTTGACATTAAGGACAATGCTTCATCAAACAAGCCCTCTTTACAAAGCCCATCAATCATAACATTATGCATCCTCACATCAAAATGGTAGCCTTTAATCAAAAGATCCCGATAAACCTCTAGTGCATCCTTAATTCTTCCATTTTTGCATAGCCCGTCAACAAGTATAGTGTATGTATACATATTTATCTGAATTCCTTGGTCTTTGATCTTCGCTAATAATTCAATTGCCTTGTCAACCTGATTATTTTTAAACAATGCATCCAATATAGAAGTGTAAGTGACCACATTCGCAGGTTGGCCTCTATCATGCATCTCATCAAGAAGATCCCAAACATCAGAGATTCTCCCCAATTTGCAAAGTCCATCAATAAGTGAACTGTATGTTACAATATCAGGAGATAAGTTTTTTAAATACATTTCTTTGAAGAGATTCACGGCTTCATCCACCATTTTATTCTTGCATAAACCATTAATCATGACAGTGTAGCTATTAACATCAGGAATCACTCCTCTTTGAGCAACAGTGTTGAATATATATTTGGCCATGTTCACTTCTTTAACCAAAAAATATCCATCAATTAAAGAAGTATAAGTAACAACATTTGGTTTCACACCTTGTTTTATCATAATAGCTAAGACATTTCTAGCTTTTCTCACCTCTCCTTCCTTAGATAAAGCACCAATCAGTGTATTAAAAGTAACAATATCCGGGCTGATGTTTTTCAACAGACCAAGAGCTTCTTTGAATTGACCCACAAAGCAAAGGCCATATATTAAATTATTGTAAGTGATGACATCAGGAGAAATTTTCTTGACAATCATTTCAGAATATAAATGAAAAGCATCACTCACGAGTTTATCCTTGCAAAGACTATCAATGACTGTGTTGTACATTACCTCGTTTGGTTTAACCCTTAACAATTCAATCTTTCTAAGCAACTGAAGGGCAGCTGTTGTTTTTCCTTTTTTACATAATCCATCAATCAGGATTGCATAACTAATTTGATCAAGGTGAAATCCCTTTGCTATAACTTCGTCATGAAAATCCAATGCTTTCTTAATATGACCACTAACACACATGCCTTTCATAAGTGCAGTCATTGTTATGGTATCAGGCTGATAACCTAGCTTGAGAATTTTTGCCAATACAGAAAATGCAAAATTGAGTTGACCAAGTTGGCAGAAACAATTGAGCAAGATGTTCAAAGTATAAAAGTTAGGTTGAATTCCATTGAGTTCCATTTGATGAGAGAGGGAAATAGCAGTGTGAAACTGCTTGTTTCTAACAAGGGAACCTAACATCTTACCGAATTGGAAGACGGATGATGGGGTAGGGTTGATATCGAGCATTCCATTGAATGAAGAATCAGCATCATCATCAACATTAACAAGAAGATTGTGATGTAATTGGGAATTAGAAGACGCAACTTGTTGGGAATTGGAATGAGCTTGAAAGTTAAATCGGCGATCATTGAAATTGGGAATTGGAAGACACAAATTGTTGGGAGAGGAAAGAGAGATAGCACCGGCGACACCGTAAGTTAACAGTGAAAATGACATTATAACGGCTGAAATTGGGAATTGGAAGACACAAATTGTTGAGAGTGAAGAATGAGATGCTGCAACTGTGGTGGATTAGAAGGAAATGATTATGATTGGGAGCTGCTCAATTTTGGATAAGAAGTTTAACAATTTTTATTAATTTTTTATGGAAGTAAATATGTTTCTGATCCCTATAAATATTCCAAGTTTTGTTTTTGGTTTCTTTAAAAATTTTCTTCTATTTTTAGTCCCTCAAAAATTTTCAATTAACACTTTTAGTCCTATTTTTAAATCAACTCATGTATAAATTTCATATTTTTTATTGAATTTTTTTATGAATGTTTAAAATATTATAAGAATATCTCCCAAATTTTTTTTTTAATTTTTTAACAAAGCGTAAATTAAATATAAACTTTTATATTTTTTGTGCTTAAAAATTCATATTTAATTTATGTTTTGTTAAAAAAATCTAATTTTTTTTAGAGTGGTTATTAAAATATTCTACATTTTTCTTGAAAATTTCTTTAAAAAATATGAATTCTACACATGAGTTGATTTAAAAGTAAGGACTAAAAGTGTTAATTGAAAAAAATTTAGGGACTAAAAGTAGAAGAAAAATTTTAGAGGGATTAAAAACAAAACTTGAAATATTTAGAGGGATCAGAAATATATTTATCCCTTTTTTATTATCCTACTCTCTGTTTTTTTTTTGGAAAATTATCCAATTTATTCTACTCATTTTTGAAATAATTTTAATGAGTGTTATAGTAGTTAAAATTATAGATAAATGCGTATAGAGAAACATTTGTTGGGAGATGTCAACCCCTTAAATGGATCTCAGTTATCTCGAGGGGATTAGTCTCTGCAGTTGCGCGCGGAGGATACCGTTGGTTTACAAAAAAAAATTATAGATAAATAAAGGTCTTGTGGCGAGAGATTTAGGTAGCAAGCATGAGGTCTTAAATTCGATTCTCACTCACAACATTTGTAAACAAAAGAAAAGAGATAATAAAGGTTAATTTTTTTTATTTGTTCAATTATTTTATAATTATTTATCGTTTGAAATTATAATATTGTATGAATTTATTTCAACCTATATTTATTCACTTTTTTTTCTTTATCCAAAAGTGTAACTACTTTGTTAAAAAAAGTGTAATCATTAAATTGTAATTTTTTTTATAGAAATTGTAATTTATTTATTTTTATAAGCAATGATTGATTATAAAGAATGATGTATTATACATACTTCAACCAATACAAAAGGGTTTTAGATGCTTTGTAGACAATTTGAAACATTAGTACACCGGTTACTATAAGAATAACATAAGTTTCTTCCACTCATATTAATAAACCATAACCAAGATAAATATTTAATCATTTCCAACAAGTTACAGAGGATTTGGTTCTTCCTTAAAAATGACATTGTTTCTAAGAGACTAAATACACCAAGTTGTAATTCCCCACACCAAATGTCTCACCTTTTTAGACTCACTAGATTTGAGATAGTCACCAAATCCTACAAAGTGAGTCCAGCCAACTTCGTGATTGAGTTATCTAACACCGAGTCAATCATATATATCAGTCCAAACACGATGTGTCAATCATTAAATTGTAATTTAGTCACCTTGTACTTTATGCCCCTTGAATAGTGAAGAGTGTTCACATCTCTTCTTTTGATGCTCTTTTAGTAGAGGTGTGTGGCAAGATGTGTTTAGATGGGTAGGACTCGATATGTCGACAGGTTTGGATGGGTTGAATCATTTTTTATATTTTGGGAACATGGTCAAATATTCAAAATCTAATCGTGTTCGTCACATGATTTGGTTAGCAACTACATAGTGTATTTGGAAGCTTGGAAATAATGTAGTCTTCAACGGGGATACTCCAAATGTCACTTCCTCATTGGAAAACATCAAACATATTTCTTGGCTTTGGTTTAGTGGTCGTTCAGATCGGCATGCTTCTTTGTCTTTTTCAAATTGGTGTATTGATCTTCTTGTATGTTTCCAAAGTGTTTAAAATTATAGTTTGTATTGTAAGGGATTGAGTATCCATTGTACTCCCTTATAATAATAATATTTTGTTTACAAAAAAAAACTTCTATGATTTTTTATTAAGTTACAATTACATCTAAATATTATCTAATATCTAAAACACATTTTCTTTTGTGAACTCTTTTTTCTATTATCTTTCTATCTTTCTATACTCTAAAAGGTGATTATGATCAACCCTAATCCAATATGTCATCGCTGATGTCATGATTATGTAACTCTTAGCCAATGCTTAATTGTCACCCCTCTCTAATGCATGAGTGCCAACTCCATGGATTTATATGATAGTTGTTTGACAAGTGTGTTCCTTAAAAATCTCATCATATATATACATCCATCAAACAATTTCCTGAACAAACATTCCTCCTTCTCTCTCAAACCTTCCAAATCGTGCATTATTGATTCATCGTCAAACCTCTTAAAAAATAATGAATTTTATTCATGTTAAATTGCATACCTTTGGATGTTTTCTCGAGTTTGGATCACCTCTATTTCCAAAATGATCCATTCTTGGTCCATCTTCAAGACTCTAAAAAAAGAAGATTTTTGGCCATATTAACATGATCAGTGAGAGAATATGCGAGTGGTTTGTGTGAAATTAAATTGAAGCTATTTTCGCTCATAGTTGCATGTGTGAGATTGTGTTTAAATTAATGAATTACCTAATTGTGTTGGTTTAGATTATTGACATGATGTCTTGACTAATGACTAAAATTGGTTTCACTAAAAAATGTTAAAATGGAATGAAATTTGTGAGTTGACTTTATTAATGTTGGTATGAATTTTGTGAGTTGAAATTTGGTGAGATTGAGATGATGTAAAGGAGACGAACATATAGCAAAAGAATATGTCCATGGGATGTAATTATTTAATCTCTTAGCAATGACACCAATTTGTAAGGACTTTATCAATATTTGGATAAATTTTGTTAGTAGGAATTTGGTGTGTTAGAAGATGGTTTGGAGGAGATGAGGACATAAAAAAATTTCTTACACTAAAATTGAGATGTTTTGTCTAATGAATCAAATAACTTACACAAAAAAATGTTAGCATGGAATGAAATTTGTGACTTGACTTTATCAACATTGGTATGAATTTTGTGAGTAGAAATTTGATGGGTTTGAAGGTGATGAGGACATGAAAGAAAAAAAAAGTCCATGGATTTAACTAATTAATTTCTAAGAAATAACATTATAATTAATGAGATATATTTTAAGATAGTTGTTCATCGGTTAAATCTAACATTATAATAAGGACTTGTTATAAATGTTGTGAGTAGAAATTTAATAAGTTTGAAGATGTTTTGATGGAGATGAACACGTAGAAAAGGGATTAGGTATATGGATCTAACCAATTAATCTCAAAGCAATAACAACATAATGAGAAGCATTTTAATATAGTTGCTCATTGGTTACATCTAACTAATCAATCTTTAAGGACTTGGAATAAATGTTGTGAATAGAGATTAGATCAGTTTAAAGATGGTTTGAAGGAGATGACCACATAGGGAAAAAATGGTCCATGGATCTAACTATTTAATCTGTAAGCAATAACACTATAATAAAGTTCATTTTAAGACACTTGCTCATTGATTGCATGTTTATTTTATAGTCATATTCTTTCATATTTTGACTTTAGAGTCTTGCCATTGCATTTATTGGTTGTATACCAATCCAAAAGTAAAACCGCAAACCGAACTAATCCAAACTGAAACCGCAAAAAACCGCATTTAGTTTAAACCGCACGGATAGTTTTTTATCTAAACCGCACGGTTTGGTTAGGTTTGCGGTTTTCATTTTAGAAAACCGAACCAAACCGCAATATTTATCTTAACTATATCAATTAATAGCAATCAACATATTACCTAGTCCAACTTAGCAAGCTCAACCCAAATTGAGTCCATAAAACAGTACGACGTGAAAATATATCATTTTTAACGCGATCCAAAACTATATTATTGGTATTAAAAACAAGTTCTTATGTATATGCAATTTGTGTATATGCATATTATATCACGTAATCAATAAATAAATTAAAATTTCCTATGTTTATTTCGTAACAAGTTGGTAATATCGTCATATTTTTTATATCGCGAAAAACCGCACTAACCGAACCGATCCTAACCGCGTTGGTTTGGTTTGGTTTGGATTGGATGACTTCTTAAAAACCAACCGAACCAAACCGAACCGCATGTACTTTTATCTTGCGGTTAGGATGACTTTTTGGCTCAAAACCGAACCGAACCGCACTGCGAGCACCCCTAGTCTATTTACCATGGTTTTCTAACTAACCATGGTTTTCTAACTTTTTACTACTTTGTCTTCCAACAATTTCAATTGCCCTATATAAGGTCTTTTATATCAAGCATATATCAACCAATTTGCTTTCATATCCTTACCATCTATCACCCACCATTTCTTTCTCAATCTCTGATGGCTTTCGACACTCTTTTTTTTTTTGAATAATGTATCCTTTCTCGACGTTGAATCTGCATGTCAAATTGATCATGAGCATGGTGCGTGTATGAATAATCTTATTGCCAAGATACAGACATTTCAAATGAAGTTCGATGTTAATAATGTGAGTTTTATTTAAATATATGCATTGTGAATTAGTTAACCTATTTATTAATAAGAAAATACAATCTATAATGTGCTTTTCCTATTTAATTTATAATGGTTTAACACCTGCTTAGTAATTTTTTTTAACTAACTTTGCATTGTATGATCCAGCCAAGAGGAAAACTTCCCAAATGTTTTGTTCGAGAATTTGGTAATGCGATCGCTCCATATTTGATTCTTAAGGACCCCAATCATAACAAATTTGAGGTGCACGTGGTAAAGAAGACCAATAAGCTTTACTTTGAGGAATGATGGTTTAATCTCAAGGATGTTTATAATATATGGTTTGGTGCTTGGGTTACTTTTAGTTACATAAATCCTAAACTTTTAACTATAAGTCTAACAACAAGATGGGGTAACCAAGTTAAGTATCTACCAATAATCCCCCGCGTAGATGTTTGTTAAACATGGCCGGTGTTGGTGATTGTGTTGCCTCCTCTTCTTTCCCCGCTTCCCTTAACATCCCTATTCCACAAAGATCATTCCTTCCTACCGTTGTAAAAAAATTGACCTTCTATGATATTCAATCTGGAACCTTGGTATTTTTTTTCAGACTTTGTTGAAATTTGCTATTTGATAGTTTTTTCCTTACTTTTTCCATAATATTTTGATATAGGTTTTACAATGGCATGGATTCGGGAAATCAGATTTTGTGTTTACTTCTTCCGATTTATTGTTGATAGACTACATTGGAATCCAGTATAATTGCAAATTGAAATTTTCTATTGACGCTAATGGTGAACTCTACTCCAAGATATCTGGCGGCTGGGGCGATTTGTGTAGAGCCCATAGATTAGTTGAGGGTAACAGGGTTAGATTTGCCCTTTCTAAATCTCCCCATGATAATGTCATGCATATGTGTATTTATCCACACATAGGTGTCCAGACAACTCTCACCTATCCTTTAGGAGATGGTACTGAACTACCTCTCTATGTGTCCCAAAATTACTTTGTGTAATATGACTAGCTTATTTTCACCCTTTTATTATTATTATTATTTTGGTTTATCCCAAAATTGCTTTGCATTGTATGAATTAAAATCACAATCATTTTTATAGTTTAACCTATGTATTTTCATTCAACTCAATCAAGTAATTCCCCTATGTAATGTACGCAAAAAAAAAAATTGTACCCAAGCTTTAGAATACATTTGTAAGCTTAATAAGAATTTATTTTTTTCACTTTATATCAAGTAGTATACTATAATGGACTTTTAAGTGGCAATTATTCTACTTTAATTTAACACTGTAATTACTTATTATAGGAAAATAGGTTTAAGCTTTATCATAAAGGATTCACTAATCAAATTTTACTACCATAATCCTTATCACTATCACTAAGACTATTAATTAGGATTCTTCAAAAAAAAGATTATTAATTAGCAACAAACACTATAAGGATTGCAATATAGCTATGACAGCATATATTATACATATTTTTCCATTTCCCCAATCAAAGTAAACATGGCACCAAAAAAGTCATTCATTGTCGCCACCTTGAAAGCAAATTAAGATGCAGCTCCTATACACCATTCCCTCTTATCACTATACAAATGAATATTGCCAATTGTGATTTGATCTTCTTACACAAAGAGAATGCCTTACTCTATCAAATTACTAAATAGATTTAGACACCAAATTGATAGTAGTAACCTATAATAAATAGACCAAATTAGAAGCGTGGTGCAAGCATGATGCTTATTTTCCCGTGGGCTTATAAGTATAATGCTCGCCGTAATAAAATTTGACTTTGGAAATTATAGCGTTACATGTTTTACAAAATAATCCTCCCTATTTTTGACCAAACAATGATGCAGATCAAGTTGTAGTTCACTGTGATATTAAGCCAAAATGTTCTTGACGATGACATTGTAGCCCACTTGGGAGACTTTGGCTTAGCTAGACTCATTCATGGAGCCACAAGACATTCAATTAAAGATCAAATGGATTCCTCCACAATTTTGGAAACTATAGGATATATTCCTCCAGGTAATGTTCTTTCAATCCATTACTAGTAACTATTCTTATAATGCAAGAAATGATAATTTATTGTTGTATATGGATTATGTTAAGAGCCTCACATATATCCATGTGAGATGACATGAGCATGAGTTTATAAGTCGAGGCATTCTTCACATTTCAAATCAGTTTTGTAAGGTTGAGTAGAAACCCAACTCTCAATTCTAATATGGTATAAGAACCTTCTCTAGATACGTTGAACCACCTGCTATTAGGTTTACGCAATTGAGACACCCACCATTTATGTTCACACACCAAGCAAATAGTACTGTGCGTGAGGGGGTGTTAAGAGTTCCATATCGATGTGAGATGAACTGAACATGAGTATATAAATAGATGTGATCCTCACTTTAAAAGTTGGTTTTATATGGTTGAGTTAGGCCCAACTCCCATTTCTACGAGATTATAATAGGGATTACAAAGTGTGCTAACTCAAAGTGTGCTAATTTTATCTTAGACTATAATAATTGTCCCATTCAATTAATTCTACAAAAAATATCTTAGTTTATGATCAATATGTGTTTGAAATGAGTATGGAGCAGGTGGTCCAATATCATCCCAAGGAGATATCCACAGTTTTGGGATTCTTCTATTGGAGTTAGTCACTGGAAAGAGGTCAACAGACAATATGTTTTCTGAAATAATGTGCATCTAAATCGTGTTTTAGATGCATATTGCCCTTACTTTTGTCTTTAGAATTCACCCTCAAAACCAATAGAAATTTAAAATAATACCCATATCATATGACAATAATAGTAGATGCATCTGCTAAAATATAAGTTTATTTCTGCTTAATCTAACAAATTAGGACGGGAAAGAAACAAAAATGGTTCAAGGTATTAATGCGAAGCAATGTCTATAATTTCAATGTTCTTTGTAATCTTGCATGAGCAGCGACATATAATGATAAAATTTTGCTACAAGTGCATGCAAGAGAGTAGATGGAAACAGTATGTAATTAACAAGTACCTATGGAGTGCACAATCTTCACATTTGTTGCAATACAACTCCTCTTAAAGCCTTTATCATCGCACTCGCACGTAAGATAAACAGAGACCTGCAAGAAGTGGGCAAAGTTTTCCTGCATTGATTCATAAAAGTATTATATAACTAAAACAAAAAAGCACATTATTTGATACATCCATTGGAAATCAGAAAATGAGAAATACCTGAGGCAACATAGTTTTCCCTGAATCATTGGTGAGAACATTCATCTCCACTTCAGTTTTAGAGCTTTCGTCTGAAGTTTCGGTCTCAACACTACACTCTGAAAGAGAATCAATCTCCATTAAGACAAATGGTCGCAGTTCAATATCTGTTTTGTCAGTACGATGTTGGCTCTCAATATATGCTACGGCTGCCGATACTTGAGGTTCAACGTCATTGTCGTTATAACGCTATTCTGATTGTTGCAGAATCAAAACTCACAACTTCTGTTTGGGGGTTAGTCATAGAACCAACATGGCCATGCAACTCCATTGAGATTGATGGTTGCTGATCATTTGAATCAACACCATGATTATGAGCCTCATGATGTTCTTTGGCTTCTGTTACTTCTCTATGAACCTCATGAGAAGTCACAGGGACTTGCGGTGGTGCTATTGGTGTAAAATCACAACTCATAGATTGTGGTTGGTCATTGTTTTCTACAGTAGTATTATGAAACTCGTAATGTTCTTTTCCTATAGACTCTTGAGACAGTGAGAATGAAACATATTGGGACTCCATTTGAAAATTTTGGGACTTCATTTCAAAATAATATCCTTCACCAGGACTTGTCCCATTTTAAGAGAAGCCACACACGGACGCGCCTTGATGAATTCAGGTATTTGGATTAGAGATTCAACTGAATTTCACAGAGCATTGCCCACAGGTTTATCTGAGATAAAATAAAAGCAGCCTTCCTTCATTTTGAGGTTATATATACAAACTAGCAGTTGTAAGTGTAGATATACAAAGTTACAGAAAGCTTATGACGAAACCAGAATGCCTCAAAAGATTTAACAAAGCCTAACAATGATAAACAGAACAATATTCCCTAACACAAATAGCTTCAGACATAGAATTGAATCTTTTATTTATCAAAAAAAAAAAAAAATTGAATCTTTTGAATGCAAATTGAATCTTTACTTTGACCAGCAAGAAAACATGTTTTTCATTGTATACAACAACAAAATGTAAAGTCACAGAATTGTGAAACTTCCATTTGTGAAGTACATATTACATTGCATCAACTTACACTTTAAAATGACGACCACAAGGATTGAGTTGTGAAGTACTTCCGGATGTTGTTTCAGTGATTAGACTAAAGTCATTATGTGACAAAGTGCATAGGGCCTTTTCCACTTGAATACTCAAAAGCATGGGGCTAGAACTCATCAAATGAAGCAAAAACAGAATAAGTTGCATAAAGAAATCTAGTAACATTTCCAGTAATGACAGTGATCAGCAAGTTTTTTCCAAACGGGTCACCGAGATGTTTTGCAAAGTTCTATAACAGGACCTTCTGTGACATAAACTTGGATGAAGAAACCAAACATGAAAGACATAACAAGTCTATCATTCTTAATTTCCTTCACTTCTAACATGATGGCTTAGCTTGATTTTCGTAAATTAGGTCCCAATCTTAAGTTTATGGCTTCTGTTATGGACATGAAAACACTAAATAAACTGCTCACAAGTTTTATGTATAAACTAACATGGTAGCCCATTTTTAGCCAAATTTTCAACTCAATATGATGTTTTTTCACGAAAACAGTAGAATACATTATAAAATACCACACTCAAAGCAGAACATAGACACAAGTCTTATTTAATGCTGCTAACGAAAAAAGAGATATACAACAGAACTTTCAGCAATCATTATCCATGAAAATGGATAGATGTTGAAAATCATAATAATATAAAAACTATACAGCATATTACTTACATTTAGTCTTACAGTAAACCTCTAGAAATCATTTCATGGAAAAGTTTCTCTGTCTTTTCATTCTCATTTTTTTCGAAGAGAGCACGGATAATTATCTCATGTTTTGCAAATTTAAAATGAATTATGGTACTGAAACATATAGATAAAATAAACCTCTTAAAGAACAAGACAAAGAAACCTTTGTTCATTGTGCAAGTCTCAACAATTGTCTCAACAATGAAGTCCTTCACTGTATCATCCACTGCATCCGCTACTCTAAAACACAACATAATGAGGTTTCACACAGCGTCGAGGGGCCTCTACAGAATGGCCACAAATGTCAACAAAATAAATAAGTCATGAAACCAACCTAGTATTAGGTAAAAATTCCTGCCAAGAGATACACTAAGACCCAGAGTAGATGCAAACAATCATTAAATTCATACATCAAATCAAATACTATGATGACAGAAACAATAATTGTAAATACCAAAGCTCATGACAGTGTAGCTATCCACATCAGTAATCACTCCTCTTTGAGCAACAATGTTGAATATATATTTGGCCATGTTCACTTCTTTAACCAAAAAATATCCATGAATTAAAGAAGTATAAGTAACAACATTTGGTTTCACACCTTGTTTTATCATAATAGCTAAGACATTTCTAGCTTTTCTCACCTCTCCTTCCTTAGATAAAGCACCAATCAGTGTATTAAAAGTAACAATATCCGGGCTGATGTTTTTTAACAGACCAAGAGCTTCTTTGAATTGACCCACAAAGCAAAGGCCATATATTAAATTATTGTAAGTGATGACATCAGGAGAAATTTTCTTGACAATCATTTCAGAATATAAAAGAAAAGCATCACTCAGGAGTTTATCCTTGCAAAGACTATGAATGACTGTGTTGTACATTACGGCGTTTGGTTTAACCCTTAACAATTCAATCTTTCTAAGCAACTGAAGGGCAGCTGTTGTTTCTCCTTTTTTACATAATCCATCAATCAGGATTGCATAACTAATTTGATTAAGCTGAAATCCCTTTGATATAACTTCATCATGAAAATCCAATGCTTTATTAACCTGACCACTAACACACATGCCTTTCATAAGTGCATTCATTGTTATGGTATTAGGCTGATAACCTAGCTTGATAATCTTAGCCAATACAGAAAATGCAAAATTAAGTCGACTAAGGTGACAGAAACAATTGAGCAAGATGTTCAAAGTAACAAGGTCAGGTTGAATTCCTTTGAAGTCCATTTGATGAGAGAGTGAAATAGCAGTGTGAAACTGCTTGTTTTTAACAAGGGAACCTAACATCTTATTGAATTCGAAGATGGGTGGGGTAGGGTTGGTACATAGCATTCGATTGAAGGAAGAATCAGTATCATTAACATTAACAATGAAATTGTGACGTAATTGGGAATTGGAATGAGGTTGAGAGTGAAACCGTGGACGATTGAAATTGGGAATTGGAAAACACAAATTGTTGGAAGGAGAAAGAGTGAAGAATGGCATTTGAATGGTTGAGAGTGAGGAGAATGAGATTCAGTTTAATGCTATTGCAACTGCAACACTCAGTTTTGGATCAGATTCATAATCCTCAACCGTCAAAGACTCTGCAGTGTTCTTTGTGGCTCCATATTCAGCCACTAGATTAAATCAACGGTACAAATATAAACTGAAAAAAATACTGTAATTAATAAAACGTAAAAATTAAATAATTTTAAAAAGTTAATGGTGAAGCTTATAAAAATAAATAAAAAATGAAGTTAGGGGGATGTATTCGATTGAGATTTTGAAAGACTATTTTGACAGAAGACATCAAAAAGAAATTAATCAAAACCAAGAAAATGAGGACGTGCTAATATTTGGACGAGGACATCGGCAAGGTCATCTTCAGAATGTGACACTGGATCACATAGATTTTATTATTGTAATAATGTAATAAAATATATTTCGAAATGTATACATTATTTTAATTTTTTCATATTTTTTATTAGTAGTAGTAATCACCATTAAATATTTAAAAAAAAAAAACCAAAATACTGCAACATTAATACTGTACCTGCGCAGAAAAAGAAAAAATTATACAGGTTGGTCAATGGCTACACTGGCAGTGTCGCCACCTGTATAGGAATGACTACACTCCCAGTGTAGCCATGTGTGGTCCCCAGCCATGCAGGAATCTTTGTAAAAAAGTAGGGGTATTGTGGAAATTTTTTTCAAATGGAGGGTATTGTGGAAATTTTTGTTTTTTAGAGGACATTTGAAAAAAAAAAATCTACAAAAAAACCACATGTAATTATAGAGACTAATAAAAAATGAAGTATGAAAATTAGTAATGTTAAATTGATTTTAATTAATAGATGTGAGAAATTGGAAGGGGTGGTAATTAGAATCAGTAGAAACAAAGGATATGACACTAATTAAGCTAAAAAATAAACATAATTACTTTTGTCACCCTATTGATTTTAGTGCGCACCTTACGGAATTATCAAGATATCTTTATTTGCTATTTAAGTAACGGAATCCTGTCCACAATATAGGTAGCGGATGTGTTAAAATTTGTTAGTTTTTGGACTAGTTGAGATCACACACCCTATCAGAGGGCCTATGACATTTTGTCGTTCGCTACATAAGTAGCGGACGACCATTTGTCAGAAAAATAACAAAACATCATACCACTAACTATTATGACACATAAGAAAATTATGTAAGAAATAAAATTTGACAAAATATAAATATGAGAAAGAGTTTACATTAAATTGAGGTCCCAACCTTTTGTTTGCCAAGCAGTGGCGGAACCAATAAAAGAATTAGGGTGGGCCGCTAAAATTTTATAAAATAAAAATTAAAGAGAAAATAAAATATTCACCAATAATGTAAATTAATTTTACACTTTATCCGATAACAATTGTTTATTCATCCAAATAATCCCATTAAAATCTAAATTAAATTTAAATTGACATTTCATACAAAAATTGAGTCATAATAAGAATAAATTTGGTCATAAAAAATTAAATTATACACCTTTAAATAATATGTTTTTTAGAATAAAAAATTGTAATTGTTCTTTGGTATTAATATATTGCTATGTAAATCAATATTTTCTAAAAAAAGATTCATACTTTAGTGGTTTGGGACAATCTTTTGGTCTCAAAAATGTGAGTTAGAAACGTGGATATAAAAATGGTTTTTTTAAAAGAAAAAAAAAATGTAAAAATAACAGGCTGAGACAAGGTTAGAACTTTCGACCTCCTTGTACAAAAAGGTAACAACATCCACTTGCCTATCTTCACAATTTCCTCCACTTTGCGCATAAACAAATATATATGGGATTTGCTAACTTAGACCCACATTAAAAACGGATTTTGATCCTCTCCAATTCCCTCTCCAATTTTCCTTTTTGTGAGTGTGAAGAGAGAAAAATTAATAATAAAAAATAAACAAGTGATGATGAGAGAGAAAAAATGATGAGAGAGAGAGACACATAAAAAAATTGGAGAGGGAATTGGAGAGAAAAAATTGAAGAGAATTTTAATCTCCTAAAAACATGAAGGGTAGTTATGTCAATGTCATTTAATTAATTAAAGAAAATAATTAATTGAAGTGGGAAAGTCACGTGTCTTTCAAGCAACTTTCTCTGTCCGATAAATTAAGTGTCCCATGTTAAGCCATGTGTCCCTAAAGTTACTAGTTTTAAATAATAAATATGTGAAAAGGTGCATCTTGCTAACTTAGACCTTCATGTTTTTAGATGGATCTAACTTAGACCTTCATATATATATATATATATATATATATATATATATATATATATATATATATATATATATATATATATATAATTTTAGAGTGAAGACCCGTTTTGGTCCTCGCAATAACCAAGAGTATTCTAGTAATTTCAAATTTTTATAAATGTTGCATATTATTTTCATTCTTCTGTCTCTTTATGTTTTTATGCTAAAATTGTCACATACACATCCGCTACTTAAGTGACAGACACCCTACGCGCACAGGGTGCATTCCACTATTTAAGTAACGGACATCCTCAAATTAAAAAATTTATTCCGCTACCTAAATAGTAGATTATACCAGAACAGAATGTCACAGACAGACTAAAAACATAATACACCGGATTTTGGTAAAATCCGAAACCAACTTGTAATGTTACCTAAATTTATATCCAAACAGCACATTATAACATATAAACTTCATTTTACATATAGTAATATCACATGTCAATTACATATTAGCTTAATTAGATTAATTCTAACCAAATTACATAAAACAAAAGATATAACCAAATTACAAAATATATTGGAGCCAAAAAATTGGTTAGGCATAATGATCACATATGCTAATCTTCGGCGAGATCAACAGTCTCAGGCAGGATACTATCATCTCCAGGATCAAGTTCTACAAGTATCTTTGGACTCGGCACATAATCTTCAACAATAATGTCATCATGCGAACGCATGATCGTGTTATAGGCAGACATCCGATGAATGTATTTGTCATGCCACTTTACTGCATTTTCTAAACAGTGTTGGTCTCACATCAAACTAGTAGGTGGTAACGGACAATCTGGTTTCGAGTGAATGATCATGAAATGGTTACCGTTCACCCATCCTAAACACATGAGTCTCTCTCTTGATGTCGGTGCACCCTCTAACGGGAAATAGGTTTTTGAGTACCCTTTTTTGCCGCCAATTAGTACGACAATATGCATATACTTTTGAGCCAAAATAAAACCCATGTCAGGCATCGTCATCCACTTGTCGTCATATGCAGGTCTGATTCCATGAGGTGCCAGAGCGTTCTTGATGAAATGAAATCTTTCCTGACCACCAAATAAATTAACATAGCGGGCCCTGTTTTGGTTCAACTCCATAGTGAGTTCAAGATGAACCATCTGGTGTTCCTCATCCGATCTGCCAAGTAGTATAGAAACAACACGAAATCCGGAGTGGTCGTCGCCTAAAACATACATGACATCCATATAATACTCGTGCATAAACGGAGGCAACTGATAAATTGCATCATGTCATTTACGTATCGGTGGAGCAGGTGAAGGCACAGGTGAAGGTTTAGGGGACTGGTTTATTTTCCTTGCACTCTTCTTAGATGATGATTGTTACTGAGGTGTGTCAGGATACAAAGAATCCATATGCTAAGAATATGAAGGATCACGCTTAGTAGATCGTTCCGCCTGACTATAATGTGTCTTCTTTGGAGCACCTTTATTGTTGTCCTTCTTTGGACGCGGTTTCATCGACGTTGTTTCAGCATACGATAATTGCCAAAATTTCTCTTTCATTTGCACTTGCATGTTGTAGTCAACATTTTTAAATGTAGCATGTTTTAGATGAATGAAGCCGCGTGTCAGATAAAATCATACTAGTTTAGGCATTAAATTAATTTTTATAAAAATAATTAAATTATACCTGAATCACTTCCCACTCAGGCAGAAGTGATAAACTATGACGACCTTCCTGAATTAAATCGACATCATCCAGACTCAGGGGATTCCAATGAGAGTGAATGATATCAAGAGAAATTGGTTTGCGATCCTTAACAATATTCGCCAGTTCCCACGCGCACGACAACCCAAATGCCATTCTACTAATACAGCCACACTTTGATTTATTTAAACACACGTCTTCAACCCCACGAACCTCATCCAAAATTCGTTTCACCGCCCTTCGGGAAATATTTCGGTGTAAGTGAGAAAACAACACATTTCCTTTGAGTTGTTTTACTGTTTCAATTTTTATTTTCTCAAACAACCGATGTATCTCTATTATATGGTTCATCTACATCTGACTGATGGATTTCCAATTTTTGCATATGTCCCCCATACAATTCTGAATATACAACTTCAACCGATCGAGCGTGAGTAGACTCGACCCTTGATGATAGCAATTTATATGATGTTTTTAGGTTGTTTTTATGATATTTTTATTATTTTTTAGTCAACTTGAATACCAAATCCAAGCAAAAAATCTTAAGTTATGAAAAAAAAGAGTTTTTTTTTTTATGTCAATTTTTTTAAGGACGACAAACTTATTTAATCCATAATTAAATATCATATATTTTCTATATAAAAACTAGGTGGACAATTCAACTAAAATTTGTTTCAACATATATCCATTATCCAATCATTCAATTATATGACATATTTATATGTTGATTTATTTTAAATTTTAAATTCTAACTGCGGGAGTTATCCATATTTTGTGTCCATCACATTTTCATTAGAATTAACTACAGTTGATAGTTGATGAAAAACCTAAAATAAATTAATATAGTTTTAATTTTTTATAATCTATAGAATTTTTTATAATTTAAACTTTAAACTTTTCATAAACCTTCGTTCAAACCTCTTTAGGGATGCTAATTTATCAATGTCATTGGAGATCCCCACATTTCTCCATCTAACGTTCACATGCGGAGATTGTTTCTATTCTTGCTAAGGTTCTTGAGATTTAACTGGCGATTAACTCGACAAGGAGGGTCTCTTTTTCTACGTATCCCTAAACAAGAATCAGAGCTACGTATTACAACAAATAGAGCAAATTGCGGCGGTTTTTGCAGTGGGTGCACAACTGCCACAATTTTAAGCATCTTAAGCATTTCGCGGTGGTTAGATACAACTGCTGGAATAGTCGCTGAAAGAGCATTTTGCGGCGATTTATATTTAGCGGTGGTTTGTAGCTGCCACAATAAGCAAATAGTGAAATTATTAATTTATTGTTTTAGCGATGGTTATAAACCGCCGCATAAAGTGGCCACATGAAAATAAATTACGGCAGTTGAAAACTGCCACAATTGAGAAATTTATTAAAAAAATATTCCTCCGATTTTTTAAGCACCAATAATTATTTTATTTGTTTATTCCCAAGTAATGATCATCAATTTCTAAAATAATTGACCAAAATATAAAAAAATAAAATAACATGCATATAAAATAACAGATTCAAATCAAAATAGAAATTTATCCATTAGTTTCAAGTTTCAATTCAAAATGAACACCATAATGTAATAACTCAGTGTGACAACACAAGTACTAGAACCCTTAATTATGTTTGACTTACTAGTTGAAAATAATTATAATATCTAAGTTCTTTGTTGATAAACAATAGATTTAAGACTATACATCTCCATGACGAGTTCCCACACATATTACTATCTCTTTGACTATTACTATCGCATATGGTTTGGAAAGTGCATACAATAAAATAATTTGGCATATATGTATTAACTTTTTTAAAATCAAAATATTATTTTTTCACTGTAAAATTTCCTCTTTATATTTTTTAACATGTGTCGTTGAGATACATGTTAGCAAGACATTATAAAAAAATTGGAATAATGTTAATGAAAGGATTGATGCAATTGAAAATATTTATATTATATTCGTTTTTCTTTTTTCTTTTTTACGATATTTATATTATATTCTTTGAATGTTATGATTTTCCTACTTCTACATGAGTATGTGACTTTTTTTTTACTCATGATATATATAGTACAAATAAAAGTAGAGAGGACAATTAATTTTCTTTTTTACTTTAACACACTTAGTTAGCATGATCTTTATTTAATTTATCTAGCTAGCATTTTATATAGGGTTGTCAATGAACCGAATCAATTCGAAAATAGCCCGAGATTCGATAATTATCTCGTTGAACTTGGTTCATGAACCAAATGAGTCGAACTTGAGTTGAAAATTACGCTCGTTAAATAAATGAGTTGAACTTGAATTATATATAGTTCGACTCGTTTGGTTCAGAGCAACTCAATATATATAATAGTAAGTTTTTTTTGTACATGAGACCAATAAAAAGTTCTTATAAAAGATAGTGTTATACACAATGTATTTGTTACTTTCACAGTGATTAGTGAGTATCATATGTGTTAATAAATGTGAACAATTCAAGTTGGATGAAACACAATATAATACTACAACTTTATCATACAAACACTACAAGAAATTCTGCTATTACCCACAAGCAGTTACCCACGGCCTCATAGCTATGGGTAATTTTGAAAATAACGACGATTTACCCACGACTAAGCCGTTAATAAAATTAAAAAAAATTTGTGAGTTGTTACCCATGGCTTAACTGTCAATAATTATTTCTTGGTTTTTTTTTTTTTTACAAATTATTATTTCTTGCTTTGAACTTTAGAAAAACAAATATGTTTATATTTTAATCGTGCCTACCTAACCATGTATAACAAGAAAAACAAATTACTGATCTCAGTAGATCAATTTGTTTACTTTTATTTAAAAATAAAAATATAACAAGAAAATAACTTATCTAAAACCAAAGCTTATCTCCATCCCTACTATACCAAGAATTTTCGTTTCAGTAACCACCCACTTCCCACTTTGCAATTCACATTGCTTCTCTACTTCTCCACCAACTCCTTTTCTCTACTCTCTCTCACACGGTCACACCTCATATGGATACCCTCTCTTTCACATTCGCTATATTCAGATTCGATCCTCTCTTTCATTTTAATGAAATACCCACGAACTATTACCCACAGCCTCGTGACTGTAGATAATTTTAAAATTACTGACTACTTATCCACGGTTAAACCATCTATAAATCTAAAATTTGTTTTAAATTCTTATCCACGGTTTTACTGTTGGTAACAAATTACCTTTTTGATACGTCCTATTTTTATTCTATTCTATTCTAAAACTTTCAGTTTTCCCTCTTTCTTATTTTACCCTAATTTTTTGTTTGAAATATCAAAGAACAAAGTTTTATCAGGGAAAAACAACTTAGGCATAAGATATACCCTCAAAATACGATGGGTTTCTTCATCTCTGTCGCAACCATCATCTCATGTTTCTCCCTCGTCGTCCTCCGCCAGACCAGCACTCCTTTCTTCTCTCTCTCACACCAGTCATCTCTTGGCGTATGTTGCTCCCTCTTGTCTTTTCTTCGTCTATCTCTTACCTTCAACTTGAAGGTAAGGATCTCTCTATCTCGTCATCGTTTCCCTCGGACATTCAAATTTAATTTCCCTCAAATTTGATTTCCCCCAGTTTATGTTGAAACCCTAACATTAATTTGATTTCCCCAAATTCCTATTAGAAATCGTAACATTAATTTGATTTTCCATATAACTTTTAAGGTTGAACTACAATTCTTAGTTGACAAAACCCCCTACGCACATTCTTCTTCTTAATTAAAAGGTAAGCTTATCTTTGTTTTCTTCTCACCATTCTTGATGTAGCGTGTCCCCCTTTGTCAGTTCTTGTTCTGGTGTTTGGGGTACTGAGAAAGTTTATAACTTTTGGATTATTGGTTGACATTCATTTTGTTAGGTTTTTTTTTTTGTGATTTCTATTTTTTTACAGGTGTTCTTCTATGTTACAGTATATACGATGTTGCTTTCTTTCAATTACACCTGGATATAAATCTGGTTAGTGATTTTTTTTTTTCTGGCGCTGTTTCACTCTCTAATAAGTTTTAACTCTCTAGCTTTTTGTATGATGCATCATGTTAGACCTCACGTCGGAATTCCATAAAGTTTGGATTCAATGTCTTCACTTTTGCTTTAAAGATTATTCTGATGTATAAATCTATATATTTAATCAGTAATGTTGTAATATTCTGCAATGTAAAATTTGATTCTACTGGGCTTGATTGTAATAGAGCCCTGTTTTTCAAGTTACTTTTTACTTGTATTGTTTTGTTAAGGTTTGCCTTTTTGGGTACTTATTCTTTTGATTTTGTTTTGATAGTATTCATGGTATTCTTAATTGGATGATATGTCCATCAGATGCATTTTTCAAAGAATGGTGGCAAACTTTCTAATCTTTTGTTTTGATTATAATTCTTATTTTGCATGTTAGGATTCTCTTTAATTTCATATTTGGTCTTAATTTGTATCTGCATTTCAGGTTCGGACATAGAACAAGAAGAATATGACAACAGTACCTGAACAACTTGTTTGGGAGATGGATAAGATTAAGAGGAACAACTCATTCTTGGTTAGAGTTTGAAAATGACATTCTGAGTTTGTATGTGTTTCTTTTATAAGACATTCTTTTATTTGTACTCTATTTTCACTAAATCCTGATGAATACTTCAATTTGTTTCTAATTAATGAAAATTTTCTTAAATTATATTACTATTTCTATTTTAGTGGTATTGTTGTTTATTTGTTCTGATACTTTAGTATATTGTCTTGTTGTGTTTCATTTCTTCATTAATTTATTTTGTTATTGTAGTCAGGTATATGAGTTTCGAAGGTTGAATTAGCTTTAGTTTGACTGGCATTTCTCTGCTTCATGTATGCTAGTAGAGGTTTCTTACTCTCTCGCACTGTCATTGGTCATCCGCATCCCTTGCTTGCATCGTTGTTTTATCCGTCATCTCTCTCGTTTTGTTCTGTTCCTGCTATGCTTCAGCCCTTGAGTGAGTATCAACTAAATTCTTTTTCGTATGCTTTTTTGGACAGATCATGCATCCTAAAGAAAACAAAAAGGTCAATATTCCGTCAAATAAGAAGCGGATGACTACGCCGCATCGTGTGAACCAGGCTGCTAAGCGTGCACACACATCAGCTATGGAGTCATAGATGACAATGCTACAACACCAGGGCAGCTGAATGCAGGGAAGCTGAGTGCAGGACAACTGAATGCAAGGCAGGATGATGTCGAGCAGTCCACTGCAGGGTGTCAAAGAAGCCCGCCTAGTATAGTGGTGCCAACTTCAGGTTTTGTCTTGCAAAAAACCATAGCATCATCACCGTCCCCAACTATTGGTCCTTCCTCATCAGCACAACCCTCAACATCCATTTCATCTCGGCATACGCTGCAATCGCATGATCCAACTCTTTCTTTGCATGCACATAGTGGTGATGATAGGGTGCAAGGGTCACAACCCTCCCATCTTGAGGATGAGAAGGAACCTGATGGGAGGTCATACATTTTTCCTGATGGTCGAGGGTACATAATTGATTTATGTTAACTGATGACTTATGTTTATGCTGGATAGTTATTTTTCATATTTTTTTCGTAACTTGTTTGTAGGTGGAACCCATGTAGGGTGGCCTCCAAGGCGCTCACCTTCGTCATTCAGTCACAGTTTCGCAGGGCTTGGTCTAGTTGGGGAAAGATCCCAGCGAAGAGGGTGGACCGTATGTTCATGAAGTTTGGGGTAAGTTTATTACATTTCTTAGCTAAATTCATTTATTTATGGCATCAGATGCTAATAACTACAACTGGATAGTTTGATTAAATAAGACTGGATAGCATGCTAATATTTTAGTGAATATATATTGTGGGAATATGCTCATGTGAAAGGAATTAATCATGACACTTTTTAGTATTCTAATATTGAATATTCATGTATTGATATGGTTCAAATTAGTTCATATCCTTAACATAATGTGTACCATTTATATATGGTAAACCAGTTCATGAACTATAACAACTTTGATCATACGTTCTCTCAACTATTATCATGCTCATTGAGTTAGGTATCTAGGGAGTTTGTGTTGAAGTTTTTTTTTGATATGGTTAGGTTGTTATTTTGGTTAGTAAATTTGATTTATACTTGAGATTGTGGACTTTACGTTAGTTACCTAAGTTTTTTCAGGGATTATGACACTTGCCAAAATCTTTCACTTCTCTGCATAAAGCCATTCCCCATTGTAAAAATTTCTTCCAACATGAAGTACTTTTTGAGTGTTCATACTTGCTTAAATTTGTTTCTTAGAACTGTTTTACTTGATTGTTTTGTTGCTTAATCTTTAATTATTTATATTATTTATTTTATTGCCTGATATAAAAGTATAGTGGTAGATTGTAATATCAATGATGTGTTTGCAAAGTTGAACATGAATCATTTCAAGAGAAATTAAAACATGTCTCCCAAGTAGGGAAGACATCTGGTAGTGGCACCAAAGAGGTTGACGCTGTAACTTGGTTAAAATTATGGGTCGAATCTACTGGGGGTAAGAAGCAGGGACTTCTCTATGGTGCCGGCGATATGTCCAAGTATTACAAGCCAGGTGTTTCCTCTTTGACCCAAACATATAGTACTCAGGTTGCAACTAATTCCTCCGTTGAGATAACTGCACAGATAGAAGAAGTTGTGCAGAGAGCAAATGCTACAGAGGAAGATGCTCGAATTGCATGGGTGGAATGTCAGAGAGCAAATCAACGCACAAAGAATTTAGAGAGACAAATGAAGAAACTGATGCAGAGTGTTTCTTGCATCAAAGGTGACCAACACCGTCATCATCAAGACTATGAGGAAGATGACTCTGACAGCATGGATGAGTCTGTCGACAGCCTAGATGATTAGATTATGTTTTATTCTTACTTTTTTATGCTGGACTCATGGATTAATTTTATGTCAAACTAGATTGATCGTTACATAAAATTTATCAAATTTTAGCATGTATTTGTTTTTGTTGATTACATACTGGTGAATGTGAAATTATATAATTATTATTACTATTATTAAGTTAATTCTCTACAATTTAAGTTTAATTTTGGTCTATTTTTACTTTTGTTGATTGAATATCAGTGAATGTGGTTTGAATTATATAATTATTATGGCAAGCAAGTGATATATATTTGGCTAGGTACAATTAAGTTGTGGGTAGTTTTTTTTCCTATAAACACGAATGTTATTGATGGTTTAGCCGTGGGTAACGTTATTGATGGTTTAGCCGTGGGTAAATCGAGACAAACAAGTTGTTGTTGAAATTATGCTTACCCACGGATTACTCATGGTGACGCCGACGGTAAATTACAGACGGCTTTTCGGCCGTGGGTAAATCGAGACAAACAAGTTGTTGTTGAAATTATGTTTACCCACAGATTACTCATGGTGAAGCCGACGGTAAATTACAGACGGCTTTTCGGCCGTGGATAAAAATTTCCTTCGAGGCTTTTTCCCACCACTCTGTGGCCGTGGGTAATTCGTCACTAGTTCAACGTTACCCACGGCTTTTGTGAATTACCGACGGTTTTTTCCATGAGTAATAGCATAATTTCTTGTAGTGAAAATGAAAGCATTGGTTATAGCATGGTTGATCTAAGGATCAAACCACTATTTCATATATGATAATAAGTTTATATTTGGGCTGACAATGAATCGAACCAACTCAAAAATAGTTCGAGACTCGATTCGATAATTAATACGTTGAACTTGGTTCATGAACCAAATGAGTCGAACTTGAGTTAAAAATTAAACTCGTCAAATAAATGAGTCGAGTCGCGTTTAAATGAGTTCGACTCGACTCGACTCATTTCCCGACCTAATTTTATGTTAGTCCTCCTTATATACCTAGCATAATAATTAAAAAGTAATTAAAATTTTACTAAATATTATGCCACGTACTTAGGAAAATGGGACTTGTGTAATCTAAAATTTGATTGAGTTCATCCTTAGGTATTAAATGGGACATTTGTAACCTAATTTACCGTAGAATTTTTGCTCATAAAGTCTCTTCGATTTGATAGAGATGTTGTTTGACAAGGTAAAATGATTATCGTGGTGGTTGAAGACTAAAAAGAAATTTTTTAATTATGATTTAAATATTGTTGGAACAAAATGAGTTTTATTGAAAAACACCCTAAAGTTTTGATGATAACAAAGTATTAAATGGACAATTGGAATTACTAATTATTGGTCTAAGTGTGCAGGAATATAGTATAAAATTATTACACAAAGATCATAATTTGAGTTCTGATATAATTTCTTGGAGCCACTGAAGATTACAGTCTGAAGACTACTAATGCCTCTGAAGGAAATTAGCTTCTGAAGACTGACAGAGCTTCTGAAGACACTATCTGAAGATGAACATACTTTGTTTTTCAAAAATCTCGTATCTCTGATAAAAGCTTCTAGGATGTTCCATTTGAAGGATGACAACTCATGGTTAAGGAATAATAAAATAGTACAACATTCTTATCCTCAACCTTATCATCAAATAGAGCGTATAATACAAATTTGTACTATTATTACTCAAATTGGTGGAGCGTTTCAACAACGAAAGAGTAGTGAAATTGATTTACTTCTGTGTGTTCATCTCTCTCTCTCTCTATCTCTCTCTCTGTTTTTGCTTGTCTTGTGTTTATCTAGTTCTCTAATATCCGCTGCATTTTAACTCTGAAAGCTAAAAAAGTTTTAACTTCCAAAAATACAATTCAACTCTCTTTCTTATATTTTTCACACCTTCAAATATATGGTAGTTAAATATTGTTTTGCTTAGGATTTTAATTAAGCTTCTGTACAGTTGATGTTGCAGCTTTTGTAACCTCTTATAAACTTAAACTCCATATATTAAGCACATCTTGTCCCTAACTATATATCAACTTATAGCATATTTCTTTGGCTTCTTAAAAAAAAGAAAATTAGGATTAGAATTATTTAGAATTTTAATTATAATAAAGAATTTAATTTTATAATAATAGTATTTTTTCGTTTGTTATTGTTATTAATAATATAATAGTTGTTTACTTTTTTAATTATTTTTGCTAAAATACTTCATCCCCATCAACTGAAAAATAAAAAATTGAGATTTTAGGCTTGCGGTATTGCAACGTGACGGTAACAGTACTGTAAGAGTAAGAGGGGAAGTGTCAAAATAAGTAACATTCTGTTTATGTGATGAAATGTTAATAAACTTTGATATTAAAAAAGAGATTACATAAAATGTAAATTATTTTATTATAGATTCAAAGAGGAAAGTAAACAAAGTTTACAACATCATAACATCATTACACTTTGGTACAATCCATAGGCTTAAAGGACACTGTTTTTTGTTTAAGGTCATAACCAACCAACAAATTCTGTTGAGCCAAATTCCCAAAGATAGCACCAATTTGAGATGAGGTAAAAGCCAAACAAACAATGCCATCAGCAATTGGAACAAAAGTACTCAAAGAATGCAACTTAACATCCGCGCCTTTAAAATGTGCAGTGATTAGGGGAAAATCATATCCATTTGATGTGACACTATAGCATAGGCCGAATGTTTGATTAGGATCATCAACACGTTCTAATTTCACCGATTCTACCACAGCTGATTCCAAATTAGTATAAACATCACTTGGTAAAAGTGTCAATGTTGTACCTGAATCAATTATGATATTACCCTCACCACCATTTGAAGAACCGCCAAATTCTACTCTTTTGTTTCCAACACTAAATGCTTCCAATGTCAAATAATAGAAAACTGATGGATCTTTTTTCACTATAGGAGTTGACACAACCCCATCGCCAGAAACCACAGCAACATCTCCAAAATTGAGTTTGCTCGTCGTGGTTGACTCAACTGTGTTTGACCCAAGCAACAAGGGCAGCAAACAATAAGAGAATTTTCCATCGATTGATGATCCCAATTGTGTTATAAGAGACGAAGGTCCACCTCCAAGGCCAACTATACCAGAACTCGCACCTTGAAACGAAACCGTATTGTCGGTTCCACATCCTATTACGGTTTTAGGAAATGAAACAGGACGACCAGTGGTGGATTCTAATGTAAGAGTCTCAACACTAAGATCTCCTTGTGAATGTGATTGATCACCATAAGTAATAGAATATTGACAAGAATTTTGTTCATTACAAGAGGTATCTCTCACAGATTGGCATAGGATAGAGGAACAAGGTAAGTTTTTGTAACTTGATGATTTTGAAGGATTAAACATAGGAGTAGTTTGTTTGTAACATTGTTTACAAGGCTCACATTGAAGCCAAATAATGTCACTACCGGTGTCGGCAATACCATATACCTTAAATGGTGGGGTACCAACTGAGTAGGTCATGAGATACTCACCTTTATCTGGAATTACGGTTGATTTAGGAGTATCTATGAGGGAATCTTTGTAGAAATGATTGGCACGGTTGATGGAACGACGTGCGGCATTGACAACACGCTGGTATCTATTTTCTGTTGCTTGGTAGAGTGGTGACTTTGGAGAGTCGCGGTGAATGAGTTCAACACTAAAACCATTGTTCAGTGCATGAGAAAAAGAGATAATGAAACAAAAGGAAAAGAGAAAAAGGGCAAGCAAAAAACGTGTACTCATTGTTGCTATAGAATAAGGAGAGGTTTGGAATAGACGTAAAATTTTGTATTATTTAGTGCCATTTTATAGGCTTTTCGTGAGAATGTAAATTTTGTAACATAAGAATAGGAAGAACTATAGTCAGAAAACATACGTGAGAGTTTATGTTATTTAGTGCCTTTTGATATCAGAATTTCAACCGCATTTGGTTAGTGGTGGAGTGTAATTTCCATTTGATGTAATTACATTTAATGGTATTGTTTAATTGTTGAAATGGTGATAGTTAGGATAATAAGTTTATATATATCCTCTATTAATTGATTAAATTAGTTTAAAGAACTTACTGGAATGTAATTTCACTGTCTAATTTTTATTTGTTTTAGATAGACAAATGAAGAAGAGTAACGACTAACGGGCATTGGCACGAAGACTATTTACTAGTTTTTAGATTTATGTATACTGTACAATGTATTTTGTTTCTACAATGAGTTGAGATTAGGAGTTTAATTAATTTGTAAGAATTTGTTTCTAGAGTTAAAGTTAATTCCATGGGTATCCAACGTCAAGCATAACACTTTAATGAGTGTTATATTAATCGGTATGAAATCTTTTCTTTTACATATATATATATATATATATATATATATATATATATATATATAAAATAAAGGGAAGCTTGAGTTGTTCATAGGCCTTCATTTTGATGATGTGACACCGAAAACTTCATATTTCTATTGAAACTTTATCTACTTCTCTTAATTATTAAATATAAAATAAAATTTATCCTCCACAAATTAAATACATGAATAGAAATTTGAATTAATAATTTGATATGTAACAATTTTTATTACTTTCTCATTATCCTATTCTTTTTTTAAAAACTAAATAATTTGTTATATTTATTTATTTTTTGAAATTATAATCTTTTATAAATTTATTTCCAACTATTTTTTATACTACTTTTATAAAAATATTATACTAATAATCTAAAGTAATAATTTGACGTGTAACAATTTTTATTAATTTTCCATTATCCTATTACTTTTCAAAATAATTTTAATGAGTGTTTTGCATAGTAGTTGAAATTAGAGATAAATAAGAAAAATTGTTTATTTGTTCAATTATTTTGTATTTATTTATTTTTTGAAATTATAATATTTTATATAACTGATATATTTTGGTAAAATCAAATCAAATAGAAATAATCTAATAAAATGGTCTATATAGTGCTCTATAATAAAGTTTTTTTGAACAAAAAGAATGTCAATAGCAATAATTAAAAAAGTAACCGATCAATATGGAGACTTATGATATTCATGAGGTAACATGAACTCAATTAAGTTAAAGGAGTTTGTAACTTACGGGAGACCAAAGAGTTTGTAAAAAGAATGACTAATATATTTAAAATAATAATTGAATAAATCTCATATAAATTACTACTATTATAATATCAAACAATAAATTAATAAATAAAAAATAATTGAAAAAATAAAAAATATTCTTTTATTTTTCTCTAATTTTAACTAATATGCAAAACACTCATTAAAATTACTTTAAAAATGAATATGATAATGAGAAATTAAAATAAAAACATAATGTAATGCATAAAAGAAAATATTCATAAAATATTATAATTTCAAACAATAAATAAATGTAAAATAATTGAACAAATAAAAAATATACTTTTATTTATCTCTATTTTAACTACGTACTATGCAAAACACTCATTAAAATTATTTTAAAAATGAATATGATAATGAGAAATTAAAATAAAAACATAATGTAATGCATAAAGGAAAAAAGTAACATATATTATTTATCAGGCTGTTATAGTTGATTGGAATTATTAAAAAAAAAGACAAAAAAAATGAGGGGAGGAAAACCTCATAAAAAAAAAGAAAGAGAAAGATTTTTAAAAAATAATAACAGGAATTAAGCATAGTAGTAAGAAGATAAATAAAATTTCCGACTAAAAATATTCTGACCAATATAATAATTAATATAATTCTACCAAGTGAATATTTTAGAAATAACTTCATAATAAATCAATTTATTATCAGAATAAGAATCGTCTTTTTTATAAATATGAGAGACCTTAAATTGTATGGAGGAATATAATAAATAGTTATATCATGTGATGCATAATTTTTATAAAATAAGATGAAAGGTTCAAAATCAAACAATAAATTTGAAGGGACACAAACCTCACCAAGTAAAAGAAAAACATGTCAACCATACAATAAACTAAAAAAATCGGGACTAATAAAGTTAGGATAAAATTCCACCAAGGGAATAAGTGAGAAACTTCAAGAAAACGAGAGGGGATTAAGTAGATAAGTTATTTGACACCTTAAATTTCATAGAAAGGAGTAAATAGTTATACTATTTGATATGTAATTTTCACTCAGAGTTAAATGATAGATACTATAACCAAAACTTATTTCAACATTTATCATGAGCAAATTGTCTCCAAGTATAATATATACCTCAAACTCTTATTGGAAAAAATAATTGAAAAAAATAAATCAGGAATACATCAAAAATAAAAAGCAAAGTTAGACGTGACTATAAACTTGCAACTCATAAAAAAAAAAGATCTTATACAATTACACTATTAAAATAAAGTATGATACATCCTTTCAAACTTATGAAATATTATAAGAGATCTATTATATTAAGTTCCAATACAAAGTTACTATTTTAAACTTATTAACATGTGCAAATTTGCACATGATAGAAAAATCCTATATTAAAATATAAATAAAACTACGATATAAATCAATAAAGAATCTCATATTTCTAAACAATTTTTTCTTTATACATATATTAATATTGAATATAATCATATTTTAATAGTATCTATCATTTAACTATATATAATTATATTTATCAAAATTATTATTTTTCTTTTATAAGAATATTTTAATTATGCATTTTAATCGAACCCGTGCAACGCACGGGTTTATTCCTAGTGTTAGTATAAAAATGTTTTATACATGATCAATTGTTATTAGTTGATTCAGTGACGATTGACGTTGAATTTGGTACGGAGGATCACGGTTCGATCCCCGCAACTGCGATCGAGAGGGGTTGGATCCACTTAATGTCAAAACTGACCCTCGAACCCGATTAAACTGGTGGTGAAAGGAAAAAAATGTTTTATACATAAATTTAATCATATATCAACAAATAAATAAATAGTTACGGAGATATACTAAGAACCTTATTTATTTTACTAATTAATAAAATGACACTAATAGTTTTATCAAGATGGCAATGGAGATTAACAACTGCGAGCAAACACGCTTGATTGAATGATTTCAATATATTGATACTATTTGCATTGGGTGGAATCGACCTAAGGAGGGATGCGTCAAACTTAATTGTGATGGTGCATATAAATGATCATTTAATCTTTCGGGATATGGTAGTCTTCTTTGTGATAGCAATGGTATTTGTTTGAATAGTTGTGCATGTAAGATTTGTTTATGCGATGCATTCCATGTCGAAATGTGGAGCATGTATGTATGATTGAAATGGCTCGAAAACAAGAGATTATTCACCTTTAAGTTAAGAGTGATTCACAAGTGTTAGTCGACATGGTAACAAGGAATTGCAATACAAACGAGTGTATACCTAGTTTTCGGCGCATTTGAGACCTTAAGAACATGGATTGACCAGTTCAAACCAACCATATTTTGCATGAAAGAAATTGGCAGCCAATTGGTTAACAAATTTTAATCTTAATACTTAATAGAGACTTCTTCTAGAAAGCTTCAAAGTCTCATTTTTTAATGACATTTCTAACACTTGCATGCCTGAGAATGTTCATTTAGTTTCGTAGTAGTATTTTTCTACTTGGGATTTGCCCTCATTTTGCACCCAAAAAAATGACTAATAATCATTTTACAATTGTCCCAGAATTTTTTTGAAATCTATACATTGAAGTAACTAATCTAAGCTCTTACAATTGTCCCCTTTTTTCTATTTTTACACAGATCCAAGTGCAATTGAATTTTGATATCTTAAAGAAGTGTCTCATGTTGGAGTCATGTTCAAGCAATGTCCCACTAAAGTGGCCAGTCGTGTTTCCTTACAAAGAATAGTCATCGGAAAATCGGAAAATCATGTTGATACTTCATACTAATTAGGTTTGAATGCTAATTTGGGTGGACTAATTTAGCTTCTTCAAAAAAAAAAAAAAAAAGATTAGGTTTGAATGGCATGTTCAACCTGGTGACTAAATCAACTCAACTTGTATTTTTTAAGCAAATGTAGTGCATAGGAGAAACTATCTGGAACACCCTAAATAGATTAAAATGAAAATAAAAGGAAATACAAAATACTGGGGGGACATCAACCTAACCCAGTCAGACCACATAATCAGCCCAAAATGGTATACAAACAGTTCAAATACAACAACAAAAGTGGTATGATAAAAGCCAATGCAAATACTCACACACCACAAACCAAGTAGCAAAAACGAGTGTTGTGTGAGCTTTCACATCTCAAGACAGCGAAAATCAAAGTTGTATAGAATTACTAAATTAGTGGAATTGTAGTTAGGAAAGCATACTTAAAACTATAGGTAGATGCACACTAGTCCTTAAACCTAGTCCAAGAAACTATTGCATGGTTAAGAGACTAGCTTCATTTCCTTAATCAGCATCACATATTGTGGATAGTGCTTGCTTTCTTAAAAATTCCCCACAAGTAATACTTTGATTGAAACCCTGCAACATGAGTAACTCAAAAATTTAGACAAAATTAGCAAACAATAAAGTTTAAATGAAGTAGCATATTTGTAATGTAATGTAACTCACTCTTGTATTGGCATGGGAGCGCTGTAGAAGGAAAAATTAAAAGCTCAGCTTTTTCAACCGTAGATCTTATGGCAAGGTCATTGGAAATCATTTCATCAACTAGTTGGTCAAAATATCTCTCAACTCTGAAAAGACAATGACATTTAATTCAATACTAGTTTAAATATGACATGGAGAATATCATATAAGGGCTATCTCATTTAGAAAAAAAAATTATATTGTATTTTAATTAACTATTATAAAAGAATTTAAGGAATTAGAAAAATATCGTATTTCGAAATTTTTTCTTATTTTTGAAAATATTTATAAAAAACAAACATAACATTCAAAATAGTGGACATATAATTTTTATTAGATGTCAGTATAGAACTAATTCACATTGACGGCGCATATTCTTTAAATCTATAAAAATATTGTTTTTGATGTCTTAATACACATACTCAAAAACAGAAAACAAAATGAAAATAAATGTAACTTTTCTATAATTAGTAGTTGAGAGTGTTTATAACACACTCTCTAATTAGTTGAAATACAAATGGGATTTGAATTTCAACTAATTAGAGTGTGTAAAAAAAAGTGTCCCAAAGAGTGTGTTGCCAACTTTTGTCAATTGCGGATAACAGAAAATAGCGGTTTGATAAAATTTCACTTCCCAGAAGTGTTGTAGTGTTACTATAGCACTTTTGTACAAAATAACGTATAGCAAAACAATAGTAATTTGTTCAAATTCCGTTAGCTATAAAGGACATTTAACAACATTGGCGTTGCTAGCATAGCTTAGTATTAAAAACAATAAATAAAAAACATTAATCAAATCACACATGTTCTAAGTTTTTGCAAAATGTCACCTTTCATTCTGAGGAAAGAAATAAAGGCCAATGGTCAGACTATTTGTTCCAAATTTCCTGAACCTCTCTGGCCATACAGCTGATCTTTGAATCATGTCTGCATGAAGCACATTAGGGAGATGTCTTGTCGCCTCGAGAACTTTAGGGCATGCTAAAGTGGACAAATGGCACATTAATCTAGTGATGTCTTTAACATAGCTTTTGTTCAAAATCTGCAAACTTCCACTATTATCCACAAAATTCAACTTCAGACAATGCCTTCGCCATAGCAACTATAAAAAGATACATTAAGGGTCCATTTGATTCGCAAAAGATAAGTACTAGACAGAACAACACAAACAGTATTGAACAACTTTTTGTCCAGTATGATGTTTGATAGACAAAAGGTCATTTTGGTATTTTAGACAAGTTGTACTGAGGGCATAAAGTTGTCTTGTGGTTTAGTGAGACACAAAAATTTCGGTCCCTTGCCATCAAATTTGTCCAACCTCAGGAACATTTTTAAAATCAAACACAGTACAAATATAGTTGTCATGTCCAATCACTTATTTTTTAGCAAATAAAACGGACCATAAGTCTAACAGAATGTAACATAAATAACAATAAAAAGCAAATTTCTACCTCCAGATTGCTTCAGCAATAGGTTGTGGATCAACAACAGTAAAACACTCGTTGCTGGAATCAACTTCACCTTTTTCTGAATCTATAGTCTCACTATCACGATAATCTGTGTCTATTACCTCTGCTTCACAATCCTCACAAAACCAAATAACCTCATCTGTAAATATCACAGGCCCATCTAAACAATACCTGAAAATGTGAGGTATTTAAGAATGTGAAACTACAACTTTATAAAATGCAAGTTCATTGTTAGAAAAGTATGCTTCATTGTTGTGAACAAACAAAATAGCATGCTTCCAATGAAGATATGAAAGTTCACAGTATTATTAATACAAGTGAGTCGTTCGCCAACCTAAAAGAAGAGAACGTTGGTAATCACCCTGTAATTTGAATCATAAGCAAACAATATCTTACGGTAGAACTCATTTGTATTAACAATACCATGTTTTAGATACTTATTAAATCACGTTTTGGATACATATTACGGTTATCTTTCTCTTTAGAATTCACATTCAAAACCAATAGAAATTTAGAAGCGTGCCATGTAGCAATAAAAATATATGCATATGCTACTTGAGTATGATGGTGAAAACCTGTTAAACTAACATGCATCCTTACTAAAATTTAAAATCTTACTTCTGCTTTATCTAACAAATTAGGATGGGAAAGAAAAATATAGCCCGAAAAAATTTGTCAAAAAAAAAAAGAAACAGATAGGAAATTCACAAAAAAACTTCAAGGTAATGATGTGAAGCAATGTGTATCGTTTCAATATTTTTTGGAGTCACATGTCCAAATAGAACTAAAAGTGATTGCATCTTGTATGTGCAGCAAAGTATAATGATTAATATTTGCTAAAACTGCATGCAATGCAAGATAATACATGAAAAGAGTAAGTAACAAGACCTATGCAGTGCACAATCTTCACATTTTTGGCAATATACCAATGCCTCTTGAAAGCCTTCATGGCCACACGTAAGACAAACGGAGACCTGCAACAATTAGGGTAAAGTTTTACTTCAATGATTCATAAAAGTTGTATGTTTCCAACAAAGTTTTATTTAACACTTCCATTGGAAATCAGAAAATGAGTAATACCTGAGGCAACTTGGTTATCCCTGACTCATTAGAGAGAACATCTATATCCACTTCATCTTGAGAACTTCCGTCTGCAGTTTCGGTCTCAACACTAGACTCTGAATGACCATCAATCTCCATTAAGACAGATGGTAGCAGTTCAATATCTGTTTCATCAGTAGGATGTTGGCTCTCATAATATGCTACAGCTTCTGATTCTTGAGGTTCAATTTCAGTATGTAGATCATGCTCAGTTAGGGGTTCAAAGCTTGAGTCCACTGCATCTGATGGTGCGGATGAAAGTGGTTCTATGACTACTTTGTTTGCTGCAGAATCGGAATTCACAACTTCTGTTTGGGTGTTAGAACCAGCAGAGTAGGGAAACTCCATTGAGATTGATCGTCGCTCATCATTTGAAACGGCACCATTATTAAGAACCTTGTGACGTTCTTTGGATTCAAAAGTTGATCCCTCTGCTGCTGCTGGTGTGAATACCTGAGCATTGACCACAGGTTTTGATGATTTCACAGGACTTCTTATCCCATTTTTCATCTTCAGGTATTTACCTCCTGCTGCTCCTCCAATCTCGGGCTTGAAACCATGATCCTTTGCACCAGTGTCATCCCTGAGTTTCCTTTTTGACCTTACAGCTGGAACTTTACTGTTCTTGAAACTAGGAGATTCATTTTTCACATTTTCTACCTTGGAACCACAATCCTTTGCACCAGTGTCATCCCCGAGTTTACTTGTAGAACTTTTAGCCGGAACTTTCTTGTGCTTGAAATTAGGTTCATTACTCACATTTTCTACATTGGAACCATGATCCTTTGCGCCAGTGTGATCCCCGAGTTTCCTTTTAGAACTGTCAGCCGGAACTTTCTTGTGCTTGAAATTAGGAGCTTCATTACTCACATTTTCTACGTTGGAACCATGATCCTTTGCACCAGTGTGATCCACGAGTTTCCTTTTAGAACTTTCAGCCGGAACTTTCTTGTGCTTGATACTACGTGCTTCACAACTCACATTTTCTACCGGGTGCCCATTTTTCTCAGATTTTGGAACATTCTTAAGTTGAACTACTGGATTCATTTCAGAAGAATTTGGAATTTGCCTACTGTGTCGTCCATTTGAATTTTTACGTTTCATTGATTGCTCATGTAGTTCTAATAACATTTGATGTCTCTTTCCATTATTATGCTGTTCCAAACAGTTGCGATGCATCTTAACATCACAAATTTTACAGCGTTTGATGCGATAAGCAGGAGTAGTTGGTTCCGATAAGCACTTTTTATCAGCATATTCTTCCGGCATTTGATCTGATGAGTGCCTCTTATCACCATAGTGGTCCAGGGTTTTTTGTGGGAAGTGCCTCTTATCAGCATAGTGATCTGGGGTTTTATGTGGAAAGCACTTGTTATCAGCATTATCTTTTAGCTTTCGATGTGATAAGTACTTTTTATCAGTGAAGTCTTCCGGCGTTTGCTGTGATACGCACTTTTTATCACCATAGTCTTCCGGCATTTTATGTGGTAAGTGCCTCTTCTTATAGTGCCTTTCCGTTTGATGTGGTAAGTGCCTCCTCTTATCAGCATAGTGCTCCTCCGTTTGATGTGGTAAGCGCCTCTTCTTATCAGCATAGTGTTCCTGCGTTTGATGTGGAAAGTGCCTCTTATCAGCAGAGTGTTCCTCCGTTTGATGTGCAAAGTACCTCTTCTTATCAGCATGGCGTTCCTCTGTTTGATGTGGAAAGTGCCTTTTCTTATCAGCACAGTGTTCCTCCATTTGAGGTGAAAAGTACCTCTTCGTATCAGCATAGTGTTCCTCCAATTGAGGTGAAAAGTAACTCTTCTTACCAGGATAGTGTTCCTCCAACTGAGGTGAAAAGTACCTCTTTATATCAGCATTGAGTTCATCCATTTGATGTGAAAAGTACGTCTTATTATCAGCATAGTGTCCATCTGTTTGATGTGCAAAGTGCCTCTTCTTATCAGAATAGTGTTCCGGCCTTTGATGTGTTAAGTGCCTCTTATCAGCATAGTGTTCTGACCTTTGATGTTTATATTTTCTCTTATCAGAATAGTTTGCTGGCGTTCGATGTGGTAAGTGTCTGTCATCATAGTGTGCCGGCGTTTCATGTGATAAGTACCTATCAGCAGCATAGTGTGCCGGTGTTTCATGTGATACATATCTATCTTCAGCATACTGGTGATCCCTATCATGAGGAATTTCGTAATTGTAGAAAACTTCTTCTTGATTGAAATCGTCGAATGGCATATTATCATCCAAACCACCTCTAAAATTATTTTGAAATTTCCGACTCTGCAAATAAGCATTAAAACATGAAGCAGTGTGTTAGATATAAAACCAATCATGTCTTTCACCTAACGACTTAAGCTTTTGAAACAATCGATTCATAACACATTTGCATAGATTGATATTGTGGCAACATTCAGAAACCACTACCTCGACTTTTTTGCATTAAGTTCCAAACACTACCATTTGAATAATTCTACCATTCAGGAACAAACTAAAACACTTACACAACATTGAACTTAATTTCCAAACTAGTCAGAGTTTTCAAAAATATTCAGATTCAACTAAAAATGCTGGAATATTATCACTACGATCACAAGTCCCAACAAAAAATTATAACATTTAGACATTTACTACAAGCATCTTCAGTAACCCAACACTGGTGTCGGATACATATCAGGACGTATCGGACATGTATCAGTCTCACCATGTCGGATACGTGTCAGAGACCGATGCTTTGATAATTATGGAGTATTGGGGATAACTCAACAAAAACGAAAAGAAAAAAACTAATCATGGTGTCGGATTGAAGGATTTCACCAATAAACAACACTGAGAATATCCAAGACAGTAACGAGGAGAAGGAACTTTCATTAGTTAGAAACCCTTTCCAAACGAATGTACTTAGTTTTTGAATAACAACGGAATCAAAAATGACCTCAAAACCAAACAAGAAACTTTCACTACGTTAGAAAGTAGAAACCCTTTCCGAACCGCCAAATTCAATATCTAATGAGTTTTATAGTTACAATGCCTAACTTTACAGTTACATCAAAATCAAAGTCCATAATCTTAAATAACATAATCAAAACAAAACAAAAAACCCAAAACCAAAGAAGAGAATTTCACCACTTAAAATCCCTTTTCAAACCCCTTAATCATTCATATGCATTATTTACCCTAATTCAGAAATAATTCAAATTCAACCATTCGCAAAAACCCCTATTCAAAACAACTTAATTTTAACAAAAATTGGCTCAAAACAAAACGGTTCAATGAAAATAGACGAAAAGAGAAAGAAACTACAATCTATAAATTTCTTAGTCAACAAGAAACTTTTGCTACTTAAAAGAAAAACTTTCCAACCTTTAATCATTATTACGTTATTTACCATAATTCAGAAGGAATTCATTCATAATCAACCTTTTCTTAAATCCCCGATTTCAAAAAAAATAAAAAATAAAAATAACCAAGTACAATGCCTAACTTTACAGCTACATCTAAATCAATGTCCTTAATCTTGAATAGCAACAGAATCAAAACAAAACAAAAAAAAAAAATCCAAAACAAAAGAAGAAACTTTAATCACTTAAAACCCCTTTTCAAAAACCCTTAACCATTCATGCATTATTTACCCTAACTCAGAAAGAATTCATATGCAACTTTTTTCCAAAAACCCCAATTCAAAAAAAAAATCTTTTTAAAATTCACTAAAAAACAAAAATGTTGATAGAAAATAGACAAAAAGACAAAGATTTTTAAAATTCTTCAAATTATTCTTTTCTTGTTTTAGTATCTTTAACATCAAGAGAAACTACATTCTATAAACTCCTTAGACTTGACTCTTGAATAACAACCAAATAAACAAAAACCATATGGGTTGGCCACGTGGTGAAGGCTCGAAACCTTTTAGTGTGCTTCTCTTAAAGTCTCGGGTTTGAATCCTCTCGTGCCTGAGTTGTTGGATCAGTCCATACAGAGCAAATCTCTGAATTTAAATGAACCATTAGTGGACGGAGGGATTAATGTCCCTCATATTAGCCTATTAGTCGATCATTGAGCAGGATACGGAATTAAAAAAAAAAAAATAGACAACAAAATAAACAATTAATAAAAAATGTCACAAAACCAAACAAGAAACTTTCAGTACTTAAACAACCTTTCCAAACCTGTTAATCATTCATACATTGTTAACCCTAATTCAGAAGGAATACATTCAAATTCAACCTTTTCCCAAAACCCCAAAATATTTTATTTTTATTAAAAAAAAAACATCTTTTTTACCATAAAAAAACACTCAAACGATAGACAAAAAAATCATTAAAATTCCTCGTAAAAAAAAAACAGAAACTACAATGTACACATTCACTTTGACATGAATAAACTGATATTCAAGTCTACGAAAACGAAAAGAAGAAAGAAAAGAACAACATTGGTTTAGAAACAAAAGACAAAAACTAAACTAACCATTTGTCGGATTGAAGTGTTTCTCCGATAAAGAAGAACGAAGACAAGATTGCGGTTTATATTGGCTCTGAACCCGCGAAGATTTTGAGACTGTTGAAGTAGTGGGGCGTGAAAACAGTGTGTCAATAATATAGTTTTTATTTTTAAAAAAAAAATATATAATATTTTTTATTAAAATGATTAAGAAAAGTTTTTTTATCTTCTTTAATTGTAATATTTTGATGTTTTATCTGTTTTATTTATTTATTTTTGGTCATTTATCTCTTAAAATATACACAAGTTTATTTTTTCTTCCATTTTTTGTTTAAAAAGGATGATGTGTCAATGACTTCACAGCAATGTCACTGATTTCTTTTATTTTGTCCACATTATTATTATTTAAAAATTAAAAATGGAAGTCTGAATTATTTATAAAAAAAACATAACAGTGTTCATTTTCTCTCTTCATCTTCATCTTCGACCCAAATAAATTATAGAATTTTGTTCTTGTCACCTTTTCTTTCTGACAACAGTTAAAAAGCTTAGAAAGCGAGTTGATGGGTCCATTTGAGTGAAACAGAGATGTTGGCAATAGGGAGTTTGGTGGATGTTATACCACTGGACCGACTGGTTTTAGTTTACGGAGGTTTAGAGATTGGTGAGCATTAATGAAAAGTAATGGTTTGGTGTCGTTGAGTGATTTTTTTTAGCACTAGGGGGTATTTTGGGGTGTTGTGGTGACGAGGTGCTGAGATGCTTATGTGGCGGTGTTGGATTTGTCGTCGCCAGTGTGTGATTGGTTTTCTATGATGCTTAATTCTCTGACTATGTTCAAATCTGTTGAGATTTGCATGACTCTTTTGAGTCGCTGATGGTTTCCAAGTCTGTTGAGATTTACAGGCCTCTCTATATCTAGTTGATCTTTATCGAGTCGGTTTTAACTGTTTGGAGGCGGTCTGCGTGTTGGGGTTGAAGGTGTGAAAAACACAAGAAGGGGGGTTGAATTGTGTTTTTAGAAGTTAAAACTTTTCTAGCTTTTGTAAGAGTAAATGCAGCGGATATGAGAAAGCTAGATAACACAATGCACAAATAAACAGAGAGAGAGAGAAAGAAGAGTGCACACACAGATTTATACTGGTTCCTCTCACAAACCGAGAGTGGTCCAGTCCCCTTGCACTTCCAAGGGATTTCACTATAATCACACAAGATTATACACTTGCTCCAGAACACACAACATGAGACTTTACACTTGCTCAAGTCACACAAGACAAGAGACTTCAAAACCAACTTAATACAAATTAAGTAGGACTGAAAGTTTCTAAGCTTAGACTCACTAACACTTGATTTAATCCTAAGTGAATACAAAGAATTAGGCTCAGAGTCTAAATAGTATCAAAAGATATTGTAGCTTAGAGTTACAAAGAATGAACAGTTCTATGGCTTGAAATTCAAATTGCTCTCAAAGTATAATTGTTCAAACGTTCAGTACTTCAGCATTTCAATAGTCTTCTCTCAAGAGATAAGTCTTCTATATATACTTCAATGGATTGAGACGTTGAGATAAGACCGTTGATAGTACATTTGCAATTTGCTGATATGGAAATGATCGTGGTTTCCAAAAGGAGTAAACCAATTCCACTACTTCGTCCTTTTTCAAATGGGGCTTCAGCATTTTGAGTAAACAATAGTACATAGTACTATACGCTCCATTTGAAGATAAGGATGATGTACTATTTCATTAGCCATGAGCTGTCAATCTTCAGAGAATGTCACTAGAAGCTTGTAATGACGTTTCGTTGTCTTCTGACTGAATTACGTAAGCTTCTGGACATGTAATCTTTTGGCGTCTGAAGGACTTGGTTCAGAGGCTCTGAAGGTTTTATATTTTAGAGTCTTAACGTTCAGAATGTGGTCTTCAGAAGCTCAAAATGATGATCTTAGTGTTTAAATTTTTACTTTGTTCCTGCACACTAGATCAATAATTAGTAATCTCAATTGTCCATTTAATACTTTGTTATCATCAAAACTTAGGGTTTTTATAAATAAAACTCATTTTGTTCCAACCATCTCCCCCTTTTTTATGATGACAAACATAAAGTATTAAATACAATTGTTGTTGATTTAATTTAATTATGTCAACTTCAGGTTGTTGAGGTTTGTAAGCTCCCCCTGAGTTTGATAAACCTTTAGGGTTAGGTTTGTGTATAAGCTCCCCCTAAGTTCTATCCATAATTAACTTGAATCAGTTTAAGAAACAATTTGATAAACTTGATTGTATTCTCATATTTAACTCTCAGAGTGTGAGGTTTGCAAGCTCAACTCCTAAGTCTGATAGAAACAATTAAGAGCACAATCTTAATTATCTCTATCTATGAATACACAATTATGTTTATTAATTTGCTCTCCTTATCAATATAAGTTCATAAAAAATAAGAGCAAAAATAACTAGATTTGAGAAAAGAAGAGATTCTTAATGACAGTTTCAGATTCCATGTAGTATTAACAAATAATACACTACACAATTGTACAACATATTACTCCCCCTTTTGTCATTATCAAAAAGTAAAAAAAAACAAAAAGGATAAGTAATAGAAAATAAAACAAAAGTGCTTAAATAGAATCCCAAGGGTGTTTGGTTAAGAGAAGATTAAGAATGGTTTGAAGTTGATCGTCAGTTTCTCTTGAAGTCCCAAGTATCATGGTAAGCTGAACACCTTGCTGAGTGAGATTCTGATCAATGGAGTTCTGAATTCTTGTCATTCTATCTTCATTGTTCTTCTCAAAGAGTGTCGTCATTAGTCCTGAACCACTAAGAGAACTAGTCTCTTGATCATGCACAACTTCAATTCTATTTATTTCTGTATTACCAGTATCTATGAGCATCATAGTTTGGTTGGCTGGTTCAGAAGGTTCAGATTGAGATTTTGGGATATGACTATTGGTGAGAGAGGTTTAGATGTAGCTGAAATATTGTGTTCTGATGAAATTGGTTGATTTTGTTCAGGTGGTGTATCTTGAGGTTGTTCAGAAGGTGAGTCTATGTGGATAGGAGAGACTCTGAAAGATGTCTCGTTCAGGATCTCTTCTGGTGTAAGAATTTTTGGTGATGATTGTGGGGATACAACAGCTGAAGGTTTAGCTATTTCCTCCTCAGGAATATGCTTGGCTTCAGTGTTTCTTTTTGTTCTAAAGTTAGCCCATTGTCTCATAATTTCATCAAACTCTGAATCAGAAGAATCTGACTCAGATGAGGATGAAATAGAAACATGTTGTGAGGCAGGTGGTGAGGGAAAGATAGTGTTCAAGGGTTGGACATTTTCAATGACTAATGGGCTAGGTGTATAAGAGAGTTTGAGAGGGTAGATGATGCTCTAGTTATAGGAATACAATAATCAGAATTGAAATTACCTGCATCAGATCTCTGTCTCTTGTTGCCCTTAGTGGTTGAAGTGTCTTTGAATTATTGTTCTTGCTCTTTCTCGTCAACAACTGCTCTTTAATCACATCATCTTCTTCATAATCACTGAACACTTCCTCTTTGACCATCTTCATTCTTTGTTAAAATGTTGGACCAATTCCTCTTCCAATATCTTTCATTGTAACCTTAACTCCCCTTTCCTTCATAAGTCTCATGTATTCCAAAATAACTTCAGGAGGTTCATTATCAAAGATAAATGTTTCTTCCCTTGGTCTGAACTTTTCTCTATTCTCCAATAGAGGTTGCTGAGGGTAAATGAGTTTCTCTGATCTCTTAAGACGCATATGAACCAGAATCTTGGCGTCTAAGAAAGGTGCTCTGACTTCTTGAACATCATTAAATACCCCAGCAGCTTTGAATCTATCAGGAATTGCAAGTTGCTCAAAAATGTAGCTAAGAAGTCTTGGATGAGAGATCAACTTGGAAGGATTGGAATACCTTTGAGATTCACAAATAGTTTCACAGAGATGTTGGAATATATAAGCTGAGAGATTCATTTGTCTCCTAGTTAATAGGAAGTAGATAAAGTGTCTATGATCCAAGACAATTTATCAGTTCCTGTTTCTTTTGGAAATATAGAAGAAAATAGAATCTTAACCAATACTTTCTCTTGAGTATTCATCTGACTGACTTTGCTTGAAACTATCTTCTGATCTTTAAAGCATTGAGAGGCCATTGCAGCAATGTACACTGACTTCTTTGCAGATGAAGAATTGCAGTGTCTGACCATCCCAGAGTTTGAAAGATTCAGCATCTTAGCCAGATTAGTTCTTGTAAGGATAACTGGAAATCCTCCAATACTTGACCTTATCTCAGTTTCCTTGAAATCTCTCAGACCCAATTCAGCTCTAGTTTTGTCCTTGTTCACAGTTGGGTTCTGATCAATTAACTTCTGAAGCTCTTCATTAGCATCTGCCCTTGTGAATACATCACATTTTCTCCAGAAATCAAAAACTAAATCAGGGTAAATAGGGCCATTTAGCATATTGAAGTAGTTTTCCCAACCTTGTTCAACAAACAAATGTTTATAGTCATGCCCATTGACTTTAAGTGCCTCAAAATCCATGGTTTTTCCATAACCAAATGAATATCTTCAAAACGTAGATCCATAGTAGCATCTTTCAGATAAATATCCTCAGAGTAGATATTAATTGGAATGTCTTCTGGAAACCGATGTTGTGTGGATGAACTAGCCATTTTTCTGAGGTTTAGAACATGGTTTTGCTAAAATTGGAGAGAAAGAAATTGTTCTGAGGTTTAGAAGAATTGAAAATTGTTTGTTGTGAGAGTGATTTGTGTGAATGTAAATAAGTGAGTTTTTGAAAACTTTGAATTAGACAAAAATGAGGGAGTACAATCGTTGTATTAAGAGAAGTTCGTCATTAACTGTCTTTACCAAAACCAATCAAAAGCTTTAAAGAGCAACAAAGTTGTTGACGCGTGTAAAACACTTGTCAGTTACACTTTTGAGTCTGATTGTTACCAATTCAAGTAACTTTCAGAAGCTATATAAAAAATATTTAGCTTCTGACATCCTTTCAGAGGACAAGATGTTCAGATGCTAAATCCACAAGATCGATTTCAGAGCTAGTTTTCTTTAGAGACTAAAGACATGTTCAGATGCTTTTTAATAAAATCAAATCTTTCAACTGCTAAGGGTTTTGTAAATATATCAGCCCATTGTCTTTCAGTTTCAATGAATTGAATATTTACACTATCATTCTGAACAAGGTCTCTTATAAAATGATGTTTAATTTCAATGTGCTTAGCCCTGGAATGCAAAATTGGGTTTTTAGAAAGTTGTATAGCTGTAGTGTTATCACAAAATAATTGAATATTGTGACTATTAAATTTGTAATCCTCTAACTGGTATTTCATCCAGAGTAGTTGTGTACAACACTTGGCTGCTGATATGTATTCTGCTTCTGCTGTAGACAAAGCTATAGTAGTTTGTCTTTTGCTAGCCCAAGATATGAGATTTTCTCCAACAAATTGGAAATTACCACTTATGGATTTCCTCTCAATCTTGTCTCCAGCATAGTCAGCATCACAGAATCCTATCAACTTATAATCATATGATTTCTTATAAAATAGACCAAGATTTGCAACTCCCTTCAGATATCTAAAGATTCTCTTTACAGCAATAAAGTGAGATTCTCTAGGATCTGATTGGAATCTTGCACACAAGCATACACTAAATAAAATATCAGGCCTTGATGCAGTTAGGTAAAGAAGAGAACCTATCATACCTCTGTATATTTTCTGATCCACTTTGCCTTCTGATTCATCCTTGCTTAGGCTGCTGGTTGGATGCATTGGAGTAGACATTGGCTTGCTGTCTTCCATATTGAATTTCTTTAGAAGCTCTTTTGTATATTTTGTTTGATGAATATATGTTCCATTTTTGTTCTGATTGATTTGAATTCCTAGAAAGAATTTCAGCTCTCCCATCATGCTCATTTCAAATTCATCCTGCATAACTTGAGAGAATTCCTTGCACAAGGATGGATTAGCAGAACCAAAAATAATATCATCAACATAGATTTGAATAATTAAAATGTCATTTTCGAATGATTTGCTGAAAAGGGTATTGTCAACTTGACCATTTTGAAAACCTTTTTCTAATAAGAAATTACTTACTCTTTCATACCAAGCTCTGGGAGCTTGTTTCAGACCATAAAGTGATTTCTTTAATTTAAAAACATGTTCAGGATTGGTAGAATCCTCAAAACCAGGAGGTTGTTTGACATATACTTCTTCAGTAATATAACCATTTAAAAATGCACTTTTAACATTCATTTGATACAAAATAATGTTATGATGAGCAGCGTAAGAAAGAAGTAACCTAATTGCCTCAAGTCTAGCAACTGGGGCAAAGGTTTCTGTGTAGTCAATCCCTTCTTGTTGACTATACCCTTGAGCTACTAATCTTGCCTTGTTGCGAACAACTTCCCCTTGTTCATTGAGCTTGTTTCTGTATACCCATTTTGTTCCAATAATGTTCTTGTGGGAAGGTTTGGGTACTAAACTCCATACTTCATTCCTTTCAAATTGATTGAGTTCTTCTTGCATAGCAACAATCCATACATCATCAGCTAGTGCTTCATCTATAGTACTTGGTTCTACCAAAGATATCAATCCAAATAGTGAGTCTTCATTTCTGAAGCTTGATCTTGTCTTTCTTGGACTGTCTTTGTTTCCCAATATTAGCTCTTCAGGATGCGATGATTTGTATTTGAAAGTATGTTTTGGTTGTTCAACTCTGCTTGGACTAGTAATGATACGTTCAGGTGCTGAAAGGTCTTCAAAGTCCAAAGGTTCAGGAGTTGAATTAACTGCTTCTGAGTTTGGTTGAGGAGATTCCGATGTGTCTTCAGGTTCTAAGTCATCATCCTCTGATAGTTGTAAGTCTGAAAATTTCTCAACTAGCTCTGACACTATGTCAGGTTGTTTGTCATCAAATTTGATGTGCATAGTTTCTTCAACTATGTGAGTTTCAGAATTATACACTCTGTATGCTTTTGAGCGTTCAGAGTATCCAATAAAGATACCCTTATAAGCTTTAGCATCAAATTTCTTTAGATGAACTTTAGTATTCAGAATGTAACAAGTACAACCAAATTGATGAAAATAAGATACATTGGGTTTCTTTCCTTTAAATAATTCATATGCAGTTTTATTCAATATAGGTCTTATATAGATTCTATTTTGAACATAACATGTTGTGTTTATAGCCTCTGCCCACAAATATTTTGCTATGTTAGTCTCATGCATCATGGTTCTGGCCATTTCTTGCAGAGTATTATTCTTTCTTTCTACAACTCCATTTTGTTGTGGAGTTCTAGGAGAAGAAAACTCATGTAAGATGCCATATTTTTCACAAAAATTTTCAAACAGTTCATTTTCAAATTCACCACCATGATCACTTCTAACTTTTAAAATATGTAAGTTCTTTTTTTTGTATTTGAGTGTAGAAACCGCTAAACACATCATATGCATCATCCTTATTTTTAAGAAATTTAACCCAAGTCCATCTACTGTAATCATCAACTATGACAAATCCATATTTCTTTCCATTGATAGAGGCTGTTCTAACAGGACCAAAAAGATCAATGTGAAGCAATTCTAAGGGTTTAGAAGTAGACACAACATGTATTTGTTTAAAAGAAGTTTTTATAATCTTCCCTTTTTGGCAAGAACCGCATAATGCATCTGAGTGATAGTTTAGTTTAGGCAGACCTCTAACAAGATCAAGTTTGCTAAGCTTAGAGATTAACCTCCAGTTAGCATGACCTAATCTCTTATGCCATACCCACTTCTCTTCACTCAGAGTCAATAAACATTTAACCTCTTGTTCTGCCAAATCAAATAGATTAATTTTATAAACGTTGCCTATCCTCTTTCCCTTGAATACTATAGATTGGTCAGAATCTTTGATTACAATACATGAATCCTTATTAAACGTTAGCACAAACCCATTGTCACAAAATTGACTTATGCTATAGGTTGTGTTTAAGTCCATCAACATACCATACATTTTTAATTAAAAGGGAGGGATTACCTACATTACCTGTACCTTTGATTTTCCCTTTCTGATTACCTCCAAATCCAACTGTTCCACCATCTTCAAGTTTTAGAGATGTGAACATCTTCTTATTACAAGTCATGTGCCTTGAACATCCACTATCCAGATACCATGAATGATTACTGTTTTCTTTCAGACTGGATAGCTGTAGAATAAATCAAGGTCAATCATTGTAGTAATAATCTCCACACTCATTGTGTAGCTCTTTCCAATACTCATTTGTTTTCTTCAAGTCAGCTTTTGGAAGTAAAATAATGTTTAGAAACATAAGATTTTCTTCCATTGCTGATCACAAGCTTCCATTCATCTGATTTGAAATAGTTTTTCCTACAAGGAAGATCTGAATGGTAGACAATTTTACACTTTGGTACCCATTGCTTTCTGGGTCCAGGTGGTTAGTTCTATAATCCTTGTTTCTGTTTTGTACTTTTGAAAAACTTTTTGGACTTGTAAAGAATTTTCTTTGAGAATTTGGTCTTTGAAAAACAGTTTTCCTAGTCCATTGTTTTTGAATCTTAGGCTTTGATTTATAATCATTATAAGACTTAGAGTGCTCTTCTAATCTAGGATTAGCTTTGCATACCAGAGTTTTACTTTGATTATTAATCATCAGCTTGGTTTGTTTCAGACTCTGATTGGTTGAGCTTCTGAGTCCTAGAGTTTCTAGAGTCTTAGACTTGATAGTCTCATATTCTTAAACTTTAGGTTTTGAGTCACTCAAACCTTGGGATTCTGAACTACAGCCTCTGAATTGACTTCAAAGTTTGTTTTACAGACCCCAGAGGTTCCTTCAGATTCTAATACAACCACTGTTTTGCCTTTGTTTTTCATTGGTGCAAAAGTAGAATAAAGATTATCAGGGGTTTTCTTTAAACAAACAGAAGAATTTGGTTTTCCATACGTTCTACCATATGAATAACCAATTCCTTCACCTCTATTTTTACAAACGCTATAAATCATAGAAACAACTTTACTTTTATTTACATTCTGATGAACAAACTCTTGAAGAGCAACTTCATGCTTATCACTAGGTTTGTTACATTTGGCGCAACCATTTTCAAGCTCTTGAATTTTGATCAAAGAATTTTTATAAAGAGTTTGAAGATGATCAACTTTCTTTGCTAAGTCATTTTTTTGTGTTTTCAAAAGTTTTATTTCAGAAGATGATTTAGCAAATTTGCTCAAAGACATTCCTAGGTAAGTTATAAGTTGTTCTTTGGAATAGTTTAGAAATACCTGTTCTGACTCTTCAGCGTCTGATCCTTCAGAGTCTGAGTCTTGTTCAGAGTCACTATCAGAATCAGTATTTGCCATCAGAGCCATGTTTGCTTCTTCATCATCATCATCAGAAGACGTTTCCAGATTTTCAAATATTGCCATTAAGTGACTCAGCGTTCAATATCAACTCATGACTCTTGAGATTGCTGATGAGTGACTCAAGACTGATGCTTTCTAAATCCTTAGCCTCCTCAATAGCTGTGACCTTAGGTCTCCACTTATCAGTTAGACTATTAAGAATCTTCCATACATGATCAGAGGTGGTATAACTCTTCTTCAGAAGCCTAAGGTTGGACACCAGAGTCTGAAACCTTGAAAACATAGTCTCAATGTCTTCATCAGGCTTCATAGAGAAGAGTTCATACTGTTGAACTAGAAGTCTTGCTTTTGATTTCTGAACTTGTCTATTCCCATCATATGTTGAACATAAAGAATCATACATAGCCTTAGCTGTAGATCTATCCATTATTTTGGTATATTCATCATGTGAAATAGCAGACATCATGATGTTCTTCACTTTATTGTGCTTGGAAAAGATCTTATTATCAGCTGTAGATAAAGCACTCTTCTGAGCTAGAGAGATTTTGCCATCAGGACCTATTCCATCAATAGAAACTCCTTCTTCTATTAGATCCCATAGCTCATCATCAATCCCATTTATGTAGTGATAAATGATGTCCTTCCACCATTCAAATCTCAAAGCATCTCCACTAAATACTGGTACTTTCTTGTTGCTTGAATCATGTTTGGATGTAGAAGTTATGTTGTCGTAGTTATAAGCAACTTGAGAGAGATCAATATTGGTGTTGGTGTTTGTAGTGTTTGTGGGCTCTGCAGACATGAAGTGTTTTTCAGATATTTTACTGTCTCACTATTAGGTGATTAGCAACAAAACCGGAGCTCTAAATACCAATTGAAGGTATGAAAAACACAAGAAGGGGGGGTTGAATTGTGTTTTTAGAAGTTAAAACTTTTCTAGATTTTGTAAGAGTAAATGCAGCGGATATGAGAAAGCTAGATAAACACAATGCACAAATGAACAGAGAGAGAGAGAGAGAAAGAAGAGTGCACACACAGATTTATACTGGTTCCTCTCACAAACCGAGAGTGGTCCAGTCCCCTTGCACTTCCAAGGGATTTCACTATAATCACACAAGATTATACACTTGCTCCAGAACACACAGCAGGAGACTTTACACTTGCTCAAGTCACATAAGACAAGAGACTTCAAAACTAAGTTAATACAAATTAAGTAGGACTGAAAGTTTCTAAGCTTAGACTCACTAACACTAGATTTAATCCTAAGTGAATACAAAGAATTAGGCTCACAGTCTAAATAGTATCAAAAGATATTGTAGCTTAGAGTTACAAAGAATGAACAGTTCTATGGCTTGAAATTCAAATTGCTCTCAAAGTATAATTGTTCAAACGTTCAGTGCTTCAGCATTTCAGTAGTCTTCTCTCAAGAGATAAGTCTTCTATATATACTTCAATGGATTGAGACGTTTAGATAAGACCGGTGATAGTACATTTGCAATTTGCTGATATGGAAATGATCGTGGTTTCCAAAAGGAGTAAATCAATTCCACTACTTCGTCCTTTTTCAAATAGCGCTTCAGCATTTTTAGTAAACAATAGTACAGAGTACTATACACTCAATTTGAAGATAAGGATGATGTACTATTTCATTAGCCATGAGATGTCAATCTTCAGAGAATGTCACTAGAAGCTTGTAATGACGTTTCGTTGTCTTCTGACTGAATTACGCAAGCTTCTGGACATGTAATCTTTTGGCGTCTGAAGGACTAGGTTCAGAGGCTCTGGAGGTTTTATAGTTCAGAGTCTTAACGTTCAGAATGTGGTCTTTAGAAGCTCAAAATATGATCTTAGTGTTTAAATTTTTACTTTGTTTCTGCACACTAGATCAATAATTAGTAATCCCAATTGTCCATTTAATACTTTGTTATCATCAAAACTTAGGGTGTTTTATAAATAAAACTCATTTTGTTCCAACATGGGTATATCTTTTGCCAAGGTTTTTCTTGCCACACACAAGACATTAGCTTTATTCCGGTTTTATAAGAATTTGAATCTTCAATTCAAACTTTTTTCAAAAGTGGCCAAGATCATCTTCCTAAAAGACTAACAATAAGCAATAAACTGAATTTGCTTCTCTCAGTTCCTTCTTGCCGTTTTCATTATTTGCATAACTATCTTGCAAAAGTCTAAACTTCACAAACAAAATTAAACAAAAATTTGTTTCATTACTAAAAACCAGTGATTCATTTGTTAGAGAGTCTAGATCTTAACCCATCAACTGTAACACCATCAGAGTCAGAGTTATAAGATGTTGTGGCTAATAATGCTAACAGTTCTTTTGTCTCTTTAAATTCTGATTTAGATGAAGGAATGGTTGAAGATTTACTTTATACATATTGCAGAGGCATTCGAACATTTTCTTGGCAGAGGATTTATCCGTTATTCGTTGATACACATCAAAAGAGATGCTACACTGTTGTGAATTCGACGATAAATTCACACCAATAAAAGAACTTGATGTGTGTAGCAATTGAATCAAGCAACCAAAACCAAAGAATATATAGAGACGATGAAAATAATCTGTAAGCAAGTATACTCTGGGGGAGAGAGCAACCCCTCCGTTATACTAGAATCAATGAGTATCACTTTACACGAAATTCCCACAATTGGGTACAAGGAATTAACAAACCTAATTCTACCCAAATCCCGAATTTCTTCCCGTGACCAAGAGATTCACTTGACCTAGTCTACCCAAGGAGAAACAACAATCTTTTGCCCTTGACGACAAACTCTTGTTCCCTCAATCTCTCTCTCTCTCTCTCTCTCTCTCTCTCAATTTTTCTATGAATAAAGTGCTCCCTATTTATAGAAAAATATATGCCAAAAAACTAGTAACAAATCTATTTTAAAATAAAACAAATCCAAGTCAGAGTGTCCTTCAAGAAAAGATTTTTTTTCCACAAAAAATCTCCAAAGAATTTTTTTCACAAAATCTTCAAGGATTTTCTAACTTCTTGTTACTGAGATTTTAAGGCACTTTCAACAATTCTCCACCTTGCCTTCAAATCGATGGTGATCCACTCAACCACCATACTGATCTCTCCATCTTGAATTTCTATTCAAGATCACCGGCCAAGTCCAAGTCCCACTTGAACCTTCACCTAGGACTAGCCTCCACATGCTTCCCGCAAGCATTACATCCTTCCCTTCATCCCTCGGAATGCCTTCCGCTCTCATGAAGATCTTGCCTCCCACTACCATAGGATTTTTTGTAGCCACAAGATTCACCGCCTCCTCTTCAGACTCCGAAGTAATTATTTTTGTACCTTCCTGAAGAAACGCTTGAGCCCCGCTATCACCGGCCTTTTTGGATAGCTCATCAAGCTTCATCACCCTTCGACCCTCGGAGTGCCCTCCGTCCTCTCAAAGTATTACTTGGCTCCGAACCCACCTTGGAATTTTAGGCGGTTCCACATGCTGCAACATCAAACTCCCCTTGCACCCGACTACCTCCAGCAGTCCTACAAGTTCCACAGTTTGATCAAGGTTGCTTTCAATTGCCTCCCTGAAGATCCTCTCAAGGTCTTGCACTTCTTCAGCCACAATTGAAACATATCATATAAGGCCTCCATGGTTCCCCTTTGGCTCAACACAACCAATCTCCTCCCTATCTCCGATTAGATACCTGAGAGTCAATGTTGACTGTCTACCATTATTGGAAGACTCCACCTCAAACTGAGTTTCCACCAAAGTACACCAACCATCCCCTTGTGATAAGCAAGACCTCTCCACCAACCCCTCTGAAACACCCAACTTGAAATCCCCTGACTCTCCACCGTCACAAACATCACCAGTTGACACAACTAGTGCCTCTCTATGCTCATAATCCTCATACTCTGATGAGTCTTCAACAACATGCGCAAAATTACCATTGCCCTTCAACTTCGGACAATCCCGTTTGTAGTGACCCCTCTTTTGATAGTGGTAACAAATCGACCTATCACCGACCATTGACTTAGCCTTCCCACCTCTACATCCACCTCTTCCACTTGAAACGTTTAAGGCATCCGCACCATCTCCCACCTTCATCTTTAAATTTAGTTAGCTTTTTCGTCCGTAAGGCCGATTGAACTTCCTCCAAGGTAATTGGGCTTTCCCTACCGTAGAGCATAGTATCCTTGAAACTTTCATAGGACTTAGGTAGCGTACATAGGAGGTGTAAAGCTTGGTCTCCGTCTTCTAGGGTTACATCAACGTTGGCCAAATCATCAATGATCTTGTTAAATTGTCAGTTGTTCCATCATGGATTTCGACTCCACCATTCGAAAAAAGTAGACCTTCTATTTCAGAAACTGCTAATGTGCCGCCGACTTGGTCATATACAATGATTCAAGCTTAGCCCACATCGCCGCAGCGTTAGTCTCCTTTGCGACTTCTCTCAACACATTGTGTCCGAGACACAAGGTAATAACATTAACCGCTCTTTCATTCAAATCAGCCTTTCCCTTATCGGAAAGACTCTCCGGCATTCGTGCACCCTTCAAGGCCTCAACACACTTGTTATGGACTAGAACAACCCTCATCTTCACCTTCCACAACCCGAAGTCGTTAGTCCCGGTGAACTTCTCAATATAAAACTTTGAACCCATGGTACTTGATTATCACGATTGATCCTTTCCCCACGGTGGATGCCAATTGTTGTGAATTCGACGATAAACTCACACCAATAAAAGAACTTGATGTGTGGAGCAATTGAATCAAGCAACCAAAATTAAAGAATATATAGAGACATTGAAAATAATCCGTGAGCAAGTATACAAATCAAAATCAAGAGAGAATGACACAATCTTTGTTTACCCAGTTCGGAATTACCTACTCTAGAGGAGAGAGCAACCCCTCTGTTCTACTAGAATCAATGAATATCACTTTACAAGAAATTCCCACAATTGGGTACAAGGAATTAGCAACCCTAATTCTACCCAAATACCGAATCTCTTCCCGTGACCAAGAGACTCATTTGACATAGTCTACCCAAGGAGAAACAACAATCTTTTTCCCTTGACGACAAACCCTTGTTCCCTCAATCTCTCTCAATTTTTCTATGAATAAAGTGCTCCATATTTATAGAAAAATATATGCCAAAAAACTAGTAACAAATCTATTTTAAAATAAAACAAATCCAAGTCAGAGTGTCCTTCAAGAAAAGATTTTTTCCCACAAAAAATCTCCAAAGATTTTTTTCCACTAAATCTTCAAGGATTTTCTAACTTTTTGTTACCGAGATTTTAAGGAACTTTCAACATACACATTAAAGCATTTCTAGCTTTATGGTGTTAGTTATATAGTTCTTAAGGTTCATCTGTAAGACTTCTTCTGTGTAGGACATATCCTTCCTCGTTGACAGTAAGATCACAGTCGTCTTCAAACAAATCCCAAAATTTATCATTTGTGGCTAAATTTGACATTGAAATTTAGGTTTCCAGCAGATGAATTTTTTAGTGTCCCCATTGAATATATAAGGTTGAGGACAAGAACACGAACTACACACAAAAATAGTAGGAGTAGAAGAAGCTGCCATTTCTTTGGTTGTTACACAATTAAGTGTGAACACAATTGAAGTTATTCTCTTTATTTGATTTGACCACTTTCTTGATAAAGTATTCCTTTGTCGTATAAGGAAAGATCTATTGAAGCTTCCTAGGAACTCTACTCTAGACACATCGGTGACAGTGAGCATGTTTGCTAGGTGCATTTGCTGCAGCAAGGAGAAAACAAGTTGGAATCTCTTGATTCGACTTGAATGTCTTGGTTAGAGTGCTAATTTTTATTCAGAAGATTCGTTTGCTTTAGAACACGCTTATCTTCAGAAGTTGTTGGACGTCAAAGTTGAATCGACCTTTAGAGTTCTTCAAACTTTGTTGGTCATCAAAGTTGACTAGACCTTCAGAGTATGTTTTCAAAGCACGTTCAGTATGTTCTTCAAATGCATATGTTTACTATTTGGAGTAGCATATTTCTTTGAGGTCATGCATACTTAAACATGCATTAGTGTTGTACCCTAAATTTTGCCTACTCTTTTATCACATATATTGTTTTTGTTACATTATCTAATGAAAAATGTGAAGTAGCCCGTTTGGTAATGAAGAGTTCGTTTCAAAGGAGTTGTAAGTGCGAGGTCCTTGGTTCGAGTCCCACTCAATACTTTTTGCTTTTTTATATATATGTTTATTTATCTTTAACTTTTACTTTCATGAAAAAAAATCACAATCTACTTTTTTATTTTATTTTATATCTAATTTTCGTTTTTACTTATTTATTTAGTTATTTATATTTTAGTTTTTATTTTTATTTGTTATTACTACAAAAAAAATCAAAAAAAAAAAAAATCATAATGAACAAAGTCAAACAAAAAAGGAGAAAAGACAGCACGCGTGAAAGGAAAATCCCAAAGTAGAAGTTTTTGATCTGCTCATGAATCCATTTATTATCAGAACCAAATAATTCCATAATCAGATGAATCACAAATTAATTACAAAAAAACCTAATTTCTGAGTTATAAAAACCCCAAAAGTTTTGCAAGTCAGGAGAGAAAAAAAATTGGGAACGGCCGAAATTCAAACACCCAGAAAAATCTTTACAAAAAGGTCACGATCCCACAACCATTGGATGCCTGGTTCCTGTATCTGAAACGAAAGCCTCAACACCAGGATCCAAAGCTTCACAACCACGGTACAATCGCCAAATCTCCAACAAACACCGAATACCCATTCAGTGTCACGGCAATACCTAACAGTAAAAGAAGAGGAGGAAGGAATTTAAAAAGCAAAAAAACAGGGAACGAAATTAAAAGAAAAAAATAAACACTTACAGCAAGAGGAATACACAGCACTCCAGGTAACCCTTGAATCTCTCGAATCTCCGATTGCTGCATATTTATGATATGTTCGTGGTATGCTTGTTTGATTTTTTAAAATTAAATTCATAGTGAAAGAGTTTAAATCTAGTTAAATTTAAAACCAAAGTGTTTGAATCGGTTATTCGGATTTTGGGGCTTAGGGAGTCTAATTCGGGTTTAAAACCAATAGATAAGTGTTTAGAAGAAATTTGGGGCTTTTTGTTGTTGCTAAAAAAAAAAGGTAAAAAAAAAAAAGAAAAAAAGTTTTCCGGCGGCGGCGCCACCGTGCAGTACCGGCGGCCGCCGCGCCGGAATCTGGGTTCCATGGTGGCAACCCGCCGGAAGAGATGAAGATCATCTCCTTGTTCTTGACAAACAAGAACAACATAGAGAGAGAAGAGAGAGTATACCAAGAGAGAGAAAGTGGGATTTGAGAGAAGAGAGAGAAAATTTGTGGAAAATGAGTGATTTACGGTGGTTTTGGATATATATAGGCAAGGATCCAGTGTGCGCGTGTGTATCACAGGTTTACTATGACAGCCGTCCGATTCCAATCAGACAGCCAAGAATCCACAACCCCATGATCTCATCAAGACCGTCTGATCGAATCAGACGGCCGAGATCTTCCCTTGTTTTTTTTGTTTGGCAGCGCCTGGGCCCTCCCTGCTTGGGTTGGGCTTGACACTGTTATTGCTATTTGCACCCTCCTATTCTGTTTTCGCACCCCCCTATCTTTTTTTATTTTATTTCTTTTTTTCGTTTGTATAATTTATTTCAATATGTAAAAAATAACAAAAAACACAAAAATAATTCTTTTTTTTATTAAATGCATATCAGCTTAATTTTGGTAAATAAGTGGATGAAAAAGAGATGGTTTGGTGTATATCATTCCTTCTCCCGATTACCCGAGTTCTTGACGTATGGCTCGTAACTTGGGTAGTCGTCATTCTAAAAATTAAAATCAACCTCAACACACCAACCTTACTATTTTCACGCCACAAGAAAATAATTCTTTTTTTATTAAATGCATATCAATTTAATTTTGGTAAATAAATGGATGAAAAAGAGATGGTTTGGTGTATATCATTCCTTCTCCCGATTACCCGAGTTCTTGACGTATGGCTCGTAACTTGGGTAGTCGTCATTCTAAAAATTAAAATCAACTTCAACACGCCAACCTTACTATTTTCACGCCCCCGTGCGTTTATTTTTCAATCAAACAAACTTTTTTTCGCCTAAGCGCAACTAACCTATTTTCATAAATAAAATCAATCAACCAACAATTATTTTTTACCCAGAACTGCGTGTAGCTTTGAATTTCCCATTGCACCCGGGAATACGTAGGAGCGAGATTCGTACATCTTGTCAAGTACACTAATAAAAAACTAATTTTTTCCTCCCTTTTATAAATACTCATAATAATTAATTAAAACCATGCAAGCAAATTAAACACTCTTTTAACCCTAAAATTAATAAGAAGGTTCCCGTTGGGTACAACGGATGCGAGGGGTGCTAATACCTTCCCCTCACATAATCGACTCCCGAACCTGGAAATGGTTGCGATGACCCTCTTTCCATTGCTTTTAAGGTTTTATCGATATTTTCCTTTTCCTCCGGGAATAAATAAAGTTCGGTGGCGACTTTACTGTCTAGCGAGCACTTTCCGCTCGCGCATTTTTCCACCCGCTTCAATTAGTTTCTCCAATTATTTTCATATACATTGTAATAGAAACTTCAAAGTAGTTTTCCTGAAACCACTTTTGGCTTAACATTTTTTATTAAATAATTTTGTTAGGTTTAAAGTGACTATTTTGATGGCCTTATCTCGAGGCCAGTCCTAAATTAAATTGGTCTTTAATTTTATTTTAGCATAAACTGGGTATCCAATTATTTTATTGAGTTTATCGTATTAATCTGTTTGTTGCTATTTTTACGAGTATAGATTGTTAGGATTTTTGGGTCACTATTGTAATATACATGTGTTAGGGCCATTATGTAATTAGCCAAAGCATCAGTGGTCTAATTAATAATACATGTCTATGGCTAAAAGCATAAATATCATGAAAGTTAATTTATTGTGTAGATACCATAAGTCAATATCTAATTTGATGAGGGGCCAAATTATAATATTGAAAATAGAAAATAACCCTAAGGTTATTTATAGGGTTATGGTCCCCAATTGTAGATTAACGTGAAAACGCGACGGCTCAGAAAAAACCTTTTCTCTTCATCCCCATCAGAGGAGACTTAAGGAGCCCATACAGAACTCTACAGTTGGAAGACCACATCTAGGGTTTAAAGAAAAACTTAGGTTTTAACAAGTGGTATCAGAGCAAATCATGTTTAATCATTTAGAAAACAAGATTTTATGCCGATTTAATTTTATTGGTCTCTATTTGGTTTTAGGCAATTTATCGTTCAGTTTGGATATACAGCTTTCGCTTTATGATTAAAAAAAATTGTATGAACTGGCATATAAGGATTTGGGTTTTGATTGCTATTTGCAACATGGTTTTGATTGCAACGTGAATTGTATGAATTGGAATATTAAGTTTTTGGGTTTTGGCATATTAGTTTTTGGCTTTTGGGTTCATGATTAAAAATTCATATGATATATTGTGTTGGATTTTTGAAATTGGCTACATTTTGTAAAAACAAGATCAAGTCAGATGTAGGACAAGATGGGGCTACCTTTGGTACAACATCCTGAAGACTGATAAAGTGCGCAATTTGTTACATAGTGCGCGTGTTTGTAATGTATATCCATTAGGCGCTTTAGCTTATTCCCCAAGACAAAGTAACCAAGCGAATTTACTGATCATATCTCTTATGGATCGCTTCTAAAATATATTCCTATATTTTAGGACTTTGTTGGATTTATTTAAAACAAACTTTGTGTTGTCGGATATACTACGATTGAACACTATTTTTGAAGGCCAAAAATCAAGGAACTACCGTGGCTAATTGTGGGCTATATATAGTGAAGACCGTAGACAGTTTTAGGTTACTGAAACTCTTGTGAAGAAGCATATTCTTGTGTCTAGGGTTTTAGCGTGTCACTTGTTTATTTGTGAGCTTAACTTGTATCACCTTGATACTTGATTAGGACTGAGTTCTTGTGTTGTAATTGTTTTAATCTACTCCTAAGATTTTAAGTACGGAGATAGGTAATTGTTTGAAGTGTGTCTTCACCATTCTTAAGTCTAGAGCAATCACAGTGGGCGTGTGGTTAAGAGGAGAAGGGACAGGGCCTCTAATCTAGGTGGTCCTAGGTTGAATACAGCACGGGTAGTGTCGCGGTGATTTTTGGATATCGAGTTATTAATTAACTTCGAATCGCAATTTAATGTTTCACCACCGATCTTTAATTTATCCGAGGGAAAGGGAAAAAGTTCGAAAAGACCCTATTTTTAAGAGAACAAGGTTCGGGGGTTGGTTATACGAAGGGAAGGTATTAGCACCCCAAGTATCTATAGTACACTATAGGAACCTCTTGTTTTTATTTCTAACTTTGCGCTTTATTTTAATTGCTTGCAAAAAAATGTATAAGTATGAGAATTAAAGTAATGATAAAAATGATTAAAGAATGATAAAGTAGAAAAATGTTTTTGTTGATTTTTATTGATTGGAGAGATAAATCTCATGCCTACGTACCCGAGGGATCAAACCACCGTAGTTCGGGGTAAAAAGACGAGTAAATTTGTTTGTTTAATTTTAAGGTTTTGAAAATGGTTTTAAAATACCAAAAGCCAAAAGTGGCAAAAATGTGAGTTTTGATTGATGTTAGTTTGTGAAGAAAGTCTATATGGTTAAATTGATTGAGATTTGATTAAGAAATAAGACGCGGACACTTGGTTTAAAAATCCAAGGTTTGTTGAGAAAATGTTTGAAGTGATAAAAGACACTTGGTTTAAAATCCAAGGTTTATGCATGATTAATGATGTATGAATGAGACAAATGCACTTGGTTTAAAATCCAAGATTTTAGGCGAGAAAAAAGGACACTTGGGTTAAAGTCCAAGGTTTTAGTGAAAAAAGAAGCCATTGGTTTAAAATCCAAGGCACTTGGTTTAAAATCCAAGTTCGCGGTAAAAAAGACTCTTGGGTTAAAATCCAAGGTTTTCACGATAAAAGACGCCGTTGGTTTAAATTCCAAGGCTTGAAAAATGTTTGATGATGAAATGTTTTTGATGCTTGATGATGTGTGAAAATGAATTGTGTTGACTATAAGAGGTTTTGACCTCATTTTTGAGAATAAAGTGATTGACTATTTATTTTAAAATGGAATGTTGGGTTCCAAATAAAAAGGTAGCGCTAAAATTAATAACGTCGCAATAAGCAAATTAAGCGCGAAGACGATCCGTAATGATATTTTGATCAAAACGGTGTCTTTTCCCTCGGAATAGATATGTTAACGTTTTGCGGAAAGCGATAAATAAATATGCATGAGATGCAATTTTCATTTATAGTGTACATTTGTTCCTAATTACATTCTAGAGTATTTGCAAGGAATAAATATGAAATGAATGCAAGAGTATGCTATGCAATTTAATTTAAATTTACATCAAGTCCTAAAAAATACAATCTAATGTCTTTACAATAAAATAAATAATTAGGCCAAAAAATAAAAAAAACAGAAGGGGGTGCAAATAATAATAAAAACAGGAAGGGGGTGCAAACAGCAAACAGAATGAATGAGGCCCAGTCCAAATAGGCCTCTCTGCCAAAAAAGTCCAAAAAAAAACGCAGAATCAATCTCGGCCGTCTGATGGATCAGACGGCCCTGATCTAAATAAAGAGGAAGAGAATCTGAGGCGTTAGATCGTAATCAGACGGTTATACGTGCGCAGGTGCACGCTAAGGCCGTGCACCTGCGCGCACAGGATCAACACGGAAGTATAAATACAAAAACCCTAAATTGAAAACAGATTTCTCTTCCTCCCTCAAACCTCACCACCGCCGTGAACCTTCTTTCCTCTTCCTCTCTCCCATTCTCTGTTTTCTTACTCCAATTTCAAAAAAAAACAAAACAACAACAAGTATTTACAAACATTTTATTAACCCAGATCAAAACAAAAAAAAAAAACCACGAACTAGATCTAATCCAAACAAAAGGGAAAGGAAAAAAAATAATTCAACCTTCACTGTACTCTTCGTTCTGATTCTCTTCCTCTTCTTCTTTTTCGTTTTCAGTCTGTTATTTGGATTCGTATTTTGATTTCTGGGTTCGGATGATAAACGGAGGTGATGTTGATAATTGCTGTGACTTTTTGATTCGGTTTTTTTGGTTTGGGATTTTGAAGCTTCGGATCTGTGTTGGTTTCGATTGATTTCTGATTTTTGATCCGTGGGTTTTTCGGTTTGAAATTGATAAATGATGGAGGTTGTTGATAATGGGTGATGATGATTTGTGGATTTTTTGATTTCTTTTCTGTTTTTGGATTTTGATTCTTCAATGAAGAAGATGAAACTTCTATTTTTCTGCGGCTGACCTCAGATTTTTTCTGTCCTTGGAAACTGTGCAATTAATGCATATATACTGTGTCAGACCTAGGGTTTGGCAGATAAAAATTTCCCTATTTGGACAAAATTGCCCCTTTGGGCCTGGACAAAAAAACATCTGGACTGTGGACAAAAACCTGATAAAAAACGAAAATAAGGATAAAAAATGATAAAAATGACTTTAAAAAATAAATATGAGATAAAAAATTCAATAAATAATAATAATACTAATAAAATAAATAAAACATCTAAGAAAAATAATAAAAATAATAACATAAAAATGAAAGAATAAATAAATGAGGTATTGTAAAATACCTCTCTGCCGAAATTTCGTCAGAAATGAACAAAGAAAAAATCGTCGTAAAAAGACGCATAAAAGTGATTGGTCAAAAAATGGGGTATGACAGATGCCCCTATTTAAGTTTCTTCCATCGGAGATAAAAAGAAAAAGATGATTTTTTTTTATGATATTTTTGTTTTGGTTCGACGGTGGAAGAGACTTAAATACAGAGTACAGCATTTTTTGACCGGAATAAACTATAAAATGCTATGATATGATGTTATGTTATGAATGATATGTTTATGAGTGATATGTTTATGAGTGCTATATTTACAAAGTGTTTGAATGTAATGAAGATTATCTGACAGGGGTAATGAAGACAGAAAGCGATAAAGTCCTGTGTGCGGACAGAAAGCAGTAAAGTCCTGTGTCCGGACAGAAGTAAAGACAGAAAGCAGTAAAGTCCTGTGTGTGGACATAAGCAGATAAAGTCCTGTGTGCGGACATAAGCAGATAAAGTCCTGTGTGCGGACATAAGTAAAGACAGAAAACAGTAAAGTCCTGTGTGCGGACATAAGCGGTAAAGTCCTGTGTACGGACAGAAGTAAAGACAGAAAGCAGTAAAGTCCTGTGTGCGGACATAAGCGGTAAAGTCCTGTGTGCGGATAGAAGCGGTAAAGTCCTGTGTGCGGACAGAAAGCAGTAAAGTCCTGTGTCCGGACAGAAGTAAAGACAGAAAGCAGTAAAGTCCTGTGTGTGGACATAAGCAGATAAAGTCCTGTGTGTGGACATAAGCAGATAAAGTCCTGTGTGCGGACATAAGTAAAGACAGAAAACAGTAAAGTCCTGTGTGCGGACATAAGCGGTAAAGTCCTGTGTACGGACAGAAGTAAAGACAGAAAGCAGTAAAGTCCTGTGTGCGGACATAAGCGGTAAAGTCCTGTGTGCGGACAGAAGCGGTAAAGTCCTGTGTGCGGACAGAAGTAAAGACAGTGTCCACCAACATTGTGGGATGGTAAGGACAAGTAAAGGCAGTGTCTACCAACATTGTGAGATGGTAAAGACAAGTAAAGGCAGTGTCTACCAACATTGTGAGACGGTAAAGACACAGCGAGGAAATAAATTGTCTGCTGACATTGTGGGAGAGCGAGACATGACAAAAATATGTATTTGTTTGGACCAGACACATCGGAGGTGACTTCTTTTGGGGAAATGAACTGTAAGTTTGCAATTGATTGTTTGCAGAATCTGCTACTTGAAATATGTTTGATAGAGACATCTCTGGACCAAACTCACTGGGGATGACTTTTTTTTTTTTTGTGATGTGTGATTGATGGAGACATCTCTGGACCAGATACACTGGGGATGACTCTTTTTTTTTTTTTTTTTTTTTTGTGATGTGTGATTGATGGAGACATCTCTGGACCAGATACACTGGGGATGACTCTTTTTGTGAAATGAAGCAAGACACATGATGGTCAATGCAGTATGTATGATTGATTTTGTTTGCATATTGTATGTAAGTATGAATGTATGTACACATATGTGAATGATTGTATGTAAGTATGTATGATTGTATGTATGTGTATGTGAATGATTGTATTTGTATGATTGAATGGTATTTGTACATGACTGGATGAGACAAAAGTTTGACGGTAAGATGAGCATTGGGCCGACGTATCCGTACAACCACTCGGTAGTTCTCTGCTGGGGACAACGTCCTTATAGGTGAAATAAATCAGATCCTCGGGGTAAAACCCGGCATAGTATATTGATCCATGGTAAGAATGATTGCTTCTTGGGGTAAAACCCAATGGTCAGAAGTCTGGCAGAAGTCGCCATTTTGTACACTGAAACCGAATATTTCCTCATGGTCTTGTTTCAACAGTCATGCTTTTGCTTTTTTCTTTTTTTTTTGAAATCCCTAACTTTTGCCTGGATCGCCCTTTCAGGTTTTCAATCCACCGGGAATATATATCTCTTTTTGTTTTGTCCCTAATTTTTGCCTGGACCGCCCTTTCGGGTTTTCAATCCACCGGGACGCTCATTTTTGCCTAAGCCGCCCTTTCGGGTTTTCAACTTAGCGAGCTGTTCTTTTTTGCTTTTTTTTTTGCTTTTGCTTTTTTTTTTTGACAGAAAGAAACAAGACTGATATGCTGATGCGCAAACTTCTCCAAGAGATGCCATTTGCTGATGATATGCAAACTTCCTAAAGGGATGCCATTTGCTGAAGATATGCAAACTTCTCAAAGAGATGCCATTTGCTGATGAATGAGCCTCCCAAACGGGTCTCGGCTTTTTCTTTCACTGGGGAAAAGAAGATCATACAAGCTACTTGAAGATAACCACTTACTGGAGATTACCAGAGAACAGTCAAGTTCAGTATTCAACTGAGGACTGTTGGATCATACGCTTGGCAAATCTGGATTGCCCCTGGAAACCACTTCAGGTGCCCCAAGTGAGTGAAACCTCGACTTCGAATCTTTGAAGTACATGTCACTATATGTAAAGACTTGCCCCGGATTGGCAGGTTCTTGATGTAATTTGCCCCAAGTTAGGAGCATTTTGAATTGATTCATCCTTGATTAGACCATTTGATTGAATTTCCTTGATGCCAAATATAAATTTGCAAACAAAATTGTTTCTTTTGAAGAATGTTTCTAATGTAATGTACATGCAAGTTTTGGAATCGAAATTTTATATAAAACAGATGTGGTGTGTGTAAAAGATAGTTACTCAACAAACAGGTGGAGTCAGTTTTAACAATAATTTTGCTGATTATGCTTTCAAAGTAAACCTAGCTTCAATTAGGTCTTTTGAGGGTTATAACGTGGCCTGGTTCATGGTTTTGAAAAGAAAGATGATTAGGCTCAAGATTCTGTTTTAACCCACCCACTCTTCTTTGATGTCCTTCATTCCTATATTCAAATAATTCATCAGACACGCTTTGGTTGACAAAAGGATTTATTTTGACAATGATGTTTGAGGTTGACGCTTTGGTCGAAGTTTTGATGAGATTTTTGAAGTGACAATCACTTTTTCATTCACAAGCTTGTTTGCATAATTTTGCTCTTAATCCCTTATTTTTGCATGGACCAAATCTTTTGGATTTTATGGACCATCGGGATGCCCTGAATTTTGCCTAAGTCTTTTTACCTAGCGGGCTTTTTGTGGTTGTTTTTGTTTGTGTATTTTTTTTTGTAGGACAACTGTGACTGCCACATGTTATTGTGAGTTTTGTCTACTCATGACTTCCTCTATCTCGACAGTTTTATCCTCTTGTATTGGGATGTGTCATTGAATTATTGAAAGACTACCCTGCCCCGGGTTAAGATTAAGGGTTTTTTTTTTTTTTAGAAAGAACACCAACATCTGGCTCAAAGGGGTTGACTACAGATTATCTCCTTATTTCTCCGGTGTTTGGGAAGTGAAACAATGCCTTACATCCTCAACCGGGTCTTTACTAATGAAAGCATATATCAGCAATTTTAAACATTTAATTTACATCATTCTCCCCTCAAGTTTGAAAAGTGAAACAAAAAACATCGCCGTTTATGATGGCACAAGAAAAGAGTGAATACGAATGGATGAATTCCAAAATATGCATGCTCATTGTTTAGAAATATCAATTAAAAAGATACAACTTTAAAATGCAAATAAATGCTTGGCAGGAAAGAAATTGCAATTGGAACATAAAAGGCCTAGTGATCCTAGGGACACACTTCGTGATAATCTTGAAAATGACGAAGGACCCATGATTAAGCAGAGGACGAACTTTGAACGTTAGGGTTCTCATCCTTGAAAGATAGCACATTGTTGCGGATTAAATCCTGAACAGCTTTCTTGAGAGGATAGCAACGCTCTATATCATGGCCAGGGGCCCCTTGATGGAAGGCACAAGTTAAATCACTGCGGTACCAGGGAGGTAGTACTGCTGGCACAGGTGGAGGTGGCCTTGTCTGAACAAATTTTTTAGCAAGTAAGGCGGGGAGTAGGTCGGCATATTTCACAGGTATGGGGTCAAATGGTTGATTTTTCTGAGCATGGTTATGATTGAATGATTGTTGGGGAGATGGTAGGTGATGAGATTGTGGGTATTGTGTTGGTAATGCTATGGCTGCAATATGTGGATAAGCTGGATTTTTCAAATGAGGTCCTCCCTGAGCCACCATGCCAACTTCAAATTCTTGCTTCTCTGAAAAGTTGTTGCCATATCTCTTGGCAGTATTAGTCGGAGCTTTCTCTCTTGTCAACCGTCCCTGACGGACTCCTTCTTCTAAGCACATTCCCATTTCCACCATTTCGGTGAAGCTTCTTGATACTACACCAACCATTTTCTCATAGAAGAATGGGCTCAGAGTATGCAAAAACAACTTACACAATTCTCTTTCTTCGACTGGAGGACGAATCTGAGCAGCAAGCTCCCTCCACCTTTGAGCATACTCCTTAAAAGACTCCCTATCTTTTTGTGCCAAGGCCCGTAAGTCATCCCTATCAGGGGCCAGATATGAATTGTAATTGTACTGCCTGATGAAGGCACTGGCCAAATCATTAAAGGAACTGACATTAGCCCTATCAAGGTCCATATACCACCTCAGAGCTGCGCCGGTAAGACTGTCTTGAAAATAATGGATCAGCAACTTGTCATTACTGGTTTGAGTAGACATCTTTCTAGCATACATTATCAAGTGAGCCTTGGGACAAGTGCTCCCCTTGTACTTCTCAAAATCTGGAACTTTAAATTTGTGAGGGACCACAACATCAGGGACCAAGCAGAGTTCATGCGCGTCTTGGCCGAACAAATCTTTCCCTCTAAGAGCCCTCATCTCTTTTTGCATCTCATCATATTTGATCTGTAAGTCATCCATCCTATCATAACCTCCTACACTTTCAGCATGAAAGATGGGCATCTGAGTTTGCTGGGTAGTATGAACCAAAGGTGCAGAAACCTGAGGAAGTGTACTGCCGAGCTGAGGAATAGGCACTGTCGATTGGACATGGGGAATCTCTGATATTACAGGACGTGATTCTGCCCCAAGAAAGCCAACTGACATGCCCCATGGGTAACCTTCAGACATGATAAACTGAGGAGCGCCAAGAGGCGTAGATACAACAGGAGGAGGTACAAAGGTACCGCTAGACTGAGATACCGAAGCTATCGCCTGATTTTGGGTAGCCATCAAAGATGCCACCATGCTAGTCAACTTCTCAATTTCTTTTTGCATGGTTGTCACCTGTACCCGGAGCATATGGTTTTCTTCCTCAAGACTATCCATCTTGCTCTTCGACTTAGACCGAGTATTGTAACCACGAGTTGTTTTTGTAACGGATACGCCGGGCCACTTTTGTTTGACTGAGGTAGAGAGAACAGGAAAATATGAGACTTGAGTTTGGAAACTTATGAATGTGGTATGATGCATGATGTGTTTATGCTAAAATATGCAATGTTTGTTTTTTGTTATCGAAGGACTTATCCCAAATTAGTTGTAAACATTTAGACATGGATTTTGTAAGGAGAAAAAAGAGAAAAATTTATTATGTGTCATTTGAAATGAATGTTCTCTATAATGTTTACAAAGAATTTGTCTTAAGTCCTTCGACATCGGATGAGGAAAAAGAATTTATGAATGAGTGCATGCATGCATGATGCGGAAAACATGGTGGGGTTAAAGTACAATGTTGGAGTCAAAGGTGAAACCCTCCCATATGGTATGTACTAGGATTATTTGTTCCTGCATTGCGGGTTCTACAAAGTTCTCAAAGTCATTGACCTCCTCCGAAAATCATCGGGTTACGGAACTACTTCCGATCCAACAAAATCTGTAGAAAAGTCTCGTTTGAGTGTAGTATCGCGTATCAACCAATCCGAGACTTACTCTCGATTAGCCACCGCACTACGCCCTAAAGAGGCCAAGATGGGTTAGGTGTAACTAAAGGTCCTCAACATCGTCGGTTCCTTGAAGATAGAATGTCAAACACGACTACTCATGTTGACACTATTACCTCCAAAGTTCCTCAATTGAGTGTGGTTACCACATATGCCACGGCCGAAACTTACTCTCGGATAGACATTATGATTATACCACTATCCTATCTTATAGTTCCCTCAAGTCCGGGTGGGGGACTTATCTCACCACTCAAAGCATTCCCCAATATATGTACAAATATTTACAATTAAAAGAATAAAAGCGCAAAGATAGTAATTAAACAAGTTAGGTTCAACCCGCTTGGTTGTCCCCAGTGAAGTCGCCATTTCTGTCGCGGTGATTTTTGGATATCGAGTTATTAATTAACTTCGAATCGCAATTTAATGTTTCACCACCGATCTTTAATTTATCCGAGGGAAAGGGAAAAAGTTCGAAAAGACCCTATTTTTAAGAGAACAAGGTTCGGGGGTTGGTTATACGAAGGGAAGGTATTAGCACCCCAAGTATCTATAGTACACTATAGGAACCTCTTGTTTTTATTTCTAACTTTGCGCTTTATTTTAATTGCTTGCAAAAAAATGTATAAGTATGAGAATTAAAGTAATGATAAAAATGATTAAAGAATGATAAAGTAGAAAAATGTTTTTGTTGATTTTTATTGATTGGAGAGATAAATCTCATGCCTACGTACCCGAGGGATCAAACCACCGTAGTTCGGGGTAAAAAGACGAGTAAATTTGTTTGTTTAATTTTAAGGTTTTGAAAATGGTTTTAAAATACCAAAAGCCAAAAGTGGCAAAAATGTGAGTTTTGATTGATGTTAGTTTGTGAAGAAAGTCTATATGGTTAAATTGATTGAGATTTGATTAAGAAATAAGACGCGGACACTTGGTTTAAAAATCCAAGGTTTGTTGAGAAAATGTTTGAAGTGATAAAAGACACTTGGTTTAAAATCCAAGGTTTATGCATGATTAATGATGTATGAATGAGACAAATGCACTTGGTTTAAAATCCAAGATTTTAGGCGAGAAAAAAGGACACTTGGGTTAAAGTCCAAGGTTTTAGTGAAAAAAGAAGCCATTGGTTTAAAATCCAAGGCACTTGGTTTAAAATCCAAGTTCGCGGTAAAAAAGACTCTTGGGTTAAAATCCAAGGTTTTCACGATAAAAGACGCCGTTGGTTTAAATTCCAAGGCTTGAAAAATGTTTGATGATGAAATGTTTTTGATGCTTGATGATGTGTGAAAATGAATTGTGTTGACTATAAGAGGTTTTGACCTCATTTTTGAGAATAAAGTGATTGACTATTTATTTTAAAATGGAATGTTGGGTTCCAAATAAAAAGGTAGCGCTAAAATTAATAACGTCGCAATAAGCAAATTAAGCGCGAAGACGATCCGTAATGATATTTTGATCAAAACGGTGTCTTTTCCCTCGGAATAGATATGCTAACGTTTTGCGGAAAGCGATAAATAAATATGCATGAGATGCAATTTTCATTTATAGTGTACATTTGTTCCTAATTACATTCTAGAGTATTTGCAAGGAATAAATATGAAATGAATGCAAGAGTATGCTATGCAATTTAATTTAAATTTACATCAAGTCCTAAAAAATACAATCTAATGTCTTTACAATAAAATAAATAATTAGGCCAAAAAATAAAAAAAACAGAAGGGGGTGCAAATAATAATAAAAACAGGAAGGGGGTGCAAACAGCAAACAGAATGAATGAGGCCCAGTCCAAATAGGCCTCTCTGCCAAAAAAGTCCAAAAAAAAACGCAGAATCAATCTCGGCCGTCTGATGGATCAGACGGCCCTGATCTAAATAAAGAGGAAGAGAATCTGAGGCGTTAGATCGTAATCAGACGGTTATACGTGCGCAGGTGCACGCTAAGGCCGTGCACCTGCGCGCACAGGATCAACACGGAAGTATAAATACAAAAACCCTAAATTGAAAACAGATTTCTCTTCCTCCCTCAAACCTCACCACCGCCGTGAACCTTCTTTCCTCTTCCTCTCTCCCATTCTCTGTTTTCTTACTCCAATTTCAAAAAAAAACAAAACAACAACAAGTATTTACAAACATTTTATTAACCCAGATCAAAACAAAAAAAAAAAACCACGAACTAGATCTAATCCAAACAAAAGGGAAAGGAAAAAAAATAATTCAACCTTCACTGTACTCTTCGTTCTGATTCTCTTCCTCTTCTTCTTTTTCGTTTTCAGTCTGTTATTTGGATTCGTATTTTGATTTCTGGGTTCGGATGATAAACGGAGGTGATGTTGATAATTGCTGTGACTTTTTGATTCGGTTTTTTTGGTTTGGGATTTTGAAGCTTCGGATCTGTGTTGGTTTCGATTGATTTCTGATTTTTGATCCGTGGGTTTTTCGGTTTGAAATTGATAAATGATGGAGGTTGTTGATAATGGGTGATGATGATTTGTGGATTTTTTGATTTCTTTTCTGTTTTTGGATTTTGATTCTTCAATGAAGAAGATGAAACTTCTATTTTTCTGCGGCTGACCTCAGATTTTTTCTGTCCTTGGAAACTGTGCAATTAATGCATATATACTGTGTCAGACCTAGGGTTTGGCAGATAAAAATTTCCCTATTTGGACAAAATTGCCCCTTTGGGCCTGGACAAAAAAACATCTGGACTGTGGACAAAAACCTGATAAAAAACGAAAATAAGGATAAAAAATGATAAAAATGACTTTAAAAAATAAATATGAGATAAAAAATTCAATAAATAATAATAATACTAATAAAATAAATAAAACATCTAAGAAAAATAATAAAAATAATAACATAAAAATGAAAGAATAAATAAATGAGGTATTGTAAAATACCTCTCTGCCGAAATTTCGTCAGAAATGAACAAAGAAAAAATCGTCGTAAAAAGACGCATAAAAGTGATTGGTCAAAAAATGGGGTATGACAGGTAGTGACTAGGTGACGAAGTGTAAACGAGTCGTTTGCTGGAAGCTTCTAACTAGTATTATCATAGTGGATTCTCTCCTGGATTGGTATCCCCCAGAGTAGGTCGTGTTATACACCGAACTGGGTTAACAAACTCTTGCGTACTATTTATTGTCAGTGTAGTGTCAAAGGTTGCCCCATCCGGTACCCCATTTGGACTACGCCAGAATTTCAATTGGTATCAGAACAGACACCCTGTTCTGTTGTTAGGGTGAGCTCCAGGGAACAATTATGGTCAAGATGGAAAGGGAATGAGGAGTTGTGAGTAGACCACCCCTGCTGGATGGCACTAACTACGACTACTGGAAAGCTCGTATGCAAGCCTTCTTGAAATCAATAGATAGCAGGACTTGGAAAGCAATAGTGAATGGATGGGAACACCCTACTGTTACTGACAAGGATGGTAATGTGTCCTTGAAGCCTGAAGTAGAATGGACAAAAGGAGTAGATGAATTAGCTCTAGGAAACTCCAAGGCATTGAATGGAATATTTAATGGGGTGGATACAAATATGTTCAGACTGATAAAACGATGCAATGTTGCTAAACAAGCTTGGGAGATATTGATAACTACTCAAGAAGGAACATCAAAGGTAAAATATTCAAGACTACAAATGTTAACTACGAAGTTTGAAAACCTGAGAATGAAAGAAGATGAAAGTGTTCATGATTTTCATATGACAATTCTGGACTATGCTAACACTTTTGATTCTTTGGGTGAAAAAGTCTCTGAAGAAAGATTAGTAAGGAAGATGCTGAGGTCTTTACCCAAGAAATTTGATATGAAGGTGACTGCCATAGAAGAGTTCAGGGACTTATTTGAAATAAAGCTAGATGGCTTGTAGGATCTCTTCAGACATATGAAATCACTGCAAATGAGCGTGTTGGAAGCAAGAGCAAAAGCATAGCCTTCGTCTCAAATACAGAAAGTGATGCTACACAAGATGATACAGATACTGACGAAAGCCTATGTGAGGCTATGGCTCTGTTAGGAAGACAATTTAATAAAGTATTGAGAAGAATGGATATGCGAGGCAGACAGAATGTGAAGCAGAATGTGTCCCCCATTTCACCCGACATTCACAAAAATTATGGTTTTCAAAAGAAACCTAAAACTGAAGAGAAAGTGAGTCAAGTGAGAGGAGTACAATGTCATGAATGTAATGAATATGGATATATCAGATATGAATGCCCTAACTACTTGAAGAAACAACAAAAGGGGATGATTACATCAAGGTCAGAGGATGAAGACTCTGATGAAGATACATTAGGTGAAACTGCAAAGCACATCACTGCCCTAACTGGAGTATGCTTATCTGATACTGAATCCAATCATGAAGATGTTACTTATGAAGAGTTAGCTGAGTCTTATAGAGCTCTATGTAAAAGAAGTGAAGAGGTCTGTAGAAGTCAAGAAAATCAGAAAAGGCTCATATTGGAACTTCAATCTGAAAAGAACAAGCACCTAGCCAAGATCTCTGAACTGGATAATGAGGTAACTCTACTAAACTCTACACTTGAGAAACTGAAAAAGGAAGTGTCAATGAATAAGAGTACTGCTGTACTAGAGAAACTAATTGAATCACAAGTTCCTGGTAAGAGTATAAAAGGTATTGGCTATGAATACCAAGATCTGAATAAACCTAAAGAATATGACCCTGAACTGAAGTTTTTACCTTTTGGAGGAAACAAAAGGCCACCAATGCAAAACTGGAGGCTGCACCATATTCAATCCCATCTGGGATAGAGAAACATGAAACCACAACCCTGGATTTGTCATTATTGTGGAAGAAGAAGACATATGAGATCATTCTGTTACAGATTATATGGTTATCCTAGGAGAAATCAGAGGGAAACTTCTGAGAAAGAAGAGATTAGACACACGAAGGAATGGAAGCCCAAGGGTAATGATGTTGGTTTAATAGCTCATACATCTCTTAGAGCTACATCTAGAGAAGATTGGTATTTCGACAGTGGTTGCTCCAGACATATAAATGGGATAGAAAATTTTTTGGTAGATCTAAAATCTTACTCCACTAGCTATGTTACATTTTGTGATGGAGCAAAATGCGAGATTAAGGGAATTGGAAGACTTGCAAATGTTGGACAACCAGATCTTGATGATGTCTTACTTGTTAAAGGATTAACATCAAATCTAATTAGTATAAGTCAACTTTGTGACCAAGGAATGAAGGTGAATTTTATAAAGGGTGAATGTCTGGTCACTAATGAAGAAGGTGAGTTGATAATGAAAGGAGTCAGGTCAAAAGACAATTGTTATTTGTGGGTAGCTCCATAAGAAATTAATGTCTCCTCTTGTCTACTAACAAAAGAAGATGCAGTTAATTTATGGCATAGGAAACTAGGTCATCTCAATCTAAAGAGCATGAAGAAAATTATCACTGAAGAAGCTATTAGAGGTATACCTAAGTTAAAGATTGAAGAAGGCAAGATTTGTGGAGAATGTCAGGTTGGGAAACAGATCAAGATGTCGCACCCTAGAGTGCCCCATCTGACCACTTCCAGAGTACTTGAGCTACTACACATGGACTTGATGGGTCCTATGCAAGTGGAGAGTCTAGGAGGAAAGAAGTATGTTTTTGTTGTAGTGGATGATTACTCAAAATATACTTGGATCAACTTTCTTAGAGAAAAATCTGATACCTTCCTTGTGTTTAAAGACTTGTGCGTGCAACTTCAAAGAGAAAAAGATGATGGTTTTGTACGAATCAGAAGTGATCACGGGAGGGAGTTTGAAAATTCTAATTTTGCTGATTTCTATGCTTCAGAAGGAATTGGGCATGAGTTTTCTTCACCCATTACACCTCAACAAAATGGTGTGGTGGAAAGGAAGAATAGAACTCTGCAAGAAAGTGCCAGAGTAATGCTGCATGCTAAGAGGCTACCTTACCATTTTTGGGCTGAAGCAATGAGTACTGCGTGTTACATTCACAACAGAGTCACTTTAAGAACTGGTACATCAAACACACTATATGAGCTATGGAAGGGGAGGAAGCATACTGTAAAATACTTTCACATTTTTGGGAGTAAATGTTACATTCTTGCGGATAGAGAACCAAGAAGAAAATTGGATCCTAAAAGTGAAGAAGAAATTTTCCTAGGATACTCTACAAACAGCAGAGCATATAGAGTATTTAATTCAAGAACTAGCACAGTAATGGAGTCAATAAATGTTGTTGTTGAAGATACCCACTCTACAAAAGAAACAGATGCTGACCCAAATGCTGCCCCATTTGTGACCCTGAAAGACGAAGCTGCACTAGAGAAAATTGAAAATCAAGCAAAGAGGCTGAATCAAGCAGTGCTCCAGTAAACAAAGGCCCTTCAGTTAGAGTGCAAAAGAATCACCCCACTAATCTCATCATTGGTAATCCTGATCAAGGAATTACTACTAGAAGATCACAAGACATTGTGTCAAACACATGCTTTGTGTCTAAAATTGAGCCAAATAATGTTAAAGAGGCGCTGACAGATGAGTTTTGGATTGAAGCAATGCAAGATGAATTGAATCAATTCAAGAGATGTGAACTGTGGGACTTAGTACCAAGACCAACTAACACAAATATAATTGGTACCAAGTGGGTGTACAAAAATAAGTCTGATGCACAAGGAGTGGTTACAAGAAATAAAGCCAGGCTAGTGGCCCAGGGGTATACTCAGATAGATGGTGTTGACTTTGAAGAAACATTTGCACCTGTAGCCTGCTTAGAATCTATAAGGTTACTTCTTGGTGTGGCGTGCATCCTAAAATTTAAACTCTATCAAATGGATGTGAAAAGTGCCTTTCTGAATGGATACTTGAATGAAGATGTTTATGTTGAGCAGCCAAAGGGATTTGTGGATCCAAATCATCCAAGTCATGTGTACAAATTGAAGAAAGCGTTATATGGACTCAAACAAGCACCTAGGGCTTGGTATGAGAGGCTTACTGAATTTCTAGTAAAACAAGGCTACAAGAAGGGAGGTAATGATAAGACTCTGTTTGTTAAAGAAGAAGAAAAAGATCTGATGATAGCTCAGATTTATGTAGATGACATTGTGTTTGGTGGAATGTCTGACTGAATGGTGCACCATTTCATTCAACAAATGCAATCTGAGTTTGAAATGAGTATGGTTGGTGAGCTAACTTTCTTTCTTGGTTTACAAGTGAAGAAGATGGATGGCACTATCTTTATCTCACAAAGCAAGTATGCTAAGAACATTGTGTAAAAGTTTGGTATGGAAAGTGCAAGTCACAAAAGAACACCTGCTCCTACACACTTGAAGTTATCAAAATATGAGAAGGGTGTAAAAGTTGATCAAAGCTTATACAGGAGTATGATTGGAAGCTTGCTATATCTCACTGCAAGTAGGCCAGACATTACTTTTACTGTTGGAGTATGTGCCAGATACCAGGCTGAACCCAAGGTAAGTCACTTAACTCAAGTCAAAAGAATTTTGAAGTATGTAAGTGGTACCAGTGATTATGGGATGTTATATACTCATGGTGATAATGCAATGTTGATTGGTTATTGTGATGCTGACTGGGCTGGGAGTGCAGATGACAGAAAAAGTACTTCTTGAGGATGTTTGTTTTTGGGAAACAATCTAATATCCTGGTTCAGTAAGAAACAAAATTGTGTCTCACTTTCTACAGCTGAACCTGAATATATTGATGCCGGTAGTAGCTGCTCCCAATTAGTTTGGATGAAACAAATGCTGAGTGAATATAGTATTAATCAGGAGACTATGAACCTATACTGTGATAATATGAGTGCTATTAACATATCCAAAAATCCAATTCAGCATAGTAGAACCAAGCATATTGATATAAGACACCATTTTATCAGAGAATTGGTTGAAGTCAAACTTGTCATGTTGGAGCATGTTACCACTGGTGAACAACTGGCTGATATTTTTACTAAGGCGCTTGATATAAATCAGTTTGAAAAACTTAGGCGCAAGTTGGGAATTTGCCTGTTTGAACAGTTATAGCAATTAACGTTTTATCCCCGTGCAACCAAGACTAACTCTCCATATTCTATGCACGCTGATCAAGGAAGGATTTTTATACATCAACAATTTTTCTTTTTCTTTTTCCAATATACTCTCTCCAACACTTCAACTTCTGAGTATTTCTCTCTCGCTAATAGAGAAACTTTTGCTATTCCTCTACATTCTCCGTTAATCATTCAACTGCAAAACCACATATTCATCATGTCCAACGATTCAAGATCCTCCTCTGATACGAACAAACAGGAAGATTTGATCACTCAATCACCAGACAAATCGCCTAGTCCTGAACCGATTGCATGTGATTTTTCGTTGTATCAACCTCAAGAAGAAGATACGACCATGACTAAGAAGAAGTCAAAGACATCCAAGGTCAGAAAAGTCTCCTCTCACTCTGATTCTACTAAGAAAAGGAAGCATCAAAAAGAAAAATCAATTGATTCTTCGAGCATGAAAAAGTCCAAGAAAAGCAAGAAGAAGAAATCCAAGAAGCATGAAACAAATCGAGGGTTTACCATGACTGATATGCATGTAACGCCACTTGAATCGAGTATGAACACTGAGATTGATCCTTCGATCAAACTGATGGCTGATAAAATTGGGGAAAATCCCAAATCAATTGAAGAAATCAATATGAAAAACCCTAGCACTGTTGATGAATTAGAGAAGCAAGGAGAAGAAATCTGTGACAATCCTAATTCCAGGGTTGTTGATGTTGACCAAGCTGATTGATGACAATTTAGCAAGTGTACTAAAGTCATCGTTAAGTAATAAAATTTATCGAATCACAGGGATTGTTTTAAACTTGACAAAACAATTGAATTATATCTAGTAACTAAAAGCAATAAAAGGGGGGTTTGTTTGTTTGGATTTGTTCCCTAAATAAAAGATTTAGACCAAATATTTAGAAAAGATTCAAATAAAATATTTGAATTGAATTAGGGTTTTTAGAGAGAAACAAGCGATTGGACCTTTTGGTTCATCTAATCCTAATTCATCTCGGTGATTCCATGTTTATTCACGAACTACAAATTTAGTTTCACGATCGATTAAATTAAGTAACTATGCCCAATGTCTTGGTAACATAGTCCTCTCCCTTGATCATGAACCCCAAATCTCTAAGGTGATTTTATGATCAAGTGAGGAATTCGCGTTTTATTCTTTGATCTCAATTAGTAAACCAAAATCTCTTAAGTGAAAACCAATTTTACAATAATTCCTAGATCAATAATCTATTCTTATTCTCATAGTAAAACAAATTATTATCATCATCACACAAGTCGTCACATCATGTAAAACATTAAGCACAAGGAAAAATTGATGAAACTCACTTCGTAATTAATTCATAAACATAAAAGAAATCACATGGTTCGAGATAATTCGGGATTAGAATCCCCTAAGGCCAATCATAAGGATTTAGCCGGACATAGCTAAACACAAACTAACAACAATAAAAGTGAAAGAAAGCATTACAAGGAGCTCTGAGTTTCTTCCAAAAGTCTTTTGTTTCTCACCGTAAAATTATGTCCCCTAATTCTGCTTCAGAAGTTCAAATATATAGGCCTAGGTTACGCGCCCGCGCCCCGCGCAGGATTCCCGCGCCCCGCGCCAACTGACAGAATACAAGGGTTGTTTCACTGGTTGCTTGGCGCTCCGCTCAACAACCCGGCGGCCCGCGCCAACTGGCAGATTATCTTCACAAATTTTCTTCTTTTCTTGTGCTTTCAGTAGCCTTGTACTCGATGTAACTTCCACTTATTATTGTGCAAAACCATAATAAAAACGTACTAAAAACCTCGTAAATAGGTCTTGAAATAGGTCGAAATATAGTAATGACGTGGAGTCATCACAACCCCAAACTTGAACTTTTCCTTGTCCTCAAGGAATATCTTCATCCATCGGAAAACCTGGCACTATCATCAACAATCTTATTCAAAGCATTAAAGTCAATCAAGTTAGATACCCATAATTATTAGTTCAATGATCATCCCTATCAAGAATTTACTTGCACATAGATTTATAACGAAAAATCAAGAACTTTTCACAAATATTGACCAAACTTTAATCACTTCACTCCCTCACATTCTCTCCTGTTTAAAGATGATATATATTTCACTCAATCAACACAAACATAGCCATTCTACCATAGGCTTGCAAACATTCTAGAAATCAATCAACATGCATAAGAATTCACACCTTTAGAGGACTTGAGGGTTATAACGGGGCCTAGGTTTTAGGGTGGATGATTTTGGAAGGTAAGCAGAAAAACTTGGAGTTTAAAAGATCACCTATTTCACAAAATTGGATTATTATTCAAACATTTCCCCCCTTAATTTCAATCATTGTCATACTAAAGAACTTATTTATCAATTTTTTTTTCTTTTTCACATATCATTTGGTGTTTTCTTTTTTGTGTACATCATTTTGTTCATTCATTTTTTTTTTCTTTTTGTAGTTCTTTAGTACCCCACCCCAAACTTAATTTGTTGCTTATTCCAGAAGCAACCCCAAACTTAATGATGAGCATTGTGCTCTAATCATAAGTACTGTGACCTAACTCCAAGAAAATCATCTTTTTTTGTTTTCTTTTTATAATTTCAAACTTGGGTTATCAAATAAAGAACATTTTTCTTTCGGCTCAAATGGGGTTTAACGAAGGATATAATATACGTAAAGGTGGCTTCAAAAAGGCTCAAGGTACAAACAACATGCCTCGGTGTGTAACTCATAGCAATCAATCAATTAAGAGAACAAAAGCAAGTTCTAGAGAATTAGCTAAGTTGTGGAATCTCTCATGACAAGAAAATTTATGTGTTTGGGCTCAAATTCTCACGGCTTGGCCGGATTATCGAGTGGTCAATGTTTGAGAAATTTCCTCAACTTTTCTAATTACAATCAAATATGAAAGCAATCAATTAAGGGAGTCACAAATTCATGAATCGTGATGCTAACCTAATTGACTTATAATAACATTCAAACAAAATCATTTCGATAGTGCGCAAGTTTTCAAATAGCCAAAACATTCATCAAAGACAAAAGTAAATTCAAGTAAAAAGGAAGTGAGACTGACCTTGGGTTGCCTCCCAATCAGCGCTCGTTTAACGTCAATAGCTTGACGGTCCGTGACCTAGAGGTCACGCGCTTGTTTAACGTCCCGAGGCTTGACGTCCTACACCCTCATTAGGGCGGATATCTCAGATTTGCTCCTTCCAGGTAAGCATCAACACTGGTTTTGACTTCTTCCTCCTTAGTCTTGTTGTGCAAGCAAAAGGGAGAATTTATTCCGTCCGAACCCCAAACCAACGCATCATCATCCTTCTTCAATGCTTCCATAAGCAATGCTCCCTCTAGATTTAGTGGTTCTTCTTCTTTGCAATCATCATATAAGTTTTTAAGGAATAGTTCAATTTCACGCTCCCACTCTTCTTCTTGCGCATCATTTACCACCTCCTCTAGCACATCCACCTTGAAGCATTCGGGAACTGGTCCCCCAAATGTTGTGGCTTAAAACACCTGAAAGCATATTTGTTCATCGTCTAAACGGAACATGAGCTCTCCCTTCTCAACGTCAATTAGAGTCCTTCCGGTGGCTAAGAATGGTTGTCCCAATAAAAGAGGAACTTCAGCGTCTTCTTCCATATCTAGAATCACAAAATCGGCCGGGAACACAAATTCAGCACATCTTACCAAGACATTTTGCAGAATTCCATATGGATGTGTAATTGATTGATCGGCAAGAGATAATTGCATCTCTGTTGGCTTGGCTACAACACCTGGGATGCGCTTCATCATGGACAAGGGCATCAAATTGATGCTTGCACCCAAGTCACATAAGGCTCTTCTAACATGCAAGTTTCCGATAGAGCATGGAATTGTGAAACTTCCCGGATCCTTCTTCTTTTGTGGAAGCTTCTTCTGAATTATTGCACTACACTCTTCGGTCATGTTAACCGTCTCATCATCCAGAGGTATCCGTTTCTTTGTCAAGAGTTCTTTCATGAATTTGGCATAGACGGGTATTTGTTCCAATGCTTCCGCAAAAGGAATGTTCATTTGGAGGCTGTGAAGCATCTTCATAAACTTTTTGAACTGTGTAGGATCCTCTTCCTTAGCCTTCTTTTTGCGCGGATATGGTAACTTAGCATGGATTGACTTTTCTCTCTCCTTTTTGGCTTCTTTCTCCTCCACACCTTTACCTTGCTTCTTTGCATCTAACTTCTCATTACTTACTATGTTTTTCTCCCTCTGATTTTCAACTAGTGCATCTCTCTCATTGTCAGATCCAGCCACTATCTCCCACTCTTTTTCAACTTCTCCCTCACTCTCATTTTTTCTTCTTCCTTCAACTCACCCTTCTTCTTGCTCACAACTTCCGGTGCAGGAACTTCTCTACTTCTCAGGTTGATAGCCATGCAACTTTCGTTCCTCGGATTGTCTTTAGTGGAACCTTCAAAATCCTTATTTTGAGTAGCTGCAAACTGTCTTGACAATTGGCCGATTTGAGTTTCTACGCTCTTGATGGAAGCTTCATGATTCTTGTTAGCAACGTCTAGATTTGCTTTCATCTGTTCTTGATTGGCTTTCAATTGGTTTTGACTAATCTTCATCTCTTCAAAATTTCCTGGAGTGACCTTGATAAACTGAGCAAGTACATCCTCTAGTGGAGATTGTTGCTTTGGTTGAGAGTTTTGAGACGGTGCTTGTTGTTGAGATTGATTTTGATTTCCTCCCCATCCAAAGTTTGGATGATATCTCCAACCCGGATTGTAGGTGTTTGAGTATGGATTATTGGTGGTGTTGCTCTTCTTGAAGTTAGATAAGTACATTGCTTGCTCGGAGCCTGCAGGAAAACACTCACCATTAGCATGTCCCTTACCACAAAAAGCGCACTTCACATCTTGGACCGCATTAGCTTGTATTTGAAGGGTTGGGGTGGTTGTGAAGTGTTTCAACATGGCCGCCATTTGAGTATTCATCAGCTGTGACTGTGCTAGGAGAGCGGTTTGAGTGTCAAGTTCGAGCATGCCAGCCTTTTTCTTTGCTCCCCTATCATTCTGAACTCTGTATTCATTCTGAGTCATTGCCTCCACTAACTCCCTTGCTTCGCTCTCATCCTTATTCTTCAATGATCCACCAGCTGATGCATCCAACAACATTCTGGTCTGAGCCCTCAATCCTTGAGTAAAGTGTTGCATCTGTGCATGATTGTCTAACCCATGTTTTTGGCACTTCATCAAACAGAGCTTGAACCTCTCCCAAGCATCATACAATGATTCCGAGTCCCCTTGCTCAAAATTGGTGATATCATTCCTCCTCTCCAAGAACTTATGGATTGGAAAGTATCGCTCGCGAAATTTCAGCTCAAGCTCGTCCCAAGTAGCAATAGTGTTGGGTGGGAGTGTATCGATCCAATCTTTTGCCCTGCCAGTCAAGGATAGTGGAGACAGCCTCAACTTCTTGTTTGACTCTGATATACCAGTTGGTTCAGTGTACCCACATGCTTCGTAGAAACGGGATAAGTGGATGTTTGGGCATTCTGATTCGCCCCCAGAAAACTGATTCTCCTTAAGAGCACTGAGCACCGTATTCTTTATGTCAAAAGAAACTGGATTTACTGGTTGAAAACCCAGATTAGGATTCTGCCCATCAATTGCCTGACCATAGCCACCCAATGTCCTTCGCGGTGGTTGAACGACTCCAGCCATGCTTTCGGTTTCGTTGTCCGAAGTATTTGGACTAGAAACCTCTTCTTCAAGTATCTCTTCCGTAGCACTTGCTAACCGGGCAGCCTGGCGGGCCAACCGAACTGCTTTTTTATTTGCTTTAGCTGTTTTCTCGATTTCCAGATCAAAGATCAGTTCTCGGAATACCTTCTTCCTACCTTGCATAAACAACCAGAAATAACTTTAGAAGCAACTGCACATTACAAGAGAATGAAAAAGAAATAAAATTTTAAATTTTTTTTTCTCGATATAAAAACAATAAATAAATAAAAATAAAAAAAATCTACTAAATATGGTTCAATTGGATTGTCAATTAAATCAACAATCCCCGGCAACAGCGCCAAAATCTTGATGACAATTTAGCAAGTGTACTAAAGTCGTCGTTAAGTAATAAAATTTATCGATCCACAGGGATTGTTTTAAACTTGACAAAACAATTGAATTATATCTAGTAACTAAAAGCAATAAAAGGGGGGGCTTGTTTGTTTGGATTTGTTGCCTAAATAAAAGATTTAGATAAAATATTTAGAAAAGATTCAAATAAAATATTTGAATTGAATTAGGGTTTTTAGAGAGAAACAAGCGATTGGACCTTGTGGTTCATCTAATCCTAATTCATCTCGGTGATTCCATGTTTATTCACGAACTACAAATTTAGTTTGATGATCGATTAAATTAAGTAACTATGCCCAATGTCTTGGTAACATAGTCCTCTCCCTTGATCATGAACCCCAAATCTCTAAGGTGATTTTATGATCAAGTGAGGAATTCGCGCTTTAATCTTTGATCTCAATTAGTAAACCAAAATCTCTTAAGTGAAAACCAATTTTACAATAATTCCTAGATCAATAATCTATTCCTATTCTCATAGTAAAACAAATTATTATCATCATCACACAAGTCGTCACATCATGTAAAGCATTAAGCACAAGGAAAAATTGATGAAACTAACTTCGTAATTAATTCATAAACATAAAAGAAATCACATGGTTCGAGATAATTCGGGATTAGAATCCCCTAAGGCCAATCATAAGGATTTAGCCGGACATAGCTAAACACAAATTAACAACAATAAAAGTGAAAGAAAGCATTACAAGGAGCTATGAGTTTCTTCCAAAAGTCTTCTGTTTCTCGCCGTAAAATTATGTCCCCTAATTCTGCTTCAGAAGTTCAAATATATAGGCCTAGGTTACGCGCCCGCGCCCCGCGCCAACTGACAGAATACAAGGGTTGTTTCACTGGTTGCTTGGCGCCCCGCGCAACAACCCGGCGCCCCGCGCCAACTGGCAGATTGTCTTCACAAATTTTCTGCTTTTCTTGTGCTTTCAGCAGCCTTGTACTCGATGTAACTTCCACTTATTATTGTGCAAAAACATAATAAAAACGTACTAAAAACCTCGTAAATAGGTCTTGAAATACGTAGAAATATAGTAATGACGTGGAGTCATCACTGATTTGGATGTGGATGATACTGTTAACGGAAATTTGGAAGGTGGTAAAGACTGTTCTGACAAATCCTCATCAAAACATAATGAGGTGAAGATGCTGGAACCTCTCTGACATCTCCAGGAATACTTCCAAATAATACTGTGATTACCGTATGTCGCGGTGATTTTTGGATGTCGAGTTATTAATTAACTTCGAATCACAATTTAATATTCCACCACCGATCTTTAATTTATCCGAGGGAAAGGGAAAAAGTTCGAAAAAACCCTATATTTTAGAGAACAAGGTTCGGGGGTTGGTTATACGAAGGGAAGGTATTAGCACCCTAAGTATCTATAGTACTCTATAGGAACCTCTTGTTTCTATTTCTAACTTTGCGCTTAATTTTAATTGTTTGTAAAAATGTATAAGTGTGAGAATTAAAGTGATGATAAAAAAGAAGTTTAAAGTGATGGAAAAGGAAAAATGTTTTTGTTGATTTTATTGATTGGAGAGACAAGTTTCATGCCTACGTACCCGAGGGATCAAACCACCGTAGTTCGGGGTAAAAGTTACGAGTAAATTTGTTTGTTTGTTTTTAAAGTTTTTGAAAATGGTTTTAAAGACCAAAAGCCAAAAGTGGCAAAATGTGAGTTTGATTGATGTTAATTTGTGAAGAAAGTCTATATGGTTAAATTGATTGAGATTTGATTAAGAAATAAGACGCGGACACTTGGTTTAAAATCCAAGGTTTATTGAGAAAAGGTTTTGAGTGATAAAAGACACTTGGTTTAAAGTCCAAGGTTTTCGCATGATTAAAAAATGTATGAATGAGAAAAATGCACTTGGTTTAAAATCCAAGGTTTTTAGGCGAGAAAAGGATCACTTGGGTTAAAGTCCAAGGTTTTAGCGATAAAAGAAGCCATTGGTTTAAAGTCCAAGGCACTTGGTTTAAATTTCAAGTTTTGCGATAAAAAAGACTCTTGGGGTAAAATCCAAGGTTTTCACGATAAAAGACGCCGTTGGTTTAAAGTCCAAGGCACTTGGTTTAAAATCCAAGTTTTGCGATAAAAAGACTCTTGGGTTAAAATCCAAGGTTTTCGCGATAAAAAGAAACGTTTGGTTTAAAATCCAAAGTTTTGAAAAATGCTTGATGAAGAAATATTTTGATGCTTGATGAGGTTGAAAAGAAATTGTGTTGATATTTTTTGAAAGAGGTTTTGACCTCATTTTTTGAGAATAAAGTGACTAACTATTTTTGAAGAGGTATTGACCTCATTTTTGAGAATAAAATGACTAACTATTTAAAATGGAATGTTGGGTTCCAAAATAAAGGGGTAGTGCGAAAAATAATACTAACGTCGCAACAAGCAAATTAAGCGCGAAGACAATCCGTAATGATATTTTGATCAAAACGGTGTCTTTTCCCTCGAAATTTAATATGCTAACGTTTTGCGGAAAGCGATAAATAAATATGCATGAGATGCAATTTTTCATTTATAGTGTACATTTGTTCCTAATTACATTTTAAGGTATTTGCAAGGAAAATAAATATGAGATGAATGCAAGAGAATGCTATGCAATTTTCATTTAAATTTACATCAAATCCTAAAAATACAATCTAATGTCCTTGCAATAAAATAAATGATTAATTAATAAGGCAATGAATTAAATGTTAAATTAACAAGCAATAATAATGAAGTATGTTAGTGACGATAATAATGATAAGTTAGTAAGCAAGATTAAGCACAAATAATCATGAAATAAATAGTAAAAAAATAAAAGAACCTCAAATAAGTGCTTATTTTGGATTTAAAATCTTATTGAAGCACATTCCATAAGCACTTTTATCATAGGCAAAAATAAAATAAAAAGACAGAAGTGGGTGCAAATATCAAATAAAACAGAAATGGGGTGCAAAAAGCAACTCTGGGCCCAAGCCCAGCTGGGGGGCGTGGCCCAGAGGGGGGTGCTTGAAGTAAAAAGTAAAAATCAGATCAGAGCCGTCTGATTGATCAGACAGCTCTGATCTGATCACAGGCAAAAGGAATCAGAGGCGCTAGATTGCAATCAGAAGGTTATAGGCGCACAGGATCACGAACAGGGGAGTTATAAAAGGAAAAAAAAAACCCTAAAACATCACATAATTTACAAATCCTTCTCTCTCAAACCTCACGGCGGCAAATTCTCTCTTCTTCTCAAACTCTCTGGTCTGTTCTTTCATTTCTCATCTAACCCAATCTCTTCAAACAGTTTCAAACAACAAATACATAAATAACAAAAGATCCTAATCTCGAAATCAAACTCAAAGGAAACCAAACATCAATTGAATGGCAGATCGGAAGAAAAAGTGGCCGAACCTATTGTTTCGATTTCGATACTGCTCTCCTTTGCTTCTCTTCTTCTTTTCCGTTTGTTTCGATTTTTGTTTAGTTTCGATTCTGGTTTGGATGTGGTTCGTTTTTTGATGAATCTGCGATTTGGGTTTCGTTGTTTTTGATTCGTGACGAAGATGATGGATTTGTGATGGTTTTTTTAGTTTTGATTGTATTTGGTTCGATTCGTATGGTTTGATGAAGAATGATTTGGTTTTTGATGAATGATTTGGTTTTTGATGAATGGTTTTATGAACTTTTGTATGATGAAAGTTTTATGGATTTTGATTTGTTTCTGGGTTTTGTTTCGGTTCATATGTTTATTTGGCTTTGAGGATGATGAATGAAGATGATTCTGTTTTTGATTTTGATTATTTGATTTTTTGTTTTTTTTTGTTCTGTTTTTGTGATTTTTGTTTGAAGAAGAAGAAGCTGCGGCTGATCTCTGTGTACTTGGGAAATGTGCAATAAATGAGCTATTTGTACTGTGTCAGACCTAGGGTTAGGACAGGTGAAAATTACCCCATTTGGACAAAATTGCCCTTTGGGCTTGGATTGGACAAAAACACCTGATTTGGACTTGGCAAACTTGACAAAAACACCCAAAAATAATAAAACGAAAATAAGAATAAAAAACATAAAAAAAAATAATAATACATATAATAATAAGTAAAATGAATCAAATAAATAATAAATAAAAAATAAAGGGATAAAAGTAATAATAATAAAAAGAAAATAAAAAGAAACCAAATAAATGAGGTATTTTAAAATACCTCTCTGCCAAAATTTCGTCAGAAACGAACAAAGAAAAAAAATCCGTCTTAAAAAGACGTATAAAAGCGATCGGTCAAAAAATAGGGTGTGACACCGTAGATGGTGGAATTTGGACTGATGATGGTGAGGATGATTCTCTTAGAACCCCCACTCCTGTTGAGAAGACTACATCTGACTCTGGTGAAAAAGGTACGAAAGTCTCTGAAATCCAAACTAATGCTATTGATGTTGACTTGATGGTGAAAAATGAGTGTGTGACTCATTCCACCCCTGTACAAAGTGTTGCTAGACGAACTAGGCAAAGGACTAGTAGGGTAAGTGCATCTCCAGTTACTGCACCTGCTGTTGTACCAAAGAGTGTCAACAAATCTGGTTGTAAGCTAAATTTATATGGTCCTCCAAGGACTTGGAGCAAAGGAACTCCTCCATCTGCAAAGAACAAAAAGGGTAAGAAAAGGAAGGAAATATCATCAAGTGATTCTGACTATGATGTAGTGAAGGATGTTGCAGCATCTGCTGGCACATCCAGGAACAAAGCCAGAAGCAAGCCAACATCTGCAGTACCACCTCAGGCTCCTCTGGATAACATCTCTTTTCATAATGCTAGAAATGCCCTTCAGTGGCAATTTGTATTCAACAGAAGGCTGGCCTTGGAAAGGAGTTTAAGTAAGGAAATGATGGACTGTACAGAACTTGTCGTCCTGATTACTGAAGCTGGGATATTGAAAACTGTACAGGATCTGGGAGCTTGCTATGAACTTCTAGTGAAAGAATTCCTGGTCAATATTGGTCTAGAATGTGATGATCCCAAGAGCCCTGAATTTGGAAAAGTGTTTGTTCGTGGATTGTGTATTAATTTTTCTCCTGCTATTATTAACCAATATTTGGGAAGAACAGAAGATTGTGTAGCTGACTTAGAAGTCTACTGAAGATGAGATTTGTAGTGTGATTACAGGTAATACAGTTCCAAACTGGCCATGGAAGGAGAAGCTATCCTCTGCCAACCTTACTACCAAGTATGCTTTATTGAACAAAATTGTTGCAGCCAACTGGGTACCCACTTCTCACAACTATGCAGTGGCTACTGGACTCGGTAAGCTCATATATGTTGTGGGAACTAAAACTCCATTTGATATTGGTTCATACATATTTCATCAAACCTTATTGCATGCCAAATCCTCTGCTATTCGTATGCCCATTGCATTTCCAACACTTCTCTGTGATATCATGCTTTCTCAGCATCCTAACTTACTTAGGAGTACTGACATACCATGCAAAAGAGAGGCTGCTTTGACATTTGATTACAGGCTTCTCGAAAGCCCACATGTGGTGGACATTGCTGCCCCCTCTATCACCCCATCAGGTACAGCCATGTCTAAAAAAAATATGACAACGGATTTGAAAATGTGAGCAGAGCCTTAGGAGAGAAAAAGCTGAAGGTTGATAGGGTCATTGAGGCTTTACTACTTGAGGAGAAAAGTGGTGGTGTTGGATCTTCAAAAGTCCAAACTAAAGAGCATGTGGAGAATGACAACAATCTTATTCCTGAGGTGCCTGAGACTGTTGAAGACTCTGAAGGAAGTCTTGACTTTTGATCCTGCTTGTTCTCAGATTTTTATTTTGGCTATTTTGATTTTTTTTTCCTTTCTTGAGGGCTAGGCCCTGGATTTCTAATGCACCTACGTGTGCTTTTGGTCTGTAATCTCTGCACTCTACTTCTCTGATTAATCTCTCCACTCTTAACTTTGACAAAATTTAATGGCTAAAAAGGGGGAGTATATTTTGGTTATGCTCTGTGTTATGTTCTGTGTTACTGCATGTGGTAGAAGAGGTAGCTACATTTGAATCTACATCTAGTGTGTGTCAATGTTGATGAATACTCTTTGATATGTAGCTTGTGTGTGAGTATATATATGCATGAAGTGAGGGGGAGAAAAATATATGCATGATTACAGGGGGAGTGAAATGTATATGTTGAGGGGGAGTGAAATATATGCATGATTACAGGGGGAGTGAAATGTATGTGATGAGGTAATTGATGTTGCCCCATCCTGGATACCATCCAGAATGTCTAAATGGAGAATTTATTTTTCTCTATTTGACTGGAATTTATTTTTAGTCTTCTGATGTGAAGTGTGTTTTTTTTTTTGAAGACTTATTGTGTGAGAATTTATTTTTCTCCATGTATGTGAATCCACTTAGAGAGTTTGTTTCTCTCTGATGTTGTGCCCTATGAGACTAAATGTGTTTATTCCGCAGGTGCTAATCTCTGATGTTTCTCATATGATCTAATTCACTTGAAGTGTAGAAGTTATAGTAGTCATCTTGTGTTCTATCCTCTTTTTTAGTTGTGTGTGTACGTTGACTTAAAGGAGGATTTGAACTGCATCTCTCCATAACTGGTCTGATATTGTTTTAGCCAAAATTTGCCAAAGGGGGAGATTGTTGGGTTTTTGAAATTGGCTACATTTTGTAAAAACAAGATCAAGTCAGATGTAGGACAAGATGGGGCTACATTTGGTACAACATCCTGAAGACTGATAAAGTGCGCAGTTTGTTACATAGCGCGCATGTTTGTAATGTATATCCATTAGGCGCTTTAGCTTATTCCCCAAGACAAGTAACCAAGCGAATTTCCTGATCATATCTCTTATGAATCGCTTCTAAAATATATTCCTATATTTTAGGACTTTGTTGGATTTATTTAAAACAAACTTTGTGTTATCGGATATACTATGATTGAACACTATTTTTGAAGGCCAAAAATCAAGGAACTACCGTGGCTAATTGTGAGCTATATATAGTGAAGACCGTAGACAGTTTTAGGTTACTGAAACTCTTGTGAAGAAGCATATTCTTGTGTCTAGGGTTTTAGCGTGTCCCTTGTTTATTTGTGAGCTTAACTTGTATCACATTGATACTTGCTTAGGACTGAGTTCTTGTGTTGTAATTGTTTTAATCTACTCCTAAACTTTTAAGTACGGAGATAGGTAATTGTTTGAAGTGTGTCTTCACCATTCTTAAGTCTAGAGCAATCACACTGGGCGTGTGGTTAAGAGGAGAAGGGACAGATCTCTGATCTAGGTGGTCCTAGGTTGAATACAGCACGGGTAGTGACTAGGTGATGAAGTGTAAACGAGTCGTTTGCTGGAAGCTTCTAACTAGTATTATCATAGTGGATTCTCTCCTGGATTGGTATCCCCTAGAGTAGGTCGTGTTATACGCCGAACTGGGTTAACAAACTCTTGCGTACTATTTATTTTCAGTTTGTTATTGTATATAATTTATTGTTTCTGCTGTAACCAGTGTAGTGTCAAAAGTTGCCCTATCCGGTACCCCATTTGGACTATGCCAGAATTTCATATTGGATTTGGATTCATATGATATATTGGATTTTGGCTGTGCTTGTATGTGCTGTGTAACCATGCGTCTGCTGATATGTTGATAGTTCCTTTTTTTTTTTGAAACGTAATTCACAGAGAACTTAAAATGTTAAGGTTCCCAAAATTTTATGTTTGTGGCATAATACTAATTAGGATTAGTATTTACTCAAACTAGCCAAATTTTGTTTAACTTAATTTCATGAGAATTCTTATATTATGTGCGGCAGTATACCGACATATGGTTCGGTTCCTTTTTTATTTCATACAATGCCTTAGTTTCGGTTGCAAATAGCTAGTTTCATGTGCTGTTTGAATTCAGTTTGGCCATGTGAATCCAGGCTTTTGGTTTAAAATTGCTATAGAATTTTTGGTTTGCAAGTTTCATCCCAAAGTCTGATCTATGGACAATTTTAGTTTGGTTTCAATTTTAAGATGAGATAATTTGTCAAATTTTTCAGTTCAGTAACTTTATGATTTCAGTTAATTATTTTTTAAAGGCTTAGGAATTTAATTTTGCAGAATGAGACAAATTGATTTTCTTTCAAGTTAAAACATTCTTTTATTTTGTTTCATATATGCTGCAATTTCAGTCTTGTATTTATTTTTGTGGGATTCAATTGTTCTTTTGAATCATGAATTGAGTGTATCCGGTAAATAAAAATAAATGTGCACTCTTTTGGAAAATTGCAAGTTATACTTGCAAATTTGGTTAAGAATTTTTTTTTTTAAATTCAAATATTTGGCAGTTTAAGTTATATATTTTGAAATAAGTCGATTGAAACATAATGTTGCCAAAATAACCTCTTTTGTGGAGATTAATTTATTTTGAAATATAAAAGGTTGTATACTTGTAACTTATGTGAATATTTAACCGGCCCAAAGGAAGGTAACTATTTTACAGAATTATAAGTGCACCTGTGGTGATAAACGCGTGATAATTATTCGGTTTTACGTGTGAATAATAAATTGGCCTAAAGGAAAAAATTATTCAACGTGTTTTTTATTATCAGTGTTTGATTACTACGCCAAGGTATCACGGAAAAGTTAATATTTTGTCCAAAGATCGAATGTTAATGGATTCTCGATATCTTGCGATGGGATTTACCTTTATTTGAATTTAAAATTACTTTTATTTTGAGGCTTATTTGAGCATGTTTTGCTTGATTCTCGTTCTCTTTTCGGTTATGAATGACATGTTGAAGTTTACTTCCAATGTCAATTTAGTTAAATGGCTCAAACTTCAAGTTCTAGAAAGTGAATCTTTTGGTAGTTCTTGAAGTGTGGATCTCGACGTTGCGTTAGGGGCCGATTCTCCCTCACTTCGTACGGATGAGAGTACCTCTAAAAGGAAGAGGGAAATTGGAAAGGTGGGAGAGGTCAAATTGCATATGTTTGATGATCATAAGAAAGTCATTTTGGAAACATTCTAGGGCAGACTATTTGAAAAGATGAATATGGTAACAATAAAGTATAAGGATAAGCTGCAGATACAGTATCTCACAAGGAACAACATAAATAATTTAAATCAGGTAACAATAGTTGTTTCTTTTGTGGAGCTAAAAGGTAAAGAAACGTTACTTTAACTGTCAAATATGACATGTTAAGGGAAGGTATATTTCTTAATTTGGTTTGTTTTAAGGTTAATTTAACTTTGGTATGAAGACATGTGTGTTGGATAGATTTCGGTGCCACAGCTAACAACAGTGTGCCTATATAAGGTTTTATGAATTGTCGGCAACTAAGTGATGGTGAAAGATACATCTATATGTGGTTAACGACAAAACAATTCAAGTTGAGGCAATTGAAAAATTTAGATTATTAATAAAGACCAAATTTTATTTGGACTTTGATGAAACTATTTTCATACTGTCTTTCAAATGAAATTTAATTTCTATTTTGTTTTGAACCTATTTGGTTTTTTCTTATTTATTTGGGAATGAAAATTGTTTCAAAATTCAAAATTAGTTGGTTCCGGTTATTTGTCAGGTTACAATAATCTCTATTTGATTTGACACAATTGTTTCATTTGGTTGAGCAATGAGACTTAAGGTACATTTGACTCAAGATATTGGGTGACATCTCCAAACGGATAATAGAGAGTCTTGTGTCAAATGAAATCTCAGCTCATATTTTATAGAAAAGGGAAAACAAACCATTAAAGGAGATATGAGGCCAATAAGACTTTAGATGTCCTTGAACTTATTAATGTTGGTATTTCTGTACTATTCTTTATGGTTTTTTGGAATGGTAAACGATATTTATAAAGCATTTTCCTAGCGGCCGAAATAAAAGGAAGCTATTAATTTGTGTATTGAATTACAAATTGAGAGGAAATTTCAATTTATATAGGCTGATATCAGAGATCTCACTCATGAAACAATAAAGTCATTTGGGCATGTTCAATTTTTTTTAAGGCTGGAGTTGAGAATCAACTCGACTAAAGAATCAAAAGTGTTAAGTTTAACCATGGTGGTGAATACAATGGTAAATTTAACAATTCAGGTGAACAACGTCCAATAATTTTCTTTCTCAATTAAAACTGCAGTATATGTCCTTAATGGGGTTCCAACTATAGCAACTACAAAACTTCCTTATAAACTTTGGATAGACAAAAGTCTTGTATAAAGCATTTGCAAGTTTGAGGTTGTTCAGTTAAAAACAGGGCCTTATAAGTCAAATGAAAATAAACTGAACTTTAGGACCGTAAGTTGCTATTTTATGGGATACTTTAAAGGATCTATGGTACATGTTTTATGATCCCACAATTAAGTTTGGTTTTTCGAATCAGGAAATGTCAATTCTTTGAGGATGTCGAGTTTATAGGGGGGATATGGTTATTAACTCCCCATACAAGAAATTATTTCAAAAGAACAAACTCTTACACCTCAAGAACATATGTCTTTCAGGAGATCCATGAGAGAAAAATAGAAATACAATATACCAGATGACTATATTGTATCTCTTCAGGGACATGAGGTTAACATTGAAATGGTGGATGATGATTTGATCATATTTCATCAAACAATGAAAAGTTCTAACTCTCAAAGGTGGATCGATGCCGTGAATAAAGTGATAAAGTCCATAAATGACAATGACATTTGAGATCTTTTCTCATTGCCACAAGGTGTGAAACTCATTAGTCTTAAATAGAGCTGGGTATGCGGGCTGGCCCACCCCGTTTAACCCGCTCCGCATAAGCCCGCACATTAAACGGGGCGGACAAGCCCATCAGCAAATATAAACGAGTTCAATATGTAGGCCCGAGTCCGGTCCGCGTAAGCCCGCAGGTTAAACGGTTAACCCGCGGACTATTACAAAAAAAATTTAAAAATCCACTTTTTGAAAAGCTAAACTAAAATACTGATATAATAAAAGCTAAAAAAAATTATATTGTTCGTAATTTTTTGTTATAACATATAAGTTGTAAGTAACAACTAAAAAAAAATATAGTTTGTGACATTTTGAGCTTATGTATCTTCTCTATGCAAGTAATGCAACCAAAACCAAATTCAACCGGTTCTAATCGCCATTCTTTCTTCACACACACCTCAAATCTATAAAATAAACACAAATGGTAGTATTTAATAAGAACTCCAATAGTGTTGTTCAAAAAATTAAAAAGAACTATAATAGTCCAAACCAATATTAAGAGTACAACCAAAAATTAAATATCAACCGATTCAAAAACAAAATAGTAATGTATATAATTAACTAATTGAAAACTGATAGAAAATAATCACGCTTGGTTGCATTGTAACACTTGAAATCCCTACATATTACATAGGAGTTGTTTTTTATAATTAGGACGTTTAGACTAAACTTTGTTTTTTTTAGAGAAAAGTTAGATTTGAACATTTTTTATAATTTGTAAGTGATAAAGTTTATAATTAATTTTATATTATATAAAAAAGACGGGTCACGGGCCAACCCGCAGATTTAACCCGCATAACCCGCGGTTTTAACGGTCCAACCCACACGGGCAAAAATATAAACGGACAAAAAAAAAATCGATCTTAAGTCCGTGCGGGCTGCGGGTTAAACGGGTCAACCCGCGGACCTTGGCCCGTATACCCAGCTCTAGTCTTAAATAAAAATTTAAGACCAAGAGGGATTCGAAAGGTAGTGTGGAGAGGTAAGAAACTCGTCTTGTCATAAAGGGATTTACACATAAAGAAGGCATTGATTATAAAGAGACTTTCTTTGTGGTTTATTTGAAAGACTCTTTTAGGATCATAATGGCATTGGTGACACATTTAGAACTTGAGCTACATATGATAGATATAAAGACAACGTTTCTAAATGGTAACATTGATGAAACAATGTATATGGTGCAACCGGAAAATTTTGTTTCAAAAGATTCAAAATATATGGTTTGCAAATTTAAGAAATCCATATATGAACTCAAGCAAGCATCTCAACTATGGTATTTCAAAATTCATAATGTGATCATCTCGTTTGGTTTTGAGGTGAATTTGGTTGATGATTGTATATACCATGAGTTCTGTGGGAGTAAGTATATTTTCTTGGTTTTATATGTCGATGACAAGGCAGTAAACCATATGATACTCATGTGGCTAAGGGAGACAAGTTTAGTGTCAATCAGTGCCCTATGAATAAATCTAATGTAAATTCAGATTGTACGCATTTGGTTATTGTGTATATTTCTAGAATGTTCGGAAAGTATTTAAGTGATTTAAGATTAAACCATTTGAAAGCAGCCAAATGAGTCATACAGTACTTAAAGAGAACTAAAGAACACATGCTCATATATTGGAGGCCAGATCAGCTTGAGATCATTTGGTATACTGACTCCAATTTTGTTGGATGCAAAGGTGATTTATTATGAGGCATCCAATTGTAGAACTTGGTCACGAGGTTGCGCATAGTGGATAAGACATTAAAATACCACTAAAGTTATTTGTGACAATAAATCAGTAGTTCTATTTTCAGTAACAACAGGAACTCGACGAATTCAGGTATATAGAGATCTTGTTCCTTGTTGTTAAAGATTAAGTTCATAGTGAATGGTTGTCTATATAACATATCAGTACAAACTCCATATTTGCGGATCCGCTTACTAAATTTTTCCACCCAAAAGGCTTTATGAGCATATTGCTCGTATGGGAGTGCCAAGTCATTAAGTGATATTTCGTTCTAGTGGGAGTTTGTTATTTTAAATGCTCTTATGATATAGACATACTTCATTTTAAGACTTAAGAATGTTTTCTGGAGAAATAAAGTTTTGGCATTTTACACTCTGACTTTGGTTAAGGTTTGATCTCACTAAAGATTTAGGAGGACCAGTTGAGAATCGACATATATAGATCAACTTCATGTGATTTTCATGCTACACATTTCATGATGGATCTATGCCATTTAGTTGTGTCACTATTGGCGATCATTGATGGGTTTAGTTATGATTGATATAACGAAAATCACCTTGGTTCTATATATTGGCATGACTGATGGACAAGATAATTTGGATATGCTTAAGGAATATAATGGCAAATTTTTGAGCTCATAAAGTCTAACACATGTGTACAATTACATGTGACCAGTGGGAGATTGTTAGGATTTTTGGGTCACTATTGTAATATTACATGTGTTAGGGCCATTATGTAATTAGCCAAAGCATCAGTGGTCTAATTAATAATACATGTCTATGGCTAAAAGCATAAATATCATGAAAGTTAATTTATTGTGTAGATACCATAAGTCAATATCTAATTTGATGAGGGGCCAAATTAGAATATTGAAAATAGAAAATAACGCTAAGGTTATTTATAGGGTTATGGTCCCCAATTGTATATTAACGTAAAAACGTGACGGCTCAGAAAAACCTTTTCTCTTCATCCCCATCAGAGGAGACTTAAGGAGCCCATAAAGAACTCTACAGTTGGAAGACCACACACCGGTGATTTTCTATCCCTACCTATGGCAAACTCAAACTCAGGTACGCTTCCGCTTATGATTATGGTTATGAATTTTTCTTGATGATTAACATGATTGACTCTAGGGTTTAAAGAAAAACTTAGGTTTTAACATAGATTGATCTGTTTTGTTCCAATATATAATCTATTTTGTTTCTAATTTTAAGCATTTTTTTATAGTTATCTTATAATCTTTTTATATATATTTTTTATTTTTTAGTGAAATTACAATGAATGATATTAAACTTGTAACATGGTTAAAAGTAATAAGAGTAAATTAGTAAGATGATAATCGATTTTAATATATTAGTAGTATTTTAAATGGGTCACCCAAATTCAAACTCAAATTTTATAATTGTGTGAAATTTTAATTGTATTTAGGTACTAACTTATTTACCCAATAAAAAAAGACACTACAAAGTACAAAGTGCAATTCATCGCGTGTATTGTTGTACTACTTGTGCAACAGTTTTTTAACTACTCTGTGCTATGAGTTTGGGTTCACTCTATTTACCAATCCTCAATTTAGGAGACAGATAGACACAATAGAATATTAGTGGGATCCACTCATTAGTGGGTCCCACTTTTAATGAGTCCCACAAATCTTCTATTGTGTATATCTCTCTCCTAAATGGAGGAGTGGTAAATGGAGTGAACCCAAACTTCTGTAGTATGGGGACAATAATGTCTTCTTTCAAGTATAGTTGTATAGACATAAGTTACATAACTTAAAGTACGGGTTTTATTTTTGGTTAGAGAAAGGAGGTACGGGTTTGACCGAAACAAAATTTATTTGTGACATAGTTAAATGTAGTTGGGGTGGGATGTGTAGCTCAACGAGTTAAGCTAGTTGAGCGGGGTTAAGGAGCTGGAGGTCCAGGGTTCGAGTTATGATAACAAGGAGAATATTAACATAACATTGTAATACTAACAACTAATATTGGTTATAAAAAAAAATAGTTAGATGTAGCTGGATAAAGGCAAAATTACACGGTAAGTTTTTTATCATATTTATTTGATATATTGATTATTTATTTTATTTTTTTCATATTAAACCTTTGTTATCTTTATAATTAAGCATAAATTAACCCTTTATATACTTTTTATTAAAAAAAATAATGATGTGACAAACTATATCAAATAAATAAATTTATTTTAATATTTTTTTAATAGAAATATAAAAAATCTTAAATCATCATCTTCTTCATATATCATTTCCTTCAGGATCTTCATCACCATATTACATTAAGAGGAATGAGTTGGGATCCTATCCATTTTTCATTATTTTCATTTCCTCCATTAGTGTATAGTTTTAGAAATATAAATGTAAAAGTGTGAACCCAAACTCCTTTTATATATCCAAAACATTTAAAAACTTTGGTAATAGAAAAAATGGAAAGAAGTGAAAATGGAGAGGATCCTGACTCATTCCATTAAAACCTTAGATTTACCAAACTTGAAATTTAAAATTGTTGCATCTTTCATTATTGCACTATTTTTTTTTTTCAAACTGCAAATTTATTAGAACTTCAAACAATAGCACAAGCAGTGCCAAATTGAGGGAAAGAGAGTACACACAAGCCTGGGCCTATGAACAAACCACTAACAACGTCACAAATGGAGGGAAACAAGTCTGGTTTTCGAGAGGTCACTTAGTTGAAAATTTATTCTTCAACTTTGAGGAATTCAGTTCGAGACCCTACACCGAGATTTATTCTTCAACTTAGTTGCACTATTTGAGAATTGCTTTAAGTGTTTAAACAAACACAAATGTATATGGATAGCAACAGACAACGCTCTCAAAACCACAAAAAGGTAACAATTTTCACCATCTCAATTGCAATTTGTTCAATCTGAAACATCCCCATGATTTTATTGTATAATAAACCTGAGGAGCATATCTTTGTTAAGTGTAGGTTCGCATGAAATTTTTTGATTAGGGTGCTCAATTGGTTTAGAGTGGTGTTGGTACAAAGAGGTCCTTCTTGTATACTTCCTCCATGACAGTAAATTTCACTGTTTTTTTTTTAATTAATGTATCTATTGCTCATGAGGATCGAATCTAGAACCTCATGCATACTATTCAAATTTCTTATCACTAGTCCAAATATAGTTCATATGCATTAATTATACAATAAACTTAGAAATATGAAATTTGGTTATAAAAACCACGAAGGAAGTATTAGTTGTTGTATTTCAATCTTATTTGTGTGTGTTAGTTAGAGTCTAAAGTCAAAGTCTGGTGTCAGGTTCTGAAGGCTCATAGTCTGAAGTCAGACTCTGAGCACCCAGGTTCAGGTTCAGTAGTAGCAGTCACGTTGATCTTGTTAAGATTTCCATGGTTTGGAGAAAATGGAGAAAACTTCAGAAAGTCTTCAAGATAGTAGAAATCATTTGGATTCATATTTGATAAAAGATAATGGAAAAGAGTACAATTGGTGCTCTTATATAGAGCTCTTAGAGGCTTAACTAACTAACTACCTAATAACAAACTTAACAAACAAATTGAACCTCTAACTAACTAGTGGAAGCTTTTGGCTAATTACCAATATTCTTAACATCCTCCCTCAAACTCAACATTAGTAAATTTACCAATTTTGCAACATTGGTAAATTTACCAATTTTGAGTTTGAATTACAATATTCTAACATTTATAGTGTAAAAATGTAATCTAATAGAATCACAAACAAGTAGGCTTGAATCAACCAATACTAACAGCAAATAGAAGCTTGTGCTACTAAAACCCAAAAAATTCCTCCATCATAGTATAAGAGAAGCAATGCTACACCAAACTCAATCCAAGCAACTTCCAAACTCTAGTAGGAAACAAGTGACAAAATCAAGACATCAACACCATATAGCCATATAAAAAAACTGCAAGTATGTAACTCTTGCTCTTGGTGAACCATCCTTTGTTGTACCATTTGCCTTGACCAGATAAACTTACACCTTGTACAAGTAACTCAAAAAAAACATCTTTCAAATATGTTCTCAATGACAATGATAAGCTACTAACAACTTCAATTATAGCAATTGCAACATCAATAAACATATAGTAGTTCAATTTCTAATGTTATATGAATAACACTTCATGTGACCAAACAAAGCTTTCCAAGGCTGAAAGATATTCCACATTATGCAGTATATAACCAACTGGTGTCAGATTTCCCCTTCTGAAATTGCAGAGTCCATTTTCCACTATTAGCACAGATAGCATCCTCCCATTTAGGTTCAATCTTAACAAAGAAAATCAGCTCCAACAATCAACTTGCAAAACATGCCACTGTAGGGAGAAAACCTTCTATGCAACCAAAACCAAACCAATATCTCCAGCAAAATATGTGTACATTCAATCCTCTGAAGCCATAAGCAACTTGCCATCAAACAAAGCTTGAATAATGATGTAAATCTGGGTTTTATATTGTAGTAATCTCCCTCAAACTCATAGTTAGAGAATTTTTAATATGAGTTTGGAAACCAAAAAATCAAACAGAAAATGAGAAGAACAACATCAATAGCAATTGTCACAATTATGGGAAATGCATCAACATCAACTTTCTTGACTGTAGAAAGTGAATCAAGCTAGCAATTCCAAAAATGGTTGAATAGTCATATACTAATAGCAACACCATACACAACCAGAAAATACAGCTCAAAAAAATAGTTCAATCTTCATATCAGAGCAACTTGTCATCAGTTAACCAATTTGAAGCATAGCAAACTAAGAATTACTCATGTAATTCTAAACGAACTTCTAATTTCCACCGGGATCGAAAGGGAACAGTGAAATTAAATCGAAAATTGACAGAAAAGATAGCATAATAGCGGAACTGCAAATCAGTGAATAATTCCACCGGGATCAAATCTAAAAGCAGATGAATCGAGAGGAAATTTTACCATGACGGTGGTGGTGCATACAACCGTCGTCTCCGGTGATTGTATAAGCATATCAGAATAAAACTTTGCAAACTCATCAATGCATAAACTCAATTTAAAGAACCTGATGACGGAAACGGCGTCGCAGTAATCTTCGAAGCAAGAAAAGGGGATTTCCGATATTGAACCATTTTCGGTTGTGTTTGCCGTTTCAAGATTCACTTGATCAAACTTGACGAAATCGTTTGGTTTCTCCATGATCGCTGGTTCAAGATCAACCTCCCTTGTATGTTCTTTGAAGTATGTGAGTGATAGTGAACACGAAATTTCCCCAAACTTGGTCGTGCATCCTTCAATATGTGGTTTAACGGCATTGATCAACTTGATTGGAACAATTTCAGATTGAAAATTACCAATCCTGAAATTGCAGCAATGGTTTTCTGTGCTTGATTCAAAGACAGAGGTAGACAATGATGAAATCTCCCCCTTAACCTCTGGAATTGAATCGATCAAAGGAACTGGAACATCAATCGATGCTGGTCGTGGTGGAAGAGGCAAAAATGGCTTCTCAATCTTGGATTTCTTCCACAAGTGACAAACGATGTAATGAACCAATAGAAAAGAAGGTGGATCAAAAAGCACGGTGTAAATTTCTTTGTGATAAGCGGTGGATGAATTTTCCGTTGCCGGAACGATAGCGGAAGCGGAACGCGTTCCCGGAGATCGAAACCAAGGCTGCGATGATACCATGTTAAGATTTCCATGGTTTGGAGAAAATGGAGAAAACTTCAGAAAGTCTTCAAGATAGTAGAAATCATATGGATTCATATTTGATAAAAGATAATGGAAAAGAGTACAATTGGTGCTCTTATATAGAGCTCTTAGAGGCTTAACTAACTAACTAACTACCTAATAACAAACTTAACAAACAAATTGAACCTCTAACTAACTAGTGGAAGCTTTTGGCTAATTACCAATATTCTTAACAGATCTCAAATTAATGGCTTTCCAGATGTGCATCTGTGGGCCGCTATTGTCAAACTCATCGATCGCCTTATGGTGAGGGATTGACAAGTAACTATCATTCATATCTATACGCAAGTAAACTAAGTCGCTGATTGGTTTGCAAATAATGCTCTTTCTTTACCTACAGTTACTCTCTTATTTAATCATCCGCCTGCCAGTTCAGTTGACGTGTTATGGCAGGATGTTGCCGGTGTTTACTTTAATCGTTGTGTTGTATTGTAATTTGGCCTAACGGTCTCCCTTGTATCAATTTTTTTTTACTAAATGATGGATATATTGCTATAATTATCTGGTTTTTTTTTATAATTAATTATCTTTCGGGTCGTGAAAGATATTGGATATGTATACTATAATGTATATTCCACCACATATTATGTACTTTTCTTTAAATCTATTTCTGAAATATCATCAAATATTCATTATAAAAAAAGATATCATCAAATATTTAAATAATATCAAAGTGAAAAAAATTAAATATCAAATAAAAGGAATGGTGGATGTGGATTGGAGGTGGATTGGACATAGACCAACTCACTTTTTAATACTAATCCTAACAAAAATGGTTAACAAATTGAACTAAACCTTCAATATATAATATCATGCTCTACAAATAAAATGTACTCTATAGTTGAACATAAGTTAGTACTTAAAATGTTTTAAACATAATTATCATAAACAGGGTCAGCACTAAGTATAACAAACGTCCTGCCACAAAATTTATTTGATCATATTCATCTATTCTAAATTTGAACTTTGTAAGAAGTCTTTTATTATTGGGATTTTATGGTAGATATATCAGTCCATTAGTTATTATTATATATTTTCTTTCTAATCTTATTTTGTTAAGTAATATTAATGTGATATTATTTATCGGAATCTTGGTCTTATTTCCTTTCGTCTCGGGGACGGGTTTTCTTAGGGATGGGAAGGTGCCACAGCACCCCTCAAATTTATTTTTGATTATGTTGAATTTGAGGTATTTTGGTAAAATAATAGAAGAAAACTATAAGAAACATGAATATTATTGATGAACTAAAATAACATGTTTACATTATTTACATAATAAAACAGTATGATATTGCTCGGTATTTATAACCAAGTAAATATTTAAATCTAAACTAAATCCCTTAATTATAGGGTATAAAATAAATAAACCTAAATATATTTTCTCAACAAATATAATATAAAATTTATACATATCTTAATATATTCTAACACTCCCCCTCAAGCTAAAGCTTGATACAAAATAAATTAAAGTCCTTGAAAGCGCCAACGAGAGGAGCAATAAGTAAGTAGTAGAGCAGCGGCCGAAGCATAAATTCATATCAAATTAAGTAAAATACCCGCGGATTAAAGCATCACAAACGGAGACCCGCAGATTAAAACATCACAAACGGGACCGCGGATTAAAGTATCACAAACGGGTAACGGGATTAAAGGTAACGGGGACCCGAGGATTAAAGAATCACAAACGGGTAACTGTGGTTAAAGGTAACAGGGCCCCCGGATTAAAGAATCACAAACGGGTAACGAAATTAAAGGTAACGTGGACTCATGAAAAGTGGCATGTGGGCTGCATATGTCAGAGTAACAAAAGGGGTAAAACAAAGTTAAGTAAAATATTAATAAGAACGAAAAGGGTAACAAAATAAAAAGGTGGAACAAAATAAAAAGAATGACAGCTAGAGTTTATATGAACAAAGTTAAGTAAAGCAGCGGAATTATGTTTCAAGGTCGATATCATGGCTCTGATACCATGTTGAATTTGAGGTATTCTGGTAAAATAATGGAAGAAAACTATAAGAAACATGAATATTATTGATGAACTAAAATAACATGTTTACATTATTTACATAATAAAACAGTATGATATTGCTCGGTATTTATAACCAAGTGAATATTTAAATCTAAACTAAATCCCTTAATTATAGGGTATAAAATAAACAAACCTAAATATATTTTCTCAACAAATATAATATAAAATTTATACATATCTTAATATATTCTAACAGATTACATTAAAAACATGTGTAAAAAAAACATGTGTAACAAAAGATGTGTATTAACCCAGCGTTTTTCAACTAACCCTAATTACACATTAGCTATGTGTCTCGGGTTCGACACTTGAAGGACATATATCAGAGTCGGATTAAGGATTGTAATGTGAGCATTTGTATTGTGTTCTTGGAGTTTGGTTTAAGTCTCACATTGCTCAGATTATGTGACGGCAATCTCCCTATAAGAGCTTGCTTTTCCAAAAAGTTTGAGAATATTTTGTTGTTGATTTGATTTAATATTTAGTACATAGTTGTTTGGGTTAAATATGTTTTTAGTCCCTACATTTTGTGAAATTGTTAAGAATGGTCCCTATATTTTAAAAATGGTAAAAAAAAACTATAAAATTTTCCGCTATCAATATTAGTCCATGCGTTTATCCTTTAGGGATCATTCTTGACAATTTCGCAAAATGTAGGGACTAAAAATATATTTAACCCTAGTTGTTTTTGGTGAGTTTAATTTGTTAATGATAGCTTGTGTTAATGAATAATGATCATGATTTGCGTGAGGATATATATACTTTCAAGAAAGCTTAAATGAGGGTGGGATAAAGGAAGCACCAAAGAGAAACGTTTTGGATTCAGGAAACCAGCCGTAATACATGATAAAGTTTGTTTCGTTGGTTTAAAGAAAGTGGGAATGAACAATTGAGATTTTGTCAGATAGCATGATTTGTTTATTGGGATTTTGTCAGATACCATGATTTGTTTATTTGTTTAGAAATTAGATGATGAGGAAATGACACCACCGTCTGGTGTTTGTGTTAGTAAAAAAAAAATTGGTTTGTGGGTTTGATTTTGTTTGATTCTTTGTTAGTTTGAATTGGGTTTGATTAGTTTCATTTGGTTCTACCTGGTGAGTTAAGATAGTACTCAAAACTTATTTATTTGGTGAAAAAATATTCGCAATCTGTGTGTTTGGTGAGCGAATGTTCGCAATCTGTGGTGAGCGAATGTTGTTTGTCCGGTGAGTGAATGCTAGCAATATGTATGGGGAGTGAATTCTCGCAATATGTCTGGTAAGCCAATGTTTGCAATATGTTTATTTTGTGAGAGAATGTTCGCAATCTGTCTCTCTGGTGAGCGAATGCTCACAATCTGTCTCCTTGGTGCACGAATGTCCACAATCTATCTCTCGAGCGAATGCTAGCAATCTGTTTGGTGTGTCAAGTTAATTTTCACAATTTGTTTGGTTTGATTTTGGATTTAATTTGATTTGGTTTGGATTTGTTCAGTTGGTTTGGATTGATATTAGATTGGTTTGGTTCGTTCTCCTCTCTATGATGTTTTCTCCTCTCTCTGATGTTTTCTCTTTTGACTGCGAATTGTTGCTCTCCATTGGTTGTGATATTAGTTGGTTTAGTTTACTTTTAGCGTTAATTTTGTAATAAGTTTAAAGCCTAGTAAATTTTAGCTTGAGGAGAAGTATTATAATAAGATGTTTTGAATTTATTTTTGTTTTTGTTTGACAAACTCCATATGTCTCATGTTGATGCATCGTGAGTTTGAGAGAAATTATTAAATAACAAAACTTTTGTTGTTGGACATTTATAGTAGTCTAATAATTTATAAATTAACGGACTTTTTTGTAAGTAGTTTTTTTAAGTAGTCTAATAATTTATAAGCTCAAAAGTGTTTTAAAAGGTCGGTTTAGATTAGTTTAATTTTGAACTTTTGTTTTTTTTTTAAGGAAACAAGCTTGTATCTCACATCATTATAAAAAACACTAGCAATACAATTTGGCATTAACTCTAACACTTGAGGATTAACCGTATACATAGCCACTCTCTTGCTAATTCATGAGCAACTAAATTAGCTTGCGTCCTAGAAAACTTAACCAACAAGTTTGGACTAAAACTATTTAAACTACTAATACAATCTTTAATAATAAAACCAAAGTAAGAAAGGTCATTGGAAGGCTTAATAACATTGTCCAATCTCATATTGTCAATCCACCGGATACCTTGTAACAACTCAAACGCTTCACCTTAACACATAGTTTTGCCCTTACGAAGTTACCATTATGATCATGTATACACATACCTATCTCCACTTTGTTATCACCAAAAACCGCATCAACATTACACTTAACTTTATAATTAATTTTTCACTTACGAAGATTATATCTTTATAAGATGTATTCTTATAACTTACTTTAACAAGCTTATTATAATACATAAACCTTATTTATTTGTATAAGTTATTTTTTATAAACTAAAAAATAAGTTAATCCAAACGAGCCCAAAATGATATTTGAAAAACAAATGACAAGCTAATAAAATAAGTTACTCATGAAAAAGAAAATAGTTAATAATAAGTCTTTTTTTTATATATGACTTATAAATTACACCACCGTCCCATATTATAAGGGAAAAAACCTCATTTTTTTTGTCTCAAATTATAAGGGAAAAACCATTTTCAAGAATGTTTATTCCTTATTCTCATAAAATTAAATGCAAATTGCATTTAATTTTCTCTATCTCCCCTTTCTTCAATAAACAACAACCAATAAAAATTGTTTTTAGATCTTCCCATGCACTTTATTCTAAGGAAAATCCAAAAAAACATATTCCAAATTTACATGTTTTATTTTTTCTTAATAAGTGTATTTTTTGTTTTTTCTCCTATAATTTGGGACGGGAGAGTATAAGCTATAAAATGGTATTTACCAAAGATAGTATATAATAACACTTCAATCCACCATGTTTTACACCCAATCGTCAAATCAAACTTAATTAGCTAGCTTCCACACTTTCATTAATATTCATACATGTATTCAAAGTAGTGATGAACTATCATAAATGAAAATTGTCAAAAAATAATAAAATTATCATAAATGAAATAGCTTGACTTTCTCCCTCTTTTGAGTTATCAATAGTGAATTCTCTCGTGAGCTTAACTCAATTGGTAGGACATTGCATATTATATGCAGGGGGTCGGGGTTCGAATCTCAATTATCGCACTTATTCATATTAAGGATGAAGTTTCTAACCATTAGGCTACTTGACAAAAAAAAATAGTGAATTGTCCAAATAATACTTATCATAGTTAGGAGTTGGATTCTAAATTCATACATATAAAAAAGGGTTAAATATATTTTTGGTCCCTATAGTTTCACATCATTTCGTTTTTAGTCCCTAAAGATTTTTTCCACACTTTTAAGTCCAGGAAGTTTTGTCAGTTAATGTTTTTAGTCCCTACTTTTCAATCAACTCGTGCATATCTTTTGAAATTTTAAATTTTTTTTCAACAGTCATGTTTAGTACATTATATGAATCTCTATTACAAAAGATTAAAAAAAATTTAACAAGAGATGAATTAAATATGAATTTTTTAGTTTTTGCACATAAAAATTCATAAATAACTCATCTTATGTTAAAAAATTCTAAATTTTTATCAGAGATGTTCTTATAATATTATAAACATGAATACAAACAACCGCTAAAAACTGTGAAAGTATACAAGAGTTTGATTAAAAGTAGGGACTAAAAACACTGACGACAAAACTTCAAGACTAAAAAGTGTGAAAAAAATCTTCAGGGACTAAAAACAAAAATCTGCGAAACTATAGGGACCAAAAACATATTTAACCCTATAAAAAAATAATTGTTGGAGAGATTTCTCTTTTTTTACCCCATAATTTTTTGGACGAAAATTATAATCACGGTTAACCGTGGTGATCAAAACTTCGTACTTATTTTGTCAAAAACAAAATCTGTACTTATATGCTTTGATTTTATTTTATTCCTTTAAAAAGATTTAATTATTAAAATAGATAAATAAATTAAATAAATAGTCAAATACAAATCCATATTTTTTAAAAAATCAATATCGGTGGGTGCATTTTTTTTTATATATAAAAATTTCCGGTGAGGGGACACGTCCAAGGCAGAGAAGGCCTTGGTGGTGCCCAAAGAGCGCTTAACTTGAATCTGTGACCTCTACAACTTAAGACATGTCTTTATATCACTAGACCATGTTTTTGAAGAGTTTAGATTCACTCAATTTACTACTCCTCCATTTATTCTCCATTTAGGAGAGAGATAGACACAATAGAAGATTTGTGGGACCTACTCATTAGTGGGATCTGTTTTTTATGGGTCCCACAAATCTTCTATTGTGTCTATCTCTCTCATAAATGGAGAATAAATGGAGGGGGAGTAAATGAAGTGAATCCAAACTCGTTTTTGAAGGTGCATTTGATATCTCACAATTTCCCATAAGGATATATGAGTACTCCCTCCGTAACACTATATAAGCAAAAATCACCTTTTTTAGGTACATTGTATAATCAATGTATCTAGTCTATATTATAGACCAAATACATTAATTTTACAATGAATCTAGAAAGGTGATTTTTGCTTATATAGTGTTACGGAGGGAGTATGCTTTAACATTAAAAACGTTTAAAAAAAACATTAGTTTTGTTTTATTTATGGGTTATGTTAATGTGCCCTAAGGGCACATGATAAGCTACCTAAAATAGAAATTTTGCATTTAATGATATAAGATGTTCATGTAGTTGATGAATATATAAGATGCAATAAATTTTTACCACATTTGTATTCTTAACATGTGCCCTTAAGGGCACATGTTAACGGATTTAGATTCTCTACATTTGTTCTTCCTAAATTCATCTACATTCAAGCAAAAAGTAACTAAGGAAGAGAAAATATTGCATTTCCAAATGCATTTCTGTTATTGTAAAGACAACAATACTTTTAAATTTTGTCTAAATGTAGAAAAATGTGACTTTAGAGAATCAAAATCCCAGGTTAACATTCTCCTATATTTATTTTTCTTATAATTTGGACTTGAATTTTACAACTTTTTAAATTCTATACATTTATTATTTATTTTATTTTTTTGGATTTCCATGATATTGGTTTTATTTTTACTCTTTATAAAAATATGTTGTTGTTTTCGTGAGTTTATTTCGATCGTCATTGACATCATATTATATGTGTAAAAACCAAAATTCGATCCTCAAACATCATATTTATTTATTTTAAGAATAAAATTTCTAATTATTAAACTACTTAAAAAAAACTACTTAAAATAATCGGTTAACTTTTTGTCTGAACAATATTTTCTGTTGATAATTTTGGTCTCAAAATTCATCGCAAAACGGTTGGATCACCCCCGTATCTCCAACAGTTATTATTAAGGTCTTGGATTTATCGGAGTATTTTCCTATGGACCAATAAGCTAAACTTAAATGCAAACAAAAAAGAAGAAGTCCTCTTCATTTTCACAACAACTTATAACTTACTTTTACTACTTTATACTCCGTCCGTTCCAAATTATATGTCACTTTAAAGAAAAAATTTGTTCTAAATTATGTCATTTTATAATACCAATGAAGCATTAAATGTTATTTGTCCTATTATACCCTTAATTATTTATTACTTTCTCTTCTTTCAAGTCTTCTATTTATCTTTATCATACAATTAATGAAGGACAATTTTGTAAATCAACTCATAATCTCTTTTTTTCCATACAACAATGATTACATTTCTTAATATGTGTAAAAATGTCAAAATGACATATAATTTGGAACAGAAGGAGTAATTGTTTTGAGAAGCGTTTATGTCTTAAAATCTATCATTTTTATTTTTCAAATTTTATCCATATTGCATTAATTGGAACGAACAAAAAAGTTTAAATTCAATTTTGTTTCTCCTATTTTGGTTAAACCACAACTTTGCTCTCTCTATCTAATTGGGCAATTTTCATCTCCTTTTTAGAAATTTTGACCATGATTTTGACCATCCAATTTGATAAAAAAAATTTACAATATATTAAGTGAACTAACATGAAAACATAGGGTCTAGTTGCTAACAGTATTAAAAGTTTAATGTTAAATTGAGTCGTGACTAAACATACAAAGATAAAAGAAGATCAATGGAAGTGATTAGAGCTGTCAAATCGGCCAGCTCGGCCCAGCCCAGTCCGATTTGTTGGGCCAGATAAAATAAATGGGTCAGTCCGGTCCAGCTCAATTATAATTGGGCTACCATTTATCAAGTCCGGACCATTTTATTTTATTTTTTTTCTTTTTATTTTATAAATATTTTTATATCATTTTGATGTATTAGTTCTTTATAATTATCAATTTTATAGAGATATTATTTGATGCAAGTGTAAATAATTTTTACATCAACACTAAATGTCAATTAAACTCTAGTTTTAGGTAAATATACCGTTTTTATTAAGCTTACACATTTAAATATATTTTTTTATAATAATTTATCAATTAAATGATAATTTTTCATTGATAATATTTTTACAAAAAATAACATAAATGTGTTTTTATCAATTAAATGATGGGCTAATGGGTCAGTCCAAAGCCCGATGGGCTAGCCCAGCCCAACCCGATTTCTAAATGGGCTTGGCTCGGAAAAGCCCAATAACATTTTGAATTACGTTTTTTAAGGCCCTGTCCATCCAAGACCGTTGGCTTATGGCCCGGCCTATTAGTCCGACTCATTTTGACAACTCTATAAGTGATACATACTAGAGGTTGAGAGTGAACAATTAATTATCATATCTTCAAATTGGATGATCAAAATTACGGTCGATCAATTTTTTTGAATCGGAGACCAATTAATTAAACAATTAAAAATGAAGATTGAAATTGTAATTTTACTAAAACAGGAGAACAAAAATACATTTAGCCTAAATATTTATTATTAATGAAACATATAAATTCTTATACTAATTTATATTTACAAGATATATATAATTATAGTATTTCCTCCGATCATTTTTATAAGACAATTGACTTTTTGGATTAATTCAATAATTAATGTATTTGAGCTATAATATAGACCAAATACATTAATTTTTTAATGAATCTTTTATAAAAAGGACCTGAGGAAGTATAATTCAACCATTGTCAAACTTAAGGATGAAATTTCTAACCACTAAACTGTTTGACAAAAAAAATAATTCAACCGTTAATTTTATCAATTAACTTATCCGCATGGTATCAATTATAAACTCATCCATATACGCTAATTTATTGCTATATATCATTTTATTTTTTTATTAGTCAATATTATTTACCAAATAGAGAAAAAGGAAAAGGAATAAGACAATTACATTTTTTTTCTTTTTCCTTTGACTAAGATTTGAATACCTTAATTGAAAAGAATTGGATAAGAATGAGTGAAAAGGTAAACAATAAAAAAACTAAAAATTAAAAGGTGTTAAAAATATCATTACAATTTTTTTTTACCAAAACAAAATTATCTACTACTATCGCTATGACTGAATTTACAGTTACACTATTTTTTATTTTATTTTATTATTTGGTCAAAGCTGCATTTACAGTGAAAACAGCAAGACCGATATTGAGGGCATACTCCCAAAATTCTAACACTGTCACACCGACCAACCAAATGGATAAGAAACTCTGACTGCATTTTCATTGTGATCCATTCAAACGTTATAAATTCACAAGAAACTCTTTTGCAAAAGTCACACCACTTTACTTTTCTTCTCTTTCACTTATCAATTTCAATTTCTTTCTCCAATGGATAATCCTTCAACCAATAACAAAATTTCCATTACAAGAGAGTCCCTTAATGTAGAGGCTGCTACACAAGGGAACCCTACCTCTATCCTTAAGATGATGGCGGTGGCCTCCATTGCCGCCGGCATCCAATTCGGGTGGGCCCTACAACTCTCCCTGTTGACTCCCTACATCCAATTGTTGGGAGTTCCACACAAGTGGGCTGCCAACATTTGGCTATGTGGTCCAATTTCTGGCATGATTGTTCAGCCACTCGTTGGCTACTACAGTGACCGAAGCACTTCACGTTTCGGTCGTCGTCGCCCCTTCATTTTCTTCGGTGCCATTGCAGTTGCAATTGCAATCTTCCTCATTGGCTATGCAGCCGATCTTGGCCACTCGTTAGGTGATGACTTAACGAAGAAAACACGGCCCCGTGCAGTGGTCATATTTGTTTTGGGCTTCTGGATACTTGATGTCGCAAATAATATGCTCCAGGGACCTTGTCGTGCCTTCATTGGCGACCTCGCCGCAGGTGACCACCGTCGAATGAGAACTGGCAATGGGTTATTCTCGTTCTTCATGGCCGTCGGAAATGTTCTTGGTTATGCTGCTGGCTCCTACAATAAACTCCACGAAAAGTTCCCATTCACACAGACCATAGCTTGTAACGAGTTTTGCGCAAACCTCAAAACATGTTTCTTCTTCTCAATATTCCTCCTTGTCGTACTTTCTACGATCGCTCTACTTTATGTAGAAGACATCCCAATTACATCATCAAAATCACAATCAGAATCGGAACCACAGGTTTTTTTTAACAGTCAATGTTAATAGTTGTTTTATTTTTATAGGTGAATTATAGGTTTACAAATAATATTTATTAATTTTTCTTTATTAAACACTATTTGTCGACATGTTTAATTTATACACATAAGTGATGTACCGATACATATCCAAATAAGATGTGCAGTGTGTTTACCATTTTTTTTATAAATCAATGTACTTATGATACTCGATGACAGGTTTCTTCTTTCGGGGAGTTGCTAGGTGCATTCAATGGACTCCAGAAACCGATGTGGTTGCTGATGTTAGTGACAGCCATCAATTGGATTGCATGGTTCCCATTCTTCTTGTTCGACACTGATTGGATGGGTCATGAAGTGTACGGAGGAAATCCAGGAGATGCGGTATACAATAAAGGAGTGCAAGCGGGGGCGTTGGGACTCATGATTAATGCTGTTGTGCTTGGTTTCATGTCGTTGGCGGTGGAACCGTTGGGGCGTTTTTTTGGGGGTGCGAAGAGGTTGTGGGGGGCTGTAAATATCATTCTCGCTATTGGACTCGCAATGACAGTACTCATCACTAGGGCAGCGGAACATGAACGTCACGTTAGTAACGTTGTTGGAAAACCCTCTCACGGTGTTAAGGCTGCTGTATTCTCTTTCTTCGGCATCCTTGGAATCCCTCTTGCGGTATAATATTCTATTTTATTTCCTTTTCTACGGTTATTTTTTTAATTAATGTTTTCTTATTATACAATTTTGACTATCATGCACATACACAGATGAGCAAGCTTTTTAGTTTTTTTATTATTATTTTATTTATTTATTTTATTTGAAAAATCTTTAGCATTATTATTATTAACATAATTCATTATAAGAGAATGATTTGTAATTATGGTATAGTCAAATCAAAAAATAATTAGCATATAATATTATGTATTATATACCAACAATAAATTCATAGAAATGGCAAGAGATTTGAACTTGTTAAAAGATAATTGAGAGAAAAGAAATTTTTTAAATGACACAATTAAATATTTTACAATAAAACAATACTTATGCTCTCCTCATTATTTTATTTTTTTGACAGCATGCTCTCCTCATTATTTATATAATAACTTGATTTTTTGTTTTATTTACAACACACGCACATAATATGAATGGATCGAAGTATCTATATTTTGTAATACATTTACAAAAATAACTCTTTTTCGAACAAACAAATTCATATACTCTAAAATTATGATAATTATATACTTTAAAATGATATAAATATTATAAAAACTAGTACTCGTTTTTTTTACTAATATATGATCTAATACTTATTACTACTCTTTTTGAAGCATAGGTAACTTATATTTTATATCATCCAAAATAAGAGAAGAATACAAATAGGGAAAAATAGAATATATGATGGAGGATTTACCAAAAAAATAAATATATGATGGTCTTGATGGAGGTGAGCCACTCTAACAAGACTATTAATTGTGAAATAAAGTTGTCATTGAGAAGTTATCCTATATATATATATATATAGTACCCTTTTGAAAAACTTATTTGTTCATTTTTATAAGATTCTCTTATTTTTATAAGGTTGTTCAAAAAAAGAATAAGATTCTCTTATTTGTTCATTTTTATAAGATTCCCTTAAATCTTGTAACAAAAAAAAAACCCTTAAATCTTCTTTTTGCATTTAATTAATAAATTTTTATTTAAATATCTTCATTGCTTTTATTTTAGAGGAAAATAAATCCTAAAATTGATATAATTTTATGAACACATGTGCAGATTAATTTCAGTGTTCCATTTGCTTTAGCATCTATTTATTCTAGCTCATCAGGGGCCGGACAAGGTAAAAAAACTCCTATAATAACTCATTTATTTTTAAAAACTACTAGTATTAAACTTTTCTCTAATTTATTTTTAAAAATTACTATGTATTAACTTTTCTCTAATATTTTCAGGTTTATCTTTGGGAGTCCTCAATATTTCAATTGTGGTTCCACAGGTTATATTTCACTCCTACTTATATTTGTCACTTCATTACTTCAAAAATTGGGGTTCACTTTTGTACATTGGCAAAACTCAAACATACATACTTACGAGACACTTCTTATTGAGTAAAAAAAAAAAGTGAAACTATTAAATGTAAATACATAGTATTATGGACTAAAAAATAAAATTACAGTGATTTATAATAAACCACATATTTTTCATATATTTAAATATATGAAAATGATATTTAAACCTATTGTTGAATAAGTTTAAGAATTTGTGCAATACATATTTCAGATGATAGTATCAGCATTAAGTGGACAATGGGATTCTTTGTTTGGTGGTGGCAACTTGCCGGCATTTGTGGTCGGTGCCGTGGCGGCAGTCATCAGTGCTATATTGGCAATTGTCCTTCTACCTACTCCAAAGCCGGAAGATATGGCCAAGGCTTCCGTTGGAGGTGGTTTTCATTAATCAATAGAGTTTAAATTTTCATTTTTGTTTGGAGAAGTAGTGAACATTTTGATTTAAATATGCTGTGTGTTGGATATATTGTGTCCCACTAAATTCCATTTTTGTGGCATACACTAACAAGCATCATATTTAGACAAAGATTATATATTGTAAGGAAGGATTATATAGGAGAATTAAAATTTTGGTATTCCTTAATTTAGTTTCCTTTTCCATGCATGTATCTCTCTATCCCTATAATTAAGAATTAAATTAGTCTCATAAGTCCTAACTCAACTAGTAAAATTGCCGAAATTGTTAGACCGAACATCGTGATCCGGATTCGAACCCGGGACCTCACAATCCACTTCATCTAAAACAAAAAAAATAAAATAAATTATATTATAATATATTTATATGCATGGTCAATACTATAAAATTATTTTACATAGATGTTTAATAATATATTTTCACATCATACATGGTGTTTATAAATACATGTATAAATTTACATCCACGGTATATAAATATTAAACTCAAATAAATTATCGTGTTTTAGGAACTAAACTAGATTGCTCAATCGAAGGCTTTATCTTTTTTTATGCAAGAAGGTTTACTCCTATATATTTTTTTCATTTTAAGTGAACATTTTATCATTCATAATTTGATAAAATTTCTAGAGCATGTAATGCAAATGATCATGTGATCCATGAGAGGAACTCAAGAATTTAGGAAGAATAATGCCTTTGATGATATCATCTAGTTAAAAGAATGCAGACCTAAATAAATTAGATGATCTGGTGGACAATTGCGAAATTTCAAAGAATCATCCTGATTAATTTAAATCACTCTTGAAAGATTCATACTCCTCATTTACACTAGTACAAGTAATCAATTATTTTTTTTAAAAATTATAAAGTTTTTAAAAGGAAATTTTTAAATTACAATTTATCCCGTACTAATAAGTAGAGGGAGCAGATACCTCTTCTCCAGGCTTGTATGACCATATGGATCCCGTGGAAGATATACTATTGTTTCATTTGATACTTTTTTTTTTTTGATAAATATTTTCATTTGATACTTTGATTGCTAATATTTGAGAAGTAATAGTCATGTGAAATATGGTATTTGTTTTTCAGTGATGTGTGGTATCACAATTATATTTTTGGCTTACAATAGCACTAATCTAATAGTGTTTTTACAAAAGTGCTATTAAATATCTCACTCAAATATATTTGTATTGTACGACTGTTCATCTCCTCTGTTTTGGGTATTTGGCTGCTTTATTGATTGATATTTATTGGTGTTTGTGATACTCCGGCACGGTTTGTCTTTGTTTCTCGGCAATGTATGTTGTTGTGTACTTGTGTTTCTCTATTGGTTTGATGTTCTATTTTGGGTGAGTTGTGTGCCTGATCTGATTAGACTTCTCTTATGTTGATTCTCTCTTTGTTTGGTTGGTTTTGTTTGATTCTTTTATTTAATTGTTTCTTCATATTAATCTTTTTGTTTGCAATGTTACTCCTCTCTCCATGGATTCTTTCTTATATTTGTTTGGTTGTTCTTCTCCCTATTAGTTTTTTTTGTTTGGTTGAACCTCTCATTTTTTGGTTCTCTTTGTTGGTTTGGATCATTTTGATTCACATTGGTTCTTCAATTTGTCTTGGTTTGGTTTTGTTTGATTTCGTCTTGCTCAATTTGATTTGGTTTGGTTCAGTTCCATTTAGATTTCTTTGAACTAGTTTGTTTGGGCAAGAGTTAATATGCATAAGCCTTTTCTTATATATGGTGCATAAGTCATTCACAGCCATCAGATGATTTTACACGTGTAATAATCATAATCGAAGAACTTTCTATTTTTGCTTGCTTAATTTCGGTCACATTTTATATGCGATTCGATCACCAATTTCGAAAACTAATACCGGAAACATTCATAAAATCGAATGACGATCAAAACGGTATAAAAAACGTCGAGTTCCGTTGATTATTGAGGAGAACGAACCGGGTCGACGAACGGGTCGTCGCGACCCGTTTCTGCAGAAAATGGGTGATGAAGATGATGAACAGTGACGCGCCTCCACGCCCACTCTCACTGACGGCGTGTGGGGGCGCGTGCGGTGCCAAGGAGACTCCAAATTTTTTTATTGTTTTTACAGAAAAATAGTTAATAATTTTCTGGGAATTTTGGGACAAGTTAGGTATTTTTCTGAGACCTGGAACTATTTTTAGTTAATTAAATGAGGTAAATATGCTTTTATAAATATCAGGTATTAATAAAAATTTCCCAAAATTTTATTTAGGGTATTTTGGAACGGTTGGGGATACCTCACTCTCTCTGGTTTTATATCGTCTTAAAAATTTAAATTTATTTCACAATTTTTATTAAGGGTTAAATATTGCGTGAATTTTATACACTGAAACCATTAGTCTAATTAAATAGTTTCATGGCGTTATACACAAAACCATTATTATAGTTAAATGGTTTTATATGAACATTAGTGCCAAGATGTTATACACTGAAATCATTAGTCTTGTTAATTGGTTTCAAGATGTTATACACTGAAACCATTTGTCTAGTTAAATGGTTTCATATTGTTATACACCGAAACCATTAGTCTAGTTAAAAGATTTCATAGCGTTATACACTGAAACCATTATTCTAGTTAAATGGTTTCATAGTATTATACACTGAAACCATTAGTCTTGTTATTTGGTTTCAAGATGTTATACACTGAAAGCATTAGTCTAGTTAAATGGTTTCATATCGTTATACACTGAAACCATTATTTTAGTTAAATGGTTTCATATGGGCATTAGTGCCTAAGTAAAACATCACATAGCCATTTTACAAAACCATGCTACATAAAGCAAAAAATCATATAAAGCAATTAGGGTTAGTTTAGTTGAGAAAATTTTGGATAGTATGCATGAGATATTGGATTCGATCATTTTTTTATTGTAAAGAAAAAAATCCATATATATATATATATATATGTGTGTGTAATTAATGTATGAGATTTTTTTTTTTGGGTCAAGTAGCCTAGTGGCTAGAAACTCCACCTTTAAGGTGGATAAGTGGGATGACCGGGGTTCGAACCCCGGCCCCCTGCATATAATATGCGATGTCCTACCAATTGAGTTAAACTCACGGGACAATGTATGAGATTTTTATTTATATTGTGATTATGATTGATAAAACTTAAAATTAAATTGTATGTTTGACAAGTATGCTTCATATATACATGAACCATTGGTTATTATGTTGGGCTTCGAGGGGATGTATGACGAAAATTAATTAAAAATGGATTCTTATAATATATACTTCAAAGGAAAAAAAGTTATTATTTAATTGGAAACGGGGGGCGCGCTAGAAATTTGGGGGGTGCGTTAGAAGTTTGGAGGAAGGAAAAAAATTGGGGGCGCGCTAGAAATCTTGGGGAGGAAAAAAAAATTGTTGGGCTCACAAGAAATCTAGGGAGAAAAAGGAAAAAAAAAACTAGGGGGTGCGCTAAGCAAATGGGGGGAGCGCAAGTAATGAGGTAGTATATGGGGGCGCACAAGTAATAGATTGCCTAATTTTGGGCTTGGGCTGACTTTTGGTGTAGGAAGCAAATATGTTGGGTGTAGGAAGCAAGTCTATGCATGGTGCATAAGTTTGGGCTTATGCACCATAAACACACCCGTTTGTTTGGTGAGTCAATGATCAATTTTTTTTGTGAAAACACCATGTTATGATCTTTAGGTTGATATTTGTTCAGTTGGTTTGATTTGAAGGTGGGAAAAACAAAAGAAAAGAGGAAGATGGGGTTGAATTGTGTTATTCTTTTTCTAAAAATCTTTCTAAGTTAAAACAATTTGAAGAAAACACTTGAGTATAAAAGATATAGAGAAAGAAATGCACAAGGAGACAAATTAAGCTAAAAAATAAATAATCTTGTTTCGTTATGATGAAAAATCGAAGAATCAAATAAAATAGAACTAGTTTAGTTTGATTCTTGATTTTTAATTTTAAAAACCGATAAATAGGTGAACCAAACCGATCCCTTTTGCTAATACTGTTTTAGTTTAGGGTCAAACTCAATAGAGACTCTCACTCAAGTTGGAAATTGACGTAGAAAGGTTGGTTGCGCGTATCGAACAAGAAGTTGTGCGTCATCAGAAGGGGAAGAAATGTAATCCCGCTTATTAGGATTAGTTGTTAGGAAGTATTATCTTATTAAATAGGATAATTATCTTTTAAATTTAAATGATAGTGAATTTAGGATAAGTTAATATAACCTAGTTTAATTAGAACTTTTATTGGAAGCCTATTTAAATGCATTCATATTTGAAATAAGAATCAATCAATTATCTTTTATCATAATAAAATTCGAGACTTTATTTTCTCTTTCTGGTGAATTTTAAAATTTTATCTGACATGTTTGTCGCTTGCAAACTTGTACTTTCATTCTAGTCTTAGCGCTTGCTAATTCTTGCATTTATGACTGCGTCATAAATGACTTCTAATTTTAGTTTGGAAGTATTATTTTTTGTGATTAATTTTAGCATGAGAAACAATCATTTTGGTTTGTATATGAGACTGTTTTATATGTATTTATAATTGAGATTTAAAGTCTCGTGTGTGTTAAAGTTTGTAATATGAGATGCAACCGAGTGTTCAAATGAGAATGTTCTTTCGGTGATGATGAGTGGTCGAATATGTACTTGGATGAGTATGGATTATTCTTCTAGTACCAACGGGGGAAATGATACATGCAATAATGTTAGCACTTCAATGCTCAAGTCAATATTTGCTAAAAGTGAGAGAAAGTGCTAAATTGGGTAAGAATGTACACTTGAGATTGAGTTCATGCATGCATATATAGTGAGATTTGAGCAATAATGGTATGGTGGAGTCATCCATATGTATGAAATAAGTCACAAATATCTTTTGTGAGTGTCATTTATCTAGTGTTTTGTAACATTTATTGGAGCAATAGACTTGTTCGTGGTCGTTTGTGCACTCGTGGTGGTTTGATGGTAGTTAAGTTATTGGGCCTTTATTACACTGAGCTTTAACCGATCCGGAACAAGATGCAATATGTAATTTGAGATTGTTTTGATTGTCGTTTAAATCGTGATTGTTATATATTGCATCTCAAATTACATATTGCATCTTATCCGTATTACATATTTTATATGCAGAGGTCGGGTTTGAAACTCTGGAGTTCGACTAAATTGAGAAGTAACTGTTTCAAACTCCAGAGTTAAACTGACATGCCTATAAAATTGAGAAGTAATTGTTTGAAACTCAATAATAAATATAGTCTGATTGAAGGTCAAATCTATGGAGCACAAGTCCACCAAGTCTTTCACGGTGCACAAGTTTCAAATATTATTATAATGAATATGAATTTTGCAAAAATCCACTGTTGGATTGAAAGTTTATATCCTATAGATCATCCATAATTTTTTTTTAAAAAATGAAAATCATTTGATATGTTATTGAGACTCATCAAAATTAACGGTTTATGGATTTTTATTGAATACCGTTAATCTTGATTGGTCTAAATAACATATCAAACGATTTTTAACTTTTTTCAAAAATTTTATGGATGATCTATATGATGTAAACTTTCAATCCAACGACTGAATTTGTAAAATTCGTATTAGTTACAGTGTAATTGCTCACTTATGCACCATGCACCACTTAATCAAGTGGTGCATGTTAGCCAAAGCCCTGTTTGAATATACAATATTGAAAATTGATATGAAATTGTTTGAAATATAGGAGATATATAATTTGAGTATGCAGAAAATTAGAATATTAATTTTTTAAAAATTTGTATTTTCATACGAACCAATCAACCGATTCAAACCAAACCAAACTAGACCGATGTAGTTTGGTTCGGTTCGACTTCAAAAACACTTTGAAAATTAAATCAATCAGATGAAGTTTCATCGATTCAGACATTGTCTTGGCTAAAAATCTATCTAAATTGAAGTTGCATTGATTTTTAATTTATGTTGGATTAAATAAGTTTTTGGACCCTATAAATATCTCGAATTTTGTTTTTGTCTCTATAAAAAATTTCAACAACTTTTGATCCCTCAAATATTTTTATCACAACTTTTGGTCCATATTTTTAATCAAACTCTTGTGTACTTTCACGTCTGTGAATGATTTTTTGTATTCATGTTTATAATATTATAAGAACATCTCCCATAAAAAATTATAATTTTTCAACATAAGATGAATTATTTATGAATTTTTATGTGTAAAAAACTAAAAAGTTTATATTTAATTCATTTCTTGTTAAAAAAATTTAAAACTTTTGCAAGAGAGATTCTTATAATGCACTAAACATGACCGCATAATTTTTTAAAAAAAATCCGAATGATATGCACAAGTTGAATGAAAAGTAGAGACCAAAAATCATGACATGAAAAAATTTAGGAACAAAAAATTGATGAAAATTTATATAGGGACTAAAAATAAAATTTGAGATATTTATAGCGATAAAAAATATTAACCTTTTATTTTAACAGTATTTCAATCATTTATTTATTTTTGGAGTGTAACAAATTTTTTAAGGGGAATTGCTAAAAAACCCTTATTTATTTTGAAAGTACTTTATCGCAATATTTGACATTCAATTATCACAATACTTGACCATGATTTAAAAGGTACTGAAATCTGACACGTCCAGTTACTAATGTTGAATACAATGTTCCAACACTTATACGTTACGTGAATGTTGCAACCAATGTTCCAACGTTGTACTGAACAATAACAGCAATGAACAAACAATTATACATGCAGAAACAGTAAACGAGACAAGTGATTTGTTAACCCAGTTCGGCATAAACGAACCTACTCTGGGGGATACCAATCCAGGAAGGAAATCCACTAATGTAGTTCTAGATCTAAGCCCTCAATAAACGCCCCGTTTACGACTTATATCCTAGACACCTACTTGTGCAACTTCTACCTAGGAACTCCTAGATATGATATCCCATCTCACCTCCAACTATCACTCAACAGCGATTACAATAAAAAGAACAAGGTTTGCGAAGACACACTTCAAGACACACAAGTTATCTCCGTACTTAGAAGCTTATGAGTAACTAACACAATTACAACTCAATAACACAAAGTCCTAAACTTGCATCAATGAGATACAAGAAAGGCTCACAAAAAATACAAAACTCAAAACCCTAGAATAATATTCTTCAGTGACGGCTTTGATCACCCTACTAGGTTTTTCGTCCTTCATATAAATACTCCAAGCAAAAACGGGCTGAAACTCCATATGGGCTTAGATCACATAAATCTCAAGAATCAGAACCATACACAAAGTTTCCTAAAATGTCAGAACATATTTAGAAAATATCTCATTGCTGATTCTCCATATAAATATACTCCTTGGTGCACAAGTATATAAAAACGTGGTTTCCTTTTAAAACGCGCTTTCCTTATTTAAACACGCGCAAAACATTGGTACACAGGTTGTACCCGCATGTTGAAACATTTGGTCCAACATCTTGCTTGTATATTTGTTTTAGCAAAATGAGGCCAATTCAAATATCCAACAATCTCCCCCTTTGGCAAATTTTTGGCTAAAACAATCTGAGATTACTTCAACCATTCCAGAGAGATACAAAGTGATGTAATTTCCACAGATCAACATGAACACACAACATATGAAACAGAACATCATTTCTTCAAAGCAAATTAGTCAATTGAGCTCCTCAAGATAAATTGCAGATAAGAAAATACAGTATCACTCAGAAATATCAGAGGCATACAACAGCGGAATAATGAACACAACTAGCCTCACAGGATAAGCCATAACAGAGAAATAAACTCTCACATAAACTCAGCTACTTAGGAAAAATAAATTCCCAGTAACTGGATGTTTCAACATTTCACAGAACATAAGCACATGCATTGATCATAGCAGACTTGCTCCCCCTCAACATCTGAATCAGAGCAAAATATGAACAAGATCTTTTTCAAATAAATTTTTTTTGCTCCCCCTGAACATGTCACCATACTACTCCCCCTCAAACATACATCACATTCATAACTACTCATATATGCATTATAAACTACTAATACGCATATTAGCAGGATGCTTCAACATCTGATTCCACATCACACATGTTAGCAGAGAACAGCACAACCAGCAACAACCAGCAACAATTACTCCGCCTTTTTAGCCACAAAACTGACAAAATAAGATCTTCAGAGCCAATAATGTACCAGAGTATGTATCATGAGTGCAGGAGAACAAACCATAGGCACACTAGGTGCACAAAATATCCAGGACAAGAATCACAAATGAAAATATCCATAAAAGAATAATCATCACGCAAGTGAACCAGGAAAAATAAATTTCCACATAGAGAGACGGAGTTCTCATAAACACCACTACCAGAGTGATCACCAAGATATTATCAGAAAAACTTCACTCCTCCTGAAAACATACATATCACACAAGCGAAATTTACTCTCACTCACTACAGCATAGCAATCATATACATCAAGCACATAGACTAGCACAACACCATTATAGCATCATCGGCCTAGTAAAAGCACACACTCCCCCTCAATAGCATATCAGAAAGAAATATCTTTATTCCCTGAATAGCTACCACACGCATATATCAAATGCACTTACTATGATATCATTAGCACCACTACATCAAAGCACACCTTCCTATTTCAAATGCATCACACATATCACAGTTACGAACATAAGCACAATCATATCAACATATGTCACAATATCATGCATTAATGCATATCAAAGGACATACACTCTAGAACAAACATCACATATACTCCCCCTAAGTTGCAGATCATATAGAGTTGTGGATACCAGATTAAATCATAAAACCAGTCACACAACAAACAAGTTCTACACTACTTATACACTGCTTATCATCAGATGTTTAAACATCAAGCACAACATCAGATGACACATCAGATTTTTACTCCCCTTATAGCCATAAGTTTTGACAAATAAAGTAAAAAAAATCATCACCTTCATGGAGTAGAAAAACCAGAGATATAGTAGAACCATAGAAGAATCTCATCACCACAGAGTGCGCGAGATTACAGAGCAGGATCACACATGATGCCTAAAAAATCCAAGGCATAGCCCTCAAGGACACAAGAACTACAAAAGCACAAACATAAGGCAACAAGGTTCATCAGACATCAATACTTCATTCTGTATCCTCCTCTTTGGTCATCACTAACATCAGTTCCTTTTTCCCCACCTTCTTCCCAAGAAATTGTTAATCACAATATGGAAGAACTTCACACATTGTCCTTTGACAGACATTTCTTCACCATCAGAGCCATCAGTAGACACAAAATTCACATTCTCATCGCCAAAAACCTTCTCCTCCTCATACTCTATGTGAGAGTTATATTAGATGGTTTCAACATAATGACCAGGTTGGGCCAAGGATGTTGCGACATCAGGCACAACATCAAATTCATGTAATATTTCTTTGAGCGAAACAACAGCAGAGCCAACAACAACTTTAGTGGAAAAAGACAAAAGATCATAACTAACAACTTTAGTATGTGACACATGAACACTTTTAACAGCGACACTAGTCCCCAGCGGATTAACCAACCAAGAGATCAAACCAACACCCAAATCATCAAAAGTTGGGAAGCTATTACAATCGAGGATAACACCATGGAAGACATACCACATCAAATATAAATCAGCAGTGGAGAAAACATATTATATCCACCACATCAAACATCATAGGTAATACTCATAAAACAGACACCTCCCCCTTGTATGCACAATGTGATAGGGACATAAGAAAACATTGTTCCAAAATTCAGCTTCTCATAACAACTATCTTCGTTAAAACACAAATTTCCACTTCTGGACATTGGCTTCAAAATGAAAGAGACATTGTATAAGGGGGCAGAAGGGATACTATCATGCCAACATTTGACCATAACACATCTGAACATATATAATACTTCTCATCAAAATGCACATCCACACCCAATTAGTCATAACAGGGCTAGTTCTCTTTCAACCACACTTTGAGCAATTGCTTGGTCATGTGGAAGATCATGAGGATCAGTTTCTTTCACTATATTCAAAACGTCAATGATCCAAACCACCATAAGGTTGATCTTCAACCACATCAAGTTGAGGACTCTCACAACCACATCGACATCAGTTTGGGGAATCTTAGAACCGATTTTAACAACACCAACTGGTTGGTCTTTGGATGTTGCAGCATCCGGTATGACATCAGACTTGGATAAAATATGAGGAGTCATTATTGTAGACTCAACAACAGTTTCAATGACATGATTAATGGGGGCTTCTAAAGAGCTCATATAAAACAACTTTCTCAACAGAGGGCTCAACACCATTTTCTTTTTGGACACAGAATGTTCCAACATCTGGTTCAGCATACATATCAGACGGGTTATGAAAAATGAGCTTTTTGGGGGGTTCAATAGCTGAAGCACCAACAAAAACAGCAGAATTATCATTTGTACTAGACAGTTCAACAACCTTATCAGAGACATAATCTACCTGACTCGGAGAAAAAACACAGGGTTCTACAGGGATATCAACCACAAGTTCGACATTAGGTTTCACATTTTCATTCTCAGAGGTTTCAACAGGTGGATATAAAACAGAGTCACCATGCACATGATGCAGTTCAACAACAGACTCTTTGGTATGATTAATGATAGAGGTCATTTGATCAGTTGATGATTTAGAACTGGTTTCTTTAGTGAGTGGTTCACTAACAACATCATCAACGACAATAGTAACAAAGCTAGACTTTTCTAGGCTCTTTTCAAAGATAGGATTAACCTGACTAATAGACTTATACACAGGTTTGACAAATGTTTCAACATTTAGTTCAACATGCAGACTAAGAGCAGTTTCAGATGGTTTCAAAGCATTCACATAATAAAGAGGGGTTATGAGAACATTAACCTGGAAAGGTGAAATATCAAGGGAACTTACATTTTCAGCGGTTTGCGGAATGAAAATTATTTCCCTTATTTCTCGTGCAACTCTAGTCATAGTAAATAGAAAGTATTTGTTTGCACGCTTCCACAACTGTAATTGCTATAAACTCCTTTTGTTGAACCATGAAAATAAAATGTTGTCAAGTAGGCAATATCCACCATATATGTTTTTTCTTCCATTAACACTTCCATCCAAATCACAATACCCTACAAGATTCTTCTCAAGATGATTCTTATGAATTGAGGTTGATGGCCCTTTGTTTGTTAGAACATTATCTGATTCAGAATTAGATCTTTCAAGGTTGACCTCAAAGTCTTTGTCAACTTCGGTAATTTCTAGTTGTTGAGCAGATGTTTCAACATCATCTTCCCCACTTATCATTCTATTAGTTGATGAATCATCTCTCACCACATTTATTGACTTTATCATAGCTTTGGTTCGTAAACAAGTAGAAGAATAAGATGTTTCTATAGGAACCCACACGTAACAGTTGTTTTTTGATTTAACTCCCCTCATCAGTACATCACCTTCCTCATCTGTAACCAAACACTCAGATTGAGTAAAGTTCACTTTCATGCCTTGAACACACAGTTGACTAATACTGATCAAGTTGGCTGTAAGACCTTTGACCAATAGAACATTGTCTAGTTTAGGTAATCCATGATTGACTAGCTTCCCGATACCCATAATTTCACTTTTGGCTCCATCTCCAAAAGTAACAAAGCTTGTGGCATAAGGTTCCACATTTTCCAAAAAACTACTGATTCCTGTCATGTGTCGAGAACATCCACTATCAAAGTACCAATCTTCTCTTGATGAAGCTCTAAACGAAGTATGAGCAATGAGTGCAACACTTTCTCCTTTAGGTTTCCATTCACTTCTGGTCTTCAGAATGAGAGGTTCAGGAGCGAACTCCCTGAAGTGTTTGGGATACCCATAAAGTTTGTAACAGAAAGGTTTGATATGTCCCTTCTTACCACAGTGATGACATATCCAAGAGCGTGACCTATTAGTCTTAGTATTCTGATGCCTCTTAGGATGTTGAAACATCTGTCTCGGCACTGTAGAATAATGATTCCCTTCAGGAGTCATAAATTTTGTATCTGGATCATACATCTGCCTCTTGTTGAGAGTTTCATAGTCAAACCCAATGGGTTGTGGTTTGCCAATAACCTGTTTTTCCAGAATCTCATCTAAAGCATGTGTACTATGGTGCATCATTACAACTTGTTTCTTTAAATGCTCAAGTTGAGAGTTTAATTGAGATACCTCATCATTTAAAGCTCCTATTTTAGCAAGATGGCAGTTTCTTTCGGTCTTCAATTGAATGACGACTCTTCTTTCAGCTTCAAGTTGTTCACATACCTCTTCACTTCTAATGCATAGTGCTTTGAAGGATCCAGCTAGCTCATCATATGACACATCATCATCATTTGAGTCAGAATCAGACTCAACCACTCCAGTTAGAGCAGTCACATGTTTAGCAGACTCGTTCTCAGCTTCCTCTTCAGATTCTTCTTCTTCAAACCATGTAGCAGTCATGCTCCTCTTCTGTCTTTTGAGAAATGTGCCACATTCAGTTCTAATGTGACCAAAACCTTCACATTCATGACACTGAACTCCCTTGGATTGTCCCACTTTATCGTAAGTTCTAGTCTTCATGTTGTTGTTTACAGACTTGTTGATGTCGAACCGGATGTTTGGAACATTGTCTTTTGTCTTTCTGTCCATGTGTTTCATTACATTGTTGAATTGCTTCCCCAACAGTACCATCGCCTCTGAGACACTTTCATCAGTGTCAAACTTACTCTGATGATCTTCATTATCAGTATTTGACATAAGGGCTATGCTCTTACTCTTGTTTCCACTATTTCCAGCACGCTCGTTTGTTGACATTTCATATGTTTGAAGAGAACCTACCAAGTCATCCAGTTTAATGGTGGATAGTTCCCTGAACTCTTCAATGCATGTGACTTTCATGTCAAACTTCTTCGGTAAGGATATCAGCATTTTCCTCACCATTTTCTCCTCAGAGAGCTTCTCACCTAGGGCATCAAATGTATTGGCATAATCTAGGATGGTCATGTGAAAATCATGCACACTTTCATCTTCTTTCATTCTGAGCTCTTCAAATTTGGTGGTGAGCATTTGAAGTCTTGAGTTCTTTACCTTTGATGTCCCTTCCTGAGTTGTGATCAAGATCTCCCAAGCAACTTTAGCAATGGTGCAACGTTTAATCAGTCTAAACATATTTTTGTCGACACCATTAAATAGAGCATTTAACGCCCTTGAGTTTCCAAGAGCCAGTTCATCTTCTTCCTTGGACCATTCTCCTTCAGGTTTCAGTTCTTCAGTCTTATTTCCATCTTTGTCCACTTTAACAGGTGGATCCCATCCCTTCAGAACCGCTTTCCATGTTTTGCTGTCAAGAGACTTTAAGAAGGCTTCCATGCGAGACTTCCAATAGTCATAATTGGTTCCATCCAACAGAGGTGGTCTGTTCACAAACCCTCCTTCCTTTTCCATTATACCAGATGTATATTCCCTGAATCTCACCCAATCCAGAACAGGGTGCCTGCTCTGATGCCAATTGAAATCTGGCACGTCCAGTTACTAATGTTGAATACAATGTTCCAACACTTATACGTTACGTGAATGTTGCAACCAATGTTCCAACGTTGTACTGAACAATAACAACAATGAACAAACAATTATAAATGCAGAAACAGTAAACGAGACAAGTGATTTGTTAACCCAGTTCGGCATAAACGAACCTACTCTGGGGGATACCAATCCAGGAAGGAAATCCACTAATGTAGTTCTAGATCTAAGCCCTCAGTAAACGCCCCGTTTACGACTTATATCCTAGACACCTACTTGTGTAACTTCTACCTAGGAACTCCTAGATATGATATCCCATCTCACCTCCAACTATCACTCAACAGCGATTACAATAAAAAGAACAAGGTTTGCGAAGACACACTTCAAGACACACAAGTTATCTCCGTACTTAGAAGCTTATGAGTAACTAACACAATTACAACTCAATAACACAAAGTCCTAAACTTGCATCAATGAGATACAAGAAAGGCTCACAAAAAATATAAAACTCAAAACCCTAGAATAATATTCTTCAGTGACGACTTTGATCACCCTACTAGGTTTTTCGTCCTTCATATAAATACTCCAAGCAAAAACGGGCTGAAACTCCATATGGGCTTAGATCACATAAATCTCAAGAATCAGAACCATACACAAAGTTTCCTAAAATGTCAGAACATATTTAGAAAATATCTCATTGCTGATTCTCCATATAAATATACTCCTTGGTGCACAAGTATATAAAAACGTGGTTTCCTTTTAAAACGCGCTTTCCTCATTTAAACACGCGCAAAACATTGGTACACAGGTTGTACCCGCATGTTGAAACATTTGGTCCAACATCTTGCTTGTATATTTTTTTAGCAAAATGAGGTCAATTCAAATATCCAACAGGTACTATATATTTTTACTTTATTATAAAGAAAAATCTATGTTCACGTGGGTTTAACTCAGTTGGTAGGTACATTATATTTTATATGTAGAGATTGAGTTTCAAACCCCGAACACTACAGTTATTCATTCTAATAATTTTTAAGGATGAAATTTTTAACCACCGACTACCTAACCATTTTTTTATATTCTTTTATCTCCAAAAAATTGTTTTAAACCTATTTTAAAAATTTCATCAAAGTTCTGTGAAGTTAGTTGAGTTGATAGAGATATCGCATTTTATATGTAGGATCAGATTTTGAATTCACTCCAGACACCCTACTTTTTCACCTTAAACAAACACCCTATTTTTTTATCTTCATGGTGAAATTTCTAGTCCCTAAGTTATTCGACTAAAAAAATTGTAATAAATTCATCAAAAAGAAATTCAAATGAATTTTTTTTTTATCAAAAATAGAAAAAATAAGTAAAGGTCTGATCCTAAAACCCTAAACTAATAAAAATCTAAACCTCCCTCCCCCGTTGTAGTCTCTCCACATTTTCCGGCCAGACAAACCATCGCAGCAATGCGGTTCACCGCTTTCTTCCACCGGACCACCACCACCTTACCTCCTCCGTCCCATCGCCAACACCTCCGAACCTTATTCGACGGCAATTTCACCTTAGTCCGAGACCGTGGTCTTGACCACGCCGTCGAAAGAGAAAAAAATCTCAAACCGTTACTAAATCTCCGAAACCTAATCAAACAAGAACCATCAAAATCTCTTCCAGTTTCTATAATCAAAGAATCAATCCAACTTCCTTTCCGTCCAATGGATTTCATCCGGAAATATCCTTCCGTTTTTGAGGAGTTTTACAGTAATGGTAAATTTGATGCTCATGTTAGACTTACGCCGGAAGCCGTTGAACTCGATGAAGACGAAGGGTTTATGTTTAAGAGTGAATTGTTTAAGAAACAAGTTGCTGATAGGCTTTTGAAATTGTTGATGATATCTAAGATTCATAAGATTCCATTGAGAGTTCTTGAAGGTTTAAGGTGGGATCTCGGATTACCGATGGATTACGTTAAGACTATAATTCCGGAGTTTCCGGATTATTTTCGGGTTATTGGTATGGGTGACAATGCTGTTTTGGAGCTTGTTTGTTGGTGTAAGGAACAAGCTGTTTCGGTTTTGGAGAAAAAATTAGGTGATAAAGGGAAAGAATTGGCTTTTCCGTTGCAGTTTTCGACTGGTTTTGAGATGGATAATAAGTATGAGAAATGGTTAAAAGATTGGAATAAATTGCCTTATGTGTCGCCGTATGAAAATGCTGGTCATTTGAATGCTTCGAGTGATGAATCTGATAGGTGGGTTGTTGGTGTTTTGCATGAGATTATGAACCTTTTGGTTTCTAAGAAAACTGAGAAAGATAATGTTTTGATGCTTGGTGAGTGGTTAGGTTTAGCGTCGAGGTTTAAGCGGGCGATTTTGCAGCATCCGGGTATATTTTATTTGTCTAGTAAGAATAGAACTTATACTGTTGTTTTGAGAGAGGGTTATAAGAGGGGTTTTCTCATTGAAGATAATCCGGCGATGGAGTTTAGGAGGAAGTATATTCACCTCATGAACACTGTTAAGGAAGATAACAAAACAGATCAAGATAAGGTTGTGAAAGATAAAACAAGTACAAAAGAGTCTAAGGTCAAAGCCGATGAAGGAAAGGTAGGTGAGGGAGAGCGTGAGGAGAATCACGGGGAGGAGAAAGAAGAAGGAGAAGAAACTGAGTTGTCTGACGCAGAAGATGAGGATGCTAGTGAAACTATCGTTGACGATGACAACGAGGAGTCGGCGAGGGATACTCGTAGAACTTCTTCCAATAGAAGGCGAAGAAACTTCGCGGAAATGAAGTTAAATACTGAAAAGCCTTCAAGAAATTTTCGCAGAGAGAGATCAGCTGAGAAGCTTCCACGGAAAACCTGGGAGAAAAATCCATCACAAGTTTCTAATTCTAAAAATATTCAAATGCGGGGTGAACATAATGATGTTAAGAGTTCACCGCAAGGATCAAGATCCTCTAAAAACAGAGAGAGGTTATTCACTACTAAGAATACAGTTGTTTAGTGAAGATTCATCTGTTTCTCAACTAGTATACAGGTTGGTTGTTCCTCCCATTTATCCTTCCATGTTATAACTTCGTTGCATCTTTAAGATTACAAATTTGTTGTTTCACTTATGATTGCTGTTGTTTTTCGATGTAATACATTGTTAGTCCTTTTTTTTGGGAATGTTGGCTGCTATAAATCATGGAAATCAAATACATTATGGCACCACTTCAAGACCCGTCATTAACACAAAAACAGGTTCTAAATTAAAAGAGGGAAAAATGCAGTAATGAATTTACTACACTATATTAATCTATAATGGTGTACAAACGCACAAAATTGAAGAATGTAATTATGAAAAGTAACTAAGTGTTGAATATCCATGCTTCCTTGGTTGGTTATCTCAACTTTGTATTGCAAAAGTGATTTTCGCTACTATTTGATGCTTTTGGTTGGAGCATAGTAATGGTATTTTCAAGAAGGCTTACTTTGCATAGATAAGATTAGGCAATTGATTTGCATTTGGAGCAAAACACGATATCAGTTTAAGGAGTTTTTTTTTTATTCTTCCATCTTCTCCTTCACCTACTTTGAACCATGGACCTCAAGGTGAAAGTGTATAACCCTTGACCAAGACATCACATGGGAGCAGGTAGTTTAAGGAGATTTCTAAATATGAGAAATGTTAGTAAGTAGCAAGACGCACCATTATTAGGTGAATTTAATGTTACCCTTCTAAATAATTTGAGTCCACTTTTTATTAGGTGAATGCATGTGAAATTAACTCCGTTATAAAAATTCGACTGAAAAGAATATGTGAAAAAGTGTGTAGTTAATATTTTTCTTCCTAACATATATATATATATATATATACATATAAATCAGGAAGCAGGGGCTTTGCTCTTTTGATGTTTTTCCTTGTATTATTTTCCTTTATTTATATTGGGTCCTTAATACTCCATGCTCATGTGTTTCGTTCTATTTGCTTTAGTAAATTTCTAATGTTCGTGAAAATATTTATCAGACATATGGATCTTTGTCGTCAAGTGCGACACCTCCCACTTGTCTAATTGCTTTCCTTTCTTCGTCGTCCCTTTGTTGCTTCCCTCATATTCTCTTCTTTAATACCGATTTGATTGAGCCAGAATAGCTGTCAACCAGTTCAGAATATCTGTCAACCGTTTTGTTCTATTTGCTTTAGTAAATATTTAATATTTGTGAAAATATTTATCAGACATATGGATCTTCATAGTCTAGTGCGACACCTCCCACTCGTCTAATTGCTTTCCTTTGTTCGCCGTCCCTTTGTGGTTTCCCTCGTATTCTCCTCTTTACTATTGATTTGATTGAGTCAGAATAGCTGTCAATCATTTCAGCATCGAATCAACAGTTTGTCTATTTTCCTCCATTTTTTGGTATCAGATGCTCCTAGGGTTGGAGCTCAGGTAGAACAACCTGTATGCTAGATTGAACTAGGTCAGAGATATTCTCTTACAATGGTTTTCAGGTGATAGTTTATTAATGGCTATTGCTTCATAAGAGGGCCCCAACTAAAAGCAATCTACTTAGGAGGGGAGTGTTGTCACAAGATGACGACGATGATGGCCATTGTTTGGTGTAATGGTTTGGTTGAAACAATAACCCATCTCTTTCTTCATTGTGAGGTTGCTTTGGTGGTTTGTCATCGAGATTGACCTTGAGTGAGACAATAGTGTCGTAGGATGGTGTAGCAGCCACTAGGCACTGCACAATCTGTAGTGTCGCAGTTTTGGGTATCAGTAATGGTGTCGCACATCATGTCCAAAAGTGGGCACTCTTCGGGAATCTTTTGCCAAAACCAAAAAACACCTTCAACTTTTGTGCAGCCGGAAGAGACCCTTTGTGTGGTTTTGGCGATTCGGTGGTTCTCTAGCATTATCTCTCTCTGCTGTCCCTTCGGTCTCACTTTGTGAGCCATATACGGATTTTCATTTTCAAAGAATAAGTATAGCGAAAATGGCAACTAGATAGCTGAGTAATAATAGTATTAAAACTAAATAAAGCATATCATATCATATAATATAGCAAGCCTTGCAGCCTGATAAGGAGTTCTTTGTCATATTTGGCTATGTCAGTTTTTTACAGAAAAATTAGCAGAAATTTTGTAATTGCAATTGAGGATGCAATAGCAGGTTTGACCTGCTATGGACCGACGCGACCCGTTCCGCTCCGCACCAATGCTAACCCGGCTGTAGCTGCCACTAAGGCTAACTGCTTCACTCTCAGCCATCCCATAGTAGTGAACAACCGCTCCGCTCTGCCGGGATCCCGTGCGATTGACTACCCTGCCCTAAACTGATCTCACAATCCTATTTATATTATACAGATATCATAGATAACAAGCGAAAACAAATAAAACTAGACTAACATAAATAACTGCCTCCACAGATGCTTAACAATATGCTTAACACAGGGAGTTTGGACTTCACAAACATTCAATTAAAAGAAGGGATTGGGAAAGAGATAAAGGGATTCTATTTCAAATCATCCTTACTCCTCGAAGTCTTCCTTCGACGTTAGAAAATTTGATCGAGAAAGTTGGGTAGAGTCGTAGAGGAAGAAAGTTGAATCCACTTATGATGCATGGAAAGTAGGGCAAGAATTTGAAACTCGTCATCGAAGATGTCAATTAGGGATATTAAGTCATTCTTGAATCTTCAATCACTAGTTCTCTCTTGATCTCTGATTTTCTACAATCATAAACTGTATATTCCTTTTATCAAACTTCCTTCTTGCCAAATTTTCCACACCCTCCATTCTTGTGATTATCATCACTGGAATTCTGATTTAACACCTTTTTTGGGCCTGCACCAGATTCTTCCCATTTGTTCTTCCATTTTCCTTTCTTGTTTTGTTTCCCCCACCATCATTTTCCCGAGAGGCATGTGCCTGCGAAGCCCGATCAGCGGCTCTCTCACCACTTCTCTCAAGAAGCCTATGCTCATTCGAGAGAATTCTGCAGCTCCTCCACCTTCACTGTGTCAAGATCTTTGATTCCTCGGTTGCCACCACAATGTGGTCAAACTTGGGAGTCAAAGTTCTCAAAACCTTTTCCGCTATTATCTGGTATGTCTGTGAAGGGATTGAAGCTTCATTATCTTGATTTTGTCAGCAATATAACTTGTTCAGAATATCCCAAGCCTCCTTAGCTGTTTTGACTGAAGCTATCTTCTCAAAGTTGGAAGAATCCACTCATTGATGGATCAAGAGAGATTTGCATTCTTTCTTCTTGGACTATACTTGTAAACTTCCCTCTGCAGCACCTTCTTCCACTTGAATATCATTCTTTACAATTTCCTGCACATCTTGGAATCCAAATATGACTCCCATTGCTGGCAGTTCTTGCAATCAAAGAACAGGTAAGTTGGCAGGGAAAGATCCATTAGAACCAGTCATGATTCACTCTTAACAATTCTTCCGAATTCTATACAAAGGAAAGGTTCTGCACACAAGCAGAAATCCTTGCAAGAAAGGGGTTCTCACATAAAGTGGAATCTAACAAGGAGATTCATGCACAAGTCGAAAAATCTAAATGGCTTCACGTACCACTTGTAAGAACACACACTCAGAAGCATTCTGAAAAACAGAAAATAGGGAGAGAGAAAGTAAGAGAGATAGGTATTGAATCTGAAAAATATCATTTCACATATCTAGCACATATAAGATTGCATCACTTTTATAGTACACAGTACAGTAGTTAGTTTACCAATCACCCACTTACTGACTTATCTACAACATAAATTAAAAAACTTCCACAATAATATTATAAACTAAGTAATATAAAATATTTTAAGTTTGCAGCAAACTAGCCGCGTTGTCTGACTGACTGCCTCCGTCTTTATTCCTCCTCTTAACCCCCATTCTGAATTATATAAAATATTTAGGATTGTCTTCAACTTTTGTCAAACTCAACTGTTAAAATGTTCATTGATTACTTTTGGTGTCTGTCTTTTTGAAATTTTAATGAATTTGTCTGATTTGGTTTACAGATAGGCAATTGGCATCGGCATTATTTAATTCTCTTCATCAACCCTGTTATTTCAGAGGGAGGACATATTCTAAATCATAAAAAGGGTAGTTTTGGTATGCTCTCTGATTACTCTACATGATACTATGAATATACAATAGCGTTCAAGGGATTTGGATCCTCTTCATTGTGAATTCTCTCATGTTGGTTGGTTGAGATTTCACGTGAGAAAAATAAAGAATCCCAATGGAGAGGATCCAAATCCGCATTCAAGGGGACTTCAGAGTTCAGATGTTCTCTTCAAAGTGCTGCTAACCCTCCCCTGCTCACCAGACAAATTTGAACCTGTTCTTAGTCAAGTGTATAATGCTAGAAAACCCACAACTTTGTACCTTCCATATCAATTAAAATTTGCAACTGATTCATATCCTATCCTATGATTTCTGCATAATAGTCAGATAATTATCTTCATTAGCTTATGTATGGTCGAGTCAGTGTTCTGTCCCTCGAAATATTTAGAATGTTGAAGTTGATTTGTTGAAACAATAAGGTGTTGAAAAATAGTGGTCGCTGGGGTATTATTCACCTTTTGGTTTCATTTGCATTTTTAATTTTCTTGTTGTGACTGACTATAATCTTATTATCCAAAAATCTGGATTTTATTTTACTTTTATGAAGATTTTTGGATTTTATGGAAATATATTTCAAAAAATTGTAACCAACAATGAAGACAGTTTCCATTGGTAAAAAATAAAATAAAAAATGAAGACAGTTTCCTGCTTCAATTATTTTGTATTATAGCAGTTAATGAATTAAATTTCTTTTTGTATTATAGCAGGCTTTAGAATTGAGTTTGACAAAAGTTATAATTTGAAACTTCAATAAAATTACAGTGCTATATTGTACCAAAAAAATAAAATAAAATAAAATATTGTATTATCTGTGATTTCATCAAATTAATCATAGATCAACATGCATGAAGACAATTTCATAAGCATACTAGCATTGTGTCGTGTTTGTTTGACATATCTTTAATCAAATAGAAAGATTTGTGTTATAAGTGTATGTTTTTGTAATCAAGAAATATGTAGAATACTTTTTTGCATTGTAATATTTTTTTCAATTTTAATGGATTTAGGTAATAATAAAAAATAAGAAATTGCTTGCTCCACAAATGTTTTGCTACAAGATGAGTTGTTGCAGAACATATATATTGCTATAGGCATGATAAGTAAAGTCATTGTTACACGCAGCACAACAATGCAAGACTTGCACAGTCCGTGATGAATTTTTGCAGGATAAATTAGGATTCCCTCAATACCGAACCACTTGAGTTTATATTCATCTTGTTCCTTTGGGGTAATGTCTAGTCCCCACTTGTAATTAGTTTATTTTCTTTTTTTAATAATATGAGCTATAGGTAGACGATGTGGACGTTGCAGGATGCCAACATAGTTGGGATGTCGTTTCTTACCTTGGTATCTAAACGCTCTTAATTCATAAAAAAAAAAAAAACAATGCAAGACTTGTTCAAATCTCTTTTATGAATGTGACAAAAAATAAATTTAATGTGACTGGCGTAAATATGGTGCAAAACATACTACTGGAGAGATGCAAAAGTGCAGAAATATCATATACTCTATTTGTCTTGAAGAGAGCTAAGAAGCAACTAAAAACGATTGTCAATAGTGTTGGAAATTATAACACCCGTTCGAGGTAGGGATGGCAAAACGGGTCAAGCCCGTCGGGTCGGCCCGTTTAACCCGTCATTTTTGGCGGGTGGATTGACATTTTCAATCCGCAAAAGTGGCGGGCCCCATCCCGCCTAACCCGCAAAAAACACGTGACGGTGACGGGGCGGGGCGGGTTGGCCCGTCGGGTTTAACCACATTCTTTTTTTATAGAAGTTTCAGCCCATTACAAATGGATTTCTATTTTTCGGTCCAATTAACCTAATCTACATTTTAGCGTTGTTGTTGATTTGAATTGAAGAATAATTATAGTTTATTGTTTACTTTTGTTGGTGTGTATTTAAACATTGAATTCAAGTTTTGTTTGTTTTGGATTTAAACCGAGTATTTTCATAAGGTTTTATTATGGTTTCTTTGATTTTATAAACTATGGATGTTTGAAGTTTTGATTGATAATTTTAATTTTTGGCCACCTTGTTGGCTTATAATTATATTTTGATTTTCTTGGATGATTATTAATTTTATTTTATTCGCAAATTTTTATGATATTTTTGCAAATTTATCTATTTTTTTATTTTTATTTTATTGACGGGGCACTCCCGCCAACCCGCCGCCCGCCAAGAAAAGGGGCGGGGTGAGATTTTCAACCCACCACCACTAATTAGCCCGCCCCGCACCGCCCCTTTTTAGACGGGTTAATGACGGGGCGGGGCGAAACGGGGCGGGTTGACCCTTTTTGCCATCCCTAGTTCGAGGGGCTTCCTCCTATACATTTTCTATGAAGATTTTATTTTGGATTATTTGCAGAATTGGTAATTCTGATTCTCATTCCGCGTTGAAAAGTTTATTTTCCACTCATAAATCGGATGTTTTATGCATTGTCAAACCAATTGTTATTTGGAATTGTTGTGCAGACAAGTTAGTGAATCATGGTCACATTATTTCAGGTTTTCTTTGGTGGGACTCCTTGCCTCCTTTCTTGCAGGAGGACTTCTTACATAATAGATTAGGACTTATCATTATCATAGATTTTAGCTTTCTTTTCACTTTTTCTTTTTCTTATTTTGGTTTTCTTTTTATTTACTCAAAAAGGTAAAATTCCAGCCACAATGCTACTTGATAAAATAAAAAATAATAACTAAATAAACTCAAAACATCAAATATTCTAAAAGCTTGCCCCTCAAGCTAATGCTTGTTAAATTTTAAGCTTGTTACAAATTAACCTTATGACAAGAGATCAAACCAAACCAACTAATATTATAACAAAAACGAAAATGGGCAATCAAATAAAGAGGAGCACCGCCAAAAAGAGAGAAATCAACAAAGAGAGAGTAGTAATTAAAGAGATGAAACATCAGACAGAAGAACCAAATCAAATTGGACCAATGTAGAGGAACAAAATCAAATCAAATCCAATAAAACCAAACAAAACAAAACCGAACCAATTAACCAAATCAAATCAAATCAATCCGGACCAACAAACATTCAATATATAACCGATCATCGAAACGTTTGTGATATCAACAACAGAACATCCAACCAACCCAGAGAACTAACGAAATTCAATATAACTAATCACGTAAAACTTTTGGAAACTTAACATTAGAACATCCAAACAATAAAACTCACTCAACAAAAAGCAAAATAAACACATTCCAAACTTTTGAGAACTCAACAACAGAATAGTGACAAAGTCGTTCAGAGGATCAAATCAAGCTCTAGATGGCATGTTAACTATATAAACAATAAAATAGAGGAACATAAAAAGAGGTTAAAATTTCAATAATGTAAATAACATAACTTATGAAAATAAAGGTTTTAAAAATTATATTGACTTATACATATAAAAGTCCAAATTCAATAATCTATTATCTAACATAACTAGCCTTTGTAATGAACAAGACGTCTCATTCTCTACAAGTTAGAATAAAGTGGAAATACGTATTCGTGATGACCAAAGCGCATTTGTTCTTCCTAAGACAAAATGACTCTCTCCCATATTTGATGTGGATATTGGAGAAGCTCATGGATTAATAGCACTATATTGGGTCCATGACTTACCATTAGAGAATGTAGATTTTGCAATTGATCCCAAATTTATTGTTACTAAGTTTCATAGCAGCAAAATTGATATATCTAAACTTAGTACATGCTATATATCAAAGAGTGTTGGTACATGCAAAATAATTATTTTTAAAACTCGTGTGTAAACTTTGTTAGGACACAAGGTAATAAAGTTGCCTTTCTTTTTTAATAATGAAACACATTGATTTTTTTTTCTGTAAAAAAAAACATAACTAGCCTTTATGCACCATTAACTAAACATAATAATAATAATAATAATAATAATAATAATAATAATAATAATAATAATAATACATCCGTCTTTAAATATAAGATTTTTTTAAGAAAATTACGGAGATTAAGAAAATTGATTGTGGTATTAAATTTGTTAACATATTATTTTTACAATTTTATACTTTTTTAGAGTATTTATTACAAATTGTAGAAAAAGATGTACTTTAATTATTTTTTGGTTTTCACCACCAGTTTAATCTGGTTCGGAGGTCAGTTCTGGTATCAAGTGGTTCTAGCCCTCTCCCGATCGCAGTTGCGGGGGATCGAACCGTGGTCCTCCCTACCAAGTTTAGCTCCAATCACCACTGAACCAACTAAAGCTATGTTGATAAAGAAATAATTTATAACTTAAAAATTTGAAAATGATCTTATAAAAAACAAAAACAAAAAATTTAAAATAATCTTATATTTAAATACGGAGGTAGTAATATATAATAGACAACCATCAACTTAGAATAGACAAGCACACATTAACAATAAGACAATAAAAAATATAAACACAATAGACAATAAAACATGCTGCTGGTCCTTTCACTATATAATTATGAGAAAAGATGTGGAAATCAAAGTTAGTTCATTAGAAAAAAAGTTAACAAATAGATAGTCACTTTAAATCCTCCACTGCTTTGGGTGTTAATTAATTTTTAGAAACTAATGTATCTTGAATTGGTAATAAAATTGGAGAACGTTAACATGTGCATCAACGGCACATATGTTAAGAAAGCAAAAATAGAAAGTATTAAATGTTGAAGCATTAAATTTTAACTTTTTAAGCATTAAATTTTTGTATCATTAAATGTTAAATTTCTATATTAAGATACCTTAACATATGCCCTATATGCACATGTTAACAGAACCCATAAAAATTTATCTCAATGCTAAACTCAATGCTTTTAATCAACATTTATCTTTTTATGAAAACAGTATATTTGTCCTTTCCTCACTTTACATGCACATAATGTTCATCAATTATTAATATTATATATAGTAAGATTATGATTCCTCTATAATCTTTATGATCTCGACAAAGAGGAATAAAGCATGCGACTTTGGCTATTTCAATGTACATAATTCGAAATCCACTTTGTTTGCAATATTTTAGTTGGCAAATTCTAATACTATGTATCAATTTATCATGAATCAATACTTGAGAAAAGTTTAAAATTCCAATGACGACAAAAATCTTATTTTAGAAATAGACATTAGTAATTATCTTTATTTTTATGACTGAAATAGTAAATAATAGATATTAATTCAATAAAAATAAGATGAAATAAATACATATTTTTAAAATAAATCAATATTTAATTAGGTCAACACCTTATTTGTAAAGACGAGAAGATGGTCAATATTAAAGAGTATTGTTCACCCTCGTTAAAGTTTCAAATAATTTTTAAATATTTTACAATAGCATTTTTTTTTTGGTTGATCATATTTTACAGTAGCTATTTTGGCTTTTCCTAGCATAAGTCCTATATTAAATTAGTGTTTTTGCCCCTTATCATTTTTTTAGATCGGTTTCATTTTAATTTCTTAATTATTTTTCATTATTAATAGTTGTTGTTACTCACTTTATACTCTAAAGTGAATCACTCGTTTAGAGGAATTGGATCCTATATTTTGATCCTTATCATACCTCTATCATAAAGATGGAAATCACATACATATATCAAGGGTATTCATATGATCCAAGTTAAGAGGTGAAACATTTTCTTCTCCTCTTTTCTTGCTCTCTTCTAGTTCTATCTCTAGTTTTTCTTCCTCATAGTCTATTGGAGATGGGTGATTTAAGGTTAATTTTGACCGAAAATCACTCATCCAAATTGTTTCTCTCTCTTTATAATAAATAAATGTGATTTTTACGTATTTGTTTGTTTTGATTTCCCGTCTTCGTAGGTGTTTTTGTTGTTCTGTCTTTGTACAGTGTATTTTGTTTTACCGTCTTTGTGTCACGTCCATTTGTTTCAGGTTGAATGATAAGTTTCGATCGTACAAATCCAATCAATGTCGACTTTGATGTCATCAACGCTACAGATCCGGAGGCATAGATATTCTGGACACTACAATATAATCATATTTGTAGGCTTATGCAATTTGCCTTTTATGCTAAAATGACCAAAATACTTCCTCACTATCTAGGTAGCGAACTCAACTTTACCGGAAATAATGAGTGACATTTTTTTTATCCAAACGACACGTTTGCACCCTTCATGCCTTCCATGAATGAAAATATTATGAAAAAACATTGTTAGCACACAAACATAATTTGCTACTTAAAGTGCAAACTCAAACACGATTCCCCACTTAGAGTGTGAACTCAATTTGCACTTTAATTAGTGAACAGGTTTCGCTACTTTAACTGGTGAACCCTATAAAAATCAATTCAATTATAAAACCATATATAAAATACAATTGGTGTTTATCCTCTTCACTTCGTACTTCCATCTTATACCTGATTTGATGTAGAAGTATATCAAACAAATACAATGAGAAGCTTTGTTCAAGCTTTATATATATATCTCTGACTTGATTGGAAGAATATTTAAAATCATAATCGGAAAAGTTTTCAGTTCTTGCTCATTGAGAAGCTTTCTCAACTTTAATTTCTTATTTGATTGGATTTGGTCAAAATGTTAATACAATAGTAACCATCATGAAAAGGAACTGAACATGCAAATACAATGAACACAATCATGCATTAGAGGATAAAACCTTATATGAAAAGGTTGCCGGTTTATTTGTTGTGGTGGAGGATGAGGTGTTGGGTGCTTTTATTCAATTATCTAAAGTGAAATTACATATACAAAAGATATACAAAAAATGGTAAATACTTATTTTGTTTCAATATTTCCACGTATAAATGTAATAGTGCAAATCAAGTAATTTGACGCCGGCGTTATGTTCGCCAAGAGTAATGTCATGGTAGTTAATGTTAGTATTTGGGTGGGAGGTCCCTCCATTGTAGTGTCCGCTCTATTCCTTTTACTTATCTTGGACTACCAATCGCGGCTAACCCTCAAAAAGAAAGTACTTGGAAGACTCTTTTGGTGTCCTTATCCAGAAAACTAGGGGTTTGACAGAATAGGTTCATCAGTTTAGGAGGTAGGGTGGTGTTATTTAAATCGGTGTTGAATTTCATACTCATTTTCTCTCTCTCTTTTTTAAAGATGCCGTTCAAAATCTAGAAACAAATTATTTGACTACCGAGGAATTTCTTGTGGGTGTGTTAGTTAGTATCGTAAGATAGCTTCGGTTGGTTGGAAAAAAGTGTGTAGACCTAAAAATTGGTGGTTTGGGGATTCGGGACCTCCGTGCGGTGAATTTAACTTTTCTAGGAAAGTGGAGATGAAGGGTTATTGTCGGGGGTCGGGGGATATTGATGGATATTCTTTTGGCTAGATACAACTCTCTTTTTCCCACACCTCATCACTGGCAGAGTTACATGGACATGAGGGTGTGCATATGCACCCTCTGACATTTGAAAAAAATACTCATAGTATCCTATTGAAAATGGAACGTGCACACCCTGACTTTTCTCTATTGCACCCTTGCACCATTGTGGAGAAAACTTTGTCCTTTCATTATTATTTTTGTCATCTTCTTTAATTTATTTATAAGTAATTTCATTTGTTTTCTTTGATTTAAGTCACTTCATTTTAAGTCAATTCATTATATTTTACAGTTTGTATTACTCCCAAAATACAGGCTATGAATTTGGAACCCACATCATGGGCATAAATACACAATATATACCATACCACTTGACTTAGAATGTCGTGTATTTGTCTCGTGAGCTTAACTCGATTGACTGGACATTGTCTTATATATGTAGGGGTCGAGATACAAACTCTGGTCATCCCACTTACTCACCCTTAAGGATGAAATTTCTAGCCACTAGCCTACTTGACAAAAAAAATCAAGTATTTAATTGACAATTTTTTTTTTTGGGTTACAAAATTTCATATTTACTACAAAATAATTCAATTTTTTTAGCTGATTATCATACATATATTTAAATTTTACAATTTATATATTTAAGATTTTATTAATATATACTACTTATGTTGGATTTTTGTGGGAATAATTATTGGTCAGACTTTACGTATTTTGCGATCGAATTTTTTATTACTGGGACCCCCTTATCGTGAAAATCAGAGGGTTAACAAAAAAAAAAAATTTATATATAAAAAGTTACTGTATAATTTTATAGTTAGAAAACTCTCACCCCCGAGTCAGGGTCTTGGCTCCGCCACTGCACCTCATCTAGGGGGCACCCAAAAGGATTTAGGGGAGTTTCTTTATGGTGGAAAGATGTGTCCTTCTTAGGGAGTGCAAGTGTGTCAAGTTCAGCCTGGTTCTCTTAATGAGTGATTAGGAAGGTTGGTAATGGTAGTATGATTGTTTTTTGGTTTGATCCTTGGTTAGGGGGTATGCCTCGTAAAGATCTGTATCATAGGTTGTTCCAACTATCAGAGCAATGTTTGGAGTTGGTGGGGGATATGGGCTCTTGGGTGCATGGGTAAGTGGTCTTGGGATTTCAGGTGGACGAGGGAGCTTTTTGTGGCCGAGTTTGAGATATTTCAAGATTTACTGCAAGTGGTTACCTAGTCTCCGACTTTAGGGACGAATGATTCCTGGGTTTTGATTCATGATCCTAGATAGTGTGAGATGCTTGGTCAAGTCGGCCTACTTGGCACTTGCAGATGTAGAGGCTGCTCTTGAGCCAAATTCTCTTTTCTCGCGGGTGTGGAAGCCTTGAGCTCCCTCAAAAGTGATTGTTTTCTCCTGCCAATTACTTTAGGAGAGTGTCATGTTATTAGGGAGGCAAATGATTCATTGTGTGCTTTATGTGGGGACTTTGTGGAGTTAGTTGACCACCTTGTCACTGCATGTGACTACATCTCCATTTTTTGGTATAAATGTGTCCGGTCTTTAGGGTTTCAATTAGTTTCCCCCATTAGTATTAATAGTTTGACATGATGCTGTGTGGACTATTTGGTACTCTTGGAATGATTTAATCTTTGTAAGGGGAAACTTTTATGTCCTTTTTTTGGTTGATAAAGTAAAACTCTCATCTGGAAGTGGTTTTTGAGGAAAACAACTTTGGTAACCCCTGCTTCATCTATAAGTGTGAGGTGCAACCAATTATGCGTTGGAAACGATAGAGGTTGGTGGATAGAACAATTTTTTGGTAGATTTTATTTGACTTTGAATTTGATTTTTGGATAGAACAATTTTTTGGTATACTTTATTTTACTTTGCAAACGAATTTCAAATTATTTGGCGCCCTTACCCTACAACTAGAGTTAACACAAAAAATTCAAATTATGGGAGGCATTTCCCTAAAAATTGAGGGATTGACACAAATGTTTTATTATATGTTAGGTTTAATTGTACTTTTGTTCTCTGAATTTTATATCATTCATGATTTTGGTCCCCCTTTTAAAAATCAAACATTCTTAACCCTCCACTCACTTTTTTTTTTTTTTGCGGTTTTTCCCTTTAAGCCCATTTTGTTGCCACAAAACGTTGATGCTTCTTATTTTTGTTTAGCTGACACATAAAGCATTGATGTGGCAACACACTTTTAAATAACCAGCAAATTTTCTTCATTAGACTGAAGAGCAATACACCAAAGTGGTTATTTTATCTCTAATATAGAAGATTTTCTAACACATGTCACGATCATAAGTTTAAACTTGAGATCACGCAAATCATCTCTTGTCAATAATGATTATATATAATTGATGATGCCTAATCTGTCAAAAACATTAAAAAAAGAATAAAAGTTGTAGAAGTCTCTTAAAACAATATATTTTCTATTTTAAATTTGCTTCTATTAACATAATGGAATGATATATATATATATATATATATATATATATATATATATATATATATATATATATATATAGAGGACATATCACATGAGAATGACTAACTTATATGAGAATGATGAGAATAATTATTAACCTTTAGATTAAAATAGATGGTTGAGATTAAAACATTTTTAAGTGTGTACTTTCCACGCAATCATATCCCCTCAACTTCTCTCTTCTCTTTCTTCGACTATTGCTTTACAACTTTTATGGCAAATTGTCCTCCCTTCACAATTTTCTTCATGGAAGGCTTCAGCAAACTTATCAATGGAGTTTCTTCATGGAAACCTTGTTGTGTTTGTACTCCATTGATAAGTTTGCTGAAGCCTTCCATGAAGAAAATTGTGAAGGGAGGACAATTTGCCATAAAAGTTGTAAAGCAATAGTCGAAGAAAGAGAAGAGAGAAGTTGAGGGGATATGATTGCGTGGAAAGGACACACTTAAAAATGTTTTAATCTCAACCATCTATTTTAATCTAAAGGTTAATAATTATTCTCATCATTCTCATATAAGTTAGTCATTCTCATGTGATATTTTGACTATATATATATATATATATATATATATATATATATATATATGGGTTAGGATCAATTGACACCAAGGTGTCAAATATAGTTTGACACCAATTGATATTCGTTGATTTTATTAAATCCAAGGGCTACTATTTATTCACTTAACAGATCATGAAAGTCTAAGTTAGCAAGGTGCACTTTTTCACTTGGACAAAAAAAACCCTTGATATTTAATTATTTTACACTAGAAAATTGACGGTTAGTTAGGTAATTTAATTAAATGTTGTGCACCAATTTGCTAATTTAGACCCACTTAATTATAAGTATATGCAACCTAAATAAACAACCTAGGAAATAAAAAAAGGACAACTTGAGAAAATATATACAATCTAAATTCATCTTCTTTTCTTTCTTTTTTTTTTTTAACCCACTTGGGTTGGCCTAGTGGTGTTGGCTTGGGTCCTTGGAGTATGCTCCTCTCAAGGTCTCAGGTTCGATTCCCTCTGGTGCCAATTTCGGTGGGCTAGTCCATACAGAGCAAACAAACTCTGGCTTTAAATGGGGCCGGATACCGAGTTTTCAAAAAAAAAAAACTTGTTCCGTTTTGCTATTCTTAACCCTAATTTTTTTCCACTCTTTTTCCCTCTAATTTTACCTAACATTAATTCAAATAAAATGTTAAAAAATACCTCACCAAGAATCGAACCCACAACCTTTAACTCACCAAGTTAAATTTTTTTTTTTGATAACTTAAATATTTATTATTATTAGCTTCCTATTATTATTATTATTATTATTATTATTAATTCAAATAAAATGTTAAAAAATACCTCAGCAAGAATTGAATCCACAACCTTTAACTCACCATGTTAAATATTTATTATTATTAGCTTCCTACTACTACTACTATTATTATTATTATTATTATTATGGCAAAATTACACTGCAAGTCTTTTATCTTATTTTTTTGTAACACTTTGGTCCTTTATCCTTTTTTTGTAACACTTTAGTCCTTTATCTTAATTTTTGTAATACTTTAGTCCTTTATCTTTTATTTGTAACACTTTGGTCCTTTATCTTTTTTATTTGTAACACTTTAGTCCTTTTTTTTGTAACATTTTGGCCCTTTATCTTATTTATTTATAAAAAATAAAAGACCTATATGTTACAAATAAAAAAAGATAAAGGACCAATGTGTTACATAAAAAAGATAAAGGACCAAAGTGTTACAAAAAGGAAGATAAAGAACCAAAGTGTTACAAAAGAAAGATAAAGGACCAAAGTGTTACAAAAAAATAAGATAAAGGACCTACAATGTAATTTTGCCTAGTATTATTATTATTATTATTATTATTATTATTATTATTATTATTATTATATGTCTTATATATTCTAAACTTGCTCCAAAATCTTAACTCTAAACCTATTTTTTTCCCTCTTTTTTTCATGTGGTCCATTATATTAAAAAAAATAGAAATTTGTCTAGCATGGGAATCGAACACGCATCCCTTTAATTTTTTCTTTTGCGATTACTATATTAATAAGAGTAAAGGACAATCTCTTAAACATGTTGGGATATATCTTTTGTCGACAGTGTTTTTACATCGTCAATTGTATGTTGCAACTTCAAGAGTTATTTCTAGAGAATGATTAAAAATATTGATTATCGACAAAGACGGTGAAAATACGAATAAAACTTCCAACGTAGTCTATAAAGAAGTATTTCGTAATATACCATAATTTCTATTGTATTAACATTTATCCAAATTTATTGTTGAACTAATATTTAATGGCACTCGACTTTTTTATATACGTTTTAATATTTTTAAAAAAATTATATCTCATTTTTCATATTACGGCTAATTAAACCCGTGCATCGTACGGGTCAAAGTTATAGTTCAATGAAATTTTTTTCCAATACTATTGAAAGTTGAGAATATTAAAGAGTTGTTTTTCACCACAAACCAACTTCAATTCTCAAACCCCTCAAATCTCTATCTCTCTCTCTTAACATTTATAGTTTGCGGTTTACGATTTGAGGTTTAACATTTGGGTTTAGTGTTTGGTGTTTGAAGATTAGGGTTTCAGATTTAAGGTTTGAAGGTTTATGATTTAGAATTTTATGTTCAGGGTTTAAAAGTTAGGGTTTGACATTTATAGTTCGCGGTTTACGATTTGGGGTTTGAATATTAGGGTTTAGAGTTTGGCGTTTGAAGATTAGGGTTTAGGATTGATGGTTTGAATGTTTAAGATTTGGTATTTGGTGTTTAGGGTTTTAAGAATAGGGTTTGACATTTATAAATTTAGGGTTTTAAGATTAGGGTTTGAATTGTACATAAATTTCAAACCCCAAATCAAATTCCACATATTCCAAACCCTATATTTCAAACCTCAAATCCAAAACCACAAAAAAATACAACCCTAAACTCCATATCCCAAATCCAATTCCACAAATTCCAAACCCCAAATCCAAAACCACAAAAAATGTAACCTTAAACTTCAAACCCCAAAGCAAGTTCCCCAAATACCAAACCCTAAATTTCAAACCCCAAATCCATAACCACAAAAAAAAATCCCTAAAATCCAATTCCACAAATTACAAACCCTGTATTTCAAACCGCAAATCCAAAACCACAAAAAATGCAACCCTAAACTCCAAACCCTAAATCCAATTTCACAAATTCCAAACTTTAAATTTCAAACCCCAAATCCAAAACCACAAAAAATACAACTATAAACTCCAAACCCCAAATCCAATTCTAGAAATTCCAAACCCTAAAATTCAAACCCCTAATCAAAAACTCCAAAAAATGCAACTCTAAACTCCAAACCCCAAATTCAATTCGACAAACTCCAAAACCTAAATTTAAAACTCTAAATCCAAAAACACAAAAACTGCAACCCTAAATCCAAAACTCAAAATCAACAACTTTCAAACCCTAAATTTCAAACCCCAAATCCACAACCACAAAAAATGCAACCCTAAATTCCAATCCCCATGTCCAATCCACAAACTCAAAACCCTAACTTTCAAACCCCAAATCAACAACAACAAAAAATGCAATCCTAAACTCCAAACCCCAAACCTAATTCCACAAATTCCAAACCCATAATTTCAAACCCCAAATCTACAACTACAAAAAATGCAACTCTAAACTCCGAACCCCAAATCCAATTCCACAAATTCAAAACCCTAACTTTCAAACCCCAAATCAACAACAACAAAAAATGAAACCCTAGACTCCAAACCCCAAACCCAATTCCACAAATTCAAAACCCTAAATTTCAAACTCCAAATTCACAACCACAAAAATTGCAACCTTAAACTCCTAACCCCAAATCGAATTCCACAAATTTCAAACCCCAAATCCATTATCACACAAAATGCAATCCTAAACTCCAAATCCAAATCTAAAACTAAGCCTTTGAAATCCAAATCACAAACTTCAAATCTGCAACCCTAAATCCCGTATCCTAAATAGAATTTTGTTGTGCAATAAAAGAACCAATGTGAAGCTTAATTGACATTTAAGAGATTATTTTTATATTTTTCGTATTTGTGGTATGACATCTAGGAGCTTAATTATATTGTTCTACTTCAATCTTATATTCAATGCACTATTATGATTTTTTTTGCCATATAGTCTTAAAACAATTAAAAGATAGATCTATTTCTTTAATTATCAGCCCATTAAATAACAAATAACACTTCAAATATATTTTGATATAATTGTATTATTTTATGATATTTTAATATCATATAATTAATAACACAATATATATCATTAAAAACATTATATAATTGAATGATCGTGTATCGTGCAAATGCACGGGTAAAAAGTCTAGTTTTAAGTAAGCAAATGTTATTTGTGGTTATAAACCTGAATATTCATCTACCAAAAAGAGAAACTGGAATATTTAAATTCATGGCTTACCTAAAGCGGGAACTAAACTTTTATTTTATTTTTTCATGCTTCAAATTTTTATTTTTTATACATTCTCTATATTATTATATTTTTTGAATAAATCTACATTATTTTTAATTCATGTAAAAACAAAATAATCTTCGGTGGATTTATAAATACTGCTTGCCTGCTTTGATGTTTTTTTCATTTTATATATAAATAAGAAAACAAGCTTGTAAGAAATAGATGATGAAACAGGCTTAAAAAAGATAAACTATGTGAATCGTAAAACACTGTTTGATAATTTTAAGCAATTAAATTTGTTTCATGGTTTTTTCTATAGAATTACAAAATTATCCCTTATTTTAAACATACATAGAATAGTGGCAATTGATTTTTTTCGAAAGTGAAAAGGTGCATTTTCGTTTTTTTTTTTTGTAAATCAAAGGTATCCTCCGCGCGCAACTGCAGAGACTAATCCCCTCGAGTTAACTGAGATTCATTTAAGGGATTGACCTCTCCCAACAAATGTTTCTCCATATGCACCGGCCGGGGATCGAACCCAGGACCAAATGGTTAGGGACCCAAGTATCTACCACCTGTGCAATATATATATATATATATATTGTGAGTACCTTTTGAGTAATGTTACACTGTTCAATAATATTTTTTAGGCTTACTTACATTTTTGGTCTCTTATCTTTATTTTAGGTTTCAAGTTGGTCCCTTATCTTTTCTGCAGGTTTCAAGTTGGTCTCTCTTCCGTCAAATTTTTCACTATTACTGTTAAATTTGGACACGTGACAAACTAATTTGGACACGTGGCACACTTGGACATATGACTAGGGGTGATCGTATCCGAACCGAACCAAAAGTAAAACCGCAAAACCGAACCAATCCAAACCGAAACCGCAAAAAACCGCATTTAGTATAAACCGCACGGATCATGTTTCTTTTAAACCGCACGGTTTGATTTGGTTTGCGGTTTTCATTTCATAAAACCGAACCAAACCGCAATACTTAACTTAACTCTATCAACTAGTAGCAATCAACCTATTATCTAGTTCAACTTAGCAAACTCAACCTAAACTGAGTCCATAAAACAGTAAGATGTACAAACATATAATTTCATGCGATACAAAACTATATTGTTGGTATTAAAAATAAGTTCTTGTTTATATGCAATTTCTATATATGCATATTATATCATATAAACAATAAAATAAATTAAATTTTTCTATGTTTATTTTGTAACAAGTTGGTAGTATTGTAATATTTTTTATATCGTGGTAAACCGCCGCCACCGAACCGATCATAACCGCATTGATTTGGTTTGGTTTGGTTTGGATGACTTTTTAAAAATCAACCGAACCAAACCGAACCGCATGCTTTTTTATCTCGCGGTTAGGATGACTTTTTGGCTCATAACTGAACCAAACCGCACCGCGAACACCCCTACATATGACACGTGTCCAAATTTAAGGGTAACAGTGAAAAATTGACGGAATGGACCAACTTGAAACCTGCAGAAAACATAAGGGGCCAACATGAAACTTTTAAAAGATAAGGGACCAACTTGAAACCTAAAATAAAGATAAGGGGCCAAAAGTGTAATTAAGTCTATTTTTTAAATACAACTTTAACAAAATTCACTATTTGATTGAAAGTTTATATTGTCCTGTGAGCTTAGCTTAGTTGGTAGGACATTGCATTATATATGCACGGGATCGGAGTTCGAACCTCGGTTATCCCACTTATCCACCTTATTAAGGATGGAATTTCTATGGCTTAATTATACTTTTGATCCCTTATCTTTATTTTAGGTTTCAAGTTGGTCTCTTATCTTTATTTTAGGTTTCAAGTTGGTTCCTTATCTTGGTCTAGTCGCTGTACTTTTGAATCATTACTTCTTTATATCATGCCGCTATCGAATAATGAAATGATATAAGTTTTTGTTTGTCAAAAAAAAAGTTGGTCTATTCCGTCAAATTTTTTACTATTACCGTTAAATTTGGACACGTGGGAAAGATGACACGTGTCCAAATTTAACAGTAATAGTAAAAAATTTGAGGGAAGAGACCAAAAAGGGACCAGCTTGAAACTTTTAAAAGATAATGAATCAACTTGAAACCTAAGATAAAGATAACAGACCAAAAGTGTAATTAAGCCAATTTCTATCCACTAGACTACATGACAAATATTTTTTTGAAAGTTTATATTGTTCTAGACCAGACTTTTAGACTGAACCAAACTCAATGTTACATCCATCAGCTTAATACCAAATGCATTGGCCTATATATATAACATTCACAAACAAACATATAGTGTATATATAGTGTATATATGATGCATTATTTTTAAGATGCATTATTTTATTTAAGAGTTTTAGACTGAAATACTCTCTAAAATATTGTAGTGACTAAAATGTGTTTTTTTTTTTTTGAGGACATGTGTTTTGTTGCTATAAGATGCATTATTTTATTTAAGAGTTTTATACTGAAATACTCTCTAAATATTGTTATGGATTAAAATTATTTTTAATTTTGTTACAAAGACACATATGTAGTGTATTCCTTCCGGTCTCATATGTAAGCAACAAAATAAAAAAATTAGAAGTCTCAAATATAAGCAAAAGCTACTATAATCATTATGTTTATTATCAATATTTCAATTTTACTCATAGTTTCAGTTTTACCCGTAATAAATAGTAATTTAATTTTTAAAAAAAAGTAAGGGTAAAATTGGAAATGATATACTTTATCTAATCATTTACTCCACATTTTTAAAGGATGTTCTTTTTTGTTGTTGTTTATATTCAAGACAAGAGGAGTATATACGATGACAAACTAAAACTAGCATGCCTTGTAGATAACAAGTTCCACATAAGCCAAAAAAAACCCAATATGTTATCTCTATTAATATTATTACTACTATTATAGTTGCTTGCTTGGCCAGCACATATAAGTGGGCGGGGCTGGGCTGGGCTGACCCAATTATTATTAGGCTAGTAATTATCAAACTCGGTCCGACCCTTGTGGACTTGTCGGCTAATGGGCCAGCCTGGTTCATTTTATTTTACTTTTTTTATTCAATATTTTTTTTATATTATTTTGATGTATTCGTTCTTCATAATTATCAATCTTATAGAGATCTTATTTGATGCGAGTGTAAATAATTATTACATCAACACTAAATATCAATTAAACTCTAATTTTAGATAAATATACCCCCTTTTATTAAACCTACACATTTAAATATATATATTTTTATAATAATTTATCAATTAAGTGATAATTTTTCATTGATAGTATTTTTACAAAAATGACATAAATGTGTTCTTATCTATTAAATGATGGACTAATGAGTCAGCCCAAAGCCTAGTCTGATGTCCATATGCGCTAAATGGACTTGGCCCGAAAAAGCCGAAATGCATTTTGGGCTATGTTTTTTAGGCCCGGGCTATCCAAGATATTGGGCTAATGTGCCGGCCCATCAACCCGGCCCATTTTTTACAGCTCTTAATTACTATGCAAGCTTGATGGGCCGGCCCGTTTTTGATAGCTCTAATTACTATGCAAGCATTTCTTATTGCTGACATTGAAAGAAAAAGGAAAACAATAGTTTCATAAGAATATAAGAATAGAAGTTACGAGAATCTCCGATGGAGGTACCCAATAAGTATCCGTTGTCTATAGGTATTTCTATCGGAGAGAAAAAGTAAAAATATAATTATAGAGTTATTGGTTGAATCCATTTAGTTATTTTTTTAGAAGTGCTCGATTGAAGAGATTAAATATTTATCAGATATATTATTGTTAAACAATTATAAATAAGTGACATATACAAACTAAACTCATTTTTTTTTTACAATACAAATTAGACTCACTTAAATATCCAAAATGTGAAATCTCTATCGTAGATATTCTAAGTAAACAAATACGGTAGTATTTGAAAAATATATATGTTTTAAACTTTTCTAAAATTAGACTCACTTTTTTTCTTACAACTCAAATTAGACTCACTTAAATATTCAAAATGTGAAATCTCTATTGTGGATACTCTAAGTAAACTAATACGATAGTATTTGAAAAATGTATTAAACTTTTCTAAAATTAGACTCATTTTTTTTGACAACACAAATTAGACTCACTTAAGTATCCAAAATGTGAAATTTCTATCGTGGATACTCTAAGTAAACTAATACGGTAGTATTTGAAAAATATATATTTATTAAACTTTTCTAAAATTTGAAAATTGTTTTTTTCAATAAAAGATTTCAATTTTCAACGTCCTTGAGTGGTTTCTTTAAGACATCAAGTTTATAGTGTACAAGTAAGATAAATCTTTCACTATACACAAATTGTTTTCACCATTGCATTAATAAAAATTCACTGTTGGATCATATGAGTTGTGATACGTTATATTCACTAGTAAAAATATGACATATTACTAAGGAGTTTTACATCAGTGGAAGAGATGTCAGATGTGAAAAAGAATATAGAGTAGTTTTAACATCTGGTTTCAATATCCACTTCACAACTTTTTACATCTGATCGTAATATCTCCAGGAACAAAACTAAACGCGGTGGCGATCTTGTAATTATGGTGAAAATTGTCTAAAATACATTTACATCTGGGCATAATATTCCCAGATGTAAAAAGTCTTCAAGTGAATTTTTTTTTTTCTGAATGGAAACATTAAGTCAGGAAGAGTCAATTATAAGAGAAAAAAAATAACAACACAGTACGCGAACTCATCATGTCCTCTCTTTCTCTCTCTCTCTAGATCGATCGATCTGTTGCTCCTCTTATCGCCGCTATAGCTATTCGTCGTCGCCGCTGTAACTTCTCATCGCATGTTTCACCTCTCTCTCTCTCTCTCTCTCTCTCTCTCTCTCTCTCTCTCTCTCTCTCTTCCTCTGTTTGTATCTCGCAATTTCTTGGTTCTTTGACTACGATGATTTAGGATTTTGGGTTTATGTGTTCAATTTTTGTATTCCTCATTTTTAGGGTTTTATTTATGGGTTTTCTTCAATTTCTGATTTATTTGTTCAATTTCTTGTTTCCCGACTCTACTGTTTCGGTTTTCATCTGTGTTGACTGTTTTAATAGTTTCATAGTTGCAACGGCTGTCTGAATGTTAATGTGTTGAGAGGTGTTATGTTCTAGTTTTGGGGTTGTAAGCTTTTTTTTGGGATTGTTCTGCATAATTGCAGTAGTATTACTATTAGGATTTGTGTTTGGTTTAATTTTACATTCACATCTAATAGAAAATTTATTATTTTTCTATATGATCCATTTCATTAGAATATATACTCATTAATTGAATCACTACTTGTATTTGTATGTTGCTGCATACTATCTATTTTAATTTGACTATCATGGTTGTGAAGTGAAGAATTGTTGCATAACTCATCAAGTAGCCACTCATCCAAATTAGCTTAACTCAATCAACTATCTTTGTGCTCAAATTAAATGATGGTAATGATACTCTTTATTTTTGTGTAGTAGATATATATATCTTTGATATTTGACATTTCACTTGCAAGGTTAAATTTTGATACATGTAACAGATTCTTCAATTCTAACTTCTTGTATCATTACCCATATAAGCTCTTTATATAGCACAGTGATAAGAACTTATTCATAGTTTTTGACAATGTTAGTGATGAAAAGAGTAAAGAATCAATGACTAATACTAATGTTGTAGTGACCATTTTGGTTTTTGTGTTAGCTATGTGTTTTGTTTTGCAGATCTAGTATTTTGAATGGGAGGTTAAAATGGGTTTGTGTTATTAAGATAGGTGTATTGTAGTTGGAGTAAAGAGGTATATGATGCTTCCATTCAAATGGGACCGACCATGAAAATCTGTGGTGTCAATCCTGTGAGTTGTGTCATATATGGAGCCAAGCCAACTGTCCTGAATGAATTTTTGCAATGGAGGTATAATACTTTGTATGTAATTGTATAATCATTCTTGTTGAAACTTTTTCTTGCATCTAGATTTGCATATGATGTTAATCATTTTGTCTTTAATATTATTAATTAATTTGAAACAAATTTTGGATCAATCTCTTATGAGCACAAGATATTGACTATATTGAGTATATTTTTAAATTTCCAGGGAATCTTTGAAAACATGAGAGGTGCTCGCTTTGTTTGGAAAATGAAGCAAGTCTTATTGTTCAGGTTGTAGTAAACCAATTTTGTTGTCTTGTGTTGGTTGTTGATAATAGGATCTTTGTATTAACATATTAACATAATTAAGTTTGTTTTGGTCAGGAGAGTTATGTACTCAGCTTTTTGAGATCACAAGACCTTTGTATTAGCATAAATTATGTACTCAGCTTTTGGTTGAATGTTGAATTGTAATGACATTTGATTATATGTTGTAATGATAATTTGGTTGAATGTTAAATTGTAGTGGTAATTTGAGATTTTTAAAATTAAAAAAAAAATGGATTTAAAATAAAAAATGTAGGATTTAAAACAAATTTAATTAAAGTAAACATTTCACATCTGGTGGACTTCGTCAGATGTAAAATCTCCAATTTAATTAAAAAAATTGAAATGTGTATACTTACTACATCTGGTGGACTTAAGTCTTAGATGTAAAAACGGTATTCTTTCTACATCTCGTGAGTCTACATCTGAGAACCGTCAGATGTAAAAAGTGTTTTTGGGCAGATGTAAAAAGTGTTTTTTCTACTAGTGGATAAGACATTGATCAAATGATAAAAATAAATATGTGTTGTTTACAAAAATGGTTCTTAGAACAAACCTCAAGAACTTGATAGAGTTTTGATGATAACAAAGTATTAATATGCAATTGAAGAACACTAATGATCTCAAATGAAAGTGTGCAGTTAAACTAAGAAAATAGATTCTGAGAAGCACAAAGAAGAATACAAGCATCTGAAAACATTCAGGAGTTCTGATAGAACCAATTCTGAAGAAAGTCAATCAAAAGCTACAAGTGTCTCAGAAAAGCAAGAATGAAGTTAACAACGAAAATAGAATCTAAGAAGCTCAAAGCAAATCTATGTGCATCTGGAAGCAACCATAAGTTCTGAATGAATCAAGTCTGAAGAAGGTCTATCAGAAGCCACAAGAGTCTCAGAAGCAAAAGAATGATCAAGAAGCAAGAAGAGTTTGTCAGAAGCAATTTGAGTGTATTCTCATAAGCTACACAAGAATAATCAAAGCATGTAAATATGATGGAATCAAGTCTGGATATGTTCTCCCTCAAGCTTAATCTACACAAGGACGAAATGGATGAGGAGTGTGTCAGTCCTACAAGTCAAGAAAGGGAATATCAAGATAACGGTATTATTATTACCTCTTATATGCAAAGAAACTATCTTCAAGGACCAAAAAGCATAAACAGTTTGCCATTTATGGAATAAGTTAAAATATGGTCTGAGTACCTTTCAAACGGAAAACTGATATCTCACAACGGTCTTATTTCAAACGTCTCTATTTGTACTGTCTATAAATACAAGACCTCTTTGAATTAAGATAGTTGGTTGATTGAATGGAATAACTTCGAAAAAGAGCTAAAAACTCAGAAGCTGTACACAACAGAAAGAAAGATAGTGTTCATTCAACCAAAGGACGTAATAGCAAATATCTGCACAAGACTTAAACTCAAGATCTTCATTCAACGTCAAAGCTATCTGTTTTGATAATATTTGTAAGAGTTAGTCATAGGTGTATCTTTGTAAGCAATCTTATTGTATAAGATTCAAAGTCTCTTGCGTTTGTACTTGAGCATTTGGAAGTCTCTTGCTTTTGTGCTTGAGCAATTTGGAAGTCTGCTGTGTGATCTGGAGCAAACTAGAGTAAGACTTCTGCTGTGTGATTTGGAGCATCTGTGGAAGTCTCCTGCTGTGTGATCTGGAGCAAATTAGAGTAAGACTCCTGCTGTGTGATCGGGAGCATCTGTTGAATTCTCTTGCTGTGTGCTTGAGCAAATTGTGTAATCTTGGTGATTATAGTGAAATCTTTTGTTGAAGAACAAGGGGACTGGAGTACTTTCAGGTTGTGAGGGGAACTGGTATAAAATCTTTGTGTGTTCTCTCTTTCTCTTTCATCCTCTCAGTCTTGCTTCTAACCTTATTGTGTGTTTGAGTAATCCGCTGCCAAAATAGACTCTGATAGATTTTGTAATCTTGAAGAAATTAACTCCTCAAAACACAATTCAACCCCCCTTCTTGTGTTTTTCATACGTTTAATTGGTATAAGAGCTCCAGTTCTGATTATTAATCACTTAACAGTGAAACAGCAAAGATCCAAAAAAACACTATGTCTGAAAAGGCACCACTACCTATCAAAGACTTTGTAAACCTTAATTGATGGAAACAAAAGATTTTTGGTGATTCAGAAGAAGGAAAAGAAAGCAAGTGCAAGGAAACATCATCTATGCAAGAAGAGATCACAATCAGTGCTAACAACGATGAAAGCCTCCTTGATGGAATGATCAGTCAAGTCAAAGGAATCTATGATTCCTTGTGGACAAGTGACAAAGGCAACAAACATGATCAACAAATCAAAGATAACTCCCTGATAAAACAATATGAATTGTTTATCATGGAAGAAGAGGAAGATATTGAATCTATGTTTATAAGATTTAAAAATCTTATAGATGAACTCAAGACTATAGGCAGGGACTATAGTGAAACAGATATAATACTGAAGATTCTAAGAAGCCTTCCTCACAAATCGGATCATGTGACCACAAGAATTGAAGAAATGGAGAACATTGATGAATTATGTCTTCTATTTGTTATAAGTTCTCTCAAAAGTCATGAAGAAGTGCTTAAAGCTAAAGAAGATGAGAAAGTCATCTTTGTCAAGAAAGAAGAAGATTCTGGTAAAGGGTCTATGACAAAAGAAGAAGTCATAGATCTTGTGGTAAGAATGGTCAAGATAAATATAGAGAACAAAGTGGAAAGCTCCGGATCATCAAAATATTTAAGCGCATCTCCTAAAGCTCAAGAAGAACTAGAAGAAGAATCAGAAGATGAATATCTTGAAAGGTTCACCAAGAAGCTTGAAAATTGGAAAAGAGCAAAGCTTAAAGGAAAAATGGTGAAAAGTCAAATGACTACTTGGGAAGAATTGGACATGTTCTCTGACAAAGAATCTGACAAAGAGGAAGAAGATGAGTGTGCATTTATGGAAAATGAAGAACATTCAGACTCTGGAGATGAGTCAGAACTGAAGCCAGAAGAGCTTAGATAGGTAATTAATTATTTATCCATAAATCAACTTCGTGGAGTTTGTTTTAGAATTCTGTCCAAACTTTGTGCAATTTCACAGAATTATAAAAATTTGAAAGATGAGTTTAATCAACTCAGTGAGCAATCAAAAAGACTTGAATCTTTGTATAAAGATTCTTTAAGCAAAACAAAGAGTTGCAAGAATGATTGTAGATATTGTAATGAATCCTTTAAAGAACATGTGCATGTCCCTAAAAAGATTCATAACGAGAACACTGAGCAAAGAACAACGTCTTTCAAATTTCCTCGTCTCTACTCTATTTTCACTCCTGAAAGAACCAATCTTGCTGCAATACCTTTTGAGAAAAATCGTGACTCCAGAGGTTTAGGTTGGAAAGAATCGGAACTTAAAGATGATAACTCATCAAACCTGAATCTCTCAGAACCTTCAACTTCTGAAGTCATGAACCCTACTAGTCTTAATTGTATTTGTCAATGCTTGTGTAAGCCTAACGTCTGTCTTAAGCAACTGAGTATCTCGGAATTTTCTCAAGAGGCGGACGACTCTAAAACTAACCCAAAAGGACCCATCAGAAAATGGGTACCAAAGAATAAGATTGTGTTTATTTCAGGGCATTCATCAAGAGATCATAAAATTCCTAGCTCCTGGAGACATATCACATGTAGAGGACAAAAAGCTATCATCTCAAAAGAATTCATTGACTATGAAGAGTGCATATACTATATAGAAGATGATGAAGAGCTTGAAGATGAGTCAGAACCTAAAGATCTCTTAGGAAACATATATCAAAGTGACTCAAGAAATGATGAATACTTGCCTTACTACACTCAAGAAGACTATGACACATCCTGGTGGGATGATGAACTTGATCATAATGAGTAAGGGCACTCAAGATAAAGGACATAATCATTCAGAATCTTCAATCTAACTCAACTCTGAATGATAAACAATAAAGAAGGCAACAACAGTTAAAGTCATAATATTCTCATCCTGAATCAATCAAGGTAAGTATAAACTCCCTCCTCATCAATTAGTTTCAAAAGCATTGTTGAAGAGTAAACCAGTAACTCTTAAAATTGATTTAAACATAAGATATTCTGAGTACTCAGAGTCTAACAGTTATCAGAAGCAAGTGTACAAGCTCTTCTGAATGCTTTGTCACTTTTGATGCAATCAGACTCTGGAGTCTTTTTGTATTCTAGCGATCAGAAATCTTAACACGAAAGAGGAAACGTTTTAAGATATTTTTACTTTTACAGATTAATCTCTTTCGTGTCAATTACTAAGTTCATTATTCACCACGTGTATTGAAACTAATTGGATAAAAATGTAGTTGATGAAGAAAACTAAGAATTTCAAAGGTTACAAATAAGTTTCCCTCTCTTTATTTGCCTTTAAAGCCTTTCTTATTTTTTAAATTATTCTTCTCTCTCTTTCTCTGCAAACTCTTGAAGAATATCAGAAAACAATCCTATTACTTCAATCTCATTCAAATTTTTCAATCGTGATCATCGTTTATAATGGCATCATCCTCATCAAAACCACCCAGTCAAATTTCTTCAATTATAGTAAGAGAACGAATCTCTGGTAGTTTTCAAAACAATGTCAATTTCAGCGAGAAGAAACTAAGACTTGTAACTGAGAAAGTTGTGGACTTTATGAAACTCAAGAAAAATGGACAAGACTGGCGACAAAACTACTTGATCTCTTTACAAATGCAAAGATACTTCGATCTCCTAAACGGTCCAACTTATCCCAATCTGGTGAAATTTTTCTGGATGCGAGCACATGTTTTCGACATAAATGCTGCTCAAGAAGAAGAAAGGACTTTGATCGAAAAATTTCCAGATCTAAATGGGAAGTCAAGAAGAGAAATGAGACTAAAGGATTTCACCTCTACGGAGATTAGATCAAACATTGCTGGTCTAGATATTCCATTCACCGTTGATCAAATTGTTCAACTATGTGGATTTATTCCAAGCGGGAGAAAACTAAGTGAGTTTCAAGTAAATCATGAATACAACAAAAGCTTCAGAAGTATGATGGTTAACTGAGATAACGACAGACTAAATGTTGTGAGGAGAACACATTTAGAAATCTTCAGGGCTGCTATTGTTCCCACTGAGAAGATCTCAGAGAATCTTTCTTGGGAACATAAAATGTTTCTTTACTTTGCCATGAGAAATCACAGGATGGATGTTGGTGAATTTATCTTTGAAGATATCTGCAAAAACATCATTGAAACATTAAGAGACATAAGACATCTATCAGGCACCCACGATTGCTGTCAGAATTGTTCTATCAATCTGGTTTTGTTGATAGCTTAGCCCAAACCATCTCTTCCTTGATACAAACAATCTATCCTCCAACTAAACTTCATGCAAGATTCCTTGAAAGACATGGGTTTATCAAATATTTCAATTTTCCAACAGAACCTATGGTTCTCACTAGAGATAATCCAAAAAAGCTCGAAAATTTTCCTCGGGCACCAGAAAGTATGATGGAAGCTAGTTTCTTAAAATTTAAAGAAGCTCTGGATAGGAAAGAATCAGTCAAAGTATCAAAGAAGAGATCAAATAAAGAGACATCAGAAGCTCAACCAGACTCAAAGAAATTGAAGATAGCAGAACATAAAGAAGAGATCAAGGGCACTGGTGAAGAAGTCAAGCATCAGGATTACCAGCAATCTAGTGAAAAGGTAATAACTTCTGTTTCTATTGATGAAAAATGTTCTGAACTTAATGTGTGTCATTCTCTAACCTCCCCAACCTCATCCTTAGACCACAACACACCAAATGTTGAGAACATTGCCCAAATGATGTTCTCAGAATCAAATGCAACCATAAACTTAGAATTTCTGGATGAAATCTCCAACCAACCAATCACTCAGAATCTAGCTGAACAACAACACCAAGATCCTAATACTCCGGTCAACCCCATCTCATCTCAACATCAAGAACCTTTACTACCAGAGAACACGTCAATCCCACAAACACCTCAGATAATCATCAAAGAAACACCAAACTCTGAGACAACACAACCACAACCATCTTCCACATTGTCCAACCTACCCCTACAATCAGATTCTGATAACACACCTCCAATCATCACTAATTACTCAGAATTTGACAACCAAATCTCCAACCTTTCTGAACTCAACCTACCATTCCATGTACCTCTTGATCCTGTCACTAACGAATTCTTTACCCAGAAGTTTGAAACCTCATTTAAGAATTCATTAGAGTACTCTGAAGATCTTAAGAGTCTTGACCCTAACCAAGAAAAACCTATCCACCCCTTGACCAAATCAAACCTCTTTGAGCTAATTCAAAAAAGATATATCTACAAAGCCAAAAGAGCTAAATCCATACCAACCTGCATTCAACCATAAAACTTCATTCTAAAATCGGGCTCAAACCTCACCAAATTAGATAATGAAATGCATTATGAATTTCAGAGCTTTTTCAAAAGACATGAAAATTTCATGGTCTTCCACTCTGATTTAGAAGCAGAAGCAAGGGAAATCAAAGCAAGAATCAGTCATGCCCTTGACTGTTATCTAGAACACATCAAGGAAGATGTTGTTAAGAAATCTAGGGAAGATTTCATTGCTTTGATGCAATCAATTGAAAGGGTAAATCTTCCAAGGATAACTCTTCCAACCCCTGAAATTGTTGAAGAAGCTGAGAATATGGATATTGGTGAAGTAACAAATGGTGATGACTTCAATCCTGGACAAAGGCAAGGGAATTCTGGTTGAAGATACAGTGGTGGGAAGAGAGACATCTTCAATGGGTATATAGTCTCAATCAAATGGTTTAGAAGCTTCATCAAGCAATCAAGAAAGATCTGCTGAAAGAGAAGAATGGCTAAGAAGGATAGATGTTCAGGATGAAAGATTGAATGAGATGAAGGCTCAAATTGAAAGTTTTAAAGAAACTCATCAAGAGATCTTAGAGACGCTTCGCAAGCTTATCTAATGATCTATGTTTTTCTTTTAAACATGTTTTTCTGTATCTTGTTAAGCAGTCTATTCTCTGTGTTTAAACTCTTATAATCTATGAACATCATTTGACTAACATATTTCTTGCCTAAGTGGTTTGTTTTTAATTTGGTTAATCTTTGATTATTTCATCTCATGCATAAAATGGTTTTAAGAGATTAGCTATCAAACTCAAAGAAACACTAAAGAAAATGAAATTTTATTATTGAGGCAATACTAAAAAGAGTACAAAACTAGAATAACACCACAGCAATATTATTCAGATTTTGTCTCAGAATCTGTTGAATCAGAGTCATCTTCTGGCTCTGTTGATGTTGATTCCAGCTGTGGATCTGGTGACTTGGAACTATCCACCACTTCACAAGTGACATTAGATTCCACTTCATCAGATGGTGATTCTTCAGTGTACGTCTTCAAATACGTTTCCAATCCGAATCAGCCTTCTCTGAGTCAGAAGAGATTTCTACAATCTCTGACTTATCTTTGGGCTGCTTTGATTTGGCTGCCTCCTCTCTAGCCTTTCTTTGTATCTCTGCAAGTTTGCGAGCTGATCTTTTCATTGTTATAACGCTCTTTATAAACAAACCTTATTCTTTAGATTACGTCTCTATGAGTAAGGTGACAAAGAATATTGCCTTTTATAGCACCCTTCATGTGCTTGTACTATATCACGGGCGTTAAAAACTTTTGCTTTATTGACACATGGCGTTTAATCGTTTTTGGTTTGACTACATTGGACTACAACAACTTGGTAACGCAAATCTTATCTTTCCCATACAATTATTTTTGACTGATGACAAAAGGGGGAGAAAGAGGAAAAGATTAATTGCGAAAGAAAGAAAAAAAGATCAATTGGTATCTTTCTTAAGAGCTTAAAGTCAGAGTTGCTATAGAACAAGTAGTTAAGATCACATGTGTTGGCAAAATGAATTTATCATTCTCAGTTTTAAAATGTGAAACATTCTTTGACAAAAAGGGAAAAGTGTGAGTAACCTTATTCATGGGATTGAATGTCTGAAACTACATTCAAGGAAATAAATCTTTAATTCTATGCTATTTTATTTATTCCTGTTTCAGTATCTTTTGCGCATTGAAAAAGGGGAAATAATTATAATCTAATAGAACAAATTCTCATATGTAGATTCTGAGACAACTTGCGAACTTGTCTTGTATCTATGTGACATAGGGGGAGAGCTTGCAAACCTCTCTTCTGAATGTCAAGTATGATATTTTGATCTTAAGATATAATGATTGTTTCTTAAACTGTCTTAATTAATCATGGACAAACTTAGGGGGAGCTTACAAACCTAATCCTACAGTGTATCTGACTCAGGGGGAGCTTGCAAAACTCATAAACCTGATGAGAACATGATAAATTAATTCAATAACAATTGGAAATTAATACTTATGTTTGTCATCATCAAAAAGAGGGAGATTGTTGGAACAAAAATGGTTCTTAGAACAAACCTCAAGAACTTAATAGAGTTTTGATGATAACAAAGTATTAATATGCAATTGAAGAACACTAATGATCTCAAATGAAAGTGTGCAGTTAAACTAAGAAAATAGATTCTGAGAAGCACAAAGAAGAATACAAACATCTGAAAGCATTCAGGAGTGAAGGTGCGTGGAGAAAACACAAGAAGGGGGGTTGAATATTGAAATCTATCAGAGTCTTTAAGCACAGCGGAATTGTTCACACAATTAACTTAAGGCTAAGTGAATGATGAAGGAGTAAATGAGAGAGTGAGAGAGAGAAAGACACACAACAATTTATACTGGTTCCCCTCACAAATTGAGAGTACTCCAGTCCCCTTGTTTCCAAGAGAGTTCACTATAATCACTAAGATTACAATCAGATGCTCAAGCACAAGCATGAGACTTCCTTGCTCAAGTCACACAAGACTTAAGACTTCCTGCTCTAAGTCACACAAGACAGAGAGACTTCCTTGCTCTAATCACACAAGATCAGAGACTTCCTTTCTCAAGCACAAAAGCTTAAGACTTCCTGCTCTAAGTCACACAAGACATAGAGACTTCCTTGCTCCTACACTCAGCAGAAGACTTCTTTGCTCTAATCACTAAGATTGAGACTTACTTGCTTCTACACTAAGCAGAAGACTTTCTTGCTTCTACACTAAGCAGAAGACTTACTTGCTTCTACACTAAGCAGAAGACTTACAATTACTCACACAGGAGTAATACTAACTTCTAAGCTTAAACTTATTACAAACATAATAACTTCAGAGGCTTAAGCTAGTTTCTATTCTCACTTCATTTAAGAGATGTTATCTATTACAATTCAAGTTCTCACTTTATTCTGAGAGATGTTTTCTAATGAAGATCGTTAGTCATCAATTCTTTCTTTTGCATATTTATATGAGTTGAGAAAGACATTGAGACGTTGGAGAAATTCCCGTTGTAAAATGGACAGCTGTAGTCTTTGTATATCCGTTGAGTAAAGCCACGTCTTCTTTTGCAGTGAAGCTTCACCTTTACTGTTTGTCCAAAGTACAATAATAAGGTACAACTAGCTCCTAGAGAGAGTAGGATCACATCCTTTGTGGTCGTTGTAATTAGTTGACCTTAGAACAAATCATCGGGCTTGATGTAGCCCTTCTGATGATTTGGGGAATTCCTTTGCTTCTGATGAACCTTTGATAACTTGGAGTCTGATTGGTCTTGAATGGATGGCCTCTGATAGTCCTTCGTAATTCAGCTTCTGAACGTCTTCATCTTCTGAATAACTCATGACTTAGCATATAGCTTCTGAACTCTTGTAGGCATCTGAACATCTTTGAGCTTCTGAACTTCTCTGAGCTTCTGAACTCTTGCAGACATTCTGATCCTCTTTGAGCTTCTGAACTTTGTTTAGCTTCTGACCACGTTGTAGCTTCTGAACTCCTTCAGAGTGTAAAGATTCAGACTTCCATAGGTTTCATCAGAGTCTAAATCAAGTGTGCTCTCGATATAACGTTGGATTCTCCTGCACACTTAACTTAAACATTAGTAACATCAATTGTCCATTTAATACTTTGTTATCATCAAAACTCAAGGGTGTGTACTAACACATATTTTATTCCAACAAGGAGTTCTGAGATAACCAATTCTGAAGGAAGCCAATCAGAAGCTACAAGTGTCTTAGAAAAGCAAGAATGAAGTTAACAACGAAGATAGAATCTGAGAAGCTCAAAGCAAATCTATGTGCATCTGGAAGCATTTAGAAGTTCTGAATGAATCAAGTCTGAATAAGGTCTATCAGAAGCCACAAGAGTCTCAGAAGCAAAAGAATGATCAAGAAGCAAGAACAGTTTGACAGAAGCAATTTGAGTGTACTCTCAGAAGCTACACAAGAATAATCAAAGCATGTAAATCTGATGGAATCAAGTCTGGATATGTTCTCCCTCAAGCTTAATCTACACAAGGACGAAATGGATGCTGAGTGTGTCAGTCCTACAAGTCAAGAAATGGAATATCAAGACAACAATATTATTATTACTTCTTCTATGTAAAGGGACTATCTTCGAGGACCAGAAAAGCAGAAACAGTTTGCCATTTATGGAATAAGTTAAAATATGGTCTGAGTACCTTTCAAACGGGCAAACTGATCTCTCACAACGGTCTTATTTCAAACGTCTCTATTTGTACTGTCTATAAATACAAGACCTCTTTGAATTAAGATAGTTGGTTGATTGAATGGAATAACTTCGAAAAAGAGCTAAAAACTCAGAAGTTGTACACAACAGAAAGAATGATAGTGTTCATTCAACCAAAGGACGTAATAGCAAATATCTGCACAAGACTTAAACTCAAGATAGCGTGCATGCTCAAATCAAGTACTTGTCTTTGCGTATACTACTTCGTTCCAATATAGAAGATCTTTTTGCAAATTTTGTTGTCTCCGTTTATACAACTCTTTCAAAAATCAAGGTGCATTAATTAAATTTTTAGAAAAATACTCATAATTAAATGAAGAGAAATAAAAGATCACAAGTTCTCTCTTAACAGTTGAATTGTGCAATTATTGATAAATTTAATACCAAAATTATTTTTCTTAATTCTTATGTTTTTGTCAAAGATATCTTATATTTTGGAACGAATGTAGTATTAGACAAAAACCTCTTTAAGAAACCAAATATTAAGCTGAAGTTGTAACGAGCTCCTCCTATATTAGGACGAATCGTTCGAATGAACAAAAGTTTAATTCTCAATGGAAGAACCTGCAAGTGGTCATGTTAAATGTAACATCCATGCCTCTTCCCATCATCCCTTAATAGAGTAGACATCAATATATGAATAAGAAACGAGATATGCCGCTTAGGTATTGAAAAAATATGATTTGTTTTTACCTATGTGTAATGTTCACGCGGATGAGACCCTTTGGATTATTATTGGCGCTTAAATGTGTTCATGATCTTAACTTGGATATAGTTGATTTTGAACCAGATTCTTAATCAGTGGTGGAAAATTTTCATTCTAGTAAGTTTGATGCTTTTGAGTTTGGAGAGATTATTTCACAACATAGAGGAATATTTCTTTCTTTTTATTAGAACTCTTAGTTTTGAGTTTATTAAACAATAAGTAAATGAAATTTCTAATAGCTTAATTAATTAATTAAGACTACTATAGATATATAGTTAGTCCCCAAATATTAATGGATATACTACCAAATTGTATTAAACATTGAGAAAATAATATATCCAACGACATTGTAAAATAATTTTACATTATTATCGAATGCAAATCGCTTATTCCGCCAAATCGTACACCCACTTTAATTATATGACATGGCAAAATATACTTGATTTTTATTGGATATCAATGTAAAATTATTTTACACTGGCAGAGCATATTCATTAACCTCTAAACACTTGCAAATACTAATTGATGAAATGTTAGAGTTTGTTTTGTTAAAAAAACAGTAAAAAAATGAATATGTACCGACATTGTAAAATTATAATTTTACACCGTTAAATAATCATAATTATATTTTCCGCCATATCACCCACTTAATCCCACTTTTTTAATATGACATGTAACGTTAAACTATTTTTATTGGTTTGATTAGTTGTTGGTGTAAACTTAGTGTGTCCTTGGAAGTTGAAACTAAAAAAATAACCTTACCACCTTCTTAAAACTCAAACCGACCGAAATTCTCTCTACAATTTGTTTTTTCCCTCTCTGATCTAATAAATCGAATAATTGAAAATGATTCTAGAAATTAACGAATTTGTGAATCACGAATACCCAACTGATTTATTAAGTTTTTATAACGTATTTTATTTTTCTTTGACAAATAAGACAGTAATCGTTGCCGTTTTCCCAGAATTATACGTAAACCTTGTTCTTATTCTTAATTACCAAATCACTGTTACGGAAAAATAAAACTACTCTTTAATCTTTTTGTCATTGCAATTATGATAAAGTTTAAGTTTAAAACCCCTTCATCTCCTCTACTTCAACTTTAAGTTTCTTCTAGCTTCTTTATTTTATCACTTCATTTTCCTATCCTGCCATTAAGAATCACACCATACAAAAAGCATCATCAAAACAGTATGTGTAGATACCAAGAATAGTAGTAATGTTTCTTAATTATCATTTACTGTTATTATTTGGGTCATGCTAATCAGTGTCTTTCGAATACTTATTAAACATACCAAAAATGAAAATATAAGATAAAATTAATGTTTGTAAAGTAACTTTTTATAGTTTTAACATGTTGAATGCACAAGTTATAAGATAAAATTTTCTTATCAATAAGTTTAATACTTTAATTAGTGTCTGGGACATTGTTTAACATTTTTTGGTACTATTATTCTCCTTACACTTTTTATTATTATTATTTCTTTTCCTTCGAATTGGCAATTACTTCATCCGTACTACAATATATGTCACTTTGATACTTTTATACATATTAAGAATATAATTATTGTTGTATGGAAAAGAGCAATTATGAGTTGATTTACAAAACTGTCTTTCATTTATGGTATTGAAAAAATAAATTGAACAATTGAAAGAAGATAGATGAATAAATAGTTATGAATATAATAGAAGAAGTTACATCAAATACTTCATTGATAATGTAAAATCACATATAATTTATTACAAATATTTTTCTTAAAGTGAAGTGTAATTTGTTACTGAGGGAGTAATTACTTCAACTTTTTACCATATTGTTGTATGTTACATTGTTCTACTTAAAGTGTCGTTTCTTTTCCTCAAATAACCCTTTATTCTTCTCATACTTTCTTTGCCTTACCCTTTTCTGTGGAAGAAGAAAAGGTTTGTTTTTTTCCTTACCCTTTTTCTCTTCACTTAGCTATTATAGGCAAGATCATGTATAATCATCATCATATTGAAACAAACAAACAAAATAGAAACTTTTTTCATGTTTTGTTTTCATCTTCTTTCCCTCACCGTTTGATTCACTACTTTTGTTTTTGCAGAACAACACATATTGATCAATAAGAATGGATGATAACAATAAAGACCATGATTTTTTTTCACACAAGTTCCCAACAACCTCTCAGGTAATAAAAAATCTTTTAAAAATGTTTCAACTATAGCTATAGTGCATATTTGGTATTACAGTAAATTTGTCAGAATCACGGCAATTCCTTGTGATTTTGCAATCATTTTTGTAAAATATAGTGACTCACTTTGATTCTGACAAACAGTTGTACCAAACTTTTAAATGATTACATTTTGTGTTTCTACTATAGTGTGTGTTTGGTATCGTAATAAGTTCATCAGAATCACGGTGACTTACTCTGATTTTTCCGTGATTCGGGTGAACTTATAGTGATATCGAACATGTATGTTTTTGTCTGTTGTGTGCTAAATTGTTTGATGCAAACTTTATAATAAGGTGGTGGAAGAGTTGAAGGAACTTTGGAGCATGGCTTTACCAATAACAGCTATGAACATGTTGGTTTTCGTACGAGCCGTTGTTTCGGTCCTCTTCCTCGGCCGCCTCGGTAGCTTAGAGCTAGCCGGTGGTGCACTGTCCATAGGCTTCACAAACATAACAGGGTACTCTGTTCTTGTCGGTCTCGCCTCCGGTCTCGAACCGGTTTGTAGCCAAGCATTTGGTAGTAAAAATTGGGAACTACTTTCACTCTCACTTCAACGCATGGTTTTCATACTTCTTATGGCAATCATACCCATAAGTCTTCTTTGGCTTAACCTTGAAAAAATCATGCTTTTTATGGGACAAGATAGTAATATCACCGAAATGGCTGCAATATATTGTTTCTATTCTCTCCCAGACCTTTTAACAAACACTTTATTACAACCTTTAAGGGTTTTTTTAAGGTCACAAAAAGTAACAAAACCTATGATGTATTGTTCCTTAGTAGCAGTTATTTTTCATGTGCCTTTAAATTATTTCTTAGTAGTGGTTATGGAATTTGGTGTACCGGGCGTGGCGATGGCATCCGTGTTAACGAATATGAACATGGTAGTGTTGATGGCGGGGTATGTCGGATTATTTAGGAAAAAAGAGATGATGTTGAAATGGCCGGGTTGCGGCGGCGGAGGGATGATGATGATTGTTGTGGGAGATGGTTTAGGGGAGTTAATGAAATTGGCTGTTCCTAGTTGTCTTATGATATGTTTGGAATGGTGGTGGTATGAGATTGTTACTGTTTTAGCTGGTTATTTGGATAATCCAACATTGGCTGTTGCTGCTACTGGAATTTTGATTCAAACAACTAGTATGATGTATACTGTCCCTATGGCACTTGCTGGATGTGTTTCTGCTAGGGTATGTTTCTCTTCTATTTACTTTCCTTTTTCTTCGTAATTTTAGTGTGTGTTTGATTCTGCGGTGAAGATAATTGATTTTAACTTTTGATTTATACAAACGATGGGTTTAAAAATTATTTACACTTTCTTAGAGCGAAGTCTTGAAACAAGTTTCTCAAAGTTGAAGAACGAACTCTCAACCAAATGACCTAAAAAATTTACTCTTTTGATCAATGATAATCGTCATAGATTAAAAATGTTTTGAGTTTAATATGAACAACATTAAATTCATTCTAAAGTTACAGGGATGATTGATTGTGATTTGTTGATATGAGAAACATTTTGCCTAAATAATGTATCATGAATTAAAGTGTTTACTTTTACATTTATTGTTGGAAATGGATTTTCTCTATTTTTTTTTTTTTTTATAATGATGAGGGACTAAGCCCAAGATTTTCTCTATTTAAATCATCAGAGAAATAGTAAAATTTTGACTATTGAATAAAAATGATATCAAATAAAAATGAGAGAAAAATGATTAAGGATGAGATTGAAATAAACGTGAAAAATGAGAGAAAATAAAGTGAGAGAATATATTTCTGATTGTATGTTTTTTTTGGTGGGCAATCTATTTCTGATTGTATTTTTTTTTTTTTTTGACAATAGAAGATTGTTAGTAATATATTTTTTAACATTCATATGGATTTCGCCTAATTACATGGATTCCATTTAAATTCTATGTGAACTATATAGATTTTCTTATTTTTAATAAAAGATCCATGCAAATTTTAACTAATCAAACAGAGTGTTATAAATTATAAAAAAAAAGTGTTATAAATTGTGAGCTGCTTTTTTTTTAAAGTAAATTGTGTGTTAATATTATTATTTAAGGCTCCGTTTGGTCCGGCTTTTTTTAGCTTTAAATTCTCTTTTTAATCAAAAGTTGGGCAAACACATTTTTAATAAAGCTCTTAACCGTAAAAAGTAGATTTTTGTTTATGTGCAAAATTGGATTAAATGAGCTTTTGGGAAAAGATGTTGAAACCTACTTTTGATAAAAAATTCGAGCTTTTTTTGGAATGATCCCGCTTTGAATCCTGCTGAAAACTCTTTTTATTATTTTTTCATTTAAATATTATTAGTTGTTATTATCTTTTTTTAATTTTTTTTGTACAAATCTTTTTTTTTTTAAAATATATTTTACCAAACAACTTTTGCTCTTTTTTTGGAAGCTCTTATTTTCACTTTTAGATTTCAGATAACTTCTAAGAGCTAAAAAAGCTAGGTCAAACTGACCCTAAGTAATTCATAATACTTTACTCAAAAGAAAAGTAATTCATAATACCATAGTTTTTTTGTTGGAATCTACGATATGAAAAAAATAACTCTCCATGTAGACTTTTTTGTTTTGAGAGACTTTAAGGATGATGCGTATTTTGTTGAGAGAATAAATGGGTAGTCACCCTTATTTTATTTTAACCTTTTTCTTTAGAAGCTAAAAAGCATGGTTAGCAATAACGATTTTTGTATTTTATATGTTGGTTTTGAGTTGAGAATCTCAATTTTTAAATATTTTTCACTTGTGTTGATATTGGGTGGGGTGACATGAAGAATTATATATACACAAAAAATAGTGAGAGAAATGGAGTGGCATGTCTTACTTGATTTTTATACTATATGTGACTAGATCATTGTACTTCTTAGCTAAGTGTGTGCTTTGTGCAATTTGGCTTCTCAAGAATGGATTTGATTACTAAGTGTGTGTGTTTGATTCTATGGTTAGGATACTTGATTTTCTAGATTTCACTTTTAATGAATAAATTGAATATAGAATCATTTATATATTAGGTTTAATTGCCGTTTTAGTTTTCCTATTTTTACCATTTTGCAGTTTTGGTCCTCGTATTTTAAAATTTGACAGTTTTGGTCCCTCCAACACATATATTGTCTAAAATATTGTGATAAAACATATTTTGAATTAACTTTTTCAAGGATTTTCTTTAAAATTTCATCGATCTTGGTATTTTCTTATTATCATGTCATATACTACGTTGTTTAAAACATATCACATCATCAAATTATAGTTAAAAATTATGATAGGGGAACCAATACTGTTGAATTTTAAAATAGGGAACCAATTCTACAAAATTGTGAAAATAGGGGACTAAAACTGTAATTAAGCCTGTATATTATTTATTTGTATTTTGCAAGAAAACAACTTACTATTTATTTGTATAAAAGCTAGTTACAAGTTTGACACTAATTGTTTTGTTAAAAAAGTCAAATATCTTCATGCAAGATTAAATCGAATTTGACATCGAAAATGTGTATTTTTGATGCACAAGGACGTGGTCCCTAAGATCCTAAAATAGGCAAAATAAGAAATATTTTGTTTTGTTTTTTTCTTCAGGTGATGCAGCAAATAATATTTTGTAGATATTTTGTACTAAAAAATTATCTGGAAAAAAGTTATACCAAAAAATATTTATCTGAAAAAACTTATGTAGCTTTGGGTTTGATTCCTTCCTAAGTACTAATTATTATTACATTTATTATTTTATTCTATTTTTATTATCTGGAAAAAAATTTATGTAGTTTGGATTTAATCCATGATCCTTCCTGAGTACTAATCAGTAATTGTTATTACATTTATTATTTTATTCTTTTTTTTATAAACTTATTTTATTGTATTATTTTATTGTTTTATTGAATTAGTGTGGTTAGTGTCAAAAATAAAAAATTAGTAGCAAAAGTAATTGTTTTTACTTTTTCTCTCTCTGATCAGATGCTATATACACGTGTGGAGATTTTATGCTGCTATATTTGCTTAAAGTTTCTGTCCTGAATCTTTGATATTTTTTTGTTTGCTATCTTTAATTATTCCTTTTGGGCAAAATGTAAATCATTGATGAGGTATAAATTTGTTATGATTGCGTCAAGTACAAGGACCCAGTTCAGTTAGTTCACACTTATAATGTGATTCCACAAAACTAGAACTAATTAATCACTTATTATGTGTAAGTGTAAGTCTGTTTGGCTTGTATAGGAACTCCATCATCATAGATTTCTATTTTACCAAATAATAATTTAACCATCAAATCCTAAAAAGCACCTTACTTTCCTAGTGGGGGCCATACAATGATATTTGATTTTTGAAGTTGTTCAATGTTGATTCAGGATTAGGTGGAACAAAGGGTAAAATGGAACAAAAGGTATTTTAATTTTAATTATTTAAGAATACACGTGGCATGATCTGGTTCACTAGATTGATCAGATGGATCAAATAAACCCAAAGTCACCTAACTTTCCCGCTAGAAAGTTAGAGGATAAGGATCCGTCTTTCACATCTTAATGATTTTTGTTGGTTAGTGTTTGGTTATTCTATGACTTTAATATCTTATAGTTGTAGTGTCGTTAAATTTGGACCTGGACCTGGATCTCATGCAGTTGGTCATTGTTGTGGTCGTGCAGTCATGTGTTTTTTATTTTGATTTGACGATCTATGATAAAGATATATTTTGATTTAAGATTTAGCTTTTAAAATTTTATACCATGTGATCTATTTGGATGGCAATAAACTCTTGACCACATGACTTTATGCAGTCGATAATTGCATAAAATTCTGATCTGTTAACTTATATAAATTAAGATCTATTTAAATCTAACGGTCTCTATAATTGTAAAATTATACTATAATGGTATAAATGAACGGAGTTTGAATTCTAACTCCTTACATATGTATAATGCAATATCCTTTGTCAATTAAATTAACTTTACGGGACTCACAACACTCCACTTTTTTTATTGAACTAGTTTTATTTTTAAAGGTTAAAATATTACTATAATTTAGAAGCATCATAATGGCTTTGACATCATGATGGGGTGGTGATTGAAGGCGCACCTGTCACATTAGATTTTGATTCTTTGCAATATTAAGAAATATGATTGCTATTTAGAATCATTGAAGTTTTTGTACACATGTTGGGATAATCTTAATTTGTTAATTTTTGCCAGAGTTCAATTTGCATGCATAATAAGTTTTACATTATCAAAACTTTTTAAATTTTTTGATGGTCATGATTAACTGTAAGTGTTAAATCTCTTTACATTGACTGTTTATATAAATTAATTCCATAATATAATGTACAAAATATAATAATTGTTATTGCAATAAATGCAGGTAGGGAATGAGCTTGGAGCTGGTAAACCATACAAAGCAAAGCTAGCAGCAATGGTTGCATTAGGATGTGCATTTGTGATGGGCTTCATAAATGTGACATGGACCGTAATCCTTAGATATGGATGGGCCGGGCTTTTTACAAATGACGAGCCTGTCAAAGCCTTAGTTGCATCGGTCATGCCAATTATGGGTCTATGTGAACTCGGGAACTGCCCGCAAACAACCGGTTGTGGCATCCTCCGTGGCACGGCCCGTCCTGTCATAGGGGCAAACATCAACTTGGGATCATTCTACTTTGTGGGTACTCCGGTGGCCGTGGGCTTAGCATTTTGGTTCAAAATTGGATTTAGTGGGCTTTGGTTTGGACTTTTGTCTGCACAGGTGGCATGTGCTTTGTCAATTCTATATGTTGTTATTGTACGTACTGATTGGGAAGCTGAGGCTTTGAAGGCAGAGAAGCTAACAAGGGTAGAGATGGGGATTTGCAATGGAAGTAAGAACAAAGACAACAAGAGAGATGAAGAATGCATGGGTTTGTTAGAGAATGGAAATGGCAACAAAATTGACATTTGTTAAAAAGATACTAAAATTGTAGCTTTCTGCATTCACGCAATCGGTTACATTGGTAGCCGATGAATTTAAATTAGATGGTGCAAATTTCAAATTCGATAATAGTTTTAGAAAGGTACAAAATTTGTTTGAATAAATAGTGTTCCTTCTAATCTTTATTATAAGAAAAAAAATTATTTTTTAAATTTATTGAATAATTGATGTATTTGATCTATGATGTAAATTAAATACATCCATAATTCAATAAACTTAAAAACCATTTTTTTATAATAAAGATTAGATGAAGTAATTACTAATATAATTGACTAAGTGCATGCGTGGTTTTGTATAATTCAATAAAGACGAAAATAGATTAGATGCGGTCAAATTTGGTGCAGTAAGTGTGCATATCTTAAGGTTTAGATCTTAATATGCTCATTTGAATGCCCATAATCCATATTCAATAAAGACAGACCTGGATTCTATGCAATCGAAAAACGTTCTAGTCATGCATTAGTAGGTTATCAGACCTTTGATCTTGATTGTGGATGGTCGGGATATCATCTCATAATTTTATATTAAATAGAAATAAAAAACTATTTTAAAATCTGAATTATCTGATCTTAACCAAATGACTCTAAAATTACTGACCGCATGTAGTTGGACTGCATTCGGTCCAATTCCAATAAGGACACACCCTAGAAGAGAGAATGATGACATTGGGATTTTGTTTGTTGGGAAAAAGGTTTAGATATTGTCGCCTAGTAAATTGGAGGTTTATGAGATCCTGCATTTGTGGCTATCATCTATGTGAAGGGTTGTTTTCTTTCATCTTTCATTTCCTTTTCATATTTTTGAAAAGTGTTTTTTGAGGAACAATGTCTCATTTTCTATGCCAACAATGGTTACACATCACATTTAATAGATTCTACTTTTTCTTAGTAGTAGTAATATTTTAGGGATATGGAAAATTTTGTGTAGTCAAAAAAGTTACTTTTCTATGTTTATGTGTGACAAGTGCATGGAGATATAGGTGAGATGTAAGAATCTGGATTCTGACAATTGATAATTTTTAGATATAAGGATGAGATGTAGAGATCAAATAGTAGAAAACAGCTTTGTGGAAAAGCTGTTATAGAAAAGCAGGACTTAATAATAATGCCAGCAACATGACACTCGTGAGATCAGTAGCTCAGCTGTGTATTAAATCATCACACTTACAGGCTTTTGCTTATACGACAGATTCTATAAGTGATTTTATCTATTCACTGTTTGGATAAATGGTTTTTTATGTAACATGAGAAAAAAAAAAATCACTTAATAAAGATCACTTGATAAACATGTCGGCAGTTTATTGAATGTAACCAGCTTATATGAACTATTAGCTCCCATCTTAGTAAAAATTGTTTCCATAGAATTTTCTCTCAAAAGAATATGGTAAAGAGAAATAGACCAATTTTTAGTGGAACAATTCTTTTATGGCATAATCTAAAATCAATTATATTTGCTGATTAATGAAAAAATTTAAAGATAAATATTTTAGTCAAGTCATTCTAATATTAGCTAATTCTTTTATCTTTAATTTTCTTTAAATTATGTATTGTGTCTCAACATATTTAATTTAGGTTTTCCCTATATAAGTATTACTTTCTTTAGCCAGATAGTTTTTGATGTGGTACAAGATATTTGTGTAATGATAGAATTTTGAAGAGTCTATGGATATCAACGGGGCGGAGAATGTGCGGAGGAAGTTTTCCTGTTCTCTGCCCCGAAAAATTCGCACGAGAATTTTTGTCTCCATTTCCGTTTCCACGGAGGAATATTTGTCCACATCCCCACGGTATCTGTGGAGATTAAATATTACAAAATTTCTATATTTTTCAGACAAAATTATGATGCTATTTTTAAAAAAAATTAAAAAAATTTGCATCTTTCTTTTTTTAATGATCAAAACAACACATAACGCATTTCATAACAAAAAACAATTTATAACAACATATGCATAATCATACAAAAATTCATAACCAAGATATCTCATAGTTCATAGCAAAATAGAAACGTAGAATTATATAATATAAAATGAAACTGTTGGTAAATATCAAACCAAATACAAATAAATTTATTACAAAAATATTAAGCAATTGTCCAAGAATAATAATAGTAAATCCACTTGGGTTGGTCTGGTGGTATTGGTTTGGGACCTGTGAGTGTGTTCCTCTTTAAGATCTCATGTTTGATTCCCTCTGTGCCAATTTGGGTGGGCTAGTTTAGTTTATTAAAAATTTCAAAATAATAAAATAATAATAGTAATAATATATATTTAAGTATATATGGACGGATTCAGGGAATCTGCGAAGACGGATGATTAATCTCCGATCCTCACCCCGAAGTGTCCGCGAGGGGTTGCCTCAATCACCGTCCCCATAGGAAAAATCTACATTTTTGAATCTTCGAACGGAGACAATTCCCACGAGGATCCGCTCTGACGGATGCAAATTAACATCCATATATGTATCATCAATAACCATACAACATAAAGAGAGTTCAAGTAACACAAGTTTTTTGTAACTTGCATCCCAAAACAATTTTACCGCGGTCAATAGTGTTTGAATCTCTGCATTTAGTACATTTGATATCCCCACATTTCTAAAGAAGGCAAGGAAAAAGCTGCATCATGCTTCCGAATTAGTCCACCTTGTTTAGGTTTGTCAAGGTACTTCCACCAACATTGAGAATCATTATTCTCATGTTGCCAACTCACCATCCTTAGAATATGAGTACGGTGGGACCGAAGAGTCAGTACCAAATGTGTGGTGAGCGAGCAAGATGAATTTGGTGATTGTCAAGTGCATAGTTGACTAAACATTTTCATACATTAATTTATTTCTAGCACACCAAATATTCCACATAATTAAAGGTTCAAGAATTTCAATATCCTTCAGTGTTGTGTAAATTACTTTAGCTATGTTATTCATACCCGGAATTGGATTTAATGCAGTTACTGCATGCACGCAGTAACTGCTTTTAGCCGTCCGATCAAATTTAAGGGTTGTGATTAAAACTATAATAAATTATTAAATTTATGTTGCATTAATCAGGACCACATTATGATAAATCAACGATCCAGATTGACTACTGCGTGCAACTGTGTGCATCTGCTACAACAGTCAATCTGGATCCTTCATACCCAATGCCAAAAGATTGGGTACGTACGAGAAACCGTATCACTGTTATACTGCAGCAAAATGTGAGCAAAGAAGAAGACAATGAAGAATAGTTTCATCATCATCTTAGTAAAAAAAAAAATTAGTTTCATCATCATCATTATGACAGTATGACAAGTAGGAGAGACATTGATACATATGCACGCCAATTTTGCTTTAGACGTAATAGAGTGATGACACCTTTGCCAAATAAAGAATTGCACACTAACAACTAAACGTAGTTTCCAGATCTAATTCCAAGTGTAGTTTGCAGTTTAGTTCATTCTTTTTTTTTTGTTACTATGATATTGGTATGAAGTTTCTACCATCATTAGCAATGATTGATCTCTGTCGGGGAACCTGTCGAGCACATAAATACCTTCAGTAGAATCTAAGTTCAAGTCGTACAATTTGAATCGCATTTATGCATGGTTCAAACTCTAAAGAGCAAGCATTACTAGTACCATTTTTTGTCGTGAATGAAACGAAAATGGTAAGAAATCAAATGAGAAAGGTTTTAGAGTAACATTATCTTTGCATTGAACTCAATGAGATGTGTGGAGTTCCTTAGTTCTTTGATTGTGTTTAAAACAACATTTGACGAAAAATGGAGGGTTTGGAGTGGAGGGAAAAAAATTAATGAATGTGTGTATTGTTATGTTTGAAGGTCCATGCATACACATAGGGAACATTATTAACTTTAGAATACAAATTGTGTTCATGTGTTCGAATTATAAAGTTCAAAGTTTCTCAAAAAAGTTCAATGGAGGAGCGAGGAAAGAGAAGTGAGACACAACGAGTTTTGTAGATTTTATTTTATCAACAACCCTAGACCTCGAAACTTGTAATGAATCATATATAGGCCCTAGAGAATATAGTAGCCCAAGTTGTAAGGTAGTTTGTAGGTTATGAGTCATGTTTTTCTTAGAAGGTTCTAGTAGTATGTTAATGCTATAAATAAATGTATTGTGGAATGTAATATTCAATCATATATCAATGAATGAAGTTAGTTATTTTAGATTAATATAGTTAGTCTCTTTTAAAAATATTCTCATCAATTTATGAACAACTAACAATTGTTCCTAACAAGTTCAAACCCTAAAATGCGAGTGAGGCTTTTTGGTAAATTAGCAGTGTGTGCGAGAAAACACAAAAAGCATAAAAAAATAAACCTTCAATGATATTGGGCCTATAAAAGACAAAGCCCATATGCTACCTCTTTTCACAATGAAACTAGTTCTTTATTGTTGGTTTTATCCTCGTTTCACATGCCTATCACTAACTTTTTAATGGTGATGTACTCCCTCCGGTCTCATATATAAGCAACAAAACAAAAAAATTAAAATTCTCAAATATAAGAAAAAGTTACTATAATCATTATATTTATTATCAATATTCAAATTTTACCCTTAGTTTCACTTTTACCGATAATAAATACAGTAATAATTTAATTTAAAACAAAAAGTAAGGGTAAAAATGGAAATGACATAATTTTCCTAATCATTTACTCCACTTTCTTAAAGGGTGTGCATTTTTGTTTTGTTTTTTATATAGAAGACTAGAGGAGGATGCCTTTGCCAGAAATACTTCAGTACTCTAATGACAATTTGTTTCTCCTAAAAATAAAAGAATCATTATAGAATTATTATATGATTATATACCATGATTTTTTTTTTCTTTCAAAATATCAAATATATAGACATAATCCCCTCTAAAATGCTCCCCTCCCAACATATCTTTATACGTTAATGAGCAGGAATCAAGAGACACTATTTCAATTTTTTGGTCACCATCCTCCTCATTTCTATTTTTACCTTTAAGTAGAAGACGTTATAAAAATGAGAAATTTAAGGAAAAAAAAAACCCTAACATGAAATTTGCAGGATGTTACATGTCCGCTACTTAAGTAACGGACGTTATAAAAATGAGAAATTTGAGAAAAATAACACCCCATAACATGAATTTTTTAAGATTTTGCATGTACGCTACTTATGTAGCGAACACAGTTCACTATTTAAGTAGCAGAGGGGGTATTTTGATAATTTCAAGGGGCGCACGACAAAATTCAGGGGGCGCAGAAAGAAGTTCTCCTGTTGTATTCCTTCATTATCTTCTGTTTCTTTGGATTTTGGTTTCGGTTTGGATCCAGAAGTCCAACCCAGACAACGCATGATACAACCAGAAGACCCAAATGAATGACACACAGCAGAAGTAGAAGAGAAAACACAGATTATAATGAGAGTTGCTTATCAAAGCTAACAGAATTCTGCATGATGCGCCACAATCAGCCGGAAATGATCAGATTAACGATTGCGGCAAATTATCAGATAAACAAACTTAGTCACCAAATCCATCCAACTGAACTACTATATAAGGATTGGAGCATTCAAAACTAATGACCTTTTTTCATTATGTGATGTATTCTCCCACTTGAATTTTCACTTACTTGAGCGTCATAGTCCTTGAATATGCCACTTCCGTTTCTGTCGTACCAGATCATTTCCTTCACATTCGTGTTTACAACTGTTCAGGTTTTACCATGATTACAAAATACAAAAACTTCCTAATGTGGATTTTTTTTTCTTTGAATCAGGTTTTGACTTGGTTCGGCTTCTTCTAATTCATACAAGCTAAGGGATTCTATTTCATGATAACTCAACACCCTCAGTAAAATCTTCCAACAAAATCTTTTAAATAAAACTCCGTATAACATGAAGCAAGAGGCATTCGAACAATAATATGATCTTTACAAATAGTAAATAAAATTATAAAACAGAATATGCACAAATGAGTTTCAGTTATCAATCTTCTGCTGCATCAGATGGACATACACATCACACAATAACCAGAAATTTCAGGAATCGAATATACATAATAATTGCTTCAACTGTAAAGTTGCAACTCCTATTTTAAACTATAATACAATGATCAAGTAAATAAATACAGAATATATATAGTATCATAAATTGTATTTGACCAGCAGAACTTACTTCGGCTGTTCCAGCATAAATCCCTAGCCAATGTGACCGTGATCATAAAAAAATGAATGCAGTTTCTATCATTGATATGGAGTTCAGATTCCCTGTAGTTGCCACATCAGTGACTGTTGGATCAAGATCGGACTGTGAAGATTTCAAACGGATTTTTTATTTTGTGGTGACTGCGTGAATGCGAGATTTTGGCAACTACAAAGCATCCGAATTCATTGATCTGATTGCAAAAGAGATGAAGTTGCCTTCTCGGGGTTTATTCCCGAGGGAACGTTTGAAATACCACTAGTCAGGATTGATGAAGATGATGAAGCAGAAGGAACATTTGGTGAGGCTCCAATTGTGGAAAATGCACTAATATTGCTACTAATGTTGGTGCTAGTTCCACTAACAGGTCCTTCGACAACTAATTTAGGAGGAGGTGGCTTCTCGATTTCTTTCACTCCTTCTAGCATTTGAACAACTTTGCTCATCGCTGGTCTTTGCGACGGTTGCTCTTGAATGCACCAAAAGCATACCTGAACCGCTCTCGTAACTTGCTCCATATCAATTTCTACATCTACAAGTCTTTTGTCTAAAATTCCTTTGATGTTACCTTTCTCAAACTCTTCATAGGCCCAAATGGAGAATTTCTTCCTATTTGTTTCGTCAGAGACATCAAAGTTCCTCTTTCCACTCACAATCTCTAACAAAACCATGCCGTAGCTGTAAACATCGGATTTCGATGTTACGGGAAGATTTGCAATCCATTCGGGGGCTAAATATCCTCTTGTTCCTCTTACACTTGTCAAGGTTCTGTGTCTGTGGTCCTTCGGATTAACGAGCTTTGCAAGACCGAAATCAGAGACTTTAGCAATGTAATTATCGTCCAAGAGGATGTTTTCAGGTTTGATATCGCAGTGAACTATGCAGTCACGACACTCTTCATGAAGGTACGTGATTCCTCTTGCAGTGCCAAGTGCAATATTGTACCGATACTCCCAATTCAACAGTTTTCCCGATTGCTCTTCTTTTGGGAATAAGAAATTATCCAGGGAACTATTTTTCATGAACTCGTAGACTAAAAGCCTGTGGCGTCCTTCAGAGCAAAAGCCAATAAGCCGCACCAAATTAAGATGATGAGTACTGCTTATAGTTGCAACTTCCATCCTAAACTGTTTCTCACCTTGCTCAATTCCTTCAAGCTGTTTCACTGCAACAACAGTTTTGTTAACAAGAATTCCTCTATACACAGCACCAAATCCACCGGCTCCGAGCTTCTCCTTGAACCCTTTTGTCGAGCGCTGGAGCTCCTTGTATGTGAACTGAACCGGCGCACCAGAAGCATACTCAAGAAGTGCATACTGAGCCGACAATACACCAAACCTTGCAGTTTTTCTACAACACCAAATCCATAAACCACCTTCAATAGCAACCACAACTAAAAGGGTACCCAAAACAACAACGAAAACAACCCATGCAGGTACACTCGAACTCTTTTCCTTCACCGTCTCCCCCAAAGAAGGCGCTGGATTCGGAGACAGCGGCGGACAAACCTTGACATAAGAAGTACTAGGTAACGCAGGACTATGATAGCCACTCACAAAATCCACCGACTTAATATAACATTGCCCAGTTCCATCCGACAAAGAAGTCGAAGCAAAACAAGCACCAGAACCCGAGAGACAATTTCCTCTACACGCCGATATACCAATGAAAAACGTCTGCGACTCTACCTCAGGAGAATAAGTCAAAAACCGAGTATGATCCAATGTCAACATAGTTTCACTCCCTCGACAACTATCAAGACTCACTTTCCTCTTACACCCGTTCCTATTACCACTAATCATCTCAAAATTCTCCGAAGGACAACCACAAACAGGATTCGTATCATTATAACTACATATACCATAATTCCCGCAAAAAGCATAAACTTGACACTGATCCTGAACGGCTGCCCATCTCACAATCGGATTCGAACTACCTCTAGAAGTACTATAAATCCTCAAATTCCCATCACTATCTAATTTCAAAACCCTCAAAACATCACTCCCACCACTACCATCATCAGCATAATCACTACTATAAGCAACAACAACAGGAGAAGTCAAATTCACATCAGAAAGTTGCAAAACTCCAATAGGTTGTAAACTTAAAACAGGATTAGTCAAACTCACATTAACAGTAGAATTCAAACCCTGAGTCCAAAACTTTGTACTTTCATTCCAAAACAAAGTCAAATTTCCAATCTTTGAAAGATTAAAAGAATAATCACCAGATTTCAAAACCTTACCAACACTAAAATTCTGAGAAGGCAAAAGGGTATCAGTAAGATGATCAAAGCTTGACCAAATCTCTTTCTTCCCATTTGAAATTCCCAATTTGCCACTGTCATCAACTGTTGCTGACGTGGCACCTTGATTACCAGTCCTTGATTCCCAGACAGTGGTGCCGGAGCCGTTCACAAGACGAAGGTTTCCGGTTGACTGAAACTGGAAGGAACCACCGGAGTCAACGGCGGTGGAGTTACCGGCTGTCCAAACAACAGGCTCTCCGCCGGAGTAGACGATTGCGGCGAGGAAGGAAGGAGGAGAGGTTGGTGGGTCGACGGGGATAAAGCGTAAAGAGAAGGTGGAGCTTGGAGAAGACCATGATTGGTTGGTGGAGGCGGAGAGAGTGGAACCAGGGTTGACGGCGGCGATGACGGCAGTGAAGAGAAAAAAGGTTAAGAATAGAAAGTGAAATTTGTCGTACATGTTTTTTTGTTTCGATTTGTTTGATGTTTTTTGTTTCAATTTGATTTGTCTAATGATGAAAATGTTAATGTTGTTGGATGCATTTGTTGTTGTAGGGTCGTGTGTTTTGGTTTTGGTTTGTTGAAATTGAGTTTATTGTTTGAGATGGTGATGATGGTAGAGTTTATAGAGTGGGAAAGGGAAGACTTTGACTTGGCTCTTGATTTTGATTCACCAATGATGTTCTTTTCTTTTGGTTTATTTTATTTTTGTCTATGTTTTATTTTATTTTAAGAAAATGCTAACGGAGCCACTATTCAAGGAATCAAATGTAGTAAAAGATTAAGAAAAATATTAGAATTTGTGTAATTGACTTTTTTTTTACGATTAAAAATAAAATTTATTTATTCAAATTAATAGAATATATCTTTTTTTTTTTAGGTTGGTAGACGAAATGACAAATTCATTGGAAACTCACACACACAAAGTGGAGTGACCGGGAATCGAACCCCGGTCATGACGTCCGACACTAGCAATTTCGGTATTTCTACCATTTGAACTAGAATTTGTGGACTAAAATATATCTAATATCTAAAAAATAGCACATAGGACAAAATCAATAAATAAAAAACTGAGGTTTTATATTTCTCCACTCTAAAAAGTTGTGTAAATAGGTTAATGATAATCAAGATATACTCACAATGATTGTATGTGCGTATATGACTACGTTTTGGCAAGTGGATAAGTCTGTCATCGAGTAATAATTCACACTCTAAGGTTAGAATGTGTTCGTATCCACAAGAATATTGGTCACCATCATGTAAAAAAGGGCATTCCTCGTTAAAATCTCCAAAATTAAAAAACCCTTATGTAAAAAAGAGGTCCAACTAGCAAAAAGAGAGTACATCATCTCGGAATAGAAATTTAATTGAATTTTGGACACGACATAGAGAAAATTTTAAGGGATTAAATTGGATATTCTCTTTTAGTAATATTACAAAAGATCTTGCTAACGAGTGCTCCTGAACAATTTTTAAATATTCTATTTAAAAAAAATTATTTATTCAAAAAATGAATCATTTCAATTTCAAATTGTTGACTTCACATATTTTTATAAAAATTTCACAAAATTATTGACTTCAATCTTTTCTCTCTTGCTTTCCACTCTTCAACTCCTAATCCTTAATCAAGTATTTGATGGACGTGAAAGTTTAAAATTGGATTATCTATGAAATAAAATAAATTAAAAGTATATATTGAATGCTATAAATTAAATTTTAATATATGCTAAAAAAATTACCAAAAAAAATATGCTATAATAGATTGCCCTTACTAAAGACCAAAAAAAAAAATATTGCCCTTACTATTAAAATTTTGTAGCAACTACTGAGATGCTCATAGGTTTGTCTTGTGTCGGTATTTTCTTTTATAGTCCATTAGTCCTTCTCAGGAAAAATAATGACAAACAATTGCGTAGATAATATTGAATATTTTTTTTGTCTAATAATTTAGTGACTGAAATCACACCTTAAATATAGAGAACTAAAAGAAATTGAAATTCAAACCTCAATCTCTTCAATGATATCTCTGACAACTGAACTACATTTAAATGCTTATCGAATTATTTTTAATACCATCAAAAATAAATAAATAAATAAAAGTAATGGTAAAACATTAACGGTGTTGATTTTTCCAGGGTGTGTGCTGCTTGTTGCTGGTCATTCACGGATTGGAAATAAACAGTTGTAGAAGCTTCAAAGTTTCATTTCTGCCTCAGAAAAAAGTTTGAATTCCTTCTCATGATATTTTTGGTTAAGACTTTTTATTGGAACTTTGGTACGTACTTTACATAGAAACCAAAGATGAAGATAAATATTTTCTTTCTAGGACCCCGTCAAAAAATTTACGGAGAAAAGTTGCTCAAAAATCACGGTAGAATTCCATAAAAGTGATTTTTAGTTTGGACTTGGTCAAGCCCATCCAAGCAAGACTTCACACTAAAGCCCATTAGGATAATTTGTTTTTTATCCATTTTTTAATTACTTTTTCGCATTCCTACCCCACAAAACTCTTAAATTTCAAAATTTCAAGTGAGTATCTTAAATTTGCATAAGAGATTTTTTCTTTCTTTCTAAAAATTATATTCATTCATTCAAATTGATAGAGTATATTAGTTATTAGTTGAATCAATAGTTAATCGAAGTTGATTTGTCAATCTAAATCAAACAAGCAACACAACACGACGATGAATCAAATAAACACCACACAAAGACGATAAATCAAACAAATACCGCACTACGACAGAAAATCAAACAACGCCGCACTAAAATGATGAAGTCATTAGGAAAAAAGAAACAAAAGAAAAATCTAATCTATATGAAAATCACTTATTTAAATTAGGGTTAAATATATTTGTGGTCCCTATAGTTTCCCAGAATTTCGTTTTAGTCCCTGAAGTTTTTTCCATTAATGTTTTTAGTCCCTACTTTTAATCAAACTCTTGTATATTTTCACATTTTTTAATAGTTTTTTGTACTCGTGTTTATAATATTATAAGAATTTCTCCGATGAAAATTTAGAATTTTTTAATATAAGATAAATTATTTATGTACAAAATACTAAAAAATTCATATTTAATTCATCTCTTGTTAAAAAAAAATTAAACTTTCGGAAGAGAGATTCATATAATGTAATAAAGATAACTGTAGATTTTTTTTAAAAAAATTTCGATTGATATGCACAAGTTGAATGAAAAGTAGGGACTAAAAATACTGATTGAAAAAACTTCAGAGACTAAAAACAAAATTCTTAAAAATTATAGAGAGGAAAAACATATTTAACCCTTTTAATTAACAACAGAGAAATGATGCACGAAAGTAATTATAATTAAAAAAAAAATTCAAAATCAACCCCTTTCCAATAAAAGAAGAGAAATTTAGAGAGAATATGCAACCTATATTGCAAACTCAAAATTATAGTTTGTTGGTACAGAATTATATAACCAGAATGTGGAATTTAACTTTGCTAAAATTGTAAAATGTACCTACATTTAATTTTTCAACAGCTTAAAACACATGTTAACATGATCTTTATAAAAAATCCGACTTCAACTTTGTCCCAAAAAACATGTTTTTGGTTAAACAAAAACAATTTTAACATTTTTAAAATAACAATATCTTGAGACTTCTAATATCTAAAAAATAGCACATAGGACAAAATCAATAAATAAAAACTGAGGTTTTATATTTCTCCACTCTAAAAAGTTGTGTAAATAAGTTAATGATAATCAAGATATACTCTATGTGCATATATGACTACGTTTTGGCAAGTGGATAAGTCTGTCATCGAGTAATAATTCACACTTTAAGGTTAGAATGAGTTTATATCCACAAGAATCTTGCAACGATTAGTTTGTTTTAGGAATTTAGTTAGTTTTGCTTTCGCTTTGGTTTTGAAAAGGGTTTGTTTTTTATTTAACAATAAAAGAGACAAAAATAAAGGTAAAGTATGAAGAATATGTTAAGTGTTTTCGACTCTCTCCTTACTTTGCTTGGTGTTTTAGTGTTATACCGTTTACTGCCCTATTTAGTATCCAGCAGATTAATTTACTTTTATAATCATAAGACGAATCTTATCCTATTACACTCGTATCGAACTGCTACTCCACTAATTCTAAGGGAACCATCGTATTTCCTTTGAGTTATACTCATCCATACAAGCTCTTGTCATTTCAACCTCCTTCTAGATGGGGCAATCGAGGAAACAAGCAGAATTTAGTGTGCTATTAATCCTATGCATACAATCCAGTACGTTAATTAAGCCCCTAATTAGGATACTAAGAGATTCCTGTTCGCCAAACTAGTTATGATATCCTTATGTTGAAACCTATTTGCGTTGTCATGGATATCGTCTGGTTCTATGAGTTTATTTATGAGGACAACAACCACATGTTGTTCCTGTGTCTGAAAAGCACCAAGTGCTGGGAGCAAGAAGGTTTGTGGATGCATATGAGCGCATGTCTGAATGTTAATAACAATATCACAGATAACATGCTCTCAATTCTGCAAAGGCTTGATGAAAACCAGCAAAGGCTTGACGGCGGTGGCAGGCGCCGGAGCCGCCGCGGCCGGTGTGAGAGTGAAAACCGAGAGAGAGAAGCAATTTAAGAGAAGAGTGAGAAAATTTGGGAAAAAAATAAGGAAATTTGGTGGTTTTTCAATATATATAGCCTGCGATCCCCTGCGTGCACCTGCATCACAACTTCCGTGCGCCATTTTCTTACCAGCCCTTGACCGTCGATCAAGCGGCCACGGTGCTCCTCTCCTAGGATCAAGCCAAAACTGTCTAATCTTAATCAGACGCGTGATCATTCCCCTGTTTTTTTGTTCGGTAGCCAGCGTCTGGGCCCCCCTGTTTGGGCCAGACCTGACTTTTGCTGCTATCCGTCGCCCCCTATTTCATTTTCTACACCCACCTCTGTTTTTTTTTATATGATTTCACTATTTTTTTTTTATTGTTTATTTTTATTTGTGTAATTTATTGAATCTGACAATTAGCAAAAAAAATAAAATAAAATAAAAACACAAAAAATGTTTTCTATTTCCTTTTAATTCACATCAAAATTTTGTTTTTTTTTCATATAATAAATAAATAAATGAAAAAGAGGTGGGTGGACGTACGACTACCTTGCTTCCCGGTTATCTGGATACTTGACGTACGACTCGTTGTTCAGATAATCTTCATTCTCTGAAAATATTAAAAATAAAACATTAAAATCAACTCAACGCACCAAAGGTTATTCTTTTCGTGCCCCCGTGCGCTTATTTATTTTTATTAAACCGGATATCATCTCCAAAGCATGAACAACCCGTTCCTTTTTTTTAAAAAAAAATCAAAAGAACTTTTTTTCGCCAAAGCGCGACTAACACATTTTCATAAATAAAATCTACTAACCAACAATTATTTTTTACCCACGAACTACGAGGCTTTGATTTCCCATTGCACCTGGGAATACGTAGGAGCGGGATTCGTACATCCTGTCGAGCACACTAATAAAAAACTAACTTTATCCCCCTTGTACATATAATAAATCATTAAAAACATGCAAGCAAATTGAACACTCTCTTAACCCTAAGATGAATGAGAAGGTTCTCGTTGGGTACAACAGATGTGAGGGGTGTTAATACCTTTCCCTAGAATAACCGACTCCCGAACCTGAAAATGGTTGCGATGACCATCTTTCCATTATTTTAAGGTTTTATATATTTTCCTTTTCCTCTGGGAATAAATAAAGTTCGGTGGCAACTTTACTGTCTAGTGAGCACTTTCTGCTCGCGCATTTTTCCACCCGCTTCATATTTCGTGTGAAATACAAGGTATTATGCATTTTGAACCAATTATTTTGTGTATTCGAAGTTAAAATTTTTGCAACCAGAACTTGTATATTTCGGAAAATAGAATCCAAAAATTTATGCAATCTATTTTCTAGTATTTCGGATTCTAGTTTCCGAAATAATTTAATTCATAGATTGACATTTTTTGGAACATAGAATTTGAAACTAAAATATATTTGAATTCATAATTTATTTTTTGAACCATTTAGTTATGTAGTTTGGATTCTAGATCCCAAAACTCTGGAACTCAAAACCATATACGATTGTTTTTATTCTAACTTGTTTTTCTTGCAAACAATTACTTATTTTTCCAATGTTTTAACATCGGTCATTAAACCATCAAAATAATACCCAAATACTTTAACCAAACACAAAAGTTGGATGAACATAAACCATAATTGTAACTATACAAAAATAAATAATTGTTAAATACAGTAAACCATCAAATACTTGTGGGTAAAAAATTAAACTGCCTTTGATATTGAAATGATTCAAGTGAGAATTAGCAAAAAATAGTGTTTATATTGCGCAAGAGGGAGTTTTTGACTTAAGTAAATACAAAAGACGTAATTGTGGAAAGTTGTTTCTGATCTGTTACTAAAATAGATATTTCAGAATCTATTTTCCAATTTTTTTTTTGGGAAAATAGATTCCAAAATAAACTCAGGACCAGAAATATGTATGGTACCGCTGGTTAGAGTTAATTAATTATTAATTACGAAAATTTCCAAGTGTGTTCCTCGAGGATCAATAAAATAATATTATCCGTTGATATATAGGTGTAGTGTGTAAATGCATGTTCTAGACAAATTAAGAAATTAAAATATTGTGTGTAACATGTTTCATTTAAGAACTTAAAAAATGCTTAAGAATGTCATTGTTGGTGTGCGCAAATCTCATTTGTAGATCTGCAATGCATCATAAATTCATAAATCACCGCCACAAAAATTGAACCAAACACATATATATGCTGGTTTTTACTTATTTTTTATTTGCATGCATAAAAGATAATGAAATTTCAACGTGGCTAAAAATTGTAATAGCTAACTTAATTTATATATAACTTCTAAATTAATATCATCAAATGACAAAATACTATGAATGGGACAAAATCACAATAACTAGAATATATTCATGTCTCAAAATTTATATCATTGACACCTAAGTTACTGATTTTTAATGAATTGAAATAAATAAGAGTAATTAGAATTATATTCAAAATAATTATTAATGAAAGGAAGACGAACAACAAGTTGAGTTGCTAAATTTTTTGTACAGCAGAATCAATCTTTTGAAAAATTACATTCATCGATCTAGAAGATACAACATTGATATGTATAATCTTTTGAACTCATTTCATAAGATTCACAACTTTCAGTGCTAGGAAGCCAAAAATGTCAGATGGAAATGACATAAAAACATTTTGATTGTTAGAGGATTTCTCTTGTTTGACTATTTTGCTGAAAGCGAATTTCAAGGTTGTCTTTTACATAGTAAAATTCCTAGTGCCCACTCCCACATCGGGGAAAATTTAGTTAAGTGCACACAAACATGTTTCTCTCCTGTACATTTATACACACTAGAACATTCGCTAGTGTAAGTGTCGGTCTCATCTCTTAATGTGGGTAAACCGAGTAGTTCACACATGCTTCTCATGTTTGACTATTTTGCTGAAAGCGACTTTCAAGGTTGTCTTTTACACAGTAAAATTCCTAGTGCGCACTCCCACGATCGGGGAAAATTTAGTCAAGTGCAAACAAACATGTTTCCCTCCTGTACATGCATACACACCAAAACATTCGCTGGTTTAAGTGTCGATCTCCTCTCTTAATGTGGGTAAATCGAGTAGTTCACACACGCTTATTTCTTCAGAGATATTTCTGCACGTCTAAAAATATAAAAAATAACATCTCTACCCAAATCATGTTCGTTTTTGAAGCTTGAAAGTTTCATACAATGAGTTGCATGCTCTCCAAAAAAAATAGAAATCGAAAGAACACACAACAAGAAGGAAAACTAAATAACGCCGAAATCTCAAACAATCAAAAGTGTTGAAATTCAATTTATGTAGAACCACTTATTTCTCTTTTTAACCACCTGAGTCTAATATGGTAATTACTCGCTAATTATTTAATTATAGTAAGTATATATTTTAGTCCGTATAGCTTATTTTATTGTAAAAATTAATTTTTCAGAATAGCTATGCATACTTAGGCCTTCAATATTTTGACACGTCAGACTCAGACTTTACAAAACCTAACTTAACCTAGCCTATTCACAACCCTAGTAGTAAATATTGTAACTTCTCTTAAATTAGTCTTATTATTGATTTTTGAGTTTCTTAAAAAAATCTTATCCAAGTTGGTACGTAGATCCAAATCTCAAAACGCATGTGCTCCTACATTTAAATTTATTATGCGAAACTAGTTCGAAGACCACAAGCCCTCAACCTCAACACCTATCTATAAATACTATGCAAGTTTCATTCTTACATATCTCAATTCACTCTTAGTAAACCAAAAATGGAAAGAGTTAGTGCACGTAAATCTTCATTGTTTTTTATTTCTTTTCTATTATCTTCTTTAGTCCTTGTTTCCTCTGAGAAATTAGCAAGACCTCCCATTGTGAAGGGACTAGATTGGAATTACTATTTTTTGTCATGTCCTAGGGTTGAAAGGATTGTGAGAAAACATCTTGAAGATGTGTTTGAAAAAGATAGTGGAGTAGCTCCTGGCATACTCCGTCTCTTCTTCCATGATTGCTTTTCTCAGGTTAATTTGATTTAAGATTTCTCTAAAAATCTTACTTAATTAAGTCTCTAAAAATCTTACATAAGTTTATATATTTTTTGTTTTACAATATATGTATATTCATACGAGTGTAGTAGTATATGATATTGATATTTGGGAAGATGTATAAATTTTTCTTAAGTCTATTGTTCTTTTCAAAGTATTTAATAGTACAATTAAAGCATACAGTTTGTGTGTGATTCAATGGTGACTTTTGTATAGTTTTATAAAAGTAACTATGTTGGTAGCTATTAGAGACATTGTTGGAAGGATCAAGATTCACACTCGTAGAATTCTCCGTATTTCTCCACAATTATAGTGTGTAAGTCTAGTTACTATGCTATTGAACAAATATTAAATTTTGATTTGAATTAAACAGGGATGTGATGCGTCAATTTTGTTGAACGGTGATGGAAATGAGAAAAATGAAAGAGATCACCAAGCAAACTTTGGCTTAAGGGATGAAGCTATTCAGGCCATTGAAAACATTCGTGCAATTATTCGTGCACAATGTCCACGTGTTGTCTCCTGCGCAGACATCCTTGTCATCGCGGCACGCGAAGCTGTTCGCCAAGTAATTATTTAAATTTTTATTTTAGTGCAAATTTTATACTCACCGTTGCAGAAATATATGGTTAAATATTTTGAAAAAAATCGAATCAAATATGGTTTTAGTTTATACATTTATTTTTTAACCCATTGTTTTTTTTTGGAATCAAACCATTGTTTTGAAATCCAAAATTTTGGGTATAAATCAATAATGCCACACCAAAAATTTTAATCTTTCATTATATAAAGACACTTCATAAGGTTTAATATCTCATTTCTCGATCTTGCTAATATGTGATTTCTACCTTAAGGTTACATGTTAAGAAATTCAAAAATAAAATTAAAAAAAATATTTTAACTTTAAAAAGTTTTTTTTTTGAGATAACTTTTAAGGACACATTTCTAAGATGTACTATATTTTTTTTCTTTGTAATCATTAACATTTCTTCTAAGAACACATCTTTAACAAATGTATTAAGACTTACTTTTAACATTTTTCTCATGTAACATTGTATAACTTTTTTCCTTGAATTTGAACAGTTTGGAGGCCCAGATTTTGATGTACCATTGGGAAGAAAAGACAACCCAAAATTTGATATAGATTCACCAGACAATCTGCCAGTACCATTTGAAAGAACTGATGTACAATTAAGTGATTTTTTTGAACCAAAAAATTTTGATGCCACAGATTTAGTTGCTTTATCTGGGGCACATACTTTTGGTAGAGCACATTGTAGTACACTATTCAATAGAACCATTGATTCAAACCCACCAATTGATCCAGATTTCAAGAATCAACTTGAAGCTACATGCCCTGAAGATAAACAATTAAACACTGTTAATTTGGATATTAGAACACCAACAAAATTTGATAACATGTATTACATTAATCTTTTGAATCATCAAGGTGTTTTTACATCTGATCAAGATTTGGCTAGTAATCCTAAGACTAAGGAGATTGTCAACCGTTTTGCTTCTAACCAAAATGAGTTTTTTAACAAATTTGCTAATGCTTTTGTTAAGGTTAGTCAATTGGATGTTTTGACTGGAAATCAAGGAGAAGTCCGTAAGTCATGTTTCGCTCCGAATAGTAAGAAATCTAATGTGGCTTCGGTGGTGGAAGAGGTCGTGGGAATTGCAGCGAACATGTAAACTGGTCGTAAAATGGTCATTTGTGTCATCGTTATTAATAAAAGAAATTATTGTCTCATGTAAAAGAAACTATTGGCTAAGATGGCTTAAGTAGTTACTCCAGCAATTTTAGTTGAGATTAAGAGAAAGTTCTTTTGTTTATCAGTTTATGTTGCTATAAGTTGCGTATGCCATTATGATTTGCCTCCTTTTATGTATGAACTATGAAGTGTGATAAGTGGCTGATGAGAGCATTGAGGAGCCATCTTTTGCATAAAATTGTCTCATTTCCAATATTTGTTTCCTAATAAATTTTTTATTTTAATTTTTATAGTATCAATATATTATAAATTATTATATTTTACTAACTTCTATGGATATGTTAATCCAATGGGTGAAAGCTTAAGACATTGAATTTTTACGAACAAATGTTGGTAAGAAAGAGAAGAATAAATCTTAGCCTTTAATTTATCTCCAACTGCCCCATATTTTCTGCCCCATATTTTTTTATTTGGTTTTTTTTTTTACGAGTGCAATTCTTGCATTTCTTGTCTATGCTTTTCCGTAAGAAATAGCACATCCCTAATATTAATAGTAACATATGTAATAATAGTCGGTTTTATTTTATGAATTATTGTCAATAAAACATCACTTTTACGATTTGTTTGTTTCAACTTTCAAGAGAGTTTGAAGCGAGAGAAAAAGAGACGAGAGAGTATGCGAAGAAAGCAGCATTTCTCTCGTTTGGGACATCACAGAAACAGTAGTAGAGACCAAATTAGGCATGGACCCCACACCTTTTCGTTTCTTCGCTGAACTTAGTTTTTTCCAAATATGCCCCTGTTTCTGCAAACAAATTAAGGAATCATGACCTTCTCATTTTTCTCATCTATCGTTTTTTGGTGGCCAACACAAGATGAAAGCTTGTCTTTGTTACCCAAAGATCTTGCCTTGTATCGTTTCCATGGTAGAACAAGAAGAAATAATATTAAAATCAGAGTAAAATAGGAGGAATGTGAACGAAAGATCTTGCCTTGATTTTGTTTTTTTAATGAATACTCACTCCGTATCGTAAGTCGCTTTGATACTTTTACACATATTAAAATATAATTATTGTTGTATGCAAAAGAGAAATTATGAGTTGATTTACAAAATTGTCCTTCATTTCTGGTATTAAAAAAATAAATTGAAGAATTGAAATAAAAAAAGTAATAAATAATTAATGGTATAATAGGAAAAATTGTATTAAATGTTTCATTGGTAATGTAAAGTGACATATAATTTAGTATAAATTTTTTCCTCAAAGTGACGTATAGTAATTTGGTAGGAAGGTAGTATATGGATATATGGGAGGGGTGAAATGGGTAATCAGATACTCTTTTGGTTATAATTTGTCCGTTTTAATTAATTATAATTTTGTTGATTTAATTAATTAAATTATAATAAATTTCCGAAAAACTGAATTGAGTTTCTTAACCAATTTAAATTTGAAATTATTAAAATTAACGTAATTCATTACACAATTTTTTTTTTACAATGATTGCACAAATAATTCATTAAATAAATTTTAAAAAACTGAATTGAGTTTTTCGACAAATTAATTCATTAATTTTTATTTTTAATGAAGGTTTCAAATGAGGGGTATTTTGGTACTTCTAAAAATAATCACACTTCTTTCTTCTATATTTCTCTTATTTTTTCCTTCTACCAATCAACACATCAAATCAACTTTATTTCTCATTTATTTCTCTCTTTGCATACTCTTTTTCATCTCTTTCTCTCTTTATCATTCTCTCTTCACAACCAAACATACCGTTAATGGTCCATAGGCTATGGAGATTTTGGTTGTTAATGTGTCACAAGTTTAATGACAATTATATTGGGTGGTAATGACTTTTTATTCTTGATGGTAAAATCAAACCTATAAATAGTCTTTGGTTCCTAAGTTTGCTCTCAACCCACTATATATTCAGAAAATATACAACATCTATATAGTAGAGAGTAAAAGCTTAGAAAACTCAAAGATATGAGCGTTTGCAACACTGCAATAATGACCGGAGATAATGATTTAATTTCTATAATTTCCGCATTTGGTTGATTGGTCTTGTTATTCTTTTTTCGTCGGGATAGGATTAATTGAATTAATCCAACAACATATGCAGCACAATGCTCACTTCTCCCAGTGTTGATTTAAAATTTATTGTATTTTTCGGATGTACATGTTTTTCTGTGATGATTTAATTGTCTGTATTTTTTTATAACGCCTAATTATATTTTTTGTACAATATTTTTAGGTTCTATTTGAAGGAAACATTAGCTCAAAATTTCTTGTGCAGTGGTTCTTTTTATCAAGTTTTTTCACATTTAGGGTATGTTTGTTTCAGCTTTAAAAAAATAGATTTTTTCTTTATATTTTTGAAAATAGATTTTATAAAATCATTTTTCAAAATATTAAAAGTTTTTTTATATTCGTTTTTTCTAAATTCAAATATTAATTTTGACATCATATAACATAGACGTACATTATTGAAGAACAAAAAATAGTCAAAATCTCAATTTTTATAAAAAGTTGTATTTCAAAAATGATTTTTATGAAAATCTATTTGAAATAGCTTCAAAAAAAGTGATTTTTTTGAAATTTTGATATCCAAATTTTTTTTCAATAAAATGATGAAATACCTAAAATAACATTTTAAGAATAACTATTCAAACAAAATTTTCATTTGAAGCTTTTATAAAAAATTTCTTTGTAAATTTTTTTTATACAAAATTTTCTAACACTACAAAATCTATTTTCAAAAAAATCCAAAACAAACATGCCCTTAATTTGTTACCATCATGTATTGTTTTTTTTTTTTTGTTACCATCATGTATAATCAGGCTCTCAATGGAGAAATTGAAGCAACTTTACCAATGTTGATAAGTAAACAAGTTGCACCGCAGAGAAAACACTTTAGTTGATGAGACTTTCCAAATCAATTTTTTATTATCACAGCTAAAGGTGTCATATAATGTGACTAATAAACTTTACCACGTAAATTTTAAAGGTAGTTATTTCTGACATTGTAAAATTTAGTTACGGCTAATTTTGGTTTTAGCCACGACAATATAAAGCGTAACAATTTAACAACCATGATTATTTGTCAATTAGCCACAATAAAGTGAGTTTGCCTCACTTGATTTTTATTTTATTTTAAAGGCGGTTTATTTTCTATAATATATTTGAAATAGGAGATATGCTATTTGTTATGAAGTAATCAAGAGAATAAATGCAAGAATCAATACATGGTAATAGCTTATTAGATAATGTCACTTTAATCTCATTTTTTTCTTCTTCTAATTCTTCTCTTTAACTAATAGCAGTAGTATTACAGGCCTCGGAAGAGCAGACGCTGCTGCTGTCATATTCACCTTGCTTCAACAAGTAAATAAAAACAAAGCTGAGAACTTTGCTGTTAAATATTATATATAAAAGTGACAAGAAGCTACAATAATATAATATAAATACTCCGTACTCAAATAGGGGGTACTAGAAGTAGCGGCGGCAAAACTGGTCTAGTCCGCTGGACTGAGGTTTTCAAGTCGGCATTTTAAGTTGGCCCGCCCCCACCTAATCCGCTTAAAAAACGGGTTGGGGCGGGGCAAGGTTGCCCGCGGGCCTTTTCATTTTTATTTTTTTAACTTTTTATGAAAATAGTTATAGTTTTTCTTAACTTTTTTTACAACCATAGCAACATTGACATAGTTATAGTTTTTGGTATCGTAAAGTTGGTTTAATAGTTTTTTGTCTTAACATTGCCATAGCAACATTTAATGAAGTGGATTATTTTTGTGTTTTAATGTGTGTTTGTTTTCATTTTGACAATTTGTTTTTGATATTGTTAAAATTCTATTATACACTATTAAAAAATATCTTTTATCTGTCTCTTAGATAATACTTAATAATTTTATAATTAATATAATAATTTTGAAACCAAACATCTACGTTGATCTGCTCCGCCCCACTTTTAAACGGGACGGACCTAAACGGGTTCCGCCGGCCCACTTTGCCACCCAAACTAGAAGTACTCATAGAAGTTACATTCAATTATTTACCACTTACCCTTTTTACATTCACGTGCCTAGCAGCCAGCAATCCACTTGACTTGACTCTACCATTTCTATAGAAACAAAGGGTAAGTTGTTGGGGTTTGGTTTCTGACATAAATTGATTGTTAATGCTTGTTTCTTCTCTTTTGCTTACTTTAATTTTCCTATTCAACAAAACATTCAATCTGGATCGAATTCAATATTCATAATTACTTTGTGAAACTAATTGTTTATGCCACTAGTCTTGTTGCTATTATTATATCCTTTATAGTGTGTACATTAATTGTTCATATCTATATCCTATAGGTAAATTATAAAATCACCAATACGAATAATACTATAACGAATACGAATTTTATAAAATTTACCGTTTAGATTGAAAGTTTAGATCATATAGATCATCTATAGAAAAATTTAGAAAAATTGAAAATCATTTGATATGTTATTGAGACACATCAAGATTAACGGTTGTTAAATAACATAAATCTTGATGGGTCTCAATAACATATCAAATGATTTTCAAAAAAATTTAAAAAATTTATAGATGATCTATACGATATAAACTTTCAATTCAACAGTAAATTTTGTAAAATTCATATTCGGTATATCACTTGTCCACGGTGGACCACTTGTGAAGGTGGTCCACGTTAGCATTAGCCTCCTATTATAATGTACTAGTATGTAAGAATATATTTTGCCAATGAAAAAAATTCGTATTACTTTATTTAATCTATACAAAATTATTACTTAATTTCTAACTATATTATTATTATTATTATTATTAAAGTAATTGCAAGTATATGATGAAAGTAACTTTAACAGATTTAAATTGTCTGCTGAAAAAAAAACATGTGATTTTACACTATTTTAAATTCTTGGTCGTCAATAATTAGGAAATTCAAATTAAATATTAAAAATGCAAACATTAAATAATCTCATCTCAATATATATTATTTTCCTCTACTTATTGTGACCAAATTTTGTTTACTCTACTTGTTAATTTTTCACCTTAATTGCGAGTGAAACAAAACATTCAACAAATAACAAGAAAAACTTAAATGATCACCATGTAGAGTTTTCTCCACAATGCATGTGCAACTTTCTACTTTTTCAATAAAAAAATCAATGCTACTTTCTACTTTTTTTTTTTTTTTTGTTGATAGACGAAATGACAAAACCATTGAAAATTCACACACACAAAAGTAGAATGACCAGGGATCGACACTAGCAATTTCGGTATTTCTACCATTAGGATTTGTGGACATGCTACTTTCTAATTTGTTTTATGAAAATGTGAACAGTCACATACACATTTTTTTTTCGGTTTACAAAGGTTGTCAGTGAGGATCGAATCTAAGACCTCATGCATGCTACCTAAATTCCTCACCACTGGACCAAACATAGTGACTTCATACACATTTTATTTAAATATGTAATAATACATAGCAGAAATTAGGGGTGATTATATCCGAACCAATCCAAAAGTAAAACCGCAAACTGAACCAATCCAAACCGAAACCGCAAAAAACCGCATTTAGTTTAAACCGCACGGATAGTTTTTCATCTAAACCGCGCGGTTTGGTTAGGTTTGCGGTTTTCATTTTAGAAAACCGAACCAAACCGAACCGAACCGCAATACTTAACTTAACTATATTAATTAATAGCAATCAACATATTACCTAGTCCAACTTAGCAAGCTCAACCCAAATTGAGTCAATAAAACAGTACGCTGTGAAAACATATCATTTATAGCGATCCAAAACTATATTATTGGTATTAAAAACAAGTTCTTATGTATATGCAATTTGTGTATATGCATATTATATCACGTAAACAATAAATAAATTAAAATTTCCTATGTTTATTTCATAACAAGTTGGTAATATCGTCATATTTTTTATATCGCGATAAACCGCACCAACCGAACCGATCCTAACCGCGTTGGTTTGGTTTGGTTTGGATTGGATGACTTTGTTAAAACCAACCGAACCAAACCGAACCGCATGTATTTTTATCTTGCAGTTAGGATGACTTTTTGGCTCAAAACCGAACCGAACCGCACCGCGAGCACCCCTTGCAGAAATAGATAATTCTAAGAGCATTGCTATTTTGTAAGAAAGAATTTGAGCAAGAAAGACAAGAATAGACACATGTCATTATTTTAGAGGATAATTTTAATTTATTATAAATTTAATTTCCTTTTTAATATAAATCATGGGGGTAGTGGTCTTAATGGATGGTTGAGATTCATTATTCTCTTTCTTGTTTTTATCCATTCTTGCAAATAAGCATTTCCCTATTTCTAATAGGTCTAAAAATTAATAAATATTATTTATAGATTTATAATAATTATCCACCTCAACGATGCATCGATACATATGCAAATAAAATTTGTTGGCCAAATTCACTATTAGCACAATTAGAAAACAATAAAAAACATGTGTAGGGCACAATCTAAAAGCCGCCACCTACTTCTATAAATAATAACCCAACCAAGTAATCTAAAATCATTCACAACAAAAGGAAAATAAACAAAGATGGATAAGAATAGTGCTTCCATCACTTGTTTCTACTCTTTGCTCTTAATATCTTCCATTCTATTTGCTTCACACTTTCATGCTTCTGAGGCACAAGCCCCATTAGTGAAAGGTTTGGCCTATAATTTCTTTGCCCCAACATGTCCCAATCTTGAAAACATTGTGAGAAACCATCTTACTAAGGTTTTCAAATCCGACAATGGCCAAGCTCCTGGCTTACTCCGTATCTTCTTCCATGATTGCTTTGTTCAGGTATATATCACACTATATAGGGGTGTTTACCGTTCATGAACTGCACTGATAAATGGGTATCATTCATGCAAAATAATTTTTACTAGGCTTGTTTTGATAATTATAGAATAAATATTTATCATGATAAATTTTTATATATTAGATATTTCTATATAGAAATGTTAAAATTAAATTAAATTATTTTTGTATTAACTATAAACAGTTTTGTATTAACTATATAGAAATGTTAAAATTAAACTATAGTACTTTTGTATTGAGGTGAATGAGTGGGGTGTTCGGAGTTCGAACTCCGACCTTTGCATATAAAATTGGACGATATCTCTATCGACTGAATTACGCTCACAGAAACTACTATGTATAAACCGATTTATTATTATGGTTTGATCATATTAAAATTATTTGACTACAATCATATTTATTTTAAAAGTAATTATATGATGATTTGTGATTAATCAGTCGTTGATATATATATGTAGGGATGTGATGGATCCTTGTTGTTGGATGGGAATCCAGGTGAGAGGGAACAACCACCAAACGCAGGTATGAGAACAGAAGCCTTGAAAACCATTGATGACATTAGAGCTCTTGTTCATAAAGAGTGTGGAAGGATAGTCTCTTGTGCTGACATAACTGTCTTGGCTGCTCGTGAAGCCGTTTTCCTAGTAAACTCTTTAACCCCTTTACATTTATTTATTCTTTTTATTTTCTTAAATAATGAAGTGGTAACCCACTGAAATTAAACTCACTGAGAGATTTCAAGTTCGAACCCGGGTCACGATGTCCGACCTAATAATTTCGGCATTTTTCCTAGTTGAGCTATGACTTATGGGACTATTTTTTTTTCCTACTAAAATCATTTTACATAACATTATTTTAACTATGTGAAAAAATAAATTTATATTAAGATGAAACAAAGCTGTGTGGCACAAGAGGTGCCAACTTCCAAAATAATAAGTTTGTACACCATATCATTTTTATAAATAAAAAATAAAAAAATATTCATAGAAGGTTATATTTGAAATATATATATATATATATATCCCAAAATATAGATAGTAGATCTCACGACTAAATATCTACAAATTCTTACTCAACTGATAAATGTTGAAATTATTAGGTCGGATGTCATGATCAAAATTTAAACCATGATCCCTTTATTTTATGTGTGAGTTTCCAATGACTTATCATTTTGTCCATCAATAAAAAAAATATATATCTCACCACTAATTTCACTATCATTAAAATAATTATTTCAACCTTAGTGTTTATCTTTCATTAAATAAAGCTTTCCAATTCTTTTGAAAAAATTGAGAGAAAAATATTAATTTAACACAGATTTAAAGCAATACTTGCTAGGAAAAATTAAGTGATAATACACACACAAAAAGTTAGAAATATAAAGACATGATTCGTCCTCTACTTTCACCATTTTGTGGATTTAGTTTTCCTATATTAAAATCCAACAATTTTGGTACTTTTATCATATTTTTGAACTAAAAATTGATGTTTTAAATGATGTAATTTTTTTGAACGACAAATATATTATTAATAAAAAAGCAGGTCTCTGCACAAGACGTACAAAGATTGATAAAAGAGGGCTACAAAACAAAGACGTCGTATATAAGCGGAACACCAATGAAAATACCAAAACATATACCACCTAATAGAAGTCTACTCTGCATAAAAAAAATAGAGGTCTACTCTAATCTCATTTTTAGAACAACACTCCTCAGCTTCCAAACCACCAGAGAAACGTCAACCCGTCCCAAAATGATGTGTTAATTATATGTTTTGATGAAAAGATCATCGATGAAATTGAAAAAATAAATAAATTAAAAGTTGATTTTAAACATATTAATATATAACCATATTTTAGACCAAATAAGTTTATTAAAAAAAATAAATTTCAGATAAAAAAATTAAAATGGAGGGACCAAAATATATAGGAGAGATTCAATTCTACAAAATAAAAAATAGGGACTAATTATAAAAAAAAAATAGGGACTAAAGCTACAATATATTAAAGCATTCTCATTAAATATAAAATACTTTACGCGGCGTTAGTCATTCAAAACTATTTTTTTTTTTGAATGGCCATTCAAAACTATTATTTGATGAGTGGATTATTTGAACAAAACATACAATTGAGCCACTTGATCAAAGACTTCTGTTTTTGTCCCAATCCAAGTTCTGTTTTTGTCCCAATCCAAGTCTTTGCTACATGCCTAGAATATATATTATCTCTCAAAGGCCTCAAGGCCATGTTGAAAGACTTAAAAGTAACTTTAATTATTATTTTTCAAACAAATATTCTACCCACTTTTGACCTTTTCTTTTGTTTGACAACTCTTTTGTCATTTTCTAATCTTAAAATGTCATTTTCTAATCCTTAAAATTTAAAGTACTCTTATAACATTGTACATTATTAAACTCTTATTTTTATTTTTTAAAAATATGCTTTACATAAAGGTAATTTTATATTGACTTTTTAATTCACACAACTTCTTTTAGTAATATATAAAAGACAGCTTTGAGAAAAGAGATAAGGATTGAGTTATTTTAAAAAAAGAATTGCAACAGTTTTGACTTATTTTAATTGAAATTTGAGAAAATGGTTGTAATCACAGATGAAACGTAATATAAAATTAAAATGTAATAAAAAAGAGTAATATAAAATTAAAAGCATATGGGTATAAAAAACAAACATCTTTTTTACACTAAAAGCATCTATTAAGAGAATTTTGTTTCCCGTCCGGCTTCCTCACGCGCCGGTTCATTTCTATTTTTATTCTTCCGCCACTTAAATAGTGAATGATATGAAAATAAGAAATACATCCCCCGTTGTTCTTTATTTAAATAGTAGTAAATTCAGTTTTCTACTAAGTGGCGGATGAATAAAATCTTAAAACTTTCAGGATTTACACTATTCTCTACTTAAAATTATAAGATTGTCACAAATAATCTAAAAATTTCAAATCAATTCAACATTTAAGAAATAATATGCATTCATTGAAGAAAAAGAAATAATAGTACGACATGATAATGGCCTGTTTGTTTTGGATTTTTTTAAAAATAGATTTTGTAGTGTTAGAAAAATTTGTATAATTTTTTTTTATAAAAGCTTCAAAATGAAAATTTTGTTTGAATAGTTATTCTCAAAATGTTATATAATGTCAAAATTAGTGTTTCAATTTAGAAAAAACGAATACAAAAAAACTTGTAATATTTTGAAAAACGATTTTACAAAATCTATTTTCAAAAATACAAATAAAAAATTCATTTTTTTAAAGCTGAAACAAACGGACCTATTATGCTTAATTGCAAATTTTTCATTTTATAACCTTGATTTTTTTTTCTTTGAACAGTCAGGAGGACCCAATTTTCAAGTACCATTAGGAAGAAAAGATGGCAAAACATTTAGCATTAAAGGAACAAACAATCTTCCACAACCATTCAACACAACAAATGTAACACTAAAAACATTTTCAGCACAAAACTTTGATGTAACAGATGTTGTTGCTTTATCAGGTGCACACACATTTGGTCGTGCACATTGTGGTACATTTTTCAATAGACTTACACCAGCAGATCCAACAATGGACAAAACCTTAAACAAAAACCTTAAAGTTACTTGTCCTAATGCAAATTCAGGTAACACTGCAAATTTAGACATTAGGACCCCAACAGTTTTTGACAACAAATACTATGTTGATTTATTGAACAAACAAGGTTTGTTTACTTCTGACCAAGATTTGAACATTGATTCAAGGACAAAAGGTTTGGTTAATGATTTTGCTGTTAATCAAAATTTGTTCTTTGAGAAATTTGTTAATGCTTTTATTAAGGTTAGTCAGTTGAATGTTTTGGTTGGTAATCAAGGTGAAATTCGTGCTAAGTGTAATTTGGTAAATGGTGCTAAGAAATCTGTTTTGACAACTTTGGTTGAAGAGGGAATGGAATTGATTGATCAGTTTTGAATTTTGAGGCCATAGTTTGTAGTAACTTTTGCTGTACTTTTTTGTGTTTGTTGTAATGTTGTTGCCTTTGGTTTTGGCTATGTTTTGGGGTTTTTTTTTTTATGTTTCTTTGTATTAATGTATGACTCATGTAATAATAAGAACAGTTCAGCATGTACTTGAGTTAATGCAAAGAAAATCTTAGTATTTTTTTTTTTGTGTTTTTATTTATTTCTGTTAATTATTATTTATTTTTTTTAGTTTTCCTTTGCAATCTTTTCCATCTTTTTTGTTCTGTTATATGTAGGGGACGAAGTTTGAACCCGGATCATTCTATTTATCTATCTTAATGTAGAATTTTTAGTTACTAGGCTATTTGATAAAAAAATACTAGAAAAATGACACAAACCTCAAAGTATAAGACATACTTTGAGTGTCAGAAGCAACTTACAAGCAAACCCAAGTCTTAAAACAAATATTTACAACACGGTCGATGGCAATAGTAGACTTAAATTTTTAAAAGTGAAGCCTATTGTATCACTCATAGTTATGGGGATATTTATCCAATGACTAATGAAAAAATACTAGAAGTTGATTATCAGTAGTGTAAATAATTAAAGAATCTAATTGCAAAAAATATATTTTTTGGGCAAAATTGATTAAAACATTTTGATTTTTTCTGTTTACACCCCTAAACCATCTTATTAGCCCCAATAGATGTTTAAAATTTAATTATAATATCAAAATTGGGCTCTTGCTCATGCACGTACTCAAACATGTTTACCGTGGCAAATATTTAACACTGCGTAAAATCAATTCACGTCCTCCTATGTGAATTTAATTTGAAAACATGAATTTAGTAAAAAAAAACGCTATTAGTGAACTTAGATGCAAGTACACTAATGGAAGAATTAAGAATATATGGTTCAAAAATAGGGAGGGAGGGAGAGAGGGGGAGAGAGAGAGAAGAAACAGACAAAGAAATAGGAGAGAAATACAAAGGCTAGTGGTTGAAAATTTGAAATAAAATTAGGAATATTTTTGTCAAAATGTTTTAATCAATTAAATGAAGCACCATTGCCCAATTAATACGAGTTTGGATTCACTTCATTTACTATTCTTCCATTTATTGTCCATTTAGGAGAGAGATAGACACAATAGAAGATTTGTAGGACCCATTAAAAGTGGGTTCCACTAATGAGTGTGTCCCACAAATCTTCTATTGTGTCTATCTCTCTCCTAAATGGAGAATAAATGGAGGAGTAGTAAATTAAGTGAATCTAAACTCAATTAATATTGCAAAGGTCATTATCTTATCTTATCTTATTGTATCCTATGATGCACGGGTACTCCGTTTTAGATAGAGTACCGCTAAAAAACAATAAAAAAGCAGCCATTGGAATTATTCACTCATTCATTAAAAATGAATAGACTCAATTCAAAGAGAATTGAAGATCGAGTTTTTTTATTCATACAAATCTTCGTATTCTCTCGAGAAAGAGAAATAATAATACTTATAATGAAAAAACAACAAAACTGTGGAATATTGGTAGAGATGAATGAGATTTATTTAATATATAATTGATATTTTTGAAATTGCTAGTCTTTCTCACGATAAACCTAAACTAGAGGCCGCTCTTTTTAGTGATGATAGAGGTGGAAACAATTGACTCTTTTTGAGCTAATTGCTTTTTAATTTCATATTTTGATGTTTTTGAACAATTTGAATTACTTTTAAATTGTGGTGTGATATTTTTTATGTTTAATTATTTATTTTAACAATATAATTCTATTATTTGATTTATATAATTATATTTTAAAAAAAAATATAGGGACGTACCCGTACCTTAGTTTTTCTAAAAATGACGTACCCAGTACCAGTATCGGTACCGGATACCGGTACCATACCCGCACCCGGGCAACATAGATCGTATCTTATTATAATAAAAATTAAGTTTGTTTTAGGTTAAAATCCTAATTAAGCTTTACTTAACCCTAATCCTACCTACTTAATTTCCCTCCAAATGACAATTAAGCTACATAAAAAAAAAACAGCTTCATAAAAAACGGCCCACCTGCTGTTTATTGAGCCTTGCACCTGCATTATTTATACAATGAAATGACACAGAATAGAAGAACAAATTACTTAATTATATAATTTATTTATATATAATATAAATAGTCTATACTATAGCCTCCCGTGATATAAGAATCGTACAATAAAGAGTGATAAAAGTTAAACAATAATTTATACTGTAGTCTCCCGTGTTGTAAGAATAGCGGCATATTTTTTAGTTACAAAAAAAAACTGTTGACAAACAAATTCAAATTTTGAATTTATATAACCTCAAACTAAATATAATAATAATTCTTCCAAAAGTTGCATCAACTATTTAAAAAATGACTTCATGTACATGTTTTCTCATGTGCAATATATTGGATTTGGATCGTTTCCAATTTTCCATATGTTTTCTCTCATTTTTCTTAAGCTAAGGACTTCGTGTACAACCTTTAATTAATTACTAATAAAGATAAGTTTGTATTTTATTTAACAATAACAAATGAAGTAAAAGAATAATAGCATATCTAAATCAACAAAGGAAAATTCCACCATCATTGTTTTTACACACTTCCATCTAGCCAAGATTGGGCAGTTGATTGTTGAACAATATCAAAGATTAGAAGTCCTTCCATTTTGTACGATGTACTCTTAAGTTCTCCATTGTAACAGCCATGACAGTAGCCCTCCGATACAACATGTGACAAAAGTAATCTATCGTGTAGTTTGTTCCTATTGAGCATAACAAAACAAAATCTTAATAATTCAAAAAATAGAAAATTGTACATGAGATGAACCAATTGAAAGAATGTAGAAAACTATATTTCTTGATCTAACTAATGATAAGCACGAGATGAACCAAACCTGAGTACAACTCCAAATTAAGACACCAACAACTGTTGAACCTTGCAAAAGTTTTAGAAACAAAATCAAGTTTACAAATTTACAAAGTAAAAGGAAACGTTAAATTAGGCACAATGAGCCTACAATTGAATCCAAATTTCAAAATGCACAAACATTACAATGATTAATAATTAAAGGAATTGTATCTTGGGAGAAAGATAAATGAATATGGTAGTCTTTGTAATTCAATGTGGTTTTCATTTCACCTAAAAAAAGATAAATGAATAGCTAATCATTGTAAACATAAGGAGCTGATTCAAAATGAGACTATGGCTTCAACACATCTAATCTAAACCCAAGCATGTAGTTAAAACAGACAAAATATTCAAATATTATAAACTACCATTCAAGTAGATTCAAATGTATGCTTTGAAATTAGAAATATCAATCAATTTCTATATAACACTATAAACCTTCACATGTAAGCTTACCTAATATAATAATCTTGAGGCATGAAAACTTCATTGAGGACCAAAGTAGCCAAATAGTCTACAAATCTTTTGGACTGCAATAGGAACAAACCATATAAAAAACACCACAAACCATAGGAACAAAACCAATAGGAACAAACCATATAAAAAACACCACAAACCAAAACAAACTTTGCAACATACACAATACCATTAGTTCTAATCATATTTTAATGTATATAACAAAGGAAGATATGTACATGAGAAAGAGTAATATAAACGGAAGATAATTAGTTCAACAATAGCCCAATGCTCAAGAGTTTATTCATGAAACAAAAAACAAAATTTTCTTGGTTGAGAAAGCGAAACTTATAAAGCAGCCTTCTTTTTCATTAAAACTAAAAAATCCTGTAAGTTTTCTCCCATGACCAATAAGAAAGAACACTTACAAAATTGAAATAACACTATCACATGAATAAATTCTTCTCCCATGACCAAAGTGGAATCCTGTAATTTTAACAATTTTGAAATTAGAAATATACAAAGAAAGAATAATATATGGGTAAATCTGAATTGAAATTTAATCTTTTAAAGGATGCAGCCCTACAAAAAAGGAAAGGGTTAATCCAAATTTATATCAAAGAAATCAAAACAAATGAAACTAAAGGTCTGTTTGGTTCGGGGGTTTTGGAGGGGAGGGGAGGGGAGGGGAGGGGATATTTTAAAATTTTATGTTTGGTTCAATTTTTTATGAGAGAGAGGGGAGGGGAGGGAATATTGAACAATTTTTGCTTCCCCCCAAATTGGGGGGATTTGGAGGGGGGGGAGGGAAACCAATATATAAATTATTATATTGACATGATTACCCTTAATTATTTTGTTAAAATCCTAAATTATCCTTGTTATAAAAGTTTAGGTTTTATTTTCATTGCCCTTACAACTTGTTGAACGTTGGTATTGTGTTCTCTATATTTCTACTGTTGCTTCTCTATTTTCCGATATGTATATGTCTCTTATAAGAACATCACGTTTTCAATTTTGCTTACCTCTGGAACACCACGTTTTCAATTTTTTATTCTTGCTGGAAGATCACAATTATATATATATTTATATGTTTATGCATAAAAAAAAAGCTTATGTCTGTAACATCACGTTTTCAATCTTGATGTGTGTTGTTTGTATATTGATCTTATTATATTGATATTTCCATTTTTTATTACCAAAATATTATTAAGCTTGTATTTATATATTTATTTGTTTTATAAGTTGTTGCATATATAATATAGAACTTGATTTTTAAATATTTTATAGGATTAGATAGATTAACAAGATCGGGAAATTTCTTTTGTGTTGTAGCTGGTATTTGTTTTTAAGATATGTGTTATAAAATTTTAAGGGTAAAAAGGTACATTAGTTTCAAATTACCTCCCCTCCCCTTGTGAACCAAACATATATTTAATTAAAATATCTCCCCTTCTCTCATTTGAACCAAACACGTATTTAATAAAAATACATCTCCTATTCTCCCCTCCCTTCCCCTCCCCTTCATTAGACTCCCTCCCCTCCCCTCCCCTCAGTTGAACCAAACAGACCCTAAGGAGATCAAGATGATACCAATGAAAGCAAGAAAAAAAATCAGCATCCAATTGATATCTTTGCATTTTAGGATTTCCACAAATTGGACCTCATTCCTAATCCTTGAAGCCCCGCTTTTCTTTCACCAAACTTCTCTTCTTGTTATATTTCCTTCAATAAAGCAAGAACATGAAATATTAAAAGGAATCGGAAAAATAACTGGAAATAGGAAAAATTAGAGTGATCAGAAACCTACACAGTAGTGTGTCATTGCGGTTCCAGCGGTGTGTTGGTGGTTCTGTTTGCTCGCCGCTTGAATTGATTTTACTTTGTTTACTGTTTTAAGGAATTGTTACAATTGTGCGTTTAGGGCTTTGAAGAGAAGGAGGATAATAGAATCACAGATGGAGAAGAAGAGAAGATAAAGAGGATCTGAAAAAAGAAAGAGTGAGAGATTGAAGGCGTGGAATTGAATTTTGAATTTGAATTGTGATAGAGAGACAATCTGAAATCTGGCACGTCTAGGAACTAATGTTGAATACAATGTTCCAACACTTCTATGAACACAGTGTTGTAACCAATGTTCCAACCTTATACGAAGCAGCAGTGAATATAATTTAAATGACAGAAAACAATAAAGAACACAAATGATTTGTTAACCCAGTTCGGCATAAACGAACCTTCTCTGGGGGATACCATGAAGTAGCAAAGTTTTTCACAAGAAAGGGGGGGTTTGAATTGTGAACCTTTAAAATATTCCCTATAAAAATTATCAATCACAATATACTTGAAGAAAATGATTAGATTGTTAGTTAAACCAAATAATCAAAAGTGTTGCAGTCTGGAGATCGATCTCCCAATCACTCTCTGACAGTATATATATAGCTATTAAATTGTGATGTGTGTGATTAGTGATTGCACAAATTAAATCAGAGTAAGGGAAGAGAATGCACACAATAATTTATCCTGGTTCACCCAAAATGCTTGGGCTAGTCCAGTCCCCACACTCCTTGTGAGATTGTCCACTAAGAGATACTAATGATCTCAAGTTACACTTCCTTTGATCTAGATCCAAGATCAAATAATCTTCTAAGCCCTAAAAGCTTAATCTACCTCAGTCACACTGACTATGAAGGTGTCACTCAATTAGTAGTTACGTACTAACTTGAGCCAATGGTTACAATGATGAAGGATTTTGGAATCAAAGCCTATTCACTCAATACACTTATGAGAAGCTTTGAAACTGGATGGATAAACTCTCAAAACACTCACTGGATATTCTAATCCTAGGTATATATGAATTACAGATCTGAGTGAGAGAGAAAAGAAGAGCTCGTGAAAAAGACTTGTAAAGCAAAAACAAGTGTTGAAGTTGTAGTGGAGACTCTTGCTCTTCAAAGTTGCCAAGGACCTCTATATATAGATGAGTGATGATCAGGGAGTCTTGGCTACGAAGTATATCCGTTGGAGGCTTGAAAATAACGGCTAGTTGCTCTGCAGATGACAGCTCATGTAATTTGAAGAAAAATAGATCAGTCTGAGATTGATCTCCAAAGTTTCTTCTTCTGACTTTTAAGAGAGGAGCGTATTGCTAGCTGTTGTTGAGCTGTAATGTTGCTGTACGTTGCTTAACAAACAAGTATAGCCGTTGTGCAGCTTTTGGATAACCTTTGAACAGCTGTAGAAAGCTGGTGTCACTCCAAGTGATGATTTTCTCTTTCCAGCATTGGTCTGAGATCAATCTCCCAATTCTGGCGTGAATGACATTCTTCTTTTTAGAGCAAAGAAGCTAGAGCACGAAAAGTCCAGCTGTTATGGATAAGAACAGCAGCTGGATGTTGTACTTGATGTTTCATAGTGTCCTTGTTGCAAGTACAATTGTCATATGGAAAGAGAAGCTTCCTTGGAGAATGTTCCTACTTTATTCTTTGAAGTACAAGTTAATTCTCCAAGACCAGGTTGTGCTGTCTACTTCTCCATGGTCCATATAATATCAGTTCCATTTATTGAGTATAAAAATGTCCTCATGTCATATGCTCAATCTTCACATGGTTAAATCATAGAACTTGATAAAAGAAGTAAGTTCTCTATTCATGAGAGAAAACTTTACCTTAAATGATCTCTTGGATGTGTAGATAATTCGTGAGAGAGGCCCAACAGAAAAGTGATCATTTGTCTTGTACATAGTTGACTTATCCATAAGTCCTTTTGCATTGATTGTGTGAAAATGATGTTTGCGCAGGTCTCAGAGACCAATCAGAGACCGTTCTCCAAGCTTTTGTTTTTATCATAAAAACATGATATTTGATCTAAATAGCTCAATTGTTCCTAGCTTAATAAAAACACTCAAGAGCACTTGTTAGATACCAAAAAGATTAGAATTACACTAAAAAATAATTAAGAGGTTTGTTATCTTTAAAACATCTATTAGGGATTTTGCCTCAACAATCTCCCCCTTTTTGATGATGACAAACTTCTTGAATTATGTTTTGAGATGGAATTCTAATTTTAATCAAAATTCAAAGTGCTTGAAATAAAATGTCTAGTGTTTTTAATTTGTAAGCTCCCCCTCAATTCAAGCATTCAATTTCCAAAATGATCATGCTTATGACTTTAAAAGAATTGAGTAACACAAATAAAATTTGAATCAAGCATAAACAATTAATCATCAATCTCACATATGTGAGCATCCAAACACAGTTGACAGCTCATGATTAATACAAAAAGATTCACACATGCATCAAAAGCAAATTAAACACACAAATCCTGTTTTAGACCATTAGTACATAGTAGGAGAAGTTTAATATCACAAAAGAAAACTTCCCAAAATATCTATCACTAAACAGGACCATTAAAGCATAAGTTCATTAAAATTAAAGACAAGTTCATCAAATATCAAATAACAGGACAGGCTGCAAAACATCTTCAAACTTCAAAACATCATTGGGCTCCCCCTTGATCTATCAAATCATTCTCCCCCTTTGTCATCAGTAAAAAGGGTAATCCAGGAGCAACCATAAGCAAAGTTTATCAGACATTTGCTCCATCAGGAGCAGGTGAAGTAGCAGGATTCTCATCATCATTTTCAGAATTTTCAGTAGCAGGAAATGGATCAAAAAGTGGAGTTTCAATTGCTGGAGGTGGTGGAATGTGGAGTTGAGGACACACAACAGTGGTAAACCAATCCCTCAATGTTTTAGATTCCAAAATCAAGTGATTCATCATGGAGTGTTGAACAGACATGCCTTTAATCACAGTATCCAGGTCTTTTCTCATTTGCTCCATATCAGTTTCAAGCCTAAAGCGTTTGGAGGGCCTTGAAGGGCCAGGAAAGTCAAAGTTGACATTTCCCTCAAACACTAATTGTTGAGTTCCAGCATTTGTAGCATTAACAGATGAGCAAAATGAATCAAAAGTAGCAAATGAAGATGGTATGGATGGCAAAGTACTATCTGTAGGTTTTGGAATAGGAATGGTGGAAATTTCAGGGGTGTCAGATGACAGAATGTTTCTTATGAATTCAGAGGTGCAAAAGGAAGACAAACTTCCTTGGTTTGATGTCATTAAAGGTGAAAACATGGTGGTATTTTGTGGGGCAGACACAGGTTTAAAACCTTGAAGAGTAGTAGCAGCAGTGGTTACCAGTTTCTCACTCTCAGTGGTAGGATTAACATCATCACTGATTTGAGTTTGTTCACCAGTCTGGAGATCATTCTTCAATTGGTCTCCAGAGGCATCAGCAAGAACATTCAAATTTGTTTTCTCAAAATCATCTCTCTTTCTCTTACTTCCAACATCAACAGCAGGGGTTTCAATATCTTTCTTCATATGATGAACATTTTTCAAACTAAAGGTGTAATAATGGTCTTCAGAGGTTGTATTTGTCATATCAGCATAATAAAGCCTAAACACCCTAGTCAAAAGCATGGCATATGGTAGTGCAATTTTCTTATAACCAGAGGTGGCAACATGAATCATGTGGTGAAGAATAATGTATGGAAGATTCAATTTAACTCCTTTGGCCATATGGTACATCATGAGAAGATCAAGATCAGTTACCTTATCCTTGCTCCCTGTACGAGGGAAAAATGAGTGTTGACACATGTTGTGGAGGAGTTTGTACTCGGTTTTCAGCAGGGAGGATGGAGGAGAGTTCTTCTTAGCTCCTTCTTCAGTGAACATTTTCTTCTTCAATTCTTCTTTGCTGATCTTGACTTGGTCATACCAGTCATTTCCATAGACCTCTAGCCCTTCACTCTTGATTCCAATTAAGCTTCCAATGACATATGGATCTATTACTAACTCCACATCCTTGATGTTTGAAGTGATCATATCTTTATCTGGGAAGACTTGAGCATTGTAGTAGAATGCTTGTACCAATAAAGGATAAACAGTTTCTTTGATCTGAAAAAAGCTTTTCCACTCAAATGGTTCCACAAATTTTTCTAAATCAACACCTCCAATGGATAGCTCAGCAAAATTGTATAATCTTGACACAACTACAGGTTTGGTCATCCAATACTTTTGAAAAATCTCTTCATCTTTAGGTTGAATGAGAGGAGCAGGTAGCAATTTTTCTTTGGATTTTTTCACAGCAATCTTCTTCTTTGTTTTTGGTGCCTTGACAGCAGTCTTGACTTCCTTCTTCTTTGGAGTTGGTGATTTCTTGGTTTTGACAGGTTCAGACTTAGTGGATGTAACTGGCTCAAGTTCAAACTCATCAATCTCTTTTTCCAAAAGATCAATCTCAGAGTCAGATTGATCTATCACATGCACTGTGGTGTCCACCACAGGTTTCTTGCCAGCACCAGACAATATCCTTGACGATCTTCTAATTTTGGAGGAATCAAAAGACTTGGATTTCTTCATTTTAACAAGGACAGGTGGAGAGTCCTTTGGGCTTGGTATTGTAGTAGTAGGAGATGGAGAAACATCTTCAATTTCTGGTGAGTGTTTGGGTGAATCAACAGGTGGTGATGGTTGATTTTGAGTTAGATTGATGGGTGAGTTTTCTGGAGATTTTGATGATGAAGGTTGGAAAACAGTGTTTGGAGAGTTTTGAGAAATTTGGGGATTTTCAACAGTGGTTTGCATGTTAGTGGAGACAGGAATAGATTGAATTTCAGGAGTGGTTTCTCGTTCTTGGATGGATTTGTAAGACTCAGATGCAGTTTCATAGGATGATGATGATGAGTATTTTGGAGTAGGTGGTTTTGGAGGTGAAGAAGATCTTGGTGGTGAGGATGAAGTTGAAGGGTTTTTTGGTTCGTGGGACTTTTCTACCACCAGCGTTTTTAGTTCTAGCCATTGATGAAGATTTGAGATTGAATGTGTTTAATGGAAGTTGAAAGAGTTTGAGAGATTATAAAACGAAAAAACTCAGAAGCTCGGGGAAGAGGAAGAATATAGGCTAGGTGTACTTTGATGAGAAAGATGAATAGTAGGTTTGTACTTTAGGTTTTGACAAAAACGTGGGAAAGAGAAAGAAAGGAAAAAACCGTTACCCAATGAGTGAGGAGAGAGAGAAACCCAAATCAATTTTGCCATTTAAAGCCATGTTCATGAGCCCATTTAAATCAAATGACCGTTATATGTACTGATGTGCTTCAGCGCAGTATCCAGAGATTGATCTCTGAACGGTCTCCCAGACACACAGATAAACAAACATCAAGTAGGATTGGGATTTTTGATAATTTTCAATTTTCCTTTAATAAAATTAAAACGATCCTCAACTAATGGTTTAGTAAAAATATCAGCAAGCTGATTTTCAGTATCAACAAAAACTAATTCCACATCCTTTTTGTTAACATGATCTCTAATAAAATGATGCTTGATTTCAATATGTTTTGATCTTGAATGCTGAATAGGGTTCTTAGACAAATTAATAGCACTAGTGTTATCACGTAAAATTTTAATACATGTGTACCTTAGTGAGAAATCCTCAAGTTGATTTTTAATCCAAATGACTTGAGAGCAACAATTTGATGCAGCAACATATTCTGCTTCAGTGGTTGAGAGGGCAATTGTGTTCTGTTTTCTGCAACACCAGCTCACCAGTGCTTCTCCAAGGAATTGACATGCTCCACTTGTGCTTTTTCTCTCAATTTTATCCCCAGCATAGTCAGCATCACAGTATGCTTGTAAATCAAAGTGTGATCCCTTTTTGTACCATAATCCTACATCAGGTGTTCCTACTAAGTATCTAAAAATTCTTTTGACAGCAATCAAGTGAGATTCTTTAGCAGATGTTTGAAATCTAGCACAAAGACCAACTGCAAACACTATGTCAGGTCTGCTAGCTGTTAAATAGAGGAGAGATCCAATCATTCCCCTATACTCTTTTTCAGAAACATCTTTTCCCTTTTCATCTTTGTCCAAGCTTGCAGAAGGATGCATTGGAGTTGACATGATCTTGGCTTCATTCATCTTGTATTTCTTGAGAAGATCATTTACATATTTTTCTTGACTGATAAAAATTCCTTCTTCTAGTTGCTTGATTTGCAAGCCAAGAAAGAAACCAAGTTCTCCCATCATGCTCATCTCAAATTCACTTTGCATAAGGTTAGAAAAATCTTCACACATATTTTCATTAGTAGCACCAAAGATAATATCATCAACATACACTTGTACAATAAGTAAATTATGCTTTTCATTTTTTGTAAAAAGTGTAGTATCAATTTTTCCTCTAGAAAAACCATTTTCAAGTAAAAAGGTGCTTAATCTGTCATACCAGGCTCTTGGAGCTTGTTTAAGTCCATAAAGAGCTTTGGTAAGTTTATAAACATGATTTGGTTTATGCTTATCAACAAAACCAGGAGGTTGATGCACATAAACTTCCTCATTTAAAAATCCATTTAAAAATGCACTTTTTACATCCATTTGAAAAAGTTTGATACATTTATGTGATGCATATGCAAGCAGAATTCTAATAGCTTCTAACCTGGCTACAGGAGCAAAAGTTTCATCATAATCAATTCCTTCTTGTTGATTATAACCTTGTGCTACAAGTCTTGCTTTATTTCTGACAACCTTACCATTTTCATCAAGTTTGTTTCTAAAAACCCATCTTATTCCAATGATTGAATTATCTTTTGGAAATGGTACCAGGTTCCAAACTTCATTCTTCTCAAATTGATGCAGTTCTTCCTTCATAGCCTTAATCCAGGACTCATCAATGATTGCTTCATTTATGGATCTTGGTTCAATTTGGGAGATCAATCCCAGATTGGTCTCTACTTCCTTCAAGGCTTTTCTGGTTCTAACACCATCTTCTGTATTACCTATAATTTGATCAGGAGGATGATAGCCAACAATTCTCCAGGTCTTTGGTGGTCCTTGAGGTGTAGGGTTTTCATCTGAATCATGATTTTGTACAATGACAGGTTCTTCTTCTTCTTCATAAGCAGTGTGCACAGTTGGTTGATCTTCAAATTCATCAAATTTCACATGCATACTTTCTTCTAAAGTTTGAGTTCTCAAATTGTAGACTCTATAAGCTTTTGAGGTCAGAGAGTATCCTAAGAATATTCCCTTGTCTGACTTTGAATCAAACTTACCTAAGTTGTCTTTGATATTCAAAATGTAACAAAAGCAACCAAATATATGAAAATAAGAAATACTAGGTTTTCTGCCTTTCCAAAGTTCATAAGGTGTTTTGTTTAAAACTTTTCTAATTGTGACTCTGTTCAGAATATAGCAAGAGGTGTTAATGGCCTCAGCCCAAAAATACTTTTCCACATTTGATTCATGAATCATTGTTCTTGCCATTTCTTGCAAAGTTCTATTTTTCTTTTCAACAACTCCATTTTGTTGTGGAGTTCTTGGACAAGAAAAATTATGAGAGATTCCATTATTATCAAGGAATGATTCAAAGAGAGAGTTTTCAAATTCTCCACCATGATCACTTCTTATAGAGATAATATTGATACCTTTCTCATTTTGAACTCTCAAGCAAAAAGTTTTAAAAGCTTCTAAACAGTCATCTTTATGTTTTAAAAATAACACCCAAGTGAATCTTGAAAAATCATCTACTATGACAAAGCCATAATTTTTGCCACCAAGACTTGTAGTTTTGACAGGTCCAAATAAGTCTATGTGTAGTAGCTCAAGAGGTCTTTTTGTGGAAATAAATTCTTTTGGTTTAAAACTACTTTTAACTTGTTTCCCTCTTGTGCAAGATTCACATACTTTATCTAGATCAAAACTAATCTTAGGCAAACCTCTAACTAGATCAAGTTTGGAAAGTTTTGACATAGTCTTCATGCTTACATGACCTGCCCTCTTGTGCCAAATCCATTTGTCTTTTTCAAGAGAGACAAAACATGACTCAGGAGGTAGTTCATCTAAGTATAATACATAAACATTCTTTATCCTTGATCCATTAAAAAGGACTTTGTTAGATGAAGATTGTTTTATTTCACATGAGTTTGATTTAAAACCAACTTCAAAGCCATTGTCACATAATTGACTTATGCTTATTAAGTTATGTTTTAAGCCATCCACATAATGAACATTTTCAATCTTGGCAGAATCAGACTTACCAATTGTACCTATACCTTTGATGCTTGCTTTCTCATTGTTTCCAAAGGTGACTGATCCACCTTCTCTTGTTTCAAATGACAGAAAGCTGCTCCTATCTCCTGTCATATGTCTTGAGCATCCACTGTCCAAGTACCAAGGCCTTTTCTTGACTGCTAGAAGGCATTCCTCTTCTGCATTTGAGTGTGTCATGAGACATACATTTGCTTCTTGTTCTTCATCTTCTGATTGAGCTTCTTCCAGATCATCCCAAGTAGCCATCATGGATTTCTTTTTGAAGAAGGGCTTCTTCTGTTTGTTCTTTGGACAATCATTCTTATAGTGACCAAATTGATTGCATCCATAACATTGTATTTTGCTTAGATCCACTTCTGGTTTAGCTCCATTCCTTTTGGGTTGAAAATTCTTCTTGAGTTGATTTCTTCTTGTCATCAGTCTCTGAATTCTTCTTGACAGGAATGCTAATTCTTCTTCATCATCTTCTTGAAGTGATTCTTCATCTTCACAAAGTGTTTCCTCTTTCTGAGAGCATTCTCCAGATTGAGTTTCAAGAGCAATCATCTTCCTTTTTGGTTTATCTTCTTGAAGAACAGATTCATGAGCTTTTAATGATCCAATCAGATCTTCCAGTGAAACTTTAGTGAGATCTTTTGCCACTGTGATGGCTGTGACTATTGGTCTCCAAGTCTTTGGTAAACATCTAAGAATTTTTCTTATTCTTTCATGTGTAGTATATGATTTTCCCAAAGAGTTGAGTTCATTTATGATGCTTGTGAATCTACCATACATCTGATCTATGGTTTCTTCTTCCTTCATTTCAAACAGTTCAAATTTTCTCACACCAATGTCTATTCTTGTTTCTTTGACACTGTTGGTTCCTTCATGATGAGTTTGCAGAGTTTCCCATATTGCTTTTGCTGTTTTGCACTCCATTATTCTATCATATTCTTCCCTGCACAAAGCACTTTTAATAAACAATTTAGCTTTAGTGTTAAGGAGTACTCTATCAGCTTCTGTTGTTGTCCATTCAGCTTGAGGTTTAGGATTTGTTGAATCTTTAGCTAATGGAACATATTCTCCAACTTCAAGTACATGCCACATGTTGTTATCTTGTGATCTAAGAAAGAGCTCCATTTTGTCCTTCCAGTAGTAGTAGTTGTCACCATCAAATAGAGGTGGTCTGTTTGATGATCCTCCTTCAGATATAAACTTTGCATTCTTAGCCATTACTTCCTTCCTGAATCTTTTCCTCTAGCACTTGTTAGATGCTTCCTTAGAGCCAATGCTCTGATGCCAATTGAAGTAGCAAAGTTTTTCACAAGAAAGGGGGGGTTTGAATTGTGAACCTTTAAAATATTCCCTATAAAAATTATCAATCACAATATACTTGAAGAAAATGATTAGATTGTTAGTTAAACCAAATAATCAAAAGTGTTGCAGTCTGGAGATCGATCTCCCAATCACTCTCTGACAGTATATATATAGCTATTAAATTGTGATGTGTGTGATTAGTGATTGCACAAATTAAATCAGAGTAAGGGAAGAGAATGCACACAATAATTTATCCTGGTTCACCCAAAATGCTTGGGCTAGTCCAGTCCCCACACTCCTTGTGAGATTGTCCACTAAGAGATACTAATGATCTCAAGTTACACTTCCTTTGATCTAGATCCAAGATCAAATAATCTTCTAAGCCCTACAAGCTTAATCTACCTCAGTCACACTGACTATGAAGGTGTCACTCAATTAGTAGTTACGTACTAACTTGAGCCAATGGTTACAATGATGAAGGATTTTGGAATCAAAGCCTATTCACTCAATACACTTATGAGAAGCTTTGAAACTGGATGGATAAACTCTCAAAACACTCACTGGATATTCTAATCCTAGGTATATATGAATTACAGATCTGAGTGAGAGAGAAAAGAAGAGCTCGTGAAAAAGACTTGTAAAGCAAAAACAAGTGTTGAAGTTGTAGTGGAGACTCTTGCTCTTCAAAGTTGCCAAGGACCTCTATATATAGATGAGTGATGATCAGGGAGTCTTGGCTACGAAGTATATCCGTTGGAGGCTTGAAAATAACGGCTAGTTGCTCTGCAGATGACAGCTCATGTAATTTGAAGAAAAATAGATCAGTCTGAGATTGATCTCCAAAGTTTCTTCTTCTGACTTTTAAGAGAGGAGCGTATTGCTAGCTGTTGTTGAGCTGTAATGTTGCTGTACGTTGCTTAACAAACAAGTATAGCCGTTGTGCAGCTTTTAGATAACCTTTGAACAGCTGTAGAAAGCTGGTGTCACTCCAAGTGATGATTTTCTCTTTCCAGCATTGGTCTGAGATCAATCTCCCAATTCTGGCGTGAATGACATTCTTCTTTTTAGAGCAAAGAAGCTAGAGCACGAAAAGTCCAGCTGTTATGGATAAGAACAGCAGCTGGATGTTGTACTTGATGTTTCATAGTGTCCTTGTTGCAAGTACAATTGTCATATGGAAAGAGAAGCTTCCTTGGAGAATGTTCCTACTTTATTCTTTGAAGTACAAGTTAATTCTCCAAGACCAGGTTGTGCTGTCTACTTCTCCATGGTCCATATAATATCAGTTCCATTTATTGAGTATAAAAATGTCCTCATGTCATATGCTCAATCTTCACATGGTTAAATCATAGAACTTGATAAAAGAAGTAAGTTCTCTATTCATGAGAGAAAACTTTGCCTTAAATGATCTCTTGGATGTGTAGATAATTCGTGAGAGAGGCCCAACAGAAAAGTGATCATTTGTCTTGTACATAGTTGACTTATCCATAAGTCCTTTTGCATTGATTGTGTGAAAATGATGTTTGCGCAGGTCTCAGAGACCAATCAGAGACCGTTCTCCAAGCTTTTGTTTTTATCATAAAAACATGATATTTGATCTAAATAGCTCAATTGTTCCTAGCTTAATAAAAACACTCAAGAGCACTTGTTAGATACCAAAAAGATTAGAATTACACTAAAAAATAATTAAGAGGTTTGTTATCTTTAAAACATCAATTAGGGATTTTGCCTCAACATACCAATCTAGGAAGGAAATCCACTAATGTAGTGCTAGATCTAAGCCCTCAGTAAACGCCCCGTTTACAACTTATATTCTAGACACCTACTTGTGAAACTTCTACCTAGGAACTCCTAAGTATGAGATCACATCTCACCTCCAACTATCACTCACAGTGATTACAGTAAAAGCAACAATGTTTGCGAAGACACACTTCAAGACAACAAGTTACCTCCGTACTTAGAAGCTTAGGAGTAACTAACAAACTTACAACTCAATAACACAATGTCCTAAACTTGCATCAATAGAATACAAGAAAGGCTCACAAAACAATACAAGACTCAAAACCCTAGAATGCTATTCTTCAATGATGACTTTGATAACCCTACTAGGTTTTTCGTCCTTCATATAAATAATCCAAGCAAAATGGGCTGAACTCCATATGGGCTTAGATCACATATTATTCAAGAATCAGAACCATACATAAAGTTTCCTAAAATGTCTGAACATCTTTAGGAAAATATCTCATCGCTGATTCTTCACAAAAATACACTCCTTGGCGCACAAGTATATAAAACGTGGATTCCTTTTTAAAAACGCGCTTTCCTTATTTAAACACGCGCGCAAATCATTTGTACTCAGGTTGTACCAACATGTTGAAACATTTGGTCCAACATCTTGCTTGTATATTTGTTTTAGCAAAATGAGGCCAATTCAAATATCCAACAATCTCCCCCTTTGGCAAATTTTTGGCTAAAACAATCTGAGATTACTTCAACCATTCCAGAGAGATACAAAGTGATGTAATTTCCACAGATCAACATGAACACACAACATATGAAACAGAACATCATTTCTTCAAAGCAAATTAGTCATTTGAGCTCCTCAAGATAAATTGCAGATAAGAACAAAAAAAATCACTCAGAAATATCAGAGGCATACAACAGCGGAATAGTGAACACACCTAGCATCACAGGACAAGCCATAGGAGAGAAATAAACTCTCACAAAAACTCAGCTACTTAGGAAAAATAAATTCCCAGTAACTAGATGTTTCAACATTTCAGAGACCATAAGCACATGCACAGATCATAGCAAACTAGCTCCCCCTCAACATCTGAATCAGAGCAAAAACATGAACAAGATCTTTTTCAAAATAAATTTTGCTCCCCCTGAACATGTTACCATACTACTCCCCCTCAAACATACATCACATTCATAACTACTCATACATGCATTATAAACTACTACTACACATATTAGCAGGATGCCTCAACATCTGATTCTACATCACACACATCCATCACATATAGAGCAGGGAACATACACATACTATACTATACTACTCCCCCTTTTTAGCCACAAAAATTGACACTATCTTCAGGCAGGATATCAAACAGTGCCATAAGGACATAAGAGTAGATTATTACAGACCAGCATAACACAAGAGTGCTCAAATATTCAGGGCAGCGCCCATAATAGGAAAGTCATAAGAAAAACATAACAGGGAAAAAAAATGGGCACAGAAACTTAGAACAATGCAACAGGATCAGTCATCAGAGCTGCTAACAGTCCCTTCTCCCTCCTATGTATCACCACCAGATGTTCCAGCACTGGTCTCAACATCATCACCACCTTTACCAACATTGGTATCCACAGCCACAACATCTTCCTCACGTTCCAGAGCAGCAATCATATCCTCAAATACCTTCTTCTTAGCATCAAACATCCTGTCAAGCTCCAGCTTTTTCTCATCAAATTCCCTACAGGCATCCTTCAACCCAGCTATAATATCCTTCCTTGTCATTTGCACAGGGGCAGATGGAGAAGATGTTTCAACAATATCTGGGACATGCTGCTTACTGAACAGCTTATAGTGGAAAAGTAGAGGAGATTCCCTCTTCTTGGCCACATCATCAGAAGATATAATTCCAGGATGTTGATTAATTATAATACCACAAAGTAAAGATGGGAAGACAACGGGTAAACTCATGGCATCAGACTTGCCATGTCTCATGGTTTGTTCAAAAATATATTTACCAAAATCATAGAGAATCCTATTAGCAACAATGTAAATAAATTTTGCCAAACCTGTGGATATATCAGATGTATACAGGGTAGGAACCCAGTTAACTGAGCCCACACGATTCAATAAAGCATACCTCACAGTCAGCTTCCCAGCAGGAACTTTAGCCCTTGTAGGCCACACTTTTACTTGTCCACCAGTAATTGCCTTGCACAATACATTATCAGTCACTTCCACTTCAGTCTGGGGTCCTTCATCTCTACCCAAATACCTGTTAATCACTTGAGGGGAGAAGATCACAACCTTTCCTCTCACATGCACTTTCTAAAAATTCTTGCTCAGGGGATCATCACATCCTTCAGGGATGTTCACCAAGAATTCTTTGACTAATTTCTCAAAACAATCACCAAACTCAGTGACTGTTCTTTTCAAACCAGCAGCATCAATAAGCTCCATAACTTCATTACAATTTAGAGCTTTCTTTCCCAGCTCCCTTTCCAAAGCCAACCTCCTATGATAAACAGAATTCCATCTCTGAGCATTAGCAATAGTATGGAAGGAAACATTATCCATGGGAGCATCATCAACCTCATGAGCAGTCTTCTTTGCACTTGACTTGGATTTCTTGGCAGGAGGAGGAATGTTCTCAACATCCTTCTCAACATCATACTCAGAGTCATCAGAATAAGCTAGCCTTCTCTTCTGGGGCTTGCTCTTACTTGATTTAATAGGGGTGCCTTTGCTCCACCCACGACCTGGTCCAAACAGTACATGTTTACAGGATGAATCCTTCTTCTTTTCAACAGTCACAGTCTTGGTGACAGGAGCAGCTTTGCTGGTACTTCCTCTCAACCTAGCCTTGATGGTGTTCTTCAATACCTTGGCAAGGGGCTCCTCATGCTCATCAACATCAATAATTACATGATTGTCATTAACAGTATCTTCAAAGGAGTTGGTTTCTTCAGTATTGACCTCCACAGACTTCTCAATACCATCAGATCCTCCTAGGTCATCAGTCACAGTTTTCCCAGTAGCAGTCTGGGTCTCAAAACCTGTTTCATTTGAAATCTGTTTTTCACCAGGTTGAGCCAAGGATGTTTCAACATCCGGCGCAACATCTTTGGTTGAAGGAACATTGGATGTTCCAACATCCTTCACCACATATGTAACATCACCAGTTGGTTTTTGTGACACCAACTCAGGATCATCAACAACAGCAATTTCACCATCCACAGTATTAGGTTTCTCAGCAGTACTCTCATCAACAGTAGTAGTAGAAATATTTTCAACAATAGGTGTCTTCCCTAATAGATCATAGATTTGGGATTATCATAGCCTAGGGTTTTGGATTTTTCGGATTCTAGGGTTACAGACTCATCAACAACATTCCTAGATGCTTCAACTTTCAGATTTCCAGGATTATCAACCTTTTCAACTTTATCAGATGCAAACGGATTTGGATCTAAGTATAAATCCGTCATGGTAAAAGCACGCTTAGGCGCAGATTTGGTACTTTTCTTTTTACTACTTACAGTATTGCTAGAAACAGAGATGGAGGACTTACTCGTCTTCTTCGCCTTGTCTTTCTTAGCAACGGACTTACTGCGAGTAGGTTGTTCTTTGATTTCACTTGCATGCACAGATGTCGACGGTTTTACAAGTGCGATCAATTGAGATGTTTCAACCTTTGATTTGGACTGATCGGAAGAACTTTTTGCAGGAGTGACAATGGTTTGATCTTTGACAGGGGAAGATTTTTGCGAAGTAGACATGGTTTGACGAAAGTTTTGATCTTGGGAGTTGAAGAGGTTTTTGCGGTTTGTGAAGAAGATGAGAGTGGAGAAGTTTTGTGAAATAGATTGAGAGAATTTGGAGGGATTTTGGGCGTGAGTAGAGGCTAGAGAGAGAGAAAATAGTGGGATATGGAAAAGTTTAGGAAACTATATGATTGTTTTCCTAAATTGGCGTGCAGCACTAAAAGGAGGAAGTTGGTTATAACTGCTGCGCCCTCCAATAACTGTAATTGCTACAGTTCTTCAAATAGGCAAATACCTAATTTGCCCCTTAACTTTTCAGACTGATTTGCATCCAATGCCTTAGTGAAAATGTCTGCTAACTGTTCTTCTGTAGACACATGTTCTAGAGTAACAATTTTGTCTTCAACTAAATCTCTGATGAAGTGATGACGAATATCAATGTGTTTGGTTCTACTGTGTTGAACTGGATTTTTTGAAATATTTATGGCGCTCAAATTGTCACAGTACAATGTTAGAACATCCTGCTCAACATTGTATTCCTTCAACATCTGCTTCATCCACAACAATTGAGAACAGCTACTTCCAGCTGCTATGTACTCAGCTTCAGCTGTTGATAGAGAGACACTGTTTTGCTTTTTGCTGAACCATGAGATCAGATTACTTCCAAGAAAAAAACAACCACCTGATGTGCTTTTCCTATCATCAGCACTTTCAGCCCAATCAGCATCACAATAGCCAATTAGTCTAGAATCATTACCATGTGAGAATAAAATACCATAGTCACTTGTCCCATTTACATACTTCAGAATTCTCTTGACTTGAGTGATATGACTAATCTTGGGCTCTGCTTGGTATCTTGCACAAACTCCTACAACAAATGTGATATCAGGCCTGCTTGCCGTAAGATACAACAGGCTACCAATCATACTCCTATAGAGACTTTGATTAACACTTGTACCACTTTCATCCTTAGTAAGCTTTAGATGTGTAGGTGCAGGTGTTCTTTTGTGTGCAGCATTCTCCATTCCAAATTTCTTCACAATGTTCTTGGCATACTTACTTTGAGAGATGAAGATGGTTTCTTCCATTTGCCTCACTTGAAGACCCAGAAAGTAAGTTAGTTCACCAACAAGACTCATCTCAAATTCAGACTGCATCTGCATAACGAAATGTTGAACCATCTGATCCGACATTCCACCAAACACAATGTCATCCACATATATTTGTGCAATCATCAATTTACCATTTTCTTCCTTAACAAACAAAGTTTTGTCATTTCCTCCTTTTCTGTATCCCTGACCAATAAGAAAATCAGTGAGTCGTTCATACCAAGCCCTTGGAGCTTGCTTTAATCCATATAGAGCTTTCTTCAACTTGTAAACGTGATCTGGATGAATTGGATCAACAAACCCTTTAGGTTGTTCAACATAGACCTCTTCATGTAAGTACCCATTAAGGAAGACACTTTTCACATCCATTTGGAATAGCTTAAACTTAAGAATGCAAGCTACTCCCAAGAGTAATCTTATAGATTCTAATCTAGCCACAGGAGCAAAGGTCTCATCAAAGTCAAGGCCTTCCACTTGAGTGTATCCTTGAACAACCAACCTGGCTTTGTTTCTTGTCACAACTCCATGCTCATCAGATTTATTCTTGTACACCCACTTGGTACCAATCACATTTAATCCACTAGGTCTAGGCACAAGGTCCCATACCTCACTACGCTTGAACTGATTCAGTTCATCTTGCATAGCACATATCCAGAATTCATCAGTAAGAGCCTCTTTTATGTTCTTTGGTTCAAATTTTGAGACAAAACATGAATTAGAAACCACATCATTTGATCTTCTTGTAGTAATTCCCTGATCAGGATTACCTATGATAAGCTCCTTTGGATGATTTTTCTGAACCCTTACAGATGGTCCCTTGTTAGTTGGATCATTTTGTGACCCATCTATAGGTTCATAAGCCTGCTCATTTGAATCCTTACTGCTGCTGTCATCCTCTTCTGATGGTTCAAATGTTGCAACACCTTGTTCAACATCCTTTGTCTTTTCTGATGGTGAGTCATCTACTACCACGTTGATTGATTCCATCATAACTCTGGTTCTTGAATTAAAAACTCTGTAGGCCCTGCTGTTTGTTGAGTAACCAAGGAATATTCCTTCATCACTTTTAGGGTCGAGCTTCCTTCTTTGTTCTCTATCAGCCAGAATATAACACTTGCTTCCAAACACATGAAAATGTTTTACTGTGGGCTTTCTTCCTTTCCACAGTTCATAAAGAGTCATAATAGTTCCTGTTTTTAGTGTGACTCTATTATGAATATAGCATGCAGTGTTTATTGCCTCAGCCCAGGAATTTAAAGGAAGATTCTTTGCATGAATCATCACTATAGCAGATTCTTGCAATGTTCTATTCTTTCTCTCAACAACACCATTTTGTTGAGGTGTGATGGGAGATGAAAACTCATGTTTAATTCCTTCTGATGAACAGAATTCAAGAAACTTAGCATTCTCAAACTCTCTTCCATGATCACTTCTAATTCTTACAATTCCACTATTTTTCTCCCTTTGTAATTGTTTACACAATTCTTGAAATACTTCAAAAGTGTCAGACTTTTCTCTAATAAAGCTTACCCAAGTAAACCTTGAGTAATCATCAACCATAACGAAGACGTACCTTTTTCCCCCAAGACTTTCTACTTGCATAGGTCCCATTAAATCCATGTGCAATAGTTCGAGTACACATGAAGTAACAGAATGTTGGAGCCTCGGATGCGACATCTTGATTTGCTTACCAATCTGACATTCACCACAAATGTGTTTCTCTTCAATATGTAACTGTTTACTCTGTTTTTTTGTAAACAAGCGCTAGTTTGTTTACTGGTAAGATCAACTAGTAAATCTCGGGACATGTTTGTGCATTCTTTGTAGAAAAACATTTAAAGTTCATATTTTTGGAAATGTTGTTAAAAAGGTTTAAATTTAAAGCATGCGACTAAAACCAATAACGCAATAAAATGATTCGAATGAAAAAGTTTTTGCAGAAAAGTAAAGTTGAATTGAATTTAAAGGGTAATTGCAAAATTCATTCGAACGAATGAACTTGATAAAGTAGCATTAAAATAAATGTTTGCTTTAAAAGTAAATTGCATTCAAATGTAAAACGTTTACAAAGAATAAAAGTGGTACATAGAATCATACATTTCCTTTATGTTACTCATTTCGCTCGATCGTTTGGGTACTCTGAGTTTATACAAGGATTCAGTATGTGAATTTGTGACCCTGATTTTGACTACAAAATACATATATATAGACTTCGTAATTCAACTGCTATGTAACGGTTGCCTCTTGACCAAATGACGCGTGTCTTTGCTTCTATGCGCTGTCCTCAGTTTTGAATCATTGCATCCGTTGCCAATTAGTCGAAATCGAAGTGAGTTAAGTTTGAAATCATTTGAAAAGTACTTAGACTTCCCGTAATATCCAAACTTCTTTCGATATAGCTAGATTTCGATTTACACCAAAATCGAATCGAAAGCAAAACCCCCTTTGAAAAAAGATTATATTAACTTTTAAGTATACATATTGATAACATGTATAAATTAACAATTAACTTATCTTTTATTTCATATTTTGTTCCAAACAAAAATACGGAGTAACAAATTGCCCCCAAAATGCCAATTTCGATTTGAATGATTCGAATGAAATTGAGGAGTTGGCATTTTAAGATTGAAACGTTTACTTTTCCACAAAGACTCTTCACACTTTCCTAAGATTGCGCTGACGTCACTAACAGTCTTTTCAACTGCCATTTTCACCATTATCAAAGAAAAAATCCTGCTTTTTCGCGTGAGTGGGCCAGGTGGCAGTTTCAGAAGCTGAAAGAAAACTGCATGTGAACAGTTCATTTTCTTTTTGATTTATTTAATTCAAGATTTTATTCAAAATCTATAAATAGCCTTCTTATTCGTCATTGAAACGTTTCTGCAACCTCCAAACAAGCTCCAAAACTTTGAACTTTTTCAGAAAAACTTGCAACAACGATTTTCAGTTTAACCTACTCAAAAACCCAACGCATTGTTCAAATCTGTTTAGATCTAAAACACTTCAAAACTTTCCAGAAAGTTTTAATCTCTTTCCAAGCGTGATTTTCCAAAAAACCCTTTTTTTAAAAAAAAAAAAAATCAACCATGGCTGAAGGCAATCGCGACGTTAAAGTTCCCTTTGCTGGTAAACGGAGGAATTTCATCCTTCACGAAGACAAAGAACCTATGGTTCCTCAACATTTTGGTTCTGCATGCCCATAATACTTGGTCCAACGTATTGTTCCAATTTCTAGGTTTTTGGGCAATGTGTTTTTTAATTAAACCAATAAGGATTTTATTGGCTGCTTCGACTTGACCATTTGCTTGAGCATAGTATGGTGTCGAAGTTAGCAAACGAAAACCAGTTTGATTTGCAAATTCTTGCATTTTTCGACCAGTAAAAACTGAGCCTTGATCAGTGGTGATAGTTTCAGGAATTCCAAATCTGTAAATAATATACTTTTGAATAAAACTAATCACTGCTTCTTGATCTACATTTTGCATGGGTATTGCCTCAATCCATTTTGTGAAATAATCAACTCCTACTATTATGAATCTTTGATTTTTTGATGAAGCAGGTTTTATTTCACCAATTAAATCTAAAGCCCATCCTCTAAATGGCCATGGTTTAATAATGGGATGCAATTCACTTGCAGGCACATGTTGTATTCCTGCATGTTTTTGACAATCTTGGCAACCCTTAGCAAATTCTATGCAATCTCTTAACATAGAAGGCCAGTATAACCCTTGTCGAAACAATAACCATTTAATTTTGTGACCTGCTTGGTGAGATCCACAAGCTCCACTATGAGTTTCAGAGACTGCTATATGAGCCTCTGATTCATTCAAACATTTAAGTAAAACTCCTTCGAAAGTCTTTTTGAATAAATTGTCTCCAATGATCACATAGCTTAAAGCTCTATATTTGATCTTTCGAGCAGTATCACTTGTTGGATTTTGTAAGTAATCCACAATTGGTTTTCTCCAATCAGTGTTTGTTAAGTTGTCAATTGCCAAAATTTGAAATTTTTCTTCATCATGACATTTATTATCAATAGTTTCTTGAGGTATATTTGCCCCCACAAGTTTTGGCATTGACAAGTTTGGAAATAATAAATCGCTAGATGCCAATTTATCTTTGATTTCGATTAATTCATATAATTGTTCTTTTGACACTTTGTATCCTGAAGCAATTTGAGCTAAGTCATTTGCTTCTTGATTTTGCAATCGAGGAACATGTTCGAAATCAACAGTATCAAAACAATGTAACATTTGTCTTGCAGTTTCGAAATATTTGACAAGATGTTCTTTCACACATTTATATTCTTGTGTTAATTGTTTCAATACTAATTCTGAATCTCCTTTGATTCTTATGTTCTTTGCCCCCAAGTCTATTAGAATTTCTAGACCTGCTATTAAAGCTTCATATTCAACTTCATTGTTTGAGCAAAGACCATTTATTTTATACTTAAATTTCGTTGGGATTTTCAGTGGTGAAATAATCAGTATCCCAATTCCAGTTCCAAACTTATGTTTAGAACCATCAAAGTATAAAATCCAAGGCTGAACCTCTACAACTTCTTGAGTTGATTCGATTATAGAATGATCAACTATAAAGTCAGCCACTATTTGACCTTTTACTGCTTTTAAAGGTTTATATGTTAAAGCATATTCAGTTAAGGCCAATGCCCATTTTCCAATTCTACTATGTAAAACTGGTTTTAAAATCATATGTTTAATAACGTCAAAATGAGAATAGACATAAACTTCGATAGGCTTTATATAATGCTTAAGTTTCATACAAGAGAAATATAAACATAAACATAGTTTTTCTATAGCATTATATCTAGTTTCAGCATCATTTAGAACCCTACTTAAATAATATATGGCTCTTTCATCTCCATTTTCATCTTCTTGAGCAAGCATGCTACCAATGGTCGAATCAGATGCTGAAATATACAACTTCATAAATTTGTTTCGAATGGGAGACATTAGTATTGGTGGTTTCGAAAGATATAACTTGATATCTTCAAAAGCCCTTTGGTGCTCTGCTTCCCATTTTGAAAATATCATCCTTCTTTAATCTGAGTAGTGGTGAAAAAGGTTGGGATTTACCACTTAGATTCGAAATGAATCTCCTCAAGAAATTGATTTTTCCAAGCAAAGATTGAAGTTGCTTTTTGGTAACTGGAGGTTGTGTCTCCATTATTGCCTTTGTCTTATTCTGATTTATCTCAATGCCCTTCTTATGTACAACAAAGCCAAGGAAATCTCCTGCATGCACACAGAAAGCACATTTTAGTGGAATCATTTTTAATCCACATTTTCTCATTCTTTCGAATGATTTTCTAAGATGTTCCAAATGGCCATCATCAGATGAAGATTTGATAACAATGTCGTCTATATAGACTTGCATAAAGTTATCAATAAAATCATGAAAAATCAAATTCATTGCTCTTTGATATGTAGCCCCAGCATTTTTTAAACCAAAGGGCATTACTACCCATTCATAAGTTCGTAATGCTCCTGGGCATCTAAAAGCAGTTTTATGAATATCTTCTTCAGCAATAAAAATTTGATTATAGCCTGAATAACCATCTAACATACTCAAGTATTCGAAACCTGCTGCTGAGTCAATAAGCATTTCTGCTACAGGCATAGGATATTCATCTTTAGGTGTAGCATTATTTAAATCTCGAAAATCTATACATACCCTAAGAGTTCCATTCTTTTTAATTACAGGTACTATATTTGCTAACCATTGAACATACCTGGCAGTTCGAATAAATTTGCTTCTCAGCAATCTTTCGATTTCGCCTTTTATCTTGGACATTATTTCTGGCACGAATCTCCTTGGTAATTGCTTGATTGGCTTCTTTTCTGGTTTCACAGGTAACCTATGTTCAACCAATTCTTTGCTTAGACCAGGCATTTCGTTGTAATCCCAAGCAAAACAGTCTTTGTATTTCTTAAGGAGTTCGATCAGCTTTGTCCTGAAATCAGAGTTGATATTGGCACTGATGTAGGTTGGCCTTTTTGTCAAGCCATCTCCAATGTCTATTTCTTGCAATGTGTCTTGGGCTTGCATTTTATGATTTATATTTAAAGGATCTTTTTCGAAACCCAAAGGTTCGTCATCATAAATACAATCCAAGTTTTGCAAGTTTGACATATTATTGCCATTTTCAAGATCACTGGTTTTATTTGCCAATTTTTGAGAATCACTGGCTTCGAAAGCCATTTTTTCTTTCAATGCTACAGCTTCCAATGCTGTATTTAATCTATTTTCGGCCATATGAGCCGAAATTCTTGCCCATGGGTTGGGCTCAGTCATCGGGATAGTAGAATTCACAATCCCACCCAGATGGTGGAATTACTCCATCTTCAGAGGAATCTTGATCTATTTCCTCCCTTCTCCAACCGAATCCATGAGTTGGGTGGAGTTTTACAGAGTGGTAAACATTTTCAGAAACCACTTTATCAAAAGTAGCGTCCTTGTCGCCGCATGGTGCAATCGAAGCAAGGTTCTTATCGAAAGTCTGATTCGTTATGTGGCATTGCTCAGATAAATAATAACTTTGGTCTGCTTCCACATATTCGACAATGCCATCATCTCTCCAAATAGCCAAGTTTTGGTGAAGAGTCGAAGGCACTGCCCCCACTCCATGAATCCATTCTCTTCCTAACAGAAGATTAAAGTTTGCTTTGGATTCGACCACCAAAAATAGTGTTGGCCTAACTGTGCTTCCAATGGCAACTTCAACTTGGAGAGCACCCCAAGAGTGGCCACTTTTCCCTTCATAGTTCGAAAGGACTATATTGTGAGAAATAAGATCAGTGTCATATTTCCCTATTTTCTCCATTAATGAAGAAGACATCAGATTCACAGCTGCTCCTCCATAAATTAGAACCTTGTTTATGCCAACATTGTTGACTTTTGCTCTGACAAACAAAGGTTTAAGGTGATTTTTCATCCCTTCATCAGGCTTTGCAAAGTTGGCGCATTGTTCTTCGATGCATCCATTATCCATTACATAATAACAAACTGGTTTGATATCAACCAGTGGTGGTTCATAGCAATCCTGTTCTCGATCAGAAAAAGACCAAACATCAAACTCTCGTGGCAACACAGATACCACATTACAAACCACATCGAAGTCATTATCTGACCCAAAATCATCATCCTCACCAGCAAAATATTCCTCTTCATTTATTTTTTCATTATTTTCTTCTGGAATGTTTGGTTGTGAGAGTCTTTCGATTACAGGCCTCTTGGCCTTTTCTTGAATCTTGATTCCTTTTAAGTTGTTCTCTTGTGGAACATTTTGGAATTCTTGTTTCTTCTGGCGCTGGAACCTACGCCATTGTGTTCTTGTCATTGGATTCTTACCCTTATAGTTATTCTTATAAGAGTATTTACTGGCATCCATTGCCATATTGGGTTGCACATCAGTTTGCCAACCTTTACTAGAACTTCCTTGATGCTTGACTCTCCTGTCGAAAGCTGCATATCTACCATGTCCCCATTGACCCATGGGTATTTTTGTTGATGGTAAGAAAGTTTGTTTTCGACCAATCCTTTCATGAAACGAAGGATTTGGCATTATAGCTTTTCCTTTGTTAGGCTGTTGATTTGGTCCACTATTGAAGTTCAGTCTTCTGTTTGGACCATTGAACTTTGGTTTCACATAAGGCAGATAATTCTCGAGGCCTGCAGTAGCCTCTTTTGTTGCATACAGCACTACACCTAGGGCATAGCATGACTTGATGATTCTTTGCTTTACACCTCATAAGAAAATCTAGCAAATCCTCTTCAGCCTTAGGGTAAACCACCTTAATTTTCTCGATATAATCCTCTTCTGGGATTGATTCGAGAGTCGTAACTTCCATAGCCTCCACCATCATAAATTCGAATGGTTCAGCAAACGAAGTATCAGCAATCTGGAGAGGGTCAGTATCCACCTTCATTGGAGGCTTCGATTTCTCATCGAACTTTAATCTCCCCTCGTTCAATGCTTTTTGGACAAGATCCCTGAAAAGAACACATTGAGATGTTTTATGACCCACAAAATTATGAAATTTGCAATAACCTCTTTTCTTCCTTTGTTCTAAAGGAGGAACTTTTAACCCTTTTTGAACAATTATCTGGCCATCATTAACCAATAAATCAAAGATTTCGTCACATTTAGTAATATCAAACGTGTAGGTTTTTGCAACATATTTATCATTTTTGGGTTCGACAGGATTTTTTCCATTAGATGGCTTTAGTAATTTACACATATAAGGAGGGTCTAGTTTTAATTCAGCCACATCTACCTCATTACTTTCAATATTCTCACAATCGAAAATAGTTTCATCATCACTATCATAGGTTTCTATATAAGCAATTTTCTCTTTTTTATGAAACCTGGATGTTCTGGCTTTTTCGATCTTTAGCCTTTCGACTTGTCGAACTCTATCAGCCAATTGTGACATATCCCTTAGATACTGTGTATCTAACTTCTTTCTAATTGAATAATCGAGACCGCCAGCGGCCATTTCGACTAATTCATGTTCAGGGATTTGTGTAAAACACCTTGCCTTAAGGATCCTAAACCTATTAAGGTATTCGTCAATAGACTCTGGCACTTTGCGCTTAACACTAGCCAATTCTTTAAGGCAAATTTTAGTCTGGCCCATGTAAAATTTCTCATGAAACAACCTTTCTAATTGGGCCCAATTATGAATCGAATGGGGGGGGAGAGTTGTAAACCAAGTAAAAGCGTTTTTGGTCAGAGAATTTGGAAAAAATTTCATTCTTAAATTCTCATTATTTGCTAAATCCCCACATTCTACTAAATATCGAGCAATGTGTTCGAAAGTAGATTCATTAGTATCCCCAGAAAATTTTGTTAACTTAGGAGTTTTCCAATTCCTGGGTAATTCAGTTTGAAGCACAAATTCAGACAAAGCAGATACAAAGTTTGGCCTATGTAAACCAACATTAAGGCCATTTTGTGCAAGAATATTTTCGACCAAAAGGGCCAAATTATTCTGTCCAGCAAAATTGTTTTGTTGGACATTTCTAACCACTTCGTCAGCATTCTGGTTTCGATTTACCAATATTACCCTTTAATTTTGATCTACAACATTTTGATTTAAAGATTGTTGGACCACTGGGATTGGACCTGGCCTGGGATTGGCATTCATTATAATATCTGGCAATGGGTCCTGCCTTTGGTTAATGTTTTCGATTTCATTGGGTAATGGCCCGTTTTGACCATTAGGCCTAGCACCATTTGAAACATTCGGTGCTCCAAAGAAATCTGTCATCCTTCCCATTTGGTTGGCTAACAACTGCTAACTATCATTTGTAGTTTGTATCAATGGGTTGAACACCGCCCCAATTTGTTGTGTTAACATATGAACCATTTCATGATTGCTATCATCCATTTGCTGTCTAAGAGACATCAAGGATGTATTAGTTAAATTCTGAAATTGTCTTCCCTGATTTCCTACTGCTGAAGTCGAAGGGGAAAACATATTTGATCCTTCATTACTAGAATTATGAAGGCCAGCCATAAATTCGGGAGGCATGCCATATTGACGCTCATTATTTGGTAATCGAAATAAACGAATTGGGCTTCTATGATCGACATTCATTGGCTGTGAAGAATTTCCTCCTCCTACATGCACAGATGGTGAGGGAATCGAAGGAATAGTCACTGGAACAGTAGATGGTATTTGTTCCAAGATTACAGAAGGACCACTCGAACCTGTGGTACTCGCATTTTGGTTAAGGGTCGTAGACCCATTTCCAGAACCTATATTGGCATTGCTACCAGAAGGTTGCGATGGTTGTCCCTCTGGAATTATTTGATTTATGTTTAGACTTGTTGATGGTCTAACCATTTTCTTACGAGTTTTATAATTTTCGAAGTCTGGTAAAGATTTACCACTTCTCAAATGCATACAAAACAACGGAAAAGAAAGTAAATAAATCAACAGAACTTTTAAAGAAAAATGCATAAAACCAGTCCCAAGATTTACTAGTTGATCTTACCAGTAAACAAACTAGCGCTTGTTTACCAAAAAATTGGCTTTCTTCAGAAATGGCTTTCTTCATTCCTCTGAGATGGAGATCACCAAGTTTCTGGTGCCACAATTTTACCTCTTCTTCTTTGCTCAATAAACATGTGAAAGAATTAGCTCCCTTTTGAGATGTCCATAAGTAGCAGCTGTCTTTGGACCTTTCCCCCTTCATTATCACCACTCCCTCTTCATTTGTGACAATATATTCAGCTTGTGTGAAATTTACTTTGTATCCTTGATCACAGAGTTGACTAATACTGATCAAATTTGCTATAAGACCTTTGACCAATAAGACATTATCAAGCTTTGGTAAGCCATGGTTGATTAGCTTCCCTGTACCCATGATTTCGCCTTTAGCTCCATCTCCAAAAGTAACAAAACTGGTGGCATAAGGTTCAATATTTTCTAGAAACCTACTGATTCCCGTCATGTGTCGAGAACATCCACTATCGAAGTACCAATCTTCCCTTGATGAAGCTCTAAAGGAAGTATGAGCAATGAGAGCAACATTTTCTCCTTTAGGTTTCCATTCACTTCTAGTTTTTAGAATAGGAGGTTCAGGAGGAAACCCCTTGAAGTGTTTAGGATACCCATAGAGTTTGTAATAGAAAGGTCTGATATGTCCCTTCTTACCACAGTGATGACATATCCATGAACGTGATTTGCTCATTTGAGCCTTCTGATGTCGCTTAGGATGTTGAAACATCTGCCTGGGTACAGTAAAGTGATGATTACCTTCAGCAGTCATGAACTTCATATATGGATCATACATCTGCTTCTTGTTGAGAGCTTCATAATCAAACCCAATGGGTTTTGGCTTGACAACCTGTTTTTCCATAATCTCATCTAAAGCATGTGTACTATGATGCATCATTACAACTTGCTTCTTTAAGTGCTCAAGTTGAGAGTTTAATTGAGATACCTCATCATTCAAAGCTCTTATTTTGGCAAGATGACATTTTCTTTCAGTCTTCAGTTGAATGACCAATCTTCTTTCAGCTTCAAGTTGCTCACACACCTCTTCACTTCTGATGCACAGAGATTTAAAAGACCCAGCTAGCTCATCATATGACACTTCATCATCAATTGAATCAGAATCAGACTCAACCACTCCAGTTAAGGCAGTTACATGTCTGGTTGCCTCATTCTCAGCTTCTTCTTCAGATTCATCCTCTTCAGACCATGTAGCAGTCATGCTCTTTTTCTGTCTTTTGAGAAAAGTGCCACACTCAGTCCTAATGTGCCCAAAACCTTCACACTCATGACACTGTACTCCCTTGGATTGTCCCACTTTATCATCATTTTTTGTCCTTCTGAAGTTGTTTCCAGGTTTGCTGATGTCGAATCTGATGTTTGGAACATTTCCTTTTGTCTTTCTATCCATGTGTCTCATGACCTTGTTGAATTGTTTTCCCAACAGCACCATGGCATCTGAAATACTTTCATCAGTGTCAATGTCACCCTGATGGTCTTTGTCGCGGTGATTTTTGGATATCGAGTAATTAATTAACTTCGAATCGCAATTTAATATTCCACCACCGATCTTTAATTTATCCGAGGGAAAGGGAAAAAGTTCGAAAAAAACCCTATTTTTTAGAGAACAAGGTTCGGGGGTTAGTTATACGAAGGGAAGGTATTAGCACCCTAAGTATCTATAGTACTCTATAGGAACCTCTTGTTTTTATTCTAACTTTGCGCTTAATTTTATTTGCTTGTAAAAAGGGTATAAGTGGGAAATTAAAGTAGTGATAAAAAAAATGCTTAAAGTGATGAAAAAGAAGAAAAATGTTTTTGTTGGTTTTATTGATTGGAGAGACACGTCTCATGCCTACGTACCCGAGGGATCAAACCACCGTAGTTCGGGATAAAAAGCCGAGTAAATTTGTTTGTTTGTTTTTAAGGTTTTGAAAATGGTTTTAAAAGACCAAAAGCCAAAAGTGGCAAAATGTGATTTTGATTGATGTTAATTTGTGAAGAAAGTCTATATGGTTAAATTGATTGAAGTTTGATTAAGAAATAAGACGCGGACACTTGGTTTAAAATCCAAGGTTTGTTGAGAAAATGTTTTGAGTGATAAAAGACACTTGGTTTAAAATCCAAGGCTTATGCATGATAAAAAAAATGTATGAATGAAGAAAATGCACTTGGTTTAAAATCCAAGGTTTTTGGCGAGAGAAAGGAACACTTGGTTTAAAATCCAGGGTTTTTGAAAGTATTTGACGATAAAAATGTTTTTTGATGCTTTTCGATGTTTGAAACTAAATTATTTGCATATTTTTTGAAAGAGGATTTGACCTCGTTTTTAGAATAAAATGACTAACTATTTAAAATGGAATGTCGGGTTCCAAATAAAAAAGGTAGCGCTAAAAGAATAATAACGTCGCAATAGGCAAATTAAGCGCGAAGACAATCCGTAATGATATTTTGATCAAAACGGTGTCTTTTCCCTCGGAATTTAAAATTACGCATATGGCGGAATGCGATAAAAAATAAATATGCATGAGATGCAATTTTTCATTTATGAGTACATTGGCCTAATCACACTCTAAAATCTTTGCAAGAAAATAAATATGAAATTATGCAAGAGAGGGGGTATGCTATGCACTTTTATTTAGAATTTACACTTGGCCTAATTACATTTTAAGTTCAAGAGCAAAAGTAAATGGTGATTAATAAAAGCAATAAACACTCAATATTGTGATAATAATAATATTACAAAAATAAAGGTAAAAAATGGTAAATAAATGGATGTAATGAAATAATATGATATGCATGGATAAATAACATAAATAAATAAATAAATACGAAATTAAAAGATGAAAATAAGCCTCGACATCATGCTTTACAAGGCTGAAAAAAAATAGCTAAAATAGCTTATGCCAAAAGCACTTATCTCATAAGCTCAAAATAAAATAAAATAAAAACAGGGGGGGTGTGAACAATAAAACGAAATAAACAGGGGTGCAATAAGTAACAGAACAAGCCAGGCCCAGTCCAGGAGAGGCCCAACTGCACAAAAAGTAAAGGGTTTGATCAGGGCCGTCTGATTGATCAGACGTCCCTGATTTGATCACAGGAGGAGTTAACTATGGGCGTTTGATTTAGATCAAGAACACACAGGCGCGCAGGTGCATGGTATGGCCATAGACTGGCACACACAGGATCGTTGGAGTATAAATACTCCTTTCCTTCACAAAAAATCACATTTTCTTAAAAAACTCTCTCTCTTCTCACCGTTTCTATCTCTCTCTCTCTGCTTTCTCTCTCTTGTTCTTCATGAAGAACATGATGAAGATTCCGGCGAGAGCCCGCCGTGCCGGAGCGATTCCGGCGGCGGCTCCGCCGGCAAAACAAAAAAAAAAACACCAAAATCAAAACTTTTTTAAACAAAAACCTTCTATTCTTTATTCTAAACACAAATATAAACTCCAAAAAACCTAAAGCCTACTCAATAGTTCCAGATCGGGAAAAGAAAAAAAACGAAAAAAAATCAACCTTTCGGTGTTCTTGGATTCTGATGTTGAAGAAGAGGAAGTATTTTGTTTATTTTTTTTCGGTTCTGATTTTTGAAAAGGAGAAGTATATATTTTTTTGATTTTGTTTTGGTTCTGATTTGGGAAAAAAGTTATGGAAAGAGGATGAAGGTTTGAATTTAGTTGGTTCTAATATTTTTTGTTTTTGTTTTGGTGAATGGTGATGACAAAAGATTGGTTCTGAGATTGGAAAATAAAATTTAGGGTTTTATGTTGTTTGTTGGTTCGGCTGAGCCAAAAAAATTTTTTTTGTTCTGATTTTGTGTTCTCTTTTTATAGTGAACATTGATGGATTCTTCAGACCAATGGATAAAATTGAGTTTGAATTAAAGTAAGTTTTGGCAGAAAAATTGGTTTTGCAAAGAAGAATGAAGTGATATGCACTTTTGGTTTGAGTGTAAATTTGGTGAAGATTGAGTTCTGTTTTTGGGAAAAAAGTTAAAAAATCAAAAGCTGAAAACAGGGGAGGAGGCAGCGCTGCTGTTGTTGTTGATCTATTTTCAGATTTTTTTTGTTAATTAAAAAAAAAAAAATATAATAATAATAATAATAATAATAAACAAAACAAACTAAAAAAAGGGAGAGGGGAAGATGCAGCCACGTGCTGCATCTTTTTTTTTTTTTTTTTACTTTAATAAAAATAATAATAATAATAATAATAAAAATAAAATAAAGATAAATACAAAAGAATAATGAGGTATTTTAAAATACCTCTCTGCCGAAATTTTTCTCGAATCTCCTACCAAACGAAACAATTTTTTTTCAAAAATTCATATATCGAAACTTCTCGAAAAATGTAGTGATTATCCCGGACAAAAAATATGACTCGATGAAAACGCAAAAAATAATATGGTCAAAAAATGGGGTATGACAATCTTCATTATCAGTATTTGACACAAGTGCTATGCTCTTGCTCTTGCTTCCATTACTTCCAGAACGCTCATTAGCTGACATTTCATATGTTTGAAGCGAACCTACCAAGTCATCAAGCTTAATAGTGTCAAGTTCTCTAAACTCTTCAATGCATGTGACTTTCATATCAAACTTCTTTGGTAAAGATCTTAGCATTTTCATCACCATTTTCTCTTTAGAAAGCTTCCCATCCTATTAGAACTGCTTTCCATGTTTTGCTGTCAATAGACTTTAGGAAGGCTTCCATGCTAGACTTCCAGTAGTCATAATTAGTTCCATCCAACAGAGGAGGTCTATTCACGAACCCTCCTTCTTTTTCCATTTCTACCAGATGTATACGCCCTGAATCTCACCCAATCCAGAACAGGGTGTCTGCTCTAATACCAATTGAAATCTGGCACGTCCAGGAACTAATGTTGAATACAATGTTCCAACACTTCTATGAACACAGTGTTGTAACCAATGTTCCAACCTAGCTTATACGAAGCAGCAGTGAATATAATTTAAATGACATAAAACAATAAAGAACAAAAATGATTTGTTAACCCAGTTCGGCATAAACGAACCTACTCTGGGGGATACCAATCCAGGAAGGAAATCCACTAATGTAGTGCTAGATCTAAGCCCTCAGTAAACGCCCCGTTTACAACTTATATCCTAGACACCTACTTGTGCAACTTCTACCTAGGAACTCCTAAGTATGAGATCCCATCTCACCTTCAACTATCACTCACAGTGATTACAGTAAAAGAAACAATGTTTGCGAAGACACACTTCAAGACAACAAGTTACCTCCGTACTTAGAAGCTTAGGAGTAACTAACAAACTTACAACTCAATAACACAATGTCCTAAACTTGCATCAATAGAATACAAGAAAGGCTCACAAAACAATACAAGACTCAAAACCCTAGAATGTTATTCTTCAATGACGGCTTTTATAACCCTACTAGGTTTTTCGTCCTTCATATAAATACTCCAAGCAAAACGGGCTGAACTCCATATGGGCTTAGATCACATATTATTCAAGAATCAGAACCATACATAAAGTTTCCTAAAATGTCTGAACATCTTTAGGAAAATATCTCATCGCTGATTCTTCACAAAAATACACTCCTTGGCGCACAAGTATATAAAACGTGGATTCCTTTTTAAAAACGCGCTTTCCTTATTTAAACACGCGCGCAAATCATTTGTACTCAGGTTGTACCAACATGTTGAAACATTTGGTCAAACATCTTGCTTGTATATTTGTTTTAGCAAAATGAGGCCAATTCAAATATCCGACACAATCAAACCCAATTTGTGAGTTATGATATTGAAGGCAAGAGAGGGAGAATTTGAAATTTGAAATTGATTCTAACCAAACTGAGGTTTTTGGATTCTAGTCTGCAAATCTCTGCAATACATGAAAGGTGGAATGAAAGCGACGGCTAGCTTCTTTGCTTATTTTTTTTTTGATAACTAAAAAATTGAATTATAAGGAGTACAAGGGGTACTCGGCCCTTACAATTCATACAAAATCACTTTAGCTGTTTTGAAGACATACTAAAGGATTGTTACACCAAGAGGAGAAATCTAGATCGACATTACAACCACGACCTATGAACCAAAACCAAGAAATATATCTAATTTGGTCTACTAAAATAGTAACATTTACATGAATCCTCTAAATAAAACGTTATTACGTAGACGCCATATGCACCACATCGTAGCCAACCAAATTAGACTACGGATTCGATTACTAGTACCTCCATGACATAAGTCTCCAAAAGAAACAAAATGTTGAGGCATAGTATGAAAAGCTATATTGTACCTATTCAAAAATTACAACCTCCATCCAAAAGAAACAAAATGTTGAGTATACCTTTGTTGGATAGAGCATCTCTAGTTGGGAGTTTGTCTAATAACAACCTCCATCCAAAAATGATGACTTTCGATGGTGCATTATTTTTCCAAAGCTGCTTCAAAGCTGTCAAAGTAAAAGAGTCTAATTCCGTAATAACCAAAGTATTTTGCTAAACAGTGTAAGCGGACTTAACCGAAAAAAATACCAACAGTGTTTGGTATCCACCTGCGTCTATCTTCGTCATCCATACTAGGGCGAACCTGTTCCAACAACAATTGCAATTCAGCCGCAGCTGCTGCCTCCGTTTCTGTGAGCGGTTCTGTCCATTCAACCTTCTAGTGCCAATAGTTATTTTCCCAAGTGCCCATAGTCGAAACAGTACCATGTTGTTGTGTTGTTTTGACAAATAAAGAAGGATATAAACTGTGAAAAGGTATCATTCCGAGCCAATTTTCTTTCCAAAAATCAATACTTTTTCCATTGCCTAAGACACTTCTAACATTGTTACCGACACTACAAGAAAACCTTATTTTCTTGGCCAAAATTCCTGGCGGATTTTAGCCCCCAATAATTTATTAGCCCCCAAGAAACCATAATTTTCGCCAACAAGCCATTAGAAGAAGTAAAATGAATAAATTAATGATAAGTGTGCCTCGGAATGTGTGGGGGTGCTGTAGAAATTTTTGAAATTGGGTTGTTGGGGGCTTTGGGCCGCCAGGAATTTTTGAAATTTGGTTGTTGGGGGCTTTGGGCCGCCAGAAAACATTGATGCTCCTTGGGGGTCCATGGCCGCCAATAAACATATGACCGTTGATGGTCATGGGCGGTCCATGGCCGCCAGGAATTGTTGATTCAATTTTAAATTAATTTTTTGCCCCCAACGTTCAGATTTCATAGGTTCCTAATATATATTCTTCCCTTCATTTCTACTACTTCACTTCATTTTACACTTACAAACTCTCTCTAAATTTCTCTAACTTCTCTCTAAAATCTCATACTTCTAACTTCCATTTTTTTCTCCATACTTATCCTAAAATTTTAAATTTTAAACTTCACATTTATTTTTTTTTGGTAGAAAAAACTTCACATTTCTATCCAAAAAGTGGTAAGTATTTGTCTTTTAATTTTAAAAAGTTTGATTTTTTTGCTTTATTAACTTAAATGTATATGTTCTAATATTTTTTTGTTTACAATTTTTATTTATCAAGTGTTGATAATTTCCGTGGTCATCGGAGTCGGTGGTTGGAAGCGCTTCAAGTCAGACACTACTCAGCGCTACAAGTAAGTAATGTAATTTTATTTTATAAACAATTTAGTTATTTATTTCTGAAAATTGTGTTAAAGCTAATATATTTAAATAGTAAAACTTTAAATATAAAAACTGTATTTAAAAATGAAATTAATTCTGTATAAAAAAAAAAACAAATTGTTTTTAAAGTTAGTATTAATTCTGTATTATTTAAAAAACGAAATTAATTCTGCATAAAAAAAAAACAAATTTTTTTTAAAGTTAGTATTAATTCTGTATTTATAAAACGAAATTAATTATGTATTTAAAAAAAATTAATGCTGTTTAAAAAAAAGTTAGTATTTTTAGTCAATATAAAAAAAAGTTAGTATTTTTAGTCAATATAAAAAAAGTTAGTATTTTTTGGCAAAATAAAAACAAAGTTAGTGTTTGTAGACAAAATAAAAAAAAGTTAGGATTTTTAGTCAAATTAAAAAAAAGTTTGGATTTTTAGTCAAAATAAATATAAAGTTTGTATTTTTAGTCAATATAAAAACAGTTATTATTTTTAGTCAATATAAAAAAAAGTTAATATTTTTAGTCAATAAAAAAGTTAGTATTTTTAGTTAAAATTAAAAAAAGTTAATATTTTTAGTCAAAATAAATATAAAGTTAGTATTTTTAGTCAATATAAAAAAAAGTTAATATTTTTAGTCAATAAAAAAGTTAGTATTTTAAGTTAAAATAAAAAAAAGTTGGTATTTTTAGTCAAAATAAAAAAAAAGTTAGGATTTTTAGTCAAAATAAATATAAAGTTAGGATTTTTAGTCAAAATAAATATGAAGTTAGTATTTTAAGTCAATATAAAAAAAGTTAGTATTTTTAGTTAATATAAAAAAAAGTTAGTATTTTTAATCAATAAAAAAGTTAGTATTTTTAGTTAAAATAAAAAAAAATTAGTATTTTTAGTCAAAATAAATATAAAGTTAGTATTTTTAGTCAATATAAAAAAAAAGTTAGGATTTTTAGTTAAAATAAAAAAAAGTTAGTATTTTTAGTAAAAAAAAAAAAAAAGGATTTTTAGTCAAAATAAATAATAAAGTTAGTATTTTTAGTCAATATAAAAAAGTTAATTAGTATTTTTAGTCAATATATATAAAATTTAAATTTGGATTAAGTATGTTTGTGAATTATTATATAAATTTTACTTTATAATGTACGTACGTACGTAGTATATGTGTACTAATAAAGTCGAATAACCAAAATGCCCAAATTGCTTTCGTAAAGCAATTACGATCTATCTAATTATTTAAAATTAAATTAACTTGCGCAGAAATGAATTTTACGGATCGTAGTTGGATGTACGATAGGCATGATCATGGAAAGAGATCAGGACAAGTTAAAGAGTTTTTTAAACTAGGGGTTGAACTATTTATCACTACCGTAAAACAAAATCCGATTGTCATACGTGAAGGGGGAATTAGATGTCCGTGTGCTGTTTGTCAGTGTACCCGTATGGGCAGCGAAGATGATATTAGGAAACATTTATATAGGAAAGGATTTCAACCTAATTACTGGGTTTGGTCAAGTCATGGGGAGGGTTCCACGAGCGCACCTGTGAGTTTTGGACGTGCTTCGACCAGTCGTATTAATGAGCCGGTAGCTGTTCCACAAAATTATCAGCATTATGATCCCTTCAATGAGATGAACAGTATGATAACGAATGCCCTTGGGTATAATGTGCCGATTTATGTGCCGAATGACGTCCACGAGCCGGAGGAAGATGATTATGATGGTGATCAGGTTGAACGACCAAACGAGGAAGCCCAGAGGTTTTATGATCTTTTGCAAGAGACAAATAAACCGTTGTTTGAAGGCTCTCTAGACTCGAAGTTAACAGTGTGTATTAGACTTATTGGTATGAAGTGCCGACAACTTCCAGAAGACACCATGGATTTGATCACGAAATTGATGTTGGATGTAACACTAGACCACCCAAAAGATTTGCCAAAAGATTATTATGAAGCAAAGCAGTTAGTGGCAAAGTTAGGACTCGGTGTGAAGAGAATTGATTGTTGTGTTAACGGGTGCATGTTGTACTATAACAACGAATTTGGTGTAAGTGACGGTGCATTACTTGAATGTAAGTTTTGTCAAGAACCAAGATATCGTGCAACAAAAAATTCTCGGTTAAGTGGAAGGAAGTCAATCCCAAGAAAGTCGATGTTCTATTTACCCATAATACCAAGGTTACAAAGGTTGTATGCATCAATGCAAACTGCCAGTAAAATGACATGGCATTCTGAAAATTATGAAAGGAGAAAAATGTCAGGTGAGTTGCGACATCCTTCTAATGGAATGGCTTGGAAGCATTTTGATCAAGTTTATCCTGAATTTGCTTCGGAGCCACGAAATGTTCGACTTGGGTTATGCTCAGATGGATTTACACCATATACTCAAGTATCAGCCACTCCATATTCATGTTGGCCTGTTCTAGTGACCCCGTACAATCTTCCACCTGACATGTGCATGTCAAAACCTTACATGTTTTTAGCCGCTGTAATACCAGGCCCATCTAGTCCAACTGCCGGTATTGATATCTATTTACAACCTTTGATTGATGATTTGAAGAGGTTGTGGAACGGTGTTCCGACATATGATATCAGTCAAAAACGAAATTTCAACATGAAAGGAGCTTTAATGTGGACCATCAATGATTTTCCTGCGTATGGGATGTTGTCTGGATGGGGGACACATGGTAAACTAGGATGTCCTATTTGCATGATGGACACAAAATCTTTTTGGTTAGAAAAAGGTGGGAAGGCTACTTTGTTTGACTGCCATAGAAGATTCCTTCCGCTTGATCATCCATTTCGAAGAAGTAAAGTTGCATTTGTTAAGGGTGTGATTGAAACCCGGCCTCCACCTCAATATTTGACATCAGAACAAGTTTGGGACAAAGTGAAAGATATTCCAAAGGTAGAGGTTGTAGGTGGTGTTGCTTCTAAACCGCGTGGTTATGGACAAACCCACAACTGGACAAAAAAAAGTATCTTTTGGGATCTGCCGTATTGGAAACACAATCTTTTACGACACAATCTTGATGTTATGCATGTTGAAAAGAATGTGTTTGAAAACATATTCAACACTGTAATGAATGTCAAAGGAAAAACTAAAGATAATGATAAAGCTAGGAAAGACATAGGGTTGTATTGCAAACGTAATGACCTGTTGTTGGTGGAGACATTGAATGACAGATTTCTAAAACCTCGTGCGAACTATACTCTATCTCCTGATGAAGCAAAATATGTTTGTTGATGGGTAAAATAAGTGAAGATGCCAGATGGTTATTCGTCGAATTTGGCGAGATGTGCTGATGTTGACCATGGAAGGATGCGTGGGATGAAAAGTCACGATTGTCAAGTTTTTATGCAAACTTTACTTCCGATTGCATTTAGTTCTTTACCACAACATGTATTGAATCCACTTATTGAACTCAGTCAATTTTTTAAGAATTTGTGTTCAACAACGCTAAGAGAGGCTGATCTAATCAAGATGGAAAATGACATTCCACTGATCTTGTGTAAGTTGGAGAGAATATTTCCTCCTGCTTTGTTTGATTCAATGGAGCACGTTGTGGTGCATCTTGCACATGAGGCTAGACTCGGTGGGCCGGTTCAATATAGATGGATGTACCCGTTTGAAAGATTCATGGGCGATTCAAAGCGTTCTGTGAAAAATAAAGCTAGGGTTGAAGGCTCAATTTGTGCATCATACTTACACCGTGAGACAATTCAATTTTGTTCTCATTATTTCAAAGACACGTTGTCTTCAAACAATAGTCGCCGAAATGAAACTGAAACATCTCGTCCAAGGAGAACTCACCCTTTAAACTTGTCTATATTCAACTTGCCTGGACGTAACAGTGGTCAAGAGAAAGTGATTTATCCTGGTGACAAAGCTTTGAATTCGGCGCATGTTCACTTGCTGATTAACTGCACTGAAGTCCAGCCCTATTTACAGTGAGTATTTTTAATAAATAACTAATTAATTATTTGTAATCTAAGCCCGCATATAATTAACAATATATTCTTTTATCGCATAGGTTGTTTTTAACATCTGAAGGGATAAATCCACAAGAATCTGATGCTCAAATCAATTCACGTTTTCCAGCATGGTTCAAACAATACATGCATCTTCAAACACCTGTTACTCGTATCATACAACACTTGAGGAACTTAGCTGATGGCCCGAAGTCAATCGTTAAAGAATGGCACACCTACTTTGTCAATGGATACAAATTTCACACACGCAGTTGGACTGAAGGAAAAGCAACAGTAAATAGTGGAGTGTGTATGAAAGGTGTGACTGAAAATGGCGAAGGAGATTTTTATGGTGTGATTGAACACATATTTGAAGTTGAATACAATTACCTTGATTACAAGAAAACAGTCGTATTGTTTTACTGTAATTGGTTTGATCCTTCAAGTAGGAGTACTAAATATAATCCTAAGACTAATACCGCGGACATAAAAATGAGTAGAAAATATCCATTGTACGATCCATTTGCTATGGCTCATAATGTCACACAAGTTCACTATGTCCCTTATCCATCAACTAAAATTGATAAGCGAGGTTGGTGTGTCGCAATAACAACAAAACCAAGGGGTCGGATTGAAACCAATGTGATAGATGATGAAGATGAACCATATCAGGAAAATGAGATGTCAAATGTTGATGATGTCATTGAAGTTGAACCTTTCGATCGTCTTTGTGTACAAGAAGAAGGTGAAGAAGTACCTCCGGGAGGTGATCTTGATGAAGACGATGAAGTACATGGTGAAGATGATGGAGGCGACGATGATGAAGTTGTATCAGATTGGGAGGATAATTAATATTAATTTATATTTAATCGTTGTACTTGAATATTTAATTAATGATGATGAAGTATTATTATAATTGTGTGTATGTGTATTTGTCTTCATGCATATATATCTTAAATCTTGATTAATATTTAATATTTAATTAATTGTACGTGTGTATATATATATATATATATATATATATCTGTGTGTGTGTGTGTGTGTATTTAGATGAATCCAAATCAAGACAATGATCAACCCCAAGACAATCCACCCCAAGACAATCCACCCCACGGCGCCGGACGCGGACGCGGACGACGCCCACCCCCACGAGTTTTACGAGAACGCGATGTTCGGAGCCGATTCTTAGAGGGAATGCCGAAGTCTCGAGACGTAGATGGGGTGCAGCAAGACTATGACTCATTCGACGATGATGATGACCATGAAGATGAGGAGATCAATGAAGCTTTACTTCTGGATCCCGTGGAAGAGTTGTTGGTTGATCGCTATCATAGAGCGATCATCATGCCATACTCTGACAGAGAGTAAGTTAATTATTATTTAATTAATATATTGGAGTATTATTAATTTTTAACTAATGTATTGTTTTAATTAATTTGTGCAGATTTCAACCGCAAAATCCGGCGTCAAAGGCCATTAACAATGCCCTAAAATCCAAATTTCAGCATCCATTTGAAAATTGGACGGCTGTGAAAGGGAATCAAGACGCGTGGAATCAGTTCTGGAATGGATTCAGAGTAAGAAATTAATATTATTTTTTAATTATTTTTTACTTTAATCTATTATATTTATTAATCATATTTCTTTATTATATGTAGGAGAAAGTCACCTGGCACAGAAGGCACAGGGCCGCTATCAAGTCTATATTCAATAAAAAAGCAGCCAAACGTCTGTCGGGTTTGCTCTCTGATGCCCGAAAAAAGATTGATAAGGATCCAAATAATCCGCCAAAATGGCTCGCAGGTGGCTCATCCTCTACCTTGGTGTCCAAGTGGGCATCACCTGAGTACCAAGCAAAATGTCAAAGGAACAAGCAAAATAGAGACACCGAACAAGCTAAAAGTTCATGCGTTCACCTTGGAGGCTCAAGGTCTGCGGCCACACTTCGGATCCAATTCATCAAGAAAAATGGGCGTGCACCTACCTTCATGGAAATGAACGCTTTGATGCACAAATATGCTGACAGTGATGATTGGGCCGGGCCAAGGGCGGAAGAAGTTGCTGTAAGTATTTGTGTGTATATATATATTATTTATTTGTTTTAAATTAATTAATTACTAATATAATTAATTGATTCTTTTCTTTTAACTTTTTGTAGAGGTTGACGGCGATATACACTGAGGAATATGACGCCGGACAGAGAGCGCTGCCACCTCATTTGCGAGACGATGATGAGATTCGCCGAAGGATTATTTCTGCTCAATTTGTTCAATATGCCGGTGGAATGAGACGGGGTCGTCGTTTTGCTGCTGGTTCTACGTCTTCTTTTTTCCAAAGTGACCCATATGGAATACGTGATATCGCCGATGACTCCTCTCACGGTAGTCATAGGAGTACCGGACGATCTCGACCTAGTCAAGAAACCGATGAACAGTATGAAGAACGACTAAGGGCCGCGATCCGGGAAGAACTTCGGGAAGAAGTGAGACAGGAAAATCAGCAAGATCTGGAGCAGCAAGTTCAGCAACAAGTTCAACAACTTGTTCAGCAACAACTTAGGCAATACGAGGCGAGTATGGCGGCGACAAGGGCGGCGATGTTTCAAGGACCATATGCGCCCCAACCGCAATACAACCCCTCCAACTTTCCAAGTAGTGCACAAGGAAATCTGCATGGTGGTAGCGAAGGATATCGGCCAGATTTGTCTAATATGTCAAGGAACCCATCTCAGCCGGAGTACCGACCAAATGATCCTATGTTGAACTTTAACATAGATGATTTTGACATTGAAGATATTGATCTTAATGATATTCCGCTTCATGTGGAAGATCATACATGGCAGGCAGGTAACAACAGTGGCGGAAGAAGAATACCTAGCAACACCAACCAAAACATCAACCAAAACTTTGTGGCGAATCAAATTTCATTCCAGAACCAAAGTTTCGAATTCCCCCCCTTTCAACAAAGCTACCCACAAGGAGGTCAGATGGGCCCGCGTAGGCAGCGAGTGATGCACCCCACATTGACGATAAATGAGGGAGGTCAAGACACACGCCGAAGAAGGGCGCCGGCGCAGCGGGTCAATGACAAGGAAAAGGGAGAACAAGTTCAGCATGAAGAAGATGATCAATTATCCGATGAATGAATGATGCAATAATTTTATCTTATTTATGTTTATTTAATTTGTTGTAATTTTATCTATTTTGTTTAATTAGTTGTAACTTATGTGACAATATTATGTTATGTTTAATGACAATCTTTTTATGTTAATTAATTTCTATTATGTTTTAATTATATTTAATATTTTTTAAATATTTAATATTTTTTACTAATTTAATTATGAAACAAGTAATTAATATTTAAAAAAATAAAAAAATTATTTAATTATTATTTTTTGTTGAAATAATTAATTATTTAATTATTTAAAATCAGATTATTTAAATAATCTGAATTTTAAATAATTAAATAATTAATTATTATTTTTTAATTAAAAATGGATTCTTGGCGGCCATGGACCTCCAAGAAACAATGGTTCTTGGCGGCCATGGGCCTCCAATAATCCATTCTGCGAAAATCCACTTCTTGGGGGCTCAGGGCCGCCAACAATCTTACAGGATGTTCTTGGGGGCTCATGGCCGCCAAGAACCATTCCTGGCGAGCGTTTTTGCGTGGGCTCTGGGCCGCCAAGAATCCATTGATTGTTGGCGAAAATTGTGGCTTCTTGGGGGCTTATGGCCCTCAATTTTTTGGGTTATTCTTGTAGTGCGAACCAATTACCCTCCCCCGCTCCTCCTAAACTCCAAATGTCACACCACCAAATTGACGCACATTTAAGTCCAGCCATTCCTTCACCAATCAAAAAAAAATTAACAAAGGAGTCGTATCTGTCATAACCCAATTTTTGACCTAAGATCTCACCTCATATTCTCATCATTACATTTTATGCATAAATAACGAAAAATCCAAAAATATGTCAAAAATATGTCATACATTTTTGTCCGGAATATTTTATGCTCTTTCAAATGAAATTTTGGCAGAGAGATATTTTTAAATACCTCATTTTTTGTTCTTTGGTTTTATTATTATTATTATTATTATCTTTATTATTATTTTTATTAAAATAAAACCAAAAATGTAGAAAAGAAGAAGAAGAAGCGTGCTGCCCCTTTTCCTTTTTTTATTATTTTTTGGTTTTGTTTTATTATTATTTTTATGTTTTTTATTTATCTATTTCTTTTTGTTTTTTTTTTTAAAATTAAAAAAATCGGAAAAACACCAAAGTCAACTGTTCCTCCAACACGCAAAGGGACATGTTTTCTGCAGAAAGCAAGCAGCAGTGTACTGTTTATCCTTTTTTCATTTTTTTGTCCTCCAAACTTTGATTTTACCCAGTCCTTGGCAAAATCCCTTGAGTCATATGAACCCTATTTTTTGGGTTATAAAAAACAGTGAACAAAAAGTCAGGAGGGGGTGTCGCGGTGATTTTCGGACGCCAAGCTATTGGTTAGCTTTGGTTCTCAAAAATTATGATTCACCACCGAACTTTAATTTATCCAAGGGAAGGGGAAAAGATCGAATAAACCCATAATAAAAATTTAGAGATTTAAGGTTCGGGGGTTAGTTATACAAAGGGAAGGTATTAGCATCCTATGTATCCGTAGTACTCTACGGGAACCTCTTGTAAAATATGTATTTTTGTGCTAAAATGTTTTGCTTGTAAAAATTTGCTTATAAATGATTGAGTAACGATGAGAATTTTTTATTAACTTTTAAGATATTCAAATGAAAAGGAGAAAGAAAAAGTTTTATTAATTTTGAATTGGGAAGACACAAAGTCTTTTGCACTACGTACCCGCGAGGGATCAAAATCTCGTAGTTCGGGGTAAAAATTTGTAAAGAGTGATTTGTTTGATTGATTTTTAGGATAAAAGACGAGTCGTCATCTTAAGTTTAAACTCCTTTTTAATCCGCCACGAACATACTGAAAAGTTTATATCTTTTCCTGCCATATGTCATGGGAAAATGAATTTCAACTAGAGATGACTCACGTCTAAACTCTCTTGAGAAAAAGTTTGAATTTGAAAAGCCAAGCGGCAAAGGATTTGGATTGTTTTTGTATTTTTTAGTCTTTGTGAAAATATTTAAATATGCTTAAGTGTATTAGAGCATTTATTGAAAAAAAAAAGTTTGAAAAAAGGTTTCTCGACGAAAGTCGAAGTTTATTATAAAAGATTTCATTTTTTTTAAAATATTTGAATGTTTTTTTTGCTTTTTATTATTTTAAGGAAAATTATATTTTTAGAACGTCGGTTATTCGGGTCGCAAGCCATCCGGCAGGAAACCCGAAGTCACCGGAGAGTGAAAAGTCATCCGCCAAACCACTCCTTTTTTCATTCTTTTTTTTATTTGAACAAAAATGATTTTTATATTCCAAGGTCAAAAAGGGTGAACAAGCAAATGCGCAAAAATAATCGTAACACGGGGTTAACGAAACAATTCCCTTTTCCCTTTGGACTTCCATAAAATAAATCACACAATATATTTTTTGCAATTTTATATTGAAGCAATAATAAACAAGATAAATAACAAGGCATATTTTTGGCGTTTTGATATTTAAATATAACATACCACATATAAATAATGTACAAAATAAATAAATTAAATGACTTTCAAATATAATAGAACACATAAATAAAACAATAAAAATAAAATGAATAAAAATAAATAAATAGAGCAGGGGGGTGTAAATAGCAAGATATGGGGGTGTGGATAGCAAAAACTGGACTGGGCCCAGTCCACCAGGCCCATAGGCGCGGCGTTTTTGTGAAAAAGAAAGAAAAAAAAGGAGGACGAAGTCTGGGCCGTCTGATTAATCAGACGTCCCAGATTTGATCAAGTAAAAATTAACTATGGGCGTTTGATTTAGATCAAGAGGCCACAGGCGCGCAGGTGCGTGGTACGGCCATGGACTGGCACGCACAGGATCGGGTCAGGGTATAAATACCCCAAACCCTAAAAAAAAATTCATTTTTTCTCCATCTCTTCTCTAACCCGCCGCCGTCACCCTCTTCCTCTCTTCTCTCACTCTGTAATTTCATCCAAAAACTTCCATTTTTTCCTCAAAAAAAAACTCAAATCCTCAAAACTAAAACGAACAGATCCTAAGCCAACATCTCAAAAAACAGAAAAAAAGCTCCTCAATCCGAATCAAAACAGAACGAAAAAAAGAAGGGAAAAAACGAGATCAACCTTTGTTTTTTTTTTTATCAGATCGGAATACCTCTCCTTCTTCTTCTCTTCTTTTCCAGTTTCGATTTGATTTCGTTTCTGTGAGGGTTTGTAATCGGGATTAAAATGGTTTAATGGTGATGGATTTGTATCGATTTGATGAAGATTGAAGGTTTGAAGGTTTTTTTTTTAGGGTTTTTGATTTCTGGTGGTGGTAGTGTTGGTGGATGAAGGTGGAAGGTGATGGTGGTTAGTGGATTCGTAATGTCTTGGTTGATGATGATGTATAGCGATGAAGAACGGTTATTTGATTTTTCTTTGATTTTTGATTTTGGTTTACTGCTCTTTTTTTTGAATTTTTGCTCTGTTCCTTTTTGGTTTTTTTTCAATTTGCTGCGGCGGATCTCTGATGATCTCTCCCTCTGAGTTTTTTTTTGTTCTGTTTTATAGCCCAGCAAATTTTAGGGTTTGGATGATTGAGGAAAGTGCAGGGAGTACTTTGCTATGGCTGAAGGCATCTTCCCTTTTGGGGAAGAAGACAATCTGGACATTGCTGGACCTGTGACCTCAAGGACTCAAAAAAAAAAAAAACGTGACTCTCCCTTTTGACTTTTTTTAATTAATTTTAAAAAACAGAAAAAAAAAGAGAATGAAGAATAAATAAATCAAAACAAATAAATAAATAATAATAATAATAAAATAAAAATTGAAAAAAAAAAAAAAAAAAAAAAAATAATAATAATAATAATATGAATATATAAATAATAAATGAACACAAAATGAGGTATTTTAAAATACCTCTCTGCCGAAATTTCGTTTGAGAAAGCGAAGTAAATCCCGGACAAAAATGCATGACACATGGACATGAGGTAGGATCTTAGGTCAAAAATTGGGGTATGACAGATGCCCCTATTTAAGTTTCTTCATCCGGAGAGATGAATATTGAAATCTTCATCTTGACGAGATTGAAGAGACTTAAATACAGAATACACAATTTTGGACCTAAGATGCCGAAAATGCTCATGATGCAAATGCAAATACAGGACCTTGAACTTTGTGAGAAAGTGAAATCACAAGAGACAAACTTTTATTACTGGGGAACAGAGACATTTTATAGGTGAGCAACGAAAAGTGACCCGACTGAGGGAGAAAAAATAATGATAGGGAGGAGAAAACGATCCAACTCCACTGGTGAAGCAATGTAGTTTTACTGGGGATAAGTTGCCTACCATCATATGGATAATTTAACAAAGGTAAATGGAAAAAATGAGACACTGTCTACTATCGCCTGGATAGCTTAAAAAAGACGAGTGAAGAATGATGAGACACTGTCTACTATCGCCTGGATAGCTTAATAAAAGACGAGTGACGAATGAAGAGACACTGTCTACTATCGCCTGGATAGCTTAATGAAAGACGAGTGACGAATAATGAAGCACTGTCTACTATCGCCTGGATAGTTTAATGAAAGACGAGTTAATGAAAGACGAGTGACGAATGATGAGACACTGTCTACTATCGCCTGGATAGCTTAATAAAAGACAAGTGAAGAATAATGAGACACTGTCTACTATCGCCTGGATAGCTTAAAAAAGACGAGTGACGAATAATGAAGCACTGTCTACTATCGCCTGGATAGCTTAATAAAAGACGAGTGAAGAATAATGAGACACTGTCTACTATCGCCTGGATAGCTTAAAAAAGACGAGTGACGAATAATGAAGCACTGTCTACTATCGCCTGGATAGCTTAATAAAAGACGAGTGAAGAATAATGAGACACTGTCTACTATCGCCTGGATAGCTTAAAAAAGACGAGTGACGAATAATGAAGCACTGTCTACTATCGCCTGGATAGCTTAATAAAAGACAAGTGACAAATGAAGAGACACTGTCTACTATCGCAGGGATAGCTTAAAAAAGACAAGTGACGAATGATGAGGCACTGTCTACTATCGCATGGATAGCTTAAAAAAGACGAGTGACGAACATTGCTAACTAACATATGGATAGTCTAGCAGAAACAAAAATGACAAAAATTGTCTACCAACATATGGATGGGTTTGACATGTATATTACCTACTACCATATGGATAGCTTATAAAAGGTAATAACAAAAAGAGAGGGACTTCCACGAAGGGAATATATAACTCTGTCAGGAACTCCAAAGGAGATATAGGAAGGTTAGATTGAGAAATACAGATTTCTCATGATGAGAAGCCATCTGAAAAGTTCTTGATTAACATCTCTTGACCAGATATACTGGGAATGACATCACACGGGGAAGTTGAGAATATATGTGTTGGTACACAAGCTACTCAAAATGAAGAGATTGTCGCTTGCTGATTGAAATTAGAACTCGATCCAGGAAAAAACTGGAGAGAAATAGTCAAAAAGACTCTATACCCAATGAGAAATGAGCTCGACTGGGGATCTTCCTATCCGCGTATTCGGAAAGGGATACAACTGAAGCAACTCGGAATATGTTTGATGGAGACATCTCTAGATTAGACTCAATGGGGATGACTCTTTTTATGATGTATGAGTGACGGAGACATCTCTGGACCAGACTCACTAGGGATGACTCTTTTTGTATGAATGATAGAGACATCTCTGGACCAGACTCACTGGGGATGACTCTTTTTGTAATTTATTGAAACAAGACACATGATGGTCAATGCAGTATGTATGAGTGATTTCTGTATGCACGTTGCATGTGAATTATGAATGTATGTATGGATATGTGAATGATTGTATGTATGTATGAATGTGTGAATGATTGTATATATGTATGAATGTGTGAATAATTGTATGTATATGTGTATGTGTGAATGATTGTATGTATATGTGTATGTGTGGATGCATGATATGCATTTAGTTGTAGGCGTAGCATTAATGAATACTATATGAAATGCATGATGGATGCATGAAATGAAATGTTGATAAATACCATGCTTTGGATGCCAATGATTTTTGGACTTAATTGAATGTTGAATGCCAATAAAGACTGGGCTTTGAATGTTGAGCTTTTCAGGATGCCAATGAAAATTGGTCTTCGGAAGATGCCAATGGTATATTGGGCTTTTGACATGCCAATGGATTTTGGGCTTTCTGGTTGTGAAAGTGGTGCCACTTTTATTAGAAAATTTGGAAATCTTGAAATGCATGCGTGATGCTATATGTGTGAATGATATGTTAAGAAATGCCTTAACGAATGCAATTTGATGCATGGTTTAATGCTAGAAAGATGCAAGCGTGAACGACGCAAGATGCATGATTATGATTTGTATGAAATGTGATGATTGATTGATGTATGCAACGTATTGACCTTGGGCTGCGCCGTTGGAGGATGGGCTTTTTATTGTAGGTATTGGGTTCCAAGCAGTGTTGGTTTTTTGAAGATGTCAATGAATATTGGAATTTTTTGGATGCTATGAGGTGATGGGCGAGACGCAAGAGCAAAGTGACGTGATCAATGCATGATGCATGGTTATGATTTAAATGTTTGAAAAGTTTCCTCGCGTTGGGAAATGGAGAGGGGTTAAGAAGATTTTTTGCTAGCATGGTCTCCCGACACCCGAGTTGAACTCGATGGTTGTATGACAGCAGCTTGCTTGAGTAGCTTTGAAAGGATGGAGAGGACTTGCCCCTAGTGTAGCCCATTTTGCCCTTTTTCTTTTTCTTTGAAAATCCCTAACTTTTGCCTAGACCGCTCTTTCGAGTTCTCAGTCCACCGGGACGCTCTCTATTGCCTGAGCCGCCCTTTCGGGTTTTCGACTTAGCGAGCTTTTTGATTTTTTTTTTTTTTTGTATCTCTTTTCTTTGGGCAATATATCTTTGGTTGCATCAAACTGGGAGCGAAAGATCATCTCCATCTATGGGGTGATAAATACAGGTTGCCCCAGTATTTGGATCTTTGAAAGGTTTGCCTTTGACTTGAACTGCTTCAACACTTGAGTTTTGAAAAGCATGCCCCTGGTTGATCGGCGCCTTGAAGGTTTGACCGTAATCACCAAGATCTCCGGATGATTTGCCCTTTGATTGGTAGGAATTTGCTCTTGATTGACAGGACCCCTAGGTGATTTGCCCCTTGTTAGGAGTGTCTTGAAATGATTCACCTTTTGATCAGACTCTTGTTGAAATTTCCTCGATGTCAAGTATTGATTTGCAGGTGAAATTGTTTATTTTGAAAAGTGATTTTGACGCAATGCACATGCAAGTTTTGAAATCGAAATTTATTTTTTGAGTGTATAATGGATGATATTTGGCCAGGAGATCGGCGCAATTGAAAGCGTGAAGAAATGATAAAAAATTGTTATTGATGATTCACAAACATAAGGAGTCAGTTTGACAATTTTGCTGAATGTGCTTTCGTATTAAACCTAACTTCAATTAGGTCTTTTGAGGGTTATAACGTGGTTTGGCTCACGGTTTTTGAAAAAAGATTATAAGGCTCAAAATTTGATTTTAACCCAACCCATCTCCATTGATGTTCTCCATTCCTAAGTTCAATTAACTCGATAGATGTCTCTGGTAGGCAAGAGAATTTTGTTAGTTATGATGATGGAGGTAGATACAGTGGTCAAAGTACTGATGAGATTCTTGAAGTGGCAGTCACTTCTTTTTGTTTACAAGTTTATTTCCCTTTTGATTTTAATCCCTTATTTTTGCATAGACCGATTCTTTTGAATTTGCGGTCCATCGGGATGCCCTTATTTTTTGCCTAAGTTTTCACTTGGCGGACACTCTCTTTTTTTTGGAAAAAACTATTGTGAGATTTTGCTCTTGATTTAGAAAAGTTATGACTGTCATGTGAGTTTTCTCTTTTCATCGCTTTCCTCCACGTATGAATGGAAGATGGTGTGTCTAAACCTTTTGTTGGGGTGATTTGATGGATTGATTTCTCTTGCGTTGAGATGCATTGTCAAGTTAATTGAAAAACTACCCTGCCCCAGGTTAAGATTAAGGGTTTATAAAATGTAGAAAGAAACACCGACTTCAAGCTCGAAGGGGTTGACTACGGATTATCTCCTTATATCTCCAGTGTTTGGGAATTGAAACAATGCCTTACATCATCAGCCATGTTTTACTTAAAAGCATATGTCAGCAAATTCAATTATTTGTTTACATCATCCTCCCCTCAAGTTTGAAAAGTGAAATAGAAAAACATTGCCGTTTATGATGGCACAAGAAAAGAGTGAATACGAATGGATGGATTCCAAAATATGCATGCTCATTTCATTAAAAATACTTAGTCAACCAGTAAAATTTCAAAAGCAAACCATACTTAGCAAGAAAGAAATCGCAAATGAGAATGAACAGTCTAACGATCTTAGGAGTGTGTATTCCTTGTTGATCCACCGACCTTAAGAGGTGCGGGTGCCCCATTAATGTTCTTGTATGACCAATCATGAATGAGATTCCTCCTTGAAAGACAACAGTTTGTCGTTGATCAGGTCTTGGACCTCCTTTTATTTTGACAGACCTTGGCCTCTCTCAAGTCCATGTTTTAAGTTCGCTCGTGAGTATCAGGAAACTTGCTAGCTGGATTGCGGTTGAAGGAGGGTGAAGGTGGAAGATATATGATTTTAAAATGAACAATTTTTTTTTAGTAGGGATGCAAATGTATGAAGATGCATGTATGCAAATGTGTGAAAATGCATGCGTATGCAAAAAGATTTTCCTCATGTTAGAGGACATGCTAAAAAAAAAATGATGACATGATATGATGAGATTGAAAGAGGTCGGGGTATGACCCCAACGAAATACTTGTAGGGTCATTGGAAGTTGACAAAACATAACCTAAATGGAAGGCTCCCTACGAGAGGCTAGTTCTAGATATTTACTACCCGGTCCCTTCACATGTTGGTTATAGGTTTTGTGTTTGTTTGAGGGCGACAACCAAGGTCGCAGCCCTCGCTCAAAACTTCCTCCCAAAATTGGACTAGCCAATTCAAAGGGTCTCCTCTAGATGGAGTCATCTGGGTTCTAGACAAAGTAAAAAAGGTCCCTAGAGTCATGGATCCAACGAGAAAATATCATCGCCATTGCGAATCCTCGCAAGACAACGATATTTTCAAGAGGGTCTACTCTAGGTGTGGTTTTCATGTCAACCCTACGAGGTATCCACCAAGAAGGCCAACACTCAACCACTAACTTATCTTAAGTATTTGCTCAAGTCCGGGTAGAGGACTTTTCTCTCATAAATATTAAACCCAGACATATAAGCATATAAAGCAATAAAATATACAAGAAAAATAATAGCACAAATATAACATATATACAAGTTAGGCTCAACCCTCTTGGGGAGTCCCCAGTGAAGTCGCCATTTCTGTCGCGGTGATTTTCGGACGCCAAGCTATTGGTTAGCTTTGGTTCTCAAAAATTATGATTCACCACCGAACTTTAATTTATCCAAGGGAAGGGGAAAAGATCGAATAAACCCATAATAAAAATTTAGAGATTTAAGGTTCGGGGGTTAGTTATACAAAGGGAAGGTATTAGCATCCTATGTATCCGTAGTACTCTACGGGAACCTCTTGTAAAATATGTATTTTTGTGCTAAAATGTTTTGCTTGTAAAAATTTGCTTATAAATGATTGAGTAACGATGAGAATTTTTTATTAACTTTTAAGATATTCAAATGAAAAGGAGAAAAAAAAAGTTTTATTAATTTTGAATTGGGAAGACACAAAGTCTTTTGCACTACGTACCCGCGAGGGATCAAAATCTCGTAGTACGGGGTAAAAATTTGTAAAGAGTGATTTGTTTGATTGATTTTTAGGATAAAAGACGAGTCGTCATCTTAAGTTTAAACTCCTTTTTAATCCGCCACGAACATACTGAAAAGTTTATATCTTTTCCTGCCATATGTCATGGGAAAATGAATTTCAACTAGAGATGACTCACGTCTAAACTCTCTTGAGAAAAAGTTTGAATTTGAAAAGCCAAGCGGCAAAGGATTTGGATTGTTTTTGTATTTTTTAGTCTTTGTGAAAATATTTAAATATGCTTAAGTGTATTAGAGCATTTATTGAAAAAAAAAAGTTTGAAAAAAGGTTTCTCGACGAAAGTCGAAGTTTATTATAAAAGATTTCATTTTTTTTAAAATATTTGAATGTTTTTTTTGCTTTTTATTATTTTAAGGAAAATTATATTTTTAGAACGTCGGTTATTCGGGTCGCAAGCCATCCGGCAGGAAACCCGAAGTCACCGGAGAGTGAAAAGTCATCCGCCAAACCACTCCTTTTTTCATTCTTTTTTTTATTTGAACAAAAATGATTTTTATATTCCAAGGTCAAAAAGGGTGAACAAGCAAATGCGCAAAAATAATCGTAACACGGGGTTAACGAAACAATTCCCTTTTCCCTTTGGACTTCCATAAAATAAATCACACAATATATTTTTTGCAATTTTATATTGAAGCAATAATAAACAAGATAAATAACAAGGCATATTTTTGGCGTTTTGATATTTAAATATAACATACCACATATAAATAATGTACAAAATAAATAAATTAAATGACTTTCAAATATAATAGAACACATAAATAAAACAATAAAAATAAAATGAATAAAAATAAATAAATAGAGCAGGGGGGTGTAAATAGCAAGATATGGGGGTGTGGATAGCAAAAACTGGACTGGGCCCAGTCCACCAGGCCCATAGGCGCGGCGTTTTTGTGAAAAAGAAAGAAAAAAAAGGAGGACGAAGTCTGGGCCGTCTGATTAATCAGACGTCCCAGATTTGATCAAGTAAAAATTAACTATGGGCGTTTGATTTAGATCAAGAGGCCACAGGCGCGCAGGTGCGTGGTACGGCCATGGACTGGCACGCACAGGATCGGGTCAGGGTATAAATACCCCAAACCCTAAAAAAAAATTCATTTTTTCTCCATCTCTTCTCTAACCCGCCGCCGTCACCCTCTTCCTCTCTTCTCTCACTCTGTAATTTCATCCAAAAACTTCCATTTTTTCCTCAAAAAAAAACTCAAATCCTCAAAACTAAAACGAACAGATCCTAAGCCAACATCTCAAAAAACAGAAAAAAAGCTCCTCAATCCGAATCAAAACAGAACGAAAAAAAGAAGGGAAAAAACGAGATCAACCTTTGTTTTTTTTTTTTATCAGATCGGAATACCTCTCCTTCTTCTTCTCTTCTTTTCCAGTTTCGATTTGATTTCGTTTCTGTGAGGGTTTGTAATCGGGATTAAAATGGTTTAATGGTGATGGATTTGTATCGATTTGATGAAGATTGAAGGTTTGAAGGTTTTTTTTTTAGGGTTTTTGATTTCTGGTGGTGGTAGTGTTGGTGGATGAAGGTGGAAGGTGATGGTGGTTAGTGGATTCGTAATGTCTTGGTTGATGATGATGTATAGTGATGAAGAACGGTTATTTGATTTTTCTTTGATTTTTGATTTTGGTTTACTGCTCTTTTTTTTGAATTTTTGCTCTGTTCCTTTTTGGTTTTTTTTCAATTTGCTGCGGCGGATCTCTGATGATCTCTCCCTCTGAGTTTTTTTTTGTTCTGTTTTATAGCCCAGCAAATTTTAGGGTTTGGATGATTGAGGAAAGTGCAGGGAGTACTTTGCTATGGCTGAAGGCATCTTCCCTTTTGGGGAAGAAGACAATCTGGACATTGCTGGACCTGTGACCTCAAGGACTCAAAAAAAAAAAAAACGTGACTCTCCCTTTTGACTTTTTTTAATTAATTTTAAAAAACAGAAAAAAAAAGAGAATGAAGAATAAATAAATCAAAACAAATAAATAAATAATAATAATAATAAAATAAAAATTGAAAAAAAAAAAAAAAAAAAAAATAATAATAATAATAATAATATGAATATATAAATAATAAATGAACACAAAATGAGGTATTTTAAAATACCTCTCTGCCGAAATTTCGTTTGAGAAAGCGAAGTAAATCCCGGACAAAAATGCATGACACATGGACATGAGGTAGGATCTTAGGTCAAAAATTGGGGTATGACAGATGCCCCTATTTAAGTTTCTTCATCCGGAGAGATGAATATTGAAATCTTCATCTTGACGAGATTGAAGAGACTTAAATACAGAATACACAATTTTGGACCTAAGATGCCGAAAATGCTCATGATGCAAATGCAAATACAGGACCTTGAACTTTGTGAGAAAGTGAAATCACAAGAGACAAACTTTTATTACTGGGGAACAGAGACATTTTATAGGTGAGCAACGAAAAGTGACCCGACTGAGGGAGAAAAAATAATGATAGGGAGGAGAAAACGATCCAACTCCACTGGTGAAGCAATGTAGTTTTACTGGGGATAAGTTGCCTACCATCATATGGATAATTTAACAAAGGTAAATGGAAAAAATGAGACACTGTCTACTATCGCCTGGATAGCTTAAAAAAGACGAGTGAAGAATGATGAGACACTGTCTACTATCGCCTGGATAGCTTAATAAAAGACGAGTGACGAATGAAGAGACACTGTCTACTATCGCCTGGATAGCTTAATGAAAGACGAGTGACGAATAATGAAGCACTGTCTACTATCGCCTGGATAGTTTAATGAAAGACGAGTTAATGAAAGACGAGTGACGAATGATGAGACACTGTCTACTATCGCCTGGATAGCTTAATAAAAGACAAGTGAAGAATAATGAGACACTGTCTACTATCGCCTGGATAGCTTAAAAAAGACGAGTGACGAATAATGAAGCACTGTCTACTATCGCCTGGATAGCTTAGAAAAGACGAGTGACGAATAATGAAGCACTGTCTACTATCGCCTGGATAGCTTAATAAAAGACGAGTGAAGAATAATGAGACACTGTCTACTATCGCCTGGATAGCTTAAAAAAGACGAGTGACGAATAATGAAGCACTGTCTACTATCGCCTGGATAGCTTAATAAAAGACGAGTGAAGAATAATGAGACACTGTCTACTATCGCCTGGATAGCTTAAAAAAGACGAGTGACGAATAATGAAGCACTGTCTACTATCGCCTGGATAGCTTAATAAAAGACAAGTGACAAATGAAGAGACACTGTCTACTATCGCAGGGATAGCTTAAAAAAGACAAGTGACGAATGATGAGGCACTGTCTACTATCGCATGGATAGCTTAAAAAAGACGAGTGACGAACATTGCTAACTAACATATGGATAGTCTAGCAGAAACAAAAATGACAAAAATTGTCTACCAACATATGGATGGGTTTGACATGTATATTACCTACTACCATATGGATAGCTTATAAAAGGTAATAACAAAAAGAGAGGGACTTCCACGAAGGGAATATATAACTCTGTCAGGAACTCCAAAGGAGATATAGGAAGGTTAGATTGAGAAATACAGATTTCTCATGATGAGAAGCCATCTGAAAAGTTCTTGATTAACATCTCTTGACCAGATATACTGGGAATGACATCACACGGGGAAGTTGAGAATATATGTGTTGGTACACAAGCTACTCAAAATGAAGAGATTGTCGCTTGCTGATTGAAATTAGAACTCGATCCAGGAAAAAACTGGAGAGAAATAGTCAAAAAGACTCTATACCCAATGAGAAATGAGCTCGACTGGGGATCTTCCTATCCGCGTATTCGGAAAGGGATACAACTGAAGCAACTCGGAATATGTTTGATGGAGACATCTCTAGATTAGACTCAATGGGGATGACTCTTTTTATGATGTATGAGTGACGGAGACATCTCTGGACCAGACTCACTAGGGATGACTCTTTTTGTATGAATGATAGAGACATCTCTGGACCAGACTCACTGGGGATGACTCTTTTTGTAATTTATTGAAACAAGACACATGATGGTCAATGCAGTATGTATGAGTGATTTCTGTATGCACGTTGCATGTGAATTATGAATGTATGTATGGATATGTGAATGATTGTATGTATGTATGAATGTGTGAATGATTGTATGTATGTATGAATGTGTGAATAATTGTATGTATATGTGTATGTGTGAATGATTGTATGTATATGTGTATGTGTGGATGCATGATATGCATTTAGTTGTAGGCGTAGCATTAATGAATACTATATGAAATGCATGATGGATGCATGAAATGAAATGTTGATAAATACCATGCTTTGGATGCCAATGATTTTTGGACTTAATTGAATGTTGAATGCCAATAAAGACTGGGCTTTGAATGTTGAGCTTTTCAGGATGCCAATGAAAATTGGTCTTCGGAAGATGCCAATGGTATATTGGGCTTTTGACATGCCAATGGATTTTGGGCTTTCTGGTTGTGAAAGTGGTGCCACTTTTATTAGAAAATTTGGAAATCTTGAAATGCATGCGTGATGCTATATGTGTGAATGATATGTTAAGAAATGCCTTAACGAATGCAATTTGATGCATGGTTTAATGCTAGAAAGATGCAAGCGTGAACGACGCAAGATGCATGATTATGATTTGTATGAAATGTGATGATTGATTGATGTATGCAACGTATTGACCTTGGGCTGCGCCGTTGGAGGATGGGCTTTTTATTGTAGGTATTGGGTTCCAAGCAGTGTTGGTTTTTTGAAGATGTCAATGAATATTGGAATTTTTTGGATGCTATGAGGTGATGGGCGAGACGCAAGAGCAAAGTGACGTGATCAATGCATGATGCATGGTTATGATTTAAATGTTTGAAAAGTTTCCTCGCGTTGGGAAATGGAGAGGGGTTAAGAAGATTTTTTGCTAGCATGGTCTCCCGACACCCGAGTTGAACTCGATGGTTGTATGACAGCAGCTTGCTTGAGTAGCTTTGAAAGGATGGAGAGGACTTGCCCCTAGTGTAGCCCATTTTGCCCTTTTTCTTTTTCTTTGAAAATCCCTAACTTTTGCCTAGACCGCTCTTTCGAGTTCTCAGTCCACCGGGACGCTCTCTATTGCCTGAGCCGCCCTTTCGGGTTTTCGACTTAGCGAGCTTTTTGATTTTTTTTTTTTTTTGTATCTCTTTTCTTTGGGCAATATATCTTTGGTTGCATCAAACTGGGAGCGAAAGATCATCTCCATCTATGGGGTGATAAATACAGGTTGCCCCAGTATTTGGATCTTTGAAAGGTTTGCCTTTGACTTGAACTGCTTCAACACTTGAGTTTTGAAAAGCATGCCCCTGGTTGATCGGCGCCTTGAAGGTTTGACCGTAATCACCAAGATCTCCGGATGATTTGCCCTTTGATTGGTAGGAATTTGCTCTTGATTGACAGGACCCCTAGGTGATTTGCCCCTTGTTAGGAGTGTCTTGAAATGATTCACCTTTTGATCAGACTCTTGTTGAAATTTCCTCGATGTCAAGTATTGATTTGCAGGTGAAATTGTTTATTTTGAAAAGTGATTTTGACGCAATGCACATGCAAGTTTTGAAATCGAAATTTATTTTTTGAGTGTATAATGGATGATATTTGGCCAGGAGATCGGCGCAATTGAAAGCGTGAAGAAATGATAAAAAATTGTTATTGATGATTCACAAACATAAGGAGTCAGTTTGACAATTTTGCTGAATGTGCTTTCGTATTAAACCTAACTTCAATTAGGTCTTTTGAGGGTTATAACGTGGTTTGGCTCACGGTTTTTGAAAAAAGATTATAAGGCTCAAAATTTGATTTTAACCCAACCCATCTCCATTGATGTTCTCCATTCCTAAGTTCAATTAACTCGATAGATGTCTCTGGTAGGCAAGAGAATTTTGTTAGTTATGATGATGGAGGTAGATACAGTGGTCAAAGTACTGATGAGATTCTTGAAGTGGCAGTCACTTCTTTTTGTTTACAAGTTTATTTCCCTTTTGATTTTAATCCCTTATTTTTGCATAGACCGATTCTTTTGAATTTGCGGTCCATCGGGATGCCCTTATTTTTTGCCTAAGTTTTCACTTGGCGGACACTCTCTTTTTTTTGGAAAAAACTATTGTGAGATTTTGCTCTTGATTTAGAAAAGTTATGACTGTCATGTGAGTTTTCTCTTTTCATCGCTTTCCTCCACGTATGAATGGAAGATGGTGTGTCTAAACCTTTTGTTGGGGTGATTTGATGGATTGATTTCTCTTGCGTTGAGATGCATTGTCAAGTTAATTGAAAAACTACCCTGCCCCAGGTTAAGATTAAGGGTTTATAAAATGTAGAAAGAAACACCGACTTCAAGCTCGAAGGGGTTGACTACGGATTATCTCCTTATATCTCCAGTGTTTGGGAATTGAAACAATGCCTTACATCATCAGCCATGTTTTACTTAAAAGCATATGTCAGCAAATTCAATTATTTGTTTACATCATCCTCCCCTCAAGTTTGAAAAGTGAAATAGAAAAACATTGCCGTTTATGATGGCACAAGAAAAGAGTGAATACGAATGGATGGATTCCAAAATATGCATGCTCATTTCATTAAAAATACTTAGTCAACCAGTAAAATTTCAAAAGCAAACCATACTTAGCAAGAAAGAAATCGCAAATGAGAATGAACAGTCTAACGATCTTAGGAGTGTGTATTCCTTGTTGATCCACCGACCTTAAGAGGTGCGGGTGCCCCATTAATGTTCTTGTATGACCAATCATGAATGAGATTCCTCCTTGAAAGACAACAGTTTGTCGTTGATCAGGTCTTGGACCTCCTTTTATTTTGACAGACCTTGGCCTCTCTCAAGTCCATGTTTTAAGTTCGCTCGTGAGTATCAGGAAACTTGCTAGCTGGATTGCGGTTGAAGGAGGGTGAAGGTGGAAGATATATGATTTTAAAATGAACAATTTTTTTTTAGTAGGGATGCAAATGTATGAAGATGCATGTATGCAAATGTGTGAAAATGCATGCGTATGCAAAAAGATTTTCCTCATGTTAGAGGACATGCTAAAAAAAAAATGATGACATGATATGATGAGATTGAAAGAGGTCGGGGTATGACCCCAACGAAATACTTGTAGGGTCATTGGAAGTTGACAAAACATAACCTAAATGGAAGGCTCCCTACGAGAGGCTAGTTCTAGATATTTACTACCCGGTCCCTTCACATGTTGGTTATAGGTTTTGTGTTTGTTTGAGGGCGACAACCAAGGTCGCAGCCCTCGCTCAAAACTTCCTCCCAAAATTGGACTAGCCAATTCAAAGGGTCTCCTCTAGATGGAGTCATCTGGGTTCTAGACAAAGTAAAAAAGGTCCCTAGAGTCATGGATCCAACGAGAAAATATCATCGCCATTGCGAATCCTCGCAAGACAACGATATTTTCAAGAGGGTCTACTCTAGGTGTGGTTTTCATGTCAACCCTACGAGGTATCCACCAAGAAGGCCAACACTCAACCACTAACTTATCTTAAGTATTTGCTCAAGTCCGGGTAGAGGACTTTTCTCTCATAAATATTAAACCCAGACATATAAGCATATAAAGCAATAAAATATACAAGAAAAATAATAGCACAAATATAACATATATACAAGTTAGGCTCAACCCTCTTGGGGAGTCCCCAGTGAAGTCGCCATTTCTGACGCGGTGATTTTCGGACGCCAAGCTATTGGTTAGCTTTGGTTCTCAAAAATTATGATTCACCACCGAACTTTAATTTATCCAAGGGAAGGGGAAAAGATCGAATAAACCCATAATAAAAATTTAGAGATTTAAGGTTCGGGGGTTAGTTATACAAAGGGAAGGTATTAGCATCCTATGTATCCGTAGTACTCTACGGGAACCTCTTGTAAAATATGTATTTTTGTGCTAAAATGTTTTGCTTGTAAAAATTTGCTTATAAATGATTGAGTAACGATGAGAATTTTTTATTAACTTTTAAGATATTCAAATGAAAAGGAGAGAAAAAAAGTTTTATTAATTTTGAATTGGGAAGACACAAAGTCTTTTGCACTACGTACCCGCGAGGGATCAAAATCTCGTAGTACGGGGTAAAAATTTGTAAAGAGTGATTTGTTTGATTGATTTTTAGGATAAAAGACGAGTCGTTATCTTAAGTTTAAACTCCTTTTTAATCCGCCACGAACATACTGAAAAGTTTATATCTTTTCCTGCCATATGTCATGGGAAAATGAATTTCAACTAGAGATGACTCACGTCTAAACTCTCTTGAGAAAAAGTTTGAATTTGAAAAGCCAAGCGGCAAAGGATTTGGATTGTTTTTGTATTTTTTAGTCTTTGTGAAAATATTTAAATATGCTTAAGTGTATTAGAGCATTTATTGAAAAAAAAAAGTTTGAAAAAAGGTTTCTCGACGAAAGTCGAAGTTTATTATAAAAGATTTCATTTTTTTTAAAATATTTGAATGTTTTTTTTGCTTTTTATTATTTTAAGGAAAATTATATTTTTAGAACGTCGGTTATTCGGGTCGCAAGCCATCCGGCAGGAAACCCGAAGTCACCGGAGAGTGAAAAGTCATCCGCCAAACCACTCCTTTTTTCATTCTTTTTTTTATTTGAACAAAAATGATTTTTATATTCCAAGGTCAAAAAGGGTGAACAAGCAAATGCGCAAAAATAATCGTAACACGGGGTTAACGAAACAATTCCCTTTTCCCTTTGGACTTCCATAAAATAAATCACACAATATATTTTTTGCAATTTTATATTGAAGCAATAATAAACAAGATAAATAACAAGGCATATTTTTGGCGTTTTGATATTTAAATATAACATACCACATATAAATAATGTACAAAATAAATAAATTAAATGACTTTCAAATATAATAGAACACATAAATAAAACAATAAAAATAAAATGAATAAAAATAAATAAATAGAGCAGGGGGGTGTAAATAGCAAGATATGGGGGTGTGGATAGCAAAAACTGGACTGGGCCCAGTCCACCAGGCCCATAGGCGCGGCGTTTTTGTGAAAAAGAAAGAAAAAAAAGGAGGACGAAGTCTGGGCCGTCTGATTAATCAGACGTCCCAGATTTGATCAAGTAAAAATTAACTATGGGCGTTTGATTTAGATCAAGAGGCCACAGGCGCGCAGGTGCGTGGTACGGCCATGGACTGGCACGCACAGGATCGGGTCAGGGTATAAATACCCCAAACCCTAAAAAAAAATTCATTTTTTCTCCATCTCTTCTCTAACCCGCCGCCGTCACCCTCTTCCTCTCTTCTCTCACTCTGTAATTTCATCCAAAAACTTCCATTTTTTCCTCAAAAAAAAACTCAAATCCTCAAAACTAAAACGAACAGATCCTAAGCCAACATCTCAAAAAACAGAAAAAAAGCTCCTCAATCCGAATCAAAACAGAACGAAAAAAAGAAGGGAAAAAACGAGATCAACCTTTGTTTTTTTTTTTTATCAGATCGGAATACCTCTCCTTCTTCTTCTCTTCTTTTCCAGTTTCGATTTGATTTCGTTTCTGTGAGGGTTTGTAATCGGGATTAAAATGGTTTAATGGTGATGGATTTGTATCGATTTGATGAAGATTGAAGGTTTGAAGGTTTTTTTTTTAGGGTTTTTGATTTCTGGTGGTGGTAGTGTTGGTGGATGAAGGTGGAAGGTGATGGTGGTTAGTGGATTCGTAATGTCTTGGTTGATGATGATGTATAGTGATGAAGAACGGTTATTTGATTTTTCTTTGATTTTTGATTTTGGTTTACTGCTCTTTTTTTTGAATTTTTGCTCTGTTCCTTTTTGGTTTTTTTTCAATTTGCTGCGGCGGATCTCTGATGATCTCTCCCTCTGAGTTTTTTTTTGTTCTGTTTTATAGCCCAACAAATTTTAGGGTTTGGATGATTGAGGAAAGTGCAGGGAGTACTTTGCTATGGCTGAAGGCATCTTCCCTTTTGGGGAAGAAGACAATCTGGACATTGCTGGACCTGTGACCTCAAGGACTCAAAAAAAAAAAAACGTGACTCTCCCTTTTGACTTTTTTTAATTAATTTTAAAAAACAGAAAAAAAAAGAGAATGAAGAATAAATAAATCAAAACAAATAAATAAATAATAATAATAATAAAACTGAATAATAAAATAAAAATTGAAAAAAAAAAAAAAAATAATAATAATAATAATAATAATATGAATATATAAATAATAAATGAACACAAAATGAGGTATTTTAAAATACCTCTCTGCCGAAATTTCGTTTGAGAAAGCGAAGTAAATCCCGGACAAAAATGCATGACACATGGACATGAGGTAGGATCTTAGGTCAAAAATTGGGGTATGACAGGGGGGAGAAATTTTGGACGCAGCCGCAGAAACAACAACAACAAATCCAGAACCCTAATTTTCAAATCAACAGAAAAACAAATCCAGAATCAAAAACTCTTTTCTTTTCCGAACCATCATCATTCAAAAATCCATAAAATCATCAAAAAACCAAAAAACGAAAAATCAAAAAAAATATAGAACTGCACACATATCATCATCGTTCAAACCCTATTCCTTCTTTCAAACCCAGATCGAAATAGCAAACCAAAAACAAATCATCATCAAACCTTCATCAAAATTCGTCAATAATCAAACACGAATCAAAACCATCGACTTTTTCCATCATCAAAAACATCATAAACCCAGAATCAAGGTGTTTTTTTTCGAATTTTTTCGAATTTTTTTTCTAGAACAGAAGAGAGATAGATTGAGAACGAGAAAGAACAGAAAAGATTAAAATCGCGAGAGAAAGAGAGAAGAAGAAAGAGATCGGCGGCGCCGAGAGAAAGAAAAATGGCCGCCGCCGGTGAGAGAAAAAGAAGAAGAGAGATTTTGATTTGTAATTTTGTGATTTTTCTAGGGTTTTCTGTATATATATACCTTGACCCAATCCAGTGTGCGCTGGTGCATGGCCTTACGGTGCACCTGCGCACCTAGAACCATCTAGATCTAATCAAGCGTCCCAGATCTCATCTGATGGTGATCAAATCAGGGCTGATTAAATCTGTTTTGCTTCACGCGCCCCCCGTGCCTGCACCCCCCAGATTGGGCTGGACCTCAGGTTTTTGCTATCCCCACCCCCTGTTTTGCTATTCCTATATTTATTTTTATTATTTTATTTATGTGTTCTATTATATTCGAATGTCATTTAATTTATTTATTTTGTACATTATTTATATGTTATATGCTATGTTTAAATATCAAAAACGTCAAAAAAAATATGTCATGTTATTTGTTTCGTTTATTATTGCTTAAATATAAAAAATGCAAAAAATATTATTGTGTGTTTTATTTTGTTCAAGTCCAAAGGGAAAAGGGAAATGTTTCGTTAACCCCGTGTTACGATGTATTTTTTTGCGCTTTTGCTTGTTCGTTATTTTTGACCTTGAAATAAAAATCATTTTTATTTAAATAAAAAAAGAATGAAAAAGGAGTGGTCTGGCGGATGACTTTTCACTCTCCGGTTACTTCGGATTTCCTGTCGGATGGCTTGCGGTCCGAATAACCGACGTTCTAAAAATACAAATTTTTCTTAAAATAATAAAAAGCAAAAACATTCAAATATTTTCAAAAAAAGAAATCTTTTATAATAAACCTCGACTTTCGTCGAGAAACCTTTTTTCAAACTTTTTTTCAATAAACGGTCTAACACACTTAAGCACATTTAAATATTTTCACAAAGATTAAAAAAATACAAAAACAATCCAAATCTTTTGCCGCTTGGCTTTTCAAATTCAAACTTTTTCTCAAGAGAGTTTAGACGTGAGTCATCTCTAGTTGAAATTCATTTTCCCACGACATATGGCAGGAAAAGATATAAACTTTTCAGTATGTTCGTGGAGGATTTAAAAGGAGTTTAAACTTAAGATGACGACTCGTCTTTTCTCCTAAAATCAATCAAACAAATCACTTTACAAATTTTACCCCGAACTACGAGATTTTGATCCCTCGCGGGTACGTAGTGCAAAAGACCTTGTGTCTTCCCAATTCAAAATTAATAAAACTTTTTTTCTTTTTTTCTTTTGAATATCCCAAAAATTAATAAAAAAGATTCTCTCATCGTTACCCAATCATTTGTAAAGCAAATCTTACAAGCAAAAACATTTTAGCACAAAACAAATACATATTTTACAAGAGGTTCTCGTAGAGTACTATGGATACATAGGATGCTAATACCTCCCCTTTGTATAACTAACCCCCGAACCTTAAATCTCTAAAAAATTAATTATGGGTTTATTCGATCTTTTCCCCTTCCCTTGGATAAATTAAAGTTCGGTGGTGAATCATAATTTTTGAGAACCAAAGCTAACTAATAGCTTGGCGTCCGAAAATCACCGCGACAGTATCTAAAAAGCAAAAGTTCCTTCCAAGGTGCTAAAGAATCGTTTAAGCATCTCCACTTCCATTTACATAAAAGAGATGAATTAAAATGCTTCAAGTTTTTTATACCCAATCCTCCTTTGTCCTTTGATTGACATATCCGATCCCAACTAACCCAACAAATTTTCTTGTTATATGTGTTTCCTCCCCACAGAAAATTTCGTTGAATACTCACCAACTCTTTTAACACACTCAATGGTGCCTTATAAAATGAAAGAAATAAAGCGGTATACTAGATAATACAGAATTGATGAGAGTAACTCTACCTCCTATAGAAAGATTACGACCATTCCATAAACAAAGTCTTTTTTTCATAGATTCAACTATTGTTGACCAAGTGGCTCTTCTTCTAGGATTAGATCCGACCGATATACCAAGAAAGCGGAAAGGTAATGAATCTACTTCGCAATTCAAGAATGCAGAAGAAGCTCTTAAAAAGTGTTCCTCTAAATTAATACCATAGAGTTTGCTCTTAAAAAAATTAACTTTCAAGCCTAAGACAATTTCAAAACTTCTTAAAACAGTTTTTATAGTCCACAAATTATCCCAATTACCTTCGCCTACAATAATAGTATCATCCGCGAATTGTAGAGTATGAAAAGAGATATTGTTACTAACCGTGTAACCATGAAAAAGACTTTTATCCACCGCACTCCTCATTAGACCCGTGAGACCTTCCGCCACAATCAAGAAAAGAAAAGGAGAGAGAGGATCTCCTTGACGAAGCCCTTTGCCGACAATGAAATCTTCTGTTGTGCTGCCATTTATCAGAACAGACATAGAACTTTGGAACACACACGCGCGAATCCACCTACGCCAATCCTCTGCAAACCCCATTCTGGCCAACATATATTCTAAAAAGTTCCAATTCACCGTGTAGTAAGCTCGTTCAAAATCTACCTTGAACAAAAAACACTTGTCTTTTCTTCTCTTTGCCAAGTCTATCAATTCGTTAACAACCAACACTCCATCCAAAATCTGCCGGTTGGGTAGAAAAGCCGATTGAACATCTGATATTAATTTTCCCATGACTTTCTTCAATCTTGCTGCTAAGACCTTGGATAAAATTTTATACATACTAGACACCAAACAAATAGGTCGGTAATCCGAGAGAGCTTGAGGATGATCCTTCTTAGGGATAAGAGCCAAGAAGGATGCGGTAATAGCCTTAGGAAGAACAACACTTTTATGAAATTCAGCCATAAACTCCATAATATCCCCTTTTATGATTTCCCAACAAACCTTCAGAAAATTAAAATTAAAACCGTCTGGACCTGGACATTTATTTCCATCACTACTCCAAATCGCCTCTCTGACTTCATCAATGGAAAATGGTGTTAACAAAAAAAGATTATCCTCTTCGGAAAGAGATTGAAAGTTTATGCCATTTAGATTTGGTCTATGCACCCAATTCTCCTTGAAATTGTTCCCAAAAAAGTTCTCCACGAACATCTTCACTTCATCCACCCCTTGTACCCATTGATTACCGTCCCTAAAAGCCACCAATTGGTTCCTCCTCCTTCTACTTTTAATAGATTCATGGAAAAATCTAGAATTAGAATCTCCCTCTTTCACCCACTTCATTCGAGACTTTTTCTTTAATAAACTCTCCTTGAGATGAAGTTGCCTCCAAAAATCTTTATTCAATCCTTCCCTTCTAACTAAATCCACCTCCACATCGTCATCCCCCAATAGATTTTCGATGACATTAATATCGGTCACCGTCTTATCAATGTTAAGATCAAGAAATCCATAAACCTCTCTATTCCACTATCTCAAGCTTTCCTTTAGTAATTTAAACTTTTCTTTCAAAACATAGGCCTTTTTTCCATGTACAACAAAACTCTTCCAAGCATTCTCCACAAATGGTAAAAAAATCAGGATGTTCCAACCAACCGTTGATCACCCTAAAAGGTTTAGGTCCCCAATTCAAGGAAGAGGATAGTAACCAAATAGGGCAGTGATCAGAAATGTCGCGGTCTCTTATCCATTGGCCGTTAATACTATACTGAGTAACAAAATCATCTGACAACAAGAATCTATCAATCCTTCTCATGGACAAACCGTTGGCGCTGAACCAAGATTTTTTTTCTTTCCTAACACTGGTATATCAATTAGCACCATCTCCTCCACAAAGCGATTAAACAGTACTCTTTCGCTTTGTCTATTAACAATACTAGTGTCTTTTCTTTCCGAAGAATGTAAAACCGCATTAAAGTCTCCTCCCACACACCACAATCCTCGCCCTATACGTTGCTTTAAAACAATCATGTCCTCCCACAATTTTTTCTTACCAGAGATAATACAAGGGGAATAAATATTCACTATATTCAAAACCTCGCCCTCTCTATCCACACTAATTCCCAAGTATCCATCACCAGAGTAACTATTAGGTAACTTAAAAAAATCAGAATTCCAGATGATTAACATACCTCCCGAAAGGCCTACAGAATCCTTTGCAACCCAATTGACATCCTTATGACCCCATAAATTGTGAATCAATAAATCATCTATATCAGCTCTTTTAGTTTCCTGCACCATACAAACATCAAAAGCCCCCTTGCGGAGAAACGAACTCAGACGACGTCTTTTTGCGCTTCCCCCCCACCCTCTCATATTCAATGAACTATCTTCATAAAACAGACTTATTTTTTTGCTCCTTTCTGACTCTACGTTCATCCACGTCTCGCTTTTCATTATTATGTATTTGTTGGATGCAGTCCTCTTCTGTTCCTTCAAGGTCCCCTAGCTTCTTAACACACTTTCCCTTTGATAAATTCACTTCAACCCCCAATTTTTGAGCTCCACTCCAAACCTTTGAGGTCACCTCTTTATCATAATTGCGCAGAAATTTTTTGTTACAATTACGAATATCCGATGAACCAATTGAACTACAATTAAAAACCTCTTCAGCTGGAAAAACAGAACACGCATGATTGCCTTCGTTTTGAACAGAGCAATTCGAACCTTCAATAACTGGAACAACCGCTTCTTCTTCCTCGTGTTGTTCTATTGAAGCTTTACGCATAACAAAATCAGTTGAATCCTGATGACCAACATCCTCCTCGTCAAACTGGATAGGTCGCGTGACAGAATTTGAAGAAATAGATCGAGCTTTACGAGATTGTAAACTGCGTGATAGAAGTTGTTGTTTCCGTAGGTTCACCGATGGGGGAAAACAAGACACGCGTGATTTTGATTTGCTGATATATTTTGTTTTTTTCGTTTCCAAAGGATCTGGTGGAGTTTTGTTCAGTTTCAAATACACACCCCTAGGCCCATCATTGTAAACACCCCCCCTTTGACCTCTCCACACCTCCGTTGGGCCTCTCTGGAAAAGACAAAGTCTTGTGCACTAGGCCCACATCCTCTGAAATAAACATACTCTTTTCTGCACCCCCTGTGACAACTTTAGGTGAGTTATGGAAAGAGTCTAGCCCACCTGACTCTCCCTCCTGGCCCAACTCATTTCCATTTCTCACATTAAAATTATCCTTTTGTGATACGCCCCCCACCTTACTAGCACACCCCCCGACAGAATTCAAATTATCCTTTAATATATTAGGATCCGAATTAATATGGTTATTTGAATTTTCCAGCAAAATCTCTTTATTTGTAACCGTAATTCCTTCATCACCTATCACCATAATGGGTGATTTATTAGTATTAACAAGGGAATTTAATGCCATTAAAATTTCCTCTTCCCCTTCCGATTCTCTCTCCGCCTCGCCTTCCTCCACCACCAGCCGCCTCTCCATCTCCTCATCATCCTCTTCCGATTCATCTCCGTTGACCGATCTCCCATCCTTTACTTGGTCTTGAGGTAATATAATTCGCATAGGTCCATAGGAATACTCAATTATCCGAAGGTGAAAAATTTCTCCGTTAATCTTCACGTCGAAAAACTCATCCACCACCCGTTGGCACGAGGTTCGAATCAAAATTCGAGCCACATCCATCGATATTTTCTTGCTAGTTATATCGTCAGCATTCATGAATATTCCCCAAGGTTTTGTCACTTGATCGAAAAAATGATCATTCCACGCATGAATAGGAATGCCATAAATTCTTAACCAAGCAACTCTATCAACATCGACATCTTTAGGGCTCCATGGTCGAATCTCTCGGAACCATTGATTCATCCAATCTTTCACATCATCTATCAAAGCTTGCACCTCACCCTCCTCCTGTCCTTCTAATAATGCCAAATTCGATCCTAAAGGCGTAACCTTGACCCCAAAGTACCCCTGCGAGTGGAAAGCGTTTTGAATATTGTACGTCATTCCCGGATTAACAACTACTCCAACATACGCCTTTTTCCATCTTAACAGATCATCCTGCTCCGCCTCATAAGTAACGACACAACGCTTCTGACCAGCACCTTTTATTGTAGCTTCTCCTGTTCTTACCGCCTGTGCATAAGAATTCTCCCCTGCTATCTTAGCCTAATTGTGTTGGTTCTGTCCTTTGTTAACAACGCGATGATTACTTTTCGTATTCGCATTATTTCCTCGTTTGTTTCCTTCATGTCGATTGAAGCGTGAAACATTTACTGAAATTTTATCTCTCCCGATGATAATTTGATCCAACGTATGTTTGAATTCTCTCGAATCAACCACCCGATCAAAGCGTGCAAATCCAAATCTTTTTCCACCCTTATCCCGCTTAGCAGGGATGACCACATCCTTGACCTCCCCATAGTGATGAAAAGCGTTGAACATCGCCCTTGCCCCAAAGCTGTCCGGGAAATTCGTAAAGAAAAAAGTCGTAAGAGTGTTGATGTTTTCCTTGTTAAAATCCCTTGTTGTCGCCATGTCCATATTGTGTTGTTTGCTATCATTCCGTTTGTTATTTCGTCCTCTAACCAAAAGACTCCCCTGTTACCGGAAGAACCGTACTAGGACTTTAAACTCTCGCTTGACAACAGATTCAAATGAGTATGTGCAACACCATCATAAGGGGTACATGAACGAGCTGATGATCAAAGGAAGAAGAATTAATGAAGGAACTAGGTTAGAAGGTCCATTTTTTTAAGCTTCTTTGCTTATGAGTTTTGACAATATTTTTTGTTTGTTTTCCATCCTGGTGGGTTTATTGGACTGGGCTGAGGAACAAAATTGACCCTTTAAACCTTCTCTTCATAACAAATTCTCTCTCTTTTCAAATTTGAAAGAATTGCCTAAAAGAAGCTAATTTTTTGGCATCTATTGCAACCTAAAATCCTATATATCATACCTTATAGATTGACACTTGTCTTTTTTTGCTATTTGTTGGTTTGCATTTGTGTAGTCGTAAAGATTTCTTATTTTTCATCCTTTATTGCGAGAACACACTCTATCTCTCTCGACAATGTGTAGTTCCCTTTTCCTGTTTCTCCTTACTCTTTTATTTGTAGGGTTTTACATGACATCAATTATGGAAAGATAAAAGGTGTGAGTACCATCAATTTCTTAAAGCACAATGATATCGATAAAGTTAGACATTAAAGAGACAATAAAAAACACTCAGGTAAGTGTCAATCATCTCAGTATGTGCTTTCTTTTTTAGTGCATATGCGTATTTATTTGCTAATTTCGGTTTTAGGATTTTTTTTTTTTTGGTTTTCTATTGTTGCAGTTCATTAAATTGTTGAAAAGGTGTTAAAGTTCTCCATTGTTGCAACGTACATTATTAATTCCAATGTACACTATTTATTCATTTATCAATTCCATCTCTCTTAGTTAATTGCTAATAATTCATACATAGTTAACTTTTGAAACCCCAATTTCCATTCTTCTTTCGAAAATCAATTTATTTGAACTCTAATTTTTTTGCCTCTTCACTCTTCATTTGCATTAATTTTCTTAGTGAAGATTCAAATACAACTGAAAATTTTGTTTACAAAAAAGCTTTCCATAATATTTAGTATAATAGTTCGTTGGTATAACAATTGTTAAACTATTTTATGTGATTTCTTTTTTTTTTGGTCAAGTAGCCTAATGGCTAGAAATTCCATCTTTTTAAGGTGGATAAGTGGGATGACCAGGGTTCGAACCCTGGCCCCCTGCATATATAATGCAAACGTCCTACCAACTGAGCTAAGCTCACGGGACTATTTTATGTAATTTCTATGTAATTTTTTATTTATTTATTATGTAATGATATAAGACTATTTATTTTGAATGACGTGAACGATTACTTTTCTCTATCAATTGACTTCGTTTATCATAGTCAACTATTTCACTATTTTTTGCATTTTTTCATATAATTTAAGAGTTGATTTAATGGTTTTAAATATATTTTTTAGTTCCGTTTGTACCGTCTAATTTCATTTTATTTCTTTACTTATAATTTAATTGCAACAATTTGAATCGTATAGTTGTCTCTCCACAAAACCCGTGCGACACATGGGTCGGAGTCTAGTATAACACAAAAATCAAATGTGCATTTTTGGGAATAGCGATAACGGCATCATGCTATTGGGAAGTGAATTTTTAGGCAAAATTACACCGAAATTCTTTTATTTTATTTATTTGTACCACTTTAATTTTATTTTTTTTAATATTTTGGTCTTTTATTTTTTTGTAACACTTTAGTTTTTTTTTTTTATTATTTGTAACATTTGAGTCCTTTTTTTGTAACACTTTGGACCATTATCTTATTTATTTATAAAAAATAAAGGATCTATATGTTACAAATAAAAAAAATAATGGACCAAAGTATTACAAAAAAAAATTAAAGAACGGAAGTGTTACAAAAAAAATAAAATAAAGGATCTGCAATGTAATTCTGCCAAATTTTTAGTAACCGGGTTATATAACCGTTTTTTACAAATTTAACCCTCTATCTCAAGCATTTAAAGGATAGCTTTTTCGCCGTCACCCGATAATATGTGCTTAACTTTTTTTTTTTGTGTTGTCAAGACTTAATATTTTTCGCCTAAAAGAAAGAATTAACATTTTTGTTTAAACTGTAAAAAATAATAAATACTTAATTTTCGTTTAAACGGTAAAAAATAATAAATACTTAAATTTTTTAAGGAATATATAATAATTAATCTTGAAAACATAAGAATTATTAAGAATTGATATACCATGGATTTAAAAACCTTTGACTGAGGTAGTTTTAAAATACACAGCTCACAGTATTATTGAAACAGCAGTCATTAGTGATAGTAAGTAATTATCAAAATGAATGACCTAGCTACCTCAAAAATTCCAATCAAGAGATTTGTCCTAATTTATGTAAGTTACTAAATGTTCCAATATTGGCTCTGTTGACAATGATAATACCATATCATGACAAATATTACATATGCCTAGAAATTATATTAAAGAAAAACCAGTGTGCCATGGGGTTGTTTAGCCCGTGAAATTAATACATTTTGAAGCAGCTTAATTCCCAAGGAGGAATGCAATTTTAACTCAAACAATATAATCAAGATCTGAGTTTTTTATTCCTTTTGGTTAAGTTTTATAAAATATTTTAATAATATACTCTTAAAATTTAAGTCGGATATCAATCTTACAAAATTGATTTATAAGTTTAAAGATGTTCCCATTTATAAACATTTAGAAACTCACCCTCATGTCTACGATGGTAGGACCAAATAACTGAAGTGTCATCCGAGTTGTCCAATAAAAGTAACTTAATAGTAGGTGGTTCGACACATTTTTTATACACTTTGATATAATTTTGAAGATTTAAGTTCGGTCTAACTCATAACTTCAAAAAATCAACTTGTAAGATAAGAACTGGTTTTTCCACTTATAAATATACGATTTTATTGATTTTTTCTTAAATTTTTTTTTATGTGGTCAAATTTTTTTTTTGGTCTAATGATCTAATAGCTAGGCTCACGCAATATATATATATATATATATTGGATTGTGAAATTTAGAGTTCAAACTTTAACCCCCTTTAATAATATCTTTAACTACTAACTGAGCAACCTTTACAAGACCTGCCAAATCTACTCTTTATAATATGAAAAAAAGAATTAACTTTACGGAATGTTTTCTTTAACTATAATTTATTTTTCCTTCCAAAAGTAATTTAATATATAATGTATTTTTCCTCTAAATGACGAATATATCACTATTTCAATTATCAAATTATTATAACATTTCTATTTAAATTGCCAAAAATAATAGTTCGATTTTTACTATATTATAGGTACAAATTTCCATCGTTACAATGACTAATCTTCGTCGGAAGACCTGTAGAACATATAAGGTAATAGAGTCTCATCTCCCAACTGAATTTTCTTCATATATAAAAATATTGTATTAAAGGTCAAAATATTTTACTAATTAAATCAATCCACCAAAGCTATATAGGATTAACTATCTCCACTGCATTATGCTTTATATAGACTATGCGCATAATATTTTTCACAAAGCATTTTGGAGAAAATAATAAATATGAAACAATATTAATAAAATAATGTACAAAAATGGAAGCTAACAAACTATTCATAAAAAAGTTAATACAAAATAATTAATACAAAATAATAAACTTGCTTTTCACAAAAATATACCAATACAAAAACGTACATCCTATTTTATGCTGGAACCGATAGAGTGTGTTTGGGTGTTGTGTTGGGTCTTGCTGGGCCAGGGAGATTGGAAGTCCTCTTGTTGCTTTATCTTACCTGCAGTTGATCCTTACCTCTCCTCCTGATGGGTATTCTTCTTCTCGTGGTAGTGCCTTCGAGGGCTTCTAGTTTGTTGGTGGTGTACCTTTCTTGTTTACTTGTAGTTTTATTTTGTTTTCTTGTCTAATAGATTGATGTGGTTTGATGGAGTGTACTTCTTGTACCCCATTGATCTACTATACTTTCTCCTGTACTTTTTTCGTATTTATATTATATATAATATATTTGCCATTCAAAAAAAAAACAAAAACGTACATCCTTATAAAATATGACAAAACTATCTAGTTAATTATGAATAGGTGATTTTCTCCTAACTGGTGTATAATCCATACTGGAGACCATATTTTCCTCATAATCTTCATGTTTCTCCACTTCCTCTGCAATCACAACTCCTACATTGCTCCCATGTCTTGCCTCAAATGAGTTTGTCCTCAAACTTCGTGCATCTGCTAGATGAAAATAAATAACAAAATTGATTATATTAGTAGAATTGTTTAAAAAACAGCTTGTAAGGTGAGAAATATTCGTCAGGGTCGGTCCAATTTATTATTATTTTATTATATATTTATAATCAAATTGAAATTATTTAGCCCTTTTTTGACAAACACGTATTTATGTCTTATTTTATTCGATATGTGACTCTAAACAAATTACACAAGCTTAAAAAAAAACCAATTCACGAATATTAGGGTATGTTGAATTTTGGAATGATAGTAGTATATGATTTTATATTTAGTTACAAAACTTCCTGTGTTTTTTTTTATTAATATTAACAAAATTTTATATAAAACAAAAATAATAGAAAAAAGTTGTTTTTATGTAAAATATTTACAAACAAAAAAAACAGTTTTAAAAATAATGTGACGTTTGACCAACAGGTTGCATGTTTCAAATGTTCTTTGAATTCTAAGATCTTTCCTATTTTGGACTGAGGTACCTTACTCTAAATTTTGATTATTAAAAAAAAATTACAGTAACAATTAAATAATACTAATGAAAATAATTATACCTCCAATAAGAAATGATGAAAAGAAGCATATAACTAAGAATGGTATTAGAAGAACTATTTTTCTTGATAGTGCTGGTTTCATGTCTTTACTTCTGATGGCTTATAAGAAAAAAATATTGATGGATTCTACTAAACAAGAATTTAAATGGTATTTATGCTTTAATCATGCTTCAAGAGTTCCTTTGATATAATAATCATGTGAGATATTGAGACATCCACAGAATACAAATTCTAAATTGTTGATATTTATAGCATACATACAAGTAGAAGTAATTACATGCCATCACACTCCTTAAAACCATCAATGGCACTGAATCTGTGTGTTTTTGTTTTGTTTTCAAATTCTTAAAAGGGTAGCATAGGACAAAAAGTTATACTTTTATCACTAAAATGGTTTGAGATGAGGGATATGGAATTAGGAAAATTTAATTAAAATAAAGTTAACTTCAAAATAATTTTCATAGTTTGCTCATGTTTTTAAAAGAAATGCATACTATTATTGGATTAGCTGAAAACTACAAAATAGTTACAGGGCAATCTTGTTTTCTTTACTTTGTGTCATAATCAATGGATTTTAAAAGAAATGTGTGAATTCTGTCAAACAAAAAATATATATATATGCCATAATCATTGTAGATTTATCACCACTACAACAATTTTAACTTTTCAAGTCACACTTAACTCCGCCACGGATAAAAAACCGTTACCTAAAACATAAAATAGGCAACAATATTGTTTTTGAAGAATAGGCAACAATATTAGAAACGTTGATAATAACAAATACATTTGATATAGAATTGTATCGATATTTAGAATATTTACTATGTTAGATAGTCAAGAATCTGAAGTCTAAAAGAGCTTAGAAAGTCAATAACATTGAGCAATAAAACAAAAATGAGGTTTTGTTTAGTCAAATCCACTAAGCAAGTATAGGTTCACTAAGCAAAATTTGTGTCGCCAGAACATAATTGTTGTGTTATGGACTACATTTGTGCCTTTGGAACATCTTTGTTATGTTATGGGTGAAATTTGTGTCACCGGAACATATTTGTTGTGTTGGTTGAGTAAGTCCGAGGTTATCCTTCAAATGGGGTCATCAGACAATACTTTCATATCGCTTGTGTGTGATTTTGTTTTTCTGGTGAGGACAAGACTCCAAGAACGCTGAGCACCAGCAACCGATACAGCGACCATGCTTACCAGCTCTGACCATTGCTGCCTAATCTTCAAAATGATCAAGAGTTGCTCTAAAGACTCGGAATCGTGATAAAGGTGGAGCATTTTCACCAGGACGGTTAGAGTAAAATTTCATTATAGTCACATGTAAGGTGACCCATGCCTTACTAGGGATGTGCAGCTAAAATAAAGTAACACTCATTTAGTGACTCTTCGGAGTGACACTAAACAAGCGTTATGTTGTTGTTGTCCGCTCATCACATAGAATGATATTTTGAATACGAAAATTAGCCATTAATCTTCTACTACTGACCACTTGAAGAAATTTTGCATACTAAAGACATCATACAATAACTTAAAAAATCAAAGACATCTTAAACTAAATTTCAATAAGATAAATACCAAACGCAAAGAGCAAAACCAGCATCAACATCCATAAATTGCCATGTGGATAGAATCTGTGGACAAATACAGTTTAACATGGGAAACTTCATAGAGAAGCAACCTCAGCATTATAAATGTTCAAAATAAAATGCTTTGAAAAACTTTACAGAGGACACATACGACTCCAAACCAATTGATCAGTTGACATAAGGATACCAAAAATGTAACAAGAATTAGCTCCACCTACTTGTCATTTCTTGCATGATCCAAAAGAGCAAGCAAAATCCAGACAAGGAATTGTGATGGCTGTTGGCTTCTTTTGCAGTTTTTGCAGAAGGCAGGTCAGCTAAGAATTTCCAATTTGACAAACCAATAGACAAGAACAGAACTAGTCTGCATGCATATCCATGGCAGAATCATTGTTGGAACTTACTGCATTTGAATCCTTGCTTTGATTGTGAAGAAAGCTGGGATTTCCACCCTCACCAATTTGATAAAGCTGGAGATTTCGACGAACAGGGCTCGATAATGCATTTGAAAACACAGAGTTCTTTGGCTGATTTTCAGAATAATCGGACCGGAGTCCTTGCCCAGCTATTGTTTGGCCAGAAGATCCTGAAGTCACTGGAAAGCTGGTGACAGGCATCATTGGTTGTGGCTGTTGGTTTTGCGGAGGTGCTCTAGGTGACATGGATGGCTCTTCTCCACAATAATCCAACTCATTCTGCAAATAGTGGAATGAAATTTCATACATTTATTTACTTGGCCATAGAAATCATGTGCCAATAATTTTGAAGAATTAAGCATCCCAAATGGCACACTTAATCTTCTATCTTATCACCCTCTTATATATTAAACACTTTAAACTTCAAAAGATATCAAAATAACTATGACGCCTAGATATTTGATACAACATTTTATATTAATATATAACTATATATGCAGATAGTGATCAATTCATACAAAATGATATTCATAATCATAACAATAAGCATACACGCATATTTCTCTGTTAAATATTGATAGGGTCTTGTGTATTATGGGGTGCATAATTCCCATATCAGGTAGAGTATTTAAGTAGCTTTGATCTTCCTCCTTAATAGTTAGCTTTTAACTGAGGTTTACTCAAGTTTATGGATATTATCAAATGTTATGCTGGTGTCTCAGAAAGGACTACCAATAGATGGCTGACCAAAAAGCCTAAGTGAAACATTGTAGAGTGAAGTTGCCGAGACATCATTGGTAAAATATTTAAGTAATCTAGTTCTTTCTCCTTTAATAGCTAGTTTATAATGGAGGGCTCCCGAGTGCATAGATACTAATATTCCTTTACTTACATATGTCACGCAACTAGTGTAAAATGTGTCAGTGTTCAATTCGAGAAGCATAACTTCTGTTTCTAAGTCACCACAACACAAGACAACTCTACCAATTCAAGAAAATGATCACCGCTATCATTATGTCTCCACTAATATCTCATAATCATGTCTCTTTTTTATATCTCCTCAGAATGGAGGATTTTTTACTTCAATTCTGCACACAACATCATGAACAAAGTTGTATAAAAAGCTTTATTACAAGATTATTTAGTTGTATCCCAAAATATTGAAGAATCCTAAATGTATTAGTAATTGTTTTCTTTAAAAAATTTGAAAAATATTCCTTGCATGTGAATCGAGGAGTATCGTATGCATATCAGTATCGAACATGATATAGCAGATGCCAGCCAAATAACCACAATCCAAAAATATGGCAGATGCCAGCCAAATAACCACCATCCAAAAATATGGCAGATGGTGCTTTGAAAATAAATTTTAAAAATATCAAAAAAAAAATTAACTATTAATTATTAAACATATTCGAGTAAATGTCTTCCTCATCCCCAAACAAAATTGTTTTATTTTCCATTTAAAAAAATGGCCATACAACAGAAATACAGAATTGAATTGATTTAGAAGGAGATATAAAATAGAATACAAAATGAAAGAGCTGGAAAAAGAGATAAAAAAAAGAAAGAAGTAATGAGGGAATAAAAAACCAAAATAAAAAAATTACGGCATTTAAAAGAATCAAAAAGCAAAGCAAAGCAAAATGAAAATTAGTGTGATGAAACCTAACTCAAATTTGGGTGTTTAGGGAAGAAGACAGCTACAAGCAATTTTATGACATGTCACAGGCGCCACATGTGATAGTTAACATTCAGCTCAGCTCACATTTAATGGAGATGAGTAAAAAGAATGAATTTGTTAAACATTTACAAAATAATGGACCAAAATGAATTTCGAGTGAAGGATCAAATGCCTAAAGTATATTTTAGCCAAAAAAATAAGAAGCAATGGAGAAAATTAGGGGTAAAACGGAATGGGCGTACATTGTCAGTGTAAATTAGTTTTAGACTTGCATCCAATAAAAGGCCTCTACTTTTCCATGTCATAGCATCAATTTCAAAATGCAGTTACAAGAGGTGATACTGCAAATAGTGGATTTTCATTGGATATTGGTTATAAATATATTTTAAGTCCAAAAAAAAACGAAATATGGAGAGAGAAAAGAAAACAGTATTGAACTTGAACGGAGGAAGACATCAGAGGACAATCACTGATATAGGTTGCAAGAAGATGGTCGCAGAAGGAAAGGATGAGTGCAATGGCCTGCATTAGAAAATTGAAGATACAGAACAATGGTGAGAAACAAGAGGTTGCATCTTTTTTAACTTTAGGGTTTCATATATATTTTTGGGCATAAGTTCTTCTGGGCCGATGACCTGATAACCGATCACAATCCTACAAATATTTAGCACAGCAATAGTGAGAGAAAGGTAGTTGTTATTGTATTATCTACCCTATACTCTTTACTAATCACAAATCCCTAGGGCAATGTGTACTATCTGAAGACCACAGGAAGAATAACAACTTTCAAATAAACCATGTTTGACATCTGTTGTATAATTATTCAAAATGAAAAATGGAACAGAACAGCTTTTATCCATGAGAAAAAACAAGATGGATTTTTAACCAATTCACTGATCAGTCCTTTCCTAGATAGAAACCTTTCTCAGACACAGTACAGCGAATTTTAATACTGAATCAACATCAATATACTGTTATTCACATTAGTACAACGTTGATAAAATATGTCAGGAAGCCCAAGGAAAGAGGAATGACTGTAAGATTGGGACGATAAAAAGAAAAGAAAGGTGAAAAACGAAAGTAAAAGGCTTGTTGAACATATGATTGTGCTTGACAAAGGTTACTGGCGTTGACCTTGGCTACGAAAACACATGTCCCATGACCTTGGCTATGGAAACACGTCACATTTGTGACTGTATCAGCAAAATTCCAAATATAAGCAATTCCATGCAATTACAGTCGTAGTTTAACAGTCCACTGTTAGACTGATGCTAAGTTTGAACTAATTAACAAAACCAGCTTTGCGAAGCTGCTTCCTGTTCATATCCTAAGAAATAGAAAATTTTCATCCACCTACATCGGTATATATTCCTATATTATGAATGTGTCACAAAAAACATACAATTTTGTGGATTTACTTGGTAAGATATATCAAACTTGTATCATACCGTGGTGAAAATTGTGTCTTTAGTTGTTACAAGTGTCGAAGATGTATCAGTGGACGTATTTTAGAAAATAAGTTAAACTATTATCGAATAGTCTTGTGGGTACGTATCATGAAGTAGCATATGCATATCGGTATCAGATATGTGGCGGCCACCAATAGTCTTCCACTTTTGACGTATCCCGGCATCATAGTTATGAATTATAAGTACATTTGCAATAATGCACTTTCTTGACATGATTTCCATCCACTGTTGCAGTCATTCTCTCTCAACACGCACATGTTTCTTTGATTGTGCAAAGTGTTTGAGAGTCTTTCAACACGCACCAGTCCTTTGTGTATATGTTTTGTATTGTATGTTTTTTTGTAACGTAATCCCCCACTTCCAATCAGCAGAAGCGTGCACAAATAAATGATATAATAATACTATAGAAAACTAACCTGAATGTAGTTAACTACATCGACTGTTGCAACCCTTGACCCTCCTTCTTCTTGTTTCCAAATCCACTGATAAAGTTTTTCCTGGTAACATTAGAACACACCACATTAATAAATTATCAATATATGGTCTAAACACTAAAGATAAAACCAAGTCCCAGATTAGATACATGAATATACTAAACCAACCAGAATGCTATTGATCCATAAAAATCAGATAGCAAGTTAAACAAAGGCTCTGTTTAGGAGTTTAGGGTGGAGCGGAAGGCTTTGGAAAATGGAACTAGGAAAGAGAAATGGAAGGAAGGATAGTCCACCAAATTGAATGAGGGAGTTTATTTTTCTTCATAATACGAAGAAATCCCGCTAATGTGGGGGAACTCAAAAAATGTATTGGACGTGGGTTTTGGAGGGTTGAGAAAATTATTCAAATCCTTTTCATGTTGTTATAATACTCTCAATTCTCAAACCTAAAAAATATACTAATCATTAGCATTTTGCTTCTCATTCTCTATAAAAACTCTCAAATAAAGTGAAAGATTTCTCTCGCCTCCCCTCCTCCCGAAACTCTCCCCTCCCCTCCAAACTCTAAAACAGAACCTAAAAGTCTAAACCCTGAAAAAGTGACGAAGTATTTGATCTCCAATCAGAAAAATAAGCAGTGTTTCGATGGCGGAAGGCCAAACAACCGCCATATGAACACGCCATTGCAGCATATGATGGTGGTGCCATCGCAGACATTCCTTCACAAATTGTCTATGGTGGTTGTCCAAAATTCCACCATGCCATGGCAGTGCAATTGGCTCCAGTTAACGACACTGAAACTAGGATCGGAAAAAATTACAAAAACCAATTAAGCTACACAAAAGGCGACAAAGACTGAACATTGAGTAACCATGAACTGAATATAAGGTCAACAAGAAAGTCAAAACAAACTAAACAAGATAAAACAAAGTGCTAAATATCAGTACTCAACAAAATCAAAGACTAAAAAATGCTTAAGTAACAAAAATTCACAAATGTGTACATCCTAGAAGCATCTACTCCATTTTCAAAACCATTGAAACTATTTCCAAAAGCTTCAATAAACTGAGATTAAAGAACTCTCAATCTTTTCAAATTCATCACCAGACAACAATGTTACAAAGTTAACAATAAAAAGACAAACAGAACAAAACCACATTTTCCATCCAAAAAACCAATCCTAACAGAAAATCAAGCATTGAACACACTCATAAAAATCACAAAAAATTGAACAAAACTACAACATGAGAAAATTCAACCACAGCATCAACCAAACCAATGTTTGATTAACATAACTATAATTTTATTAAACCAACTACATAATAAACACCAAATTATTAAACTTAAAAACAAAAACAACATTTAAACAACAAAAATCAGAATAAAAACACATACAATACAACTAAATCAAAATTACAATTTTCATAACATAAAAAAATAAAAAATAAATATTTTTGAGGGAAAAAGATGAAAAGAGAGAGATTTAAAAAATTCATACAAGAGCGTTACGTTCACCGGCATGAAAAGAGAGTTTCTGATGATTCATGGCATGAGTGTAGAGTTGTGAAATAGAATTAGCGGTTGTACGAAATGAATCATACATGGTTCGATCGACTTCATCGAGACTTGTGGCGGTAGACTTACGTTTCTTAGCCATGGTTAACGGTGGAGATCGGTGGTGGTGGTTGTTAGGTCGGTGATGGTGGTGGTGAAAATGAGAAGAGAAAAGGGTTGATTGGGCTTTTTATTGTTGTTATGGAGAATGAAAAGGTGAAAAAGAAAGAGAAAGAGAAAGAGGGACTCATGGTGAGGGTGTATGGTATGAGAGACATGTTATAATTGCTTTTTAGATTTTTGATGAATGAATGAATGACACAATGATAAGGAATGCATAGGTAACTTACCTTTTCGGCTACTATTTTCAAATTACAATGTAGTCCTTCAAAATTTTATGTAAGGGATAATAAAGGCAAAGACATCAACAAATGAACTTGCCTTACTAGCAAGGGATTTTGTTCAATATGTATAAGTAAAAATACATTTTTTTAATTTATTGGAAACTATACTCCCTCCGGTCACATATATTAGCAAAAAAAACTACCTACACGGTGTTTAAGAAATTTAGTTAAGTGTAATTAAGTTTCTTGATTTAATATAAAACATGAATAAATTTATAGAAATAACCCTTCTTTTTCTTGAAAATCACATGCACCTTTTGAAAAGTAAGGGTATATTAGGAATAACAGTATTAATTAGTGTAAAAGTAGTTAACTTTTGCTTATAATAGTGACCAAAATTTTAAGTGTTTTTTTGCTTATAAATGTGACCGGAGGGAGTATGTGGTATATATATATATATATATTAGTTTTCTAAAGATCCTAAAAAGTGATTTTGTTATATTAATAGTGATCTGAGGGAGTAGGTAGTTAGAGATTCGATTTTTAATTTAATATATTGTTGATGTTATATTGTTAAGTTATTTGAGTCATAGTATGAGCTATGTTTAATACTTTATTCGGTCCTATATATAAGAAAATGTTTATTTTTTAGATTCATTGTAAAATAGATGTATATAGACTATATTATTGTCTAAATTTATTCGTTCTAAAATGAATCTAAAAAGTAAATTTTTTTTTATTTATAGGATCGGAGGAAGTAATATTTATTGATAGATGATTCTATGTAAATGAACCCACAAAATCATAGTATGAGTTGAGTATAATTTGTCAGTAAATATCATTTTGTTCATGTAGAGGTCATGACGAGGCTACTAGTATAAAGGTCTTACAAGAAAGGTGGGGCCCCGCTAGAGCATTCTGGCTATTTTACTGATACATGTGCAAATTAGACTCGCCTTTTCGATGCACAAATGGTGCCTTCTCTTTTTCTTGGTGTTACAATGTAACAAAGAAAAAGAACAAAAGGAAAAGAAACTAAATAGCTAGTTTGTCTCTTAGATGGAGAGACTCTAAGCCAGCTGAAGGATAGTTTCAACGAGATGAGCAAGCGGAATGGACAACCTCCTTAACTATAAAGTCAACACATATATTCTGCTCTCTCAGAATGTGAACTAAGTTTACAGTCCGATGATGTATGGCATCTGAGATTTCAAGTAATATAGAGGCTACACATGCAAACTTGCATTTTTCATATTGTGAATAAGGTTTACCGCTTCTAAACAATCACTCTCACAAATGATGTTATATAGCCGAGATCATAACAAGTTGCAAGCCCAAGTTGAATAGCACGAAGTTCCGCCAAGAGTGCATCGCCGCCATTTTCAAAGTGAGTGAACGCTGCTCTTCAGCTACCATCATAGTCACGAACAACATTATTTTTAAAGAGACCCTCAAGAGGTGGTTTCCAGTGCGCTAGAATTCAATCCATAGATTTATCAAAGCTTAGAGGTTGGCAAAATGTACTGAACTCTTCATGCAACGCTTGAGTCTTCCACACCACTTCTTGAGTCTGCCAAGGATGTTCTTCAAAAATACTGTTATTTCTCCAACATCAGACCTACCATAAACATGGAAATAAGAGTGATAGAGTACCACAATGTTGGAGTTAGACCTAAAAGCCAATCTATTTTGATAGAATCTTATTTTGTATCATGACTTTGATTTATATGTTTAATATATATAATAAAGCATTTCTTTATTATGTATGTTTCAAACTAATAAGTCCCTAGAATAGCTAGTATGTTTAATGGAACATTAAGTGTGACTTAATCGTGAGACCTCATTAGACACAAGGACATTATTCTTAAAGTATCCGTAGTCAAGTTTTACTGTGTTATGGGATAGTAGTAAAACATAGACTATTATGTGGGTAGACTGATGATCACATCTCACGGATTATGGATAAATAGTTATCAAGTCTTCACATAGATATAAATATTAGGAGTAATATTTATATTGGATTGACCCGCCATGAAAATACTAGATAAAATGTTATGTAAGTGTCATAATTTATGTTCATAGTGATAGTGGTGTATACCACCCTTCGACTTGAAACCACTATGTACCTGATAACTTCATGAATACACGTCAAAGAGCAGCATATTTCAAGTAGTTTCGGTAGTTTATTGCAAGTTTAGAAGAATAATCAAGAGGAAAAAGGCCATTTATCAAGATAGTTACTTGTATCACAAAGAATGAAGAAATGGAAGTCACCAGAGGGTACTGATGCCTGCGCGCCACGCAGAGAGGTCTCACGCGCCGCGCAGGACTTACCAATTGAAGATGGGAGAGTTCTGATACCTGCGCGTCGCGCAGAGGATGCCACGCGCCGCACAGGGTTCTACGTGAAAAAGAAGAGTTGGGTCTGATACCTGCGCGTCGCGCAGATTCATCACGCGCGTCGCGCAGCTTCATATGTTCATTACTTGCGTCGCGCAGACTCATCACACGCGACGCGCAGAGAGGAATAACTTCCCGCGCGCCGCGCAGGTGGTCACATGTGCCGCGCAGGTGGTCACACGCGCCGCGCAGGGTCATTTTCTATATATATCCAGATCATTTTCTGTGATGAAGGTTGGACACTTGGAGAGAGAAACTATAGTTGAGTGTTGTTTAATTTTAGATCCGAATTTTGTAATGATGATTTCTTCTTTAGCTTCTTGTGTAAATCCTAACATGAGTAGCTAAATCCATATTTGGATTGGGACTCTTAGGTGAACTCTTCCATATCATGATTGGATAATTTGGCTTGTACTTTTAATGGATTTTTACTATGGTTTTATCTATTCTCTCTATCCTTAATGCTTTACATTTCTTGATCATAAATGTGATGAATTGGATTATTAATTCTCTATGAGAGTAGGAATTTGTAGTTGACATGAGAGGAGTGGAGCAATCAACAATCACTTTAGAGATATTGGAGTGTTGATTGTGATTAGGAAACCACGTTTTGAAAACCTCAATTATTCACAAATCAACTAAGAGATTAGAGGATTTGTGAGCAATTGGGAGATATTGAACCTTAAGAAATTAAGTTCAATTACATTGTGGTTTCATCTATAGATCATAGTTCAAATTTGTTATAGGTACATAATATTGTAAAATCATGGTATGAAGGAGGAATCCGATAGATTGTCCCGGTCCAGTTTCTCTCTTGAGTGAATCGAAACCTTACAAAAGTGCCTTTCTTGAGTGTTATTGAAAGTGGAAATATAATACCAATTCCCCCCTTTTTGTTACAATGCAATTTTACATAGCAATTACTACTAGCCTTATTGACATTGTTGGTTAAAACAATCCCTGTGGAAACGATCATTCTTTACTACTTACGGAATTCGTACACTTGCGAAGTAATTTCCATCAAGTTTTTGTACACTAGATGTTGGAATCGAGTGCTTTGTCATCGTTCAAACGTTGTCTGTAATAGGATGACCATAAAGTCGGTTGATGGGTACTCCATGAATCATGTTGAGGGACATGAGTGACCTAGATGAAATTTGCCCCTCCTACATAACAGGAGAAATGTCTAAGGGCCCAATATTGAACTGGACAAGGGTGACATGTTATGTTTTGTGTTCAATATAGACATAATGGCAAAATGGTAATTATACACACAATCATTATCAAGAAAGGTTTTGTCAGATCACATGACATTCTCGTCACTTGGGTAGCAGTGATGTGTTGCTAGATACCGCTCGCAGTTTATAATATTAAATATGTAATTTAATATTATTGTCAATGTTACGAGAACTTATAGGGTCACACACAAAGGACATATAGATGAGAGAGATAAATAAGACTGATTTATAAAATAATAAGTAGGACTTATTAGTAATTAAATAATTAAGATTGCTTATTATTTAATTTATGAAAATAGAGAAATGCGGTCCACCGTAAGGTACGGTGTACTTAAGTGCTTGGCTTGATGACCACACAAGTGGTTTTATAAATAAAACCCTTATGGTGAAGTTTTGTAAGCTTAACCTAATTCACAAGGTTAAAAGCCTAGTCGCCGCTCTCTAAACCTTATTCTCTCTTAATCTTCGTTGGAATTGGCTAGCACCGGTCATTGGAGAAATTTTGTTCGTGTGGACTGAGTATAGGCATTGCTACTTTGCTTTGTTGGTGATCAGAAATTTTTTCTGCTTGAAAGGTCCTAGGCTTCAAGAGGTAAACACATGAATCCTTAAAGTGTTTAAGTTTGTGTTTTATTTGTGATTAATGATTTAATCAAGATCTGTTCATCGAGATTATTCCGCCAAAAGGATTAATTTATTAATGAAAAATCCCTCTTAAATTCCAACGCACAAGCCATCTACTTGACCCAAATGGTGGCATCTATTAGAGAAAAAAATATTTCCTATGTCCTATCATTCCTAAAGCTATGTTTGGATTGATGGTACATAACAGAATGAAGACTATTGAACAAGGCAAAGCTGAGAAACATAAATTAGCAAAAAGCACCCGAAGAAGATGATTTTTGTATGTTTAATGTTTGATAAAAATTCAAAATAAAAAAAACCATTTACATGCCAAAATTCATCTGCATCAATTTCATCTTTACGAATTGCCTTTTCAACTTCAAATTCAATTCAACTTAGAAGACATCTTCTTTCATAATAGTCAAGTAGCAAAAAGCAAATTCATAATTCATAATCAAGTCTTTTGGATTCATAATCAAATAGCAAAAGTATGGGTTTTATGAACAAATGAGAAGTCACAAATAGCAGAGAGAAGAAGTGAAGTAGAGAGATGAGTGAAATATGGGTATTTGAGAAGAGGAAGAGACAAATAAAATAAAGGTAAAAAAGTAATTTTGAAAATCTGATATCTCATTCCATTGGATACCCCCTAAATTTGGAATTAGTTTCATTGAGTTCCATTCTATTCCATTAGTTTTTTGCATATTCAAACAATGGAATTTTATTATGTATATTCCCATTCCATTCCACTCATCTTTTAGTCGAGTATCCAAAATCATTGGAGGTGTAATTTGTTGAATGGCTTGAACAAGATCAGGTCACATCATTGTGGCCAAGCTTTGTAAGTCCCAACCACCATCCTTGCACACACATCAAGCAATTTGAGATATGTATTACTTATGTTTACAAAATGTACCAGTTGACATAAATGGTCTAGTTTGGTCCAATCCTCATACCAAAAGGAAGTTTCACCTTCCTCTATATGCGCATCTTATACCCATTAGCAAATGAAGCAATAACTTTTGTGATCCCTTCCCTTGCCAGTAGAGGTGGAAATAGGCTAGGCCGAGCTAGGCTTTGCCAAGCCTGAGCCTGGCCTGTCAAAAAATTAAAGGTCTGAGTCTGGCCTGTGGCCTATCATAGGCTTATTTTTTAGGCCTGAGTCTGGCCTTTTGAAAGTCTGACATAGCCTATTAGCCTGTTTAAAAGCCTATTACACATAATGAACAAATAAATCAATGAGATTAAACTTCTTTTTGATATTCAACATGATATTTTGGAGAATTTGACTATATAGGGCATCATATTTCGATTTTAGTTGATAATAATACATTTATATATGTGAAAAATTAATGCGGATTAATAAACTTGAATTACTGAAAAAGTTAATAGATTTATAATTTAATCAAAGTACAAATTTTAATATATAATAACAATAGATGTAAAAATATTATTCATATTTACTTAAATAGGCTGACCTACTAGGCTTAATAGACTTTTTTATTGGCCTGAAGTCTGGCTTTTTTAGCTAAATAGGCCTATAAAAAAGCATTAGCCTGCTCTATTTAAAGAAATAGGCTGACCTGACCTGAGCCTATGTAGGCTAGGCCGTAGGCTTATGTAGGTCGGTCTGGCCTCTTTCCACCTCTACTTGCCAGGTAATAGAAACGCAAGTAAAAGGACACGATTTAAAAACAATGTATATACAAAAATGCACTCAACAAACAAGGCCAACAATAGTAATACTTTTAGGTTAAATTGGACCTTTGGTCCTTTAACTTATTTGTTAGTTTCATTCTGATCCCTTAACTAATTATTGTTACATTTTGGCCACGTAAATATGGTTTTGTCTTCCAAATAAGCCCCTTATGTTAAAATTTGTCAATTACTGTTAACATTCATTAGAAACGCAAATATTCCAGAAAAATTTATCAACTCATTTATCATCTTCATAACCAAACCAGAAAAATTCATCATGTTCCTCATTAAATCTAAATTCTCTTAAAACTTGAATCTCTGAATCTCCAATACATGACCGAAGCTGCAAATAACGAGCGAGGAGCACCATTTATGCACCTTTTTATATAACACCAAAGTCACTTCCACTTGTATATTACATTCTCCATTTATTAAATTGTGTCACAAATTGTTGTTTGTTGCAACTGAATATATAACCAATTTTTATTTCATATGTATATAGCAATCCAACAAGTAGACAAAGACTATGGATGTCAACGAAGTAGTGAATGTGTGTGGAGGATGATCCTCCAATCCCCTCCGCTCCCCTCAATTTGTTTTCCGTCCTCGATCTCTGCCATAGAGGAATATTGTTTCCCATCCGGTCCGCACAGAGATCCATGGATATAAAAAATTTACAAATTTTTTATATTTTTCGATAAAAAGCATCACCCTAAAATTTTGTTTTGTCAAAAAATAAAATAAGTATCCAACATAAAATGTTGCTACCAAGTATAATCATACAAATACTCATAACCCAAATTCGACTAAAATTGAACTTTTTAAACGTAAGAGGCCGAATTGAAATCTAAAATAAACTTAAGGGACTGAATATGCATTTAAGCCTATTTTTAATCAAACTAGTTGTTAAAAAATTAAAATACAATTATAAATCAAATACATAATTAAGATATTATTGTAAGTTCTGTGACAACAATAAACATGACATATAAATAAAATTTATATAAATATTGTATGAAAATATAAATAAATATAAATATAATATACAAAGCACTTGAATATGAAAATATAAATGTTATTTTGATAAAATATTCGGGGACGGAGTCTCCGCCGGACAAAGGATAAAATCCCGTCCCCATGTTCAAAATAATCCCGCAAGAAAAAATCTTCGTTTTCAGATTCTCAAACAAAACAATTCTCACAGAGATCTCCACTAAGAGATGCAATTGACATCTTAATCTTTATACATGAACACCCTATAGTTTGTATGCACCTTTTTGAGGACTTGAATCAACTGATGTAATAAATACACGTAGTTTGACATTATATTCAATCACAGTCGTTGATTGAAATAAGACAATTCAGGTTACACACCAGTTATAACGCAGTTAAACAATATCAATCATTGATCTAAATCGAGCAACGGACAACAATAACTACTTTGCGTGAAATCAAATTCCCCCTATTTGACATCCACCCACTTAGACTTTTTATACAAATGATCCAACAAAAAATTAAATACTAAATAAATTAAGGGAGGTCAATAATGGATGATGTGTACATCAAATATTCCCCTTTATTTATTTGTTATCTATATAAAAACACACATAATAGTGCTAAGCCTACTCAATAACCATTGATCACTAATATTAATTTCCTGGATTAAGATTTGATGTTGTAGTAAATATACGCAGTTTTACACTATTTTCAATATCGGCTGTTAATATGAAATCAAATGGTTTAAAGTAAAAACTGTGTTTTGTGGTTAAAATCATATCAGCCATTGATGCATAATTAAATGTCAAATACTGATTATTGTGTGTTACAACGTGCTGCTATATCTGTAGAGAATCTTTTCCTTAATTTCTCAATCTGTCTTGAACAAGAAGAAACATCCATTAACCCACAAATAACCAATAACAAAACATTGGGATTTCCATCATCTTCCCTTTCATTTCATCCATTCAAAAAAAGAAAAATCTTCCTTCCCTTCACTTTCATTTCATTATTTTCATTTCATTCTTTTTCCTTTTACTTTTTCCATCATCATTATCTTAACAATGAAAACAAAAAAAACTCTTCAACAATTACCATAACACACCTCCCATTGCATTATTTCATGCAACAACTATTGTCCCTCCCCTCATGGGTCTTTACAGCCGCCGTCAGAACTCCTCCTCCGGCAATCTTCCTCCCACCATTTCCCTCCCTCCTCCCATCAACCACCAACAACACCATCACACCCGCCATGAATCATCTCCTTTCCTCTCCATCTCCTCCTCACCACCACGTTCTCCCTCTCCTCCTTCCCCGCGCAAAAGGCACAACCGTCGTGACTCATTACCATCATCATTCCCACCAATCTCCCCTCCAAAAGCCAGCAATCATGCCCGCCGCGAATCATACCCGGGTCCTTTCCCTTCTTTTCCATCACCTACCTCTCAATCTGAACAACCTCAACCTCTCTACCATGCACGACGTGAATCATGTCCAAATCCATTTACTTTCCCCGTTTCGCCGCGTAATGAATCAGTAGATCAAACGCTTCTTCCTTCAACGTCTTCATCTTCAATCAATCTCAACCATCATCTTATCAAACGCAGACTCGATATCCGAAACAAAGACAACGATGATAATAACTTTCTTATATGGCCGTTTAATCATATTGATCTTGATGATGATGATATAAGAGAAACAGCCTATGAGATCTTCTTCGCATCTTGTAGATCTTCCCCCGGTTTCGGTGGCCGGAGTGCATTGACATTTATTTCAAAACACGAAAATGGAGGCACCGGAGGGACGACTCCAACTCCGGGGACTCCTTCGCAAACTAGTAGGGTGAAGCGGGCTCTTGGGTTGAAGATTTTGAAAACTTCTTTGTCTCAAAGAATGATGTCGAGAGGCACTTGGACAACGTCGTTGTCCACGCCTTCATCACCTGTGGCTGAAAGTAGTCCGAGGTCGGCTCGGGTTGTGCCGAAACGGGTAATGACAATGGCGGAAGTTATGAGGCTGCAGATGGGGGTGACGGAACAAAGTGATAGCCGGTTGAGGAAAACTCTCATGAGGACCCTTGTTGGTCAAGTAAGTAATTATTATAAAAATAATTACGCTGTTAATCAATCATAATCATTAAAAATATTTGACTTTTATCTTAAATATATATATTTCTAAAATCATACATATGTAATAGCGTCCGTGCATGAAAATTAAACTCGGTATTAACATAAAAAGGATTATTTACAGATATTTCCCCTTTCTTGATAATGAAATTAGTTTTGTTGACATTTGATAAGAATGAATCTATTTTATTTTTTAAAAATTTTGTCATTTCTATGTGCTTGAAATTATAAGTGTTTGATGATGCTTTGTTTAATTTATTTCTGGGTGTAGTCCTCTATGTTGGTTTGAGCCTTTATATAAACATATGGTTGTGGTTTTGTTGTTTTGCTTGCACAATGGTCTTTGGTACAATCGTCAATTAAGAATTCCCTCTTGTTTTTTCAGATGTTTAGTTGGACAAGATGTTGTCTTGTTGACTAATGTTTGATATCAGTAATGTGCTGTATATTATAAACCGAAATCAGACACGACACAGACATAAGACATTGACACGTTGACACAGATAATAATTTGAGAAAATGACATAATTCATTGTAAAAAGCTCGATTTCAACACCTGCTTAAAATGTTTACATTTTTTATACAAATTAAAGCTTAATGATTTTGGTCTAATTTGGAAATATGTGGATTTGCAGCTTGGCCGGCAAGCAGAAACTATCATCCTCCCATTGGAACTCCTTCGACACCTCAAACCATCGGAATTCAGTAACCCTCACGAGTACCATTTGTGGCAAAAGCGGCAGCTAAAAATCCTCGAAGCAGGGCTGCTCCTACACCCTTCAATTCCAGTAGAAAAGACCAACACATTCGCCAAGAATCTCAAGGAGATAATCCGTAGTGGCGAACTTAAGCCAATAGACACAAGCAAAAACTCAGAAACAATGAGAACCTTTAGCAATTCTGTTGTGTCTTTATCGATGAGAAGTCCGAACGGTACTCCGACCAATATCTGCCATTGGGCTAATGGATTTCCTGTCAATGTTCACCTCTACATTTCCCTTCTTCAATCCATTTTCGATCTCGAGGATGAAACATTAGTCCTTGACGAAGTTGACGAGTTACTCGAGCTAATGAAGAAAACATGGTCGACACTCGCGATCAATAGGCAAATTCACAATTTGTGCTTCACATGGGTGCTGTTTCAACAATTTGTAGCTACCGGACAGCGAGAACCTGACCTTATTATTGCCTCACATGCTATGTTGAATGAAGTGGCGAATGATGCTAAGAAAGAAAAAGATTCTTTTTATGTTAAGATGTTGACATCGGTACTCGGTTCATTGCAGGGTTGGGCCGATAAGAAGATGCTTAACTACCATCTTTATTTCCAGGGAGAATCTATTAAACAAATTGAAAACCTTCTTCCTGTTGTGTTGTTGGCAACCAAGGTTTTGGAAGATGGTGCAATATCTGATGGAGAATGGCAAGTGAAAGGAGGTAAAACCTTAGCAGATTCCTCCGAGGAACGCGTCAATGATTATATTCGTTCATCGATAAAAAATGCATTTGAAATGGTAAGTGATATACAAAAACCAATGCTACAAATTGACATTTTAAAAGAATGCATGTATTTGATTTTGAGAAACAATATTTTGACATCAAAATTCGATAACAATTTAGATGGTTAACGCAGTTCAAATATGTGATTGTAGATGATAGAATCTGAAAATGGCAAATCAACTGAATCTGAAACAAAGAAAGATATAAGTGAGGTTATGCTTGAATTAGCTCAACAGACTGAAGATTTGGCGACGAAGGAGAGACAAAATTATAGTCCGATATTAAAGAAATGGTACACGATAGCAGGTGGGGTTGCAGCAATGACGCTGAACAATTGCTATGGACATGTGCTAAATCAGTTTCTAAGTGAAATGATAAAAACAATATCAGTTGAGTTGATTTTAGTACTGAAGAAGGCTAGAAAGCTAGAAGATATTTTGGTTCAAATGGTTGTTGAAGATTCTGCTGATTGCGAAGACGGTGGAAAAACCGTAGTAAGAGAGATGGTTCCTTTTGAAGTTGATTCAACCCTACTGAACCTAATGAAAAAATGGATAGATGATGCAAATCAAAGAGGGAATGATTTTTTGCAGAAAGCAAAAGAAAGTGAAGTAAGTTTTATCTTTATTGATGATGCTCTTCCTTTAATCGGAAGAAGGACACAATACATTTAGCTATGAAGCACAAACATTCCTCATATTAGGCGTGTCTCGGTGTCGGACACATGCTGGTGTCTGACACTGACCCTTATGATTATATTGAATTATGTCATTTTCAAATTATTAACCATATTGACGTGTCAGTGTATGTGTCGTGTCTGGTGCATGTGTCCGTGCTTCACAGGCATTTAAAACTTTGATCACATGTTTTTTGTTTTTAACTTTCATTTCAGACATGGAATCCGAAGTCTAAATCGGAGCCTGTTGCGAAATCGGTGGTGGAGATGATGAATTTGGCCAAGAAAATTGTGCAGGAGTTCTTTCAAATTCCAATTGGAATAACTGAGGATTTAGTTCAAGAACTTGCTGATGGATTACACAAACTCTTCAAAGAGTACACCATGTTTATTGCAGCATGTGGTAAGTACTCTTTATTTATATAACGCTTAAACGCACTTTTTATCCTCTATTTTAACCGAAACGGGATTTTAGTCCCCATTTGGAGATTATTTTTTATGACGTGTCATTTTCAGTTATGATGTCGATTTGCATTTGATGATGTGACATTGTAGATTTGGGCCAGAAACTCCGTAAAAACTTTTTGGTTTTGTTTTTCAGATTCATTTAACGATATTGATCAGTTGAATATATTTTGTTATAAATTTTCGCAGGTTTGAAAGAGAACTACATTCCGACTCTTCCAACACTGACAAGGTGCAACAGGAATTCAAAGTTCCACAAGCTGTGGAAAATTGCTAGTCCTTGCAATGTCAGTTGTGAAGATCCACACATATACGGAATATATGAATCAGGTCACCCTCACTCGTGCACTAGCCGAGGAACACAACGCCTCTACATTCGTCTCAACACATTACACTATATGCTTACTCACATCGCATCACTCGATAAATCGCTCACACTCAACCAAGGAGTAGTACCTATTGATCGCAGTGCCTCGACAAAAGGAAAATCCAGTTCATACTTTGAAACAGTTACCAACTCTATCATAGCAGCCTGTCAGCACCTCTCCGAAGTAGCTTCCTATCGTCTCATATTCTTCGACTCAAATGCTTTCTTCTATGATAGTCTCTACGTCGGTGACGTAGCTAATGCTCGACTCAACAAGGCTTTGACAATCCTCAAACATAACATCAAACTAATGACAGCAATTCTTACCGAAAGAGCTCAACCGTTGTTAATAAAGGAAATCATGAAGGCATGTTACGACGCGTTTCTTTTGGTTTTACTTGCTGGTGGAACTACAAGAATGTTTAATGAATCAGATCATGTGAGTATTCAAGAAGACTTTAATTCTTTGAAGCAAGAATTTGTTAGTTGTGGTGAAGAGTTGATAGCAGAAAGTGTGGTTGATAAGGAAGGTGAGGTAGTTGAAGGTGTGATAGGGTTAATGGGAACTACTACTGAAGAATTAATGGAAATTTTAAATAGTTTATCAAGTGAAAATGGTGGCAATGGAGGTAAGTTACCATTGCCAATGCCACCAACTACAAGGAAATGGAATAGGACTGATCCAAACACAATTTTGAGGGTATTGTGCTATAGAAATGATAGAGTTGCTAACCATTTCTTAAAAAGGACTTATCAAATAGCTAAAAGGAGATAGATGACAACAAGGTATGTTAATTAATACCAAGATTTTAAATAGTGGTTGCGGTAACAGTAGTAGTCGTTGTTGCTTTGCAATTTTGTATATTTCAGAGAAACAAAGTCAACTGCAGCTTATGCGCGGCCTCATACACTATGATGTTTGTAGTCTAGATTGCGGCAAATATCAAACACTATGAAGGTGTAGTCTAGATTGCGGCCACATACCGTATTTAAAACTCCTCTTAATATTGGTTCTATGGTGAAAGTAAAAATAGCAAAACTTTTGGGTGTAAATTTTTTTTTGTCCTTTTTTTTTTTGGTTTACCGTGGGTTCCCTCTGCAGAAAGTAATCTTATTCAAGACACTGTCGAGTATTAAATATGGACGCCTTTCTCAAATGGAATTCAAACATTAGATGCGGTGATCTTGATCTTGGACATAAAATTGGTAGAATGTAAAATATAGAGTGTTAGACATTAAATGTAAATAAATGGCTATTTTGCCAATTAACTAAGTTAAGGGTCATGAGTATGAATTTTTTTGAGAACTGAATTATCTATTTATTTTTTGGTGAAACTAAATTCTCTATTTCTATTGCAGGTTTTGTTCACTATTTTATTTCCTTTGTCAATTTTCCTTATCTTTATCTCATAATATTCAATCCTCTACAATATAATCAAAAACATAATTCATGTGGAGATGAAAATTGTATGTAATACTGGACAAAACTCATGAACTTATATAGACACAACTTCTATTATAAAATGAGATTGTAGAACCACAAAGCATAGAGAACTGACATAGATGATGTGATTAATTCATATTAGCTAAGCTTAGTTTACTTGTGTGAGAAGGAACTTAATAGTTTGAATTTGAAATTCTGTTATGTGTTAGTTACTATTCTAGTGAAATTAGTTTGAGTTTGTTACAAGTTTGTTAGTAACTTGTTTCTCAAGAAACACCATATAAAATCATGTAATTGTCATTTGAGATTATGAGAATAGCACAATATCCTTCTCTTCCTTATTCTTCTTCATTCAATAATTTGACAAATCTGTGAGTGTGTGCGCGCGCGCATTGCTGCGCCTACCGTGCCTATTGTGTTTATGTTCTTGCTGCGCCTACCTTGCCCATTGTCTGCGTATCTGAGCTGCGCTCATTATTAGAATTTGGGAGTTGAGGTTTGCACTACATTTATAAAGGCTATCTATGCCATATCTCTAGCCAATGTAGGACTTCTAACACTCACCATGAGCCTATTTGCTAGTGAAGATAGTGCGTCGAGTTTTGATCCAACAATAGAAACTGATTCTATATGATTCAATTGATTGATTCAGAATGATGAAACAATGGGATTGGTACATTATATACAATGAAATGGTGGGAAGAATAACCAACTTGTCTGATATAACTAACTAACAACTTATTGAAAATTGACTAACTAATTGCCTTTTATGTTATTGGTAATTTCAAATTTAAATAAATCTAGAATTATTAATGTCTATGTAGAAAAACATGGTCTGTGGCCAAGGAAGAGGCAACAATGATGAATCAAACTATGAGGAAGGAAATCATTTATCACCAGAACTCATTGAAGAGGGAAGTGTTTTTAACTATCAGCAACACCCCTCAAAGTAACTGATTCTTTGATCGCGCAACTGCAAGTAACTGAGATCTATTTAAAGGATTGACCTCTCCTAACAAATATTAACACCTATCAGTGATCAAACCTTAAACCAAATGTTAAAGGATCCTAGTATCTACCGCTTGCGTTACATGTTGTTCAACTCTGTTGCTAACACTCAAAGAAAAAATAGAGTGCTGCTAATAGTATGTGGTATTTGGAGAATGGTGCAAGAAATTTTTGTGGAGCTTAATGAGAATGTGAATAGAAATGTATCATTTGGAGACTCATACAAAATGCAAATTCAAAGGAAAGTTACAATTATAATCTCTCTAGGATCACAAGTTAATTAATGGTGTTTATTATGTTCCAAAATTGATGAGTAATATTTAGATTCTTGGCCAACTTTTTGAAGAGATATGGGATCCTCATGAAATATATGTAATCATAAGTTAATACTTAATAGGGAATAATTTTCCTTTTGTTATTACTTAACTTAATGAACAATAACATCGCAATGAATAGATGGTGTCTCTGAGTTACGCCTGCTTTAGATTGGAGCACCATCTATCTCTGCGGTCTAAATTTTTATTAGCAAAAATCAGAAAAGTCTCAAATTTGCGAAATATACTTTACTAATGGCTGCTTAAATAATAAAAAAAATTAGACAAAAAAATTCTTAAAGATAGAAAATTTGTTGGGCAACAATATTTTTACAAATTATATGCACTTCCAAATCAGTTTTAGAATGGTTGATAACCAATCCATTGTTCTGGTTTGTTGATGAAGTTCACACTTGCCATATGTTCAACTGTTGCTAAATCCAATTTCTTAGCCCAACTCACTCTCTTGGATGTATCTGAACCAGCTCCAAAATTACCATACTCTGCAAATGTTGTTAGATCCCTGCAAAATTTCATTTTAAAAAATGAATTTCTAGCCCTTAAACAAAGAAAGATTTATTATTTATAAAAGAATACTATTCTGGTTTTTAAACTAAGCAACAAACAACTTTCTAGATTAATTGAATAAATCATGTATGTGAAACTATTTTTTAGCCCAGATACATGTCCACCTTATAGTAAGATAAATGTTTTAGTGAATGAATCTAAAAAGTTGGTTTTTCTTATATTCAAAAGCAGAGGAAGTAGACCATACTATTTATACGAAGATTAACCTTATTGTATGAAATTTATTTTTATCAATACACCATGTATTAATGTGGGATATGGATTCCCTGCAGTCAAAAAGTGACTACAGGAGAATCACAACCATCAGATCTTATCAATACATTTTGATATATTTTCTGCACGAAATCCATATCCATTAATGTCAGAGCCGTCAATATAGACTCGGTCCAAAGATTTTTTTTGGTCAAGTAATCTAGTGGCTAGAAATTTCACCTTAAAGGTGGATAAGTGGAGTGCCCGAGGATCGAACCCCGACTCCTGCGTTTATAACGCTATGTCCCTACCAACTGAGCTAAGTTCACGGGACCTGATCCATGGTCGGTTCAAAAATATGATTAACTATTTATATATAATGATGTGTCATACTATTTATGTATAAGTGAGTCTTATCATTTGAGAGCCTCGTATTAAACTCATCATGTATAATGTATTTATCTAAATAATATGTTATTAAACACATCATCCATGGTGGACCCTACTATTTTTAGTAATAAAATATTATTTTTATTGTTATAAAATTACTTTTTAATAAAAAATAATAAAAATTCACCTTTAAACTACTTTTGAAAAGTTCCATATTATCATAACAATGTAAAGAAAAGGGTACTAAAAAAAGGGGGAACTTACTCATTCCCATCATGATTCCATGGGTTCCAACCACTAGGTGCAACAATGTTGGTAAGGTTGGAATTATAAAATAAGACTCTAGCATATTTTCTCCAAGGCCTTCCCAAATAAGTTGTTGCATTTCCAAACACATGACAATCTTTGAAAACAAACCCTCCTTCCTCATTTGGATCATCTCTACCTTGTGCTGTTATAAAACCACCACCAATAACAGATATGGAGCACCTCTACAAAATTCAATAAACAAATATTGTATATTAAGACATGATTCTGCAATATTTAAATGATATAAAGGCTTAGTGCATTCATGATAGTAATTGCCTCATTATTAACATATTTTTAAACATTTTGTATTAAGATGCACTTTTTTTATATTTTGGTGATTAGTGAAGCAAATGAATAGTTCATATTTCAACATTTTCATATTCTATTATATATTTTTTTTTTGAACATATATTCTATTATATTTTATGTGTATTATACATACAAATATACAAATTTATTATTTTGTGTGCACCAGGGGCGGCCCTAGGGAGGTGCAAACAGCTCTATAGAGCTGGGCCTCCAAATATTTGGGGCCTCAAATTTTTTTAAATTTTTTTTAACCGGGGGGTCCAAATAGTAAGTCTGTGTAGTATGGTGGTGTAAATAGAAAGTCATCAACTACTTTCATCAGCCCAGCCCACTGAATTAGAATGCTGACTTGCTATTTACACCCCCTAGGCTACGTTGAATGTCTGTTTGCACCCCCAATTTAAATTATTTTTCCTATTTTTTAAATTTAAATAGAAAATTGGTCTTTTATAAAGTTTTTTTATTAAGGGTCCACTTTTACGTTGGAAGTCGGACCTCTAATTTAATTGGAACGGCTCTGCTACTTACTCGATTTTTCTTTTATTCTAATTGCTAATTTTTTTTTTGAACAAGTATTCTAATTGCTAATTATCTCTTAATTTTTTTTTCACATGATTGTATTTGATAATTGCTGATTATCTCTTAATTTTTTTTCAGTTCAACTTCAACATTGTTTATTAATCCGTTTTAACTTCAATGATGATTAATATTTTGGATTTATATATATTTATTAGGGCCCACTTTTAACATTTAAGCCGGGCCTCCAAATAGTCGGGACCGGCCCTGGTGTGCACGATCACGAGTCACGACAAAGAAAATTAAGTAGTTTCTCATAGTTGCGACTGTTTCTCAAAACACATGAGTCGTAAGGATTGCACAATTCAAATGTGTAAAAAATGAATGTTTTTTTATATGTCTGTATTGTGGAATCGAAACAATGTTATTCGAGGAGAAATTATCATTATCATCGAAAAATAAAATTAAGAAATTATTTACCTCGAACAAAGATTGAGCTTCACCAAAGATAAAATCAACTGCACCTTGTATGGTACAAAGCTTGTAATAGTGTCTTCCTCTATCGTCCCACAAAGTGTCTTGATAACCGTAGAAACCAACTCTAAAAAAATAGCTCTTATCACCACTTATCATTGCAGCTACAGCAGCTACATGGACACCATTATTTGCTTCATTGTATGTATTCTGCTCGACATTACAAGTAAATTATTACTACGTCCATCTTACGATATAAATTGCGGCTAATGGTACCGTGCACCAGTTTTACAAGTGGTTCATCGTGGACCAATGTTTAAAATTATCAGAAATTCTAACGACTGTCGATAATACACTTTTAAAGTAAAAAATCACGACTATCTTCGTTTTTACGGTTGAAAAATAACATTATTAACATCAATTCAATACGTGTTACATCTTTAGTATTTGTTGTTTTAATCAAATTGATATCAAATAAAGTCATTTTTTCAATCATAAAAATAATAATGACTATTATGGGTGCGTTTGATTTGCAAAACAGTAGGTACTAGACAGAACAATACAAAACAGAACAAGATAATACGGGACATGACAACACTACACTGGAGAGAGATAGAGAGATAATATTTTTATATTTGAAAATATATTTTTGTATTTTTTATAGTGTGGACAAAAAGTTGTGATGTAGTTCACTGAGGGACAAAAAATTCTTGTTTTTGTCTTATCACTTACTACCTATTTGTTTAGTTCCATAAACAGTTTCTGAATCAAACAGTGTACAACAAAAGTTGTCCAGTCCCCTATTTTTTAGGGAATCAATCGCACCTATATTTTCAAATAACAACCTATCATAAGTAATATTTTAAATATTCTCTGAATCTCCAGCTCTTTAACCATCATCTCATCCCATAAATAAATTGTTGTTTATTTAGCTAAATCAATTAAACACGTATTTTTAGTTGAAATTATTCTTAAACCAACAAATATTGTTATATTGGGTTACTAACGAACTTCAACCAAACATTCTAAGACCAAATGCAATAACTTAGTCAATTTTCCTTCAAATAAAGAAACAATGCCAATTAGTCAATTACAAACGCACCCTTCACGCAAAACATAAAAGTGAGATTTTATTCTTGGTGGGATATACCACGTATTAAAAACATAATGATCATTTCTGTCAAAAAAAAAATATAATGATCATAATCCTAATTTGGAATAAGGCATTATATTTCTTTTTATATATAAGCCATATTTGGAACACGATATTTAAAAGGAACAAGTTTCACATGATTTAGTATTTATTTCTCATTATTTTTTGTAGACATTACCATATTTGATATAATCATTTTCTTAAATAAATATAATTTGGTTAATAATGATTCCCACCATGGAGAAGGGGCCATTCGACATGGAGATTCTAAAAATGGAGAATCTTGGTTTCATAAAGTTTCTGAAATATTGGAAACAAGCTATAGCCCTTAACCCAGGTAAGTATATTGTTGTGAGTTTTTTAGGAAGGGTGACGAAACATTTCCTAGCTAGATTAAAACTAATGCAATGTCTAAAAGCTAAATAGGAAAAAGATAATTCTCAATAAAAACTATGTAATTTTTTTTTAATGTAATATATAATAGGAAAAATGTTTTAAAAGAGCAATTAAAATCATAAAATGATGGTTGAAATGAAGACTAATTAGTAATTATTGGTAGATTATTTCTCACCCTGAAACTTATGGATTTGACAACAATATTATCTGCAAATGATGAGAATGTAGGACTTTGATCGGTTGAACTATGATCATTCCACTCAACAATAGTTTTTCTTTTTCCTGATCCTTTCAATATAATGTAAGGTTTATCCACTGGAATATTTATTCTTTCTCTGAAACAAAGACAAAACATAACAATTTTATAGGTCAATTAATTAAATAAAATCAAGTGTTGCTAAATCCAATACATATAATTAAATTTTTAATTTTTTGACTCATTCAATTCTTTTGACCAAAACTTTTAAAGTATGAAATGCTAATTTGGATTGCTTGATCCTTAGATCGACTCTGTCTTTTGGACCGGACCTATTGGTATACAATTGAAATTTTTTTGTCCATTTTAGTGTATGTAGTTTATAACTAGTTATCGAAGATTTTAAGATAAAAAATGAAAATGAACATAAATTTTACCTATAAGTACCGGGATTGACTCTAATGGAAATCCAACGATTATTGTTCGAAGGTATCGAATCAATGGCAGATTGAATGGTTGAGAAGCTCCCGTGACGGCCGGATTGATCGACAAATATTGTCGAATAAGGTAAGATATGTTTTCCCACTTTTTTGTAAAGTTGAGCATTAGCTTCATCAACTCTCAACACTACAAAGGGAATGATAAAAGCAAATAAGAACAAACGAAACATGAGGATGGGTATTAGAATTTGGACTCTTCACAATGGAGCAAAGAGAACAAAATGCAATTGTTGAGAATTCTTTTAAAATGAAATATGAAAAGATTTGTGTGTATTTATAGTCAAAAAATTTCTACGTGTGGAGAAAAGGTTGAAAAAAAGGAAATTTTTATAATAGTGGAAATAAGAGGGTATGCAATAAGTTTTAATCAATTACGGCATTATGTTTGATTATCAAAACTCAAAAAGGATTATATATCTTTGAATTAAACATAGGAATCAATCTTTTATTTTTTTACGGAACAGTAATAATACTATTTATTTCTATCCATATTTACATTGGGAATTAAACAAAGAAATATTTTTTGTTGATTCAAAAGAAAAAAATATTTTAAAACAACAGCTTTGACTCTAATTAAAAGTCATAAAACTTTTTTTCTTGGAACAAAAACTTATAAAAACTTTAACTAATAATTTAAAACTTAACGGTATGTGGGAAAATTCCATTTAGGGGATGTATCGTAAATATAACATACATCCCTCCTAGTTTTCTAGTCAACACTCACCTCCCCTGAGGTTATTGTAAATATAACATACATCCTAGTTTTCTAGTCAACACTCACCTCCCCTGAGGTTATTGTAAATATAACATACATCTCTCCTAGTTCCCTCCTAGTTTTCTAGTCAACACTCACCTCCCCTGAGGTTATTGTAAATATAACATACATCCCTCCTAGTTTTCTAGTCAACATTCACCTCCCCTGAGGTTATTGTAAATATAACATACATCCCTCCTAGTTTTCTAGTCAACACTCACCTCCCCTATTGTTTGACACCGTTTAACTTCCGTCAATTATTTAACAAATAAAAAAAAAAATAGAACGTCTGTGTTGCCTGTTCTGAGATTGAGCCTTTTAGTTTCCTCCAACTACTTTTCAGCGAGGAAACAACCAGAAAGACCTGGAGCTGTCTCCTCCATTCTCGTGTCTGTTCGATTAATTTCGTACTCGTCTTGTTATTTCGTATTCGTTTATTCATCCTGCTTGAATTTGTGTTGGCACAAATGTGTCTCTCTTTCTTTTTGTCTGGATATTATTTTTGTTATACGAACATGATAAGACTGGACTGGATTATTTGATACTATCTTTTGGGTTATGACAATTACGGTCACTAATTCTTCTAAGTCCCAAATATTCATTTTCGTATTGCCAGACATGATTAAGGTGCTATACTAATACTGCAATCATGTTTATTAAGCCAACTCATTCAAAAAAGATTTTGAAAAACTTACAACAATGGCAGAAATGTTTGGGTGGCGGTTTAGTAAAGCAAGCCATCATCGATGGAAAAAGTGGTGGCTATTAGATTTTAACAGAAAATATAAACGGTGTTAAGTAAGGAGGGAGGTGTTATTTATTTTAATAAACTTAAAGGGAGGTTAGTGTCTAGTATAAAATTAGTGTAGAAGTTACCTTGAAATTGGATCGATTGAAGCAGAATTTCGTTTTTCCCTTACTGGTAGTGGCGCGACGCGCAGGAGGTCTTGGATCGGCGCGCAGGAATCTGATGGTTTTGGGCTTGACGTTCTGTTGGCTGCGCGACGCGCGGCCGTACCGGCGCGGCGCGCGTGCGTGGCTTATATATTCCTCTGTTTTCTGTTTGTCCGCCGCCAGAGAGAGAAAGAGTGAGTTTATGAGATTTTGTTCTTCATCAGCAAAGAAGGATAATTTATTAGGATTATATATTCATCTCTTTCATCTTGTAATCATTATCATTGAAATCTCTTGGTCACGGGAAGAGATTCGGGAAAAGGGTAGAAAATAGGATAACTCTATTTTTCTTGTAACTCTTTGTGAGAGTCTCATTGTAATCAAGAACAAGTTTGATAGTGGAAAGGAGAGCTGCCCTCTCCCCCAGAGTAGGTTCATTATAGCCGAACTGGGTAAACAATTTCTCGGTGTCTTTTATCGTTTATTGTTGTTTACTTTCGTTGATTTCTATTGCTCATTGGAATATTGCTCTTCGTGTTGTTTTGATTGCTTATTTCGTTTGCCTCACACACTAAAGGACTTATTGGTGTGATATTAGTTTAGAATTCACAACAATTGGCGCCCACCGTGGGGCAAGGGATTAAACGAATTTAGGCACCATGGGTTCGAAGTTTGATATTGAGAAGTTTACCGGTAGCAATGATTTCGGATTGTGGAAGTTAAAAATGAGGGCGGTTTTGGTTCAACAAAAATGTGTTGAAGCGTTAAAGGGACCGACACAGATGCCAGCGCATCTCTTAGAGGACGAGAAAACCGAGATGAATGATAAGGCGGTGAGTGCTATCACTTTGTGTCTCGGGGATAAGGTGTTGAGAGAAGTGGCGCGTGAGACTTCGGCGGTAATGATGTGGACTAAGTTAGACACTTTGTATATGACAAAGTCTTTAGCACGTCGACATTGTCTGAAGGAACGACTATACTTTTATCGTATGGTGGAGAACAAGTCTGTGGTGGAGCAACTTGCGGAATTCAACAAAATCATTGATGATTTGGCGACCATTGATGTGAACTTGGAAGATGAGGACAAAGCCTTTCATTTGTTGTGTGCTTTACCTAAGTCGTGGGAAAACCTCAAGGATGCATTGCTTTATGGCAAAGAAGGAACTATCACATTGGATGAAGTTCAATCGGCTTTGAGAACTAAAGAGTTAACTAAGTTGAGGGACTTGAAGATTGATGATAGTGGAGAAGGTTTGAATGTTGCGAGAGGTAGAAGCGAGTACAAAGGCAAAGGGAAAGGGAAGAAACATAGGTCCAAGTCTAGGCCAAAGGGTGGAGGTGATAGTGGTGGCAAGTTCAAATGCTATCATTGTCATGAGCCAGGTCACTTCAAGAAGGATTGTCCTCAAAGAAAGGGCGGCGGTAGTTCGTCGGCTCAAATTGCTACTAGTGATGAAGGTTATGAGAGTGCGGGCGCACTTACAGTTACAAGTTGGGAACCGGAGAAGAGTTGGGTCATGGACTCGGGTTGCTCTTATCACATGTGTCCGAGAAAGGAGTATTTTGAGACTTTGGAGCTTAAGGAAGGTGGAGTTGTCCGTCTTGGTAACAATAAGGCTTGCAAGGTTCAAGGTACGGGTACAATCCGATTGAAAATGTATGATGATCGTGATTTCCTTTTGAAGAATGTGAGGTATATTCCTGAACTTAAGAGAAATTTAATTTCCATAAGCATGTTTGATGGTCTAGGGTATAGTACTAGATTTGAACATGGGTCAATGAGAATTTCTCATGGTGCATTAGTTATTTCTAAAGGGTCTAAAATGAATGGTCTTTACATTTTAGAGGGTTCCACTGTTATTTCTAATGCATTAGTAACTAGTGTTGAAAAAGTGGACATGACTAAACTATGGCATTTGAGGTTGGGGCATGTTAGTGAAAGGGGTTTAGTTGAACTAGCTAAACAAGGTTTGCTAGGTAAAGAAAAATTGAACAAACTAGATTTTTGTGATAATTGTACACTAGGCAAACAACACAAGGTGAAATTTTGGGGTGGGTGTGCATAAGTCTAGTAGACCGTTTGAGTATGTTCATTCGGATCTTTGGGGTCCAGCGTCTGTTTCTACTCATGGTGGAGGTTCATATTTTCTGAGTATTATTGATGATTATTCTAGAAGGGTATGGGTTCACATTATTAAAAATAAAAGTGATACCTTTGAAAAGTTTAAAGAATGGCATACCCTTGTAGAAAATCAAACTGGAACTAAACTGAAAGTTTTGAGAACTGACAATGGCCTGGAGTTTGTTTCAGAGCAATTTAATGAGTTTTGCAGGAAAAGAGGTATAAAGAGGCATAGAACCGTTGCATACACACCGCAACAGAATGGTCTGGCTGAAAGGATGAATAGGACCTTGTTGGAGCGGGTGAGGTGTATGTTGTTGGGAGCTGGATTGCCCAAGAGTTTCTGGGGAGAAGCAGTTAACACTGCTGCATATTTGATCAACAGATGTCCATCAACAGGAATTGATTTAAAAACACCTATGGAGGTTTGGAGTGGTAGGCCTTCTGACTACTCTAATCTGAGGGTCTTCGGATCTTTGGCATTTGCTCACGTCAAGCAAGATAAACTTGATGCTAGGGCGGTAAAATGTGTTTTCATTGGTTATCCTGAGGGTGTGAAGGGTTACAAGTTGTGGATGATGGGACCTGGAAGATCAAAGTTTATTATAAGCAGGGATGTTACTTTTGATGAGACCCGAATGGGGATGAAGTGCAAAGACCTGGAAGAAATACCAGAAACTAGGGTGGAGAAAATTCAGTTTGAGGTGGAGCCTTCCACTGATGAGAGGGAAGAGGAGGATCAGACTCAAGTACCTGAAGATAGTGGAAGTGATGAAACAACTGTTCCTGACTATCAGCTTGCAAGAGATAGGGAGAGGAGAGTTATTCATCCACCTAATAGATTTGGTTATGCTGACCTTATCTGTTATGCTTTGAATGCAGCTGAAGAATTGCAAGACTCAGAACCAAAGAACTTCAGGGAGGCATCCGAAAGCATAGATGGCAAGGATTGGTTGAAGGCAATGAATGAGAAAATGCTTTCATTGGAGAAGAACCATACTTGGGAACTTGTACCATTGCCTAAAAAGAAAAGGGTAGTGGGTAGCAAGTGGGTGTTCAAGAAAAAGGAAGGGATTCCGGGAGTTGAAGCACCAAGGTATAAGGCGAGACTTGTAGCAAAGGGTTTTACTCAGGTGGAGGGAATTGATTACAATGAGATCTTCTCTCCGGTGGTGAAACATTGTTCTATAAGGGTACTTATGGCGATTGTGAATCAGTATGATCTTGAGTTGGAACAAATGGATGTGAAGACCGCATTTCTACATGGAGAATTGGAAGAAACTATCTATATGCAACAACCTGAAGGTTTTGTGGAAGACAATTCAAAGGTGTGTTTGTTGAAGAAATCTTTGTATGGGTTGAAGCAAAGTCCAAGGCAGTGGTATCGTCGGTTTGATGAGTTTCTTTTGAAGACTGGATTTGTGAGGAGCAACTATGACAGTTGTGTGTACATGATGAAGAGGAATGAGAAAGTCATTCTCTACCTCCTTCTTTATGTAGATGATATTCTTATGGCAAGTTCTGATAAGCATGAGATTCAAAAGCTCAAGGAGAAATTAAATGGTGAATTTGAGATGAAGGATCTTGGTAATGCGAAGAGGATACTTGGTATGGATATCGTGAGAGACCGGAGTAAAGGTGAATTGTTCTTATCTCAGCATGATTATTTGAAGAAAGTGGTGGAGCGGTTTAGAATGTCGGATTCTAAGGTTGTGAATACTCCACTTGGTCACCATTCAAAGTTGTCAATTAAACAATGTCCTCAATCCGAGGATGAGAGGAAGAAGATGGAGAGTACTCCCTATGCTAGTGGGGTTGGAAGCATCATGTATGGCATGGTTTGTAGTAGACCGGACTTATCCTATGCAATTAGTGTGGTAAGTCGGTTTATGGCAAATCCGGGTCAAGTTCATTGGCAAGCTTTGAAGTGGGTTCTGAGATATTTGAATGGGTCCTTGAAGAGTGGTCTAAGGTACAAGAAGATTGATCCAGGAAAGAATGCTTTGGAGGGTTATGTGGATGCGGACTATGCGGGTAATGTGGATACTAGAAAGTCTTTATCTGGTTTTGTGTTCACTCTGTTTGGTACAGCGGTAACTTGGAAGGCCAATCAACAGTCTGTTGTAGCCTTGTCAACAACTCAAGCGGAATATATAGCTCTTGTTGAAGGAGTTAAGGAAGCTATATGGTTAAAGGGTATGATTGGAGAAATGGGGATTAGTCAAGGTTGTGTGAAGATACATTGCGATAGTCAAAGTGCCATTCATTTGGCGAATCATCAAGTGTATCATGAGAGGACGAAGCACATTGACATCCGGTTGCACTTTGTGAGAGATATGATTGAGACAAAGGAAATCATAGTTGAGAAAGTGGCATCGGAGGAGAATCCGGCGGATATGTTCACCAAATCATTACCAAGGGTTAAGTTCAAGCATTGCTTGGACTTAATTAATTTCGAAGAGTAGACGGAGATCGGAGAGGGCAGCATGGTGGTTGGTGGGAAGTTGACACCGCCATCAATTTAAAGGCAAGGTGGAGATTTGTAGAAGTTACCTTGAAATTGGATCGATTGAAGCAGAATTTCGTTTTTCCCTTACTGGTAGTGGCGCGACGCGCAGGAGGTCTTGGATCGGCGCGCAGGAATCTGATGGTTTTGGGCTTGACGTTCTGTTGGCTGCGCGACGCGCGGCCGTACCGGCGCGGCGCGCGTGCGTGGCTTATATATTCCTCTGTTTTCTGTTTGTCCGCCGCCAGAGAGAGAAAGAGTGAGTTTATGAGATTTTGTTCTTCATCAGCAAAGAAGGATAATTTATTAGGGTTATATATTCATCTCTTTCATCTTGTAATCATTATCATTGAAATCTCTTGGTCACGGGAAGAGATTCGGGAAAAGGGTAGAAAATAGGATAACTCTATTTTTCTTGTAACTCTTTGTGAGAGTCTCATTGTAATCAAGAACAAGTTTGATAGTGGAAAGGAGAGCTGCCCTCTCCCCCAGAGTAGGTTCATTATAGCCGAACTGGGTAAAAAATTTCTCGGTGTCTTTTATCGTTTATTGTTGTTTACTTTCGTTGATTTCTATTGCTCATTGGAATATTGCTCTTCGTGTTGTTTTGGTTGCTTATTTCGTTTGCCTCACACACTAAAGGACTTATTGGTGTGATATTAGTTTAGAATTCACAACAATTAGAGGGGATGTTTGTGTTATATTAAAAGACCTTGGGGGGTCAATGTAATTTTCCCTTAAGATTTCAATGGATTTTAAATGATTTTTTATGTTAAAAAATTTCGTTGGTATTCAATCAAGACTTTTATAAAATCAAATCAAATCTTGTGGTATTCAATTAAGACAATTAAGATTTTTTTTTCAGGACAATGAAATTCACTGTTATTCGATTGAGATTTCTAAAGGACTTATAAATTTCACTTGGTATTCAAAAATCAACAGATTTTGGTGGATTCTTTCATGTAGTGAATTTCGTGAGACTTTTTAGTTAAAAATACACTTGAGAGACTCTTCCAACTAAGTCTTTTTAAAAAAACTCTCAAAATACATTCAAATCATGTGTTAAAAATCTTGTTTGTAAAAAGTCTTTTGAAAAAAATCTCATAAAATCAATATATAATCTCAAGTCATTTAAAATCTTCAAGACATTTTTTATCAAAATAATCTCTTGAAATCTCAATCCAATTAACCCCTCTTGACTTGGTCTAAATGGTTGGCATGTGGCTTTGGACTCATTTATTCACTTAGTCTACAGAAGTAGTATTATAATTTTGGTTACGGTAGATTTAAGTCGGTAATAAAACATTGCATTTTAGTCCTAATTGGCAAGGGATATTTTATTATATATGCAGGTTGAAGTTCGAACCCAATAATCTAATTTATAAATATTTTATATGCAGAATCTGAGTTTGAGTTTTGTCAGAACACTTTTTTAAGAGTGGATTGTTATCCACCATACTACTTGACCAAAAATAAAATAATATTATTGTTTTTTTAACAAAAAAATATTATAATTAGATCTCCAAACATATCTCGGTTGGTAAAGGCATTATAATATACATTGAGAATTTCATACTTTTTTTTACCGAAGAATTTATACTTATTTATTTTATTTTATTTTTGGTGAATTTCTACTTATTCATTTTAACGGGTGAAATTCTTGCATCTATGTGTTTTTTAAGAATTCTTGCATCTATGTTATTTAACAAAAATAAAATAAAAATATTATAGAAGAATCAAATTTGTGTTATTCCATGTTTAATGAAATTTTACCCAAAATTGTCGTACTAATTGTTTCTTGGCTTGCCTCCTTTGTGTTGACATTCCTTTGTCAATGATTTTCTATTGGAAAATTAGGTCAGGCAATTAGCAACTAAAAGATGGTATCCCAATTTGGGAGAATCAACATGATTGTTAGGTGATATCCCATAAGAGAACAAACAAGTATATGCTGGTAATTTAGGATTAACCTTTGACTTCATTTTAATAAAAGAGAGAGACATAATTTAGCATATGATCTCTTTTATAGACACTTGGGTAACAGAATTGACTCTACTTTTTCTTTTCCTTTTTTTACTTTTTTTTTTTTTTTTTTTGAGAAAACCACCATTTTAATCTTTAAAAGTGTATCTCGCTGTCATATTTGTTCTTGAGTGTATTAACTTTTTGACTAGATTTATAAGTGTCTCTTTTATTAGTCGTTTTAGTTCTCACTTCTCAAAATTATTTTTAGGTGGTTGATTTGGTCTTCAAATATGTTTTTCTTTAGTCAATTTGTTCCTCGAATGTATTTGCAATTTTCATACATTTAAAAAATAATATAACAGCGAGTTACATTTCTAAAGACTAAAATGGTGGTTTGCCCCCTTTTATTTTTCTAAATCATGATGTTAAAAGGTACTCACTCCGTCCCATTTTCATTGTCACATTTGACTATATTGCACTATTCACATATATTGTTTTGACCATATTTTTCTACTAATAAATAAAAATAAATATTAGCATATAAGATGTTGGTAGATTCGTCTCGATGAGTATTTTTAAAATATCAAATTTTTATAATTTTTACTATAATATAATTAAAAATATTAATCGTCAAAGTTATGCATTGGCATACGTGAAACAGTCAACTGTGTCAATGAAAATGGAACGGAGGGAGTACAACGATACCGCCATCAAATTTGTGATCACTTGTTTATTAACGGACTCAAACTTTTTACCAATTGAATCTATTCATCGCTGGTCTCCACAAATTGAATGATTAATATTTTTTAATATTATTTTCTTTTTTGGTTTTCTATTATCACATTTGTATTAGTTTTGGTGCCACTAAAGTGACGATTTTCCCCCCAAAAATAGTGTTTTGGGTATAAAATACGGGTTTAGAAAAAATTTGCAACAAATATGATAATTGGAAGAAATTTTCCTCGGTGTCTTATTCCTGTTATCCCTATAGTAATTGACCAAAAAAATCCAAGTTTATAATAGGAGGACTATCTTCATGAAATGTAATAAATTAGGGGATAAAAAATATAATGAAGTGTTTAAAGTGGGTCTTGCTAACATGTACCCTAAAATAATTAAAAATAGAATTTTTGTACTGAAAAATGTAATAGTTTGACCTTTAAAAAAAATTAAATGCACAAATTTTAATAAAAATATTTATTTATTAAGTTCATTAACATGTTAGCTTTTGTGAGAGTTGAAATTATTTTGCAAGCATTTATAATTTATATTGTATTTGAACCGCTATATTTTATTTGAACTCCTACCTAATCAGATATTTGGGTGAGGCCTAGTTTACAAAAAAATTGAATATGTTCACAAGGGTCGAGTTTGAAAATTTGAACATGTCTCAAAACCTGGGAACAGTAGAACAGCGGGAAAGAAGAGAGTTGGATCAGAACTTCCATCAATTGAATACATGGGTTACCCACATATGAGGTGATATGGAGGGAGTCGAGTCAAAGGAAACATCTATAAAAGAGAGAACGAGAGGAAGGTAAGACGACGATTCCTTTTTAAAAAGAAAATAGAAGACTATTTAAATACTTTGGGGCTCTGGTCATAGCAAACCACCCTTCCTATTTTTGCAGAAATATTTAGTGTCGTATGTAGGAATTCTTTTTTTTTGGTCAAGTCGTATGTAGGAATTCTATTAAAACTCGATTCCTAATATGAACAACTATTGGTCATACGTTAATATTGAATCAAAGTAAAAATTCTAATTTTGAAGCAAATTGTGTGTGATAAATTGTGAGAGAGAGAGAGAGAGAATCATATATTGTATTGTTAACAATGTCACTGCCAACATTGGCATCTCGACCTTTAAATGTTACCGTTTAGGGATTGGCCACCACAGTGAGGCAACTTTTTACCCTTGCTCCATCTGTCACTTTCTTTCAATTGGTTGTGTCCCAATAAATTTCATATCTAGTTTTCATTTTGGCTTATGTGTTTGTTAAATAGGAATTTTGAAAGGAAACCTACATGAAATGAAGAAGTTTTGTAAGGATGTATATCTCTAATGTGGTGATTATAATCGTAAGTTGTATCCCACAATAAAAAACTCAAACCGGACATGAAAGAGAAAAAAATTATTAATGAAAGGATAAAACTTACATGCATTGCTTTAGGTGCATTTCTTACTTTTCCACTCATAAAGTGGTGATTATTAGTGTTTTTTAATTTTAAAAAAATAAATAAAACTGTTTTTTAATTTAAAAAACTACCTCTTTGTGAGAGGAAAAGTAAGAAATGTCAAATTCTTATAGTTACAACATGTCTTTGTAACCTAATTGAAAATTGCAATATTACCCTTATCCATCTGTCACTTTCTCTCAATTGGTTGTGTCCCACTGAACTTCATAACTAGTTTTCCTTTTGGTTTATGTGTCTGTTAAATTGGAATTTTGAACGTAAACATACATGAAGAAGTTATGTAAGGATGTATATCACTAATGTGGTGGTTATAATTGTAAGTTGTATCCCACAATAAAAACTCAAACCGAACATGAAAGAGGAAATTGGAATAATGAAAAGAATGGCAAATCCTTGTAGTTACAAAACCTAATTGAAAATTGCAATAATAGAATTGAATTTCATTTAAATTTAAACAACCGAGTAAAAATACTCCGAATTTGAACAAATTAATTAAAAGTGAAGCATAGAACCCCATAACCTTTGTTTGTAACTTTGTATATAAAAACATGGTATTCTTCCGCCTTCTCACTCTCTTTACGGAGCACATTAATTTGTGAAACAACCAAAGTACACATCAATTTACACAAAAGAAAGAGAAAAAAAACACACACAATTAGAAAAGGCTAAAACATGACGAAAATTAATCAATCATAATCAAATCTGAATTGAGTAAAAAAAGTAACCACAAAAAATACCCATGATTTTCAAGGTCAGGTGAAGTGCAGATGTAGAATAGAGAAAAAATTAGAATTTACCCAATTGTCATTGTTTCACAGCGAGCGCAATAACCCCTCTCTCCCTCAGTGATTTCCATCTCTCTTTCTCTCCCCTTTATGATTTGTTTTATAAGGTTACCTTGTTTTTCTAGAATCCTATTTTTATTTTTATTTTCTTTTTAAATAACCGTAGAAAAATTTGTTTGAAATAAAGGGTGAATTTGGAAATAATAAAAGTGGCTACACCAAAACAATATTTCCCCTTTATTTATTCCAATTTTACCCTTAATTTAGTTTCATTACTTCCATTAAGTAATTGGTTATTTTTAAAAAAAAAATTCAAATCCATAAAAAAATTTAATTAACAAACCCACCATAACATAAGGCATGTCTTTTTTTTGGACATAAGTTAGACACAGGCATGTGCGGAACGCGCATGTCTGGCCCACTAGTATCAATAAAAAAAGAAAAATGCTAACATGTGCCTCAAGTGTGTGCTCTAATAAATTTTTTAAAGAATTTAATACACAACTTTTAAGATAAATTTTCTATTTTTATTTTCTTAATTAACATGTGCCTTAAGACACACAAATGAAATAAATAAAAATGGGCTTATTAATGAGTGCCTTGAGGACAATCTTTTTTTTATTTTATTTTGGTTACAACCTTGAGGACACTTTTTTTTTTGTTTACAATTGTTGCTAATGAAGGTCGAACATAAAATCTCATGCATGCTATCCAAATCACTAACCACTGACTAGACCAAACCTAATGGCTTACGACACTTTTAAGTGTGATAATACTCCATTTTTATGAAATTTTTATGAATGTCTGAAATCAAGATATTAAGAAATTAAAATATTTAACTTTATGAATAAAAAAAATTTAACTAGAATAATTAAAAAGTATTCCAAAACTAGAGGTATTCTTGGTTAGGCACAAACCTAAATGTTATGGTATATATTTAGGTGCACACACAAAACTTTTGAAAAATTAATAGAAAAGATAATAAAATAATGTGACTAATTTATTTTATATTTAAATTTTTCAATTATGTATGTGTGCCTAATTTTTTTTATTTGTGTTTGTGCCTATGTTAAAATTCCTCCCAAAACTATAAAAATATGAGCTAATCAACAAGACGGTCCTAACTTATCCTTAAAAACTCCTCCCTAATAAAAAAAAAGACACATACTCTCACATATGAATAACACAGGTTGACAAACTTATAGCATCAAATATAATCAACGGTTCACAACCAGTAAAATTAAAACAGGTTTGTGTGTATAACAAGTTTGTGTGTTTACACTTGATCACAAGGAAGGAAAGTAAGAAAGGAAGAAAAACACAAAAATCGAATCACTTAAACTAATTCTTAGTTCAAATTCATTCATCAATTTTTGTGTTTTTCTTTCTTCTCATTTTCTTTCCTTCCAACCAAACAGATAAAGACAAGTAATAAGTTTTTGTTAATTTTGATAAAATATTTTTTCTTATAATATTATTACTCTCAACTATTTATTATGTAAAATGCTAACGAGTGCCACATGGCACTCTTTAAGAACTTTAATAAAAAATTCAAAAAACATTTTATGAAAAAATGTAAAGTCAAAGCATTGAAAATTAAAATGTTTAAATTTTTAAATAAATAGTTTCTTTAATTTTAATTCTTAAAGTGTGTTCCGAAGGCAGTCATTAGCTAGACCCTTTTTTATAGGTCATGCTAAATAGTGCTCCATAACACTTATTAAGTATAATACAAAAAAAATTTAAGATAAAGTTAATGTTAATGTTAAAAAAATAAACTTTTATATTTTTTAGGTATTACATACACAAGTTTCAAGATGAAACTTCCTTATAATATTAAAGTAAGGTTAGAAAAAATGGCTAATGCTACGGTGCACCACCTTCACAAGTGGTCCACCGTGGACAAATGATCTACCGAATATGAATTTTACAAAATTCATTGTTGGATTGAAAATTTATATCGTATAGATCATCCATAAAAAAATTTAAATTTTTTGAAAATCATTTGATATGTTATTGAGACTCCTCAAGATTTATGTTATTTAACAACCGTTAATCTTGATATGTTATTATATATATCAAATGATTTTCAATTTTTCTAAACTTTTCTATGGATGTTCTATATGATATAAACTTTCAATCCAAAAGGTGAATTTTGTAAAATTCGTATTCGTTATAGTGTTATTCGTGACTGGTCCACCATGGACCATTTATGTAGTGGTCCATATTAGAATTTACCTAGAAAAAATAACTTCTTTATCATTTTCCTTATTTTATTATATCCCTTATTTTTCCTTTTACTATTAATAGTTAATTTTACTATATCCCTTATTTTTCCTTTTACTATTTATTGTTATATTAGTATTATTTACAAAATAATTTTTAATATTGCATTAAATTTTTAAAACGATAAATAAACAAGAATGAAATTCTTCCATAAAAATGAATATTAAGAAGAAAACATATAATTCTGTAAAAGGAAAATATTATAAACTAAAATATTCATTCATTAATTTTTACTTTATTACCGTATATGTCTTTAAAAATATAACAAATTTTAATTTTAGTCCTTAAAAATAAAAATGGGATGGACTCCTTCTTTCAAATATTTTGTTTGGTTTTTGGCCCATGTAATTACATTTTATTCACATTTTTTAGGCGGTTCAATAGCCCGAGTACTTGTGGTAAAAAAAAAAAAAAAGTCATAATCTTAAAAATAAATTAGTCGTTAGGACCAAAAATGAAGTGAAAATTTTTATGAAGACAAAAATATTTCGATTTTATTTTTAGGAGGCTAAAATCAAAATTCACTATATTTTTAGACATAAAAATTGTATTTAACCTCATTTATAATATGCTTCTTTAATTTGTTAATTAATAAATTACACCTTCTAATTCTTATCTTCTGATTTATAAAACAATCCATTTTACCAAAAAAATATATAAAATAATCGATGTATTTGAACTATAATATAGACTAAATACATACCTCTCGATGAATTTTTAAAAAGAATTTTTTTCAAATAAGTATAACATTTATTTTTACAATATGAAATGAACTTTTCACCACTTTTAAAAAAAACATAGTACTTAACAAAGTTAAGAAATTGAGCTTATATAATTCATACCCCAACTCCAATCCCTCATATCATTCACCACCTTCACAAAACCCAAATGGATTTCTCTCAAAACACAATTGCAATTCTTCTCCTTTCAACAATCATTTTCTTCATAATTTTATTCCTTCACTCCAAATCCAACAAAACCAAACAACCCCCAATGGTTCCTGGTGCATGGCCAATAATTGGCCACCTTCCTCTCTTAAGCAAATCTCAAGCAACTCATCATCTTTTTGGTTCCATGGCTGACAAACTTGGTCCTCTTTTCACCATCAAAATCGGCACAGCAACAACTCTAGTGATCAACAATTGGGAAACCGCGAAAGAATGCTATACAACGAACGACATTGCTTTGTCCTATCGTCCAAACCTCGTTGCATTCGATCACATGACATATAATCATGCCATGGTTGGTTTTGCACCTTACGGTCCCTATTGGCGCGAAATGAGGAAAATTGTTACCTTAAATTTTCTATCAAATCATAGAATCGATCTATTAACTCACCTTCGTGTGTCTGAAGTTCAAACTTCGATCAAAGAACTATTTAACTCTTGGAAAAATAAAAAAGACGAAAACGGATATTTATTAGTCGAGATGAAGAAATGGTTTCATGAGTTGGCTTTTAATACCGCGCTTCGAATGGTTGCTGGGAAGAGATATTTTGGTGAGAGTGTTATGGTGAAAGAAGAAGAAGCGAATCGATGTTTGAATGCTTTGAGAGATTATATGCGTTTGATTAGTGTTTTTCCTATTGCTGATGCTGTTCCATTTTTAAGGTTGTTTGATTTTGGTGGACATGAGAAGAATATGAAGGAAAATTTTAAGGAATTGGATGTTGTTGTGACAGAGTGGTTGGATGAGCATAAGAAGAAGAGGGCTTATGATAAGAATAAAAAAGATCAAGATTTTATGGATGTGATGCTTTCTACTATTGATGGAACAAATATTCATGGATTTGATTCAGATACTATCATCAAAGCCACAGCTATGGTATGTTCATATAGTCTTATTACCTACATAGATTATGTTGCTGCTGTTGTTTTTGCTGTTGTTTAATTTTGTTGGGGTAAATTAATTATTCTCTGCTCGTAATTGAGACTCAAATGGGTGACAGCTGAGTTTTAACACTGATGTATACCTAAAGTTTGAGATCAAACCTAAAACTTCGGTTATAAATTAAAACAGATTTGTTTCATCTCATCTGAGTGTCTTGGGAAAAAAGATTTCATATTGTAACTGCGTTGATGTAGTTACAGTGTTAACCGTCCGATATGAATGGATGGTCAGGATTATTTTAGAGTATATAAAATTTAAACCGTCTGATGTGAAATCAGTGGTCAAGATTAATTACAGCGTTAAACTGTGTGATTTTACAACTGTAGCAAATTTAGGTCGTGTCTTGGAATGTTGTTTAATTTGTATTTTTTCTTTTGAAATTATGCTTTTTCTTCGAACAAACTTTAAGAAAAATGATCAGATGTATTTGGTCCCAAATTCAGACAAAAAAATAATTGACTTTTTAGATTCGTTTTGCTTATATTATGTTACGATAAAATATATATTTTTTGGGCTTTTCTTATTCTATTGAAATAAATGAAAAAATTATGAATTTAAGTTGCAGAGTGTCCTGATAATTTTTTTTATGTTGCATCTATAATGACATTCGTTTGGGTTGTTAATAAACTTCTGGCACACTGATTTTAATTTGTCTTAGTTGAGAATTCGTCCGATCTATATTGGATTCTTATATATGTTATAATTACTTGTTTTATGAATTTGATTTACAAGAGTCATTTGATCTGAATGTTCATGATACCTCACCGATTATAAGATACTATTTTCCGTCTTATATATAAATAAAAATTCTTTTTCTAGATTTATTAAATAATTGATGCATCTAATTTATAAACTGATGTATTTGGTCTATATTATAGATTAAATACATCAATTATAAAAAATCAAGAGGAATTTTTTTTTTTTACTTATATAATACTCCCCCCATCCCGAATTATAAGCAAAAATGTGTTTTTTAGATTCATTTAAAAATTGATGTATCGAGTCTACAATATAGACTAGATACATTAATTATTCGGTGAATCTGGAAATTTGACTTTTTCTTATAATTAAGGATAGAAGGAGTATGTAATTATAGCGAGAGTATCTGAATAATCTTATCACATTATTATCCAGTAAAATATGTGACCAATCTGATTTGATCGTTGGAACCATATCATGGCATACTTTATCCCATGATACCATATAATTATGAATAAATGTGAGTCATGTGACACATCATGAGATATTAGATTGTGGAAATTTAAATTTATAAAAGAATATTTTTAGCTGGTAGCAACATTTCAATACATATACTTATGTTATATGTTTTTTTTGACAATGTAAGCATTCATACAATATTCTATGTTATGTATGCCAATAAATTTTACAATGTTAAATAATCTATACTCAATTTGCAGGCACTGGTTTTGGGAGCAACAGACACTAGCAGTGTTACACACATTTGGGCATTGTGCTTATTATTGAACAACCCTCATGCACTGAAAAAAGTTAAAGAAGAAATCGATCTCCACATCGGCAAAGAGCGACTATGCATTACTGAATCCGATATAAATAAGTTGGTATACCTTCAAGCCGTTGTCAAAGAAACACTAAGGTTGTATCCTGCATCACCACTCTCAGGAATTCGTGAATTTAGAGAAGATTGCAAAATCGGTGGCTACCATGTGAAGAAAGGAACTCGGCTATTCACGAACTTGTGGAAGATCCAAACCGACCCTAGTGTTTGGTCGGATCCATTGGAGTTCAAGCCTGAGAGATTTCTTACTACTCATAAAGATGTTGATGCTAAAGGTCAACATTTTGAGTTCTTACCATTCGGAAGCGGAAGAAGGATTTGTCCTGGAATATCTTTTGGACTTCGAACTGCTTATTTGACTCTTGCAAATTTTCTTCACTCATTTGAAGTTTTGAAAACTTCTAGTGAGCCTATTGATATGGCTGCTGTTGTGGAAACAACCAACATCAAGGTTACTCCTCTTGAAATTCTCATTAAGCCTCGTTTGGCTCCTAATTATTATGAAACCATGTAATCAATTTCAACTAGCTTATGATTCTTGCATAAGATTATGTGTCTTGATTGTATCTTACAATCATTTTGGAACCGTTTAAGCAAATTTGGACCTCTTAATTTGAATAAATAAGACAAACTTTTAAATTTAGCACCCCCTTATATTATTTTCGTGATTGATTTTTATACCATTGGTATGATTGAATACGAAGTTATTATTTGATTTTTTATTTGTCTTAACCATTCGGGAGGTAAAAGTCTGACATATTTCATAAAATCTCTTAAGATTAGTTAAATTAGAAATGACCGAGATTTTTATGTTAGATATTTTTCGTGGTTTTCTTGTTTGAATTCAGAATAATTCTTTTTATGTGTCTGAGTTTTCAGGTGTGTTTATAACTGCGTCTACAAACCCAAAAAAGAAATTATTCAAAAAAAATACTCAATCATTGTAAAACAATTTTCAATTAATTCAATTTTTTTACAAGATACTGATTTTCAATTGATCAGAAGAATAGCAGCTTGGTTAGCTTCTCGTCTAACAAACATGAGAAAACACAACATTATTATAACTAGAAATTAAATGTTTGCCCCTATATAAGTCTTTGGCGAATTTCAGTCCCGACGACACTGCTACACCTTGCGCAGTGTCTGAATTCTTAAGTACCAGCCTGTACCAGCACGAAGCAGCCAAGACCGTTCCCTCTGTGTCTCTCACAAGAGTCACAACAGCTGACAGGTCCCATTTTCCATTTCCATCAGGTCCATCTGCGTCTACGTTAAGTATATAGCATCTAGGACCTACGTTAAGTTCCATCTAATATCAGAAACCGGTGATGGAATAAGCGACATATCAGAAACCAGCTAATCATCTATATTGCTCTCTTTTTGTATCTCATAGCAATGATCCTGCAGGACCAACTGTATAATGTTATGCTCGTCCTGCAGCAACACTTTTTTCAGCTAACAATTAGAAATAATATCAGATTCACCGCTGTCAAAATTTCATACCAAGAGGCAACACTAACAACACCGATTTTTCCCATTCGGACTCCATAAAGAATTATACGTCCTATAGGCAAATGTAACGTCATCGCAAAAGGGAAATGTTAATTCCTCTTTTGAAAAGTGCAGATTTAACTAGAATTTTGTTGTGCATTATAGGCCCGACGAAAAGAATATGACGCAGGATGGATTAAACTTTACAAAGTTTTTTCCACACATCAGCGGCTCGAGAAAACATAGACTGATTATAAGTCATCACCATTTTCATCTTTCATTAACATTATCATCGTTAATATAGTTTATATATACATAGTCTATTCTAATGAGTAATTAGTCCAACAATTATCCATGTACTGCTCCCCACTCCTACACCTCCTATTAAGGAATGACTTCTATGTAAGGCATATAATACAAGGTTACAAGACTGCAATGTACCAAAGGTTGCATGCTGTGAATTCGTGTTAGTCATACCAATACTTTGATGCATGGAGCAAAATTAATGGCAACCAATAATCAAAGGAAATGTCAGGATTGAAGGCTAATTCTTGTAATTGTTTTTGGAATCTCATTTATAACGAAATTCATCGATATAGTGGAACAAATGAGTGCTCTCTCCTTAGATGTAGGTCATTCATTATTGGACCTAACTGCATAAACAAATATCGTGCGTTCTTTTTGCTTCTCTTTCATGGTGTTGCTTAGTTTTATTGTTCATGATTATGATTGTGTTTCCTTGGATTATTGGTTCCTTTAAGGTCAATATTTCTATATTGAGTTAGGCATATGTTAACATTCTCTAATATACAATTTGCAATTGAAATGATTTTACGTTTTTCAATCAAGTTCCATATACCATGAATCTATTGATAATTCATGCGGTCGTTAATGTTATAGATACAAGAAAAGTTTGAAATATCAAAGAGCCACTTATCATATGTTGTGTGATGTTGGGAATGAGGAGTCTGATACCGTGTGGAAAGGTACATGGAAATTACAAGTCCCGGAAAGAGTGAAAGTTTTTGTGTGGTTAATGAATCATGGTTGTCTTTTAACGAATGTGAGAAAGAATAAAATGGGATTGGGAGCTGAGATGTGTGGCTAATGAATCATAGTATGCTGAAATTAGAATGGAAAATGGTGGTGCATATCACTCTTACCGTGAAGTCAATCAAGTGGCAAATGCACTTGCAAATAATGGTTGTTTGATGAAGGCAGGGTGTCTTTTTTTATCATTGTCCAAGTGCTCATAGGCGCCTCATGTCAGTTGATGTTTTAGGAATTGCAACACCTCATTTAGTTGTTTCAGTGTAATTTGTTTTATCTAGACTTAGGCTCTCATTGTGTTTAGTGAGTTTTAACAGGAATTAGCGTGCATTCATCCGTTTTGATAAACCGATAGAGTATGTTTATCTTTAATGATTGCTTAAAATTCATTTCCCTTTGAAATCCTATAAATCCAATAAAATCTTTTTTTACAATAAATCCAATAAATTCTTTGAAACTCAAACTACAAATCTTAAAAATCGTTAAAATCTTGCAGACTTTCAAAATCCACTCGCTAGTGTCCCAAGGATTGATAGGAAGAATTTTTTATGCAAAAATTGTCTTACAAAATCCTAATCCAATACACCACCAAGCTCATCACGAAATACAATTGTAATTTACCCATCCTTTATCATCGATTATAGAACACTACTTCATTTTACTCAATCACATCATCTTTTATTCATGATCAACATTTCTTCATTTTATTCATTCACATCATCTCTAATTCAGGAAATTTCCAAGTTATCAATCACAAGCATCATGATCAAAATCTAACAATAGTAGCTACAACTAGAAAGCCAGTTGTTGTTTGGTGTTTTCGGTTGTTACAACATAAAATTATTTTTCAAGATATATTAGATTTCAATTTGTTTGTTTCACGTATTAAATTGGTTTCTTGGGAGTGGTTATAAGAAAATGTAGCAAGAGCAAGTTTTGTACCAATGATTTGAGTCTATAAAATGTTAATACTCAACAATATGCATTCAAAATCTTTGTTTATACTTCTACTATTTCCCGACTGCACCCTTCCCATCCCCGACACCAACATGACTCATTCAAATTTCGACTAGAAACTAGAAATAGAATGGAATCAAAATAACAACTGCAAGACCCTGAAACCACCAATCTCAATGATTCAAACCTGACTCAAAACCTACACCAATGCTGACAATATCTCAACAAAGGATATGGACCACTCAATAACGTAGCAACAAAACAATTTGAAGACTTAGGACTATGAGAGAACATTGATAAGAGTGGCACAAAGGTCAACCACCTAACCGTATCATATTGCCCTGTTGGAAATATGAACAGATCACAATCAAGCAGATGAAGCAGACTCTTCAACTTTCTTCTCTGAATCTTCTTTGCTTTCTTTTTCTGGTGCAGCAGATTCTTGCTCCTTAGTTTTGTCCTCAGATTTCTCTTCAACTTTCTTTTCTGCATCTGATTTCCCTTCAACACTCAAATTCTCAAGGAGAACAGCAGCAGCAGATGCATCCGCGTTTTCTTCTTTGTTCTGAGATTCAGCAATTTCTTGGAATGTTTCTATGAACTTTTTGCAATCTAACAGTAAGACAAAGTAACAGTTAGTATATGCTGTACTCTGCAATTAAAGGGCTAGCAGAACAAAAATAATTTGTGTCCAGTGAAAAAGATAGCATCTGTAACTATATAGCTGTACGCCTGAAATAATGAAACGTTTGCAATCCAATGGAAAGACAGCAGCAATGAACTAAATATGAGCACTAAATCATTCTCCATAATCTCTAGCGTAAAAATCATATTATCATAAAATGTGCCCATTTAATAATAGGATCATGTGGTCAAAAACTGTATCTCACTCACCACCCATCCCCAACATACTACTAGTACTAACCCTGCCTATCATAAGCAGGGAAAAACATTGTAATAAAAAGATGCACATCATTCTACCGAGGACAAACATTTAATACACTATACACGGGGAGCTTTCAAGTGAGAGGACTTTTATTGTGAGAGATGAGAGGATTAAATTATAACCTTCGGATTAAATCAAATGATATTTTAATTTTACACCTGCACACAGATTATTAATCACTTGTGTGTCTTCATCTCTCCATGTCTGTTACCATTTTCCTTCTTCCTTCTCTATTGGAAACGCCATAAAATAAGCCTGCTATTTTATTCTTCCTAGATCTCACTTTTTTATTATTGAAATATATGTCAATTTAAAAGACCCTGTGTTTTGTCAACTACAAATCTAACTAAAATTTACTCATAAAATAAAATAGAAAGTCATGGTTTTCTGAATTCCAGATCTGGAAACTGGAAACCTTAATTATTTTCAAAAACCAAATCTGAACAATTGTTGAGGGAAAACTGGAAAATTAAATCTTGATGTTGTTAATGGCAAGCCATGAGAGAAATCACATATTGGGTATTGCAAAGTGGAATTGTCAATTAGAAGGAAAAAATCATTCACTGGGAATCAATCTGATTGAAATAGCTACACACAGAAAATCAAAGAAATATGTATATAGATCCAAAATTGAAAAACAAAGAGTATGAATGAGAATTAGGGATGGTTTTGTTTATGTTACTCATCTTTAATTGAGAAATAATTGCTGCACAAAATGTTGGAAACACGATCACAGTTTGATGTCAGATGAGAGAAAAAAACAAAATTTCTTTCATAATCAATGGATTCTTGTATGTGATTTAACGATTGATATGGAGTTAGGGGCAAACGTTTTTGGTTAACATGGACGAAGGAGACAAGCTAAGAGTGGTTACAAAGAGGGCACATAAGATGAGCATCACATAATCAGAACCGTACATTTAAATCCAAGGGTTATTATTTATTCCTCTCATCCTCTCACTATAACAACTCCTCTTACTTGATAGTTCCCCCACTGTACACTATTTTTGTTAATGTACTAGGATCATTAGCAATCATGCACACACAGGTGGCGTTATAAACACATCAGAGATGCCTAAATATGACACACTCATAGCAAACAAGTTTATCTCAGTCATATTCACATCTTCAAGTGTTGAACTCTAAACGATTTGTACATGATTGTATGAAATAAGTACTTGTAGAAGAAGTTTGAATTTGAATTCCATAACATAAGAACAAGAGAAAATAAAATACAATTGATGATATCCACCCAAACAATCACTATCAACCTCTAAAATAAATAGCTTCAACATAATTTCATTCAACAAGAATTATTTTAAAAACAAACTCAAGAGGAACCTAACCTACACACCACTGCCATTTTATATACAAAACAAAGAAATAGAAAACTCAGATAATGGCAATCGTTTTCCACAAATAATCATTTCAAAACACAATGGCACAACTAACGCCTACTGTGCAAGTCGGCAAATATCGAAATGAATAAGTGAAACACATTAACAGATATAAACAAAGGAATGCATGTAAACAATACTTCCATAATCCATCTTAGAATCAGCATCTAAGCCAACAACCCCTACAAGATTTTAATGAAATAGCACAAAGATACAACATGTAAAAGCTACTATAGTAACCCATCTTAGAATCAACATCTAAGCCAACAAGATTTTCATGAATGAAATAGCACAAATATACAAAACCACAAGTTCATCTTAAAGTTAAGTTCACAGAATAGTGAACTCGGAACATTTGCAGTTCCAACTTCCATATTAAAAAATATCTAAAAATTAAATAAATTTTTTACGTAAATAATCATATTACGTTGCAACTATCTAATTGGTGCAGAACAAAACACTTCGCTTAATTGGCTAATGACTAACACTTAAACTAGCAAATAATATACAAGCACAAATACATGAGGTTAGTAGATTTATTTGGAGTATCGATATCCACCCACCGTCCACAACCCAAATGAAGCCAGAACAAAGCCCTATATCACAGGAAGTGGCACCGGGAGGAATCAAACTTAAGATCTAGAGAGGAGCACACTCTCAAGTCCCAAGCCAAATACACGAGTTTAGTAGTTTTTTTGCTAACTCGGTATACAACCCAAGGACTGACTAATCAAGGGACCCAATACCACCTTCCACTAGTGGAGCCCCTAGTGAAGCCACAAAAGAAATTCCTATATGGACTAGCCCATCACAGGAAGTGGCACCAACACCGGGAGGATTCGAACTTGAAACCTAGAGAGAAGAACACTCTCAAGTCACAAGCATACGCCAGCAGGTCAACCCTAGGGGTTTACTAGATTTAACTAAATTAATCAACACAACTACAAAAGCAAGGAATATCAAACTAAAAGCACTTATAAATCAAACAAATCAAAACACAGTTTACCAATGATACAGTTTAGACAAAAAATAAAGAGATCAAAAGAATGTTTACTTTCAATTGATGCAAATCGAATGCAGAAAAGTTCATCTTTCAATTCACCATCAGCAAAATCCCTCGCATGCCAAACACAAGATTTCTCATTCCCAGCATGCTCTTGCACAGTCATTTTAGGCAAAACTAACCAAAACAAACAACCAAAAATCCATTAAAATCCGAAAAAATCAAAAAATCGAAAATCAAAACAAAATCAACAATATACTCACTGAGATGATTAGCACAGATCTTAAGAATCTTCGATTGTCTCATAAGAAGCCTAACTTTTCCAGTAACTTTATGCTTCAAAAACTTCACAGTTCCAGCACCACGTTCCTTCCACTGGTTCCCTTCCTTATCAAAACGGTACAGTTTCGCTTTGCTACAAAAAAAAAATCAATCAAACAAAAATTCACAAATTCAAATCGATCGTTCAAGAGAGAAAGAGATAACATACAGGTCGAGAATAACTTCTTCGTCTTCTTCTCCGGTGGAAACAGCGACCTCTTCGAGTCTAACGATCGGAGCGACTTGAGCGCCAGTGTCTTCGTCCTCGCCGGCGGGAACATCTTCCTCTTCGTGATGATCGGTGCTTGTTGACATGATTGAAATTGTAGAGAGAGAGAGAAAGTGAAAGATAGAGAGAGAAAATGAGAGTGTGAGGGGTTAATAGGGTTTTTAGGTTTATATAAAAAGATTAAAAAGCGAAGAAGATGAGCGTGATTATATACAGCGATAAAGTGCTGAAAGATTACGCAGTGTTTTGGATTAACAGGTGGATGAGTGACACGTGTAGTTTATAAAGATGGAAAAGCAAAGATGATTGTATACAGCGATAAAGTGCTGTGAGATTAAGCAGTCTTTTCAATTAACCGGTGGATGCTCGACATGTGTATTTTATTATATTGTTGTAGATGGTATGGTAATGAATGGTTGATATTTGTATTTTTTTTTTAACATCATCTCTAATGGTGGTTCTTATATTTTTAAACACTCGTTCTTACTAAGAACTACCATTGGAGTAATATTCATTTGAATTCTTAATATGAAGGTGTGAAAAACACAAGAAGGGGGTTGAATTGTATTTTTAGATTTTTAAAACTTTTTTTTTGTATAGAGATTTTTAAAATTTTATCTAAGATGAGTAAGTTGCAGCGGAATAAAACACAATATCAAGAATATTCACGGAGAGACGAACACAAGGAATTTTATATTGGTTTCTCCCACAAACGAGAGTAGTCCAATTCTCTTGTACTTCCAAGAGATTTCATTATAATAACACGAGATTATACAATTGCTCAAGCAAACAAGCAAGAGACTTCTACAAGTTGCTCGAGCACACAAGCAAGAGACTTCACAATTTGCTCAAACACACAGGCATTAGACTTTACAAATCTTATAGAAGGTAAGATAGAATACAATATATGCACCTAAGACATTAACTCTTTCAAATGAAAACAAATACAGAGTATTAGAACTTCTTGAAGATGAAGCTTTCAGAGTTCAAGTCTTGTGCGTGTGTTTTCTAGTGATAGCTTTGAATATGCAAGAGTGAGTAGTTTTTCAGTTTAAGCACAGTGTTGTATTTTTCACGGTCACTCAAGTCTTGTATTTATAGGCAATAGGAATGTGGACGTTGAGGATGACTGTTGTGTAGAGATAGAGATGTCAGCGCAATCTTAGTCGTATTGGTAGTGGAGCTTTAACCTTATTCCAAAAGAGGTAGTGACCTACTACTGCTAGCGCTTTGAAGACTTCAGTGTTTGCCCAAAAGAAGTAAGGTTTCCCATTTGTCTAGACGCTCCTCTTTGACTTAAGACTTGGTCAGATATTGATTTGAAAGTAGAGGAGTACTTGATTTGACAATGGTTAGTCTGAATAGAACAACTTGTGACTTCGTCGTTATGCTTCTGAGTGTATTTGCTTCTGAGAGTCTTCAGTTCTTCTGAATGTATTCAGAACCTCTGATCTGCAATCAGACTCTATTCCACTTTTTAATTTCCTGCATTCTTACAAAATAAAATTTTAGTATTCCAATTGTGCATTTAATATTTTGTTATCATCAAAACTTTATCAAGCTTTTGGGATTTGTCTTTAAAGCCATTTTTGTTCCAACATAATAGACACCAATTTTAAATAAGAACTCTCTCTTGTTGGGGACCACCTTAGTTTTCATTAAAATATTTTTTTTGTATCGGACCCGCTTACTTTTATATATTCAATATGAATTTTTTTTGTCACTTTTTTATTTTATATATATATATATATATATATATATATATATATATATATATATATATATATATGAGGAGGGATCCGTTGACTCCAGGAGTAAGTCTTCATTGACTTACTCCGCTTAATAACTCGATATCGGCATTATATTACTTCAATCCAACCGTTGAATTCAAAGATCTCATTGAGTAGATCAACTCTACAAATTTTTAAAAAAATCCAAAAAATGTAGTTATGTATTCAGACTATAGAAATTCAACGGTTTTTTTTAAAGTTTCTCATACGTTCAATTGAAGTTATTAGAAAAAGTATCAAACGGTTTTGATTTTTTATAAAAATTTGTGTAGTTGATCTACTCAATGAGATCTTTGAATTCAACGGTTGGATTGAAGTAATATAATGCCGATATCGAGTTATTAAGCGGAGTAAGTCAATGGAAACTTACTCCTGGAGTCAACGGATCCCTCCTCTATATATATATATATATATATATATATATATATATATATATATATATATATATATATATATATATATACTTATATAAGATAATTACACTTGGATAGAAGGCAAACGAGCAACAAGCTGCGCCACTAACCCTTTTTGGATGGCAAAACCAATTCTCTTAAATACTACATCTACAGACCTAGGAGACACTACATTGTTATGCATGACTCTTTGAATTATTTGCAAAATATTCACAGCCGCTGGTGCTAGGAAATCAAATGTGTCAAATGCAAATGGTATAAATGCATGTTGATTGTCAGAACATACTCTCTCATGTTAGCCACTTTGTTTGAAGCCGCTTTGAGGGCCGACTTGAAAGAACAAAAATGGTTTCAAAGACAAATCCCAAAAGCTTTATAAAGTTTTGATTATAACAAAATATTAATATGCAATTGAGAACACTAATGATTTTATGAAAGTATGCAGTAACAAAGTAGATAGGATCTGAGCAGCTCAAAATATTATATATGCATCTCAAGCATTCAGAGGTTCTGAGTGAACCAAAGTCTGAAGGAAGCCTATCAGAAGCAACAAGTGTCTCAGAAGCAAGAAGAGTCTATTTTAAGCACTTTAAGTGTACACTCAGAAGTTACACAACAATGTCAAATTAACTTTCTCTGATGGAATCAAGTCTAAAGATATCTCCTCAAGGTTAAAGTCTATACAATGACGTAATGGTTGATGTTCTGTCAGTCCAACAAGTCAAGAAAGGAATATCAAGACAACGGTACTAAATTACCTCTTCTGTGCAAACAACTATCTTCGAGGAACAAAGAAGGAGAAGCATTTTGCCTATTATGGAATAAGTTAAAACTGACTACTCTCTTCAACGGGCAAACTGATCTTCTACAACGGTCACATTCAAACGTCTCTATTTAAAATGTCTATAAATACGAGACCACTTTGAATTGAATAAACGTGACAACATCGAAAATATTGAAGTGTCGAACCATTGAGAAAAAGCTTAGAACTGCATACAACAATATATGAAGAAAGTGTTCGTATAACTCAAAGAACTTAATAGAAAACATCAGCACAAGACTTGAACTCAGACAACTACAACTCCAAAATCAAAGCACTCTGTTTTGATTACTATTGTGAAAGAGTTAGTCTTAGGTGTATATTTGTTAATCAATCTTATCTTGTATAAGATTCAAAGTCTCTTGCTTGTGTGCTTGAGAAAATTGTAAAAGTCTCTTGCTTGTGTGCTTGAGCAATTAATGTAAGCCTCTTGCTTGTGTGCTTGAGTGTCAGTTAAAGTCTCTTGCTTGTGTGCTTGAGCAAATTGTGTAATCTTCATTGATTATAGTGAACTCTCTTGTTAGTACAAGGGGACTTGAGTACTATCAAGTTGTGAGGGGAACCAGTATAAAAACGGTGCTCTCTCTCTCTCTCTCTACCTGGCATCTGATTACATTGTGTCTTTGAGCAATTCGTTGCAAAAACAGACTCTGATAGATTTCTTAATCTTGAAGAATTTTTAAATCCTCAAAACACAATTCAACCCCCCCCCCCCCCCCCTCTTGTGTTTTTCACACCTTCACGCATGTCCTACAGTAAAATCTCCATTCGACAATCCCACAGGTGGGGAAACTCCATTCAAGTCAACACATGCATGTTTTTCCCCTACCCACCCATACACAAAACATCGGTTGGCCTCAATGTAGATCATCCCTCTAGTGGGTCAGTCAAGAAGTTCACAGGTGCCTCTTTCTTCACAGATATTCTTGTGCGCTTAGAAATATAAAAAATGACATCCCAAACAAAGTCATATCTGTATTTGAAACCTGGAAGTTCTCGACAATGAACTACATGTTCCCCAAATCTATCCAGACATGCCTTACGATAGACATGGCATACCTCATCAGCAGGAAATAAATGAATCATCATGCGATATTTGAGGATAGTGTGATACTCTACCGGGGACATATGTTGGCATATTCCATCAATTGGGATAGCTAGCAGAAAATGTTGAGCATTGGCCACCTATAAGCATCCAAAACTGCATTCTGTCTGATAGTCAATTGAAAGTTAACTTCCATGTCCTTAACAATTTTACTAAACAGGGCACTCGCCAAAACATGTTGGGCTTTAGGGGGGACGGTGTCCTTGCTAGTGAAACTGATAAAGTCAAAAGTTGGAATCATATCACGGAGACCATCCAAAACATTGTAAAAATAAGAGTCAGTGCCACATACTCAAACAAAATAGTTGCATCTTTCATGTAAACTGGTTGACACGTCCTTAGGCCAAAAAACAGTTTTGCAATACCCATGCTTGAGCGAAGTAAAAGAAGCTCACTATGTGGGTCCCTTAATCGAGGAAGAAGATGCATCACCTCAACAGCCCTGACAGCTCTCTTCATGGCCACCCCATCGATAAAACATTTATCTCGACTAACAACCCCTCCGAGAAATTTCACCCCCAACGTCGGTCTCCCAATATTCGAAGGAAACAACCCCTCACGGAGTTTATCTCCATGTCGCTCGCTCAACACCCTATTGACACTATGCAAAATAGCCTCTGCACCACCTGATATCCCAACCCCAAACTGAAAGCCATTAAGATATTTAGTCATATCTTTACTGACTCCTTTCGTGGAAACCTTGGATACCAGACGCCTCCAAATAGTGCCTACAACAATAGGATGTATCCCACCATCCGACTTTAATAACGGTGTCAAAGGTGTGGAAGCAACAAACTCTGACAAACTCTTGGGATATCTTCCTGCAAGCCATAAATTATCCACTAGAGTAATAGCATCTAAAAGATCTCTTGCCACATATAGCAGAGCCTTCTCCGCATAATGCGTCTAATAGGCGTTGAGCCCGCAAACTAGGCATTGCAACGGGGCGGGGGCGGATTTTGCCACCCCAAACCCAAACCCATAAAGTTCGGGTTTCCCCAAACCCATCCCAATTCCATGCGGGGATAAAACATATAACCCCAAACCCCTACCCAACGGGGATCAGGTATCCCCAACGGTGTTCGGGTATCCCCGTTACGCCTCTTTCCACATGAATTATGATTGTATTTTAGTATTTTTTTATTAAAAAAAAATGTTAAAAGTCCAAAATTATTTTGTTTTAACAATATTTTTTTAAATAAATAAAAGAAATAGAGAAAATCATTTGTTTATTACTCAAATTAAAAATAAAAAATAAACATATGAATATAATTTAAGAGATTGTTTAAGAGTTTCTAATTTTAAAGAGGTAAAATCTAATTTTAACATAAGCGGGGTGGGTTCGGGGACGGGTTCGGAGTGGGTATCAATGTCCCTGTTACCCGCCCCAAACCCATCTTTTGAAATCGGGGAAAACCCATACCCAAACCCAGTCAACTCGGGTTTTCCCCGTCAAAGAGGGTAGGGTTTGGGCGGGCGCGGGTATGAGTTTTATTGCCATGCCTACCGCAAACCGTCTCTGCCACACGATGTTCCTTTAAGGAACGATTTAATACATCTGAAAACAGTGTCAACATCAACCACCAGAGGAGCTTCAGAAAACAAGTTAGTCGTCATGGAGGGAGGTGGCTTGTATGGATATTTATCCTCCAAAATTTTCATGGTGTCGTCATTGTATGGGGCTACTCCAGATGACTCCGACACCTTCACGGCCTCTGTGAAGTGCCCATCTGCCACCTTACGAAGACATTGCTTGATGTTAATGCTCATCTTTTTAGTTTCCTCCTCAATATTATGTTTTCCATAATCGTTATCATTCTATTTGTGACTGCCCAACACACGATCAACTAACTTGGCGAGACCATTTGTTTCTTTCCATGTAGCCAAGCATTCCAAAATAAGATGTTGTTGCACAGACTTTCGATTCCCGGACCTACGATCCCGCCTATTTTGAGGTTTGACCACCTATAATATGCACCGAGGAAGAATAAATTATTGTGATGTGAAGTTATTGATGAGACTCATTAGAATTTTTTAAGAGGTGCTGGGTTGGAGAGATTGAGTGCTTATTAGGAACTATTATTAAAAAATAATAAATGAGTGATGTGTATACGTGGGACCCAGTTAAAAACTCAAACTTGGGGAGCTCCATTGTGGATGCTCTAACATCGTCACATGTTTAAGCATGAGATCGTTAAGTTCTATCTCAACTGATAGAAATATTGAAATTCATAGATTTAACGTCATGATCGGGGTTCGAATTTCGGCCCCCTCTATCTTTTGTGTTTGAATTTTTTACAGCTTGTCATTTTGTTTATCTACCAAAAAAGTATAATAGAAATTTTAGAGGTCATACGTAGGGCGAGATGGGACCGGGAAAATAGGAACACATGGAGTCACTTTCTCCCCATGATCTCAACTACTTAGCCCACTACCCTCATCATCATATTCTTCTATATATAGACCAAACATTCATAAGCAAAGGGGATTCTACATACTCACTGATTTGATTCTGATACTTGAACCTATAGTATCATCTAGCTAATTGCATACCTTCATACCTCTTTGCTTGAATATATTTTGGCGCCCATTGTGGGGCCGCGGTAAAACTTTTTGCCGGCCACTACTACTTTTAGTTCGTCAATATCATTCCTTCAATGCGACACAACTGAAGCAAAATGAATCACCGCCATCTATGACTTACATTTTATCCTAACTTCTTCATTGAGCAAATCCCACAATGAGATGTTTGTCATCATAAAAAAGGGGAGAATGTGAATATATATGCCTTGACAGGAACATTTGTTGTTTTGATGATTGACAAAAGAATTTCAAAAATGACAAGGATGCAAAAAGCGAAAAAGATGATCAAGCTTTGAAGACTTGGGTCATATACTTATTGAGTTGTAATCCATATATTTTCTTAGGATCTTAATGTGAGTAGTTGAAAAAGCTCCCTTGAAAATATATCACCCACTTACAATAAATTTTATTTAAATGTGATTTTGCATAAAAATATTTTGACATAATACCCTCAATTTATGAAGGGGTAGAGTAGGTCTCACCAAACTTCACGTTAATTCCTATTTTAGAAAAATTGTTGCAATATGTCATATAATGGAGTACATAAAATGCAAACTTTATAGCAGGTTAGTAAAATGCATGGTAGTTCAATCAATGTTAAAGGACAATTACCTTATAGTATTAATATTATGTTCTTTGGTTCCTTAGCTTGCTTGGCAACGTGAAACTTAATTTGGAGTTAAATAGAATACCTCAATTTCTTGAAGATAAACTCATTTGTTGTGTATCATAAGGAGTTCATCGTCAGAATCTCTCTTCTGCAGTGCTTTTTGTAACAGCCCAGGCCCCACCAACATAGGTGGTCCCGGCACTGCCACCTCACGATCTTCTCCACTCCCCTCTCTAGTGGAGTTTTTGCCTTCTGTGGGAATCGAACCACGTACCCTGGGGGTTCAAATACGTGTTCAATCCATTCCCACTACCAATTGCGCTAGTAGCGCAATTGGTAGTGGGAATGGATTGAACATGTATTTGAACCCCATGGTACATGGTTCGATTCCCACGGAAGGCAAAAACTCCACTAGAGAGGGGAGTGCCCGGGCCCCATCTTTGCGATCCCGGTGCTTTACCTCACGACCTTCTCCACTCCCCTCTCTAGTGGAGTTTTTGCCTTCCGTGGGAATCGAACCACGTACCCTGGGGGTTCAAATACGTGTTCTGTAAAGCACAATTGGTAGTGGGAATGGATTGAACACGTATTTGAACCCCCAGGGTACGTGGTTCGATTCCCACGAAAGGCAAAAACTCCACTAGAGAGGGGAGTGGAGAAGGTCGTGAGGTGGCAGTGCCGGGACCACCTATGTTGGTGGGGCCTGGGCTGTTACAAAAAGCACCGCAGAAGAGAGATTCTGACGATGAACTCCTTATGATACACAACAAATGAGTTTATCTTCAAGAAATTGAGGTATTCTATTTAACTCCTAATTAAGTTTCACGTTGCCAAGCAAGCTAAGGAACCAAAGAACATAATATTAATACTATAAGGTAATTGTCCTTTAACATTGATTGAACTACCATGCATTTTACTAACCTGCTATAAAGTTTGCATTTTATGTACTCCATTATATGACATATTGCAACAATTTTTCTAAAATAGGAATTAACGTGAAGTTTGGTTTTGTGCTTGCTAACTAACCTCAAAGTGGAAGTTATTTTGACACAAATTTAAACAAAAGTTTTTTTATTCTCTCCCTAGTGAGAAGTATTTTCTCTCCCACGTGAGAAGTGAGTAAAACCAAAATATCAACCAAAAACAGTGAGGTGAGCGATACAGGAGGGAATCCATACCAATACTTGCTTGCTAAACACATATCCAAACACACATACAAGTCTTTTTCATTCATAAATCATGGAACATTTAAGGTTGGAGGAGGAGGAAGAAGATATATAGATACCAGAGGAGGAAATATCACAACATGATAGAGGTTTCAACCCAGCACTATGCTTGGTTGGACGATTTCTTACAAATAAACCAGTGAGGGTTGACAGTATGATGGCACATATGGCAGGCGTGTGAACCCCGGTGAGGGGGTGTCGATCAAGAACGTAGGTCAGGGACGATTTCTATTTCAATTTTTTCATCATCTCGACATGCAGAAAGTTGTGAAGGGTGGGGCCGTGGTTTTTCAACAAACACATGGTAGTTCTTGGAGCCATGGGGGAAGGAGAAGAGCCAGGAAGTGTATCGTTGGATACTGTACCATTCTGGATACAGGTCCATAATTTACCGGCAGGCTATATGTCAAAGACGGTGGCGAAGAACGTAGGTGATTATGTAGGGGAACTACTGGAGTACGATGAAAAAAATAGCTCTAATTTTTGGAAGAATTATATGAGAATCAGAGTATTGGTGGATGTCTGAAAGCCATTGGTGCAGACAAAACGTATTAAGAAAAAATATGCAGAAGCAATCACAGTCCAATTAAAATACGAAAGGTTGGGCATTTTTTGTTATTATTGTGGCATGCTAGGCCACACAGAGGATGGCTGTAACACACTTTTCTCTGTTGACGAAGACGACGGTGAAGGAAAATGGGGGCCAACACTTAGAGTTGAGCAGCGGCGCCGACACCAAGAGGGCGGCGGACGGTGGTTAAGATGATAAGGACAAACAACAACATGGCAAACACCAAATCAGAAAAGAGAAGGGAGCATTGATGGTGCAATCATTGCAAAGAATCAAAATCATGAAGGTCATTTAGTGGAGGGAGCGGTTATGGAAGTGAAGAAGAGACAAAATGTAATTGCAAATTTAATGAGGAATCCCCACCTCATCAAAGTTGCCGTAAAAACATCAAGCCCAAATAAAGAACCAAACTTAATGCTTCCAACAACTGAAATCAGCATTGAAGAGCCCACAAAAGATGAGGAGTTGGTAGTGGAGGTGGAAAAAAAATGTATGAGGGATGGTAGGAGCAAAGAAGGCACGTCGGTTACAGAACAACAAAAAATTGAGTATCCCATGCAGATTGATGAGGAAAATAGAGTAATCCAGTGTGATGCACCTTATGATGGGCAAGTAGAAAAAAATAATAAGTTTTCTTTTTTATTGGCAGGTCCTGCCAGCCAGGCCTGCCAGGAGAAATGAGTTGTCTAAGTTGGAACTGTCGGGGATTGGGCAACCCGAGTGCAGTTCATACTCTTCGAGATTTGGTTCAAAAGTACCGAGTAGATATTATTTTTCTTTGTGACACACTGGTGCACGCAAACAAAGTTGAAGATGTGAGAGTCAACTTGGGTTTTGATGCTTCATTTGCTGTTGATCGACTTGGTCGCAGTGGAGGACTAGCTGTACTATGGAAACACCGTTTCAATTGCAACCTGATCAATTTCTCAACAAATTTTATCAACATGGAGGTTCAACATCCGACTTATCCAAATTGGAGGCTAACATGCTTTTATGGCTATCCAGAGACTGACAGAAGAAGAGATTCATTGGACTTATTATGTACGTTGGCTCAAGATAACACCTTACCATGGTGTATCATGAGTGATTTTAATGATTTACTGTCAAATGAAGGAAAAAGAAGTAGGGTGGACCACCCACTATGGAGGATTAGAGATTTCCGAGATGCAGTGCAAGATAGCAATTTAGTGGACCTTCCACTAATTGGTTATCCGTTTACATGGGTCAAAGGCCGAGGAAGAGAGGATATGAAAGAGGAAAGATTAGATAGAGCAATGGTAACACAGACGTGGTTTGATATTTTCCCAAATTGTCAACTTCATAATTTGATAGCGAGTCGGTTCGATCATTATCCAATTCTTCTGAAATTGCAAGAAGGCAATAGAAGGAAGATTACAAGAGAATTCAAATTTGAAAATTGTTGGCTTCAAGAATAAGAACTTGAAAGTGTAGTGCAAGGGGGCTGGGAGAAAGAAAGAAACAACATGCTAACAACAAAGCTGAAGAATTGTACAAATGAGATGAATGAGTGGGGACGACAACTTCGCAACAAGTATCGAAGAGAAATTGAGGAATGTCGAGCTGAACTGTAACTATTTCGGAACACTACCATAGGCTCAAATTGAGGGCGGTTTGAGGAGGTTAGTAGGCGCATGAGTATCTTATTAACTCAAGAAGAGGCTTTTTGGATGCAAAGGGCAAAAGTATATTGGCTTCGAGATGGTGACACAAACTCCCGTTTCTTCCATGCAACGACAAGTGCAAGAAAGAAAAGAAATGAGATTACAAAATTAAAAAATGAAGAAGGGAACACGGTGGAAAACCAACATGAACTTTGTGATGTTGCTATGTCTTATTTTAAGCAACTTTTCTCGTCGGGGCAGCAAAGCAACAATACAGTGCTTGATTACATAGCACCAACCATCACCGATATCAACAATGAGCAGCTGATTGCACCGTTCCAAATCAAAGAATTCAAGGAGGTGCTCTTTACTATGCATTCTGATAAGGCTCCAAGACCCGACGGCTTAAACTCGGCTTTTTATAAAAGATTTTGGAGTTTGTGTGGTGTGGAGATTTTTAATGTTGGTGTTGCGTGGCTTGAAGGAGGATCATTTCCGGAACAAATTATGAAACAAATATCGTTCTAATCCCAAAGAAGGACAATCCAGAAACTATGAAAGATCTTCGACCTATCTCTCTTTGCAATGTACTCTATAAAATTATAGCAAAGGTACTTGCTAATCGCCTTAAACCTCTACTACCTCAATGTATTTCTCAAGAACAATCAGCATTTGTGGAGAATAGATCAATTATTGATAATGTTATGATTGCTTCAGAGATTATACATCACATGAAGTGCAAAACCAAGGGTAAGATGGGTGAGGTAGCCTTAAAAATCGATATAAGCAAGGTGTATGATAGAGTGGATTGGGCGTATGTGAATAAAATAATGTGTTGGCAAATGAATTTAACTGCCTTAATATAAATGTGTTGTTATAAGGATAATATTAAATAATAGTATCACAAACAAACTTCTTTCTCACACAAATAAAACTCGCTGGAGTATTTATTATTGTTGTATTGAATTTCACTTTCTTTCTTATGATGTTTTCATTACGATTAATAATAAGTATTTATAACATTTGAAACAATACATATTTAGATTTTACTAAATAATTTATGGCTTCCTTAAAAACAACAAATCGGTCTTGACTTTCTCTTTCTGACATTTTCAATGCCAAATTTATATTTCTAGCATCCTCCCTTAAATTTGGCTTCATCATTCCCAGAAAATTCTTCATCTTCAGAAACAAATTGGTTTTTAGTGGTTTTGTAAAAATATCAGCAATCTGATCTTCCGAAGTACAATACTCCACCACAATTTCCTTGTCTCTTATCAAGTCTCGAATGTAGTGATGTTTAATGTCAATATGTTTGCTACGCCCATGAAATATTGGATTCTTTGTTAGAGAAATTATTGATTTGTTGTCGCAGAATACCTTCGTCGGACCATCTAGTTGATACTGCAATTCACTTAATATTCTCCGCAACCAAACTGCTTGAGTAGCACAATTCGTTGCTGCTATGTACTCTGCCTCTGCTGTTGACAAAGCAACTACTTGTTGTTTCTTAGAGGACCAAGAAAACACGCCTGTACCGAGATGAAAAACATAACCTGAAGTGCTTTTTCGAGTTTCAGTTTCACCTGCCCAATCATTGTCTGTGTATCCAATCAACTCTGGCTTCATAGAACTTGAATAAAAAATTCCTTCATCAATTGTTCCTTTAACATACCTCAAAATTCTCTTTGTAGCTTACCAATGTGATTGTCTTGGCGAATCCATGAATCTACTTATAAGTCCAACTCCATAAACTATATCAGGTCTTGTTGATGTCAAGTACCCGAGGCTTCCCACTAGTCTTCTAAAATTTGTTCAATTTACAAGATCACCGCCACTTTCTTTTTCTAATTTCAATCTTTCTTCCACTGGAGTCAACATTGGTTTACATGATTCCATCTTAAATTTCTTCAAAATATCTGCTGCATATTTCTTCTGTGAAATAAAAATGCCCTCATTGGTCTGTTTCACTTCAATGCCTAGAAAATATGACATTAGACCCATATCTGTCATTTCAAATTGTGTGCAGATACTCTCCTTGAATTCTGCTAATAATCTAGACTTGTTTCCAGTGAAAATTAGATCATCCACGTACAAGCAAACAATAACAACATCTCCATCCTTGTTTGCTTTGACGTATATATCATGTTCATATGGACTTCTATAAAATCCATTGTTTATGAAGTATGTGTCGATACGTGTGTATCAAGCTCTTGGCGCCTGCTTTAATCCATATATTGCTTTCTTCAACTTGTACACTTTATCTTCAATTCCTTGTTGTAAATAACCTGGCGGTTGTTCTACGTAAACTTCTTCTTCAAGCACACCATTCAAGAAGGCGGACTTGACATCCATCTGAAATATCTTCCATTGATTTTGGGAGCAAGAGAAAGAATCATGCGTACCGTGTCCAATCTAGCAACTGGATCAAATACTTCAAAATAATCAATGCCGGGTTTTTGTTTGTACCCTTTTGCTACTAACCGTGCTTTGAAGCGATCTACTTCTCCTTTTGGATTGTACTTTGTTTTGTACACCCACTTGACTCCAATTGGTTTCTTTCCTTCTGGAAGTGTAGTTAACTCTCATGTATTATTTTTCTCAATTGCATGAATTTCTTCATCCATTGCTTTCATCCAACAATCTTTATTTGCTGCTTCCTCGTATGTCACAGGATCACAATCAGCAAATAAAGCATATGGATTGTACAGACAAGGTGAACTTCGCGACCCAGTTCTTCCGTGGAGATACTTGCAATGTGATGGACATTAGAGCATATATGATAGCAAGTCAGATTGAAATAAATCGGGCAAACTTCAGACGCCTCTTTGTCTCTCACTAGAAAGTTATCAACTGCAAATGGAGTGAGAATAAACCGAGTTGAAGCAAGGTGGTATGTCGGTAGCTGAGTACACTACAAAGTTTAGTGAGCTAGTTCGTTATGTGGCGGATGGGAATGATGCACCTACTGAAGCTTGGAAAATGAAAAAGTATCGCTTTGGATTGCGGGCCGACATTGCCCACGATGTCTTCATGCAGCTAGTTACTAATCTTGGGGATTTAATTCATAAAAGTTATCATGCAGAGGCGAGTCTCAATGAAATTCGAAGGGAAAGAGGTGAGGCTGCTCAAAAGAAGAAGGAATCTAGAAAGTATAACATGCAGCTAAAACCAAGGGGTTCTCTGTAACAGCCCAAATTTTGATAAATAATTTACATAAAAAGAGAACTATTTCTTTAAAAAGTGTGGCTATTTTTTTTTTCCTTTCTAAAGAATAATAATAATTTAAACTTATAAATAATAACTTTACAATGAAAAAGTGTTTCATTTAAATTACAAATTGGTAAAAACCCATATTTGTTTATCCCCGCGCGTGTACAAACAACATATCAACTTCACACATCATCTTTAGTACCTACAACAATAATTATATGTAAGGGTCAATTTCCTTATCCAAATTGATTCATACTGACGCAGAGAAAAATGCCATAAAATAAATAGCATAAAAACTTCTCAATCAAAAAGAATAAAAGTTATTAAATTTTATATGTTATTTTTAACTAGACACCTTTGGACGATTCTTTTTCAATAACATAGTTCATAAAATATTAAGGCACAAAACAATGCACAAATGCATGCTCCTAAGAACTAAATGATCCGGATATAGTCACCCATACCAATGGGAAAAATCATGTACCCCCTTACGCACAAGGCTGGAGCACCACTAAATAAGATAATCACGTACCCCCTTACGCACAAGGCTGAAGCACACCACATACAAAAATGTCATGTCATGATGATACACCAATATCATACAAAATCCAATCACAAGGACACCACAAAGAGGGCAAATAATCACACCACAATCAGTTAACATGACAAACCACAACTTTTATAAAAATCATTTTCTTTCTTTTTCAAATTTATTAAGGTCCACACTATTTATCGAACTTCCCATTCACGAGCAAATTAAAACTTTCATAACCTTTTTATTTTTAGTCCACATCACATACTCATACATAAAACATTTGAAAAATTCCAACTTTACGTCATTAAATTATATTTTACCTTTTTATCTTTCTAAATGACAAGGGTTTATACCACAATTTCATAACACTAATCCCATGAGTATGAGTGTATAGGGAAAAAGCCCTTACCTTAGCCGATTTTCTTCCAAGCACAATATTAGCCTAAATTCTCAGCTACTAACAGTATCTCTTGCTCCAGAGTTTGCTTCGACGATCCGATGGTTAACGAAAGTGGAGTCGACATTCTACGATAGCAAGTGTATAGAAACCGAAGATAGGTTCAATAAAATAGTAGTTATAAAAAGAGATAGTGGAGCACTGAAATAGAAGAGAAAGAAAACAAAACATAGAGTACCTTAAAAACTTCCGTGGATTTGAGAAGGAACTACTGTTCTGTTATAGTATTGTACAATGGTCTTAAAATATTTTTTTTTACGTACAAAGTGGGAACAAAAGAATGTTGGAAATATCTAAGAAAACACTTAGAAGTGTAAGAGAATATATTTCTGTGTATATTGAGAGATGATCATAATTTTGGTCAAATAAATAATAGGGTATATTAGCATGATCTGAATCGTTCAAGGCTGATCTGATAAGGCACAAGGTCAAGGAGTAATAATGGTTATTCATGACTTGTTTTTGGCATTGAAGACAATTAAAGGAAATTATATCCTTCCTTTTATTCGGACCAAAACGTGTGGCAAGGGAATTTAAGTGACAAAGTTAATTTGTATAATGGGTGATCAAAAGAAATAAATAAATAATGATCTTGTCTTCTCTTGAATTTGATCACTAACACTAGGCACATTCTTAAGACAATTTCCATTGATTTTTTTGTAGTCGTTCATCATCTTATAAAATAAAAATTAAATTCAAACTAAAACCATGTAATATATTTCTGTGTTTATTTCGGAAATTGAAATAAAATGACTAAAGCTCAAATGTTATAAAATAGAATAAATATAATTTATATCATAATAAATAATAATATTATAATAGATAGGTCAAGAGAATTTACTAAAGATACATATCAGACATATAATATTTATAAAAAATATTGGGGTGTTACATTCTCCAAGTAAAGGCAGGAGGTGTGAAAAACACAAGAGGGGGGGAGGGGGGGGGGTGGGGGGGGGGGGGGGGGGGGGGGGGTTAATTGTGTTTTTAGAAATTAAAAACTTTTTCAAGACTTTGCAATCTTTTAAAAGCTTTTGTAACACAGCGGACAAATAAACACAATAAAAGGAGATAAGGGCGAGAAGAAGAGAACACGCAAAATTTATACTAGTTCCCCCCACAATCCGAAAATACTCCAGTCTCGTTGCACTTCCAAGAGATTTCACTATAATCACTAAGATTACACACAAATGATCAAGCACACTAGCAAGAAACTTCTCAAAATGCTCAAGTTACACCTAACAAGAGACTTCTAATACAATGCTCAAATTACAACTAATAGGAGACTTCTAAAACAATGAAATACTCACACATGAGTTTTTAAACAAATTTCTAAGCTTTCTAAGACTCAAATAAGTGAATATCGACAATAATCTTTAGAGGCTTAGACAGTTTACAGAATAGCTTGAAAGTATATACCTTAGAAGAGTATGTAGAACTAACAGCCAAAAACCAATGACAGAGATCATCTATTCATATAGGAAAAATAGAGACGTTGTCAATAGTGACCGTTAGAGAAGAGTCTAGATGAACAGTTGTGGATAGATAATGCTTGAAGTTTGAATTTATTTTCCAAAAGAGGTAATTCTATTCCACTACTTCGTCCTTGCAAATACGCTCCACCATTTGGAGTAAAGTTAGTACAATTAGTACAAAATGCTCCATTTTATGATAACGTTGAAGATAAGGATGTTGTACTATATAATTTTGCTTCACCCATGAGCCGTCATCATAAGTGAATATCCTTTGATCATTTGAAATACAGAAGGATCAATCTAGATTCTCAGCAGTGTCAGATTTTGATATTTATTCAGGATATATAGCTTTGCCTTCTAAAGGTCTTCAGAGGCTCTAGTTGTCTTCAGGACTTGTAGACTACAGAGTTTGTTATCTTCAGGATCAACTTCTTTAGATTGTGACACTTCATAACATGAATTCTTCCCTTTAGCAAGCTTCTTGTGCTTATAATTTTTTAACTTACATATCTACACACTTGATCAAATATTAGTACTACCAATTTTATTTAATATTTTGTTATCATTAAAACTCAAAGGGTTTTTACATAAGCCGTATTTTGTTCCAACAAAGGCAAGCAAAGGAGATAAGGGCGAGAAGAAGAGAACACGCAAAATTTATACTAGTTCCCCCCACAATCCGAAAATACTCCAGTCTCGTTGCACTTCCAAGAGATTTCACTATAATCACTAAGATTACACACAAATGATCAAGCACACTAGCAAGAAACTTCTCAAAATGCTCAAGTTACACCTAACAAGAGACTTCTAATACAATGCTCAAATTACAACTAATAGGAGACTTCTAAAACAATGAAATACTCACACATGAGTTTTTAAACAAATTTCTAAGCTTTCTAAGACTCAAATAAGTGAATATCGACAATAATCTTTAGAGGCTTAGACAATTTACAGAATAGCTTGAAAGTATATACCTTAGAAGAGTATGTAGAACTAACAGCCAAAAACCAATGACAGAGATCATCTATTCATATAGGAAAAATAGAGACGTTGTCAATAGTGACCGTTAGAGAAGAGTCTAGATGAACAGTTGTGGATAGATAATGCTTGAAGTTTGAATTTATTTTCCAAAAGAGGTAATTCTATTCCACTACTTCGTCCTTGCAAATACGCTCCACCATTTGGAGTAAAGTTAGTACAATTAGTACAAAATGCTCCATTTTATGATAACGTTGAAGATAAGGATGTTGTACTATATAATTTTGCTTCACCCATGAGCCGTCATCATAAGTGAATATCCTTTGATCATTTGAAATACAGAAGGATCAATCTAGATTCTCAGCAGTGTCAGATTTTGATATTTATTCAGGATATATAGCTTTGCCTTCTAAAGGTCTTCAGAGGCTCTAGTTGTCTTCAGGACTTGTAGACTACAGAGTTTGTTATCTTCAGGATCAACTTCTTTAGATTGTGACACTTCATAACATGAATTCTTCCCTTTAGCAAGCTTCTTGTGCTTATAATTTTTTAACTTACATATCTACACACTTGATCAAATATTAGTACTACCAATTTTATTTAATATTTTGTTATCATTAAAACTCAAAGGGTTTTTACATAAGCCGTATTTTGTTCCAACAAAGGCAAGCAAAGGAGATAAGGGCGAGAAGAAGAGAACACGCAAAATTTATACTAGTTCCCCCCACAATCCGAAAATACTCCAGTCTCGTTGCACTTCCAAGAGATTTCACTATAATCACTAAGATTACACACAAATGATCAAGCACACTAGCAAGAAACTTCTCAAAATGCTCAAGTTACACCTAACAAGAGACTTCTAATACAATGCTCAAATTACAACTAATAGGAGACTTCTAAAACAATGAAATACTCACACATGAGTTTTTAAACAAATTTCTAAGCTTTCTAAGACTCAAATAAGTGAATATCGACAATAATCTTTAGAGGCTTAGACAATTTACAGAATAGCTTGAAAGTATATACCTTAGAAGAGTATGTAGAACTAACAGCCAAAAACCAATGACAGAGATCATCTATTCATATAGGAAAAATAGAGACGTTGTCAATAGTGACCGTTAGAGAAGAGTCTAGATGAACAGTTGTGGATAGATAATGCTTGAAGTTTGAATTTATTTTCCAAAAGAGGTAATTCTATTCCACTACTTCGTCCTTGCAAATACGCTCCACCATTTGGAGTAAAGTTAGTACAATTAGTACAAAATGCTCCATTTTATGATAACGTTGAAGATAAGGATGTTGTACTATATAATTTTGCTTCACCCATGAGCCGTCATCATAAGTGAATATCCTTTGATCATTTGAAATACAGAAGGATCAATCTAGATTCTCAGCAGTGTCAGATTTTGATATTTATTCAGGATATATAGCTTTGCCTTCTAAAGGTCTTCAGAGGCTCTAGTTGTCTTCAGGACTTGTAGACTACAGAGTTTGTTATCTTCAGGATCAACTTCTTTAGATTGTGACACTTCATAACATGAATTCTTCCCTTTAGCAAGCTTCTTGTGCTTATAATTTTTTAACTTACATATCTACACACTTGATCAAATATTAGTACTACCAATTTTATTTAATATTTTGTTATCATTAAAACTCAAAGGGTTTTTACATAAGCCGTATTTTGTTCCAACAAAGGCAAGCAAAATTATTCTTCCCAGTCTCCCCGCAAGTGTCATCCTCTTCTTTCAATTTATTATCCCTTTCTTCACCAACAACTCATAGGCGTGTAATTCACATTTTCACACATTTTCAGGAAATCTATGATAATAAATACTCAAATCAAAACTTTAAATAAATAAATCTAAACGAAAATGAGAATGTTAGCGTTTTCAAAATTGAAGATTTTGTTTTCTACCCAATCCATTGAAACAGGGGTGGAATACGCAAGATGTGAAGAAGAACGATGGTAGCAAGGAACAAAGGGTAGGTGGAGTTGAGGGCATAACAGTGGATTAGTGAATGAGAAGAATAAAATTGTATTTTCATATCTGGATATGGGAGGGAGAAGAGAATTAGGAAAGAAGAAGAAGAAAAATGTAATAACGAAGAATAAAATTGTATTTTGTGATAAATTATTGAGTTTGTTGGGTTTTTATTTTTATTTTTCTGGGTATGATGATATGAAGGGGATGGACTTTTCTAAATTTGTGAGAATTGATGAAGGTTAACGCTTTTTTTTTACTGAAAACTAACATAAGGACTTAATAGGTTGACAAAATTATAATTAAGGGAAACTTAATCGGAACAACAAATAATTAAGGGGCCAATAATGAATTCAATTAATAAGTTAAGAGACCAAATCTATAATTTAACTTAAAAATTATTTTAACAATAGTTTCATTCCTATTTTAACAATATTTTATAAGAAAAATTTAAATATTTTATTCTGAAGAAATTTTCCAACTTAATATAATGACAAACATAAATATCGAATAACAAATTAACAATCAATTGACCTGTATAAATACACAAGTCTCTAAACTAGTGTGTGTGTGTCTACCCCAATTCTTTTTGTAGGTAACGCTATATAAAACTTATTTTCTGAGTAAAGTACATTTTTAATTATAAAAATCGGTTATTTGAGATAACAGTAACATATTACTCTATTGTTTAAAAAAAAAATCAACTCATATACTACCTTCGCTTGAGATTTAGTCATTAAAAAAATGTCAGCTTTAGATTGACAAATCCTAACATTGAAGCTGTAAAAAATAACTGTACTCCATATTTTTTTGATGTTGGGCATTTTGATAAAACGTCATCATTGTGTCTGAAGAACGTCATCATTATATTTCATTCTATCTTCTATACTTTCTCTCGTTCTAAATATAAGTAAAAAGTTATTTTTTAAATTTATTAAATAATGAATTAATGAATGTGGTCTATATTATTGACCAGATTCATTCATTATTTAATGAATTTTTTTAAGAACAACTTATATTTAAACCTAGAGGGAGTACATCCCTTTTTTTGTTTGGTCCACTTTTATCATAATACAAAATAGGGTTAAATATGTTTTTGGTCCACTTGAAGTTTTTTCCGTCAGTCTTTTTAGTCCATACTTTTAATCAAAAACTTGTATACTTTCACATTTTGAATGATTTTTTGTATTCATGTTTATAATATTATAAGAACATCTCTGATAAAAATTTAGAATTTTTTAACATAAGATAAATTATTTATGAATTTTATGTGCAAAAAAATAAAAAATTCATATTTAATTCATCTCTTGCTAAAAAATTTAAACATTCTTTTATTATGTTCTTATATATATAGAAATAATTACACATGAACTAAAGGTAGACGGGCAACAAGCTGCGCCGCTAAACCTTTTTGTATAGCAAAACTTAATCTTTGGAAAACTACATACCGCAGAAAAAAATTTAAAATTACACATTTGTAAGAGAGATTTATATAATGTACTAAACATGACCGCAGAAAAAATTTAAAATTTCGAATGATATGCACGAATTGAATGAAAACTAGGGACTAAAAACACTGACGGAAAAAATTTCAGAGACTAAAAAGTGCGAAAAAAAAATCTTCAGGGACTAAAAACGAAATTATGTGAAACTATAATGACCAAAAACATATTTAAACCCTACAAAATAAAACGCAAGTGAATTTTGTTTGGCATTTAGTCAAGGATAGAAAAACAAAATGAAAAAAAAGTCATTTTATTTTATTAAAAATATGAATCTCCTAATTATTTTATAAAAATACACTTTATCACTTTCATAAATATGTTTGACTTTTTGGTACATTAAAAAAGTGATGTATCTGGTCCATATTATGTACTAGATACATTACTTTTTTAATGTACCAAAAAAATTGAATTTACTTATAATAGTGACCAGTGAAATTATTTAAATCATAAAATTAAAAATCTCAATCACATTAATATTTTAACGGGTTAAATAAATTTCTGGACCGTGTAAATATCTCAAAATTTCTTTTTAGTCCTCATAAAAAATTTCATCAACTTTTGGTTATCAAATATTTTCTATCACAACATTTTAGTCCCTACTTTTAAGCAAATTCTTGTATATTTTCATGTTTTTGAATGATTTTTGGTATTGCGTTTACAATATTATAAGAACCTCTCCTACAAAGTAGGGACCAAAATGCAGGACAAAAAATAATGATAGAAAATATTTGAGGGATCAAAATTTGCTGAAATTTTTTATAGGGACAAAAAATGAAACTTGAGATATTTATAAGACCAAAAACATATTTAACCCTATTTTAATTATATTTAAGTTTAATATATGGTACTCAATTGCATTGGTCCGAGTGGTAAGTGTATTAAACTCTTTAAGCAAGTGGTCAAAGGTTTGATTCATAACTCCTGTGAATACAAAATTTTGTTGGGAGGGAAGAACCCTCTTTGTGTGCTCCATAGATTTTTCGACAGAGATTAATCATCATTAAAGGTGGTGAAAACTCTATATCTATATCATAGTAACTAAAAAACAATGTCTTCAATCACATATTTTTAACATTTATAATTTCCTTGAAAATGTTGATCGTTTTTCTATTTTTTTCATTAATATAAATTTGTCTTCATATACATAATTACAGAGTTTTCAACCTGGTCAAGTTGCATCATTAAATTGCACGCTACTCACTCTTGCTCTGGTTGTATTTCTCAAAAAGTCAATATTGTTTGTTTCATCTTCAACCTAAAGTATATACTCTCTATCCATTTATATCAATTACAAACAAATAAAATCATCAAACACCCTTTATTTCTTTTCTTGAATTTGGCGCACACACCCCCTAAAATAATACATGTAAAATTGAGAGAAAATGAAAAGATACAAGCTTTAAGCTATAAGCTATTTATCAAAAGAATTTAAAAGCTTATATATATAATATAAGCTCTTGAGAAAATGAAGATTTTCAAATGAATCTATTTTAGTGATCTATACAGTTACAATAAAATAGGTATAAAAAATAAAAATAGCAACACGAATAATTTCAACGGTTACGATTACATGGGAACTATCAATCCCTTTTATATTTTTTCATCAAAAATTATTCATTTTCTTCTTATAAATATTTAGAGAGTTTTCAACCTAGTCAAATTGCACCATTAAATTGTTTGCTCCTCATTCTTGCTCTGTTCGTCTCCTTCAAAAAACCAACATTATTTTGTTGCGTGCCTTTAGTTTTATCTTCAACCTTAAATATTTACAATCTCTATCCATTTACACACACCATAAAGCCAGACTTTTCTATTCATCCAATGGCCAATAATCATTGGGATTTCTATTCTATCTTGTCGAGCAACAAAGTTAACACCTTTACTAATCCTACGACAATTTTTGAAATTTCAACTCCATCTCAAACTTCAACCACCATAACCACCGCCGATAACATAATTTCACCTCAAAACACCACACCATCTTACTTTAATGATTTCAATCTTACCAAGGAAAATAACACAGTCCCTCCATTCTCACTTAAACCAACTGATTTTATAGATCTAGAACTATTAAAAATCAACTTCAATCATAACCCCACCATCTCGACACCAACTACCACCATGCACACCCCCACCATCAACACCTTAACTACCCCCACCACCACCATTATTCCGACCATTAGTACCCCTGCCCACACCACCCTTATCCCTGTGCCCTCTTCCCCCACTACCATCATCACCACCACCACCACCACTATCCCCACCCATATGTCTATTGTCATCACTAATACTAGTGTTCAATACTCCAGT